>JAQOOI010000017.1:0-1340999 GCA_028554645.1 Omphalotus guepiniiformis
CTAATCTTGTTTAATCTTATTTAATCTGATCTAATCTGATCTCATCTTATCCTCTTCATTGGTTTCAATATTCTCTGGCCCATTGGGGTTACCCTGTCTGATCTTCACCCTTCTTATGGGTTCTTTCACATCCTCAGATGCCCTTCAAGATGTCTGTTTGTTTTAAACTGGTTCTTCATGTGTTTGCATATCTCAAATTCTTTCTAAACTCTCCTGTGAGTTGCTATATGGACTGAAAAGTCACATATACTTTGCTCTTATGTGAGATCAATAGTAGATATGGCATTCTTCAAATTGTGTTAGCTGCTTACTGCCTATTTATGGAGGTATAAACCACATAACTTGAAACAATTTCATTGTGTGATGTGTTACTTACTTCCTGATTGCTTATGTATATATAAATCACAAGTATTCACCACAGAGGCTCTACATATTTAATAGTGTGATATCACCAAATGCTGAATATAAAAGTACCTGGCCTTATAGAGTGAGGTGAACTTCAACAGATAAATCTTTCATGACTTCTTCATGGACACTTCTATTTATACGTTAAACTTCAATATCAAAGCCCTGTTTTCTTATTAATGTTATCACTGGTGACATAGATGATATATTGCTCAAACACCAATGATTTTTCTACAACAAGTACATATATTAATCACATATGATATACGTTACATCTACTTAATCATTTATGCAACTCATCCACTTCTTGGGCCCATAGATGGGTTTCAGGTGATTTAAGCACTAATTTCTCATAAGAGATCTATAAATACATATCACATTCAAGTTTCAATCCATACAGGTACAACTGTCATATCATATATCTCACAACTTGTGTGGATCATTACAAAGCCTGCCATGAATATGGAACAGCATGAGGAGTGTTATACATCTCTCACCAGGCATCTATCAACGCATATTTCACCAAGTGTCCACCCATTCACCCAACTTTTTGTAAGAGTTGTGTTTTACATACTTCCTCACTTGTAACTTCTCATTGGAATGGTCATTCATGATTCAATGTTAATAAGAGTGGTATATATATTGCTGTAGATGTATCACAACATATGTCATCCCTTTTTATCTCACTTGCAACTCTCTTCTTGCAACTTGAATTTTCATCTTCTTTGCCTCATTGGAACCCCATGTGTGATCCAAATCTCATGCAAGTTGTATGTATCTCACTGTACATCCCTTCACATATATTCTATCAAGGTTCATCTTGTTTGCACAACTTTTGTATCTCACATACTTCACATCTTGTTTGCTTCATTAGAACACCATTTGTGATCCAAATCTCATGGGAGTTGTGTATATCTCATCGTACATTCCGCAAGATATATTGTACCAAGTTTCATCTCATTCGCACAACTTTTCTCACAACTTGCATTTCACGCTCTTCACATTTTGTTTGCTTCATTAGAACACTATTTGTGATCCAAATCTCATGGGAGCTGTATACTTCTCACCGTACATTCCTCAACATATATTGTACTAAGTTCCATCTTGTTTGCACAACTTTTCCTACAACTTGCATTTCACGCTTATCACATTTTGTTTGCTTCATTAGAACACCATTTGTGATCCAAATCTCATGGGAGTTGTATACTTCTCACCGTACATTCCTCAACATATATTGTACCAAGTTTCATCCCATTCGCACAACATTTCTCACAACTTGCATTTCATGTTCTTCGCATTTTGTTTGCTTCATTAGAACACCATTTGTGATCCAAATCTCAAGGGAGCTGTATACTTCTCACCGTACATCTCTTAAGATATATTGTACCAAGTTTCATCTCATTCGCACAACTTTTCCTACAACTTGCATTTCACGCTCTTCACATTTTGTTTGCTTCATTAGAACACCATTTGTGATCCAAATCTCAAGGGAGCTGTATACTTCTCACCGTACATCTCTTAAGATATATTGTACCAAGTTTCATCCCATTCGCACAATATTTCCCACAACTTGCATTTCACGCTCTTCACATTTTGTTTGCTTCATTAGAACACCATTTGTTATCCAAATCTCATGGGAGTTGTATACTTCTCACCATACATTCCTCAACATATATTGTACCAAGTTTCATCCCATTCGCACAACATTTCTCACAACTTGCATTTCATGTTCTTCGCATTTTGTTTGCTTCATTAGAACACCATTTGTGATCCAAATCTCAAGGGAGCTGTATACTTCTCACCGTACATCTCTTAAGATATATTGTACCAAGTTTCATCTCATTCGCACAACTTTTCTACAACTTGCATTTCACGCTCTTCACATTTTGTTTGCTTCATTAGAACACCATTTGTGATCCAAATCTCAAGGGAGCTGTATACTTCTCACCGTACATCTCTTAAGATATATTGTACCAAGTTTCATCCCATTCGCACAATATTTCCCACAACTTGCATTTCACGCTCTTCACATTTTGTTTGCTTCATTAGAACACCATTTGTTAAAATCTCATGGGAGTTGTATACTTCTCACCATACATTCCTCAACATATATTGTACCAAGTTTCATCCCATTCGCACAACATTTCTCACAACTTGCATTTCACGTTCTTCGCATTTTGTTTGCTTCATTAGAACACCATTTGTGATCCAAATCTCAAGGGAGCTGTATACTTCTCACCGTACATCTCTTAAGATATATTGTACCAAGTTTCATCTCATTCGCACAACTTTTCCTACAACTTGCATTTCACGCTCTTCACATTTTGTTTGCTTCATTAGAACACCATTTGTGATCCAAATCTCAAGGGAGCTGTATACTTCTCACCGTACATCTCTTAAGATATATTGTACCAAGTTTCATCCCATTCGCACAACATTTCTCACAACTTGCATTTCACGTTCTTCACATTTTGTTTGCTTCATTAGAACACCATTTGTGATCCATTTGTGATTCAAATCTCATGGCAGTGGTATATATCTCACCATACATCCCTCAACATACATTCCACCAAGATGTATACTATGATGGATTGATATGTCACACATTGAGTTCATAGTCAAATTTGAGACAGAGCAGGACAAAGTGTGAAGGGCAAAACATTGTGGGAATGAAATCAAACTAGGTAGGATGGAAGACCTAAGAGAGCTTGACCTACTTATCATTCAATGACAAGGTATTTTATTTGATAGGATGGACATATGACAGGAACTGTCCACAATGCAAGTGAGTAAAAAGTTGTGTGCATGGGATGAAAGTGGATGGGAAAGATGATTAAAGATTTGCTTAACTACCTGATCACTTAGGATTACAAGATGATATTTATTGACAGAAATGCTATCAAGTATCACTATGTCGAATGTATATCACTACGTCGAATGTATGCCTTCACTTAGTGATCAAATATAACCCAAGCTGTACCAATGAAAGTTGTCCTGTCCACAACAGTGGTATGTGCATTTATTGTTGTATCTTCGTTCAATTGATTGCTAAACGTACCATTGGCAAACCCACGTAAGTTCACGCGGTTGCTTCACTATGTGATTGATCATCCCAGGCTGGATTGCAGCTGCCGCAATGGGAGTCGTCCACGACGGTTGCATGTGCCTTTTGAATGCTGCTGTAGCAGTGGCAGTTGTCCACAACAGTCCTATGTGCCTTTGGCCTCTCGAATCAATTCGTAGAAGCACCATGGTCAACCCTCTTAAGAGCACACCTTGTGATTCAACATTTACAACCCAACCCAGACCCAACCCACTCTGATCCCTGCGTAGACGAACATGTGTACAGTGTATGTATACTCACACGTACATGGTGCTAGGCTATACACCATATACATATCTGTCTACGACCGTGTGAGTTAGAACTATTGATGCAATGAGTGAACTTACTCCGTATTCGTGAACAAAGGTTCGACACACACGGCTATACACAAGATGCACATCCGTCTACGACGGGAAAGCACGGAGTCAGAACAACAAGTGAACTCGCAATGTCGTAGGTATACGCACAGGTTGTGTAAGAATTACATATCAGTCTACGACGGAAGTAGAGTGAGCTAGAACTATGTGCCAACTACCAACAACAACTGAACTTGCAATGTCGTATGTATACGCACACGTGCATGAAGCTTGGAAGTACAAGAAATACATATGCGTCTACGACGGAAGGAGATTGACTTAGAATTGTTGATGCCATGAATGACCTTCGTATTCGTGAATGTAGAAAGGGCAAGAACTCACTAATATTGTCTGTGTACGCACGCCAGGCTATACAACAAATTTCTGTCTGTCTACGACGGAAATAAGTAGCATGACATAAACCTGTCGATGCAAGTAACAGGAACACGAGAGTGACTTAGAACTGTCGACGCCACGAGTGAACTTCGTATTCGTGAACGTAGAAAGGGCAAGAGAACTCACTATATAGTCTGTATACGCACGCCAGGCTATACAACAAATTTCTGTCTGTCTACGACGGAAATAAGTAGCATGACATAAACCTGTCGATGCAAGTAACAGGAACACGAGAGTGACTTAGAACTGTCGACGCCACGAGTGAACTTCGTATTCGTGAACGTAGAAAGGGCAAGAGAACTCACTATATAGTCTGTATACGCACGCCAGGCTATACAACAAATTTCTGTCTGTCTACGACGGAAATAAGTAGCATGACATAAACCTGTCGATGCAAGTAACAGGAACACGAGAGTGACTTAGAACTGTCGACGCCACGAGTGAACTTCGTATTCGTGAACGTAGAAAGGGCAAGAGAACTCACTATATAGTCTGTATACGCACGCCAGGCTATACGATCAATCCCTATCTGTGGACGGAAACAGTGTGAAATAAAACTGTCGATGCAAGTAAACTTACTCTGTATTCGTGAACGTAGCAAAGGTTCGACACACGTAGGCGATACACAAGATCCACATCTGTCTACGACGGGAAAACACGGAGTCAGAACAACAAGTGAACTCGCAATGTCGTAGGTATACGCACAGGTTGTATAAGAATTACATATCCGTCTACGACGGAAGTAGAGTGAGCTAGAACTGTCAATGCTAAGCGTAAACTTTTGTATTCGTGAACGTAGCAAGGGCAAGAGAACTCACAATGTCGTCTGTATACGCACGCTAGGCTATACAGCAAATACCTATCGGTCTACGACGGAAATAATGTGAAGTAGCACTCGATGCAAGAAACTTACGCTGTATTCGTGAACGTAGCAAGAGTTTGACACACGTAGGCTATACAGGAGACGCATTTCCGTCTATGACGGTTAAACAAGGAATTAGAACGACAAGTGAACTCACGGTGTCATTCATATGCACACGTACATGGTGTTAGGTTGTACATCAGATACTTAGCCGTCTACGACGGAAGCAGAGTGACCTAGAACTGTCAATGCTGCAAAGCGTAAACTTTGTATTCATGAACGTAGCAAGGGCAAGAGAACTTACAATGTCTTCTGTATACGCACAGGTAATTCGTGCTAGGCTATACAACAAATACCGATCGGTCTACGACGGAAATAGTGTGAGTTAGAACTGCCGATGAAAATGAACTTACTACTCTGTATTCGTGATCGTAGCAAGGGTGCGACACACGTAGACTATACAGCACATAAACGTCCATATACGACGGGAAAAAGATGAATTAAGAGTGCCAATTATCAACGAGTAACTCACAATGTAGTCCCAACATTCCATGGTGACTGTAGCAATTGTTTGGAATACGTTTGCTATAAAGAACATACAAATCCGTCTACGACATGAAAGCAGTGAGTTATAAATCGCATAGAAATGAGTGAGCTTACCAGGCTATACAAGAAACACATACCCGTCTACGGATCGTCGTCGACTCCCGCTATTGTCATCAATCAGCACGTAATATGAATCAGCTTGTACTACACCTCTCATTACCACAATTTAGGCTTGAACAGGCGTAAAATTGGCGTTCCGGAGGGTTGTGTACGGGCCAATTTGTGTGTTGACCCCATTCAACTGCACGATCCGTGATGAGTTTCACGAACACTAGCAACAACACTCGAACTGTCGCACAAAGAATGTACTCATACCTTACAATGCGTTTTACGAGCATGAGAAGTTAATTCACACAACACCCGTTCATAACGTTCACGTTGAAGTATTGTAACTACTCTGGATGCATACTGAGTTAGACATTCCAGGTGAGTCGAATAAAATAGAACGTACCTTAAAGCCCCGCTACAAAGTTGATAGCCCAGCGGATCGCTCTCACTGTATCCTTCCGACCTCCTCCAAATTTAAATATCTCGCGATGTCGTCGTCCACCTGACGAATCTCAGTAAGGATCGAAAGAAAATACTGGACTCACAATGTAAGCATTTGTCTCGTGGCCTCCGTCGGCACATCCGGTGCAAGAGTACATGGACAAGTCGTTCTTCCGAGTACAACTCCTCTGTAAGGTAAGATGGTATAAAACAGTTGCTACGTACCTGCACGAATACTGTAGCGCACCGGCATTGCGCCGTACCAATGTTGAACCTGCCCCGCACACTGCCTTTGCCACTCCTTCTTCCGCCGTTTCAAGTCGCAGGTTCGTCCAACTTTGTAACTTGTAGTCGTTCCGATCCGAAAGAAATAGATCCATCCCGGCCTATCGGCCACTGATACCGGCCTTCGTATGGCGCGCTTCCACGAATCAGAGAACGACATGTCGGTAAGAGGGTATGAAGAGCGTGAAGCAACGATCTGGAAAAAGTTCAGAGTAAGGAGCTAAGAAACCGCACTACTCACCTGATACGATAAGAGGCGGATGATGAAAGTGACTCGTAACGACTAAAAAGGTATGAAAGACCGGTATCGTTGGTGGTGAAGCTGAATCTGTGAACAATCGTACTTACTCGAGTGGGTTTTTGGTCAACGTTAAGTTGACGCGGTCGACGTCAAAGAATGTTCGTGCGTGCTGCTGAAATTGGTGACAGAGGTTGTAGTAACGCTCTAAGACGATCTGAAAAGAGACAAGAGCGTTGAAGGCGAGTGTATGATAAGAATAGTAACCAGCCAACCAGACTTACCTGAGATCAATATGTACAACAACGACCACATAATATTTCCTACGCACAGCTAAGTCGGACTTAAGTCAAGCACATTCAGATGAACCAATTCGTAGTTGCTACGTCACTAAGGGGGTGCAAAAAATTGACTTTGACTTCGGTCAACATCTTCAACATGGATTAAGTACCTACCAAAGGTCTGAGTTGGCAGAGCAATGGCAGAGTCCAGACTCTGGAGAGACGTCTCCAGCTCCGCGCAGACAATAGCACCGTGTGCTCGAGTCACTGAGCAGCCTGGCGTCTTACGCAGCCCCGGCGGGGCCATTCTCTAGCCCTATGTATTGGTGGTGTACAGCGCGCGCTGGTGCAAATACTAATGGCCAAACGAACACGAGCTGTAAGTATGAGGGGTCTGACACAGTAGATCTCAATTAGAGGGCAAAGAAAGGAGCACGAGTTGGCACTTGTTCTGCAGTTGTGCAAATATTGTTGCTCTAGACAAAGCTCGAGGCAATGGTAACATTCTGAAAAGCGCAGAAGTTAAAACAGCGGTGGTATGAACATACGTGCATAGCGACTAAGTGTACGGCCAGCAGTTGGCCGAGAAGTAAGTGGATTTCTACATTGGCAGTCGGGGTTTCTGGCGGAAGGGGGGTTTCCCAGTTGTTTTATCTTTCTAAACAACACCCACGTCACTTAAGGGCAAAGTTTAGTTAGAAGGAGAGACGCACCGAGATCCTGAGTTCTCAAGGACCAGTTGGCGTAGCGTGAGCAAGGCGAAGTAGTAGTCGTCTACGACGGACACATTACGAGGCATTGTAAAGCTCAGATACTATTGACCGTGGAGAACGGAATCGTAACCCTTCGCTGCATTCTTTATCAATGTCAAATTCGGGGAACAAAAGCAGCAACAATTTGCATAAATCGACGATGGACGCATGTGCCTTCATGATCTAATCTCACTGTACGACTCACAACGACTGACTCCATAAAATATAAAACAACAGACGTAAATGATCTACGACGAACAGAAATATTTTGACCGTCGCTTGACACTATTGAGTAATATTGCGACCTACCAGAGTCCGAAAGAGTGTAATTGCATCGATCACGAATTACGCGCGATCGAAGCAGTCGTCCACGACGGAAAGATGTATGTTGACCCCTTTAATGGCCGGTCCCGAGAAAGGAACGATCAGAAAACAACAGGGGAGGAGTTGCGCACAATGGATGCAGTCATCTACGACGGAAGGTGCGTGAGTATCGTATGCGAAGCAGTTGCACGACTCACCCAATTGCGTTGTGCATTCCATTAGCCGCACCATCCATATATTTCCACCGTTGACGATCCCGGTAACGAAACGTAGTGCACACAAATGAAGCAGTCTACGACGGAATTCATCTGTCTGTGTATGTCTTCAAGTTTTGATTGTGTGACTCACCAAATAATGAACAATTACCAGCTTAGCAGAATTGAAGTCATCTACGACGGACGCAATGGCCTCGAGTCTCGTGTTTTGTTTGAACCAGTTGGACGACTCACCAGACCTTGAAACTGAAGCAAATGTGAACTCATATATCTTGACACTTGACACTAAAGTGATTGTACTGGACTCACCAACGCCCACTAAGAGTCAATTTACATTGGCCGTCAATCGCGAACTGCACATGAATGAAGCAGTCGTCTACGACGGGAAGATGTACGCCGACTCTCGATTCGTCGATACGAGGGAAGGATCGTTCAGAAAAGAACGGAAACGAATTGCGCACTGTGGATGCAGTCTTCTACGACGGAAAGTAAGTTGATTTTCGTAGGTCACTACAAACGAGGGGGACGACTCACCCAAATTCTTGTCCATTTCCCATTCATCTATTGATACTGTGACTTATTCGTTGACGATCGCAAAAAGAACACGTTCAGAAGAGTTGTCTACGACGGATTGACCTTCTTTTAGCCAACTTTTATAGTATTGCGTTCCTGTATGACTCACCAAATAAAGAACAAACTTCAGAAGTAAAAAAGAGAAGTGATCTACGACGGAAGTACCTTGAGCACCGTATATCACTCGAAGCATTCGTATTACCGACAGACTCCACAATCTAAAATTTACACGAGTCGTCTACGACGGACAAATATGCCTTGAGTGTCACTTAGTACTTGTACGAAACCACCAGAACTCGAAGGAATGGTTGAGGTGTTTGGCCTGGCATTGATCGTCGATCACGAACGGCAGGCGCTTGAACCAGTCGTCTACGACGGAGATTGAAGGGAAGAGGACGAACTGCACCACAGAAATAGAAGAAAAGTGTGAGGTCTGATTATCGCATAACAATGGACGAACTGTTCTTACTCAGCTGACTGTGTAGAGAACACACCCACGATATACATTCATCTACCACGGAGAAGTGTGAGTCAAGAGGTAAAATAGCAACGAGTGCGTGGACTTACCGAATTTTGCCTATTAACGACCAAGATCAGAATTTTGAGACCTGTATAAGCCCCGTCTACGACGGAAAGTGTTTATAAAATGTTGTTATAAAATGTTGTTATTATAAACGTTCAGCGCTCAGCTCTTTGATGGTGTCGGTCTTCACCTCAACTCACGAAATGTTTTCCAGCAAGCAGTAATCAACCAACCAATTCAAAAGAGGATGTACGAATGAATTGCTGCTTTTTCAAAAAATTGTTCAACAAGAGATCAAACTATAGCTACGCTTCCCAGTACGAATACTCTTGGCATAGCAGTGAGTCCGCGAGGCTATTGATACCATTTTGGAATGCTGCTGTGTGGGAGACCTTCTGCTTCAGCTGCACTTTCCATTCCGTCGCCGTCAGAAGTTTCGCCTTTCCTTCTGTAATCTGAGCAAGTCGTCTCTGATACCAATTTTCGCAATCGACCGACCAGTAACCAACATTGCATCCTCCCTTCTCCCATGTCGCGGCTTTCGGCCACCATGACCGTTCCTCCACTTGTGTTCCCCTTCCTGAGCAACATAGAAATAGTGTCAGTGTCTGGGCATGTAGGGAGATTCAGTAGAAAACACCCACCTGTTCTGACGAAGTACACACCGCATATCATATTCTCCGTTTGAACGTCCAGGGCGACATCGTCGACAACATAATACTTTTCGGCTTCCTCGATGACTGCGTAATTCGTCTTCGACGGACCACATGTGACAGATTTTGGATCCACGATGTCCTGTGCAAGTCTCCACAAAATACCACCACGCATGCGTGCAACGCGTCCCAACCTAGACCGCAAGAGATCATTCTTGGTCTCCTCGTATGCTGCATATTCAACCACATCGAATTGATGGCCTTGAGATCGGACACCAAGTGCTGCAATGCGTTTGTTTTCGATTGGAGGGGGAGGCCTGGTGCGCACAAGCTTGACTGTCGAGAATCGAATACCCCGTTCAAGAAGACTTCTTGCTATTGCTAGGATACCCGTTTGATTTTCGCGGTAGATTTGGACAACGGTTGTTGCGTCGTATAATGCTAGGACCCACCATTGCCGGTAAAGAGGGGTGGCACGTATGCCAATCAAGTGTAAGTTCTTCCCCACCCTCTCGTATTGCCAGTTAAGGTGATGATGGATATCCTTGGCAAGTCGAGGTTCGAAGTCCCAGAGAGGGGGAAAAGCTCTGGGATTCTCTTTATTGGCAACAACAAAGTTGTAAACGTCTACTGCCGCTGGCGCAAGTTCATCTTCGACGAAGGCTTTCATCCCAAGACGAACCATGCAGTCAAATGTTTTGGTCACGTTGGAAGCGCAATTGTCATACTTTCTCATACGGGCGTCGGTAACATACGGAGTATTGGCACGAAAACCGTATCGAGTGTGAAGGACATTCTCCAATGACATTGTCTGCACTACGTTGCGAGGCACGATGTCTCCAAAATAGTGCTTCACATCAGTGATATGAAGGTCGCGGCTAGCACCCTCAGATACTGTGGAAATAGCAGTGGGCAGCATGATGGTAGTGGAAAGTACTGTTGTTGTTGTCGAGGCTGAACCAGGAGGAATTGGCATTTGTGGAGGCAACGGTTGACGGGTGACGACATTGCTACTGTGTTTCTGCGACGACGGAGACGATATTGGAGATACTGGTTCTGATGGCTGGTCTCCATAGTCGGATTCGTCGTCGTCGTCGTCGACCTGTCTAGGGAGCTCGAGATCCCATTCGTCCAGAAAGCCATAATAGGTACGACGAGCTCGATGTATGGCACCCCATCTCACTTTCCAATCCCGACGCGGCACCAGGTTTCTCAGTTCGTGCCCACCCGCACAACATACCCACTCAAACATCGCGACTCCAACAGTTGGCTCCCCCAAAGTGAAATCAAAGTTCTCCCCAACGGCCTGTACCTCTCTCTGGGTGCGAGCTTCACGTTCGCTCTCGCTCTCGTGAGAAACGAATTCGTTCTCTTCATCAGCCATTCGCTTTTTGAATTCAGACATTGTTTCGCGTGGTAGCTGGCGTGATGCTGTCGAAGGAACAGGAAGGGGTGCAGTCGTCGTCGACAGAGTGGAAGAATCACCAGAAGCATCGATATCCATCTGAAGACTTGAATCGAAAGCCTCGGTTTCCAATACTGCATCAGGAGGAGTCTGTTTGTCAGACGTGGCGTCAGAGCGAGTCTTTGGCGCGGGTTGCGCACCAAATGCCATGGCCGCTCGTGCCTTGGATTGTTTTGTGTCTGACTCGGTAGGAAAGTATTTCTTCATGTACTCAGTGTCAAGAACCGGATAAGGCTGGTAACCCCACCAAATCCATAAAGGCACGTGTGCTATTTTGAACGCAGGGAAGCTAATTGCCCAGACCGAATGATACCCATTAACATAGGCTCCTGGGCGGAACCCAGGTGAGAAATCACAGATAAATGACTTCTGAAGTTCCGTGAGCCACTGCGCGTATACGCCTTGCTCACGACAGGCAGTGACCCACCCCGGTTCACGAAGCTCAGTGTCGGACTCGGACATGTTAGAAGCGATGGCAAAAGAACACAATGCGGAGAGGCAGATGAAAGCATATATAGCTCTATAGGCAACAGCAAGGAGATTATCGTCGTTGTTGTAAGAATCGGTGTAACCGCAACTACTAGGTAGGAAAAGTACACCCAGCTCTCTGTTGTCAGGATACCGTCGTTTCATAAGGAATGTAGCTAGGCCGCATAGCGCGGTCTCCAGACGTTGCCATGAGCTGATAACATTCGGGTGAAGCCGTCTCCTCGGGTAATGGCCGCGTGAAACTGACACGATTGGGAGAGGTTGAGCAGTGACGTCCAAGCGCGAAAAAATAGCACCTTCGAACCTCGGCCTGACGGGCCAGAATGCGAGATATGGATAGAGGTTAGACATCCAGCGGGGTTTAACGAAATCAGAAAAACGAAAGTTGGCTGGGATTTGTGCGTCAAAGCGAGGAATTGGTGTCTGTAGAGTGGTAACGTTCGGTGATGACCAGTACCCAAACAGTTCGGGGTCATAAAACACTTTCGAGTCTACGAATTTCTCCATCTCGACGCTTGAAGCAAATATTAGTTTGAGTAAAAGGTCGAGTACACATGAAGGCTTACCAATGATCAAATGTCTTCAATTACAAGAGGGCCGTCGTAGACGTCCAAATAAGAAGGGAGGGTATTCTAAATCCAGAAACGAGTCCAACGTAGGACCAAGCGAATCGATGAAGTGCAGAGGTGAAAGCTGATGAAGTGTAGGTAAGAGAGTGCGGCGGAATGGCTGAATGAACAATTGCGCACCTTATGAGTTCAGTTTCGTATCCCTGTGATTATGTTGCTTTCTGCACTTCAATATAAACCGTTCGTGCACGTTCGTACCCCCAGTAGTCGCAAAGATCGGTTGAGGCTATCAAAAGGAACAAGAAGTTTACTTCTCGTAGCTTCTGAATACGGGCGTCGAGTCTTGAAGGTGTCACGCACAGGGAGGGTGAAAGAAGTTGTACTTCTTGCAGCCTGATCGTCGTGGTACTGAACAAAGCTGAACAAAGGACAAAGACGCTTCAAAAGCTGTGCTGTGGGAACTTTCGTCACGATGCCGCGGCAAGCCACTTACGTACACTTTTCGTTGGTGGGGTTAGGGGTGGTAATTTTCACACTGCATTTTAGGAGCCGTCGTGGACGGATAAGTCTCGAGCACAGAACCTGGTTGCTTCGAAGAATATACATACATTTGGCTAAAGTACCATTACGGTCTCTCTTTCCTCAGCACGACGATATACTTACTAGGTGGCGAACAGAGTTAGCAATAAGAAAACGAGCTGATATTACATCGACATCCGCATCCGAGAACTTAATTTCTACACTCAGCAAATGCTCGTATCTGTGAGATGCGGACACGCTGCATTGCAATCGTAACAGTCAGCACTCGAAGTAAAATTTTGAACAGAATGGTTTACGCACGACATACGGTGAGCATGTACTCTCAAAGTGCGAGGCCCTCTTCCGTCTGACGATGGTAATGCAGGGGTGCCTTCAAAAGACAACGTCGCCATCGAATACACTGACATCTATCAATTGGGAGCGGAAGCAGATGACCTACATTCTCCGACTGCGTTGTCCTGAGCGTAAATCTTGCACAACGAACAAAAGTCGATTCTTCACAGATACTTGACAATGGGTACATGTGTAATACAGCACGGGCCTTGTGAAGGGAGGTTAAGTGTGACCGTCGTCGACGGATGCCACGAGTATGGACTCACCAAAAAGACAGAGAATTCATGCAGTACAAGCCTTGTCGGGGATCGAACCCGAGCATTCTACACACACCGAACAATGAATGACGGCCACGTCGCCACAAACCTTGTTGGGGTGGTCGGTTGGTGTTGTGAGAAGAATTTGTTGCAGGTGACCACCAAGAATAGTGCGAATAGCTGCAGAAAGATCGGGGACGCGTAGGAGAAGGAACAAGAAGGTTTACTTCTTGTTGCTACAAGTGAGTTGGTCCTGTGGAAGAAGGGTAGGGTACAAGGAGTGTACTTCTTGTAGCCTGTCGTCGTGGTACTGGACGAAGGAGGGATCAAAGCTGTGCTGTGGGAACTTTCGCAAACGACGCCGAGGCGAGTGCCGCGGTATGCCCAAATCGGCAGTGTTGCAGTTCTCAGCCGTGCGTCCGTGAATAAGGGTGGGTTTTCATTCACAAACAAGAACGGACAAACATCAAACTATGAATCCTCCGAGTCATACATCCACGTCGTACTGCCCCCTCTTTCCTTGCGTCTGTGCACTACAAATGTGCTTGGACACAAGTCACACATAGTACTCATCCGGATCTGGAAATACGAATATGGTGTTCTGCAGATCCTCATATCTGTGAGCGAGATGCGGGCACGCTGTACTATACTCCAAGTGTAACAATTAGCATCAAAAGTAAACGAAAATGAATAGGATAATACGCACGATACACAGTGAGCAAGAACCCTCAAACTGTCTATCAGCTCCGGTTTACGAGGCCTCCCATCTGATGTGAGGGCAATGATTATTGAGGAATGCCTCCAAAAGACAACGCCGTCGTCGGCTCGAGTGCAATGACCATTGCATGTATCAATTGGAAGCGGACCCGGACCGAAGCCGATGACCCAGAGGTATTCTGGTTCTCCGTCCACACTGGCCTGAGCGTAAATCTTTTGCGATGTCACTGGACCGGTATGCTGGAAATAGTGCGAGTTTATGAGTGCATCATAGAACGCTACATTCCACCCCATGGGGTGTTCGTCGACAATGAGAGGAAACGGGGATGCGTTCGTCGAGTCGTGAGCAAGATAAATCCCGTGGTAGAGTCGCTGATCAGGCTAACATAACAAACAACAGGTAAGTCACGCAACGACAGTGTTAGAATTCAACAACAGACATACCCGTATCAAGAGCTCCAAATCATGATCAATCTGACGGTCGACACTTGCTCGGTCCATGTGGATTGTACTGAACGCATTTTGAGGTGGCTTTTTAAGTCAGACCATTCTGTGGCTGAAGGCGGAAATTACCTGTTTTGATAAAGCTAAAAAAAGTGGCGCAGGTAACAGCATGTAAAGAAGCCGAATTATATGGATTGCAGCGTTGTACAGACGTGAAGTGCGTAAGAATAGGTACAGTGCTTAATCTAAGAATCAACATCCATGGGCTCCTCCTCCTCATCCGAGTCATCCTCATCCTCCCATGTCGGTTTCTTTCGGCACAAGATCCGCGGAGCAGGGCCGGTAGTACCACGAGGAAGGCGCTCAAAGCCTTTCACCTTCTGTTGCGTACTCCACAATTTATCGGAGCACGCATGAGGTATCCAATATAGCTGGAACACCCTTCTGCGAAGCTCGCTCCGTAGAGCAGCTACTGTCTTCTGTTTCATCCCTGACGTAAGTTCCTTCCAGTTCCTATAGTACGTGCACTGCGTGTAGTTTTGAATCTTCAAAGATGCCTCATGGCCCTTGAGGGGGAACAGGTGATTGAACGCAAGTTCGTAATCTCCTTTCGACCCAATTTTCCATCTACACGCTGTCCAGTTGTCTGACAACGTAAGATTCATGTAAAGGTCTTCCGTAACTGTGACGCGTTGGCCTGGGGGTATTTTCAAGTAACCCGATCCACCTTTCGGTGATGGTGACTTCACAGCAAGATCAATCAGGAACTGCCTCCACAATTGAGACGCCACTTCATCGATGTTACCGCTGACACTCGGCACACTTTCGCGTTCCCCCAACTCGTCCTCCATGTCTGACCCCTCCACTCTAAGCGGAGGAGGAAGCGCATGCCCTTTCGAGGCCAGGTCGAACGTGATGCTTGGTGAGTCGGACTCGCCAGCGATAGGAATGAAAGTCGGAGTTCTTTTGCTTTTGTTCGACACGAGCCGGTGAGGGTGAACTGTATCTCGAGGAAGCATTCCCTTAGGATCGAACTTGTAGCGTATATCTTCCCTCGTAGCATTGAATAGATACCGGAAATCCTCATCAGGGAGCCAGGCATCAGGGGCTACCCGCATTCTTGACACATCGAATTCTACCACAATACGACGGAGAAATATTGCCCCGTACGGAATATATGGAAGTACGGGATTGGCATCGTCACCTGAGAATTCATCGTCATCGTCATCGTATCCCGCCGCCGAAGTGAACAACACCGTGTTGAGATCTATCTCAAATGCATCGGTGAGAGGAAGGACTGTCCGCATAAGGCTTCTTGCCGCGGATCCATCGTCGGGACGAGCATGAAGGCCATTTAACAGCCAAACACATGCAGCCGTAAGGTAGAGAGCTTCGTTGATGACGCGCTTGCGAGGGTCACTGAGTGCTTGCTGCATTAGGACACGACTGATGGCTTCAACACGGTACGACCTGAAATTCCTACACACAGGTTAGCCCAAGTTCGTTGTCGATCATTGTACTAGCAGAGACTTACCACCACACTGATCGTCGGAAAGATAACAAAGAACCAAGGACAACACTGCGTGATACCTTTAAGAGGACCTCTGTGGCATATTTGAAAGGAACTCGGACTTCAATGCGGGCGTTGGATGCACTATCAGTGATGGCATTCTTGTACAGATTGAATAGCCCCTCAATGAAGGCAGGGGGTTGGGTAGAGCCCATAGCCGAGGCAATATCAATCGCCTTCCCGTGATGTTGTCCGTCCGGATTGTACGTGAGTGCCTTGTCCGTGGTATACATCTGTAGATATGCGGCTTCGTATTGTCCTCTCCCGTGAGCCCCGGGCTCAATCCTACACCCAGACACAGCCATGAGATGACTGACGATGTCGCGGGAATATTTCGAGCTACCCAATGACGTGATGCGGCTAGCATCACGGTCAGGGATATTCAGGACTTCACGCACCATGTGGAAATGCGATGAAGTCATCCACTGGAGGCACCGTTCCTCTTCGCTGAAGTACTCGACTCCAACGTCAATCCACCAGGTTCCATTCTGTAACGCTTCCTGAGTTATCTTCGCATCCTCCATGTAGGCTCGTAGACTCTCCTCGGCTGCTCGACGCCTCATGGTGTGTTTGGTCCCGAGCTTCGTGCCGCGGATAGTATGAGTGAAAAAGAAATCTTGTGCCCACAAGACATCAAACTCAGCCAGCTTAAAACGAAGTTTGGCTGCGAGTTCGGGGACTACCCAGTCCGGAATCATCTTCGTTTGATAGGCCATATGGCCTGATCTCTTCCTGGCGCGAAAGATCTCGTCGCGGTATGTGGCAGGCCAGTCGCCCTTGTCGTGTGGAAGCAGTTCTGCAATAGCGGGGCGAAGGCCTTTCTCATAGAAAGCAACTCTCTGATCAGCCGAGAGCTGTGGTCGGAGAGAACCTTCACCCGCCAGAGTCGGGAAGAAGATATGGATCTGATGTCGCATTCCCCAACTTCCGATTTGAAAGTTTGGTATACGATGCAGCGCTACATGCTTGTGACCCTAAGCGATGTCAGCTATATGAAGAAGTGGTGAATAATGACGATGGTACTCACATTTCTTTGCCGCACTGGGTACGTTAAGTGCGTGCTCGTTTTTAGAACTTCCGCTGGGTTGGGGATTGGAGCGATGTTGACTATACCCTGGACAAGGATGTCATTGGTGATTCCAATGACAGAGTCATAGTCTCGAGTGACGGAGATGCCAGGATTCTGGTCAGCTTGGAAGGCGTTCCGCGTAGGGTCGATGACAGCCTGGTGCCCTAAACCCACATGTTCCCCAGTAAGGAGAAAGCGCTGGAACTGGACATTGTCCTCTTCATCAAGCTGTTTCGCCGCACGTATGTAGTCTCGAAGAGAGTACGCTTTCGGTGGTAGTGTAGAATACAAGTTTGGGGACATTGCAGACGGCGGGTTGGAAAAAAATTCAAGTACTACGAATGTTACGAGTGCAGACTTGCAGTGAGGAAATTGGGCAGGTGTAAATTATGAGCGAAGACTGGTCATTTTATAGTACTTATCGCAACAACAATCGTACAGAGCTATCAAATGAAAATAGTTCTATTGTGACTTGAGTACGAATGAACTTCCGCCGAGAACGAGGATGTACTGAGGACGAGATTGGCGTGAGGAATGTAAGTTACACGATAAGATGAATATACGCACAAGTAAGGATATCCGTCGACGACGTAAAGAAAAACAACTAACCCCCCT
Source organism: Omphalotus guepiniiformis (assembly GCA_028554645.1). NCBI lineage: Eukaryota > Fungi > Basidiomycota > Agaricomycetes > Agaricales > Omphalotaceae > Omphalotus > Omphalotus guepiniiformis. The sequence continues at coordinate 18,130 of JAQOOI010000017.1, forward strand.
CTAACCCAGGAAAGTATCCGTCCAGGAAGGATCCACAGAGGGTGCGTGTATCCACAGAGGTGCGTGTAACCATCGTAGGTAGAAGAGCTTGTTGTGTATTGCGTTGCATCGTGCCCGGAGATGATTTCCAGACAGGACAAGAGCGGTGCGCGAGCATACACTGAAGTTATAGTTATAGTTACATTGAATAGGCGTGTTGTTTGATCAATCACCCGTGTCGAGAGTCAACTCTCGTCAGGGATTAGGGAGAGAGGGTGTAATACCCGTGTCGAGAGTAAACTCTCGACAGGGGCACAGACGAGGACGTAGCCAAGATGAAAGCGAGAAGGGAACGAGGTCAAACGCCCAAGTCATTTTGTAACTCCGCTGGAAACAGAAGATTAGATTAAGATGATCGCTGGTTTGCATCTGCTTGGCTGAGGCTTCCTTACAATGCAAACCAGCGATCATCTTAATCTAATCTTCTGTTTCCAGCGGAGTTACAAAATGACTGGGGCGTTTGACCTCGTTCCCTTCTCGCTTTCATCTTGGCTACGTCCTCGTCTGTGCCCCTGTCGAGAGTTTACTCTCGACACGGGTATTACACCCTCTCTCCCTAATCCCTGACGAGAGTTGACTCTCGACACGGGTGATTGATCAAACAACACGCCTATTCAATGTAACTATAACTATAACTTCAGTGTATGCTCGCGCACCGCTCTTGTCCTGTCTGGAAATCATCTCCGGGCACGATGCAATGCAATACACAACAAGCTCTTCTACCTACGATGGTTACACGCACCTCTGTGGATACACGCACCCTCTGTGGATCCTTCCTGGACGGATACTTGTACGGTCCTTCCCCAGCATGCGTACTTATCATTAGAACTTACGTCTCTTTCCAGGCCTACTTCCTTTCCTTCAAGCTCCCTTTTTTATTCCTCGTAGATCGAATCGTATTGTTAGTTCTGCTCCAGCACGTGTGTAAGAATCCGACTAACCTTTCGTCCCCCAGATTAGCTCCGCTCCGTTTAAATCCATTACGTCGTCGACGGAGGTTAGTGAGGTGGTGAAGCTGAATGGATGTCATGTTAAACTTGCTGGCCTTGTCTTCAGAATGTCGTCTTGGGCGAGGTTCTCTGTACAAGCGCCGCAGTCGGCTGGTTGCACAATTATTCTCTGACGAGAACCCGCTAGAAGATTTGTCTACTATAAAGTCAACTCGTTATCCGCACGAGACATTCGTATTGCTACTCTGCTGTACACTTCACTTTTGAAATTTTATCCAAACTCTCTTGTCGTCATGCCCAGTCATACCGCCGCTAGTGCGCTTGTGAAACTGTTTTTTTTGACACAAGGATGCGAACACCCTTGGGACTGGCCTGTTTGGCAGGAGCTCACTGGTGTGAAGCACGGACTTTTTCCTGCGGACGACAGCTTGCTTCCAGCAGGTTGGACCCGGGAGGATGCTAACGACATCAACGCTTACTTCCTCATGTACAACAAGATTGACACGGAGGAAAAGAAACACAAGTTCGCTACCAGCACCCGAGGAGCTAATATACCTGGCCGGAACAAGTGGAACAAGTGGATCACTCGGTGTTGGGGGAAGTGGGGTGTCCACAACATCGTTGTCGAATGCCTTCAGAAACACGGCGTCCATCCGATGCAGCAGCTTGTTGACGATCCCGACGTAGAAGGGGAGTACTTCGGTGCTGAGCAATATATTCCAATCGCCCTCGAAAGCATTGCGATGGCTCTTTTCGGCGTCGAGGCATTTGGTAGCGGTGAACGCCTGCGTCTTTCGTATGCGCTTCGGAAAGCGTTGACGATCATCGTTCAACGTTCCTGGGCCCGCATTCGCAAGCATATGGTGCTCGACAAGTCCCGGCTCGCGAAGATCAAGGAAGCTGCTATTAAAGCCTTCGAAGGTAAATTGTTCCCGTACAATTCGTGGACTACCTTGAACTAAACGTCGCTACAGCTCTCAACGAAGGAAACCCGACAAAGGCGAAAATCATTCGTACTATTCGCGCAGTCGCGAAATGGAACGATATTGCGCAAGTTTACGACACTGAGGAGAACAAGTCGACGGCGTCGGACATGCTCTCCGAGCTCAATGAGATATTGGCTGCCCTAGGAGCCAAAGTCACGAAGCCGAAACCTATCAAGGGTAAACGTGCGTGCCTGCCTATCATTTTTTTCCCTTAGACTGACATTCTCCTAGGAATTTGCAAAGCGAATATGAAGATTTTCGAAAGCCTTGCAACGCCTGCAGATTTATTAGAGCTGCTGGGCATCTATCGCGAGTACTTTTCCTCCAGCGTCGACGACACCGGACCCATCATGTCGCAAATCTCGAATCTCTCTGTTCAACTAAGTGATGTTGTAGCCGGAGATTTGGGCATGGAGATGGAGGGCAAACTTCCTCCCGACGACCTTGCTCGGAGCCTCGGCTTCATTCGCAACAATCTTCCCCATCAATTCAATTCCTTCCGTCACAAAACCGGCAGTGTGTCCCCATGGGAGAACCCAGAATTGTTTAAAACTGGCCAGTCTGATGCCGTCGCCCCTCTCGCGCTTCATTGGCATCAACTTGCGGGCATCCACTCCATCATACGAAGCGTGTTCAATACCATGCCTTCTCCCGACCACTGCAATGGGATGCTCGTGTGTGACGAAGTTGGTCTTGGAAAGACCGCCTTATGCATTTCGACCATAGCTTTCTTGAACCAAGCTGTCATTCTTCAGCAGCACAAGCAACCACTTCCCCCGATCCTTCGTAAGTACAGATGTCGTTATTCTGCATCTTGTTCTCATATTTTCTGTCAGAAAACTTCAAGTATCTCAAAGGACGCGAGCACATTGAAGCTCTTCCACATCTTATCATCACTCCTGGTACTCTTCGAGCACAGTGGGTGCGTGAACTCAGGACCCTCGTTCTCCCCAAAAGTGTGGACATCTTTGTCTACGATTGTCCTCGCAGTGGTAATGCGGAGTTCTGGAGTCCAGAGGGACCATTCCAATCGTCGAAACATTCGCCCTCAAATAAGATAATTGTCACTACACATTCGGTAAGCATGTTCATATTCTAAGGAAACCGCCAGTTGACTGACTGCAACTCTACAGGCTCTTCAAAATGAGTTTCTATGGGGGCATAAGTCTTCGACTAGTGGCTCGGTCCGAGCCCAACGTCCGTGGGAGCTCCCTGAACAGACTCGACCCGTTGATGGGACAATATTCAACCAAAAATTCTTGTCAGTGACGATAGACGAAGTTCACGAGATGAGAAATATTGGTGTCAAACACTACGCAGCTTTGCGTATCCTAGAGCAGGCTGAGGTGAGGCTTGCGCTCACGGGCACGCCTCTTTTGACTTCTCCAAAAGTAAGGATAATATTCTGGTGTTGCATAAGAGAAAACAAGTTGATCTTGTTCCATAGGATCTCGTAGCCATGGGACGGCTTGTCGGGGTCAAGCATTTCTTCACCGATCTCGCTGTCCAAGAAGCAAAGGAAGACACCGCTGCTGTCCGACGTGCGAAGAAATTAGATGACGACGGTCTATCTCTCCAAACGGAGCAGATCAAATCCGTTCGACGAATACATCACCAATTTCTTGGTCACGTTCTGAGACGTACCACAGAGAGTGTCAACTGGGAAGGCAAGACTCTCCTCGATCTCCCTCCTCATAAAGATATTGTGGGAGTGCTCACGTTGACTGAGAGGGAGTCTGCGATCATCGCCGAGATAGCCAAAGAAGCCAGGGAGAAGTGAGTACTGTCGTTGTGGCTCACTGACATCTTTCTGATAGAACTTATTTAGCGTCGCGTCTGCAAATGACTCTGGACGGTTCATGACTAGGGTACGGTTCCTATGCGCTCTGGTACTTTGTATTAACCCTAACACTTCTTGGTGCAGAAATTCTATATGGAGTATCGCAACGCCGTAGGGTACGCAAAGACTGATCCAGACGAGCCGAATCCTACTTTCAAGTCCCTTAAGGAATGGGAGCCTCTAAAATCCACCAAGATGGACACCTGCGCGAAAATATGCCAACACTATCTTGCCTGCGACCAAGTTCCAGATGTTGACTTTGTCGATGGAACACCAATCTTCCCACCGATCCCTCGTTTCGACCCTAAGCTCGGGCACACGCGGAACCGGAGAGTGCTTATCTTCTCTGAGTTTCCGTCGAGGACGCCTCTTCTTAGAAACGTAAGGCTGCTTTGCATTCCTTCAGGCTCGGTTTCACTGACTCTGCTTCAAGGTTTTGGAGTTGTACAATGTTCAAAGTCTATCAATCGACGGATCTATGTCATACGAAAAGCGTGATAAGATAGTGGCCGACTTCCATGTTGACGTTAGCCCAAGAGTCTTTATCTTCTCTAGTGTTGGCTCTGCTGGGCTGAACCTCTCCATCGCTGACGTTGTGATTTTCTTCGTGAGTGTTCCGAACACTCAAAATCCTCCGGTTTTAACTTCGCATCAGGACCAGCCGTGGAGCGCTCAAGATGAACGTCAAATTCGTGGACGTGCGCACCGTCAGCCGCAGAAATCGGTCGTCAAGTGTATCTATCTGTTGGCAGGTGATTCATCCGACATTTTGATGAGCAACATGGCTCGGGGTAAGGCGGATATGTTAGAAGCTTTCGTTAACAAAGATTTGGGTCGCGGTAGGAATTCAGCACGGCGATTTGTGTGGTTCTTTTGTTGACACGTATATCCAGAGCTTCATGACCTCCTAAGTGGCAAAGCTCTAGATGAGTCTGGGGATGCATCCGATTGTGCAGAGTCCGAAAAAGAGAAAGACGAACGTGTAGGGGGAAAACGAAGAAGGCAAGTCAAGAAGCCCCGAGACTCTCAGAAAGGAAAGGTCAAAGGCTCTCGCAAACGCGCTGACCCTCCTGAAGACACCGCTCCGAAAGACGACACGGAGGTGATTGGTGCCCAAATGCAGAAGGAAATGGTCATCAACGATGCCGACGTTTCGCTACGGTCGATTGATTACGACGGCGACATGGACATGTCGTTTGGTGCCTCAACCGACCCCGACACTGATGGGGTACATCCTTCAGACGGCGATGTGGACATGCCTTTTGGCACTTCAACCGATCCCGAAACTGACGGGACCCATCCTTCAGATGTTGAAGGTCTCAGTCTCCCTGAAGGTAAGTGTCTCGATTTCATTCAGTTATATGTCGCTGATCTTTCTCTAGATGAGGGTAGATCTACGTCGGATAGTGATGTTATGAGTATGAGGATGCGGGTACCCATTGATGGTGAGGTTGAAATTTGTGATTCCTTGTGCTATGCTAATATGATGACATAGATGGCGACGTGAACGACGATGTTTTCTGTGCTCCACCATCCAATCGTGCGGGTGGCAAGGCTTTGAACCAGGGAGACCCAGGGTCTCAAAGCTCTGATTCAAACAACGACGCCCCAGACCCTAAGCGCCCCAGAGCAGGAACTATTTCAACAGAGGAGCGAAGTCGTCTCAACCAAGCTGTGTCAAGGACGGGTGAATATTTCTGTGTCTAAATCATGACGTCTGGGCTACAACTTCTCTTCACAGATGCGAACAATTCTTTCAACCCTCCCCGCCAATCCAAAGAGAGTCCGTCGACGACGGAAGGAGAAAAGACTGGGCAGACAGGCAAGCATTGTGGCTTGACCTTTCCGTCTGTACAATTGGACTAAATTGCAACGTTTTTTTTTTACAGACGGGACCACGCTGCTCGCCCGTCTACCGAATCTACTACACCCGTCGAAGAATGGGAACACTTCGTCGGTCCCGGTCCACCATGCCAATATGAAGTCGTCGAGGACGGATGAAGATAATGAAACACGTTGCGGGCAGACAGGTGTGTACCGAGAGTTGCTCTTTTTTTCTATGCTGAATCTTTTCTACGTAGATAAAGATGCTTTGCGAGAGATGCCTGGGCCGCAATCACAGGGTAGAATGCCTCTCTGGGCGCACGAACCGCCTTCCTCGCTTGCTACTCAAGCACATTCTTCTGGGCGTAAAGGTAGTTTCATTTTATTGCAAACGCCTGAATGTCCTGAAATATGCGTTGCAGATAAACCTCAAATCACGCAGCACAACCCATTTTCCCTTCGGGACATTAGCCAGTCGCAGCCCGCGGCTTCGTCTAAAACTCCCGTCACACAACGCAACCCCTTTGCCCGCCGGGACACTAGCCAGTCACAGCCCGCGGCTTCGTCTCAAGCTCCTGTAGCGCAACGCAACCCTTTTGCCCGCCGGGAGACTGAATCGTCGAGCTCTCAAGCTGTCCCTCTTGCCTCATCTTCGTCTCTAGCATCTAACAAAGGTATGAAAAACCAACCAACTTCAATTTGAATATGAATGCTCATAGAGCTGATGATTTCGTAGCTTCTCTTCCATCGAATCTCGGATATAAAGATCTAGCACCAGCACACCGTCGGGCGGGTAGGCTTGAAGATGAGGACGAGGATATTTCACCACCTCGCCATGTTTTGAAAACCGCTGTGAGTGCTCAGAAGAAGAAACGTCGGGAGAACACAAAGTGAGCGTTGGATTAGTATTGTGTCACGAACTTTTTGTAGCGAGGCAGATTGTTGTTTCGTAGATAGTGTGAATGGATTGACTTTCGTGAATTCTTGAAGAGGACTTTGTTTACGATGGCAGCGATTGGTATGGGTAGGATGGTAAGTTGTCTGCGACGGCAGGATTTGGTCCTTCCGGGTCTTCATTTAGCACAAAGGAGTGGGTCGAGGTGCCGAGAAGTGTGCTTCTGCTAGCGCGCACAAGTTTGACTCCCATGAATGAGACTTATCAATTGTTGTCAATCCGTCTACGACGTTTCATAGACGGTGTGACATGAAGGGCCTTCCGCTGTCCACTGCACTCTGTAAAATCTACTGCGAGAATGGAGTTTTATCTGTTTTGTTGTTCCTAACATGTTTTCGTGAATCCGTCTAAGACGTTTCCACAGATTTGTTTTGTATTGGGTTTGTATATTGTCTACATCAGTGTATGTACATAGAGGGGAAAATAACAAAAACAAAATACATGCATCTGGTCCTTTCCTTCCAGGACAGAAAGTTTTGATGTGTATCAGCTGTATATCAGTATATGTGCATCCAATGTCATTCAAGTAACATAGCCAAGTATATTCAACTGTTTGATTCCTTCCAGGAGGGAAAGTTTTTGCATGTATCACTGTAAGTAGCTGTATGTTAATGTACATATATCCAATTTCTTTCATGTAGTATAGCTAAGCGCATGCAACTGTTTCTATCCTTCCACGAGGGAAAGTTTCTGTGTGTATCATTGTAAGTAGCTGTTTTTCAATGTAAATGCATCCAATTTCTTTCATGCAGTATAGCTAAGTGTGTGCAACTGGTTCTATCCTTCCACGAGGGAAAGTTTCTGTGTGTATCATTGTAAGTAGCTGTTTTTCAATGTAAATGCATCCAATTTCTTTCATGTAGTATAGCTAAGCACATGCAACTGTTTCTATCCTTCCACGAGGGAAAGTTTCTGTGTGTATCACTGTAAGTAGCTGTTTTTCAATATACGTGCATCCAATTTCTTTCATGGAGTATAGCTAAGTGTGTGCAACTGGTTCTATCCTTCCACGAGGGAAAGTTTCTGTGTATCACTATAAGTAGCTGTATATCAATGAACATGCATCCCATTTTTTCACGCAATATAGCTAAGCGCGTGCAACTGTTTCTATCCTTCCACGAGGGAAAGTTTCTGTGTGTATCATTGTAGCTGTTTTTCAATGTACGTGCATCCAATCTCTTTCATGCAGTATATCTAAGTGTGTGCAACTTATTCTTTCCTTCCACGAGGGAAAGTTTCTGTGTATCACTGTAAGTAGCTGTTTTTCAATGTACGTGCATCCAATCTCTTTCATGCAGTATATCTAAGTGTGTGCAACTTATTCTTTCCTTCCACGAGGGAAAGTTTCTGTGTATCACTATAAGTAGCTGTATATCAATGAACATGCATCCCATTTTTTCACGCAATATAGCTAAGCGTGTGCAACTGTTTCTATCCTTCCACGAGGGAAAGTTTCTGTGTGTATCATTGTAAGTAGCTGTTTTTCAATGTACGTGCATCCAATCTCTTTCATGTATCAATGTTTGTAGAAGCATATCACAGTATTGGGTTGTAATTTGCATTTTTGTGTCCAAGTGAGCAATTCATTCAGAGTCGATCTCCCCTACTGTAGTTCCCTATCCATCCCCTACTGTATCTCTATATCCAGCCCCTATCCCAAATTTTGATTCAGCCCCTACCCAGACCCTAAGTGTCTTATATAACCCTAAGCGTTAGAACCTAATTTCGGTCTGGAGTAAAAGATTTAGCCGAAACCATTATTGGTCACTGCGGGAATCGAACCCGGGCACTCAACAAACGGCGCCTGTCGTTTGTTGCATGCAGGTGCCCACTGCACTACAGTGCCATGGTTACACCTTTCATTTACGGTTATGGAAGGGGGATTGTGGCTCAAACGTCCTAATGACAACACATTTATGGAGCTGAACGGCCGTGGGCTTCCATATGATGTTTACACTCAATACGACAGCTGGATATTCTCGGAGGCAGGTTGGGCTGAGAGCTTCCCGAGTATTGAATAGCTCGGCGCTCGAAAGGGCTTCAGCAGATGTCATGTCCCTGTAGAGTGGCCAGCGGCAGCAGAACTGATGTCTGTGTCCTAGGCTGGCGGACCTGCTGTGGGCCGGGAACACAGTACCGTAGAGAGTAGCCAAAATTGGTGACTGTGTTGACTGCCGCCGGGCCTGATGCGGAGCGGGAGCACAGTGGTGATTTTGTCAATAAAAATGTCTACTCATGCAGATTGCAATGTGGTATGTAAGGTTGGGCTGTCTGGCGCCTAACCCTGGTAATGCACCGGACCTGGACCGGGGCGGACCTACAGCCATGATTCTCAACACTTGGGTTCTACTATCATTTCTGTTCGTGTGCTGCTTGCATATTGTTTTAGAAGGACGTGAATTGCAGAGTAATTGGACTATGCTAAACTCGAGCTCTGCTCGTAATGCAACTTTGGGAGACATTGCAAACAATGTGTGTACCCACCACTGCTGCACTACAGCACTGCAAGTTACTGTGCCCAAAATGTACGCAGTAGGTACCATGGCAGAGTAAGTGCAACATGCTGCATCCACCTCTTCACCGTTAAAAATGAATAATTTCGTTGTGGAGTAAAATTTTAGCCACAAGAATCATTGTTCACTGCGGGAGTCGAACCCGACCACGAGATGGGATCTGCCACATTTCCGTGGCACGCGCACCCACTGCACTACAGTGCGACGACTGCTCTTGCCCGCTGTAGTCACATAAAGGGCTCGACGGCTCAAGCGATATTGTTTAACCATTCACATAAATGACAACACATTGATGCAGTCGAACGGACGTGGGCTTTCATATGATGTTTACAATCAATACAGTTCTGTATTCTCATGGACAAGGGCTTGAATGCGCTTCAGCTGAAGACAGGTCGTTATACACTGGCGTGTGCGGCTGGAGCGTCCGCATACTGCAGGGCTATGTTTTCGAGACTGAGAAAGGGTGGCCACCGGACCTGCTGCGGGCCGGGAACACAGTATCTCATAACCCGGCAGGAATAGCGTTGGTGGCTGTGTTGACCGCCGCCGGACCTGACGCGGGCCGGGAGCGCAGGGGCGGGGTTGTCAGTACAAACCACTGCTCTATGCAAATTGCAATGTGGTGGGCCCTATAAGTTCCGCTGCACCTGTGGATGCAGCATGCTTGCAATTGTTTAATGAATGAAATAAGAACAGATGTAAATGACCTCAGCGTCTCTTAAATCATAACCAGGCTTGCGGGACCTGTGAGCAACACCGCCCAGAGTGGGTACCCATGAGAATTGAGCGGGTTGCTTAGTCAGCAGCAGCTGTAGATGGTCAGGTGAGTGCATATATGCAGGTGTGGTCTACATTTTGGTGATTCAGCTGTTCTATGCGTAGAAGAGTAGACGAAACATACATTTTCACTGAATCTGAAGCACGACAGGACATGCAAGGCATGTATTCAGTCTCGCCCAGGACGAAAACTGGTAGATGTGGATGGCATTGTTCTGAAAGCGGTGTCGGCGTCATGTGAAGTGCAGTGATGGGTTCCGAGGACTCTGGAGTGGAATAGAGACGAGCACCCACACCAGGTACGAGCAATGAGCATCTCGCCCAGTAAAGGTGCGAAAGAGGGGTAGAATGGAGCCGGATCTGGTTGCCCATAGGTAGTAGTTGGTTTGGGTGGAAAGAAAGAGGGGGGCAAGGTGGGAAGGCGAAGCGGAGATGAGAGAGTGGGGGAAACGGCTGGGCTGCTTAGTAAGCAACTCCCGCTGACCTTTCCGCGCGGGAACACTGAGAACAGAGTTTGCTGTTTTTAAACGTCAGTATGCCTTGCGCTAGGAAATGGACTTGGCCAAGAGATATAGTAGTGTGATAGCTATGAAACACCTGGCGATATAAGGGATTGAAAATTGTTCAGGGTGTGGAGAAGGCCGCAAGAGCGCTCGGGGAAGTGGGCGGTGCGGACCATGCCTATACCGGTGAGCTCGCCCTAAGGCATATAGTAAGAAAATGATATGCGCAGGTACCTAGATGACTGTAGATCACAATAGACCGATATTTGAGGCAAAAGAGCGAGGAGGTGAGGAGAGAAAAATCAAAGACGGGCTCGACCCCGCGGGGTCGAGCCGCGTCAAAGAAAGTCAATTTCCGGGCGCATCTTTCCCCGCGCAAGCGCGGCGAAAGCTTGCGCTGGTAGATACGACCTCCTGGATGATATCTCCAGCTTTGACCTAGTCGTAAAGATTATTATTACGGGCTACAGAAATTTCAAAAGTTTCAGCGCCAGGGAATGGGCGCGGGGAGGCGTGGGAAAGTGCAGGATGGCCATCCTGGAGCGTGATCTAGGAGTAGGCCACCAGCGAGTTCATTGATAAGTGGGGCTATGATTTGGCACCAGAAGAGAAACCGGAGGCTGGAAAGGAATATTCCAAAGTAGACGTTAGCACCTACCCCCCAGATCTTCAGCCAGAGGAGGAAAATCGTCGCAAGGAATTCTTCAAGTCCTTGCATCAGGTTCGTTACAAGCTCTCAGAAGTATATAGAAGAGCACTTACCATAGATTGTTAGCGCATCGCTAACTGGGCACGCCATCGTTGGGGCGCCAAGAAAGCCGACTCCGCTCAGTTGGCGACGGTGATGCGGGGTATGGCGGACCTTGCTGCTGAACAGCCACGCAAGATCTCTGTTCAGCAAGCGTACCAGCGAGAGTACTATACAAGTCATATCAGAGAGGAGTTCGACGAATATTGGGAACAGGCCCGCAAGTCGCTTCCACCGAGTGAGCGTATTCGGGAGTTGAATCGCTTTTCAGAGGAGAAGTGGCATCAACAGGACGAAAACTTTAAGCAGGAATTTTCGAAGAAAGTGGAGGACACTTACCAGAAGGCGCTGCAAAACTACAAGAGCCGAAGTTGCGTACAAGCTGGTAACTCAAAGTCCTATAAAGAGTAAGCGCTTGTTGATCGTATCGTCGCAAAACACTGACGTAGCCTTCAAGAGCCTGGGATAAAGCAGCTGAGATAGTGGGACCGCTGGCAGACGCGTTGTCAGCGCTATTTGGAGCGAACGCAACAATTTGTGTAGCGGGGCCTAAACCTGATGGGAAGTTGGACGTGTTTAGGTGGGTACCGTGGGCTGAGATACGGGCTAAGACACACCTGCTGACTTTTTGTCCGTAGTTTGAGCGCCACAGTGCCTAATTCCAAAGCAACAAAGCCTATGAAGTTTCACGATCAGGTAAGGTACGCGTCGATGCACGAAATGTGCACGGATTATGCTGCAGTAACATTTTGTGAGCCAAATTCGCCCCCTGAAGTAGTTGTATTTATATTGATGACCTTGTTATAGCCCATGAGGAGTGCCTGGCTAGAATCCTGGCAGACGAGGAGAGTGAGGATACGGAGGAGAGTGAGGATACGGAGGAAAGTGAGGGTGCGGAGAAAAGTTCAACTTGCACAGCCACACTAGCGCTTCCTTCCGCTTTGGAATCTGCCACTGCCGGTCCGGGGACAGGTACCACACATGACTCTGAGCGCCTAACAGCCGCCGGATCCCTGGTCCAACTTCTGAATTCAAATGATCTTACGCCGTATTTCCCTGCGAAGGAGCCTTTCAAAAACGCTACACCCAGTAGCCAGCGTTCAGTTTTGTCGGATATCACGAATTCTGTTACACAAGGGGCGAGTCAGCTTGCTACAAGTATACCGAGTCGTTCGGAGCTGGATCAAATGGAAGTGATCGACGGGTTTGGGGCTGAGAGTATGAAGTTGTGGAATAGTGTCGACCCAGGTTCTTACACCTTATTTCCTCTACACTACCTCTTTCTCATGGCCATTCACAGCGTTTGGTTTTAACTACTACAACAACTCGTTGATGAACACAGGGTTTCAGACCTACTCAGACACTGGTGTTCCAATTCCTGCGATTCCGACCTCTAATATCCGTGCCGACCCAATTTGGTCTTCTGAGGGCCAAGCCAATGTTACTTTCCTTCCTCAGGACGATGCTAGTGCGATTCAGACTCCTCATCTTGCTGGTCCTACACCTTCCGTACAGTCGTCTGCTCCTATCCTTCGTGTTCAGTACACTACACCGGGCGCGCAACCTTCAACTGCTCCTACGCCTTACGTCCAGCCTTCTACGGCTCCTACATCTTTCATTTCAAACCTTGCTGCACCAGCGTCTCATGCCCAGCCTCCCACAGCCCCTACGCCCCAAATTCAAGCTCTCGCTGCTTCTACAGTCCACATTCAACCCCTCCTGGCTGCTACTTCACCCCACGTCCCTCACGCTCAGCCTCCCGCTGCTCCTACGCCTAACGTTCAGCCTCCCGCTGCTCCTACGCCTAACGTTCAAGCTCTCGCTGCTCACGATCAGCCCCCGCTGTGGATACACCTTCTACGGAGTCTCCTGCTGCTCCTGTTCAAATGGTTGCTGGTGCTACGCCTTCCGCTCAGGCATCTGTCGCTCCTACGGCAAGTACAATGTCGGAGGCATCGAGTAAGAAGCCAAAGGGACGGAAACGCAAGCAGGCCGAGGATGCATCCAAGGATACAGTCCAACCCGCCAAGCGCTCTCGTGGCCTGTCAGCGCGCGCGAAAGCTGCTGGCTTTGAAGCTCCTGGAACGCTAGCAAGGGCACGGGCCGATCCAAAGAGTAAAAAGACCAATGCAAAGGCAAAGGGAAGGGGAAAGGGGAACCAGAAGGCTAAGGAGAATTAGGAAAGTATTCGCCTTCCCGACCGTTTTGTAAATCTCTATCTACTTTCTTGTACGCTGGTCTATCTAATTAATTATTCTTGTTGCTCATGTATGTACGCATGTATGGTATACTACAGCCTTAACGTAGCTCAGAATCGACCCGTGTTTCTTGCACCCCAATGTCCTAGGTTTTGATCCCCATATGCGCGTACTTCGTATTATAATGGAGCAGACATAAGGTGTGTGCAGACGTATAAGGTATGTGCGGATGTAAGCTATCAGTGTAACAGTAGGTATTGGGTGGTATTATAATGGGGCGGGCAGAAGGTACGTGCGGGAGTAGATGTTGTATTATAATGGGGCGGGCATAAGGTAGGTACTACGGACGTAAGGGTGTAATGGTAGGTATTGGGTGGTAATATAATGGGGCGGGCAGAAGGTACGTGCGGGAGTAGATGTTGTATTATAATGGGGCGGGCATAAGGTAGGTACTACGGACGTAAGGGTGTAATGGTAGGTATTGGGTGGTATTATAATGGGGCAGGCAGAAGGTGCGTACAGAGGGTATACGTTGTATTATAATGGGGCGGGCTCAAGGTACGTGCGGACGTAAGCTATCGATGTAATGGTAGGTCGTGGGTGGTATAATAATGGGGCAGGCAGAAGGGTACGTGGGTACGAGGGAAATGGCAGTGGTGGAAGGAATGGTAGGGAGGGGCATTATAATTATAGAATTATAATGATACGGGACAAATATAATGGGTTGTAGATACCAGGGAAGAAGTAACAGAGAGGGGCGTTTTAATTATAATGCTACGGGACAATTATAATACTCTTTTGTGGCCTATTATAATGATTCGGGTTGTTGGTAGGAGGAAATGCTGGAATAGAGAGAGGCATTATAATTAGGATGATTGTTTATAGAGAGGCATTATAATTAGGATGGTAGTATTATAATGATGGCTGCAAAAACACACTATGCGCATTATAAATCTCCTTGGGTCAATTTAACAGTGGGATCATTATAACTGGGTCGGGTTGAATTTCAAGCACGTATTATAATGTTCTTACATGGACTCCTCTATTGTTGCACCGCCTCGACTGACGAAAGCCGGGTCCGACGCTATCCTCAAATGCTCGGCGCATATAGTAACAAAGGTGCCTTTGTAATGATAAAAGGGCTTGCATCCCTTGACCCGGTCACCCAGGCACTTTTATTCAACAGCCAAGGCCCAACACGAAGTCCAGTCGATGATACTCCTTATCCTCTGGATGTGTATATCAAGTTCTCTTTGAACCGTGACATTGCCAGCCATAATTGAACTTCTAAACCATGGCCCGTCTCTCTATCGTAACACCTCACTCCTACAGGAAACGAGAAACGAGAAAGGAAATTGGTCCTTGGAAGCAAACCCGCAGGAAATAATTCTACTGTTTCTACACTGTGTAACTTTTCGGCAATTCGGATTGAACCTTGCGTCATGCGTCCATCGAGCCATAGTCCGGGGAATTGAAGCGCTAGCGCTAGCATCATAAGAACAGAACATCACTGCAAAGTTAGTTTCTCGCATACGTTCAATCGATGCGCTACATATATATTTAGTAAGTTATACAGTATGTAGCGCATGAAACCATACTGACCGCAACGTCTGTTATTTCAGTCTTTCACATTAGCAAAAGGCTGTGGTACGAGCTGGGCCCAAGCTTGAGCTAGATCACTGGTCACCAACTGCTCAGCGCTCAGCGCTCAACCCTGGAAACAGGAAAGGGACTGACTGACGGGGATTATATTTTATAGGTAACCCAAACTGCACATGACATTACATATGTAGTACCAAGTACAATTCGTACATACATACATTCAAACGTGATTTCCCAGGGACTCGGACTATACAGTGGAGTACCATTGAATGATATATACCTACTGTTGAGATCCGTCCAGGACCGAACGACCGAACGACCGAACCTGAAGTTACTCCGGGAATAATAGACGCACCAAAAACACGAGGACCTCCTTTGAATTCGGAGACGTCGCTTCGAAAGCATTCAAGAGCTTGCCCAGAGTGCACGACACTTTGTGGCCAGGTGGGGTCTGTAGGGGTCGACTCGATACCGTTCTCGGAGATACAGGACCTCTCTTGCTTTTGTTATACGCTGAAACTGCGAACAAGTCGACCGCGGGATCTCGAGCATATTCTAATTAGTAGCCAAGTTCCTCCGTCTTGCGAGATTTCGTTGCGTTGTCTAAATGCAGAGCAGAGTATGTAAGTGAATGTTGGCCCTGGCGAAAGAATATTCTCGGTGCGATTGGCATTTAGCCCTCGACGTACATACCATCATGATTTTGTCCGTGTCCGAGTCTACGACATACGTCCCAGCATATGTACATCGCGAATACCGGGCCTCGCGAGGTACATATTTCAATTGCTCAGGAAGTAGGTTCCGTCTACCCTTGACAGGCGTATGACCTCGTAGGCCTAGGACCCTCTTGAGAATCAGAATCACAGATAAGAATCAGAGACATGCACAGTGATAGGAGGTCCACGAAAAAGGCACCAATCCGCCGAATGACAACGAGATCCTGACGAAATCACGGCTGGAGGAAGTGCAAGTTACCGCCCGCTATGCCCCTTGTGATCACGACAGCCACGACTGTTATAGCGTCTACGCATATGTTGTATTGAATGTGATCTATACATAAACGGTCAGCTACTGGACGATATTCTCAATCTCGAGCACTGACCCTGGCAGAAACATGTGCAAGAATCGACTTTGTTTGAACTAGTTGCCTAGTGGGTTTGAGATATGGCCCTTGGGTATGAGAGCTATGTTCTCGCGAATGTTCGGTCGTCCTCGCAAGGGCGCTGTGAATTGGCGGCATAACACGACTTCGTATTGTAGTCATTCCTGTCATCTCGAGCAATTCGTGGAGCAATTCGTGGACCGAATACTTATCATTCCGATGAGCCCAGGGGCCAGAATGAGTGGAATGAGACAAAAATAATTTGATCTCCGCTATGGAATACGATCGTGATTTGTGACTTGCGTGACAATTACTTTAATGCTGCGATGCGCATTCTCAGCTCGTATCCGCTACAGTGATTTCCTCTACCATAGTGGCGTACCTCAACCTTTCACACTTGCTGCCACTCACGCCTCACAAATCTCCACGACTACACAATGGCCAGCACCCGAAGAACCTGAGGAGAAGGTACTCTACTTCCCGGAGGAGCCCCTCGGGCTACCGGCTGTACAAGGCTATGGTTATTTCCAAGGGACACCCCTTGATGTACTGGGTCCTGATGGTCGCTTTCAACTGCAGGCGAAGCTTGGATATGGGACTAATTCGAGTGTGTGGCTTGCCAAAGACTGTCAGTAAGTGACAATGTTTCATTTGTCATGTAAGCATTCACCAATCCACAGGCTTGGTCAACACATCGCGCTTAAAATCCTGACCGGCTATGCTTCACAACTGAACGCAGAAAAAAAGTTGCGCGAACTCCTCATTCACCAACGCCTAGCCTCCCTTCCCGCCGAGGAGACCAAGCACTGCAGTCGTCTTATTACTCACTTCAAGCACACAGGCATCGAGCAAGATGGGGAACACCTTTGTTTGGCTCTTGAACTAGAACAGGCTAATCTTCGTGCTGTATGGCATGGAAAGAATGTCAAGTTTTATCCCATTCCGATCGTGAAACGCATCCTACGCCACATTCTGCGTGGCATCGCTACTCTTCACAAGTGTGGCGTTGTCCATACTGGTGATTTGTTTCTTCTATTTGACATTCACAAATGATCTTCATCTTATTACAGACATCAAACCTGACAATATCATGGTTAGCCTCGCGCCGTCCTGGTCAGATGAGAAAATTTCTGAATGGGTGCACGACCATCC
Organism: Omphalotus guepiniiformis; assembly: GCA_028554645.1. Taxonomy (NCBI): domain Eukaryota; kingdom Fungi; phylum Basidiomycota; class Agaricomycetes; order Agaricales; family Omphalotaceae; genus Omphalotus; species Omphalotus guepiniiformis. Next base: position 35,319 of record JAQOOI010000017.1, read on the forward strand.
GCCACGCGTATATGATCCTTGCCAAAGTCTTCACAAAGTTGTAACAGAAGCATTCGTATCCGAAGAACTCCCTGTCCCTTCCTTGGCTGAACTTGAAAACTGTGATTTCAAGATTGCCGACTTCAGCAACGGTGCGTCTTTAATCTCTGTAAGGTCATTTTCGTGTTAAACTTTTGTAGCTCAAGAATTGGATGATCTGGCGACTGACCATATCACACCGCTCACGTTACGCTCTCCTGAAATTATCCTCGGTGGCCCATGGGATGAAAAGGTGGACATATGGACTTTTGGATGTTTGGTTTGTGGCTACTCTTTGACCAACCCGACTTATGCCGACTTTCTGCAGGTTTTTACTATCCTCACAAAGGTGGGCCTTTTCAGGGAAGGAATCCGACCAGTGCATCACCCCTTGCTTCGGTCTGGAGTTGATCCCAACACAGATGACATTGAGGTCGATTATATGCTCTGGTTGATGATGGTCTTCACGGACCAGCGCTTCCCTCCTGCAGTACTTGCACTTTACTCAAACAGCTACAACTTTTTTGAACAAAATGGTATGTTCATGAATCACTATTGCATGCCACTCATATATTATACAGGGGATATGAAGCGCTTCCACACCATCCCTCGCCGACCAATTGAGATGTGCATTCGCGACACCGGCTGTCCAGCTGCAGAAGAGGACATCGTAGCAGCCAGTACCTTGATACGTCATTGCCTGAAGCTGAATCCATCTGCCCGTCCGTCTGCCCAGGAGTTGCTCCAGGACCCGTGGCTAAAGGAGATAGGTGCGTAGAGCAACTATCTCAGGTTCCGCGCAGTTTGCGCGCAATAGATACTACACTACTTGTATAGCTCTCGTGTCAGTCAGCTTTGTCTCTCGTACTGCTATGTCTAATAAAGACTTCACAAATATCGACTCGAATTTTGAACCTACTCACCTCAGCAGCACAGGATAGTCTTTTATATGAACGACATATGCGCGAGTCCCTTTTCTACCTCCATATCCGTTGCGTGTTCGTTGCGATGATTTGCAAGTGGTAATGGGCGCTCAAGTTTTCCGTATCTTGTTCAGCTTCCCGCCGTTCCGAGGAAAGCTGATCTTCACAATGACCTCGTCACGATTCCGCTTCCTCTTCAACTCTGGCGAACACTTGGCACGGAGGACAGTAGTTCCACGACCTATGATGCCATGGGCTCTGTAAACGGCCTCTTGAAGCTCGAGCTTGACATCTTTATCCAATAAGGTCAGTTCACGCCCCAGGAATGCGTCAGAACCAAGGTGCGCATCGGGACTGACAGGCTTGCCAGCAGCTTTCTTGCCTTCTTTCGCATGGCGACTATTGACATACTAACCGGCTACGACTTGAATTGGATTCAGTAACCAAGTACTCAGTCGGGGGAACCTGAGCAACCCGAGAAGGTGATGAAGAAGTTTTTGAACTGATTCAGATAACCTGGGGGAGAAGAAATTGAGCATATCATTCGACGGGGTGGTACGCACAATGGGTTTCATCAACTGCTCAGGATCCACTGTGAGTGAGAATAGCGGTACCGCTCTAAGTTCAGCTTCTACGGTCTCCTCGCCACTCGCACGTCGTTCAAAACGAGTTTGTGTGTGTAGAGTTGGATCCAGGCAGATGTCGATACTTGTATTTGATGAATGTACGAGATGTACGTGATTTGCACTCGGAGCATTGTTTCTGTGTACAAGTAGGTTGTCGTTTCAACTACAAGCCGAAGCCGACAATACGTTGAATTTTTCGACATGGGCAGCAGAGAAATCTGACTCTTACAGTGCAATAAGCTTGGTGTAACGTGCCGTCGAATACAATCTCAACGAACCGATTTTTCATGTTTGTCTCAAGCCAGGAGGTCCCCAGGAGAAGGAGCAATAAATGGAGAGATTGAAGGAGCGAGAGCATACAAGAAGGCCGTGGGAAAATTTGGCCTCACCATCCTCTTCAGACTTCAACGTTTCGACGCTACCCTGTCTTTTACAGTCAAACATCTAGATGTCGTACAGTCTCGTGAAGGACATCGGTAGAAATGTAACGAAATCCGGCGCGCCACACTACGGCCTCGTAATTGCGGTCAAAATGCGGCTCTTTGCTCTTTTACATGTATCAACTCTCGATTTTTACTGCTAATCTCGCCTCCATTCTCGTGTCTCTATACATATACCACGTTGTGCGGCTCCGACGGCGCATACAAGGCCCACTTCCTCCTGGTCCTCCGAAGCTGCCTCTCATTAGCAAGTTATTGTCGATTCCGAGAGCGTTTGAATGGAAACGTATCATCAGTGGGCTAGAGATTACAGTACGCATTATATATGCTTTTGATTGCTCACCTTATTGACCTTCATTCGCTCGTAGACGCAGACATCATACACGTCAGTGCTGCTCGTACCTCTCTCATAATCCTCGACAAAGATGAAGTAGCAAGAGAGCTTCTGGAGAAGAGGTCGCTGAGTTATTCGAGTCTGTATGTTGCTTAATCGTTCTCCACGTTCGCCACGTCTCATATCACAATTCGATATCCAGACCCCAAATCAACAGAGCTGATGGGCTGGGATTACTCTCCTTTGTGATGGTGAACTACGGTCAATGCCAGTCCTTTCTAATACCTTGTGCTGTAACTCATTTTTTCTGCTGTCTCTAGGTGAGAAGTGGTCTGTTCAATTTCCCTTCCTTGCTACTCTCTCGTTCATAACCTCGTCATATGCGTATCCACCGAAAACTCGCTCAGAAGAGCTTCCTTGGAGGGGCGTCGCTTCGCTTTCGCGCAGCCGAAATTCAAGCGACACGTACACTTTTACGGCGTCTTCTTGTATGCGGCGAAAACTTCAAACCGGTGGATATCATGTCTGAATTGAAACAGTTGAGCACGCCCCTTCACGAATATATATTCTTTTGTAATCTTTTCATAGGATGACTGGGTCTATCATGCTATCTGTCGCCTATGGTCTGAAAACCTTGCCATCTGGTGGTCCTTACATTGCCGCCGCCGAGGCTGCCCTCGACACTTTCTGTATCGCCTCTCGACCCGGGAGTTTTCTCGTAGATGCCATTCCAGTGTTGAAGCACATCCCTGACTGGGTAAGAGGTACAGTTCAAAGCGCTGGCTGCTAAGTTATATCCTAACAGGGATCTCTTCCACAGGTGCAAGTTTCAAGACGAAAGGAAAAGAGTGGCAAAAAACTAAGTAGCGCAAACGATGATTGCGATGCCATTTAAAACAGCTAAGCGGAATTTCGTGAGCTTTAGACTTTAGTCTACGGCCGTCCCATGTTCGAGTTATCTAATATGTACTCGTCCAGGACAATGGTTATGCTCCTGCATCGTTCGTAACTGACGCGCTTAGAGACATCGACCCATTCCAGGACAGAGGCCTACCGGAAGAACACATTAAATCTGTTGCCGGCGCATTATATACTGGTGAGCGTCACCACTCTGCCACACGGGAAATACCTTTCTAACGACGTCTGTTTTAGGTGGCGTAGACTCGACTCTCACCGTCATGAGCGATCTTGTGTTGGCAATGTTAATATTTCCTGGTGTTCAACAGAAAGCGCAGCAAGAGGTCGATGCAGTCCTGGATGGGGCACTTCCTACGTTTGACGATGAGGAACGATTGCCGTATGTGACAGCAGTTGTGAAGGAATTCTTCAGGTGGAAGAACATTGCGCCCATGGGTGAGCACATCTCTTCTTTGCGTATCATACAGCGCTGAAACCCTCTATCGCTATTTCTGTATTCTAGGATTTCCACATGTATTGGATGAAGAGGACGTATATAACGATTACCGGATGCCTAAAGGCTCTATCATTCTTCCGAATATGTGGTAAGTACTCTGCATTTAGATCTTACAGACGCTCATCTAGGCTACAGGGCAATGTTTCACGACGAGGTATGTTAGTCCTGATTTTCTTTAACGTACTTCCCGTTCACCATTGCACCTTTCCCCTTCTTCGCCGCATTGTGGATGGCTATCGCATTGTTTAGCTTCCCAGAAAAGAGCTAAATCATAGTGTTCGCTAACACTACAAAAGTCCTCGCTTTAACGTTGAAGGATTATATGCGCATTTTTACCCAGTAACTTAGTCCGAAATGACCATCGTAAAATTTGGAGAAACGGTCGGAATCGCATGAGAGGATCAAACATATCGTCTCGAACACAAGTCGACTCAACAGTTGACTGCCAGTCTTGATACTGCAATGCTGCGTTCCCGTTAGCACTTGAAAGCCCGAATACAAAATCCACTCGTCATTGGTTCACCACAACTCTATACTTCTTATGTTCGACCTAATACGGGAACGCCTGTTCTCAAACTGAGTAAGGAGGCAAAAGTGTCCCACCCCTCCGACGTGGAGAGAAGATCATTCCCTTCAGCATCTCTTTCAATGCGATCAATGTACTCTGCTGCTCCACTGAGATGCAAAACCTTCGCAAAGGCAGCATGAATCTTGAGGAAGTCAGGATTAGGAGGTTCGATTCCATCTTCTGTAGCTGAAAATTCAGCGTCTGCTTCTGACTCCCCATTACTCATTTCGAAGGGTCGAACCATCTGCACCTTGTACTTGTTAGGTGTCTCGGGGTACTATCGAGCATCAGTGTCAGAAGAGACAGATTTAACAAAGCTAACTGACCACTTCTTTGTCGAAGTATAAGTTGAATTGCCCAAAACTCTGATGCTCAACATTCGTCATGTAGATTGCATTCGCGGGGGAAATGAGCTCATTGCCTACAAGGCGTTTGATGTCAATTTGTGTCCAGGATTGGAGCAGATCCCAGACGTGCGCAGCTTCTTTATGTCTCAATGATATGGTGAGATTTGAAGGGATGGTAAGGTCACGACATACAAGCTCGTCACTGATATTCTGCATTGAAGTCTTTGAGAGAGAAGGGGATGATGTGGGCGGCATTCATGATGTATCTCGGCCCATTCGGAATTTCACTACGACGTCCAGCTTTCAAAAGTTCTTGAGCGTAAGTCCCGTCAAAACTTTTGGTGATAGCGCAACGATGGCGTTCGCGAAGGGCAACCTGCGAACTTCATGGTGGACAGAATTGAGCTGATGGATGTTGCTACTGACCTGAACCCTGAGGATAGCCTGGTCTGATCGAGTTGCATTCTTAGTTAGTACAGCTGTTGTATTGAAGGTGGGTGTTTGGCTGCTACTGGGCTGAACTTTCAAGAGTTCACGAGACTTCGTCAGCACTAAGCCACCGAAAGTTAGACAAAGTGCCGTAGAGAAAATGAGTGACGCACTCGGGAGAAACAAGTAATACAACCACGCTTGCGCGACTTCAACCACTGCATCTTTCGGATTCTCCTTACTCGCCGCTATGTGAATGGCGATGCTGATGTATCGCTGTCCAAGAGGGTGTGGTGCATGGTTTAGCATTCCAGATAAAAGCTCAAAGAGGTCAACTTTTTTGTTAGCACTGCGTAAGTCCTCGCGGTGATGTCTGACGAATTTGAGCGCATCCTCAAAGAGTGTATCATTACTATAGTTGGCATCGTAGAGTTCGGAGAAGTGGCCAGAATCGCAGGAGAGAATGGAACTTATCGACTCGAAAGAGCGAGTTGACTCGAGAGGCTCAATAGGCATCTGGGTAATAGATGGTGGCAAATCAGAACCTCTTCGGACACATTACACAGCCACACAGCCATATCACCCCGATCATGTGGCACTGGCGCTCAGCAAAAACATGCGATCAGGATCAAGGTTGCTACTCAAGCTCAAGTTTCAACCTCGTCGAACAGGCTAGACTGTGAAGCAAGGTAGTAAAGTCAGAAGGTATCATAAAATGCCACTTCTGTGCGAAGATAAGACAGTATCATAGGATGTATAGTAAGTGGACGGTTGGACGAATCCCCAGGACGGTTTACTAACTTCCTTCATCGAGCGAGGAAAAACCCTACTCCTAGGCAGTTCCTAGGCAGTTCCTAGGTGTCATAGAAGATGTGTTTTGACGTACCATCTCTTGTGGTAGTCTCCTCTATCCTTTTTCTCCTCTATCCTATCGCAGGGAGATATCAAACGGGATACCCTTAAATAGCTTGCATACCTAACAGAATGCTTCGGGATATGGAGGTAGAAATCTCCCTGCTGGTTAACTTAAATTTTGTACAGCTACTACAGCGCAGGTTCACCCCTACAATAAACCTTCATATATATCAGTTCGGCTCGTACGCAACTCGTGACATACAACCATATCCTTAATATCCTTATAACACCCGGGACGATAGGAATTTCCTGCTGGCTAAAACGTTGGTGGGAGCTACCGGTACCAAGGTGCTCGTTATGTAGCTCGAGACTACGAACAGAGATGAAACGACTAAGAAGGGAGCAGACGCAAACCCATTGCGCTCTACTGGGCCAATCCTACGGCGGAAATGTATCCAAGGGGGATACATATTGATTCCGACATACTTCTACGTCGGAACTTGCCTAGTGCCTCTTGAGTCTTCATACACTGAATACTTTTCGCATCCATCCACAACCTTATTACATACATACATCATGAGTACTGAGTCGCGGGACCCAAGATAAGTTGGAGGAACTAGTATACGCCGAAGGTCAGTATTTCCGCCGACAAAAAAGTTGAATATCACGCACTAGTTTCTGGCCCGAATGAACCCCGAACATGAGATCATGATTCGCGATCATTCCTGGGTATGTACGACACAAAACAGTCGAAACTTTTTCTGATGTTGAAACACTAGTGGGTCATGTGGTACAAGGACTGGCGACGGTAACCCATGAAGCTATACGTTACTCAACGCATCAGGAGAGACCCGCAGCAAGATTTTCGTGAAGAGCCCTCGAATCTCTCCGTCCTTGACCCGTTTCCGACAGGTATACGTCCCGCCAACGAAAAATACTACCGACGTTCCGCGGAGGACAAGAAAAACAGTACGACTTGTCAAAGCCCTTGATTAGAAAGCCGCAAAAAAACCTCAGAAGAAAAACACCTGAAAGTACATTCACAGGGGGTGTGACGAGTATTTGTTATTCGGATAGCAGAACGAGGAAATTCGCCTATAGGGCCAAGCATTCTGAAAGGGGCGTCAAAACAGATCATGCAGTCACCACTAGTCACCATCGGGTTCACCGAAACATACCGACAGGGTGAATCGGATTCCGTGAAGTCAGGTGAAGTCTCAAGATCTCAAGGGTGCAGCACTCCTGAGAAGATGTGAGAAGATGCATAGTCCGCGGCATATGTTTTTGCTGTATGTCAATCAACCAGGTTGCAGTAGAATGTACGTTTATTACAATAGATTCTTGACGGCGCAGCCAGGTCAGCCTTGCTATAATTTATGAGTGCAAATCTTTATCTTTATAATCATCTGTCCACGCAAAAAAGGCAGACTTACTCATTGGAAATTATGCAACACTGATGGCTTGCGGTGTCATGGTCTTTCCGCTTCATTCGGATTCCCCTCCTATAGGAGATTTCCACCTCTCTTTACTCTGGGGAACCCAATGCGTGAAAAGCTGTGAAAAGGCCCTCGTGAATACATATCCTGATGAGGAGTTGTCGATGTCAAACAAAACGTGAACCACAGGAACCCGGCGGAGGCACGAGATCAGGAACTTGCCGCCTTAATACGAGGCGCTTCGGCCCAAATGAATTGAAGGAAAGTTGTTTGTACCTCGTCCCCTCTCGTCCCACGAAACCCAGGTGAGATTTGTGGCACTTTGTGGACTCCTCAAAAGATCTGTATTGCATGTAAAGGCGAATGAGTCAGCGGTAATAGTACACACCTTGGCATTGATACCATGGCGTTCCGGGTAAGTAGCTCTTGCAAGTGACAGATGCCAGGCCTTTAATGTGTTTCGGTGCTGCGTTTCAAGTCTCTGAACCGTCCAAATGAGAGTAAAAGAACTGAAGAAGCAGGCCCAGTGAGGGTGTAAGAAACTGAATTTAGAGAATGAATGTAGAACGTGACTGACAGTAGAGTTCCTCGGTCGATGCACGCGTATCAACATGTTCTTGAATGGGTTACTAGGGGGAAAAGACTGCGGAAAAAGAATTGCGAATTATGAAAAAAAAAAAACAGCCTGCCTTACATCTGCATCAAGAATCAGCACACAGGACACTCTAGGAAGCTTCTCATCTTGCCCACAAAATATTCATTGTTCAGCGTTCAGCAGCCTAGAGCATCTGGGGACTGTATCGAAGATAACACGAGCGGCGACCGTGAATGATCTCGGGGCGCGAAGTTGAGTAAATCGCCTGTGGGCGTGGGAGTCTGAAGGCAGTTCGGGCCGGAAGATATAAATGTCATAATCTCTTTTTCTGTTTTCGATCAAAAATGTGACGAGAGCAAATCGGACGTAAATTTCATTCCGCAGTGCTTGGAAGGAAGAGCAGATCTTTTTCTCTTTTTTCCCATCCAACAAACAACGAAGGTCTTTATTTATTTCAAGCCTTTTATTCTCACTCACTCGCTCACCACCACCAGCCACGCTCTTTGAATACCCACAGTAAAACTTAAACGGTACCGAATGCCACCAGAACCGAAAATCAAGTCTTTGAAGAGGCGAGGCTCGAGTAGGAGGGACACGGAGGAGTTTCGTTTCGATGGCGGACATGCGAGAGAGTTGGAGTTGAAAAGGAGTCGGGGTCAGTACTATGTTGCTTCTGCTTTATATTCTGTCTAACTTCCGCTCTCGCGATCTTCGTTTCAGGAGAGGTACGCGAAGTCTTTTTGGAGTCAATGTCCGTTCTTTCGTTGATCGTCTTCGTAGGTCAGTTGTGCCGAATGTCGAAGGTACGAAGGCCAATGCGATCATCGCACCGCTTTGACTTTAACAACTCAATAGACTCAAGATCAAATGTGACAAGCAAATCCCTTGTACATCTTGTCAACGAAGAGGATGCGCTGCATTATGTCCAAACGGTCAGCTTCTTCGTTATTGCTCGACATTTCTTCTAATCTTCGTTCCAGGATCGCTTGCTACTGGTCAAGGCACCCGGTTCGTGCTAGCTGCTACAGAGCATCTTCACAAACGTATCGCACGACTCTCGACTCGCGTTCGTCAACTTGAAGATGCCCTTGCCACCATACACTCCAAGTACGCCCCAGAAGACCAGCAACCTCACCCTCTGCTCGATCGCGAATGGAATCTCGAAACTGACGGAGCAGAAGACGACGACGAGCTCGAACCTGGCTCTAATCGTGGCAGGAAGATTGGCAAGCTACCTCCAGGAGTACAGAACACACGGGCGATTAGTATGGGCGCCTCAGATAGTGATGCTATGGAAGAAGGTCCCGACCGAAAGATGCGGAGGCGTGATGCAGGCCACGGAGGGGATGTAATTGATGCCTTTGGGACACTTTCTATCAGTGACCATGGCATATCGCGGTTCTTTGGTCCTACTGGAGGCAGTGAGAGTCTATTAATCGTACGTCACGGTTACATCTACGTCTCGAATATCTCTAACGTGGTGTCTCTAGGCAAATCTATCCCCTTCAGATTCTTCAACCTGTCAAACCCTCGATTCTTTGCGCAAATCATCCTCCCCTACCGCTGCGGCGTCTGCTTTCCCTTCCTTCGAATCCGAAAACTCTATGTCTCCTGCCACTACACACTCATCCCAGATGACCTCGGGTACTGCCTGCACGTCTAATGCCACTCAGACTTCCGCAACATCCATCAGTTCTGCTTCCATAACTGATGCCCGTCTCGCCCTCTTCTCCCACCACTTTCCATTCACCCCTCTCGCGATCCCACCTCCCCAAATCCAGTCTCTCATCGAGTCTTACCTCCCATCATACGAGCGTGCACGTGAACTCGTCGACATTTACTATTCGCAAGTCGCATGGATTTTTCGTGGTGTAAGCCGCGAACAGCTTGATGACGAGATGCTAAGCGCTATCTATTCTCGTAAACTCGCTCGGGACAGGGGTGAGGAACGTACACGCCACGAAGAAGGGTACGAATCTGACGAGGGTTTCGTCAAGCAAAGCCAGAGGGATCCCAGCCAGTCTCGGTACGAACGTCCGGTGTACAATTCCAGCGAAGATTACAGCGGCCCGCACGATTTAGCTCTCCTCTTCATTGTCTTTGCAGTCGGTGCCATCGTTGAATCTCCTTCATTGTCGAACTCTTCCCAACCGAATTCCCCACCACACCCTGTAAATTCTCCCTCACTTTCCTCTCCGACCTCTGCGTCCGCTGCCGATTCCTCTCGAACCCCTAAACCTTCTCCTACGGCGCTTGCTGAACATTATCATCAATTGTCTCGTGCAGCTCTGTCCCTGCAAGCTGTGTTGGAGAAGCCAAGTATTGTGACTATACAAACTCTTCATTTGCTCAGTATCTACAACGCAATGAGTGGGGAAGGCACCAATGCTTCAACACCGTCGTCTTCGGCATCGACGCCGGGTGCTGATGGAGGGGAAGGCACTCCTGACAATTGCGGTTCAATTGGGGGTAATACGAGAGAGACGAGCATGGAAATGACATGGAGTTTGATTACTATGGCTGCGCACTTGAGTCAGACCGTGCGTGTATCTGTTCTGCTGTTCCAACCCTTACTGACTTCAAATAACTTTTTGCCGTGAGCAGATTGGTCTGCATCGAGACAGCGAACGATGGGGTCTATCGCCCAAGATGGTTCAACGTAGGCGAATTTTGTTCTGGGATCTATTCGTTGCGGATGTGTGGCAGGTATGGCAATTCCTTTTTATCCCTCGTCCGAGTGCTGACCGCGACATTACCAGTCTTTGAATACAGGCCGTCCACCCTCCTTCTCTCTCGCATACATCGACTGTAGTTTTCCTCAATACGAAGGCATCAACGTCAAAGAAGTCAAGGGTGTCAGCATCGAAAAAGGGAAAGAAAAGGATAATCCTCAAGCAATGGATAATGCCGCCAGGGAAAGGGAGAAAGCTGAGAAAGCGAAAAAGGAGGGATATGCATTTGAGTGGTCTATGCATAACACGGGTCGAGGATCGTGCTCAATTTCTTTATATCTGCATTTGAGATCTGGCAATTCCGGTTTGCAGCCGAATGCGTCGCAGACGTTGTCTCTCGCACTCTTACTGCGGAAGCTCCCACCTATGCTACAATCATGGAACTCGATCGTAAAGTCCGAGAGTTTCCTCTACCTGAGGGATTTTCCGATCGTGGAACGCCAGGGTCGTCCTCGACGTCGGTCAGAGACCCTGGTTTGGGTGGTGTGCCGAACACGCAGGTTAGACCGGGCGCGGATGCAGACGGCCAAGATACAGATCTAAGTACTTCGTTCATGCGATGTGTGCTGGAGCACATTCGCGAAACAAGTCAGTTTTATTACAGTTCTATTGTCTTCGTTCAACCCAGCTAACTCTTTTTCAATTCTCATGTATATCCACCGCTCGTTCTTCGCTCAGGCTATCATAGAGCAACCCGTCAACCCGCTCAAATCGGTGTATGCCCCATCCTTTTTAGCAGCTTACCGAGCTGCTGCAACGATTCTCAAGTCTGTTCGAGAACAATTCAGTATTTGGCCAACTTCATGCGCGCGGTTTTGGACGATGTGGACGTTTGCTTTCAGCGCGGCGGTAAGCTAATTCGTTAACCATACTTTTCTTTATTGTTCTTATGATTTTGTGCCTGTGAGCTGTATAGGTAGTTTTCGGTACTGTTGTGACAAGAGGTCCTCATTCTCCGCTAGCGTCGTCAGCGATGACGGAGCTAGAGCAAGCGTGCATATTATTTTCGAAAGCTGCTATGTACAGCAAGCGTGCGACAAGAGCGTTGGTGAGTTACCTGTTTATTGTTTCTCTCTCTCCTTCCCTCAACTCCCCAACCTCCCATCCTTCGACATCTATCTCCTATCACCTTTTTTACTTCATCTCCACATCACTAGTTCCGTATCTTTCCCACTTTATCATTCTTATTCCTTCTTTTGTATCTCGACTTCCCACACCACTTGCACATGGCAATCGTTTCATCCTACTATGTACCAGTTTTCACTCCGGTTGTTGGCACCTATAACGTTCACTTCACACGCCTATCAATTCAGCGATCCACTTTCATCCGTCTATTCACTTGATTTACTTACCCTATTTGTCTTTTCTTTTCCACAGCCAATTCTAACAACGCTACGCGAGAAGGCGCGCTGCGCAATAGCATCTGGCCAGACCAACGACCCTACCCTTTCCCTTTCGTCCTTTACGGGATCGAGGGGCGAACTCTGGAACATTAAGCGGGAAGAAAACGATCTGGAAGACGAATTATCCATCTTTGCTGGTCACACTCGGTTCGTATCATCCAAGAACCGTTCTATAACGGCCAGCGCTGCCGACGGTAATGGCGGTGTTATCCTTGAGCCAACCGCTTCTGTGAGCGGTCCTTCCTTAGGCCCCGTCCAAGGTCCTTCCGGAATTGCGCTTAACGAAACACCGGGCATGAGTGTTTACGGCCAAGCAGACTCGGCGCCGAGACACCGTCGACAAGTTCAGCCTTCGCGGGAATACGGTATGGATAGTATGGATATGGACTTGGATCATCGAGTTCATTATGATTCTGCGAGAGCTTACGAAGTTCAACGGCATCACGATCCAGCTTACCCTGGGCCTGCTTCGCATGTTCACCAACAGGTACCCTCGCAGCGATCGATCTCGTTGGGAGATTCGTCGGGATGGTACGAACAAAACTCGCACCCCCGTCGCGAGAGCTACTCGGCTCGTTCTCACCTACCCCCACCATCCACCATCTCAATACCACCCGCTCCAATGTCGTCTTCAATCGAAGATCACTCCCCTCACAATTCGCATATGAACTTTTCATATTCTTATGATCGGAGTAGTCGACATGCTGCTGTACCTCCACCATCCGCAGGGTATTCGACTTGGTCGTCGCAGGAACAACCACAGTACTCTCATCCTCCGCGACACTCTTCTTCACCAGTCCGTTTGGCACATCCTCAGTACGGGCCTTTGCAATCACAGATGCAACCACCAATTCAATCTTATCATCCTCGTCAGCATTCGACTCCTCAGCATGAGATGTATACAGGTCCAGGTGCATATGGCCCTCCACCACCATTACATGCTGTTCATGGACAAGGCAATGCTGCTCTTGCGGATCTTGGTCTGGCATCGAGAGATTCGAGGCTGGACGAAAGGTGGAGTTCATTCATGCAGGATTCGGGATTGTTGGACTCGGTGAATGAAGCGAATTTTGGAAGAGGTGGTCGTTGATTTATTCTACATATTGCTAGTATAGTATGCATATTTCCCGGCTGGTTTGTCGTCCGGTTTGTCGTTTTCAAATCATGGTTTCTTTGACCGTGTTCAGTGTTTTATCTTTATTTCTTTGTACTTTTTGACCTCTGTTCGCTATTTGTATCAATCAGTGGTGTGTACTTAAATTACATGTTGAAGAAACTAATATCCGTTTTTTTAAATTACTTATTCTGCTGCCAGTGGCTGTCTCGCTATGTTCGCCGGAGATGAATCTTGGGAATCTGGCTTGGAACGACCTGGGTCGTGGCCTGTCGTGGCTACTTTTGTGGGGTGGGTCACTTGTCCTGGTACCTGGACGGTACCGAACGAGCCGAAATCAAGGAAAGATGTATGTTTATACTCCACTAGCTCCATGGTTGTTGGCGAAACAGACCATCATATCTGGGTACTCTGACCAGTGACGTTGTCACGAGTATAAAAGGCTTCAGGCTCAGCCTTCATTATAAGTCCCGGCTTCGGAGCATCGCGAGATTTTCACGGGCTGTACGCTAGATCATGGATTTGATAACTATCTTTCATCACTAATGGACTGGTGAGTGACTCTGGGGGTATGACTACCGGTAATCTTATCTGAAGATCCGGAAATATACGGTAGGTACATACTGTAGAATAGTTTGTCGTTGCTAACCTTTCATTCACTCTGAGTCCAAGTTGTTGCGAAACGTCGAAAGACACGTTAAGGAGGCTTTTAAGATGATATCTCACCTTAGGAGCCATCGTTTGCGCCTTCTTAGCTCAGTCGTAGAGCGTGTCACTCGTACAGATTTGTACATGATAAGGTCAGTCGTTCAATCCGGCTAGGAGGCATGTTTTTATGTCTGAAGTTTTGACGTGAGCCAGAGACGATCCAGGGAGCCATCAAAATGCGCCATTTGACTTGACAGCGCGGAGAGCAACATATATACAATTAAGCCAATGTAAATACACAGCAATCAGTTCAGAAGACCAGCTGTCTGCTAGCTAGTTCCATCATATACAGCATCCATCGCCTATATTAGCGTTCACATCGTACCCTACTCTGCACCCCACTCCCCAGTAGCGTTCCATATTCGAATGGTGCCATCAGAGGAACTGGAGACGATGCGTTTTCCGTCAGGCGAATATTCGACTGACCGAATGTTTCGACTGTCATGGACTGCTGGCATTCGGGGCCTTGTCATTCTACCAATATTGTACCCACGCAAATATCGTCGAGAACAAAACTTGAAAAGTTAGTCAGCAAGTCGGGAGCTGCCATACAAGGAGTCAGTTTGTCCTCCAACCACCAACTTCTCCATGTCACAAGTCCCATCAGGCTTTAAGAATTACGTGTCGACGTCCTTGTTCAAGTTCGAGTTGTTTGAGATGTTAGATTGCAAGGTCTATTATTACCGCTGTAACAATGGTGCGTGATTATTCTCGCTGATGTAACGTTGAATTTTTGAACCAAGTTCGGGTATTAACATGTTACAGGCTGCCGAGAGACGTTCAAACGCGCCCACTTATTATGTATGAGAACATCTCTTGCCTCACGCCTCCGAGGGAGTTGAGAAACATACGGAAGTAGCAGAAGTCATCATGTACATCGTGTGGATCGAGCGACTGGTTCTCCAGGATTTCAGAACCAAGTTCGGCATACGTATCTTTGCTCGCTGGCAATGCTTTCTACGAGCATCGAGATCACCCTTCCTGCGTCTCGTCTGGGTAACTCCCACTTCATCGTGCATTTTCATCGGCAACCACTCCCAAAATATGGAATCATTATCATGATATCAAGGAGACTTTGACATCAGTTCGCCGTCAGTACCCGCTATATTGATCGTCAATAAAGATCTTCTTTCAAATTGGCGTCCAGCTTAACCGTGATGGTGATAGGTTTCAGTGACAACATACTCGTTTACAGACCTAATAGTTTGCGGTTGACTATTTGCCGTACAGGCTCTTCGGACACGATGTGATCCGTCTCGGATTCGGACTCGACGTCTAGTGAGCCTTGCTTTTCGGTGGCGATCGCTCACTCTAAGTATACCCCACTCTCGTTCCATTCTCCCATCCTGGAAGCCGGATACGATGCATTCTCCATTGGGTGAGCGTTTGAACGGACCAGTTACCACCCGAGCGCTTCCTAGCCCTCAGCGAATTACTCGTCGGTACATCCCATGTCCGCGGCATAGTGTGATCATCCCAGAGACGATCTGGGAGCCATCAAAAGACAATGCGCCATTCGACTTGACAGCCACGCTGAGCGGAGAACAACATACATATTATTAAGCCAATACATGGGTCTGAATACACATCATTCAATTCGGAAGACCAGCAGTCTGCCATCTAGTTCCATCATATACAGCCTCCGTAATAGTACCCGGAGCACCCTGACTGACAAACCCAACCCTCAGCTCACGGGAAGTAGTATCGCTCCCCATCGCATAGAATGCCTGACTTCCTTCAACAACTTGGAATCCTTGATGAGTAATACAAGCCGGGCAAGTTGCTCCTCCCTGAAATCCAATACCTGGAGTGTATATGTATTCACTCAGGACATGGTCCGGAGACACAAAGTAAACATGAACCTGTGATAGAGGATTGAACAGTCAAACATCCATCTTCATTCGTTCATCAAAACATCACCTACCGATCCGTAAGTATTCTGGTCTGGAAGATTCACCGCTGCGATTGGAGTTCCAGAAAGTACCTCGCTGGCGGGTGCGATTGTAATGGTTCCACAGTTGTCGGTTCCAACGTTGAACGCGTTACTGACGCAAGTTTGAATGATTTCTCCAGTGCTGGTCTGGCCGTACAACCGAGTGTCACCAGTTGCTAAGCTTGATTGGACCGCAGCGACATCACCTACGGCGCTGAACGAGCGCACATTGGTGGATGCGGGACTCGCTGTAGCCAACGTGAACAGCGAAGCAATGACGAGCTATGGGAGTTCAAGTTAGGAACCCGTTGAAAACATATAGAATAGAGAATGACACTCACCGAAGTAAGCTTGTTGAATCGAGTGCTGTACATCTTCAGAATAGTGTGACAATGCAAGAAAACTGCGATACAGCTCATCTCAGTATATGCTCCCTTTTATAGCTAGACATCCACAGCACGTCTTGTGCTCACATGACGAGCACAGGAAGACAAACTCAAGTCGAGCATTCAGGCTTTCAATCCCCCATGGCATAATGACCACTTGGAAGGCATGCCGCGGTCGTCCTTGAGCGCCAGATGCGACTCCAAGTCAGCGGAGGTACAACATTTGAATAAGATGTTTAAAAAAGCAAACGTCTTGAAGGCAAGCACAGGCCAAAGAAGTGCAGCGTTTGACTCGGACGCCAAAGAAAAGAACGTAGGTGTAAACCTCCGACATGTCAGAAAAACGGGTAGTACTTGATTAAATGGAAGGCAGTCAGTGCGAGACTGAACTAATCTTCTCGCGGAGAAACGACTCTCCTGTATAGGATGAATGTACAGCAACAAAGAAGCAAAGCGAGGCCACGTACTTGCATCTGTGGCGCTCGATTTTGATTGTCAGTGTACATCTTTAATCATGATGTCGACCTTTTAGTGGAAGACACATGTGCGCTATAAAGTAGACGCCAAAGTGACCGCTCTCGACGGTGGTCAATTTCAGATTCCTATCAAGAGCATTGACACTTTTTCTCGCGAGATTGCGACAAGGTATAGTATTATAGGAGACATAAGGATTGGACACAATTCAGTGATTGAAAGGAATGTTCATACGACACACTGGTGACTCCGAGGTCCGTCTAATCGACATGCCAAAACCACCTGTACAACTGTCCACACGCACGGAACTTCGCGCTGTTGATGAACGGCAGAAGCAAATCTTGCTTTGTATTTGAATGAGGTGAAGCGGTATATGCGCGTGGTTTTAGTTGTTCTGCGGAAGGTCGAGCAGGAGACTTGTGAGTGAAAGAAATGTAGGACTAAGAGGAATACACACCCTTCACGATATCAAACCACTCGTTCCTTTCCTACATGTTGGACAGTCCTGACTTCGTCCGCCGCTTCGAGCGAATTCTCCGCCCGATCGACGAGCTGCAGCAGGTCCGGGGGACCTCATTGTTAGACGCTGACGTGGCGGACGACAAAGATTATTCAGAGAGATTGATGACGCCCCTCATGCGTGTTGGACAATAGAGTTGTTTCAACCAAACCTAAGTGAACGCGCGAACTTTTCTCAAAGGCACTGAGGTATATACCTATAGCTTCATATGAGCAAGAGATTACGTTGGATAGACCTACCAGTTATCCATTCATACGACTCTCCCGGGTTGAAAGTTGAGAGTTGCGGTCTACGAAAAGCTTGAACACTTTGAGGAAGCTTTGAAGTTCCAGCATTCTGTCTTGATATTGATCTTGAAGCTTGAAGCTTGACCCGAGCTTGACCTTGTCCCTTCTGGCGGCAAGAAAAGAGGAAGAAGGAAAGAAAATGGCAAAAAAACCAGAGTTACGGCCTGGCCACGTGGCAGCGCCTCTTGTGTGTTTCCCGACAGTCCGCACACACTCATCGTCCTTCGCCCAACCAATTTTCACTATACACCGTAGATACTCGAAGAACAAACGACTTGAGAATCCCTGCTTCGTGCGAGGACTTCAAAGACGATTCAACCTTCAAATAATCATTCGGTAAACCGGTTAGTTTTACCCTCGCTCGCTCAGAGTCAGAGGTCAGTCAAATGCCTTTTCACCGTAGTGCAATTGCAACGAATTCAATCTCTTTTTCGCTCTATAGAATCTGGAAGCAAACAGACAGATATGTGCGCCATCCCGGGCCTCGGCGCCGCGCATATTGATGACCACGTACGAGGAGGAACTAGACGATGAGACACCAAGTCAGCAGCGCATCAACGCTAAACAGAAAGATAATACTCCGCCGAGTGAATGATTCGGAGCGTATTATAGATATCTTGTCCTTCCGCGCTAGCGTCCTCGTTGAATCGGCTGAACAGGAAGTGCCACGAATCTCAAAATGGACAAGGCGTGAACGCGTGGACATCGATTTTAGCCTGAAGCTCGCCCGCACTACTAGTACGTAGATTAACCCTCTTTAAGAAACCTACGGTATCTCCTACACTGGCATCAACAACTCGACCTTAGAACGATAGATCCTCACTCCTCTGAACGGATAACAACATTGATTTCAAGCCAATACAAAAGTAGACGTCACAAAAGTCAGCTGCATTACACAAAATGCATCAATCAACTCGGAAGACCAGCAGTCTGCCAGTTAGTTCCATCATAAATAGCTTCAGTAATAGTACCCGGAGCTCCCTGACTGAAAAACCCAACCCTAATCTCACGGGAAGTAGTATCACTCCCCATAGCATACAAAGCCTGAGTTCCGTTAACAACTAGGTATCCTTTGTTAGTGATACATGCCGGACAGGCTGTTCCTCCCTGAAATCCTGGACCCGGAGTGTAGATGTATTCACTCAGGACGTGGTCCGGAGAGACGAAGTAAACATGAATCTAAATTAGAGTTGAGAGACCCACATCATCATTGTGAGTCGTGAATTGGATGTCATGGGACTTACCGATCCAAAAGTATCCTGGTATGGAAGATTCACAGCTGCAATTGGACTTTCGTGAAGTACCTCGTTGGCGGGTACGATAGTAACCGTGCCACAGTTATTAGTTCCAACGTTGAATGCGTTCGTAGCGCAAGTCTGGACGATTTCTCCGGTACTGGCTTGGGAGTACAACCGAGTGCCGCCGGTCCCTAAGAGTGATTGAATCTCAGCGACGTCACCTATGGCGCTGAACGGCCGAACGTCGGTAGATGCGGGACTCGCTGTAGCCAACGTGAATAACGAAGCAACGATGAGCTATGGTAGAATCTCGTGTTGGTACACCGGGTATAAGTCTAGTAGGATAATACCTCTTACCGTAGTAAGTTTGTTAAACGGAGTGTTGAACATCTTCAGAAAAGCAACTGAACAATTCCAATGCTGCTCATCTCAGTGCGCATTCGTTCTCTTTTATACCTGAAATCTACTTACAGCACATCAAGTTCCGGTATAGATTGGGATAGACAAGCCTGAGTATTCAGGTTTTCACTTTGACTTTCGGTTCACCAGGAGTTCTAGGCAGGAATCGAGTCATTTCGAACTGTGTTCTAGTGTGCACGTACCTGCCTCAGGCCGAATAGAAAGTCTCTGCAGATACTTACTTGACCGAAGTCCTGGGCGACATGATAGTGTGCCAGCACCGTCGTTCTCTAGAGTCTCCTCAGTACATAAATCTACTACATAATTTCATGAGGCACACACACTGAAACCCACTACTTACCTTGAAGGGTGAAGGCAACCCCTTGGCGACTTGGAGGCTGAAGATTGTGCTGCTCATATTACATACCTACAGCAGCACATTAACTCACACTCGCCGTCAAAGTTCTGCCTTACACACCATTACGGATTAGTACTAGTATTAATACGAAGCAGTATTGCTGGGTCTCACTTACCTCGAGGATGATGACGTCCTCTCATGCGAAGCACAGTGCCACTGATTAGATGACGAGGAAATGTCTAACTAGTAAGCTCGAGGTTAGGTTGATGGCTCGAGGCGGCCGATGAGGCCCTCATGTGTCTCACTCTCAAGGGCTAGCCATCCTCGACCTCCCCAATCAGATGAACCAGGAAGCGATACGAATCCCGGGACCAAACTTTGGACGAAGCCCGCGCTCGTGATCGTATACAAAGTTCGTTTGTGAAATCTTCAGCCGAAATTGAGCTCCGCACTACCGTAAGTAGCTGCATCCTCCCCTCGGGGGCTTTTTTGAGTCCTTGATCATGAATTCTTGAGTCCTTGGCCTTGAGACTCGCCATTTCTGGGAACAGCGCCTTCCTAGAGCCTGAGCTTGTACATGAACAACGACAGCGTTGTATGGACGAGTCTGTAGGCTTAGCTAGAGTATGAAGCTACTGAGAGATTGAGGGCGAAGACTTCAAAAATTGAATTGGATGAACTGGATGAACAATAATGGTTGAACAAGGTGGTACACGGACAAACGGATGGAAATGAAGCGCTGAGCACCGGAGGGAAATTTGATGCGATCAAAGCTAAAATTAGCAGTGATTCATATAGATATCCCACGTATATATTCTGTCAAGCTTTCCTTTCCCTCCAACTCTCTAAGACTCCGACGAGTCGATGACACTATGTCACTATGCTATCGCTGATAACGAAGACAAAGCAATCTTGTACTCTATATCTTCTGACTCGTCTTCGGCCATCCAAAGTACTGATTTCTGCCTTGGATTATGCTTCACAAGTTGATAAGGAAAGATAGACGTCTTGAACAGAGAAATGTCAGTACTCATAAGATACCGTAAACGCGAGCGGGTAGAAACTGTACTGCGACGGTACGTCCCATTGTTTTCGTCAAAAAACATACCCAAGTTCATTTCATCTTCATCAGTTCTTGCGCCTCTCGGATGGCGAGTCATCAATATGATGACGCTGAACGTATAAGCTCAATCTCGCTCTCTGTATATGCGCATATATCCTTCCCCATATACTCATTTCTTTGACACCGCAAACCGCAGAGCGCAAATCCATCGACATCTTCACAATCTCCTGGGTATCAGCAATCCCCGCGTCATTGGTCTCTTTCAAAGGCGTCACTGCTATCCTCTGCTATCCCAGACCAGACGATACTCCGCTTATATGCACTCCCAGAATACTGCCGGTGGACATCGTGTAGAATTGTATGTCACCAATCGCGTTAACCAATGACGACTACCCATACTTGCCTGTGGAGCCCAAGGCTTTGTACGGCACCTCCGATCGCAGTGACAGCTCCTCAGGAGGGAGGCCTTGGGATCGTAAGTAGTTGACTCTATGCGCTATTATGCAACCGATGAAACCGATGCTTATACGTGCCACAGACTGCCACAGAGCATCCTGGATGCGACCGACCGATAACGCAAGACGAGAAAATAGGAAAGACGGAAGAGAGCCAAGCAGGGAAGCCAATGATTAATGAAAGCTTGGGAGCCAAGACAAATATATATACTCATCCGAGCCTATGCGGCGGCAAACCCTCCCACCACCTCCTTATACCTCCTGATCGCGCTAGCTCAGTCTTGGACTTTGAGTTCCAGCTCGCAGTCCTCTCAAAATGGACGTCCCACGAACGGGAAACAATACTACTATACACTGTAAATTCAGGCTCGAGATTTCCTTTTCCTACAACTAATGGCACCCACAAGCGCTTCTTAGAGTCGTCCTAGGATATATCTTCACCGGCTTCACCCCTCAAACGTTCGTTTGCATCCGGATCTGTATCTCCGGGTCCGCATTACGCGCGTACATACTTACCGTACCCTCCTATCCCCGGTGTACTTGAAACTGCCCATTTCTGGCTGTGGAAGCGCCTGATTCAGCTTTTGCACATGAACGACCTCTGCACTCTTGATTGGATGGTTTACTGATTACATACTATACTTGGATCTACAATGAAAGAATACGGACGTAGAGGTGCCGGTAGTTGACCCTCGATGTCGAACGGGTAGGAAGGTTGCCATTGAGGGAAGAACTCGAGTCGGATGACCAAGGTTACCATCTTTGATGCGACCTAGGCTCTAGTGCGATGATCCTTATTCTCGTTGTTGTATCCGATGGGGGTCACTTGAATGCTCTCTATGAGCACCTCCGCCGTATCAAGTACAAACGCTTCCAACTGAAACTGATGATAGATTGATATTTTGGAGATTTAACAACGACCAACAATCGTAACGGTACTGCGTGACGGACCATATGGAATACCGACAAGAGAATTGAATGAGCAACCTCGAAGCGAAGGGTTGTCCTCGGTGGATGATCAAATTTCATCCACGACGGACTACTACGCCCGTCGATGCGATGAGCCGTGTTCTGCAGAGGTATCGGTAATCGTTGAAAGAGAGCGGAGGAATCGCAAGACAAGAAACTGAATTTCCGCTTTTGAAATTGGAGATACATTCAGCCGGTGGAGGTACAAGCGGGGGTGGATCCTGCGTACGTGACCCTACGTGACCCAGATGGAAATGGAGCGCGCGGCGTTTCGAAGGAATTGATGGGATCAAAGCTAAAATTAGTCATTGATATATATACACCCGCCACACGTTTTTATTTTATCCCAAATCTTTTCCCTTCCCTCCATCTTGACATACCGTCTCTCATTGTCAACACACTCATTCTTTACACCCCCCCTCACTTTCATTAAAGATGTTCAAACAGCTCACAACTCTTGCTCTTTCCCTCTCCCTTGTTCTCACCAGCACCAACGCCCGCGTCGTTCCTCGTCAAGACGCTCCAGACGGTTACGCTGAAGGATACCTCGAGCCCTATGCAACTTACCACGCTCGATACCTCGCTCTAGGATGCGCATACAACCATGGCAACGATTATTTCAACACTTGTTGCCATCCTTTACTCGCTACTGAATCTCTCAGTTCGAGACCTTCCTACTGCTCCCCACCTACCTCTTCCTCGTCTTCGTCCGATGCAGCACCTACGTCTACCCCTGCAGCTGATACCCCCGTCGCGAATGTCGCCGTGGCACCTACTACGACTAGCAGCAGCTCAAGCGCTGACGCTTCCCCAACACCTGATGCTAGTGTTTCTAGTGTTTCCGACCTCATAACCGGTGGTTTCGGTACATTCTTCTACCAAAATGGTGTTGCCGGAGCTTGTGGTACCGTGCGTCTTATTTCCCTCCTGCGTATTCTTATCTCCCCTCTAACTAACGATGGTATCCAGGTCCACAGCGACTCTGACTACATCATTGCCATCGATACCGCATGGTACGGTAACACCGGTGAACAATCTCAATATTGTGGAAAGCAAATTCAGATCACAAACACTGCTAACCAGAAGGTATGTTTTTGACTTTCTCTACTCTTCTCCCCGCTTTATGTAGTTTCACTTATTCACCTAAATACTCCCTTGCGTAGACCGTCGTAGCAACCGTCGCTGACGCCTGCCCTACATGTAACAACGGCAATTCTCTCGATTTGTCCCTTGCTGCTTTCCAGGCTTTGGCTGACCTTTCAGTTGGATTGCTCAACAGTGCGTTATAAACATCTTCTGTTACACACTCTTGTTTTACTAACCCTCAACTTTAGTTGACTGGAAGTTCGTCTAAGGAGAGGCTGTTGTCCTCGTTTGAATTCTCACTCGCCCTTGACTCTGTCCCGTCATGATTGGACCGACCACCCTGCTTATCCCCACCCACAACACACAACACGTATTATCTACGTATACCTGCGCATCTTTTTTTTACTGGTCTCATTTCGTCAACTTCTCTGCTTTTCGCTTTTGCTTTCAACCTCATACGTTGTACTGTGCTGTGCTGTGCTGGATCAGTATGCTATCTATCTCCTTTACCTAAACGTTTACGCCCATAGTCGTAGTCGTACTCGTCGTCGACATATGTTTACACGTCGATTGTTTGTTGCAATTGTCGATTTTACGACGTGTCATTTTTTCTCCTTTGTCGGGTTGACCCTCACGTTATTGCATCGCCTAATTCTAAACGAGGAGCTTGAAGCTCCACTGATGATTCATCGCTTCAGATCGTCTGCATCCTCTGCGCGTTCAGTTACTGTCGAATGATTCTCATGGTCATGTCCACGAATGTAGTGAAAAAATAACTTGAACCTGCGTTAACACATTGCCTGACACATTGCCTGACACATATCGAGCGTGAAAAAGCATAACTAATAAAAAATTATTGGACACTGAGGGAGTCGAACCCTCGACCTCACGCAGTCACAGAACGTGCGAAGCGTGCGCGCTACCAACTGTGCCAAGTGCCCATCTATTTCATCGTTGCTCCGCCGGTGCCCCATAGCTACAGACGACGTCTGGTTCATCTGACCGCGGCGATTGTAAGTACCCTCTGTATGAGCAAGGTGCGCATGCCATGCTGGCAAGGCCGTGAGGAGAGCTCGGAGGAAGGTCTGATCTTCACTGCCGACTCACTGTATGTACTTGGTAGGTACTTACACACCCGGGCCTATGATAAGGAAGGGATGCCCCTACACAGATAAACAGCCTGTCGAGCGGAATGTTGATGAGGTGAAAGAGGGGCAGAGCTCCAGGAGCGCTCGTGTGTTGCTCGTGTGTTGCTCGTGTGTTCTTGCAGTATACCGATTTGATAGAAGACGAACTTTGCCTACTGAACACATACCTGTAGATTACCTGTAACAAAAGAACAAAATAAAAAGAGACACATCGATCTTGTCTCGCCTTCTCGACGGAACGCGCCACGGCTTTAGGTAGTCGTGTAAGACGTAGTCGTAGTTCCTCACAAGAACGGGTTACTGTTTCAACCACTCAAGAACAGAAAAAAAAACCAAAAAAGGAAAAGAAAAAAGCTTGGACGACAATCTTGCAGCGACTAACCCAGGTTTCGAAACCTGCTTCTTCAAGCTCCTGCTACGAAGTTGAACGCGGTACCGATTTACCAGGTGGTCCTAGCAGGAAGGAAGAAGAATTGGATGGAAGAGCGAGAGAGATTGTGATTGCTTGCAACTGACACACGTGGCTTTGTCTATTCCGCTGGCACAGCCTCAACTTCTTCCTGTTTTTCTGCTACTGACGATGATGGGGCCTCTTGTTCCCTCCACTCTGCTTACTATGAGTCTCTTTACTCTGGGCTAAAATAGAGTACACCGATACCTGTGTATGCAGCTCACTTCAAGGGTGAAGCGCCGAACTCACAAACTGACATAGTGAAGGTCAGCTCGAATGAATACCGGAACGCCTCCCCTTACTCTAGCTGGAAGTACTGTAAAAGTCTCCCTCGGAGTCTAGCGACTTATAAATCGGAACGCTTGGATGTAGACGCTTAGATTTTGGGTATGTTACACCTAGATCCTAGATAAACTCCTCAAACATCGCTGACCAACCACCTCTTGATGCAGACTAAGGACTGCCTCTACCTTCGGCGTCACTTGAAGCTTGAAAGACTGCATTATTTCAGTCAGAAGACACAGGAAAGGTCGTACTCTCAATGAGATGTCGTATGGGCTTTTGCAAGATCGTGACAAGGATGCATCGTACCAGTTTTCATTGAGTAAGCACTCAGCCTTACGTCTCCCTGAATTGAATACGCTAACATCCAACGTGCGATCCTATAGGGTACTTCCGTCTGTGACCTTCAAGTTAGATCCTCACGATTCCTGGAAGTCTATGCTCTAACCATACAACATGTCATCTTTATTGTGGAGCTAGAGTCAGCGTCACTCCTGGTGATAGAAATCTGAGTCCGACGATGACCACCACCGAGAGCGGAAAAGAATGACCGTCGTACGTTGGAATCCTATCAACGTAACTTCGGTTCGTGATTTCATTGACATTCATTCTGAGCGTTACTTAGATGTCTTCTGAAGATCTTGGACGCTAGCTTCACAACATGCACGACTGATGACACGTAACTTGGAGCTTCGGAACCTGCGCATGTACACACCCTCGCTCATGCTAGGGTGCATCGGACGCGATTGTAGTAGAGGGTTATTGGAAGTCGAAAAACGACAATCGGTCTGTCAGAGGTTTTTCGTCAGAGGACGGGTGAATTATACCTCCCATCCTCCCAGTAGTGCATTGTACCGACATTCTGCTATCACGCAAGCAACTCTCATCCTTACATCTCTCTCGAATGCACCGACCAAACATGCGATAGGACATCCTATTATCATATATCCACTTCGACCCTCATCCTCACACATCCTGACATTCCATTCCAGTACCAGTGCTCTGACATGCGACATGACATCCTATGATCATCAGGCTAGAAATTCAACATCACTTCTACTGATAGAGTTCCGACGATGACCACCGTCAAAAGCGGAAACAAGGGACCATTGTATGTTACTGCCTTGACGTGTCTTCAGTTGTAAATTCATTCGCGTTTAGAGTGCGAGTTCTACACATGTCACAGATATATCTCTCAAGAACCGAGTTTGCGCGCCTTTTAAGGTGGATGTCTTGATTAGAAAATGCCAAACTAGAAAGCAGACATATCAAAACCAGCGTCAACGTCTGAAGATCATTAGATCAAGGTACGTTCTAATGTTTCTCTGCTAAATCTGTACATTCAATCCGCCTGTCCAGAGACGTTATGTCTAGTACTACCTAGATATTAAAGAGCACTTAGAGTCTACAGTATCCCAAAACAAAAGGTGACTTATCAGTATGAAGACTTTTAACGTTCTCAAGCTCAACTTCGCTCTCGTATGTGCTACAAATCCTTCCCTGCCCAGAAACTTTCTCTCTGACACCGCAGCACGTATCCACCTTCACAGCTCGGCATCTCTACCCTCTTCACCCGGGTAACAGCAAGCCCCGCATCCACCGACGTCGTCGTACCTTTCAGCGCTGTCGGTAACGTCGCTGCTGCCCAAGAAGCTGCAGGAAACGGCGACACCCGCCTCTACTCCCAAAACTCCGCTGGCGATATCGTTCAAGTCTGCGTTAGCAACGCGTTCTCCAACGACGCTGCCCATACGTTCTGTGGTGCTGACAATAACGATGTAATTGTCCCAGCTAACGAGACTCTGTACGGTACGCCAATCGCGGTGGCAGTTCTACCTGATCCTGCTGGTTATGGAGACGTAAGTAGGAACTCATGCCCATCCGATGTCCTTTTTTTCTTTCCTTCCTTTTCCCTTCGTTGACAACTCGAAAACCTTGTATTGACGGGTCTGTTCTTCATAGATTCATCTGTACTTTGTCTCCCCGGACAATGTTCTAAGTGAATATATCTACAAACCCGCTTTCAGTGGTTTCAGGGGTGGACCATCTTGTTCGGACTGTATCACTACTCAAGGATTCCGAGTGGTTGATGGAAGCGAGGTTCTGTACGCCATGCCGAGCGCTACGACTGCTCGTCAGTTGAGGGTTGGGTTCATCAGCCAAGGCGCTCCGGGTACTATCACTGAAGCTGTGTTTGACGGAACTAGCTGGCAGATTGCTGGTCTTCCGAACTGATGCGTATTCAGACTCACCTATGTTTTTAATTTATTTATTCTGAAATATGATGTCTTCAAAGCTTGAACTGCTGGGTAGTACAACTAGCATATAAATTATGCAGTACCGATGTAAAGCCCGCGCATTTCTCAAGAAGATCGACTCGTGAACACGCCGTGTAATAAGTAACTTCTCCGTCCATCGATAACTTCGTAGCAACACCCCCTCAATCAATAAGAACACCACCAGTCAGTGCTTCTCTTATCCATACCCATCATCTTTCCCGTCCCAAACGTCTTTGGAAACTTCTCCTTCATCATCATCATCATCCTCTCCACATGCGAATGCTCCACATCCGCCAGGTCATCGTCCTTGAAACTAACGGTAATCGTACGCGGCGGCGTATCGGTAGGGTCCATGTCTGACTCCGCCTCGAGCAGAACGTACAACGCTCTGTCCACACGAGTACGGAGGAGATCATTCGGGTCGTCATCGTCTGCTTCTAGGGATATGTGGAGTGTACGAAGGTTGAGTTCACCTCGAGAAAGGTGGGTGAGAAAGTCAGATAGGATGCGGTAGTCGAGGGAGCGTAGGCTGAGGTGGTGGAGGTTTGGGAATGCCCACGCCGTTAGTTCTATTCAGCAGTGAGCTTCAGTGGTATATGATAGAATGAATAACATACCAATAGACGAGGTATCAAGATCATCCAAAGTCAGATACGAAACAGGCCTCGTAATACCTTCGAACTCTCCTGACCGCAAAACTGCATCCAGCTCCGTCGCAGCTATACTTAGCCACTTCATCCGACTCAAATCCAAACACGGCGAAGGTAACACAACCTTCCGAATTACATTCGTCCCCTCCTTAAACACCTCCCTCAGGCAAAGCCTCTCAATCCTTGTTTACTTTACCCCTCTTTAAGAACGTTCGCTCCCATTGATCCAGTATACCCTCAATAACCATCGCTTCGTTGAACGAAGGATACCACGATACATCCGATAGACAAAGAGTCTTCAGCCTCGGGGCATTCGCAACAATCGACCCAATCAATCCCGTATGTACGTCGCGGAAGTTGTACCCCTCCACAACGATATGCTCCAGCTCGTCGATCTGGCGGAGAACCTGCTCGAAGCGGGTGCTCATGGTATCCAACGTGTCCTTGGTGGACCGAGTAAGGACTGACCATTGGAGCCGTAGGAAGCGGATTTGTTTGAAAGGTATAATCGTGGAGGGCAACGCGAGTATCAACATCTTTCTCACCCCCGGGCCTTCTACATTTCCACTTGCAAGATACCGGCACTCCCAATGCTGTCTAAGTGCACCCTATGCACATATCGCTTTACCTCAGACCTCACAAATACAAGTTGAAATTGCATCTGCTGCTCATCAAACAAAGCGTTCAGGTGTCGCCCATCGACAGCGCGAAGCGTCATGCGTGTGGACAGATGTACGACACGAAAGAGATGTTTTCGGCATATCGGTAGCCAGGCTTTGCAAGTTAGTGAGCAAGCTTTAAGGGTACGGGTTGAGGTGGAGAGTTCGTCGAGAATCAGCTCCTGGAGCTCGAGGGGAAGGCCATTCGATCGCGAGGACATTTGACAAAAAGGCGAAACTTGATTATGTAAGTGAAACATCAAATCATGAGTTGTTGACAAAGGTTGTTGCCCTCATGACTTCGGGCTTAAAGCTTAAATAACCAACGGAAGCAAAACGAATATGCGAATTTACCTTTTGAGTTCATGTACGGTTAGCAGACTCGCAATCAAACAAAATACAAGCAAAACTGGGTTTCTGAAGACATGACCACCGCAGGGGTCGAACCTGCAATCTCCTGATTCGTAGTCAGACGCGATGCCATTTCGCCAGGCGGCCTATTCAAAAATCGCCCAAAGGAAAACTATTGACCTCTCCTTCGATCAAATATGATTGTAAGATCCTTGGTGTGCCAAGTTACTTACAGATCAATACTATTGTACATGTATTGAATTAGTTTTCGTTTCGACATCGAAATTGAGCGAAATTGTCAATGTTTGCAGATACTGACATGGACACGTGGCGCCGCCTCAACCACTGAACTCTCCTCTTCCTAACCATCCGTGGTCTTTTACTACAATTTCCTGTTGCAACTGATCATTGATATGTTATCTTCTTGAAGTTCTCGTCCGCGTTGTCATATCGATAGGAATCTATCTCTGGGCTAAAAAGAAGTACTCCTGACGAAAAGTAAGTAGTTAAGTGTATTCCAAAAATCTGCGCTAGTTGAAAAGTGGACGTCTTGATTGAACATATGCACTGGCTGCATTGACAATCAGAACATGTCAAATGGAGCCATTTTCAATGTTTCTCCGCATCTCTGGGCGTTGAATTGATGATCTAGATTAATCTCGAAAGATTTGAAGGCCGGTATATGACTTTCCTGTTTTATCAACTTTGCCGAAACTTACGCACTCATGCAGTGACTGCCTTCATGTCCAAATTTCAATCTTCGACAGTCAAACGATATGATTCATTGGCCCGGGTTCCTTCAAGACGTTTGCTTCTTGTTTTTAATCCGATTGCTCCGCCGACTCGCAAGTACTGACGCTCAAGATTGCCGGAGGTACATCTTCCATGATCAATGTACCCTTGGCGAGGATGGCAGTGAAAGCCAGAATGCTTGTTCCCCCGAGTTTTATTCGCTGTGCTTGTCATGTAAACGAGCGCTGTAGATTGTGAGGTATAAAAGGGACTCAAACGTACTGGGATACACATAGCAGCTCTAATACTCTCAAGATGTTCAGCACCTCATTCAACAAACTTACTACGGTGGGTGGTACTACTTACCAGACCTATACCGGCGTACCCAACAGGGATTCTAACTCTACTCATCACAGCTCATCGTCGCTTCCCTTTTCACTTTGGCCTCAGCGATCCCCGCATCCAGCAATGTGCGCTCATTCAGCGCCGTAGGTGATGTCACTGCCGTCCAAAACAGCTTAGGAAACGGTGGCACTCGTTTGTACTCCCAAAATAGCGCCGGAGCAATCGTCCAGACGTGTTCGACCAACGCGTTCACTGTTGGTACCAACAACTGTGGCACCACCACCATTGTACCCGCCAGCGAGGTACTTTCTGGTACTCCAATCGCAGCGGTAGTTCTTCCAGACCAGAATACCTTCGGATCAGTAAGTATCAGACTACTACATAATAAGTGAAGGCAATCATCATTGATCTGATCTATCTTAGATCCACGTCTATTTCGTCTCTCCGGAGCATGTCCTAAGTGAATACATCTACACTCCTGGTGTTGGATTTCAGGGAGGTGCAAGTTGCTCCGCTTGTATCACCCACCAAGGACTCCAAGTGGTCGACGGAAGCCAGGCGTTTTATGCGATGGGAAGCACTAATACTACCCGCGAGCTGAGAGTTGGTTTTATCAGTCAGGGTGCTCCGGGTACTATTACGGAGGCTGTATATGATGGAACTAGCTGGCAGACTGCTGGTCTTCCGAATTGATTGATTCAGAATTCACATATTATACTTACGTTGTTGTATGTTAAAGGTATGATATATAGGCTGTTTCGTTAAAGTACGTATCAGACAGTAAGCTTGAAGTGGCCAGCGCTGGCGCGTGGCGGCGGATATACTTTCGGCTAATATGTTCCCACGCCTCAGCCGTGAGAGCTAGAAAGACGCGCGCAAGCAGGCGCTGAGCAGGCGCAAGCTTCAGCTCACTATTCGGTATTGTACATCTCCAATTTCGTGCGATACGTTGACTCTTGAGCT
Organism: Omphalotus guepiniiformis; assembly: GCA_028554645.1. Lineage (NCBI taxonomy): Eukaryota > Fungi > Basidiomycota > Agaricomycetes > Agaricales > Omphalotaceae > Omphalotus > Omphalotus guepiniiformis. The sequence goes on from JAQOOI010000017.1 coordinate 66,289, forward strand.
TTACTCGGAGTACTCGAGCTTACAGGATACACTTATACCTTCTTCTAATCATGGACCTCGAGTTTCATCAACTAGTCAAGCTGCATAGGTCGAAAACCCGTCTGTGACCATCTTTGTTGCATGGTATTGGTCTTTGTTCTTTATGCAATTGGTGTGTGGGGCAATGTATACTCATATGATGGAAATACTAACTCCAACCTCCCGCGAACCAGTACTAAGGAGGCTCTCGAACAGCTCTCGAATGTTCTTACAAACACCTGGGGTATATTATTATATACAAAAACATCATTATCGCGTCATATCAAATCTTGCTGCGTCTTACCATCCTTCGGAGTCCTTTCATCTTCCTTGTCCTTTCACTTATTCCAATCATCATCGAAAACCACCTCAATGTCGCAGTCAAACTCTAACTCTAAGCCAGCCAACTTCACCTCAATCCCCATCCTAGACTACAGCCAATCCACTAACCCCCTAACCCTCCCAACCTTCCTATCCCAACTCCAACACGCCCTAATCAACGTCGGATTCATCTACCTATCCAACACACCCATTGACCCGAACCTCATCAAAGAGCTGAAATCATACATACCTCGCCTGTTCGGGTTGCCTCAAGAGGAGAAAGACAAGATCGGGAAAGTGAATTCGCCGTATTTTCTTGGGTATTCGAGGTTAGGCGGGGAGTGGACGAAGGGAGAGGTGGATTATAGAGAACAGTTTGATTTTGGGACGGAGTGTGAGGGGAGTACGAAGGGGGAGGGGGAGAAGGAGTATTTGAATATTTATGGGCCTTCGCAGGTACGTACGGTTGATGCATGGCCGGGTTAAACTAATCAGGGGCTTTGTTGAATTTTATGCAGTACCCCAATGAAGAGCTCATACCAGGATTTAAACACACGATGGAAACGTACATATCGCAGCTATACGCTCTCGCAGATGAGTTCATACGACTAGTCTCTCGAGCTCTAGGGTTTGAGCCGGACACACTCGCGCGATTCTACGAGGGCCAAGGGCTCATGCAGCTAAGCAAGATTGTGCAGTACCCCGTTCAGACGAAATCACAACAAGGTGTCGGGCCGCATTACGATTCGGGGTTTTTGACTATCGTAAGTTGCTGTAACTGTGTTTTTCGTTTCGCAGGGAATCAGATAATGCGCGTTATGTAGCTTTTACAAGCCTCTGATCATCCGGGACTTCAAGCGCAGAATTTAAGTGGGGAATGGATTGATGTACCGCCGAAGGAAGGGACTTTTGTGGTATGTCTACCTATTCACATTCCAAGGTTTTTATCCGGGGTGGCTAAACCGTTTGAACGTATTGTTTAGGTTAACTTTGGAAAATGTACGTTCCTTCCCGGACAGTTCTTGAAATTACACACAATCTCAATCATTTACCACGTTACTCTGCAGCACTTGAATACGTAACCCAAGGCGCCGCACGAGCGACCTCTCATCGAGTCCTCGCTCCCCCACTTGACTCGAAAACTCCACGATATTCAGTGCCGTTCTTTTATAGCGGGATGAATCTTGAAGTAAAACTAGGGGAAAACCTTTTGGAATGTGAGTTTTGGTGGTTTGGTGTTGGTGTTGATACGAGATGCTGATAATGATCCTCGTTCGCTGTGTTAGTATCGCCAGATATACAAAAGCTTCTCGACGAGAGAGGTGTTCTTGGAGCTACGGAATGTAAGTTTTGCCAGTGGCCAATGTCCCTCCGACCTCCATTTTCGTTCTTTAATACCATACCACTCACTCACTAATCTCAACGTCCCAACAGCAATTAACTACACGGAATACGCACATGAAGCAGCTGGGAAAGTGTATCTCATCGGACGAATCAAGTGCGTTGATATGCTTTTATGGGTTTTTAGACCTTATTGGGTGCTGAACCTATTGTTAGGAGCCATCCGGATGTAGGCGAGCGGTTTTACCCGCATACATTCAAGGAGTTGTTTCCTGAGGGCTTACCGGAACATGGTGTGGCGTATTGAGTGTAGTCTCTGAGATATGAGGAGTTGAAGGGACGTAGTATTCAATATGAAAGCCTCTAAGTCGAGAGGTGGAAATTGTACAGATTTCCTCTAAGATTATATGTAATCAGTTAACACGAACACTATGTGTACTCGAGCTTAGACTCAACTACTAGTTTGAACTTTGTGTATAGATCTGTGGCCACAGCAGCACCGCTGGATAATTATAGCGCGAGTGCTATTGGAAGATTCACCGGTTCATACGTTCATACCCCTAGTGATTTGCAGGGCCGGGCTGGGCTTCAAAGCCTCGGGCTCGGGCTCAGCGCTTAGGCCCCCGGGCCTCTCGTACAAAGACTGGTTAAAATGTATATTTGACACTACTGTAGGATATCCAACATGTGTTACTACTATAATGCTATAAGGGATTCAAACAGGGCTCTCGTCATCGCAATCTGAGTTCAAAACCGTTCTTCTCCCCAGCAAGGTCAACGCCCGCCATGTCAGCCTCCTTTGCTTCAGCCGACTCTATCTCATCCTCCAATGCATAGGACGGGGCGGGTTCCGGTAACAGGAGATCCCGATGAAATGCACACTTCAATACCTGAAGGGCTTCAACGATACCTCCCCGGAGTCGATTCCTGCGTTTGTTGATGACCCTGTTTGAAATCTACATGCATGCCCACCGTCTGTATTGGGAGCTTGACAGACGCCAAGCGCAGAAGGTGAATCCATGAGGGCGCGTCAAGATATAAAGGAAGCCTGGCCTCCCTTAGTCGTCTTAGAGACAAGACGTTGAAGGAACGAATATCTTGTGAGATAGTAGACACACGTTGTTTGTATTTCACGAGGCAGTATATCCTGAACAGAATTATGAGTACGTATAGTCTATGTATTGGATAAAAGGAACGAAGGATAGGCTCAGTAACGGAAAAGAATATGTTTTCTTCTCATCACTGCTAGCTTTACAAGTTTATGTTTGAAACCTTGGGCTCAAAAAAATTGGAAGCCGGCGTGAGAGCTCAGCGCTCAGGCAGTGCTCGCTGAGCTAGTTGGTACAGGGAACTGACTGTGATAGAATGGTTCTGGTCAGCCCTGACGCCGTTGAATAATGCTTGAAGAACAACTTACGTCCAAGTGACCGTGTTGTGTACGAAAGACATATACGGAGGCTGGTCCAACACGGACCAGAAAGCTTGAGTAGCCGTCAAAGTCTGTGGTTCAGTAGAGGAATCTTGACGAGCAACCTTTGACATTGAAACGAGAGGAATTTTGGTGAGAGAATTGCGGGAAAAAGTAACATCAACTTAGACTACTCACGGCAGCTGCTGTAGTACCCTTTATGCTCGCAAGAGCGGTCACAAGTGTAAGAGCAAAGGTGAAAAAGATCATCATTAAATCGAGATTAGAAGGGCGAGAAGGAGCGAGAATTTGGAATAGAGTCGATGTTAGATGTCAGATACTTATACTGACCCCACGATTGTCCCTCCATATGTCACCCCCGCTTGAATCAAAAACTGCGCACTATCTGAGTATGTAGTCTTATTTTGTTATCTCTATAGCGAACTGTCGGAAACACGGGGTGGCAACGCGATGAACGACTATCGTCCTTTAACAGATGCCACTATCGCTTCACAGTATAGTGAAATTAGGAAGAAGCTGAGCTGTAGATACTGCGCAACCCCGCTTCAAGTATTATGGCTTGGGAGAGACACATTCAATTGTAGTTGCCACGATTCACGTCTGAAGACGCTCACGATCAACGGAGCAGGACGAGTTTTATTGCGGTTGACAGACAACTGGATTGAAGCAAGCGAAACCAGAGTGCAAAGTGTCCTTGTGCCTGGTACCGGTACTTCCAAGAAAGATTGTCGTGTCCGACATGCCCGTTGGAATAGCTGCATTAGCGATTTCACTACATACGCTGAAAGCGAGGAAGTGTTAGACGCAGAAGCTTTATATGGTTCTGAGGACGCAGACTAGCCGAGTTTCTCCCTGAAACCCCGAAACTGATTGCCCACTTATCTTGTCAGTATTGAGTATTTCGAGTTGAATTTCACCCCGGTCTGTTTGAGGAAAATTCTTGGTTTTACAAGCGGTATAGTTTCGAGCTTCGACTATCGAGTTTGACTGCGGAGATGCGAGCGTACGGATGTAGGGACCTCGGAGATGTCAATGAAGGAGCATTTCTTACGTAATTGAAGAGAACCGCCTTTGGCCTCTGTACATCACGTGTTGGAAAGTGGTCTTGTCGTCCCGTTACTACGTTGCTTCAATGGCAGGATACAATATCGCGTACATTCGAAAAGAATGACAATGCAGGGCTACCGAAGGCAAACAATACATTCTACATGCTCTACTTTGACAGTTCTGGCGATGAACTAACGCCTGGATCCTCGGTCTAAACTTCGAGCTTCAAGGTCTACTTATCAGACTTATCTTCAATGCCGTGCTATATTGATGCAACTGCGCAAAATCTTGCGCATCACGCCTCGATGTACCCGAATATTGCTGCGCTTTCTCCTATCTGCGCTTTGCTGGAGTCTCCTCGAAAAAAAAGGTCTAAGGACGCTAGGGCGCGCTGCTGTCTTGAAAGTCAGTCAGGACGCTTTCTTTTCATTGACGTGCTCAACAGGAGTCGGAGGAGCAGCATATACAACGGGCAAAGGTAGCCCTCACCGCCGAGACACGGAGGATGAGCTCTTTTTCCCATCAGGGGCATACCGTCGCGTATTGCACCCACGGCAATAAATCTTCTGCGCTCGATATACCGTTCACACACACTCTTCGGCATGGTACGCGTCTCAAAATTTGATTGATCTAAAGCTGAAGTGGATGAAAAAGACGGTCGTATAAAAGGTCTGTACAGTTCGCTTCATCCATCTCATTATCACAGTTTTTTCTCGACGCCTAAAGCGTCTTTTCCTTTCTTTACACGTTGTTCTCTTCTACGCCATGAGCTTTCATTTTTTGACTTCGTTCCTTGTATTGTGCTTAGGTGCAACCACCAAAGCCGCTATTGGACCCACTGGTGACCTGGTCATATCTGCCGCTACGGTGAGCCCAGATGGATTCAGCAGGACTGCTACTGTCGCTGGAGGCAGTGTGATTGGGGAGCTCGTCACTGGAAATAAGGTATGCTTGTCAACTCCCCACAACATATGCGCATAGTTTCATGATTCACTCTGCATCTAGGGAGACAACTTCCAAATCAATGTTGTTAACAATCTCGATGATGACACGATGCTGAAGAGCACTACTGTCGTTCGTTGCTTTACTCTCACTCACAGCGATACTCTAATTCAATAATTTCACGCTCTAGCATTGGCACGGTATCCTCCAAAATAGTGGCTCGAACTGGGCAGACGGGCCTGCATTTGTAAATCAGTGTCCTATAGCGGCAAATAATTCATTCCTCTACAACTTCGATGTCACCGATCAAGCGGGAACCTTCTGGTACCACTCTCATTTATGTATGTTCAACCCCGATTTCGGTCTTAGTCCTGCTCCTCACTCACGACCGATATAGCCACTCAATATTGTGACGGTTTGCGAGGTCCTATGATCATTTATGATCCCAATGATCCTTATGCTGACTCGTATGATGTTGACGACGGTTTGTCTAAACGTTCCGTTGTTTATATTTACAATTCTCATCCTCGTTTTCATGCAGAGACCACCATCATTTCACTTACCGATTGGTATCATGACAAGGCGGAGACTCTGGTTTTCCCGTATGTAGCTGAAATCCAGGGAATTTATCGCACCCTTATATGGTCTCCTTCTCTAGCGCTCCGGATGCAACACTCATCAACGGTCTTGGACGGTAAGCGATGCCGTATGATCTTCGCGGCCATTTGTTTAACGTCGTCGTTTTTAGATTCAGTACCGGTAACGCCACAGAACTTGCAGTCATTTCAGTCACCCAAGGCAGTCGGTAAGTATTCACTCATTGCGGCATCAATTCCAAGCATCTCACTGCGGTGGCAGGTATCGTTTCCGATTGATCAACATGGCCTGTGATCCCAACTTTGTCTTTGCAATTGACAATCACACAATGTTCGTTGTTCCAGTACTCCTCGAAGAAAGAAAGGTGCTCATCATCCCGCAGGACCGTTATTGAAGTCGACGGGGTCAATCATGTGCAGTATGTTGTCGACTCCATCCAGATATATGCAGGCCAGAGGTATTCCTTCATCGTAAGTCTTTAATTACGTATCAAATTACTTGGCTCTAATCAACGTATCAAGCTTGAGGCCAATCAAACTGTCGGTAACTACTGGGTTCGTGCTAACCCTTCCACCGGTTAGTTCCATGGTCTTCTTCACCCGTGAAATTTCTCAATAGTATGGTTTTCTAGGTACATCGGGCTTCTCTGGAGGCATCAACTCCGCTATCTTGCGATATGTCGGCGCCGACGAAGAGGAACCAACTACACCCGAAATTACCAGTATACTTGCTTTGAATGAAACTGACCTTGTGGTGAGCAAGAATGGATCATTTCCTCACCGATAAACACTCTGACAGAATCGATTTAGCCATTAGAAAACCCGGGAGCACCTGGTACAGCCGAAGTCGGTGGTGTCGACTATGCCTTGAACTTGGCATTTGCATTTGTATGTTTTGTTCCACCTACTTCTCGAATGTATGGAAGTAAATCGGGTTCATTTTTTGCAGGATGGATCCAACTTGGCCTTCACTATTAACGGAGCAACTTTCACCGCTCCTACAGTTCCTGTCCTTCTTCAGATTCTTAGCGGAGCAGAAACTGCTGATTCTTTGCTCCCATCCGGCTCTGTCTTCGCTCTGCCCGGCAACTCGACCATCGAAATCTCGATGCCGGCCCTCACTGTTGTTGGTGGACCTGTATGTGAAATCTTTTATGATTCAATCCTACTACTGATATCATACTTTTAGCATCCTTTCCATCTGCACGGCGTGAGTCCTAACGAATTTGACGATCCATGCTTGGAGACTAATTGCTTGGAATTATGTTAGCACACCTTTGATGTGGTTCGCAGCGCCGGAAGTGATACCTACAACTATGTCAACCCGGTACGTATCCATTGCATCAACATATACCGCAGTTCGTTGACGTCTCCCACCTAAGGTTCGACGTGACGTTGTGAACATTGGGGCAGACGGGGACAACGTTACAGTTCGCTTCACTACTGATAATGCTGGCCCTTGGTTCCTTCACTGTCACATCGACTGGCATCTGGAGGCGTAAGTACCTTCCAAATGTCATTGATGGTAGCCTATACTGATACGAATCCTTTTTATAGCGGATTTGCAGTGGTATTCTCTGAAGATACTGGCAACTGGAACAACACCATTACCCCGTCAGGTAGGCATCGCTTCTGTTGTATTGGTGAACGATTGTAACTGACTGCCTCTATAGCTGACTGGGAACAACTTTGCCCTATCTATGACGCTCTAACAAGTGACCAGCTTTGAATGTTTTATTAGAGAATGAAAGAGAAACGTGGACATTCGGACCCATAACATAGCTGTACCTACATATTGCTTTCGTGTCAGCACTTCCTCCTTCCTTGTCATATAAGTATCAAATAGTATTCAAATAATTAATAGTTTTCACCAAGCAATTGCATCGGTAACATTTTGCGACACCTGCTTCACGAACCTCAGTTTCTACAGCTTATCGATTATCCCCGGACCGACAAGACAACACGATGTTTCAAGTACTATGGTATAGGTATAATGCCCGAAGTTATTTACATTTTCCCAGCTCAAATGGAGTTCCAACACCTGCTAGTTCAATTGTTGTCATTCACTTTCCCAGTTCAATTGGAGTTCAAATACCCAGCAGTTCATTTGCCGTTCATTTACACTTACCAGTTCAATTGGAGTTTAAATACCCACCAGTTTAATTTACACTTTCCCAGTTCAAATATAGTTCAAATGCGAGGGCTCAGTTCAAATGTAGTTCAAATACTCTCTGTGCTGTGTGAAGTTCAAATAGATATCATTTTAGGCTATCATCAACGTGATTCAAATCAAACTAGTTCTACTTTTGCCCGAAGATGTAGACAATCAAATGAGGGAATACGGTGTCGCCAATCTCCTCCGTTGACGCTTGACTTCATATCCGTCTTTCAAAATCTGCACTATTGCAAGAGAAAGACCAGTCCAGAAATCAGAATCACAAGAACCATTTTACTCTTCGGCTTGAACGCCCCGTTGCTAGCAAATTGACTGATACCCAGTACTTGGCCCTTCTGACCCATCGCACGCACCGCAAAATGAGAATAAGTATGCGCAGTCGTTGATATCGTGATAGTCGTTTCGAAACCGTTCTTCGTCTTGTTGTACAAAGATACCGCTCCACTACCCGAGGCATCCGATGCACCGAATAACTCCCATCGCTGTATGTCTGTGGCGCCATTCCAGGAGGCGTATATGCTTAGAAGATTGCTTCGTTGTGCATTCACGAGAGATATTGAAGGCGAATCTGTGGGTGTTCCGGTCCAATTGAACCGAAGGATACGATCTAGAATGTGCAATACCCGTGAATTCAATTGCAACTGTGGCTATAAGCGATTACCCACATCCTTCCACATCTCCGATTCCGTACTGTACTGTCCACAATAGTTCACCCGATGGAGAATATTCCGCCAGCCATGGTATTTGACCGAAACTTATATACATGATGCACGTCCTTAAGCATGACGATTCCGGTGCCAGTGAAGCATTAGATGACGCTCACCCGACTAGGAAGTTACCATTGGGCTGTAACTGTACGCTGCCTTGACTTTGAGAGATCGTTTGGTTCCATGGAAGAAACTCGGTAATAAGTTCAACGGTCATATTTGTGAAATTCACAGATAAATATAAACCGCGAGAGAATGGTTCGTCGGAAACTCCGAACATTCCAGCATTGTCAAAAAGCCTGTAAATATCCGGTTACTCAGTTCGGTATAAATACTATAACTCAATACGAGGAATGAACTCACGTCATCGTCGCAAAAGTTTCGTTCTGCTGCACCCATCGCGAGTGATGTTGCCAACTGAATTCCGTCCCATTCCCCATCGTGAAAGATGAATTCCTTCCTCCCATCCTCCATATAATGTCGCCACTAGATCCGTCCAGATAGTAAAGCGTACTACAATGCCTCGAGGAAATGAGAAAGTTCCCGTCGGAATCTTTTTCTATTGAGTTGAGATGCTGCGAAAAGTATCAAATGATGAACACTTTTTGACACGATCGCACTCTATTCATAGCGAACGACCAAAAAGAATCAACTGAACATACAAAATAGTCCCATGCGTTGTCAGTGGAGGTTCCACCGTTTCCTACCGCGGTATAGCAATCGCTGGGGTTGACATGCTCGCTAGCTTTCCATGTGAACAGCGCTTCTCCTGTATCATGCGATGAGCGCTCAAAAAGATGTCGATGTCGATCGATTGATACTTACCAGTAGTCACATTCAGTTCCTGCGCCACGCTATCATGAATCCATCCATCCTGAGGGCCGTCGTATGCCGACAGATCCATTTGAGTGAACTGATATGCAGTCAACAAAGCGGTATTGTTGGGCGTTATCTGGCCCTACCAATAGTTCAAGCAACTATCACGAATCGCAAAGAATCAATAAACTTACCTCATGAAAATCCGCAAAAGTAGCGCCAGTGTCTCCTTGCAAGTTCGTCGTACTTACAAGAGACGACGGAGAGATTAGCTATTTCATAAGTTGGCATCAGTTTAATAGGTTTACTTACAAGTTCGCAACCACTTGATATTGGTGATTTATCAACAACTGAAAACCGCTCCCTACCCCCGAGCTCAAAACATCCCCTTGCCATACCATGATATGAGGTTCTCCGAGATATGTCTGCTGCGAAAAGGCCAGCGTCTCTCCATACTGTGATCCATCCCACACCAAAGAGCCTGTTTGGTCAAAGATTGCAGCTCCGGGCTGATTAGTTGATGCACCTAAATAGTACAAAGTGCGGTATGAGCATTCCCTTGGATACCGAGTTGATTACGATGAAATCGCACCTCGAGGAGCCATAAACATCAATCCCGACGTTAGCTGAGTTGACCTATTAACAGGTATCACAAAATTCCACTCTGCTCTAGAAAACCGCTTAAGTACTCAATCCCCCTCCTCAGCACAAAAGAATCAAAGGGGATCTCGCGTACGGTGTGAAACCCGTCGAAAAGAAACTCTGGTATGGTCCTGACCCGAGTGCCCCAGTCGAATACTCATTACTCTCGAAATAGACCGAATCTCCACGCGTAAAGTCAATGACGAGTAGGAGAATGAGTGAATACGCGAAAAGGTGCGTAGATGCTTGAAATGTCATCGAATCGACAAACTGGGACGAGGCTGGCTGAAGGTAGGCAAGGATCGCGGGATATGCGAGCTCAATAGGCCGCGTCTATTTATTGAGCTAGCAATTGAAGCCAACTCCACATGCCAGTATACAAAGCGAGTGGCTGCGCACTTTGGTACTTTCAGTTTAGAGACTAGTGCCTGAGATTATTTGACGTACCAGCGTTTTCAGTTTCTCAGCTCAATCCCCTGATGGATAAAGATAGAAACCCTTTCGTATCTCATTCATGCCACATTCATGGCATTATGCACCACTGAGACAGCAGGGTGAGAAGTGTGAAGGCATCAATGAATTAGACAGAGAAAGAATAAATACCTGAGAGTGAGCCAGCCTTGATATACATAGATAAGTAATCCTCCCCGGATCCCTAAGTAGTAAAAATAGGGTAGAAATGCCATATACACCCGACGTACTCAGATCCAGCCGGACTCCATAACGTGATCACACTGGCAGTAATCTCAGTATCAAGGAAACAGATCTTATATCTCGGGATTCGTATCAGTCAACGTCCCGGGACTGGCACCTCAATATCTGTAACAATTCAACTGCGAAGAACTTGCGCATAGCTACAATGCAAGATACGCACTCTTCAGACCATACTCTGCTCTGCTCTCTCCATCCAGCAACCATACCGATTCACACCCTCGGGGTGCCCAACGATGTCCACAATTCAGACTCCAGCGAATGGCCAGGCTACCAGGCAAGGTTAGTATGTACAGTGTGTAATCGCACGATGGATGTCGGTGAACAAGAGGCGCCCGGCTCCAAGCGGTTACGTTCAATAGACCGGGTTTCAGAGTACTTTCGCAGCACGTGTCGGCGCTAAAAGTTAAACGCGCTAACGTGTATGAACATAACATACCAAAGCCTGGCCTCGGCCTCGGCCAACACCTCAAGAAACATCAAAACGACACTCTACTTCTTTCTTTCATAGTACTCACGCAACAAGTACCAGTACTACTATTACTATCTACAAATAAACAAAAAATATACTATATCTCAACTCCCAACCCCAATCCCAATCCCAATCCCAATATTATTCCATCTGCAATCGTACATGCAAAATACTATGGTACCAAAAAGCACAACACAACACAAAGGCAACAACAAGAATTACGTTCAAAGCCAAAGCCAAAGCACGAGAGGGTGTAGCAGGGTGTAGCAGGGTGTAGTGCAGCATGCGTATAGCGTACCAAAAAGCGACGGGGACCAGACCAGACAAGACTCGGGAGTCGGGAGGGAGGGGACTACTACACTATGTAATAGCGATTGTGTGCGTAGAGAGTCAAAAAGACAAAAAAAAACGAGTGTAGATATAAAGAGAGGACTGCAACATATTTGAAGAGAAGAACCACCCGACGACACTATCACCGGGGGAGAGCGAGTAAGAGAGGAGGAACAGGAGGGAGGAAGGCAGGGAGGGTTAGGAGGGGAGTATGTAGAATGTGGGATGTATGTGGGTATGGCAAGTAAAGTGATATCAGATAAAAGAAGAGGTCCATTACGTCCATCCATGAGTAAGAAAGAAAAAAGTCAAGTTTATGGTTGCATGCGCTCTGAGCATTCAGCAGCTCAAGTCAACCCTAAAAAGCCACCAACGCCAACCCAGCACAAACCACACTAACCCCCAAAGCACCCACAACCGCACTCAACGAAGAACCAGCCGCCACCGCACCATTCTTCGTCGTATTATTAGACGAGCTACTTCCAGCTGAAGAAGACGAATTCGTAGTCGATGACGAATTTGTCGATGTCGTCGATACCCCATTGTAAAAGTTTCTCATTATCGTCGAGGCTTGTTCTGCTAGACCGTATGTCGGAGCTCCGAGCTGTGTGTGAATAGAGGGAGGGGTGAATGTGAGTTGGGAACTGAAGAGGTCAGGATGATGGAGGACTTACGTGAGAGGATAATTCGAATGGGTATACAGAAGCATCAGCCACACGGACGTTAGCTATTAAGAAAAAAAGATCTCAGTACCGAACAAACAGAACAGGCCAAAACAACCAGCCAACAACTCACCAGTCCCATAAACCTTCAAATTCGCATCAACAACACCTCCCAAACTCTGCGGCAACATAGAGCATGTACCCGTAGGGTGATACTCCGTCCCAACACTATTCCTCAACCAAGCCTCCCAATCTGCATCAGTACTCACAGACGATCCAGGTGTCGTCTCGCCAGTGATATAAGTCGACAGGGGCTCGGTTTGACTGACTTTACGTGCCATTTTCAGGCCTTCACGAAGGATGACGAGATCTGTTTATTATTGGTTCAACAGTATATCTCAGCTGATCAAGAGAAATCTTTTAGTAAAGACCACGTACCAGCTTCATGTGCAAGGTATTGAGGATCGATAGTAGGAGCATCAAATGCCGAAGGCGACGTGATATACAACCTCCCCTGACTTCAAACACAAATAACTTCAAGTCAGCTTCACATCCAAACCACCCATATCAACCCCACTCACCTAAGCGGATGCTGCAACGCAGCCTGAATGATGATAACCCCATCCCCAGTAATCGCCATCAAAATCTCCGTTTGTCCAGATGCACCAGTATATATCGTATCAGTCACGACATTATAAACCGCCTTGTATCCAGCTAGAACAGTCGAGTCCGTGCTTGGGACAATCGTGCTGGCGGCACTGTCAATAGCACTCTTGGCGTCGGAGATGAAGGACGTGGCATTTGATCCAAGGAGGGTGGTCATGTTTACATAGGCCGTTGCAGAGTTGATATACGAGAGGAACTCGGCGGAGTTTGCGAAAATTGTAGTGTTAGGTAGGTAAAGTAAGGTAAATGGAGACACGTACTGCGAGATCACCTCCTGCAGCGTGGACAGCACCGGCAGTTTCGGCGGAGGTTGTGAATACGAGACCGGCGCTCTGTAAACGCCGTGTCAGGGTAAACATTCATTTAATAATTCAGTACTTACGATATGGTCTTGCAAATGCTGACCGACACCGGGTAAATTCAGCTTCACATCAACACCAGCAGCACTGAGAACGTCAGACGGTCCAACACCGCTCAACATGAGCACCTGCGGGCTACCGACTGTACCACCAGCGAGGATGACTTCTCTGTTAACATTGACCGTCTTCTTCGCATCCGTGGCGGAGGCAGCATACTGAACACCAGTAGCTGTGAGGTTAGTGGAGGAGGAATTTGACCAGACAATATTCGTCACGGTAGCTCCTGCGAGGATATCGAGGTTTGAACGAGGAGGAAGAGAATCGATATAGCCGGAACGAGAATATGACCTAGTCCAGTTTGCGGAATTGATAGAAGAGCAGGCGACGTAGGCACCAGAGTTGGAACCGCCGGTAGGATCAGTATTTGTATCGACTCCAAGCGTGTTCATTGTCGGGGTCCAGTTACCGATAACAGGGAACGTACTATACCAAAAAAGAAACCGTCACATCTAGACCTTGACAACGCAGCGAATTTCACTCACTAGCCAGTGTATCCCCAATGAATCGGCCCACTACTTCCATGCGAAGCAGCATTATACTGAATCCCCGCCGTCTGTGCAATATCCGAACTAGGCGCATCAAACGTCTCGCTCTTCTTCATCGCAGCATAGAACGAATCCCATCCCCATGAGCTAGCAGCGGTCTTGTCATCTGAAGCAATAATTGCCTCCCAGGCATTTATCTCCGGCTCGTTCGGTCGGACGAGGTACATGCCGTTGATAGCGGAGGAACCGCCGAGGACCTTTCCTCGAGGCCAGCTTGCATTGTTACCGTTGAGAGCAGCTTGAGGTGCGGTCCTGAGATCAAGAAGGTTAGTTTCCGGTGTAGGGTCTAGAGGCAGAGACGCACCCTGAAGGCCCAGTCGTATTCCGTCTTTGTAAGGGAGTTGTAGTACGTGTCTGCGGGGGTGTCTAGAAGTAGTGAATTAGCATACAAGCTAGAATTCGACGGTGATTAAGCCGCACTAATTTGAGTGGCCACTGCATCTCCTGTCTCGCCAGCTTCTAATACAAGCACCGTCGTATTTGCATCTTCAGACAACCTCGAAGCTAAAACAAGACCCGCCAAACCTAGTTTTGAGGGGAACCATGAGATACAACACCCTACACAGAACAAAACGCAGAAAACTCACCTCCACCAACAATTACATAGTCATAAGAGTCAGAAATCGAGCCATCGGTCACGATATTCCGTGTGTGTAGATTTCTCTTGTGGGCGTGATGGCTGGAAAGATGTGAGCCAGCGGTGAGTGAAGAGAATGTGAGGATAGTGGCTACTACAGTGGGCCACATATCGGTCGTGAATTAGAGGAACAACGGGGGGGTAAGAAAAAGTTGGTTAATAGCGTTAGTCATCGCAGTAAAAGTGGCTGAGGTTTATAAAGACGGGAGCCGTGGGCCTGGCCAACCCAAACACTGGAGCGAATAAAGTCGATTTGATCACCATGTTACCGTGACCTGGGCTGATCCCGAAGCTCGAGGCCATCCTGGCCGGCTTTTCGAGATGAATCCATCCTCCGTACTTTTTACAGCAGAGTAGAAAGTGCCGGTGAGATGGTACGATATTGGGGAGTTCGAGTTCAAAGCGTCCTTTGAGCTTTTCTCCAATGTCCTGTGTAGCCTTCGTTCGACTCAAAAAGAGAAAGAAACATGAAATGTTGTTGTGGGTAAGTTTTCATCCGAGGAGAAATATGATTATGATCCATGATCGGTTTTGCATGCTCAATGCGGTGCGGTCATACATCACCTTGTAATTTACCACGTGCCTCGTGCCTGCTGAACCTTTTTCCCGAATTACTTCCACTTTCCACCTGTCAATCCTGCACTCTCAGTACGAAAACCAGGCTCATTTTACAAGTATTGACGATACACAATATCAACGAGGCTCAACCAAACCAACTCTTTTCCTCCTTCCAGCTTCAACTCGGACGACAATGCCCATGCCCATTGCCCAATGCCAAGGCAGTGCATCTGTCAGCCTCACGTACTAGACAAATATTCAATTTTCAGGAGCCATTTGAGGCAACCGTCACGATTGACAACCGCGCGCCTTGCTGAATGTTCGAGGCTTCATTTGTTAGATTTGTGTCGAGTCCTGCAAGGTCACGGCGTGAAGGCAGTATACGACCAAACTTCGCTTTCCTTGCCTTTCTTTCGTGTCCACTGGATACTTACATGTACGGTCACCGTCGACGATAATCCGAGTCCCTGCGCAGTCGTCGGTGATACGGCGGCCTAGCCCAATAAAGTAGGTGCCTGAACCGGCGGTCCGCTACTCATCAGGCTAAATGCACTGAATGCACTTACTTAAAGCTTTTGTACACTGTACAGTACTTGCCTCGCAACAACCCTGAAGGAGAATAAAACCAATTCATACAATTCAAAGTCGAAAACCTCGTGAGACACCTTTCTTTGTAAGTATTCCATACTCTATGTATCTCATCTGACGAACGGAACAAACACAGAAGTTAGAACATGGACGTTCTCATGCGGCGACATACCCCACCTATCCCACTAACTAACCCGATGAAGACTAGAAGACGGAACGTCGGAAATACATCCCACCTTTGCTCTCTCGGAGTCAGACAGTTTCCTTTTCACTGTCAGGACTTACTTAGAAGTGGCCTGCGGTAGAAGTCTTGTGCAACATTGAAGCTTACTCATCTTCTGATACAGACCAGGCTACATACTCCGTACCAGATGCACGTAATAGTACACCAAAACATCCCGGCTGCCCAAGTCCTCGTACGCGCTTGAAGTGTGGATAGGTGGGTAGTACTAGTAAGTCGCAGTTCTCCCCCTCGGGAGGTCCTTCTCCTCACGGCAGTACGCCGAACCCAGTGCACAAGGATCGCCCAATGCTGAGGATATCAGAATGCGTGAACCAACGAAGGAATACGAGCTCTCCTTGTACTTATTAGGGTGTCGCGCGACTCTAGGTACACGCATGCCCTCACCTCGTGCAACGCGAAGGATCATAGTCAATCATCCACCGCGACCTAGATGTCTATACATCTCGGAAACCCTGTACCGCAAAACAACAAGGGAGGACGAATACGAATATGCTCTAGTCCTACTTAAGTGAACAACGGAACTTTGGTGGATGGGTGTGGAACATTCTATCGACAATTCGTGAGTTGGAGGCTTTACAATGTATACAAATTATCCATCTACATCTACCGTGCAGGCTCGAATTCCGATAGGTGGGACTAAAGATACTTAACCTTTTCGCGTATTCCGTTTCATATTCAAATCCGAGGGCTCCAGATTAATATCGGCGTACATACCCCGGGCCTACACATTCATTAACTCCGCACTAACCCACAGACCACTCACCAGTAGCGTCCCAAACTCGAATAGTCCGATCCAAAGACCCAGAAACAACCCATTTCCATCCGGCGAAAACTTAACACTCCAAATATGTCCCTTATGCCTAAACGGCCCAACACAAACTTCCTCCCCAGTCCCAACATCCCAAATCCTAACACTACCATCATCCGACCCAGAAACAATCCTCCCACCATCATTCGAAAACCCAATATTCATAATCCCAGCTTTATGTCCCCGGAACGGTTCAAGAATCTGTCTCCCTGTCGTTGGATTCCATATCTGAATCGTATTATCGTGACTTCCCGATGCGACTTTTTGTCCATCAGGAGAGAATACAACAGATTGGACGCCGAGTGTATGTCCTCTCCAAGGTGAGGAAAGTGATTGACCGGTTTTTGAATCCCAGATACGTATCGTATTATCTTCTGAACCCGAAATCATTCGCCCGGAATCATCTGGAAAGAACGCAACGGACTTGACCCAACCCGTATGTGCTTTATACGTACATAACGCCTCTCCAGTCGTTGAATCCCACACACGGGCTGTACGATCCCTCGAGCCGGAAGCAAATCGTTCATCATCCTGGGAGAACACAACGAAGACAACTGAGCCTGTATGTCCATAGAGAGGCCCGAGAATGGTCTTCCCAGTTGTGATATCCCAGATGCATATTGTATGGTCGTCTGAGCCTGAGATGGCTCGTTTTCCGTCTGACGAGACCGCGAGAGACCTAACCCGGTTTGTATGTCCAGTGAGCGGAGCACCGAGTGGGTCACCTGTTTTCGCGTCCCATATGCGGACGGTGTGAGAGTCGTGCGACCCTGAAATGATCCGTCGACCATCTGGTGAGTATACAGCACAATCAACACCTTCTCCCACATCACGTATACGCATTATTTCTCCTGGCTTCAATTAGAACGGGGCCAACAGCAGGTTGTATCACACATACCTGTGCAAAACAACTGCAAAAACTCTCTTGCTAAGGGTTGATCATACGTGGAACGATGTCGCAGCATCTGTGATTTGAGGCATCTCCCAAAACGGACGTCTCTCAATGATTCCTTGTCCAACAGCAATTAGGATGGAGATTATAAGGCGCGAGGCTCTCGATATATCGAAGGATTCATGTATCGGCAGTCGATCAATCGTGCTCAACACGGAGTAGAACTCAAGTGCCGACTCGCGCAAAGCTACGTGTCCCTCCGCTGTAAGTATTGTTAACCACTGTTTACATGGAATACCAGTCGACGGAAACTCACCTGATGAATAGATACTTTCCAAAGTGACATACAAATTCGCATCTGGAACATTTCCAGAAACAAGTTCAGCAAGGAAATAAGAGATCTGATCAGAGTGATCTGGCTCGATTGGAGGTGCTTCATCACTCCTACTCCGACGAGCTTTGTATTTATATCCCTGCTTCATCATAGTATGAACGGAGTTGTGTATTAATTGCCCCTTTGCAATTCTGCGCGAATCACCTAGATGAGGTCTAAATGACCCGAGGAAATGAATTGTGTGAGAGACTCTGACACTGAAATAGAATTCACAGACATACATACCTCTTCGTGATATTTCTCTGACCTTTGTACGACAGATGCTTAAGAGGCAACAACTCAAGCACCCACCAAATACCAGTCAACGACTCATGAACAGACTTATAACTCATCGCCGAGCTCCATTTGCCTTCAAAAGGTTCAACACTGAGACCCGCAAACGCAGCTTCATGTGACATCCATCTTGATGCAGGTCCAAATGAATTCAACTCCGTGTTCTCCGTACTGCCTCCTCCACTGTATACACATGCTGTGAATTATGAATTCATATATGATACGTGGAAAAAAACTTACATGTCTGAGTGTGTACCTGCAAACCAAACTTCCTTCGTATGAGGCCTCGAAGTCCTAAATTGTGAAGTCTCTCCATCTTCTCGATTCAGAACACCTAATGCCGCTCCTCCATATGCATACTCCGGAAGAAACTTGATCCGTCGTTCATCAAGTGCTAGTGCATGGCGGAAGTAGCAAACGTGATTCATTCCAGTTGTGGTTAGAGGAAGATCTTTATCTGCCCTCACGAGTCTAATGGATGACACTGTATCCCTAAGGAATTCAATATTGAGCGTGATACAATCAGTTGAAACAGTAAGAATGCTCTACATACCAAGCTCCGACAAAATGCACTTTAACATTCTTCCTTGAAAATGTAGACTTGAATTTCTGCGCCATCACATCAGGATCTTCTGCGGACACTTCTATGTAGATGGTATATCGTACTCGGACTTTCCACCATTCAGAGAACGTACACACCGTACCTTTTCCGGAACTTGTCTGAACTGATTGAGAATTTATCCTATTGCGCTTAGTTTTCCTAAAAGCGGTTCTTTGAGAATTGGATTCAACACCAAGAACTTCATATACGTTACCTGAAGTGAAAAGCGGTCCGTTCTTTCCTGAAACGGTCTCCGACTTTGCTTCCACGGTTTCCTTTTGCGCAGACAGAGTGCCTCCAGAGTCAGAACAATGCGCATACAACTCATAGGCACTATTTCATATTATTAGATCAAGATGAATCGTTCAGCAATGACACGTACAAAGGTATCTGGGCTTGGTTACCCTTATGAATTAACCCAACCTGCACAACATCCTTGTGTTAACATGAAGGAACCGCATATATAATAGAATACTTTCGTCACCTTCTCAATCATTGCGGAAAGGACACGCACTTGGTAGGCGCCACGGGAAAATCCTTACACTCGTTAGCATGCGCTTTGCCTCGCATATCTTGAAAACATCTCACCGAAAAGAAAGATGCGGTCGCCTGGCTTATACACCTCCGACAGCCACCTGTACGCATCAAGAAGGATTCTCGTAAACCTCCTACGGTCCATATTTGAGTGGCGAATAAAACCTCTTTGAGCTTAAACGAGATACCAGGCAATTGCAAGGTCAATCTTATGACCAACAACTTGCCGAATGTAGCTCCAAGAAACCCATGACTGTCTCGCATAGGTCCCAATACCGCTATTGTAGTATGTAAGCTGGTTTTCGTCTTTCCTAAGCCGGCTGTATAACTCGACGACATTTGTGTTCTGGTGTCAGGATGAACGTTAACAGTCATTTCGGGTTTCAGGGATAACACTGAAAGGAAATGGACAGAGCTTTATACTAAACTGATTAGCCGTGCCGTCGATGCATACAACCAAGTTCCTGCCGTTTTCATTTGCACCGCAGGATGTGCACCCCCGTGTACTGGATGATATGGTAGCTTGAGGCATAGACTAGTAGATGAAGTTCAATAATGCAGCTAGTAGACGGGACGTTCATAGGAAACGTACCCAAGAAGGTGAGGAAGTTGCGCATGGATCTGTGATATATGTCCATCAGTATTGAATTGTGTGCGGAGCCTACACGGCATACGCGGAAATCTATGAATATGAACAGTGGCCATCACGGCTTCTAACCTGACAGTCACGATATGTGGAGAACGACGCTCATAGAATGGGAGAAGGCCAGCGAAAATAGCATGGTTCTGCTGTAGAAGAAATAGAATAAGATTATACTAATCACTGAACTGACATGATATAGCATATGTCTATTGGTCACTGACGAAAGCTCTGAATCAATACCCTCATTCAGTAAAAAGATCGACTCGTGAACACACCCGTGTACTAAGTGACCCCTTGGCTTCGCAGCAACCCCCTCTCAATCAATCAATAATAACACCACCAATCAGAGCTTCTCTTATCCAGACCCACCATCTTTCCCGTCCCAAACGCCTTTGGTAATTTCTCCTTCATCGTCATCATCCTTCTCACATGCGAATACTCCACATCCGCCAGGTAATCGTCCTTGAAATTAACTGTAATCGTATGCGGTAGCGTAATGGTGCGGTTCGTGTCTGACTCCGCCTCGAGTAGAGCGTACAGCGCTCTGTCGAGGACATCATTCGGGGAGTCGTCGTCGTCTGCATCTAGCGATATGTGGAGTGTATGAAGGTTGAGTTTGCTTCGAGAGAGGTTGGCGAGGAAGTCAGATAGAATGCGGTAGTCGAGGGAGCGTAGGCTGAGGTGATGAAGGTTCGGTAATGCGGACGGGGTCAAATCTGTCGAGCAGTCAAATTGGGTATCAGATACATGATAGGATTTAGAGCGTACCAATAGACGATGTATCAAGATCATCCAGAGTCAGATTTGTAACAGATCTCGCAAATCCATGAAACTCTTCTGACCGCAAGACTGCATCCAACTCCGTCGCAGCCATACTCAACCACTTGATCTGACTCAGATCCAAAGACGGCGAAAGTAACACAACCCTCCTAATCACATTCGGCCCCTCCTTATTTACCTCCCTCAGACAAAGTCTCTCAATCTTCGCCCTCACACTAGGGTTTGGTGAGCAAATAAACCCCGAGTTACTAACATGTTATTAACATGAGCCCTCCCAGGAGCATTATTCACGCTAGTTATTAACATTTGCTCACAAATCTTGTGAAAAATGATAATAACAAGTGAAAAATACAATTTCTAACATGTGAGAAATAAAATGTGTGTGACAATTAGTTAGAAATGGTGCTTTAGGCAATCTCAGCCAAGTAGTAGGCCAGTTGTCAGTACTTCAGTGCAATAAGCTCTCTGTCAATGGTGATTTATCAGTCAAAAAGTCATAAGTGGTAGCAGATTTTACATGATGGCAGATCTTTTCAGGTAACTGTGCTCGCTAGAAATGCCTTGGGCACCTGGAGGTGTTATAATTATGTATATTTCATTGGAGATGCCCAGCCGACGAAGAATGCAAACTCAGTGGTAATCTCCAGGTGAGTGCGCTACCAGACTCACCAGCTTTTCGTTACCAGCCAACAGAGGCTGGGGAAATGATATATCACCCCTTGAGTCCACTGAGCAAGCACTGATATATTAATGCCCGTAGTTACCATGATAGGTGATGTATCATCTTGGGCCAACGAGACTGCGGGCAGCAATGAATTCTTGCATGGGGTATGTACTGGCAAACCAGTGAAGAGCCAGTCATGGGTGGCCTTTGGGTGCCGGTTCAGGATGCTCACTTGCATTGCCCACTCGTAGGCAGAGCCTGGGGTGGTGAAGCTGGTTCACTTGACCATGTCAAAGAATCAGGCACTAATTGGGTTTGACATCACAACGACACACTAACACTACTGTTATTCCGCTTCTGATTGCTTCAAATAAGATTTTGTATCATTCTTCTGTTATCAAGTGTGAATATATGTACAGTATGTTTGTCTTTTATGAGACGTCACATGGCTTTTTCACATCTCCGGTTTATTTATCTCCGTTGTTTTGTGATTACTACCAATTCCGATTCCAATACCTTTCCTCTCTGTTTGTTTATCTCCTTCCCCTCCATCTCTCTTATTATGTTTGCCTGTGCTGTACCTTTCCCTTCTTTTGTTTATCTCCGTTCTTTATTCTGATCCTCCTGTAACTGCAATAGTAGATTTTTATTTCAAAACCTATACTGTACATATGTGAGGATAGTCAAGCTATTCCTCCATTGCATGGGCACGCTTCAAAATGTTTGATACTACAGTGGCCGCTTTTTTCTCTCTACCGCCCCGCTTCTTCCTCCTTTCACTAAGAGACATAAAGTACGCAAGGGGATTATCCAGCAACAAACCTACATCTTTCCAAACTGCTTCACAGTGATCCAACATACGGGTGGTGATGTCTACTTGGCGCCAGGCATATGCTACCCCTCCATCACGATAGTCTTCTAGCTGCATCAGTCGAAGCAAACGGTTGTTAGGGATGGAAAGATATTTTGCGCGACTCTGCCACATGTCAATCTGCCACTGATAGAATGCCTTCACCCGCCGCATTTCTTCTTCCAGTAGAACAACTTCTTCAGCGTAGCGATGAGCTCGTGCGCGTGCCTTACACCATTCAATAGACAACACTAATTGCAGGGTCAGTCAGTTGGTTCACACACACACCGAATGCGGTGACTGACCTTCATTTACAATGTCCTCGTCGAGGCCTACCCCTTCAACCAGCCAGATCCAGGAAAGGACCCGTTTTCCCTCTGATTCAGGTGCATCCTTGAAAGCCACCACATCCTCATCTGCAAGTTCCTTCAAACAGATTGACCACGAGGTTTCGCCAAGAAAAGAACCAAGTTTTTGAAGAGCCGAGTAGTTACGACGATATTTAGCGGTGTCAGCCCGAATCTTCTCTATCACATCATTGATGACAGTTTGAGAACGAGTTAGCTGATCCTGGCCTCGGATGAATCGCAGCTTATATTGCCAAAGAGAATTCCTCAGGAGAAGATGTCTCCGTAGTTCTCCAAGTATGTCATGAGCTCGGGCTATCCTCAAGCGGAACTCATATCGTCGTAAATTTCTGTTAACCTTGACTGTGGTATCGCAGGCAGAGGGAAGCATTAGAGGAAATGAGGAGGCAGGGACAACCTTTGCTGCTTCGACATCTGCTTGAGATCTCAAATAACCCAATCGAGGTATGTAGACTTCTTGAATGACAACCCATGCATCGATCTTTCGCTGCAAGCGAACACCGCTCTCGATCACCTTTGATTTCTGCAATGGCGTAACATGCAACTTCTTCGTGATGGTCTTTTCCTCCCACTCAAGTTCTGCCCTACAATAGCATTCAGATGAGTTTTGTGCATCTATCACAGGAGAACTTACTGCTCCTCCTCTAAATTCAGACCTTTCAATATCATGTTGCTAGGTGTCACAGTGTGTAATTTTTCTTCGTCCTTCTCTGCTGCAGCATCCTCCTCAGCCAACTCGAGACGGACTGAATTGAAAGAAGCAGCTATATATAGAATTAGAAGGACATTGATTAATCAAGCAAGATGTGCACGAACTCTTCGATGTTGAAAAGAAAGGGTTTGGCTTCTTTGGATCCACTTCCCAGGCTTTAACAGAATCCTCCCAGACCGCCACACTTTCGGATGGCAAAGCATTATTGAGTAGCTCAAGGACATGTTCATGTGTGAGCTTGCTATCGATAGCATCCTCAAGTTTTCTTAACATTTGAGTCGCTGTTTCAGTAATATTAACTTTTTTTTGCCTGAGCCAGAATAAAGTAAAATCATACTCACGCAGTAACAGTCGTTTTCGGTAATTATGATCCCCGAAGATGTCGTCTAATGTATCTCGATAGGAGCCTGGACCCATCTCGCGGATACTTGTACACATAGCATTAGCGGCGGCCCAGCCTCGTTCTGGTGCTTCTCCATCTGTTCGCCCGACATATTTGGTGTAATTAAAAGAGTAATATGCTTGACATATAGGGATATGAGCAGCCAGATGGAACTTTGGAACAAGAAAACGAAATATTTGATTTTCGTCAGGACGAAGTGATTCAGGGTATTGCTCGATACGCTTGAATAGATTTCGAGACCATTGACAACCAATATCGTAAGAAACAACAAGGGAGGAAGGTGTTTGTTGTCCAACGCTAGACAAAAAAAAGTAGTCCATATTAACGTATCTATACAGAGCATGTTATTGGCAAATACAATTCGGAAATGTCTAATATTAGTACGTACCTCTCACCCTTTTGAAGATCGCCAACTGAGAGCGGTCTCTTCATATCATGACGTGCACAGTCCACTGCTCCGATGCCTGTTGAGGCAGTGCCCTTTCCACCGCGCATAGATGCTTGTTTGATGGCATTATGGTCATTGCAAGAACTTTTGTCATCAGCTATCTTGATCCCAAACTCCTCTAAATACAGCTTGAATTGTGTAGGATTCACATAGTACGCATAACCCTGATTAAGGCCTGGATCCCGCAACTCATTGGAGACATCCGCACGTTTGAGCTGAAAATTGGCGTCAATACCCAGAAACATAGCGTACTTCCAGCTGTATATGGGAATTAGATAATTTGCGTAGATATCATGGCAATTACATACTTATCAGGTAAAGTGCTATAACTTGGCGGGAGATTGATGTTAGGGTAAGGGCAAGCAGGACATAAAACTGCACATTCTCCCGGTCGTGTACCTGCTGGTCCTCCATCCGAATGTCCTCGCCCCGCGCGCTTAAGCAATCGAATATGACGCCATTCTCGAACCACTCGCCGGACTTCCTTGTAACGATCCTAAACAGACCACATGAGTATGCAGTGAAAAACATCTTAAAACTACTAACAGGGATAACTCTTGTTCCTGTATTGTCAGTGAGTCGAACAATCGTTTGATAGTATTCAAAAACAGAAACTTTCGCCATGAAGTTGAGCATCTGAAAGGTTTCCAGAAACCGGAAGGTGACTGCTGTCTGGGGATTCACTACAGTGGCAGGAAACAATCGAGCTCGTAATAGTTGAGTGACTCGATCTGGTATTCCTCGGCAGCCACAAAAATCAATTGACAGCTCATAAACACCGTTGATGTCAACCACTACAAAGTCAGTCACTTCCGATGGACTGATACATGTCGATGTTTGATTAGCAGAGTGGCCCAGCTGCCAGCGATATCCTAAAGCTTTGAGTGTTGTATAGATGAAACATTTGCCACTCCAGCTCTAGTACAGTTTGGTTCAGTGAACAATATACAACAAACAATTTCCACACACCTGATAGCGATGAAAAGGTGAACTAGCATGACGTTGTAGCAGACAATCTCGGCATAGCAACGCATTATCTAAACAAGTTGTACATCGATGAATTGAGTCTGGTTCCAAATGATTTGGAAATTCATGGTTGCATAGAGAACAATGCGTGCGATTAAGGCCCAATCCTTCAAGCCGAATCATCTCAGCTAGAAATGTGTCTCTGTCGCTCATCCACATCTTCAATGGTTCATCCTGATTGTTTTCAGTTTGGCATTCCAAAAAAAAAAGAAGAATGAGAGCCTACCGCTTGATATCGAGAGCGCGGAGCCTCGATCTGAACAAAATGACTCTCTACTTCTTCTTCAATAAGATCGGCCCTTTGCACGTAGTTCGGGTCCAAGTACATGACTGACTCAGCATGTGCCTGTACTACATCGTCCTCATCCAAGACAGCATCGTCGAAATGTTCAAAATCCATAGGCATTCCATCCAGGTGCATTGAGGGGTCAGACAGTAAGCTAGACCATTTAGAGTGAGAGAGTTCACGGAGCAAACTTGATTGGGCGTCAGCACCGGAGAAATCCGTGTGGCGTTCAATCTCGATCCGGGTTTGATCCTCGTCCTCAGATTCAGAAGTGTACTCCTGCATCTCGAGGTATTTCACTTTCTTTGCTCTCTGGGACATTCTGAAGATAGCTAGGGAGGTGATGTTGGGAACTACAAGTTCAATACATACTTTCAATATCTTATATATCTATGTGAGAGGCTAGATATACAGGAAACAGCAGTGTATATTACACATACAAGACAACAAAATGCAAGATGAAATCGAGCAAGAGAAGAAAGAAGGCGGTGTCTGAGGTCAAGAAAAATGAGGCTGGGAGGGAGAGACATTGCGAGCTGTAGGTAGGATTTAGTACAAAGAAGTGGAACTCAATATCTTTCATGCACGCGGGTCGGGAATCCCTAGGAGAATCTTCCGTGAGAATTCTGATATCTCACGCAGCGGATATTGCTTTGCAAACTCCTTCTCATCGGAAAGGACAATTTCCTTTGAGGGGCTGCGAGAGCGAGCTGGTGGCGGGGACCTAGGTGGCGGCTTGATCAGCATCTCGTACACTGACGTCTCGTAATCGAACTGCGAGATTGGCTGGGAGGCATCGTGAATGTCATTGACATTCCACCCATGTCCCTGCATTTGTGGAAGGTATCGTTTGTAAAGAGCACGTCGCAACATCTAAATAATTAGGTAGTTAGTTCAATCGAAATATAGCACCAAAGTCATCAAGGGGTGTACCTCCTTATGCAGATATGCCAAGCGTTTATCCTGCTCGTCATTCCCAGTAGATTGAATGGCCTCATCAGGAAAGTTCTCCACAAAAGAGTCGTACATTTCTGGAATAACAGACGATAGTCCTCCGAGAGAGACTGCATCCTTGAATTTCCGCGGGAATTTTGAGTCAATCCATCTGAGATGTTCTTCTTTCAGGATGCGAGGCTGAGAGGTTCGGAGACGTCGTGATGCGGAAGTTGAAGGTTTACGAGATGGAGATGGGGACAAATTGGAAGGGTAAGCATGCACATTCGGTGAATTTGGAGGCGGTGAAGGCGGAGTGAGGTTGACACGGGGCACGGAAGTAGAAGATGTGAGGCCTGGTTGGCGAGAAAGAGAAGATTGGCAGGATATGGTACGCAATGGTGATTCCGCATGAGGAGGTGAAACTTTCCACAAAGATCGAGTTCTACTGCGGCGAACCTGTAAGTGACCAGTGAGTGTGGCTTGTAGAAGGTGAGGACAAACACAAAAATGCTGCACTTACCACATAGTCAGTCACTTGATGAGGTAAATGGTGTAAAGATTGAATTCTAGTACTGCGGCGAAGCTGTAAAAGAAATTTGAGTTGCCTGTGCAAAAGAAAAGTAGGAAGAAAAGTATTGCACGTACCACGCCATACCCTTGATCAAGACAATGAGTTTTTCTTGGTGACTGTGAATTAAAAGTTAGCTCTAATCTAGGCAAAGGTTTCTGTCGAGGCTTACTGCTGTAATGGTGCTGCGAGTTCGAGCCATAGGGAGTACTCCAGATGATGGTTGCAAAATAAAAAAAAGTGTATATAGTCAACGAGACTTCTGGCTAGGTAAAGACTAATCAATGTATTATTAATAGTAAAGGGAACTAGATCACTTACATGCAATTACCGTGGCCGAGGTTCTTACCACATCAAGAGTTACTTTTGTTATACCCATCCTATGTTGCAGTTTGTCTAGGAACAGAGAACAATAGAGGCATAAATTGGCGAGACTTGAGCTTAATATGTGAGAGTTAGCTGCATAGAGAAGAAGGAGGAGGACGAGTTAGGTGATTGATTAGATGAGACTCAATGCAATGAATACCTCAAATGCTGCTCCCACATCTTGTAGCCATTGATGATAGAGCGAAATCCATAGAAAACGAGAAAATCAAGATAGAACGAGTGAAATACAGTTGAATTTGAGCTAGAAACAATGCCTTTAGTAAAAGTCGGACAAAATCACCAGATCAGTCAGAATGCGCATAAGGGTTGACATAGGTATCTCATTCACTTACCACTACACACAGCTCAGCTGAACATTTTAACACATATACACATCTTCTTCTGTCCTCACATCTCTTTATGGGCCGTCCAAGGCTATATCACTCTGCAGAACAGAAGCTGGAAGCAAAGAGAGAGAAGGATAGGCGGTATTATGCAAGGTGACATCATATGTTGAACATACCCTACCCATCGGCTAATGTTGCACAACATACAGAAATAAAGAAGGTTTAGATGGTATTCGAGAACGTCGACGGACCAGCTATCGGAACAAACATCGGCCTGCAGTTGTGCTCCAACCTCGTAACCCTCTGGGACCTCCGCCTGTTGACACTCAGGCCGGAATAGATAAGTACGTGCCAGGTTTTCATTTACTCAGTGAGGTCTAACTAAGCTAAACTAATTGTATTTCACTTAGAGGAATTGAACGAGAAAAGGAACGGAAAAATCAGCAATTCTACTTTGTGGAGCGTGCCGAACATCTGAGCATTCACTTCAACAACCTTGTTGCACCCTCTGCTCGCAAATTTATGGAGACAGTGATTGAAACGTTCTTGAAACTCGAGAGAGGACCTAAACGAACAACTGCAGACCTCGAGGAGTTGGTCAATGAATTTGAGGTACTCTACTCCCGGGCTGTACGTTACGGTGATGAAGTTCTACAGCGTTTCGGAGCGGGTCCTGAGTATGACAGGGTCCGGTCAATTTCTTATTCCATCAAGCAGGTTGTTCAGTGGTTGGGAGAAGTGGTCTGTGATGAACTCCTCGGAGGCTGGGCTCATGTTAAAAAGAGCTTCGAGGTGTTTGGCTATTCTTTCCAGACTCAGAGTACTATATAAAAAAGGCTTGTCGTAGATTATTCACACTATTAACTGTTTTGTTTGAATTCATACTTTTCATTGTAAGAATAAGCAAGTCATATTAAATGAGGAGAGATTACACAACGAGAGGAGACTATGACAGGGACTACACAACGACAGAGAAACAACAGCAACACAAAGAAAGCAAAATGTGACAGCGAGATTACTTGGTGACTATTGGGCAAGAAAGGGATGTGATACTGGATATAGGGTGGCAACGAGTACAAGAGGGAGGGGAAAAAAGGCGGGGATATCAGTAGGAAAGGGATCTCAATAGAACACCAGATGCATAGCTCACGGGCGTACCCAGCCCTGACCAGGACCAAGGGAAGGGTAGTGCCCGAGGGGATCAAAATTGACGATGACCGTCTCACCGCGCTCCTGGAAATCGATATAAGCCTGCCGGGCTTCGGACTCTGTAGGGTAGTACTTCCAGCGGTTGTTTGGTACTCCCTCAACAAGGCGAAGAGCATTGGTCCTAATATTGGCAAGACTGTAAGACTGAGATAAGAGATATAGAAAGGGACAATACTTACTTTCCTCGAACCCAGCCTACCCTGAGCCCTACCCAAACTGTGTACCACCGAAGCTCTGCGTCAGGCAAGTCGTCAGGGATATTGTTGGACACGCCTTTGTCAACAGGAAGGGGTTGCTGACATGTTGCGCAAATTGGGCGAGAAATAGACACAGATGGAACATGGGAGGTAGCATCAGACGGAGCAAAATTGGGTGCTGTAAGTCCGGGAGGAGGGATAGCGTTCACCTGAGGGGGAGAACGAGCACTGGGTACTATAACATACAAATCAGACCCAGAGTTGTTGATAGGAGAACTGAGTGCCTACGTACCTGCCTGGACAGTGCGCAGATATTGCTGGATGAAGTTGGACTGCTCGGGCGTCAAATTGAGAGAGAGTTCGACCATATCAAATTGATGCAGGGGTGTGTGAGATTAGTTCAGTGATCTCGGGGCTTTTAGCTAGACAGCTGTACAGTTTCAGGGAAATAGCCGAAACTCGGCACTTCGGCATCATGTGTGTGTTTCCGTCAGTTAGGTTCATTGGTTGATATATCATCTATTCTCAATATCATAACTCATTTGTAAGTGATAATTTATTCTCAGAGAAATGTAAATAACCTTACTCTTTCAATGATAGAATTGATGGCACCTGCTGGTTGGACATCGCCGGAGCAGAAGGCGTTTCTCCTTACATGGACGGCAGACTATATTCAAGCCAAAGGCATTTCTCGATTGGACCAATTTTGGCCTAAACTCATGGACAAGTTCTTCGAAAAATGGTCCGAGTCGCTATCTGATGAGGAACGTGCTGAAGCTTCCACTGAGGAAGCCGTTCGCCAAGTTCTAAAAGCAAAAACTGCCACACGTACTTCGGTAGGTATTACATGTGCTCATAATGGCCCTCAATCCTAACATACTTATGTATAGCAACTCAAAACTTGGTTTCGATCTCATGTAGATAAGAAATCTCGTCAAACACCTGTGATGGCAAGAGCGGCCCCTATCTTCCAGTCCATCATGGCGCAGCCGAAGCCTACACGTGTCCGCCAGCCACATGAAGAGTATTCAGCACGTTACTATGAGGAACGCGTGAAGCCTTTGGTAGATGCACGAATCGCTGCCCGGAAGGCGGAGCTGCGTGGGGAGGGAGATAAAGCAGATCTGTCAGGTGGAGAATCTGGGGAAGCCGATCAACAGGCTACTGATGTTGGTCTTCCTGCCTTGGGTCTGGATAGTCTGGAGCCATCTGGCGGGACTTTGAAGCTCTCGCATTCAGAGACACTTAAGATCATCCTGACATGCACCCGTGAGGCGTATGCAAATGAGTGTGACAGTATCAAAGAAGAGGTGGAGAGGGCTATCGAGAAGGCAAAGCAGGAAGCGAAGGAACGCAAGCAGATCAAATTAGAGGCCAACTCTGATCAAGCGAGAACTTCAGCGGAGTATCACCGGTATGTCTGCGGCTATACTCTTAGGTGTTGACATCACCGACTCATAACTCAATAATAGTGCAATTGAGCAACTTCCTTCGGTTCTTAAAACATTTTTTGATGAGGCTGCCAATCAAACTGGCTGGAATTTCACATTAATTTGTGGTGGACCGGACCCAGTGAATAGAGGCCGTCTTCGTACGTTCTCGTAAGTCATTTCATCATTTGTATATTGCGTTTGACTAACTGTCTCATATAGTTGGCATACGGGAAAGACGTTCAACAACAAGAGCTATGGCGATGCAAGCCCTAACTTTCAGAAAATGTATGTCAAGCCTTTCAAACAGTATTTGTCTAACGTTTATCGTGCGTAATGCTTATTGCATCTGTGTGAATTTGACTAACTTATATTACTTTTAAATAGCACCTGAGATACAGAGTATGCGTGCATTGCGTGAAGAAGATTTTAGCCACGGTGCCTCCCCTGAGAAAGCTGAAAACACTGTACCTGATATACCTCTGGCAACAACTGATATTTCGGTAGCCAAATCTGCTCTCGCTGCTCCTGTGGTCGAACCTACAGCTGATCCTGCTGCTCCTGCAGTCGAACCTGTAGCTGATCGTGCGGCTTCTCCTGATGCTGCAGTTGCTGAACCTACAGCCAGTGGAACTACCCCTCCTGTTGTCGTTGCCGAACCTCTCGCTGTTGAAGCCGCTGCTAAACCTCCCGCTGCTGCTGATGTTACTACTCCTGAAATTCCCGCTGCTGTCAGTGCTGCTGTTGCCGAACCTCCTGCTGTTGAACCTCCTACTGTTGAACCTCCTGCTTCTGCTGTCGAGCCTGCAACTACTTCTGTTGCCGTTGACAAACCTCCTGCTATCAAACCTGCATTGCTTGTTCCTGTCAATGACATCACATTTCCAGACTCTCCTTCACCTTCTCGAGCCAATGACTCTACGTTCGACAATGAAAGCTACATTGATCCAGTCCTTCGAAGCCCTCCTGCTGGTGGTGGTGCAATTCAGTCTCGCTCAGAAGAAATGTCCGGTATTACCTCATCAGCATCAGAAGCTCCAGCACCAAATGTAACGGAGCAACCCAAGACCTCTGCCCTTGCTCAAAAGTGCGCTGCAACTGGGAAAGAGAACGTCCCTCCTTTGGATTCATCTCCACTTGACCCTATTCAGCCTGTTGGACGTCGTCGAGTACGACCACCGGTCCGGGAAGCTCTTACCCTTGCAGAGCGCTCGAAGTTGCGTTTGGAGAGTAACGGTGCAGAGGAACCGAAGAAGCAACTGAAGAAGGACACTGTGGGAAAGCGTGCAGCTCGCGAGACTGCAAGTCAGCAGCCCAAGTCCAAGCGTTTGAGGGTCCAATGAGTAGCATCTCTCACATTATTTACTTGGCAAAAATATATTCCTACATTTAGATACTCAGTAAAGATATATCAGAACAATATTTTGTTCAGTCATTATATCTACAAAAAATAAATATATTTCTTGGCTAAGCTGAAGGCAAGTCGCCTTGCTCCAAGCGAGGTTCTCCAAACCCATAATGTAGCAACCAAATACACACATACAAGCAAACCTGTTCCTCACATGACTGAAATCACGAGTATATGACTCATGGTCAAAATTTCGGGCATCTCGGAGTCCGAGATGCCCGAAATTTTGACCATCATGTGACTTGACTCATAAACTAGAGCTAAGTATCTTTTCTCAGAGTCCGCGTTTGATGGATTGTTTTCTAAATTTACGGAAGGTCACCAATTTTTTAATTATATATTTCCTACAAATCATGCGGCAAGGTTGTTGAGATCGTCAACCTCTAGTACATGTAAAGTAGTGGGAAATGAAAGAAAGTGCAAGGCAGAGCGGGATATTGTGGAAAGGGGAAGGAACATTGCGGAAAGGGCCAAGGAAACCCCATGTGCGACGGGGAGAGCGGACCGAATGATTTTGTTTTCAATTTTCATATGATATGTCAGGGGAACATTCCGAAGGCAACATCCGAATGCGAAGCCCAGAACGGTGGAAGCGAGCAAGCGCGCAGGAAAGCGGAAGTGGAAACCGATCAAACCAGACCAGGAAAAAAAAGAAGGCACGATGTCAACATCCGAGATCTGAGTGACATTTGATGCAAACAATCCTCGTTGACGCTCGCTGACCCATCCCAAACTGAACCTACTGGCCCTACAGCTAACTGACCTGCATAGAGGTGAGCCAGTATTGATATATTACACTATATATAACTCCTCTTACTTGGACAACAATGGGTGATGTATCACAGTATAACTTGCTATTACAATATATTTGATATATCATTATTACAGCCAGCACTCTACCAGCTCACCAGCTTTGTCCTCACCAGCTCACCAGTCGCTCCTACCCTCTATCCCTCTATCCCTCTATCCCTCTCCCTTTATCCGCCAACTGTACCACGACGCGCGCGCACTATCCTGTAGATTGAGAGTAAGTCTTCGAGGGAGGGAGGGATGCAAGGAAGGGGAAGGACAGCAAAAAAAAAATTGATGACAGCACTTGACGGATTGGGACATCAGGGACATTGGTGAGTGCTTAGCGACAATCGTGGTGAGCATTTCTCACCAGCTTACTTCGTTCCACGTGCGATTTCGGAGTCGGAGGTCTTTGAAGTTCGGAGATGGGTTGGTTCGGAGATGGGTCAGGTTCGGAGATGGTTAGGTTCGGAGATGGTTAGGTTCGGAGATGGGTCAGGTTCGGAGATGGCGCAGAAGTTCGGAGATGGGTCAGGTTCGGAGATGGCGCAGAAGTTTTCGATTCCATTTTTCACGTCGTATGCGATTTCATTCAAGTGAATACAATTATATATACATTTACATTACTAGATTAACAATACATGGGGTTTCACGAACAATGTACCGATTCTTGAGATATAAAACGAATAAGATTAGTACTGAGAAAGACGCAAAAGAAACGAAAGGCCTACTGTTAAGGGGAGGATGCACGCATGATGGGCCGGATTGTGTTCATGATCACGTCTGCGGGGGACCCATCGAACTCAAAAATCTCACAGTGTCGGTGGTGGCCTGAAAATCGTTACGACGCGTTGAAGAGAGGAGGCAGAAGACTTACAGTAGTTACATTTGTCTTGCGGGCGGCCCAAACAGACTTCTTCGAGTTTCGCGTGGCATTCCTTTTCTACACGGAAATCAGAGAAAGACAGAGTGAGAAAATACAACGCACCTGCACGGATGTATTTAGATACTTGCAGCGCAAAAAGCCAACGATGCTTTTGGCCATTGCACTGCCGAGCCCACTCTCGCTTTCGCCGCCGCAGATTCGTAGTTCGTCCCACTTTGTATCCTCGAGTGCCGGTAATGTGATAAACATATAGAAATCCCGGTCGATCGTGTGCTGACATCGAGGTGAAGTAGAGTGGTCGGGTTGTGTGAGGTGAATGTAGAGTGGATGGGCTGTAAGTGAGGAACGATGTTGAAAGGGATTGAGTGTTACAAGGTCGTGCTTGTCGTTTACGGAAAGATCTCGCGCGGTACGCAAGTGTGTTATGCCATTACCATACGCGTTAGATTATGAGCGAGCCTTGAACTTATCGCATGCGTGAATTGGCATAATGATTAGATTACGCGCGTTGTAGTTTACATATCATGGACAATCAACTACATTTCCTAAATGTGATTTTCAGTAAGTTTTCTGAGCAGATGAACGCAATCGTACCTATTTATAACTTCACGAGTTGTTGACATTCAACATTAAAATTGGCTTGACTCTCCATCTGACCGCAATGCTGCACACAGTCGCATGAATCGTGTGTCGGGCCTGTAACGTAGCAGGTGTTGGGCCTGTAGCAGTCGATGATGAAGTGACCTTGTAGTACCATTTCGAACACAGCAAAGTCGGCTTGAGGATTTCGGGCGCAGCAGTGCTGGGCACCAATACCCTGGCAATGGCGGGATCAAAATGAGAAACTGGGATGCAATGAAGAAGTTTTACCAACCGTCCTTTCTGAGGTGGTTGCGACGTTCATTATTATATGGCCTTCTAGGACACAGTTTTTACGGTAGATGAGGTAGATGAGGGGAGGGATGAACAGTTGTTGATTGTGCGTGTTGACAAAATCGCGGTCACATGATCTCAGAACGTGACGGTATTAGGGCTCATTATAGAGAGGGGATGGACACAAATTTTCGGTCACATGATTTCAAGTCTTATATTATATATGAATATTATTTACATTTTAGGCATTATTTTAGTGATACTATCTACACCTACAATTTTTGGGACTACGAGTCATTCGTTTGTGGTTAATGGTAAAAAAGAACAAGAAAAGGAGAACATATTCTACTTGTTGCACTTGACCCAATGGGCAACCTGCTCAATGGTCGGGAGTGCATCAGGGTCATCTGATGCACTTACTTCCATCACCCACTGTTTGAAAGTGGGCGATTCGAAGCGGTCCTCCGCGTTTTTTCTAGATAATAATATGTTCACATTGCCGAAACAAAGAATATAAAAAAATACGTACTGATTTTTAGGTGCAGCAGGTGACTCCTCAATACGGGGAGATCCTAGAATTGCGTCGGGGGAGAAAAGGGGCACAAATTTCTTCCGAACCGCATTCGGTGCATGTTTAGTACGAATTGGTGACGGCGAGATCATTAAGGATTCCCATGAAGGGGGAGAGGAAGTGAAGTACGGTGGTGTTTCCATACACGGCGAGAACGGAGTAGATGCCCGCCCTGCTTCTACCTCCCAAAAGCCTGGGGAGGGTGGAGGCATTGGAAATGCACTGCGTACACGTACGGCAGGCTTCTTTTGATCTACTGGGGTAATGATGCTAGGAGATGATGTAACCCACGGCGAAGATGCCAAGCCTGGCGTCGATGATCTCACAGGAGGAGATGAAGGAGGCAAACTCGGTGACTCGGACATAACAACCAATCTTCTATATCCTGCCGGCGTGAAGAATGCCGGTGTAGCCGGTACTGATAAACAAGGTGAAGGCGGCGGCGTAGGGGGAGGTGTCATGCTCCGAGTGTCATTAAGGAACTGCTTTGTGATTTTCTACATCAGAAAATATGTTAGTTACGGAAACAAGAGATCAAATAACAAAACACACATGTCGAAGCCGGGTCCTGTAAACCTTCTGCCGAAATAGGGTCCACCGGGACCATCCAGCCGGAATCCACCTCGCAAACCATTGAGGTAGAATCTCGTTGAGGATCTTCCGGGGCTCCACGCCTGAGCTTAGGTTTTGAAGCTTGTCGGTCAAAAATATCTTCTGTTCCACAGTGAACTTGGAACGTGGCCTGAGTTTCGATCTCTGTTTCTGGGATCGCTGTTGCCTCCTGTAAAACACGTATTAAGTATCAGCGAGGACGATCATTGTCGACAGCATTTACTCACATCTGATATGATGTTTGATAACCTTGCCGACATCCTGCACGATTGCCATTTTTGTTTTTCCAGTGGCTTATCGGACTTTGAACTTTATCTACATAGCTACATAGAGGCACGTGCGTGTACCATAGGCCGACTT
Source organism: Omphalotus guepiniiformis (assembly GCA_028554645.1). Taxonomy (NCBI): domain Eukaryota; kingdom Fungi; phylum Basidiomycota; class Agaricomycetes; order Agaricales; family Omphalotaceae; genus Omphalotus; species Omphalotus guepiniiformis. The sequence goes on from JAQOOI010000017.1 coordinate 102,393, forward strand.
TCACACGTGTATTATAAACAATCGTAATATTTATTATCTGTTATTTTTTTGTACAGCAGAGTGCGCAAAAAAAATAACACATTGTATGCCGAATTAATAAAATGTTCAATGGTCCATGAGAAGTACATACATCAATCATCAACGTCGCCATCAGAGTCAGATTCAGCTCCATGTCCGATTTGCATGTGAGGGTGAATAAAACCATGAGGAAAGGCACCCAGTTTGATGTAGCGGGGTACATCTTTCCAGGCATTCATCACGAACGATTTCATGACGAGGCACACAGCACCCTGACGGCGTGCGTATGCCTGCGCTCCTGCCTTGTGGGGTATGTCGGTAATTGTGTTGCACCATTTATACCTCGAATCCCATACAGCCACCTCGTGGTCATAGAAGGCAATGACCCTTCTCATCTCCTCCTCCAGAAGAGCTACTTCTTCAGCCCACCGTTGAGCACGCGCGCGCATTTTGCACCATTCAATCCGTAAACCTGTGGGAAAATATGTGAGCATCTGAAATTTCTTAGAGAGATCAATGTACCTTCGTGCGCCGCCTCACTATTAGCCTCGACACCTCCTGCTAGCCAGATCCAGGATGTTTGCTGGCGGCCCTCGGAACGGCTTGGCGTATCATCGAGTTGCTTCAACCCACGGACATCAGCATCATCAAGTTTTCGAAGAGCGTTTTGCCACACTGTCTCCCCCAAAGCAGGACCCAACCTCAATAGAGCCTTGTAGACGCGGCGGTACTTTGCCTTCGAATCATTGAGGTGTTCCTGGATGGTGTCAATGACTGACTGAGACCGTGTTACCATAGTGAGCTGACGTGCATGGCGGTCTTTATAGCGATAAAGGGAGTCTCGAGTTAGAATATATTTGCGGATATCCGCAAGAGCGTCATGAGCCTGACCGATGCGTAGGTCAAACTCCATCTTCTGAAATCGCCTTGGAACGTTGACAGTTCGTTGCAAATCTAGACAGGAGGATGGTAGGTACAAAGGTATATCGTACACCGCTTCCGTTGGCTGATCTTGAAGACGAAGACTCGATAAACCAGCAATGTACTTCTCTTGATTTGGTATCCAGCTCTGAATCCTTCGCCTGAGTTTCGTTCCAACCTCGGTGACACGTGAACGACGACTGTCTCTTGTGGATTGCTTATCCAATCCTGCAGAAAGCTTCTTGAAATGTTCACTGTTGTCACCGAGGTTAGTTCTCTAGAGTAATATCAACAAAAAAAGTTTCTTACAGGCTGTCTTCCAGCTCCAACCCGATGAGTACCATCAAACTCGGTGTCATTTCAGACACTACATCTTGGATGGCCTGTGCGGCTGCCTCTCGATCATCAGACTGCGCCAGCCGGAGCCGTATAGCGTTGAATGTCGGTGCTGTCAAGGCCATGTTAATCAGACGTGTTGATACGAAAAAGACGTGCAACGTGCCTTTTACTGTAGCTTCGAAAGGGTTTGGCTTCGAAGAATCAAATTCCCACGCCTCCACCATTTTTGTCCATTTCTTGACATCTTCTACTGGGAGTCCGGCAGAAAATTCTTCGAAATCAGCGGCATGTGAAGTGCTTTCCTCGACAGCATCCTTGACTTTAGAGAGCATTGTCTGAGCTGCACAGATGAACGTCAATTACACTACGACTCTGAGAACTAAGCGCAACCTGCATACCGATGATTGCTGATCTGCCGGCGCGAAGCTGGCGAGCAGATTGAGGTCTTCGTACGGACACGTGATGCGGCTTATCCTTTCTCTTTCTCGCCGCATCACCAAGGTCGGAATCGACGTGCTCGTACGCAAGCCTCAAGTCTCTCGTTAGCACTCGTTTCTCCTCTTTTATTTCGTCACTTTCTTTTAGTAGAAACTGGAGACCTCGATTCCGTTTTGTACCTTACGCTTCTCAATAATCAAACAGCTAATAAAAACCATCCTATGGAGCGACTACCATACGACCCAAGTCTGGAAGCATGTCCGGATTACATGCACAATCGGCACCAAGCCCTTCGCGCGTTAATCGTTGCAGATGCCAACGCACCTAATATTACTTCAGATGAAGAAGCAGCACAGCACTTGGCAACACTTTGGACAGCCGAGAACACGGAACGAAGGCAACAGTATCAGCAGCAAGTAGCAGCAGACCGAGCCTTAGAAGAGGAGAGGAGAGAGCAGGAAGAAGAGGCGAGAAGAATTCAGCGAGAAGAGGAGAATCAGAAGACAGAAGACGCGAAGAAAGAAAAAGAAAAGAAGAGGGAAGTGTTACATCCGTTTCAGTCCGGAGTCGGGATGGGAGCAATGCAAGACAGGCTCCCACCATACGCTCAGCAGCTTCTCAAGAGGAGAAAGTTCTTTCCACTCTGGTACTGCCTCCCCGAGGCATGCACGGAAGCCGCTGAGAATGCACGTAGCGCAACGGACGATTTTGGATTCGACTTATCCAAGGACGTAGACGGGAAGATTGCTGTCAACGCAGCCCCAGCGACGAGGCCATCCACGAAGGCGAAAGCCGACATCAAGCTAACATGGCAGGAGGTTTTGCAGGCGAAGAACCTATTTCTCAACTCCCTTCCCCTCGGAGCATACCCACAGCAACATATCAAAATGTTTAGTTTGTTCTACGTCAATATGGAAATGCACCCATCCATCAGGCTTCCTCGCGGAGAGCGAGCATTCGCACTATACCACGCAATGGCGCGCAGGGAATGGTACGAGAGAAACGAAGAAGGAAAGCCTTTCGATTTAGCGGTAATTGATGAAACGCTCCTTCGTCGATGCATGGACGGCATCGAAAGAGAAGATGTAGACAACCAGCTAGCACGGTAGGCAATCCATATGCATATATAATTGTGCTTTACTGACGATACATGTTTCTTGTATGTGCTCTCTATGTGTTGTCTCGCAAACCCCGACATCCACGCGTCCCGCAACCTTGCCTTTTGGGCACTCGCACATCCATGCACTATCACGTTCTATCGCGACACATGTATTGCTCTCCAAAAACAACCACCCACGATTGCTACCCGCACTGCTACCCATCGTGGCTCCCATCGTTGCTCCCTTCATTGCTCCCTTCATTGCTCCCTTCATTGCTCCCTTCATTGCTCCCTTCACTGCTCCCTTCATTGCTCCCACATTGCTCCCTTCATTGCTACCCAAACGCTGCCCTCATTGCTGCCCATTGCTACCCAATGCTACACATGGCTACCCACACTGCTGCCCATTGCTCCCTTCATTGCTCCCCTCATCATGTTCGTGAACTTCTGTGTTCCTTTGAAATGGGATACCATTAGGTTGGATAAAGCAGCGCGTAGTTACGAGGGACAAAATTCACAGTCGTCCCGAGCTCGCAACAAACAAAACGCAGCCAGGACTCGAGCTCAGCCATACCCAACTTCAGACTCGGCAGGCACATTTTCCAAGAAGCAGAAGCAGAGTTCAACATTTGGTCAGTCCTTTCGAGACGCCGATTCGGAAGAACTCAGAGATTCGGAGACTCACCACTCACGATGTCCACTATGCCTGGGAAAGGACAGACACGACATCAGAAAATGCCAGCGGACCGTCATGTGGGATAACAAAACCCCTACACACTGTACTCGTAACAGCAGAGGACACCTCAACAACCCCCAGGGAGTCGAACTATGCACCAACTGGCAGCGACCCAATGGATGCACACACAAACAACACCCGGACAAACACGAATGCTCAGGCTGCGGAGACTCTCATCACGGAGCTCAGAGCTGTCCGCGAGGCCCGTAAACAGAACGCTTTAACGCCGCTACACGCTAATGCCTGGCGTGACGCTCTTGCGAAATCAGGGCTATCTCGTAAATACCCCCAACTTGTGGATAGCATTAAACATGGCTTCAACGTCGGCATGCCCATCATTCATAATATCTACACCCCACCTAATCGCATCACTACAGATGAATACCAAGCAGCTTTCCATACCATTGCCAACAACGAGTTTCGCGTGAAGCGTTGGTTAGGCCCATACCCTGCACAAGTCATAGAAGCCGTCATTGGTCCTTTTCAAACCTCGCCCATCAGCATAATTCCGAAAGCGGGAAAACCTGGCAAGTTTAGACTCATACAAAATTTCTCATACCCATATCCACCATCACATAATCTCAACGCTTCGGGCACGAACGTTAACACGCACATACTCCCCAACTCATCAAGCTCATGCAGCATCGTTCGCATCACATCAGTAAATTCTGCCATCGACTCTACACTATACCCGTGTCTATGGGGAACCTTCGCAAACACATGCAGACTCATATGGACACTTCCACCCGGTAGTCAAGGTGCAGTACGAGACATTTCGGAAGCATATCGCACCGTACCACTAGATGTCAATGAATGGCCTGCAGCCGTAGTGCGAATTTCGGAGCAGGATGAGTTTGCAGTAGACACATGCAACATGTTCGGCCTTCGCTCGGCAGCAGGGATATTCGGACACGTTGCAGACGCGGGCATGGACATCTTCCGAGCAAATGGTTTAGGACCTCTCACAAAGTGGGTAGATGATCATTTATGGTTCCGGATACTCAGACAACACCTAGAGCAGTCAAACAGGCTACGAATGAAGCTGAGGCACAGGGTTGCAGAGTCGGGGGGTAGAATGCACGTTCGGGGAAGACTGCTTTTTCAGGGACATTCTTTACCTAGTGGGAAGTCCGAGGAGTTCGACGACGACTTTATCTTCCCACTCACTGATCATTCACTTGACTCCGCACGATCACAGACTGATGCCATGTACACTTATGCCTTTTGTGACATCGACGCAATATCAAATTGTCTAGGTTATGTGTGGGAGACTTCGAAAGATATTGCTTTCTGTTATGAACCCATATACTTTGGATTTCAGTGGAACATACAGGAGAGAAAGGTCTCGGTACCACAAGGCAAAAGAGAAAAGTATCAGACTGCTATCCTGGCATGGGAATCAAAGCATACACATAACAGCGAAGAAGTGGACAGCTTATATGGGAAGCTCATGCATGTCAGCCTCGTGCTAACATCGGGCCGGGCTTATCTGATCGAGTTCGAGAAGATGAAAGCATTACTGAGTGACGCTCCACGTTTTACCTCTCACCGACCACCCAAAAACCTCTCGAAAGACCTTCAGTGGTGGAAAAACAGACTATCTAAACCTATCGTTGCCCCTATTCCAGGTCCTGAAACTATCTTAGACCTCAATGCATTCTCAGACGCTAGCGGAGGATATGGCATCGGCATATGCATCCGTGGCTACTGGCGAGCATATAGACTTCTTCCGGGATGGCGAGGAGATGGCGAAAGGGACATTGGCTGGGCAGAAGCAGTGGGCTTCTACCTTCTCGTCCAAGTCATTGCAGCATACAGCCAGCGAGGGCATCATTACAAAGTACACGGAGACAATGAAGGAGTTGTCGAAGGATGGTGGAATGGTCGCAGCAGAAACAGATCCACAAACAACGTATTCAAACGCGTTCATCAGCTCCTTGAAAGCGAGCAATTCTACGTACACACCAGATACATTCCCAGTGCCGAAAACCCTGCTGATAAACCCTCACGAGGCATCTACGGTCCACAGAACCTCCTTCTTCCACGAATCCCCATCCCAGACGAACTTAAATCCCTCCTCGTTGATTTCGACAGTCCCCTCACAGAATCCGAACATCGTCAATATGCTGGTAGAAGCCCTAATCACCAATCTAAACCTGCTAGAGGACCCGATCACAGAAGCGGATGTCAAGGAGCGTGGCAAAGAGAGCTCGAGTGTGAAGCTGAAGAACTCCAGTTCATCGCTAACCACTGGTGATCAGACTGTCACTCCAGGGTCACAGTGGAACGTACCTATCCCTTTACCTAAAACAAATACCACTGCACGTCCGTATCTCCCACATCTTACACCCAGACCATCTGGATTACGTCCGCATTGTCTGGCTAGAGAGCGCCTTGTAATATGGAAACCAATTAAACAGCGTAGTTTTCGAGATCTTCAGGGCAGACCCATACTTCTACCAGAGAGTGATTTAGAGCGCATCCAATTGGTCTTGAGTCAATCATGGGCGGAAAACACCCAATCGACTTACGCCACAGGGCTTCTCGTCTTCCATGTCTTCTGCGACTCTCGCGATATTCCAGAAGACCAAAGGTGCCCAGCAAGCACAGATCTTATTGGTGTATGGCTTTCTACAGTAGCAGGGGCTTACTCAGGATCAGCAGTAAAGAATTATGTCTTTGGGGTACGAGCCTGGCACATCATTCATGGGATGGAATGGAAGACAAACAAAGTAGAACTTGACGCTCTAATCCGCTCAGCAGAAAAACTACAACCACCAGAATCAAAACGGAAAAAGAGGCAGCCATACACCATTCCCTTCATAGAATCCATCCTAACGAAGCTGAATAAAGATGACCCGTTCGATGCAGCGGTAGCTGCCTGTCTCACCACTGTTTTCTACGGAGCAGCCCGAGTAGGAGAATTCACAGTCCCTCGGCTGGATGCTTTTGATGCTACGAAATACGTCACACGTTCAGCAATGAGAGAAGGAACAGATCGGAATGGTTTCACCACCACTATCTTTCATGTTCCTCGCACAAAGGCAGATCCAATCTCAGGAGAGGATGTGTACTGGGCTCGTCAAACAGGACCCACCGACCCTGAAGCAGCACTTCTCAATCACTTCAGGGTGAATGAGCCATCCTCAAATAGTCATCTCTTCTCTTACCGACATCAACAACGGGGCAAAGAAATGAAACTACGCCCACTCACAAAGTCTGCATTTGTCACTCGGCTGGCCAAGGCAGCGAAGGCATGCGACTTAGACCCTCTTCAAGGACATGGAATCCGCATAGGATCAACTCTAGAGTATCTCCTAAGAGGAATACCATTCGAGGTTGTTAAGGTACTTGGTAGATGGAAAAGTGATGCTTTCATTACATATCTTAGGAAACACGCTGAGATTATGGCACCCTACATGCAGGCAGAATTACACCAAAAATTCATTGTATACACCATGCCTCCAGTTAGGAGATAGCTTACTATACGAGCCTCCCGAACAATTTTCCCTCTCACAATACTGCACAAATGGAGACTATTAATGAATACTAGCGCATGAGCAGTGGAAGCTCCTTCTTTCATTGGGTATCCGCGGTCACTGGATGCGTCGCTACACTTCTACAAGGTTGGGTATCGCAGCTGACCGCGCATACTGCTGCTGGAGTCTTTCCGGGGCCCAAGGGTCTGCCGACCTTTGCCCACACACCATAGCCTCATGTCTCACTACTATCGGATTCACTCTGTTGACCTCTTCTCTTCACACAGAGCAGCAACACACGTTAAGTCTGAAGATTGCTGATCTGCCGGCGCGAAGCTGGCGAGCAGATTGAGGTCTTCGTACGGACACGTGATGCGGCTTATCCTTTCTCTTTCTCGCCGCATCACCAAGGTCGGAATCGACGTGCTCGTACGCAAGCCTCAAGTCTCTCGTTAGCACTCGTTTCTCCTCTTTTATTTCCCACCCTCCGCGCCCAGTTCATCGCAATCGCGTTCAGAAGGTACATCTCATTACTCCACATCACAAACCTCACCCGATTGCTCTGGCGAGACTGCCCAGCAGCCGCAGGTCAGCTCTCAGGCGGGATCCCGCCCGCCCTCGCAGCTGACCGCGCATACTGCTGCTGGAGTCTTTCCGGGGCCCAAGGGTCTGCCGACCTTTGCCCACACACCATAGCCTCATGTCTCACTACTATCGGATTCACTCTGTTGACCTCTTCTCTTCACACAGAGCAGCAACACACGTTAAGTCTGAAGATAGTTCGCTTTCTCCAATTGTAATCACCAAAATGATCGTCGAGAGTATCACGTCGAGAGCCTGGACCCATCTCCTTCGTTGACGTTGACATTGCATTCGTAAACGACCAACCACGTTCCGGGGCTTCGCCGTCTGTACGACCAACGTGAGGAGTATAATTAAACGAGTACTTGATCTGACACGAATAGATGTGAGCTGGTAAATGAAATTTTGGGACCAAGAATCGAATATGGCGAAGAGGATTTGGTGGAACCAGTGAATGGCCATATACTGATGCCCGCTGCGCAAATTTTCGCGAGTACTGGCAACCGATATCGTATGAGAGAACAATGTTGTCGGGGGTATTTCGTTGAAGGCTAGAATGCACGAAAAAATCCATGTTAACGTATCTACACAACTGTTAGCACTGATCAAGAAAGAAAGAAAAAGAGGGCCCACCTCTCGCCCTTTTGCAGGTCCCCGACTGATGTTGGGCGCTTAAAGTCGTGACGCGCGCACTCCACTGAACCCACACCAGTCGTCGCAATTCCTTTACCGCCACGAGCAGTAGCCTGCTTGATAGCATTGTGACTGTTACAATTACTTTTTTCCTCCTCGATGTTGTTCCCGAATTGAGCGAGATGCGAAGCAAAATCGGAGGTGTTGACAAAAAACGATATGCCATGGTTGAATCCCGGATCCTTCCTCTCACTAGACACGTTGCGACGTTTGAGGCGAAAGTTTGCATCGACAGCCAGAAAGAGTTGGTAGAGCCATCTGCACGAGTTTAAGTCAGTGGCCTGCAGAAAAGACAGGAAGAAACTCACGAGTTTGGTAGACGATTGTAGTTCTCAGGGATGTTGATCCCCGGCTGAGGACACATGGGACAGAGAACGGCACAGGAACCCGGCGGAATATCGGCAAGGCCATTGACGTGATATGTTCTCCCAAAATGTTTCAGCAGTCGCAAGTACCGCCATTGACGAACAGCCCGCAGGAAAGTTTGATAGCGATGCTGTAGAAATATGTCAAAGAGCGTAAAGACTGAATACGAGAATGAACATACCGGCATTGCGACCGTTCCTGTATTATCTGTGAGGCGCACTAACGAGTGGTAGTATTCGAAAGCTGAAATCTTTGACATAAAGCTCAGAAGCTGGAATGTTTCAAGACATTGAAATGCTGTGGCTGTCCTTGGCTCCGAAACAGTTGCCGGAAAGAGACGAGCTCGCAAGAGTTGAATGTGCATGGGCACTTCTTTTGCACATCGGCAGAATTTGAGTGATAGAGAATGGATGCCAGAGGTATGAATGACGGTGAAGTCAATAGGAGAGTTCCTAGGAGCGTAGCACACTTCGCCTGAAGGATGACCTGCTTGACAAACCAAGCCAATGTCCTTTAGAGGAATGCGCCTAAAAAAATCGCCAGTCCATTCCTTCTTCATGGTAAGAAAAAGTCGCAGCGATAGCCCAAAAACAACTCACTTGAACACGATGGAACCACAGTCCAGCATGACGATTTGTGAGACATGGCTGACAAAATAAACGCGTGTCCTGACAGTCCAAGCACCGGTATTTTGGATACTGCGTTCCACAGAGACAGACATCGATGTTTTCCCTGCCTTCCAGGCGAAGCATCTCCTTCAAATAAGTCTGGATATGGGGAAGCCACTGAGTGAGTAGGTCATCCTATTTCATATCCTATCAGTATATACACAAAAGCGACAAATGATATCCATACTGAGACTCCTGATTTTCGTGCAGCTGTAATTGAAGGATTGAATTCATTGTCACACACGTCGAGGTTGATAGGTTCGAAATTGGGGTCAAGGACGTTATGAGGTACCGTGTCCGCGTCGTCTTCAAAAGGGCTGGAAGTAGATGATGCTGGGACTGATACACTGTGATAAGCTGTGCGCCTTCCTGAACGACTGCTGGTTGAGCCATTCATGTCCGTGTGACGATGTCGAACTTGCGTGAATGAAAGCTCAGGGTCGGGGGCAGGCAAAGTAGGGGGCAAAGCAAAAGGAGTAAATGGAACAGCCGCGTTAAGTTCAGAGAGTCGATGTCGAATAATGTTGGGTTCTTTCTGTTTTCGAGGCATGATTTAGTAGGAGGTTGAAAATGAAAAAAGTTATGTAAGGCCCGCGTCCGCGTCAAGCCTTGGCTGGATACACAAATATAGAACAGTACATATCATATATTGGTAGATCCCCGAGAACAAGTTTTTAATTAAGAAACTACTTCTGTTCCGCAGCCTTTGCCTCAGCCCGTTGTTGTGCAAAAAACCTCTTCTTGGCGCCATAGCCTTTTGGTATTGGGACCGGAACATCGCAATCGTGCTCCGGTGCAACATAAACACCTTCCATCTTCCCTGAACACCAGCACTTATATCTCTCGTGGACCGGAATATCCAGATATGATGCATCGTACATAGCACGACGAAGTTGCTGCCAAATGAACGAGGTGAGAACCAACCTCAAAATTATTGACCGATTGTTTGCGCACCTCTCGTTGTATAGAAACTTGACGTGCGCGCGCTTCAGCTTCATTATCAGGCCGTTTACGAATCGTCATCTCAGGAAAAGCACGAAGAAACCCAGCATGGAGGGAATCGAGGAAGACGGTAACTTGAGAGGTAGAGATTGCATTGATATAGGTGGATTTATGTCGGCGGAGCCACATTGCGTGTGGTGCTTCGAGTGGACGGGGCGTAAGGCTGTGAATGTAGACGAGTTTTCTTTTTTTTCTCTAGATTGAGATGTTATTAGGCGTTACAGGTTCGAGTCTGAAAAATAATCACCTGGCCATTTTCAAAGGGCCTATCCATCTCAGTTTTTTGGGGCATCGCGAGGTGACGCAAAAGAAACGATACGGAGAGGGAGGCAGGCAAGAGAGTTGTGGGAATACTAGTCTATTGAAAGCTTATCACAGTTATTACATACATAGATGAATAGGGGTATTGTCTGACCTTTTCATTATTGTCTGACCTTTTACACCCCTTCCTCGTGAACTGATTGCCTGGCCTGAAAACCTGTCATGAAGCTTGACTAGAAAGGCAACGAGTGTATTGAAGAAGACGATGCTCGAGGTGAGGGGACCGTTTCGACGTTGAACGTATAAAGTGTCGCACCCAGCAAAACCACCCAGCAAAACCACCGTACTTACTCAGACTTGAATAACACCATACAGTCGGCAATGCTGGAGAACACGATGGATAGTAAATATGAACTAGGTGAAGGTTCGAAAAATGAATTGATAACAAGGTAAATGAATGACAGCTATATGCAAGCAAGCATAACCTATACTTACCTCAATGGCCTTTGAGTCGATGTCCATATATGCCTGGATGCTGTGAAGTTCAACCGTACTGAACTGAGGTTTTCAAGCTAATTTCAGCGATCTATTTTGACCCCTTGGCAGACCAAAAGTCGTCGTTTAGCGTTGATCAACGGTGGCGAATTCGATGTATGTGGGTGCAAGAGGAAAAGGTCAAACACCATGGGAAAAGGTCAAACACTCAAAAGGTCAAACACTCGCAAAAGGTCAAACACTCTCGGTGACCGGTTACATTGTATGACCGGTATAGGGCGGCATATGCCGAGCTCAGGGCAGAACAACCGAGGTCAGGGAGAGCGGCATATGCCGAGAAAGCCTTCCCTTCTCCAATAAGCATTATGGGTCGATCACGCTTGTATCACACTGCCGAAGAGAAAATCCAAGCCAATCGCGATAAAGCTCGGCGATCATATGAGAAGTACGGCTTTTATATGTTAATATTCCTATCATATTCATGTTCTGCACAGGCACAAAAAGAGCATAGCTAAACGACGACTTGCAGAAAGGGTTAACAAAAAAATCACAGTTACGGCCAACGCTCCCTTGACACTTTCGCCAGCACCAGTATCATCCACCAACAACAAAAAAAAAAACCGCAGCTACGGCCAACGCTCACTTGACGATTTCACCAGCATCACCCACCAACACCGAGACCTTCGAAAGCTTATTTGATTCCTCAGATTCCGAATGCGAGTCCTCAGCGCCAGCTTCAGGTCGAGAACGACTTGCGGAAAGGGTGAACAAAAAAAAGAGCAGCTACGGCCAACTTGACGCCAGCACCAGCATCACCCACCAATACCGAGACCTTCGAAAGCCTATTCGACTCCTCAGATTCCGAATGCGAGTCCTCAGCGCCAGCTTCAGATCGAGAACGATCTTCTGAGGCCACTTCTGCTAATGGTCGATCCGCTGGGACGTTACGGTACGCAGCTGAATTTACACCTAGGCCCTGGAACTTGACCCATTCCTATCTATAGGGTGCAAGGCTATCAGCCAACTCGTCACCTAGAGGAAACCTACCAGAAATGGAAGACGGAATTGGTTCGCGGTGATGCTGTGGCCTTCGCTGAATTACTTTTGGTAACGAGCTACAACGAGTCTGACGCAGTTCACCTTAGGAAAGCGAAGCGCACCGCCAAGCTGTGGGCAAAAAAGGCTTGGCTAATCACTGCGTGTATAGAGGATAGGCTAGGCCCTGGGGAAGAGTTTGAGCGTGGGATGGAACGTGTGCACGAGATGTTGACGTTTGTGGCATGGGTTGATGACATCCTAGAGTGTTTCGAACTCGGCGGGTTTTTGGCTGCTGGGAAAAGGTATAGAAACCGGAAGTTTAAGTTCCAATCGCCTAATTGTCGCTTGATTGCTTTGTAACCGTACGTCTGTACTTATATGCACAGCCGTCAATATAGTATTAATGGTTTCTGACTTACTCTGTTCTCATGCTCACGCAAAATTACAAGTATATCAAGATATATTCAGGGACAGAGATGATATGTAAGACGTTAAAGTGTGAGGTAATAGACAAAAAAAGAGAAGATATAGATACAGAGTAACGAGCCCAAGTAATAAAACAGTAGAATGGTACGAGAAATAATAAATAAGGACATGCATACAACAGAGCGATGATAAAGAGTAGCTGGTAACACTTGAGAGGGCTGGTAATATGACGATGACAATGTAAACAGACGCTAGAGAGGAGGTGGCACTAACAGACAGCAAGAAGACGACGATGACAGAAAGACGACGAAAGACGACGATGACAAGATGACAAGACGGCGAAAGATGACAAGACAATGATGAGAAGACGGACGGCGAAGTTAAGACGAACAAGCCAAATTCTACATGCGCATCAATCAGGGCAGCACCTGCACGACACCCGCATTGACAGCGGTATCGAAGGCAGCTCGGGCCTCATGCTCGGCGCTGAACTTATTGAAACAAGCGTGTGAGACACCACTGACAAACGGCTGCGTAATCATCCTATGGAGATGGTGAGAAGCGAGAATGGTATACTGGAGAACGCTACTTACCAGCCCTCGAATACGCCAACACGTCTCCCTTTGGTTACAACGAACCATTTGCTGGAAGTGACAGTGCTTGCAAAGTGATCGTTAGTGGCAGCCGGAGCCGGAGCCGGAGTGACGAATGCAGGGGTTGCTGGAGCAGCAGGTTCGGAAGTCACTGGAGAAGCGGCAGGAGTCAGCGGAGCCTCTAATACCACTGTGGTGCCGGGGACCCCAGGAAAACCATCTGTTGGGCCACAAGTTGAACAATCAACACCACAATGAGCACAACCAGGCTCAGGCTCACTGTCGTTGTCGGAGTCGACCTGAACGCTCAGGTTCGCGTCGGTAGAAAAGCTATCATCGTCTGTGTCACCTACTCGAAAGGGTTTAGTATAAAAATAAATATACCAAATGTACACTGACCAGAAATGAGCGTAGAGGAGAGCGCCGTGGCCAAGTCCCGCTCAGCGGATGGAGGGTCCACTGTCCAAAAGCAAGATATGAGTTGTTTGCAAAAAAAGGGTGGGGGGGGAAACTAACCCTGAGCATCTGATACCGTGCCAGCGGCGACTGTGAGATATATCAGTAATTTGCACATGTCAAAAAAAGAAAGGGCTTACTAGTGAAGACCCTGAGAGCTTCAATAAGACCAGCGAGCGCCTGGGCCGGGACTGCAACCGTAGGCATAGACGCCTCGGGAGCTTTTGCAGACGAAAGGGACACCATGAGAAGACAATGCTACTTGGAGTTAGCGAGATGAAGATTCAAGATGAGAGGATGGCTGATCTGAACACGCATGTGCTTTTTTCACCAACCAATCAACTGTACAGTTCTTCGGAAGATACCGATACTACCCTGAAGAGCTACCGTAAAGACAGCTGTACAGTTTTACGGAGTTTGCCGACAATAGCAGACACGCGATCAGAGTTACTCAATCCAGCAGTGCTGGTGACCAAGCTTCTCCATCAGGCAGACGCAGATCTCAAAATCCATCAGACCCTACATTCACCTTATTCACCTAAAAGGTAATTCACGTGTATTGTTTTCAGATTTGACCAGCAACTGAGCAGTATCCAGATGCCGAAAACCAAAACCACCGCTGCCGAGCTTAACTGGTTGAAGAGAAAGTCCTCCGACTTCTTGGAAGCTCAACGAAATAGTACCCTCACTATCTTTTATCCGATGGTTCAGGTCGAGTTTCTCACCACATTCCCACTTGCGGCTACACGGGCGCTCAACATATCAGATGAAGAGTACCGCATAGCCCAGGCACAGATCGACGATGAACGTAAGGAGGTAAGTCACATTTGCTTAGCCTCCATACATGTGGCTGATGAGTGCTGATCCCTACCTAATTAGCAAGTGAAAAATTGGTTCACGAATCACGCGAGGATCAAGTCTGATGTGAAGAAGGGCCAGGCAATTCTTAAGCAGATTGCGGGATCTGGACCGCGTAAACAATCGCTGCAGCCGATCGAGCAGTACTCGAAACTGTACTACACGTCGCGCGTTAAACCAGCGGTGGAAGCAGAGATCTCTGAATGGGAAGCTGCTAACAACTCGAAGGTCGGAAACAGCAAACGGACGGCAATTCGAAATCGGATCTTGCGCAAGAAATTTAGTCAAGAAAGTGACGAGGTCAAGAAACAAGTTGCCGAAGTCCTGGCCACGGATGCTTCCGCAAAGAAGATCGCTAAAGAACTGCAGCGCTCGGACGATCAGGAGCAGAATCCCACTCCGGAGACTTATCAAAGGTTCGTTTCATGTGTTGCTGAGTTCGTACATTATCTGAGCGACCCTTAGAGCTCTCGAGGGAATGCCCCAACTGCTCAGGGTCTTCTTCGGCGAGCTTACGAACATGACCGGTTGGAACTTTGTTGTACTCGGAGGTGGTCCAAATCCTCAGGATAATGAGGGCGCACTCGAGACGATACAGTACGTCATCTATAATTTCAATCTCGTTTGCTATGCTTATCATGGTTTATGTGTAGAGTCCACTTTGGACGGATGCACAAGAATAAGACCTTCGCGGAGGCATTTCCGGAAGCTGAGAATATGTGGAAACTCTTTTTCAAATTTCTACAGCTAGTATACCGTAAGTATCCATCATCCGCATGATATTTGGACATGTATTCACGTAGAGTATTTGTCCAGCCAAGGATGAATGCCGAGATCGTGTACTCTCATCCCCGCACGCTGGTCAATCGACGTCTCCACCGATCTCCCATGCCGAGAGACCGGCCCCTATCCACACTGAGCCGTCTCTTTCTCCCTCCGCCCATTCTGTGTCACCTGCACCTGTTGTCCAATCTGTATTGCCGTCGCCGTCGCCGTCCTCTCCTCCCTCCCCCCATTCTGAGTCACCGTCACGTGTCGTCCAATTCCAGTTCACACCTGCCGAATTGCCGCAGCAGTCTTCTCCCACGGACAGCGGTTCAGTCCCACTATTCAGCAACTGGGACTCGGCATCAGCTGACCTTCTCGGCAACCGGTTTTCTTTCATGCCGGAAGACGCTCCATTTGACCCCACATTCAATCCTGTTTTCAACGACCCGTCCTTCGACCCGTCTATAGTGCCCAACGGCTTTCTCAGTCAGCTCCTGGACTCCACCCTTACTCCCGCCATTCCTGATGCTCCCCAACAGTTCCCCAGTCTCCAATCCCCTCCTTCAGGCTTTTCCGAGCTGAGCCCGGGTGACTTGTCTCAACAGGCAACTTCGGGTGGCAATACTGTCTTTCCCATTGACGTCACCATCGCTGCACTGAACAATTTGCAGCACTTTCGAGTACAGTCCTTCATAGAAGACACGTTGGCTCAAACCGCATCAGGCGTTACGCCTGATGCGTTGCCTTTCCCGCTTCCGACCCCGTTGCCTACTCCTGTCACCCCTCTTTTACCCCTGCCTGCTCCTGTCACCCCTCTGTCACCCCTGTCTGCTCCTGTCACCCCGTTGTCACCCAAGCCTGCTCCTGGGAAGGAAAACCGCCCGCCAGGCTCGAAGCGAATTGTCGACGGATTGGATCCTGCACCCATCGTTACCGGTAAACGTAATCGAGTGCCTGTAGCTAAGGTGCCCGAGACAAATGAGCAGCGTAAGAAAAGAAAAGCGGGGGGCATGGAAACTGCCAACGAGGCTGCGAGGCCCCAGGCGAAAGCAAAAAGATCCCGCAAGGCTGGGGGAAAATGATTACCACCTCCTGTGGTCAGTCTGTCTTGATGTTCTGGTTTCACTGTCGCTTTTTTCGTATCTAGTATATTATTTCTATGTATCTACATTATATCTACTAGTACATATTCTAGTTCTTGGTATTGCTCCTATCTCTAGTAGAGTATAAATATTGCTAATAAATATCTTGTTTTCTTGGTGTAAAGCGGATGGGCCGAATAATGCAAATTCCAAAAATTTCCGAACATACGGAAAGGCGTACACGTGGAGATTTCCGACGAACATACGGAAAGCCATATCACGTGGCGATTAGATGATAGCCATTGATGGCGATAGCGACCTGAGATCCGTTATCTTAATCAGCCCGGAATCTTTTTTCATATCTTTATCTATGCATCCGACGGAATCCCGGAATCATTCGATATCTATATCTACTATCTATATCTACTATCTGCACTATCTATATCAATCACGTGCTACGAGTGGTGGGGACCACTCTCCACAGGCGGACCAAATGTGGTAATAGGTGGTGGGGACCGCTCTCCACGAACTGGTAGGAAATACCCTCCAGGGTGACCTGTGCTGGTGAATGCTCACCTCCACAAAATGCTGGAAAGCACCACGCTGTATGCATCCTTCACTAACTGGAGCTCTCCACTTATATATGTATAATTATAACAGTATTGCCTGCCTTGGGAGGACTGCCCTGTGGCCGTGAGCGTTTTTCCAACTTTTGGTCATGGCATGTCAATGAAGAAAGTCAAAAATCACTCAAATTTCGCCTCAGAGCGCAATATAAAAGCTGAATTTTTCACAATTTCTAACAGGCCTTGGAAGACCCTCGAGTTAGTAACAAGTTATTAACGTGTTAATAACAATGTGAATAAATCGTGTGAGCAAATAACCAATTTTTCGCCAGACCCTAGTCCGCATATCCAAGTACATCCCACGCACATATCGCTTCAATTCAGACCTCCCAAAAACAAGCATAAGCTGTCCATGGTCCTCCTTAAACAACGCGATCTGGTGCTGCACATCGACAGCGCGGAGTTTCATGCTTTTGCAAACTTGCATGACACGAAAGAGATGTTTTTGGCATGTCGGTAGCCAGGCTTTGCAGACTAGTGAGCAAGCTTTAAGGGTAGAAGGTGAGGTGGAGAGTTTGTCAAGAATGAGCTCCTGCAGCTCGGGGGGAAGAAGTAAGGTCATTCGACGAAAGAGAGGTGAAATTTGATTATGTAAGGGAGGACTTGGGATTCAATGACTTCATGTGACCCGGTCAAATTGCGGCGTTCAAATAAAAACATTAGAGAGCCTCCTGAAATATGTACTCTGATGGACAACCTACAAAGGAGAAACAAAACACATGATAAAATGTTCATTGCTCACAGCTCGCCGACATTGACCACCGCAGGGGTCGAACCTGCAATCTCCTGATCAGCTTTTTTATCGTAGTCAGACGCGATGCCATTTCGCCAGGCGGCCCGAAGGAAATATCTGACTAACGATGACTCACCACCTGGCTCCGAACTGCTGACCCTCCGCTGACACGTGGCCTTCATTCGTTGATTTTTTGGCATACATCGACTGACTCTCTTTCTATAAATTTCCCCCGCTTCGTTGGTATCTTGTCGAAGCTCTCGTCGTTCAGGGTAATCGAACAGCTGACCATCCGGTACTAGAGCAGTAACCACCAGTTGAGAGAGAGTCGGGACGCTCAAAAACATTGTTGTCGCCACCTGGTAGTCATTCGACAATGCAGGTGTATTCTTCACTACTAGACGAGATAACAGGGATCATAGAAGGACGACAATCCATCTTTCATTGGACACGCATGACTGTGTATCTCACGGACATCCTGCTCTCAACGGGAGTCGATTCTGGTTCTTACCTTCCGCGGAACTCTACGCTCTAGAGTTTCGTCCCTCCTTGCTTACCTCATGGCAGAGGGAACTGTCACAGATCCACTGGCATTGATATGTAGTACTTCAAGCTTCAAGTCTAGAAACTTAGATATCACACCTTTGAACGGACAACCACAAAAATACAATTAGAGCATAATTCAATCAGTTCGGAAGACCGGCTGTCTGCCAATTAGTTCCATCATATACAGCCTCAGTAATAGTACCCGGAGCGCCCTGGCTGATGAACCCAACCCTCAGCTCAGGGGAAGTAGCAGTGCTCCCCATCACATACAGCGCCTGACTTCCACTAACAACTTTGAATCCCTGATGAGTGACACAAGCCGGACAGTCCGCGCCTCCTTGAAATCCAACACCGGGAGTGTATATGTATTCACTCAGGGTGTTGTCCGGCGAGACGAAGTAAACGCGGATCTAAAAACTAGAGTCAAGCTTCATCTTCACTTGATTCGTCATATATCACCTACCGTCTCGAACTCATCATTCACCGCTGCAATTGGACTGCCATAAAGTACTTCGTTGGGGGGTACAATGGTGGTGGTGTCACAGTCATGTCCAACTGTGAACGCGCCGGACGAACAAGTCTGGACGATTGCTCCGGCGCTGTTTTGAGAGTACAGTAGAGAGGCGTCGGTTCCTGGGCCTGCTGCGACCGCGGCGACTTCACCTACAGCGCTGAATGAGCGCACATTGGTGGATGCGGGACTTGCGGTGACTAAAGTGAGCAACGAAGCGATGATGAGCTATGATGAATAGAGTTAGAATCCTCTTGTCAAATACGCCGGTATGAGGTTCATTAAGTAAATTCCACGCACCGTAGTAAGTTTGTTGAACGGAGTGCTGAACATCTTGAGAGTAGTAGAAATGCAAGTGGAACTGCAATACCAATCCCAGTATGTTGGGGTCCCTTTTATACCTCACAATCTACCACGCTCGTTTACATGACAAGCACGGCGAATAAAACTCGGGGGGACAAGCATTCTGGCTTTCATTGTGACAAGGGTACATTGACATGGAAGCTGTACCTCCGGCAATCTTGAGCATCAGTACTTGCGACTCGGCGGAGGAAATGCAATCAGGAGAAAAGCAAACGTCTTGAAGGAACCCTGAGTCTCGGCAAAGTTATTATAACAGCAAAGTCATATACCGGCAGCCTGAGCATCTTGAGAGTAGTAGAAATGCAAGTAGAACTGCAATACCTATCCCAGTACGTTTGGGTCCCTTTCGTACCTGAAAATCTGTAGCATTTGGTAAATCCGAGGAGACAAGGCTTTCGGGCTTCATTCCTCGACAAGGGTACATCGATTATTTAGAAGATATACCGCCTGCAATCTTGAAAGTCATTCGACTCCTCAGACACATCAATCGGATCAAACGCAAGGAAAAAGAAACATTCTTGAAGGATCTCGAACCAAAGAAGTATGTACATATACCGCTTGAAGCTTGACCGTTGAAGAGTGAAATTTTGACATGGCAGACGTTGAATTCGGGTGGAAGGCAGTCACTCAACTTGAATGAGCCGAAGTGTTTGACAAACCTGAAAAGTTTTCAGAAACTGACGAGTTCGAGACAACTCTAGGCCATTGATTGAACGCACAGAGATATAGACATTGAAAATGGAGCCATCCAATTTCTCGGCGGCGGTCCCTCGGTGTGCATGACCGGACATGCTTGACACCGAACGTACTAAAGTCTTACAATTAACATCGTCAATGTAGCCAGCGCACATGCATATGGAGACGTCTACTTTTCAACTAGCGCAGGATGTTGGAAGACGTAGAAAACGAAACTGCCATAAAGGTCAACAGAATAGCATGTTGCATCCGCTCTCGACGGTGGTCGTTGTCAGATTACTATCACTAGCAGGTCTCTTGGGTTCTCGTCTGACGCTTCATGTATGAGCATTATTTCTCCTGATTTCAATTAGAAAGGACACGGTTTTAATAGATGACGAGGCAACAGCAGACTCGATTAGCATACATACCTGTGCCAAAAACTCTCCTGCTGTGGGGTGCTCATAGTATGAGGAATGTCGGAGGATCTGTTTCACCACTTGAGGCATCTCCCAGAAAAGGCGTCTCTCATAATTCCTGGCCCAACGGCAATTAAAATAGAGAATTATGAGGCGTGCGCGGGAGGCCTTGAGGATTTATTTATATGTCCATCAGTATTGAATTGTGTGCGGAGCCTACACGGCATACGCGGAAATTTAAAGCTATGAATATGAACAGTGGCCATCACGGCTTCGAGGCTGATAGTCACGATATGTGGAGAACGACGCTCATAGAAGCTTAAGGGGAGAATGTCAGCTGCTAAGTTTATCCCAGTCACTGAACTGACGCGTTCGAACCATTGACTCGTCAGAAAGCTCTGATATGCTCATTCACAGTGTCATCATTTGCTCACCTAAACGTTGTATGATTCAATGACGAATCCTGGACTGCCGGAGGTCACTTCCCGTAAAACTCAAATATCTTGTTTACCGCTCTTGAAGTGTCTCTTACCCGGTCTATTCAGCCCGCATCCCTCACGTATCCTGCTACTCTCCTTTCATTACGCGCGGCAAGTCGCTCGCAACGATTTGAGCATCAGCGAACACAAAGTCAACCTCCGTGCTCCTCTTTTCCTACAATCTCACTTCCACAATCCTATCACAGCCTTCTCCATGTCAAGCTCTGAAAAATCGATAAGTCGCTCCTTTAAGCTGACCCTTCAACGTGGCCATATGACTGTTGTGGAATTCTATGAAATGAGGCCTCGAGCGTCCCAGAACCGTCGGATATATCTTCTGAGTTAGAGTGGCCAGAACGTAACGCCAGAGACGAAGAAAACGCCACGGAACTCTCGTGCTTGTGGCATGGAAGTACACGAGCAAGGCAGGATGGCGCCAGAAGTGAAGAGTCCCTGATCGACAATTACAGACCAACAGGATGCATGGTCGTTTCTCTTTTGTAAATTGTTCAGCTAAATGAATGAACGCAAGGCTGTACCAGGAATGTTTGTGAAATGTAAGAAGAGGCATCGTTGTGTTATGCGCACCTTCGAAAAGCCGCCCAACACTGGCTATCGTGTCATTCCACTCATATTACCCCCCTCTGTAACCTCTCATTGTGCAGGTGAGTTAATTGCGGTAGTTCAACGTGCTAACAGCTATACTTCATCGAAATTTTATGGCCGTATTGAGATCGTTGGAGGCTTAGAAAAGAGAGTGCAGTGCTGACGATGCAGTGCTGACGGTGCGGACCGCAACGGAGTTTCAAATGCTGACTTATGTAACGCGTCCGGCAGACTTCCGGCATCTTGCAATTTTCACAGCTCCGACTCGTCAGCGCTAGCGGCGTTCGAACTTCGAACAAACGATCTTCAAGGCCCGAGACTTTGAACTTGCTGTTGTCTCCTTATTGGCAGTGAACGTGTTCACTATCATCTATCTCGAATGAACACCAGTATTCAGTGTCAGGACAAGGTTGAATGGTAGCAGCTGTTAGCTCTGTTAGCCTACGAGATCTCATTGCGTTATCCTCCGAGTCTTCGACGGACGTACCGCGTATCGTGGCGTATGCTCTGTTGGTTGGGCCCGGGTTCAAGGTACGTTATTTTGAAATATGTTAGCTCTCCGCAGTGAAAGTTTGAACTCATACCTTGAATATGAAGTGTTTTAGTTCCAACTTTGCATTTTCGATCTCCGGACACGAGTCTTGAGGATTTTGGCCTCCTTGTTCACGTCGGACGTTGAACCTATTAGCATGAATCAAGCTCTATTCTGAATGCGAACAACGTTTGAATGCCCCGCTGATATCCCTTCCGCAGAAGTTGAATACACCATGCTCAAATCACCGCGTTTCGTTTTTGATAAACGCCACGATATACTTACAGATAGTATGTTGCATAATTAAGTCTTGCCGCATGTCCCACACTGAACTGTACATCCCTTGTTTTAGGACATGTGACAGAAAAGCTCGAACGAAAGGAGCCGTCGCTGAAGCGTGCAAAGTGACACGCTCGGTCCAACATACAAACTTTCGTGAGTGAATGAGCGTACGTGCTGTAGCGTGCTGGTATTAATCTTACAAGTCACCATCAATCGTCGGGGTAGTCGGTGTGGAACGGGTGAGTGCATGGTTCTGTCAGAAATCTGCTGATCCTTTTAGACATGGAGCAAACATATCACTTGTCTTCTTTCAATTATGCCGGCTGGATTCTTGAAGATTCTTGACCCTGGGCGTTTCCTACATATTTCTCGGTTGCTCGGCCGCCCTACATAGTCGAGATCTGCCATATACAGGTCGAACTCCGTACTGTATCCCCATGAACCCCGTGAGCGTGATATACA
This sequence comes from Omphalotus guepiniiformis, assembly GCA_028554645.1. Lineage (NCBI taxonomy): Eukaryota > Fungi > Basidiomycota > Agaricomycetes > Agaricales > Omphalotaceae > Omphalotus > Omphalotus guepiniiformis. Next base: position 124,945 of record JAQOOI010000017.1, read on the forward strand.
ACAATAAGGTGAGTTAGTTCGACTTCAAAGCTCTCACCGGGATGTTCGTAGCTGCGTCAATGGATGAATATGGTGCATGTACTACTCTTCGGCTGCGCCAAAGAAGATATACAGTCATACGCATGGAACCAGGCGCATTATAGCTACGACGGTCTATTATAAATGCCGAAAGACTACGCTCGTCATCCACTTTGGAAACCATCGACATACTTCCTATTTTATCTTGCTATTGACTTTTATCTCCGGTAGGTCTCACCATTCTTCACTACCGAGATATCTCATTCGAGCAGATTCACTGAAAGGCTGTCAGTGCCCGTTTTACGCTGACAAAGTGTTCTGATAATGTGAGATTAACAAATGCACAGTATTTGTGTTTCAAGCTTCTAGCATATGAAGGGAATCGTACCAAGGCACATGAAGAAACTATCTCTGTGGGTCTTCATTCAACAGGGAGCTACGTACAAGAATGAAGTTACCTTTTCACACCAGTACAGTATTTCGGAGACAAGCGAGGGTAGTGAAAGGTGCGCTTCTGATGTTTCGCGCGCTTTTGACAGCGCCACTGCAAAGGTAAGAGTATATATTCGGAGTATACTTCCAAACGGCGTCGAGAAACTGCCGTTCAGGAAACTTTGGAAGCACATTTTTCATTTTTCGGAATGGCGGGTTCTGAAATCATTCAACGGGGTGCGTGGACTAGCATCTTAGAAGGCTGACCCAACTAGCAAGTTCTCGTATTTCTTTACGTGCCTGTCGCCTGAGAAATAGGTATAAATTCACAGCGTCTTTTTTCGACTCGAAAGGCGCGCCATGTACCCTTCACGTCTTTTCAAGATCCCCCTCCTATTGCTGGATGCCCTCTGTATGCGTGTTTCGGCTACTCCACCTAATCCAACTGGGGCTTCCGGTAGAATATCCATCCCCGATTGGAGAGAAAAGTTTCTGCGAAGCTTATCATGGCCTTGTGTTGTCCTTCGGGTATGTGACAACCCGCTTTTTTTGTTAAACTGAACAGCTCAAAGTTCTGGTGAACAAGGCCATTTCCTGGTCTTCTGAGTTTTTAGAAATAATCGTGATTATCGCGTCATGCAATCCCAATGGACCTATATCAAGGGTCCTCTTAATTGCGTTGACGCCCGCCGACTCTTGCGTCGCCAGGATTCGTATCAGTCCGATCTTCCTGGTTGGATCAGTCCTCAACTTAGCTGGGACGTACCTACGAGTTCACTGCTATCGCACACTGGGCCGTCTGTTCACCTTCGAGCTTCGCATACAAGACGGGCATGAGTTGATTACTGATGGCCCATATGCGTACGTGCGCCATCCGAGCTACAGTGCGCTCATATTGACTATCGTGGGGGCGTTCTTCGCTCATGTATCGGGATCTTGGGTGGTACACTGTGGTCTTCTGAGAACTCCTCTTGGATGGATCCTTGCCTCGTTCTGGGTGATTGTCGCCCTTGCAGTAATTGCAAGCTTACTGCTCCGCATCTCACGAGAGGACGAGATGCTGAAGAGACAATTTGAAGGTCAATGGATGAGATGGGCTACGGAGGTCCCGAACAGCCTTATCCCGTTTGTGTATTGATGGGTCGCAGGGCCAGTTCTCAGAGGTTGGCGTATCGTCTGTATTCTAGAGGTAAAGGCTTTCTACTACGGCGAGACTTACATTAACGAATTGCCCAGATTATGGGTATTGGAATATGCAGTCTACTTCTTGAGCTGTCAGAGTGAAGCGAGCTTTCAACTTCATCTGATTGTCTGTGAATGTAATGAGCACGAAGAGACACGTTCTGAAGTTGTTCAGATTTCGCATTTTCCTTCCTTCCGTAAGGTATCTCGAATTCGCTTTAATTATAGCTATGAGAACTAAGAGAAGAGATACTCTACGGCCTATAGACATGTAAGCAGTCACCACCCCATTATGCTCGATCACATAATGATATATGTACATTTTCCGAATTCACTGTAGTTATCGAATCTTCAGTGGGACCCGCAGATTTACGCAAGATTGATGTACTTGAACGGGTTTATCACCTCAAAGTTCCCAGATACGGTTAATATTCATTTCACCACCCGCACGAACATATATAAAGTGATACTCCGAAAGTACTTCTTGGTATCCGACCGGTGTATGTGAACAATAGACTCTTCGAGTCACTCGTGGGTGGTCAGAACAGATAGGGGCTGCACAATCGATAGAGAAAAATGAGTGATAGGGTGAGATTACGGTGTCATAATTTGTACCGACAGTCCTTTCGAACGGGTAAGTTCCAAATATGAATCGGACATATGAATCTTATCGGATTCAAGAGACTATCAAATGAGCGCTTCAAAGTCAAACATCAGTGATTATATGTTGTGGGTCACCAGTCTTTGACGTCAAATGCCCCCTACTACCCTACATTGTGGGACACATGTGAACTAACCATCAAGAAGTATTTCCTGCCGGGGTATCCTTAAGAGCGACATGCAGGGGTAATAGATCGAAACTATACCAATACTCCCACTGAGGTGCTAGTACCACGGCGGTAGTTGCGATTCTTACGAAGGCGTAAGTACAAGGAAGAGATTTCTCACATAAGGAAGCCCATAGAACTTGCTGTAAGTATTAAATCCTGAATTGTAGATACTAGAGATGGAATGGCTTCCGGATTTGTCACATCCCATTGCGTACGAATAAAAGTGAGCATAATTCAAACTGCCCCGTTGAACGCCGACCTGTCAGATGTACAGATGTACCTTGGTCACCTCTCGCAGTGATTTCTGGATACTTTCCGGAAGCCGGTGTTTCAGCACGTGGACCCAAACCGGTTAATACTCCTACAAGCGGCCGTACGGCAAGCAGAGAAGCCTAAGGACTTTCGAACATGTTGCCATGCTATCAACAGTACATAGCTCCGCACGCTTGTTATAATACTTGATGGCCAAAATCGTTCTCGTTTGAATTCGAGTCGCAAGAAAAAGTTACACTACAGATCGAGTGTCTGTGTAAGTAGATATACATACAGTGACCAGGTTCGTGAGTCTACCAAATACGCAGTACGCAACACATGAGGGACGTAGCATGTCTGTATGTGAGTATTAATAAAAAAGATGGTTGAATCGATGGAGCAAAAAAAGCGAGTAAATGGATACAATAATTGATACATAGCATGTGTCCAAGATAGAGCAGGTAAGGTAAGATCACCATGATAGCAAAGCGATGCAAGAAAGCAAGATCAACAAGAAAGAATAAATAGACTTAATATACACAAGAATGAAGTCCATTGAAACCAGATGATAGGAGACTGGCAAATAATAAAAATGTCCAAGAAAATGCACACATCGTACGCCGCCGTCATAAAGTACCATGACTGAAGGAAAGAATGAAAAGAAAAGAAAAATAATGCAACAATCCCCAGAAAATCAACGGCAACACGGGCCGAACCTCCGAAGTGACCCTCGAGGAGAATCGATTCTTCATTCGCTCCGTATCCTCTTCACCAAATCTCCCTCAAACAGAATCTTCCCCTTCTCCTGTAATACAACAACAGCTTTCACCACCTCAGCAGTATCAAAGTCCTCATGCTTATCCACTGGCATTGCGGCATTAAGGTACGTGAGCAAGGTGGAGATAGACAAGTCGTCTGTGTATTCGTATGTCGTTTGAAACAGGTACGAGATCGAATGCGAAACGAATTGTCGCCTAGCATACGAAACGATCAGATTCAGTATAACGCTGCGTATATCAAAAGACAGATGAAAAGAAGACGCACCTCCCAGCTAATGAATCCAAATCGGCTAAAGCTCTCCCCGGGGCAGGAACAGGCTTTCTTGGCGTTCCACCAGCAACATTCGCCGCAAACGAAGCATTACTTCCAGAAGGCATTGACCCATGCGGATATGGACGTCCATGTGCTGAATGAGACGACCTTATATTCCTCGTACTATAAGGATTTAGAGGGTGACCGTAAGGCGGCTGTTGATGAGAATATCCGCTTGGACCAGCATGATTTGGGTATCCTCCTCCTCCTCCTCGTGGTTGGACAGGTACAAGCTGGTGTTGACGTTGATTAGGAGCCGTACGTCCCGCATAACGCTGAGCTGATACATGAGTATTAGAGCGGTGTCGATGACTTCGTTGGGGCATTCGTGGTTGGCTGGGGTTTGAGGACTGTGCGGAAAAGAAAGAACATCTGTCTGAGCTAGATGAAACGTTGGCATGAACAAGGATAATACCTCATGATCTCCCTCTCCTTCAACAGTCATCTCTACATCCTCCTCCTCCGCCTCTTCACGACGCGCCCGCTCGCTCTCCCTTCCCACATCTTCATCCCTATCGTCCTCCGCATCATCCGCATCAGCCTCGTTTCCCGAATTAGCCGCACGACTACTAGGCGGCTCATGCCTCCCCGAAATCCTATCCGGCTGCCGACCCCCCGCCGAACTTCCATAACCACCGCCTCTACCCTGACCCTGACTCGGCGCATGAGACTCAACCCTATGAGTATGAGATCTAGACGAAACACCCGTGGTTCCACTAAAATGGGCATTCTGATAATGTGGATGAGGATGTGGATGTGAACGATTTCTAACAGGAGGACCATCCTCCGAGTTATCATCCTGCACGAGAAACGAATCATCGCCTGATCCAACCGAGTCTACACGGCGGGAACCATGACTGTATCTAGGGTATCCTTCTTCCGCCGTTAGATCGTCTTCGTCGTCAATGTCGATGTCGAGACCCATGCCAGGCATACCCATAGTATCAAATTCACCGTCTGACATGAGTTCATCTTCGTCTCCCTGTGAATAGTGCCTTGGGTAGCGAGACGATCGACTCGAGGAAGACGGATGCATATAGGGACCGTGACTCGAGTAGGGGTGAGTATGTGAACGATGAGCATCGTGAGGTGGATGATGAGAAGGATGATCGTGATGCATAGAAGGTGGCATAGAAGAGGACGAGGGAAGACCATGTCCATAAGCATGATTTGCTCGTCGTGCTTTAATTTCAGCAATCTCAACTGCTTTCTGTGCCCTTCGTTGACTGTGACGAGGTATTAGCAGACCACCCAAAGAATGAGGTAGATAGAGGAAACATACTATCTAGCCAAACATTTCCCTCGATGTTGTAGCCACGGATACGCACAATAACTCGAATCCTGCCTCAATTGTACCCACTTCTCACATAACCTACAAAACACTCTATTCGCTTCAACATGCTTGATGAGTTTATCCGCCCTCAAAGTAGCAGCGCGTTGCTCGGCATTACGTCTCCTAGATTCATGTGCAGGTCCCGGAGGGAAAATACCAGCAGCGGGAGAATAAATCACTTCTCCCTCCCCGTCTTGCTGCTGCTGCTGCTGCTGCTGTTGAGCCTCAGCAGAAGGTGGCAAAGACGTCTGAGAATGTTGTTGAGAAGCAGTTGAATGCGCTGGGCTTCCTCGTTGATTAGCTTCGGTAGATTGTGGTGGCACAACTTCTGGATCACCATCGGCATCAATATCAGGATCGGCGTCTGCGTCAACGTCGACATCTGCATCCGCATCTGCATCAGATTCCCCATCACTGATGTTCTTCTTGTTTTCTTCGCCAGCAGGCGCAGGCGAAGCCGGTAGGTCGTCGTCCATCTCCTGTTGTTTGATCTGTATACCTCCTGACACGGTCCTCGAAGAACTGGGCTTCTCTGCGGCAGTCGTCGAAGACGGGGGACCAGGTCGAACGATGTCAGGTTGGTGGGGGTGGGGGTGTTGTTCGTGAGGTGGACGTTGGTGGAACGAGCTAGGGTGACTTTGAGGGTGAGGACCGGGATGAGATTGGGAAGAAGAGTTCATTGGATGAGGATAGGGATGAGGATGGGGATGGGGATGGGGATGAGAATGTCGGTTGCGTTGATCTTGAGTCATCAACGGAGGTAGGACAGGCGACCCAGAAGCAGCTTGAGGTGGCCTTCATACACAAACACAACTCAGTCAATCATAACTCAAAAAGATAGATAGCGAGAACCCACATATGCGTCGGTCTATGCGCCTCCACATTGCCCAAACCTCCACCAACACCCCCGCCAACACCAGCAGCAATCGCTCCTGCATGTCTCTTCGCACAGTCGCTCCTATGTGCAATCCACGTCTGTACCGCCCGTAAATGGTCTTCTGGTGTTATCTGAATCCAATGGTCGCAAACCGCACACAGCACACGTTCAGCGTCGAATTTGCGAATATCCGGGTCTTTAGCAAAGAGAGAATTGCGTTCCTCAAGAGCATACGTATTCTTGCTAGATCTGTCCATACCGTAGACACGAGTGAGTGAATATGGGAACGAATTCGGAATATGACTCACATCTTCTTGCTCAAACAACTCTTTCTATGCGCATCCCAAGGGATACTACAGTACGTCGAGTTCGGCCTCAGCCTAATCCACTTATCGCAACTCGCACAAAGAACCTTATACGGCTCAAACTGGGCAACATAGGGATCCGCACGTAGGTACGCTATACGCTCCTCCTCAGTACGCTTGGCTCGCCGACGTTTCGTGGGTGGATGAACGGGAGTCTGAGTGAGGGTCTCATGCACGAGTGTAGTCAAAGAAGTGTGCACATGTGGGTGAGAGAGAGAAGTTGCTGTCGTTGGTGACGAAATGGGATGCGATTGAAGAAGATGACTCGAAGGGGGCCCTGGTTGAAGATGTGCAAGAGAGCTACGAGTTTGTATGTGAGGAGATCGAACACTGTTGTTCTTGGTGTTGTACATTGCGATCTCACGTTGACGGTCGCGGTCTGAAGATGGATGAGATGGGCGGAATGAGTGTGGAGATGGTGGGTGGCGGGAACGCGTGGTTGGCGACAACGATGAAGGATGGCCACTTCCGGTAGGATGATGACGTGAGTGACCAGGAGATGAACGAAAATGACCTCGAAAATCTTCTGGTGGCCCTGGGGATCTATTACCAGCTTGCCCAGTACTGTTGAAAGTGAAAAAAGTTAGATTGTTTTCTTGTTTGTGCATGGGAGATATGAAGAGAGAAATGGAAAGAAAACAAGGATAAGGAATGTCAGGATTAAGAATGTTGTTTGGCAAAGAGATGAAAACGGATTCCATCAAATGAAAAAGCATGGCGAACACATGCGAAAATGTAGTTTATGAGTCTGTGAAAATGAATTCGGAACTGTGAAAGCAAAGAAAAACTCGAAAGGACTTATCCCTCGTGTCCAGAATTTGCAACTGGAAACATGCACCCGTGAAAAAGGATAAATGAAGTGGAAAGAACATAAGTAGAAGAGTGAACATCAAATGATAACATATCGAGGGTCGAAAACGTGACCAATTATGCATCAAAGCGAGACTCGAAGAAATGAAGGAGACTCCTTTCGCTGAGCGCCGAGTGTACCGGAAGTACATCCTCGACCATGTGAACGAGTTATTAAAACATAAACATAACGGCTTTGCATCCCCTGGGAAGAGACCCAGACCCCAATAGAAGGAAACGGGAACAAAAAATGATCGAAGGAAGGAAGGGACCAAGCAAAGCGAGAACATATTAACGCCACAGAGAATCTCGACTTACCATGTCTTCCGATGTGAGGTCCACTGTTCTAATGAAAAGCCTCCAGTCTTTTCGTCACGGAACGAGACTTGTGTATTACAACTTTCGCACACGACGTGGCCGTTCTCGTACTCGCCCTGTCCAGGACCGTCTCCTTTGCTCGGTCCAGGTCTATGTGGTGCCGCAGTTGTTGAACTAGACGACGACGCAGAACGGGCACGCGATCCGACAGCACGCCCCGGCCCTGGCACTGACCCTTGCTTTGGGCTGCGCGTGGAAGTGGGGTGAGTCAGAGAGTGTGCTGGGGAAGGAGAATTTGATGGTGAGCGTCCAGAATGATGACTGAGCTGAGGTGAATGAGGATGGGAGGCTGGACCTTGTATATGCGCGTGTACATGTGGGTGAGGAGAGAGACGACGATGTTCGGTTCCCTGCTTGTCGGCCTCAGCAGCTTCGGCTTCGGCTTCTGCCTCGGCGTCAGCGTCGGCATCTGCATCCTCATCGTCGAGCGCCTGGTCTTGGTCCACTACGACGACGACCGCTGAGGCGCGGGAACCTGTTGGAATGCCAGGTTCGTCCTCGGTAGGCGGAGACTTGCGCTTGCGAGAATTTCTAATTCGCAGGAAAGTTAGTCGAGAATAGGCCGAGGTAAGGTAGAAACTGACGTTGTTGAGGTCAAAGCGACAGTTTGTGGCGTTGAAGTCAGTGTCGTTGAAGAGTCTTCGTTCTTCACGGTTATACCGGCCGTATTTGGAGGTGCGAGAGACCTGTGAGAAAACCAAAGTTTAGTTTATATGTATGTTAGGAAAACAAAGGACAGAACTGACAGATTTTTTGCCTCCGTTTCCATGATGACAAAGAGGTATTGAACGGTGAGAGTGATGAGAGTTCAAGAAGGGAAATTTCGTGATGCTTGTCGTCGTCGTCGTTGACAACGACGGGGAGAAAGGTGAAGGAGGGTAAGAGAATAAGAATAAGGAGAAATGGGAGAGAGGAAAAAATAGGAAGACAAGTAGGAACAAGTATGATATATAGTAGTCTATATGTAACAGAAGGTGCCAACGTTGAAGCTAGGAACGTGAGGGTGCGATCAGTAGTAGTATAATATAATGAAAAAATTATGTGACCCGAGAGGTGCGTGTCAGAGATCACCACTATGAATCGCTGGCTGTGTCATGTCGAGACGCCTGATGTTCTTTCTTTTTTTATGAAGATTCTGTCACACCAATATTTTCCTCCAATTCCGGGATCCGAACAAGGCCCAAAAAAGAAAGAAAAAACGTCAAACGCGCGGAGTTTCTCGGAACACAGGAATTGTAGTCAAAACTCGAAACAGAAAAAGGAAGGACATAGTTTCTGACGAGGGGCGGAAAAGGAGGTTCGACTAGGATGGAAAGAGAGGAGCAGAATAGAAGTGTTCGTGTGTCGATGTTTGGTTTGGAATATTCATTTTATGGGTTCCGCCAGTCCGAATTAGTTGGGAATATCCTAGTACGTGTATCCGACCGAGGCCATAAGGAATCCTAGCAGGATTTCGATGCGCCTTCTAATCCCGATGCTAGGGCAGCCTAGCTAAGTAGTTAGCTATCTCGTACATAAAACCCGCGCACGTCTTGGCTTCATTTGGACATCGCAGAAGAATGCTTCCAAATCAATACAAAAAATTGCTTAACCCGGCCAGTCGAGATCTTTTCCCTTCCGGACATCAGTTGAGCAGCGTCGTCGTCGTTGGCGTTCCCGTTACCACCCGAGCAAAACCTACAGACCCAGAGCGAGAGTGTAAAGAGGGAGATTCTGAATCCACTGTGTTCTCGTCCCTAATTGAAGACAAGAAGTGCTGGCTCCACGATGAGTACGGAATGTACGGAACAAAGCAGACGAAGGGGAAGAAAATTGCCTCGAATGAGTTTGATGTGATGAAGTAAAAGAAAAGCGGGTAGACGCGTGGAAACGCAACGGAGATGTCACAATCAGATATACCCGATATGGATATTATTATCATTAGTCAGCATAGTCCATACACGTGGCCGGTGACTTGTCGTTCCACCTCCTTTCAAGCTCACTTGCTTGCATCTTCGACGTCGTAGCAGGCTACTAGGGGCAATAGCACTCCAGGCGCTCAAACTCTCATTACCTTGAGTATTACCTACGAATCTGTTACATTCTACCTTTCAGAAATACGCCACATGCTCCCCTGATCACTTCGACAATGTTCAATCCACCCATCCTTCCTAGGTTCTGTCAAACGGACCGGCAAAACAAACATGAGGAAAGTAACAGAAAGACCAACACACTTCTTCTCACACGCTCCCCCTTGGTTGAACGTATGTTGCTGTGCAACTTGTGTTCAAATCTATTGAAAAACTTATGTTTGTTCTATTGCGCAAAGCAGTGACCCAACCCCTTGAAATGAACAACCTGCGGTCAACATTGCTTGCAGCTAGCTGTGCAGCCTCAAGCTCAAAGCGCTAAAACTCAAATACCCTAAGCGTTACTTTACTACCCACTCTTCCCTCCAAAAACAGTCATGAACATGTCCATCATCATTTTGGTCCCGTTCAACAAAACTGTATGTTTCCGCCGATAAAAAACATATACATTTTTCATTGTTTGTTCGCCGGGAGAACAATACATACAACATAAGGCGCGGCTAGCTCGAGCCGGTCGGGACGAGTTATAACTTTAAGTAAGTCCTTTTAACCTCACGTCTCCCTCCCTACCCCTCGACAGGCTAACAACTCTCACGATCTCCAGGATCTCTATGTATTCCGTATGTCTTCCGGGTTCCGTGTATGACATTTCGAGTGCCATCCCCTTCCAATACCTCCTCATTCCAGTTCAGTGTTGATCCTCAATAGTTTTCGCTCTATACCTATCTGACCCCGTGAGTATGTTTGATTCTCTCAACATGGAAATCATCGAGAGAGACTGATTGATATGTTTTGATAAAGGTGTGCATGCCGCAGCATGCGCATATATGAAGAATATAATTATAACTTGTCATCATCGACACAACACAAGAAAGGAAGGGGGCGGTACGTACGGTACGTACGCAAACATTCGCTTGTACATAACATAACTGACTTATATACTCCTATTCAGGGCGTTTACGAGTTACGAGTTACGACCTCAAGCTCGAGCTCCATCTAGCCAACCTCTCACTTTTTCCGTCAGACACGCAACATGTACTTTAACCTTCGAACAACAACATACAGGATGAATTAAAGTGAAAACACCTTCCCTCAACAACGCGACACGACAACGAGGACTACCTCGGAGTCGATCCGAGCCCAGCCCTCGGGGAGTCATTCAATGACCTACCTACCTACCGATCATTCAAATTCAAGCTTGAATTGAGTCTCAGGTAGGCCAAGTCAGGAAAACTCATTGGCATATACTCACTCACCTCACTCAAACAAACTTCAAAAATAGAAACGTTGAGAAGTTTAATGTTTGTTACGCCGACCGCAGTGATATGTTGCGGTATTATATCATCATATCATTCATGATTCAAGGGTACGGGTATGGATATGTATGTATGATTGATTGGGTATGCGAGGTTAATGTTTGAATACACAGACTCGGATTCTATGACTCCCGAGGTCGAATCTGGACTCGGTGGATCGTGCATAGGTATGTTGTACGGTGACTTACACTTCTCACTTTACACACACACCCTTGACAGGCAGTGGCAAATACATCATATACAACTATAAAGTAAACCATCTCTTTCAACTACGAGCTTTATTTCTACTCTACTACATAATGCCCCTCGGAGACACCCCGCATCCCAAGCTCGGCGCTCGGAGCTCAAGTTTCGGATTTACAATACTGGGAAGTCCAAGTTGACAAGGGATTGCGTACGTGCTTGTCAAGTTTGTTTCCAAGTCAAAGTATGTAGGTATGGAAATCTCTAACAAACGTTTAAACGTTCATTTCCTTTCTGCACTGACGACAGACAACCGCCTCATGCACTGACAACCGCATGTATGCGTATACCACGGAGCGCAGCACGCGAACTCACAGGTCATGCATGCACATACGCACAGGCCCGTGCTCGTCGCGGACATCGGTGTGTCTGTGAAAAAACGGACAAGAAGAAAACTAGATCAAAAAAGAATAGCTGAAAGGTGAATCAAATCAGACACTGAGTACATCATATATCGACGTATGTACTGTAAATCATCGTGATATCGGACCACCACGGACTCTTGGTACGTATGAACCTTAGTAGCGTATAGATATACCCGACAGCGCTAGCGCTAGCGATACTGTTACTGATACTGATACTGATACTGATTGTGATACTGATGCACGATGCCATGATGGCTCAGCGCGCTGGCCTTCAGGCTGTTGGTACGCAGAAACTACTATATCCAGACACAGGCATTAACTGATTTCCGGTTCTCGTTCTACGTTCCATCCATACTTGCTTACTTTGACCGCTTCCCGAGTCGCGTCGCGTAGCAGCGTGGAAAGAAGGATTGGAGGATCAGAAGATCGGAAGATCGAATGCGATATGATGCGACCTTATGCAAGCACTGGCATTATATTTGAGGTGACCCTCCGGGTAAGTATGGGATGTATGGCAGTGAGCCAACTGACATACGGCGTTCAGATCCAGAACTGACCCGGACCTTACGGGGATGATCTTCATGCTATACTCCTCCGCAGTCCTCCTTGTACTGAAACATATTGATGATACTACTAGGTGCCTTTGCCATGCGTTCGAGGAAATGTTAGCCAGTAAGCCAGCCCGGATCGCACTTCAGGTTCATAGTAACTCATCCATCGTCACGGTCATCATCATTCCCCGCGTCGTACTATGACTACTACCAGGCGTTTCCGACCGGAAGAACGCAAGTTGCTACACACAAACATGGTAATTATATTCTGCGAATTACTAAGTACTTATCGCGATACTGACTCAACTGCGGCATAGTTGATACTATGTAGTAGACTTGGTAAGCGAGTGTTCCATAACTAATGTCACGAAGCGAAGCGCAGATCCCTCTAGCAAGCGGCTGTTATATTTCTCCGTTTATACCTCGGAGTGCTTGTGACTTATCATGGTCCTCACCTTCATTCCATATGTTCAAGTTCACGCTGTGTTTGTATGTTGAACGCATACCCGGGGGTAACATGGACACAAGCATTGCAATATTGATCAGTGGCGCCGACATATACGGAAGCTCAAGTTTCCTATTGAGTTTCGACAACTCCCTGTAGGTATGTTTTCTACCTTCTTCACAACAAGACCCTGCCTGGACAACGGATGAACGAAAACGCACCTAGGTTCCCGTTACAATGGGACATTGTTGATTACTTCCACTTCCATCTCACACGTCAAGCCCCCCGTATCTCTCAAAGCCGAGTGCGGCGTATTAAATATAAGTATGTCATTGTCAAACAATCTGATGGGGGGTATGTTATACCTATACTTATCAAAAGAAGTTGAAAGAACATATGTTTCGTTTCTCATTTCGCACGTCAAAGGCGGGTAAAGGTATTGAGAAGACCTTAGCCTAGGCGATTCATTCTTACCCACCAATCGCTGCGGGCGGGTTCATGTGTGTGTATGTGTATGGTAAAGTGAACCCAAGACCGAAGATGTAAGATGTAAGCCTAACTCTGACTCATATGACAGACAAGAGCTTCTCACGTCTCACGTTTTGTTTTCTTGGAATACATATATATGTTTTTGACATTTTGTCAAGACATTCGAAGGTTCCCGCTTGGCGTTTTTCGGTTCCCTTTAATTTATAGCATATGCACGCCAGGTAGGTGTATTGTCCCCTTCCGATAGCAAATCGGAGCGGACAGTGTCACGCTCGACGGTGAGGATGAAATCTCGAAAAAAACCCAAGAACAAAAACACAAAAACACATAGATTATCCGCGTCAAGTCACTAAAGTGCATTCGCCGTTATTTAAAGTTCTGGGTTCAACTTCTACTAATTTGGTTCTTCCGATTATTTGGGCTTTTCACTCAAGCTGGCGTATTTATCATATTCAAAGTTGGCGGTTCAAACTTATGTCGTACCATATATGCTTACCATCCGACTTGAAAGTCGTGCCCATCCGGCTCCCACTAAGTGGCACTTGTGGCGCCGTCCTTCGGCCCGACGTATGACTCTGCTACTACATAGCTTCTAAGCTTGGTACTTATGTAGTTCCGAGTCAGAGTCATCACCCTGGAACGGCTGTACTAAGTACTAGCGTATACTTATGTGCTCGAACTTCGATCGATGGGCTGTAAAACTTTGCCAACAATACTTTCCTACCCAAACTCAACCTTATAAAGCGCTACTTAGTGGCTGGTGGGGCTGGTGGTATACTCGTGGGGACCGGTCATACAAGAGTTCCGATGGGGCTGTTCGTTCATGTCGTGCTTGAACTGCTTCAAATTTCAGTTCTATGGGATCTTGAATGAATTCAAGAAGGTCTCAGCGCTCTGTGTTAGGAGGTACATATAATAGGCTAATGTTAATTTCCGTTAAATGATGTTTAATATGCTTCTTGCGACTCCGAATCCGAGTCTGATTCTATGAGAGAGACTGATGATGTACACATTCGGGTCGGTGCGTTGGGTTGGGTTCAGTCATTAACTTCCCAACATCTTCTGCAGATAATTTCCACTACGTACTTACTTCAATATATTTTCGATAAAAGCCCAACTCCGAGTCGTGTTCTGTCACTGCACTGGAAGTCGTGTCAAACGCCGCAGAACCTTGGTAGACTGTAGAAGTTCCTTTTTTCAACTAAGGTATATGTATAACTATTATACAATACATACGTGTTTATGTATTTTCTGAAAGACTTCTGATGATATATACATGCATACAAGGCAGCATCATGATATCCGCTCCTTCTCATTATACCATAGAGTCACCAAACCACCGAGCCACCGAGCCACCGTCAGAAAAGCATCGAATTCAGAGAAGATCAAACTTTCAAATTTCAACTCGGGGGTCGACGGTCCAGCAGCGCCAGCATTCGCATTTCGCATCTACTCGGAGCTCCTCGGATTACAGTGTGTAAGTGTACATGTACTTATGTACATTTTAGTACAACGCCTGGTCACGCCATATCTTACTTCTTTTGGGGATCTCCGAGAATTTCTGAGTGTCAGCTACAAAAGGCAACTACATCCTCGAGGAAACGTCTGGAAACGTCCGAACATCACATCACGAATTTCAGGTCTAAAGAGACGGACGGACGTATTTCGCATACTTATGCTTATCTGTGTACATATATGTATTATTATATGTAAATGATCCATTGAATTTTTTCACCAGAAATGGCCCCGAATCTGGTACGTAAGTACTTAGTATATGGTGTAGATAGAAATCCGGGGACTTGACCCCATCGTGAAGAAGCCGGAAGAGTCATCAGGTACACAGTATGGCATAACCCCTACATATGTAGTTACTTGTACTCATATGTAGCGTTCCGGTATTCCATGTTTAAACGAGACTACGAAACTTCCGTTTTCGTCGCAGGACGATACCCAGTTCTCCGAAGAACGTCTTTCAAGTCCAAAATCCAACGTAAACCACCTACTTAAGTGAGTATGAGTCCGAAAAGTACAGGTAAGTCGTCATATATACTAACCCAAGAAGCAATTCAACCTAAACTCCGTTTCAAAGCCCAAAGCTCCGGCGAAGGAGAAGGAATGTCTCCTTGAAACATGATGTACCGCACTTGTTACAGCGCAGTCAGTACATAGCTTCATCCACACCACTGCTTCACTGTAGAACCAGTCGTCCAAGCGTATCTTCACAATCTCGGCCTTCACGGGGTTCATGGAACTCGAAACCTGAGAAATGAACACCTCGCACACCTCGAGTACAATGTACATAGCACCGGTGAAGTTATATGCGGAGGTCCGAGGGATGATCACGCCCGCGATGCTTTTGCTATTCATGATCATTGAGCCTTGCTATGTTCTGAAACACTGCACTGCACCAATGCATGTTTTCTGCACTACTTTGTAGGGACGAAAACGTGGTACTTCCTAGGCCTGAAAGCACCGCACCGCCTACGATTGCCGGTGTTGGTGAGGTGGCACCCACAGCCCAAAAGCTGAAATGAAAGCCCAGTACTCGTTGAATAACTCGTGCGCGTTTACAGCTTGCCTCGGATGGAGGGACATAAGATGAAATGATTGAGCCATTCGGAAAACATCATGCTAGAGAGAAAGCACGGGTGTTTTTACAACGTTGAAGGTTGAATGAAGTTTTGAAGACGCACCAGCACGCTTGATTCCAGAATCTGCATACCAACGCCTCGAACTCTTGCCCAGATAAACTATTCCAGCATTCATCGACTTCGACTTTGTATAATTCGTGTTCTTCGGTGAAATCAAATGAAGTGAAGATTGAAGTCAAGAGCAAAAATGTATTTCTTCTCAGCGCTGCTGGAAATTAACCCGAGCACCGCCACTCTCATCCAGGCATCATCGTTAAAAAGTATCAACTATATTACGTATGCTCCCTGCAAGGCTCGAACTTGCGACCTCGAGATTAACAGGCCAACGCCCGGCATAATTTATGAGACTCGCGCTCTACCGACTGAGCTAAGGAAGCAACATAACCCTTGGTTTCAGGTTGTCCCCTCGATGTTAGGCACATTAAAGGGATCCTCACATGATAGAATTACAATACCACTAGTTCCCCCACCAGGTACGTATATACTCTTCCACTTTCATCGGCTTCACATCAGTAATCTCATTCAGATTAGGTGCGCTCGCAGAATCCGCAATTCCTTCCAAGTACGCAAGACATACTTCCACGAAAAAGTTAGTGAATAATGTTGCCGGATTAGGATCCATCCTTGCAAGGATATCCTCTTTGTACGAATGCTTCACATCAATCTTCTCGCCGCAAGAGTTGAACGCAAATCAACAAACAGAAACTCGTTAAAACACGTTGAGAACGTTACATACCGCAAATTCTTTCCGCAACACGGATAACCTCGTTCATTGTTAACAAATCCCCCGCCATCTCACTGTTCTCCGGCCATTTATCCAGCTGAGTAGCAGCCGCGACAAACTTCCCTACATCCTCCGCTCTTGTGGTTCTCATCAAAAACTCTCCATCACCTGGTATATCAGCCGTCTTCTTCGATAAATCCAAGATAAACGGGAACTGCTTCAGATGACCATGAGCTTTCTCCCCATTAGGTTTCGTATTCCCGAACCCGTAATAGTTCATGAATACACCGCAATTGAACTTGGTGAACTCGAAAGGTCGAGACTCTGAATTTCTTTCGAGTTTCGCTTTGCGAAGCGATCGTAGGATGGGGAGCTTTACACCGTAGGCTTTTACTGTATCCCCGAGCTGCTCTGAATCAATAGCGAATTCGCTAGGTGCAAATCGACGGAACGAAGAAACTCGAAGAGCTGCAGCGAGGAGATTCTCTTGTGAAGTTGTTAATGACGCAACAAATGTCTCTGGAGTACCGGATAAGGTCGAGATGATAGTATCGATGGAATGTTCACGAAGAACGGATTCGATGCTGTCCAAGTTATCATAATCAACAGCAACCACAGGTGCAGACGAGGAAGCGAAGTGGATTGGTTCTTGTGCTGAACGAGAAAGAACTATAATTTCGAGCGAGTATTTCGTCTTGATCTCAAGAAGACCTTCGACGACATGTCTTCCGATTCCACCTGTTCCTCCTGCTACAGCGATATGTTTAGAAGCCATTGCGATGTATGAGAGCTGTCAGCACGAGTTGCGCAATCAGTGAATTCACAGCTGCTTTATATGTCTAACCCAGAGTCGCTGAGAAATGGTGACTAATGACGCAGACCGGCTCGAAACCGAACTTCGGGTACTTACATAGAGAAACGTTGAACCGGATCACCCGGCGGATGTGCCCGATACAACATAATAGAAAACTATTCGTTAGGGGTGCAAAAAGGTATCGCTCCAGATCTAATGATCCCAACACCAACTTCATTAGCAATGTACTTCATCTAGTTCCCCCACCAGGTACGTATATATTCCTCCACTTTCACGGGCTTCACATCTGTAAGCTCATTCAAACTAGGTACACCTACAAAGTCCGTCACTCGTTCCAAATACGCAATAGACATTTCAAGGGCGAAGTTCGTGAACACTGTCGCTGGATTAGGATCCATCTGCCCTAGGAATTCTTCTTTGCTGTGATAATTCACATCAATTTTAACACCTACAGCCCAAAACCATTATCAACAAGAATTCTCAGAATAGACGAACATCGAAGGAACCTACCAGGGCAAACCCTTTCCGCAATCCGGACAACCTCATTCATCGTCACAATATCCCCAGCCATCTCACTCTTCTCAGGCCACGAATCAAGCTGAGTAGCAGCCGCCACAAACTTTCCTATATCCTCCGCCCTAGTCGTCCTCAACTGAATCTCACCATCACCCGGTATATCAGCCCTCCTCTTCGCCAAATCCAAAATAAACGGGAACTGCTTCAAATGACCAAGAGCTTTCTCCCCATCAGGCTTCGAATTCCCAAACCCGAAATAATTCATGAATATCCCCCCATTAAACTTCGTGAATTCGAATGAGGCGCCTCTTTCGAGTTTCACTTTGCGAAGTGATTGTAGGATGGGGAACTTCACCCTGTACGCTTGAACTGTAGGCCCGAGCTGCTCCGAATCAATAGCGAATTCGCTAGGTGCAAATCGACGGAAGGTAGGGACTCGAAGGGCAGCAGCAAGGAGGTTCTCTTGTGAAGTGGTCAGTGACGCAACGAATGTCTCTGGAGTACCGGACAAGGACGAGATGATGGTGTCGATGGAATGTTCGCGAAGAACAGTTTCGATGCTGTCTGGATATTCGTAATCAACAGCAACCACAGGTGCAGATGAGGAAGCGAAGTGGATTGGTTCTTGGGCTGAACGAGATAGAACGATAATATCGAGCGAGTATTTCGTCTTGATCTCAAGAAGACCTTCGACTACATGTCTTCCAATCCCGCCCGTTCCTCCCGCTACAGCGATATGTTTAGAAGCCATTTGCAATGTAAGAGAGGTTGTTTATCACGAGTTGGGTTCTTGGTTGAAACAGTCACGGTTGTGAAAGTTGTTATATACACCTTGCCCAGAGTCAAAAGTGACTCAAATCGATGACGTAGGTAACGGCTCGAAACCGACCAATGTACATGAGAGTATACACCGAGGTCCTGAAGAATCACGATGGGACATTTCAATCTGACTACTTAGTGGGAAGGAAAGTATTAGTTCGGTCACCCGACGGATACGCATTACTTCAAGTGCTTACTCGATGTTCTTCTTCGTGGAGAATAAGCTGACGAGTTGTGATGCCGTGATAAGAATTCAACCACCTCGACAGACTACTTATTCAGAAAGAGTCGCCTCTAAAAATACACAAAAACGGTTCAATGTATAAAATCAAGACTTTTGGGGTGGAATCGGGTACGAACCGACAAATATATGCTATTTGTAAGCGCCTCGATCCACTTTTACACCGAACTGCACCTCATCCCCATCAGGCTCGCGATTCGTATAGAATAGACAGCAACTGGACTCGAACGAAAGGCTCTTCCCAATCCCAGTTTTGCTCACAGCGACTGTCGATAGGGTGACTAGGTAACTTCCTTTCCCCGTCTCGTAGACCTTCTCCTTCTCCTTCTCTGAATCCAGGCGCCAAAGTTGCTTGGGTGGCAAAGAGAAAAGCTGCCCGGGAGAAGATGTTCCGACGCGTCTCGGACACCTGGGAATGGAATTATAAGATGAACAACGGTATCGAGGGAGGGATTGTCTGAATGGAATCAACACCGTGGTAGTCGATGGTAACCGAAGGGCAGATGACGAGACGAAGTAGATTGACCCATACGAAGTTGTCGAGGAAGTAAGCCCTTCAAAACCTTCGACCATACACTTATATCTGTCCGATTCCACCAATATCAAACTCCTCCTAAGTACCACGGCGGGATGCTTGGAAGCCACTTGAATATCGCGTATATACCGCTGTCACAGCCTGTCACTGACAAAGACGTAGATTGACGCCCAAGCTCATACGACTTCGAAATCACTTCACTTCACTATGTAGCGCGGAATCTGGAGGACGTCAATGAAAACAATACAGTATTCACAACCAAAAGGGGCCTCACCGCTGCGATGACTCTGGTTACCATCGACCATCCTCCATTCAAGCAGGGCTGCTCGCAAACCCGAACGTTGTGCGTCCACCCCGGACTCTGGACTTCGGAAGTCAATGACATAGAGTATGCAGCGTCCAGCCAGGCGCGCGGCAATGAAGATATCCTCTCGCTACCGCACGTTCGTTCGTTGGGAATCGGAAGCGCGTTGATCGGACGCGTTGACGTTTGCTCAGAAGCTTTTTGCTGACGTACGCGTAGTCCATGGACAAGCTCCATGTGGACGTCACCTGACCGGTCCCACAAACTTTCTCACAAGTCCTGAGTTCCAGCATCCCGCGATTACCTCCCTCACTCAAAGAAACTTTGAAGCAGGTCCTCTTGAAGCTGGAAGAACCCGTTACACCATTCCTGGCTGCAGGTACGGGATTTCGATTAACGGCGAAATATGATCATGCGAAGGATGTCGATGAAGCCGCGTTCCTACACGTATTTAGGTACTCCGAAACCCAAGCATAATGTAGGTCGGGAGTCTCCTATCCTGTATGCGAAACGTTCGTATGGACTACTAAGCTTCTCTGGTGCCCACCGGCAAAGTACATACATAGCTATCATCGCCTTTTTCCGACTATGAAACGAATGAATGAATGAATGAATTTGCGCAACCGGATTTCGATGGTACTTTTGCATCAATGGCGGGTGTAAGCTATATGTATCGAGCATTTCCAGCCTGAGTTGCTTCACACCCTACAGCATGCTCTGCTTGTGAGATGTATGATGTATTAAGTGCGCTGAATGCAAGGATTTCAATGTTGTTAGTCTGCTTCGTAACTCGGAGGTCAATCACGATTCTAAGAGTTGCCTATTTTTTCAGTATGTAAGTTCCATGTCCAGAATGTACCTAGTAGCCATCGAACTATCAAGAGCAAAAACCATCTCCAGTTCAACTAAAATATATTATACTTTCAACAGTGAGGATACCTACAAAGAACCTCCGTAACGAAGCAGTGGCAGGGAACAAATGTGCGCCGCCGTGGGTTCGAGCTGAGACGGCCAATACCGGTCTGTGTATCATAACTGTTCATTGACAGAACGTTCAAGATTCGGAGCTTGCCTAAATCATTAAATCATTAAATATTTAATATTTAAATACTCAAATACTCATCTCAACTCGTTTCATGAATACTTGCCTTTTCTCTACGTATACCTACTTACATACATACATAGTCACCGTGTCGTTCCTGACTTGCTCCTTTAGTGAGTAAGCTAACTCTCCTCGGAGTATCAAACTCCGGATAAATTACTTACTTACTTACATTACAATACAACTTCGGAAGTCTGAAGCGGCTCTCTGAAAGATCTGAAAGTCTGAAAGTGTGGTGTAGTGTGGTGTTGGTGCGCCTGATTGAGATCCGCCGACAGAGGTCGTTCTGGGTGTGTGTATGTGTGTGTGTCATTAATGATATCTGTAAGGAAGTGTTTCGAATTTCTGTTCGTAGAAGACTCAGGCTCATGTACTGTACTTGTTTGTTCGGTGACGAAGACGAATCGACGACGAATTTCCCAAAAAAAAAAAATTCCGGTCTCCTCGCGACAGAAGTAAGTAGGTGATTTCGATTCTGTCTTACTGTTTCCCGGAATCATACGACCGCACGATAATTGCACAGTCGTCGACAGTCATTCAATAGAGGCAGTCCCCTCGAAAAACCTCCTAAGTCATCATGCATCAGAGTCCATTCGGTACACATGCTGCTGGAACACACCGTGACTACATTTTACAGACCCATATGCATTGCATACGATCTTTAATTCCGTTCATACATACTAAAGCTACAAACTAAAAATACATGAAAGTGAGCATAAGTCTGATTTGATGACGATGACAGAAAAAAAAACCTGTACGAGCGGGAAAATCGGACGACTCGACGCAGCTCGACGCACTATGTACTTACTTATGTACCTATGACTGTGACTTTTCATTTACTTACTGAAAACCCTTTCCTTTCGAGGGGGGGTCCTGACAAGCGGATCAGTCCATATTTAGTATGAAATATGAAGGTCATTGGTCAAGAGATGGCTCTAGGATACACTTACCCTTACGTTTTCGTTTTGGAAAAGGCAAAACGGAAAAGACGCAATTATTTAAACTATGGTACTAATTACCTTTGCTTTGGCGCTTTGGCTGACGCAGGCCCCGGGATTCCCCCTCTCCTCCCAGGATTGGATTTCGTTGCCTTATTCGAATTGAGAGAAAGAAAGAAATAATTACTTTTACTGTACTTTATTTATTTTGTTTATTTTGTTTATTGAAACCTGTCAGCGATATCCTTAAGTATGTATGTAGCACGTATGTACATAGCACCGACGGTCAACGGGCAAGAACCAGAACCAGAACCAGAACAAAGGTCCTTTGATAACGGAACATACTATACATGGAACGATGATTTGTTGCCAGGTTCTGACTTACTTATCGCATCTCAGAAGAGAATATAAGTACTAGCAGGTATTTAAATGAATAACTTGGAGCTTTCAAACAAACTTTGTCTTGTTCCAGGTTTTTCTCCATGCTCTCCTCTCTTCACTGATTGAAGCGAACAATGTTTTTCTTTCTTTCCTTTCCTTTCCTTTCCTTGAAGGCTGTCAATCCGCCTGACCGCGACGCGACGCTCAGGAGGAGCCAGCGATGTACATATACATACCGTACATGGAAATGAAGTCGATTATACGTACATACATAGTTCCACCAAGTCGTTACGCAACGCAACGCGCAACGCCGTACTGGCGTAATGATTTATGCATTATGATTTATTGCCAGTGGATCTGCAGAGTTTTCACTGGACATGTCAGTGGTACCTGGACACAAAATGATATTATGTACATCCATATTCAAAGTAAGTAAAGATGGTTTTGTATAATCCACGTTGGGACCGTTGGGACCGTTGGGTACTCAAGTACTCACTAGCACATGATATTCGCGACTCGATTGAGCACAGGTCCATCCCTTGGAGGCCGGACATCAGCGCTGCAGCGAGAAATCCATTTCACATGTCTTTGGTCGGCGTTTGACGAGTCGGAGGGCGTGTTTGTCTGCAGGATGAAATCTCCGTTGTGTATAATGAAAACGAAAATGAAGAGTAAGTAAATCGTACTCACAGTGTCGGACTCGGAGGACCCCACCGTACTCATGTAGCGGAGCGTTTGACAGGAGTGGAGTGCGCTACTAGTATATGGTATATTACTTACATACCTAGAAGAGCTAGAAGTTCAATATTGTCAATGCCTCAGTCAGAGAATTATGCATTGTGAATGGAGTGGAAAACAAACGAGTAACGAGTAATACCCGCCTCAGACTCTTTCAGTGGACTAATTCCTTCCCCCCAATAGTAATCGAGCTACCGAGCTATCGACGTTATCGGCCGACTCGGCCGATACTTCGTACAGTAGAATATCATTGGATGGAGTTAGACGAAAATTACATACAAAAAAAGAAATCACAACTCTGTTTACTCACTCACTCTAACGATCTTCTGCGCTGCGTAAGTAACAGTATCATGTATGTAACATGTGTAAGACAAAGGGGGACTCACTCACTCGGAACGGATGACAGAAAGAACCGGAACCCATCCCAATCCATCTTTGTTCTCAATCTGTTCTTGCACTTGCTCTGTTCCAAAGCTTTCGCCTGCTTTCGCTGTCGAGTTGTTGCGTTTCATTTCATTTCATTTCTAATGACAAGACAGCTTTCATACACATTAGATTCAGATTCCTGTAAATAAAACTCGAATCTAGGCTAAGTCAAAAATAGCAATACAAAATCCAAACACTGACTTTAGTGCCAAAACTCCTTAAGGCCCGGGGAGGGGATCACAGCAGAATCAGAAATCCCCGGTTATAGATGTACTTAGATGTACTGTAGATGTTACATACATACGCTGTTTCGTCGGTAATCCCGGGACTACACGCCGGGCGGGGCTCACCTCATCTGCATCACCGTCGACATGATAACAATTCCCCATCCTTCCTCAAGTTCGCGTCGATTTGATCCCACAACTAGCGCAGAACACATGAGGATGTCGATGATAGCGCGATAGCTGATAGCTATGCTTACCTATGTAAGGCCCTTCGGTGTAAAGATGGCGATTCGAATGCCAGTGATTCGGATTCGATTACGAGTTAACAGTATGTATGTACACAGTACAATGTTCTGTGAATCCGAATCCCACCTTGGGGATAGTGGGGCCCGTCAGTGTTCGTCGTGTTCGGAGAGAATTTTAATGAACGTTTGAGCTGTCGCTTTTCGTTTGTGCGCAGGCCGCAGAATGGGTTGTAATGGTTGTAATGGTGCCTTGAGCTTTGCGACATCTTGTATCTTATTCCGGAACAACGCTCGATATCATGGTATATCTCGGCGCGTATGATACCCAACAGCCGCAGCGCACGCAGCGCACAAGGAATATCATTTAATGATGTTTTGATGTTTCGTTTCACGCCTGGGGAGGGGAGGGGGATAGATAGATCAGCGCAGGTCTAGACCCACATACATACGACACGAGAATCGACAGGTACATAGATAAGAAACGACATTCTGTCAAGACACACACCAGTGACACCACACCACCGTGACGAACCCATCCATCCATCCATCTAACCAACCTGTCAATTAACATTTTCTTCTTTTCATTCCTTTCATTTCATTTCATTTCATTTCTCTTCGGTCGGTCGGCCGAGGTCGCCTTTCTTGGGTTCTTCGCAATTCGCAATCTTTCTTTGCTTTGCGCGCCTGATGACAGTGTAGATACTGTAACTTGAAGTACTGTTACAGACATAGAAGTACATATGACAATGTACATACATACTCCGAATGAGATACCAGTGATACCTCGTCGACTCGGAATCGGAATCGGAATCGTACGCGTAATCCCACACTTGATTTACGTGTGACGATGGGACAGCTGCCTGGTGCAGTGACCCGCCAGCCCGCCAGGCCGTCAGTTTCAGACCAACATGGGCCATGGCCACAGGAGGTTTATGTAGCATCAAAAATTAGAATGATGAAAATTTGTTTCTTGTTTGTTGTAAGGAAGTGTTCCGAGTTTTCGGAAGTCCTAAGGCCTGCTCTATTGATTATCAGGCTAGAGTGCTAGAGTCTAGTCGCAAAGTGAAGTGTCATTGGGTGAGTGGAAGACAATGGGACTTGAAGCTTGAAACTCCGACTCAACTCCGACGCTACGTATAGCGTCGCGTGGGAAGACCCGGCCTGCATTCCAGCTGCTCTCACATGTACATACTCGGATTGTGGATACAAGCGCAAGGGTCTAAACAACATACGCTCGAAATAACTTAGTATGTACGCTAACACCTCTTTTCCATCGTCCGTACGCGCGTAATCACTGAGTACTGATTCATTGGGTTGTATGATACAGCAGCCTGAGTATGACACTCGATCAATTTCTTTCCGAGCTATGTTTTCCACGGACTTCTACGATGAACGATGAACGGGGCACTGTGACCGATGCACAAAGATTCAGAAAGCGTGTGGGTAGTACTAAGTACTCAGCGCTGCAGCTGTGAAGCTAAGCTCCAAGCAAACAGCTTGCTTCGAAGTCACCGTTTCCCGTTTCTCCTTCTGAACCTTGTGGGGATGCGTCTTGCGAGGTGAGTTATTCCGCATAAACATCTATAGCTTCGCTCTGCAATTCATTCATTCATTCATTCTTTCCCTCTCAGACCGAAACAGGAGCTGTAGCGCGTATGGAAGTACATCCAACAGCAAAATCCCGACGCCGTATGTCGTAAACAATTACAATCGGGCGAAGAGTTCTTCTCTCTTCCAGATTCATGCGGAATCGTAACTCATTATTCGGGCATGCGCTCCATTTCTTCTTTGATACCACGAACAGTAGAACATTGCTGTTCAGTGTTATTCAGAATCACCCCACCCGCGCACGCTGCGCGCTGTGTTCACCTTCGGATCGAAGGCAGGGACTCGGAGTGGAATATCATACCTTGAAGGGGGGTACGGCCCGGTAGGGTATGACTCGGACCGTAACATCGCGCACCACACCTACTTCAAGTTCCAACAGCAAACATCCCGAATCTCCCGACGCCGTATCTGCAAACAGTACCAAGTTCTCTTTCAGATTCATTCGGAGTCGTAATATCATTCTTCGGGGATTGTGCTTTATTTTTCTTCAACACATACCACAGACAGCACAACATTGCTGTTCAGTGTTATTTAGACTCGGAATCACTTCACCCGCCCGCCCGCGCGCTGTTCAGAATAACCGTGCCACCTTGGGAAGCAGGAAGGGGGATACAAGGGGGTATGCCGGGTATGAGTCGGACCCTCCTGCATTTCGTGCTGTTCCTGTTAGCTCAACCTCAACTGCTACTGTTACTGCAGCTTCTCGTAAGGCTATCGAACGAGCGGGCGGGCGAGGGTGAACATGCCGTTTGACCCTGTGTGCACTAACCTTGGGGACGCGGGTACTCGGAGTTGAATACTATGCCTTGAAGGGGGTATGACTCTGACCCTCCTGCATTTCGTGCTGTTCCTGTTCTCTCAACCTCAACTGCTACTGCTACTGTTACTGCAGCTTCTCGTAAGGCTATCGAGCGGGCGGGCGAGGGTGAAGCTGCCGTTTTTCCTTGTTTTCCTTGGGAGGGGAGAAACTTATGAGGGGGTATAAATACCAGAAAGAATCTGGTAGGGCTTTCAAAACACTCACACTTGAATATTGAATTCTTTTGTCAATCACTTCAATCACTTCAATACAAACCTTCAACCTCTCAATCAACATTCGACCGGCCTTCGCTATGTCCAGTGCTAGTAAGTCAAACCCCCCGCCACCTTCTTCTTCATGCTTGCTTATATCGAACCTGCTCCGATTCTGCCGCAGACAAAAAGGGTACACTTATACTCTACGTCCAACAATCAGGACGTCAAATTCGTTTCGACACGTTCCGAGATGTGAATTCGGGTCTTTGGGTGTCTGCTGTGTTTAGTGAGTCGAGTACCCTCTTCATTCTTCTCGTGTTACACGTTACTCATGTTCTTCTTTGACCCTGGGTACTGTGTACTGCGTACTTACTATGTAGTCAATGAAATCGAGTATGGTAGAGGCACAGAACCGACTGCGAAAGGTGCTGAGGAGGCTGCTGCTATAATTGCTTTTCGTGTGATTGAACATGGAGAGATTTGATTGAACGGTCGTTCTGGTGAGGTTCAAAAGTCTGCTATGTAGACTCTGGTAATATACTTATGACATTCTTCTTTCCAAGGATCGATCAAGACGTATGTTGTTAACGTACCTCAAGTTGCCCCAAGTTGTGTGTTCTAATGTACATCGCGATCTACTGTACAATGTTTCCTTGTTTTTTCTTTTTCTTTTTCGTGTATTCTTTGTATTCGTTACACCTGCTGTAGTTTTTGGTATTTCATAGGTATCTTAGAGCCTTTTGATTCATAATAATAGTCATTTCAGTCCGTGCCATGAGATCCGACGGCAGATCGTTCTGTGATTTGAACCTGTCCTTTTGGTTTCTCGCAAGCTCATATAACAGGTGACTGATTGAAAAAAATATATGCTATGTAGTATGTACATTACTCGAAGTTTTGAACCCCACTGAGAGGGCCTCGGCCTGGCAGCGAAGTCACATGCGTGTCGCTACTTTTCACTGGCGCTATCACCAGCTGAGATCCTTCATCTTGAATATCTCGTCTGTCAGCTCACAGCTCACAGCTCTACTCCTCTCCCCCCATGTCCTCGCCTACTACCAATAAGTCCTTTAAATTTCTTTCTCCAAAAAAAACACCACCAGAGAACAAACTCACGAGTCCAAGTCACAATTCACCAACACCCTTACTCGTACCCTGACCCGCACCCGCACCCTGCAACAACAACATCTTCTTCTCACACCTCTTCTTATGCACAAACCAATTCGCAGCATAATACTGAAACCTCTTATCAAGCCTAACAGTCTTATTACATCGACGGCAGAAAACACTTTCGGGAGTTAACTTTGTTTTATCGATCCATGGTTCGGCGAGGAGTATGTCGATTCGTTCTTGAAGGGATTTACAACCGGGACGTGTGGGTATTTGACGCGGACGGCTAGCTAGTGGTGGTTCCGGGGGGGTATTGGTATTGGGATAACTGTTGCGTTGAGCGAGGTTAGTTAGTATTTGTTCAGATGAAGGCAAATGATAAGTAATGCGCTTACGGAGAAGGATTAGATATAGATGGTGCCGGTGCCGGTACCGGTGCCTCTGAGCCTCCTTCGATATCGTCAGTTGCCTCGAGACGTGACGAAGACGGGATACTGTTTCTACAAGCGTGGTTTTCGCGTCAATAATGATCTCATATATAGACTTCAAACCCAAAACCGCGATACGTACTCGAGCTCTTCTTCAAGTTCCTCATGATCATTCCGACTCAGATCCGTCACTTCTGCACCATGGGACTTCGAATACATCCGTCTCACTCTCGGCGGAAGCCCGAGTAAATCTCCTGAGACCGTCGTCTCCGATGTCGGTGTCACCCCTTCCACTGAAGAATCATGCAATGCATGATAATCAGCTATACTTAGCTACTAGCCAAGGTATCGTACGGCCCCGTACATACCGATATCTATAGAGCTTCGTTTTCGCTTGAAACTGAGAACCATGGTATCCGATTCTTGATAGGTGGCTAGGGTTGTTAGATACGTATAGAGTTGGGGAAGGGATTGGGGGTTGTGGTAATTATAAAGTAATTGACTCTGTGGCCACGAAAACTCCTTTCCTTTTAAACGCGCCCACGTGATTGTTACTGTTACTTTTTGGACGCGTTACGCGCGTATAAGAGGGCTTGGTCATCAGGCTAGTGTGTGTACACTGTACGAGAAACGGCAGATTTGTATTGGCATTCTCCCCTGTTCCTTCACTAACTGTACCGATAGACATCGCCTGTTCAGATCATTTATACATCAGGACCTGTACGTCGAGAGACATTGAGTATATGAGATATAAAATACTATATAATACATGAAGCGTTACGTGTTACTAACCCGTTCCCAATCACCTTCACCCTCTACAGTATACAACCAACAGACTTGACACTACGCCCCCTCTCCCAACCCCAACGCAACAAGAACATAAACATTCGCAGCAAGTATAACCAACCAAATAGCAGCTGCAAGTAATGTCGTGAAAATACTATTACTGAAATCAACCAACTCCGTTTGTAGTGATGATGCGCCTCTTTCCGTATCAGAAGGAAGTACAACAGGTTCCGATGAATTGCCAAGGACTCCCTGTACACCCCCAGGTACCCCACCCCCAGGTACCCCACCAACAGCACCTCCACCCGCACCATCAAGACTCATCATCGGTATCACCACCAAACTCCTCACACGCCTAACACTCATAACCCTCTTCCCCGAAGTAAGCCAAACCAACGGAAACGCAATAAACGGTAACACAACCGAAAGTACAACTTGAGAAACAACAAGGAGTGTGTCTATTCCTGGACGTCCGAGGGATATTGCGACTGCCATTGAGGGGATTATGGCTAGGAGGCGGGTGAATAGACGGCGGAGGACGGGCTGGTGCGAGGCGTGAGCCGAGGTATGGCGAGGGAGGAGAGGTGTAAGGGAGGAAGGGAGGAAGGGAAGGGAGGAGGGGAGGGCGGTGTTTAGATGAATACATGCGCGGGATATTTAAAAGGACTGAATACTGAATACTAACCGAAACACGCCACCGTAAGAATCCTTCTGAAACTGCTTGACCGGCAATCGTAGCGATAATTGAAGAGCTCTACCAAAGCAAAGCAAAAGCAAAGCAAACAAACGGGGGTCATGGTTACTCTTACTCTTACGAAAACTCATAAACGTACCTGTCCAGCTGCGAGTAGTGCGATTGCGAAAAGTGTTGCAGCGGCTTTACGTTTCAAAACATGAGATTGGTGGGTAGGGTTGGAAAGGTGGGGAAAATCTCACATTGTCCTATAGTCTCCCGAATCAAATCATACGCATCGAATAAACCCGCAGGGCTTTGTCCACTTCCAGAGTCCGAATTCGAGTTCGAGTTCGAGTTTGGGTTTCCGGAAAAGAACACCGCGCTGGCGAGGATTAGGATTAAACTATTTCAATCCGATTCGTGAGCGTGAGTTAAGTCAAGTCGTCGCGGCGAAGACCAAGAACAACAAAAAGCCACAAAAAAGAACACACTCGACACTCACAAACTATTAATAACAACCGCAATACCCAAAAGACTCCCCGCAACATCAACAATCCCATGATACAACTGTCCTTTTATAACATCATAATCTCTATTACACCAATCAGAATGACTTTTTGGTTCTTTCGGTTCCATCGAGTTCGTCGGTTCCATCGAGTTCGTCGCGTCTACCGCGTCTACCGCGTCTCCCGTATCCGTATACCTCGCATCCTGGGTCGGAGTCCGGAAAGCTTCGAGGAGACTTGACCATACAGGAGTGAGCGCTGAGAGGAAGCGGGTGTATAGCGCGCGGGCGCGCCCCGTGGGGGTTGGTTTGCGAGGGAATGGGGGTTCTTCTTTGGGATTGGGACTTGGACTAGGGGTGGATTGTAGGGATAGTGATGGGGAATGCGAGCGAGGAATTGACGGTGACGATGATGATGGAGCAACGCCACTCGCGATAGAATCCTTGGGTAACTGGGGTACCTGGGGTACCTGAGGATCTCGAACTTGCGTAGCGAGAGCTGAACCTAGGAATAAACTATGTGGCATTACTGTTGCGCCGATTATTCCAACGGCTGCGAACGAGAACGAGGGAAAAACGAGATATGGGGTTTCAGCTTGGCGGTTTACAGAGGAGAAGGAAAGGAAAAGAAAAGGTAAAAGAAAAGAGAAAGCGAAGGGAAGGGAGGAACAAAAACTCACACGTGTATAACGCCCCGTTTGGAAAGATATATTTGGATGGTAGATAACCTTGAAAAGCTTGTCCCCAATTCACGTCAACTCGAGAGATAATAATGCACATGCATATCAATACCGCGAGAACCTGACAACAACAACACACCACAGGAGGGGGGAGACGCGGGTATTTTAGACATATCATAACAAGACGAGAGAACTCCCAAAACATCGGTAACTCACCAGAACCGCAATACCCAACTCAAACAACCTAACAGGTCTCCCTCCCAACGGGTCTTTAAGCATAAGCAAAAAAATCACATCAAACGCAGTGATGAGAACCCCATGCCATAGTTGTAACGAAGGGAATAACATGCTTAGCGCCATTGCTGATCCGAGTAATTCGGCGAGGTCGGTTGCGATTATGGATATTTCGGATAGGACGTAGAGTGGGTAGAGGAGGAGCCAGCGGGTTAGTTTGGGGTGAGTTGGATGGGAGTGCAGGAGGAGGCGGCAGTGGGATGCGAGGTCTGTGGAAAGAGGAAGGAGGAGGGGGAGGAGGAGTTAGTAAGTGGAGGTGGGGAGGGAGATGCGTGAGATGAGGAAGGGTGGGGTGATGGGAAGATTCGAGGAATGGAATTTGAAAAGAGTACATAATTAAATAGATGGTGTGGATGGGTTGTAATTATAGAATGTTCTTGTTTTGGGAACTATGACTCACCTAACCCAGTTACACATCCCAACCGACTGGCAAGGACCTTGGCGCGCGAACGAGCGAAAGCAAAAGGGCGAAAGATGAGTTGAATTGAGTGAGTTATGGGAAGATAATCCTGGTATGGTAACACGTACTTGGAGGAAAACAGCGATGAGACCTGCCAGCAAGACAACGAAAAGGAGTCTATATCCATACTGCGATCCAGCTTGTAAATCAACGCCCCAGTTACCACTACCAATCAAAATTAACAACTCGAGCAAAACAAGATGAAAAGCCAACGTACGGATCGAAATAAGCCACAGAGCAAACTAGCCCAACACCAGCTTGTTTCCCAATAAAATGAACAACCGTCCTAGTCACCGTCTTCACTGCCCCAATCCATCGGGAGGACCCCTGGTACCCCTTCAACTCCTTAAACTCCTTTGACTCATCGTAGCCGGCCGTCTGAGGAGGTAAAACACAGGAAGAAGAATCATATTCCTGAGGAGACATAGTGGGTGGAGTGTGGAGAAAGGGGAAGAGGAAGGGGAAGAGGGGAAGGGAAGAATGGATTTGACACACCCTTTAACAGTGGAGTGGGCCCATCAAGTAAAATAGGAAGAACCAAAAGAGTGAGCAAAACAAAACATGGATGTAAACCAAAACCCAGTCCAATGGGTCCCCTTGGATGAAAAAAAAAACCCAGTCGATCGAGTCGAGTCAAATCCGTTGCGGCGGTTCGAGTGTTCAATGGGTGTCACGTGCTTGTTTCATAACCCTTTCTGAATCAGAACACCCAATACCCTGAGGGCTGTAGTGCGGTTTACTTTTTCTTTCAAGTCTACTCAGGTCGTACATTGTGGAAACGCTGTTTCTCGAGGCAATGGTACTGTACTTAAGGTAAGTAAGGTGAGTCTGAAGGTAAATTCGCTTCCCCGTACATAAACGTAATCGATGGAATTGGGTTTAAAGCGACTGGTGACGGTATTTTGGGGTTCGGACGCTCGGACGCTCCTGGCTAAAATGCTCACCGCACCTCGAGTCATCATGCATCATACAACACAGTTTGCCGAAGGTCTAAGAATAAAAGGGAGCACAGCGTAGACAGACAAAAGGACCCTTTGAAACGTTCGACCACAGCGACAAATCCAAATCCTCTCAGTCCAGTTCCGTCTTTCCGGTCTGAGCGGCCGGGACCCAAGATAGTGGGTAACCCTCAGAGTATTGCACCTGTATTGCACCACCGCCGTCCCGTCTCTCCTGGAGTATCCCTCCGCTGCTCCGCCCTATGAAACGTTTTCGCTTTCGTTTTCGTTTTCGCGTCGCGTCCGCGTCATGCATGGCTCGTGCGCGTGGGCCCTTGTCAGCCTTGGCGAGTTTTTGGGTTTCAAGTGTCCAGACGTCCAAATTTAGATCGATTGGGTGATGGTATGATGAAATGCGATATTTCTGTATGTACATAGGCACACAGGAGATAACGATGTGTTTTGTTACTGAAGAGCCCAAGCCTCAAAGACGTATTTCAGGGAACGCAAGGGGAGGATGAAAGGACGGGAACCGTGGAGGAGTTACTTGCGAATTCGGAGACACATAGGTCAGGCTGTTTCTTGCGCAATAGTACTAATTTAGCAATGTGATCGAATCCTAGCTTGGGAGTGTGGCGTTCTCCGCTTTCATTCATGATCACTCCCACTTTGTATTGTGTACTTTGCGTACTTTGCGTACTTTGTGTACTTTGTGTACTTTGTATGTACGGTAGCCATGGGTAAGAACTGGAGCATAGACACGTGAATCGCTACGCATATCTGTTTCTTGCTTCGGAGGTTACACAGCGCTCCCGTTGGTCTGTACACATTCCCGACGGGTTGTCCGAGTCCTTGGCAGTTCCGAAGTGTTGGATTCGGGGCTATTCGGGGCTGGCTGGCTCTTTCTCGTCGAGCTACATACATGTGTCATGCATTGCGCATAGGACCCGACCATCATGATGAATGTTGCGCGGCGGCCTCTAAACGTTAAACAGGGAAAGGTGTTGTTTTAACTGAAGACTTCCGGGATTAAATATTGAATATTAAATTCCGACATCGACATCAAGAAATTCGTGATCCATGCCGTGGCGCGTCTGGTACTTCTCATGTCGCCTTTCGTTTACATAGTATTGTTCGCAGCCATAAGATCTATGTACAATGTTTCGAAGAAGAAGATCATCCCCTCACCTTCGCTGAGTCGGATGATCTTCTCTTCAATTGAAGCCGCCGTACCTATGTAGATCTTTGTTCAATAACAACTTAGTAGCATATATTCGCAGTTGGAGCTGGTTTCATCATCATACAACATAAACATAAATGTATTGTACAAGTTGTACAAGTGAAACACAAAAAGATAATAAAGATAATAAATATAAGGAATAAGTGACTAGGAAATACAGTTTAAAATTAGAAACCGAAACTATGCAATTATACATAGTCCGAAATGCCTCTCTCAGGACAATCGACCATACAATACTTAAGATAAAGATAAGGCAGTGATTTATGTCTGAGAGCGAATCCTAGCGAATCATTGAACCCCCGAAGCAAACTTCTTCAACATCGCAGTTAAAATCATCGCTGCTTCATGTTCGTCGATCACAGGCACCTCCGAATCCGAATCCGACTCCGGATTCACCTTGGTCTATCCATGGTCGCCCATCAGAACTTCCCGTACTCACCCAAAACCAAACCAAAATCACTCACCACACTCCCCACTCCCACTCCCACTCTCGCCTCAACACCAACACCAACACCAACACCCACTCTCGCCGCCTCCGCCTCCGCCTTCACAACACCCACTCGATCCCCACGATGAAACGCATCCCGATGTTTCCTCCAAAGTCCCGGATAATACTCATTCCTAGCATCAAGCTTTATAGATTTCTGACACATAACGCAGAATACACTTTTGGGTGTTAGTTGGGATGGGTCGAGGAGTGGGTCGGTTTGGAGTTGGAGTTTTCGGGTGAGGAGGTTTGATTTGGGGGGTGTGAGGGTTTTGTTGCCATTGGTGGTTGGGGACCTGCGGCTGCATTTGGTGGTAGTGGTGGTAGTGGTGGTGGAGTTGGTGGTGACGGTGTGACTCTTGTGGGTGGGTCGTCGTCGCGGGGACTCGGAGTCCGTGTGGATGAGGCGGAGTTTCGTGTTTGGGTTTGGAACGGGATGACTCTGGAAGGAAGAGAGTTTATGATCATGATGCCGGTTAGTTCTCCCCATGTTTATGCTATGCTATGTACAGAAATAGGCTTTGATAACCGAAGTAGGCGGTGAAGTCAGGTCACCAGGATATCCGATGAGAAAGATGTATTTTGTGCTTACTTACCTAGAAGGTCCCAGACCCTCTCAACTCAAAAACTTGAAATACGCACGGGCACGCGGGGGCAACAATTGACTTGGAAGTAAAACGCTAAAGCTGGGTTTACGAGGTCGCTCTAGTGGAGTGATGAAAGATGAAAATCTCTATCAAAAAAGCCATTTCTTATACTCGACTCGACTCGCCACTAAGTATAGTCAGGTGGGCTCCGCGAGGACCGAGTCATAGTACAAGGCCCAAGGGTGGTGCCTTGCGATCAAAGGGTGAGACAAACCCTACGACGAACAAAGGATATACATACATAATTTGAAGATTTTGTACATGTCTTCGTTTGTCGGGGTGATAATCGAGTTGGGGTCTGTGTGAAGGTACTGTGGGTTTGTGTCGAGTCGAGAGACGGGTGGGGAGATCGTAGGACGTGGCTTGGCTTGTTGTTGGAGTTGCGCGGTATCTTTAATAGATATGGAACTGCGTGATTCGAGTACCGGTAGTTCTAGTTATTCTCTATGAGATCATGCAATGTTTAAGCTGAGAGGAGATGTTGTTGAGTATGAGTAGTATAACAAAGTGACAACAAGGCTTACATCGAGAGCTGGATTCGGAAAGTGCAAAACATCAGAGGAGACAGAGACAGAAAGCCTGAGTAAATCAACTATACAAAAATCTTCACACCAGGCCTTTCTCCCCCGTTAATCATCAACGTTTCAACGTCTAAAACTCAATTTTCTCGGAGTCATGAAACGGTGAAAGTAGAGGATCATATGAGTTGTACGCATAGCTGATGAGTCAAAAATCACTTTTCGCTTACTAACCCATCTGCATCCAGGCCGGCCTTAGTCACTTAGTCACTGCCCCCTCGTCCGTCCTAGCGCGCGCGGTCTTCCTCCGAAGCATCCGAAGCGTCGCATAACGTATTTTGAAAATTCGAATACACTTCGTGTCGATGATGCAAATAAGCATAAGCCCACCACTTGCTCTTTGCTCTCTTCCATCATCATCATGTCCTCTGGTGACTCGGAGAAGAAGGACGAAGTCGGAGTCGTCCCGGTCTTGGATTTGGTGCAAGATGATTCGGAAAAGCCAAAGCCAGCGATGCCAATGCCGATGCAGATGGCTGCGCCAAGAAGTCTTTGGAGTTCTGTGTGTATTGTCGCGACGTGCACGTTGACTATGATTTCGAATGTATGTTCTTCGTTTCTTCGTTTCTTCGTTTCTTTCTCTTTGAGAAATTGGGAAATTGGGAAATTGGAATTGGAATTGGAAATGCTCATTGCTGACAATGTTGAGGACGTTGTAGACTGCGAATAGTACTTCGGTTTCGATATGTTTACCTATAATCGAGGCGGATTTGAAGATTGAACAGGCGAAATTGGAGTGGTTGGTTTCGGCGTATGCTCTTAGTTCGGGTTGTCAAAGTAAATCTTTTCAGAAGAGTTCTTGTTCTCATATCCTTTCTCTTTCCTTCGGGTTGTCTACTCCTGCTTTTCGGTCGACTTGCAGACCTTTACGGTCGAAAGAAGATATTCATACTAGGTTCAATATGGTTGATAGCTTTTACACTGGGATGTGCATTCGCTCAAGGTGCGCGATCACATATTGGATTCCGGGGGCTAAATAACAAACATTCTTTCTTCCTCCTCAGACGATCTCACACTCGATATCCTTCGAGGTTTTCAAGGTGTAGGAGCGGCTGCCACTATTCCAGCTGCGGTAAGTGCTTCTCTTTCGCCCGTTCTTACAGTCTTCCTTATGATCCTCATGACTTCCTGCCTGCCTCGTGCACCTACAGCTTGGAACATTAGCTCATGCTTTCCCGCCTTCGCCTGCGCGTGCAGTGGCGTTTGCAACATTTGCTGCTGGTGCACCGCTTGGAGGTGCATTGGGCATGGCGTTGGGTGGGTTATTGGTGCAGTTGTCTGCGTGAGTTATCCGTTTGTGCTGTTACATCGGCCGCCGCGAGGTTTACTCCGTGTCTGATGGATGATGATGCTGACGTTTCTTTTCATTTCCTTTCTTACATACCCTCGCAGTCAAACGTGGCGTTCTCCGTTCTATCTCAACGCTGTACGCTGGTCCCTTTCATATAACACCATGAAATCCTTTTTAACAAGAATTCTAGGGTTTAGTCGCTCTTTCGTTAATCGGAGCGCTGTTTTCGTTTGACCGGGACCTTCCTTCGACCGAGACGGATAAGCGGATAGATCGGGTCGGAGCTCTTCTTATCACTTCCGGGTTGGTGTTGGTCGTTTTCGTGTTGGGTCAAGGAGAAGTTGCACCGAAGCAATGGGCTACGCCATGTGAGTTACGCCACTTTAAACCCCCCTCAGATGCAAGACCCTAACCCGAATTCTTCCGTAGATATCATCGCACTCCTAGTCATTGGCGTCTTCCTCTGCGCGTTATTCATTCTATGGCAATATCATCTAGAACGCGTTCAAGATGCAGACTCTCCCGAAGATCCAGTACCTTACCCTACTCCCACATCACGCTTCGCAGGTCTTTCAAGATTCGCTTTAAATTGGCTCTCTACACCTCCGCCTTTAATGCGGCTTTCTTTATGGGGTAGAGCGCATGGAAGAGTAGCGGTTGTAATGTGGATTGCGTTCTTGAATTGGTGTTGTTTCATGAGCTGGAATTATTGGGTTGTCGTGCGTTTTTCTCTCCCCCTTTTGTTAACACACGCTTGTACGGAAAAGTGACCTTTGTGTCTTTGGCAGCTGTATTACCAGAGTTATCTTGGTCT
The DNA here is from genome assembly GCA_028554645.1 of Omphalotus guepiniiformis. Classification (NCBI taxonomy): domain Eukaryota; kingdom Fungi; phylum Basidiomycota; class Agaricomycetes; order Agaricales; family Omphalotaceae; genus Omphalotus; species Omphalotus guepiniiformis. The sequence continues at coordinate 162,245 of JAQOOI010000017.1, forward strand.
CCGTCCGCTTAGTACCGTCGCTCGAATGGTACCTATGTTTATCACTGGGTTATCATGTAATGCTTTTATTGCATTGGTTATTGGTCATGTACCACTTGTCATGATTCTAGGTATGTACTTCCCGTCCCTCTCTTTCAAGCGCGAATGCGCTAAATGCCTTTTCTAGCATGTGGAACGGCTCTCACTGGCGTAGCGGCCCTCTTATTCGCTGTGATTAATCCCAACGCAACTTACTGGGCATTTGGGTTCCCAGCTGCCATTTTGGCCGTTGTTGGTGCTGATTTTGTGTTTGCTTCTGGTACGCTGTTCGTTGCGAAGGTCTCGCTCCCGCACGAGCAGAGCGTCGCTGGGGCTGTGTTTCAAACGATGACTCAGCTATGGTTGGACTTTGCTCTTCGCCGGTGGTGGTGGCTAACGTTCGTTCGTTCGTGTTTCTGTTTCTTGCAGCTGGGGACGTCGTTAGGCGTTACTGTATCTACGGTGGTCTTTAACCGTATCGTAGCGCAACAAGCTAGGAAGGAAGGATTCAGTACTACTGATCTGGAAGGAAGCGAGTTACCTCATTGGATACAGCTGAAAGGGTATAGAGCAGCTGAATGGACGAATTTTGCGTTTGGCATGTTGGGTTAGTTTCGGTTTCATTTTTAACGCTTGATAGTGCTTTTCTTAGCCATTGACTGACTGTTTTTGCGTGCGCAGCGACTTTGTTGGGTGTTATCTTTCTTCGTGGTGTTGGGATTATTGGACATCGTGAACCTGCGAATAATAATGGAGAGGATGAGCGAGATTTGGAGGAACAGGATACGCTTACTGTGCCGCCAGAATCGGATGTTAAGGATGCGAGGGTGGAGGAGCGTTAATTGAAACTTTTATTGAAGTTTCGGTCAACCCTTGGCAAGGATCGACGATGACCCTGCATCATGCATCTCATTTGTACATATAATATATCTTCAAGACTTGATTTAGACTTTATATACTTTAGACTTTTTGTAATCCATAGCCGATGCTACACAGGCTACCAAGGACGATAAATAAGTTACGACCAAGATATCTATTATATAGAACTATATAAAGGGTAAGATGACCCCAACCACAACGCTAAATATGCATACCAGCGACGAGAAACTCCTAGACAACATCGATGCATTCGATGACGAATCCGAATTCGAATCCTCCAACCCACCTACACCCGCAATCGTCGAGTTCCCAATATAAAACGAAAGTTTATCACTAAGTATAACCAACGCCGCACCAGGACCCGGAATATCAAGCGTACATCCACCCGTACACTCCATCGTACGAATCTCCTGCTCACCCAATAAAGCCCCAGTCCCACTAACACTCTGCCCTGCCCAAGTAATATTCTCCGTCTCATAAACAGAAGGAGCACTAAGCAACCTATACTGTAAAACCCCACTCGTTATATCCTCTGGTATCCTAAAACTCTGAGTCTCCCCAGCATTATCACCGTAATTGATGATAACGAGTTTATCTCGCGTTGTACCTGCGTTATCCCATAACCCATAAGCAGCTACGGAAGCCCAAGGGGAGTTGTTTGAGTCGTTTAGGTTTAGGTCTGAGACGACGGAACCGGAGGGTGAACCTGCTTCGGAGAGGAATAGGGCAGAGTAGTATGTTGAACCTGTGTGCCAATTTGATCCTGATCCTGATGAGGTTGAGGTTGAGGTTGAGGTTGAGGTATCGTCGGGTGTTGGAGGATCGAAGAGGTTGTAGGTTACACCGTATTCACGCGTGTGGATGTATGCTGCTGTGAAATTTGATGAGACGGCTTTGAGACCTGTATCTATTGCCCAGAGTGTGGCGGCAAACTGCCCCCGGGAGTAAGTAAGGTGGATGATTGAATTATTAAGCCGGATGCGGCGGGGAGAGGAAGCTTACGGTATTTGAAATGTTAGATCCTCCGCAGCTTACGGAGTTGTATTCAGTTAGTAAAACGGGGATGTTTGCTGTTTTAGCGAGGTTTATCCCATCTTCGTTGAATCCCATGTAATCCTTCACTGTCCAAAGAAAGAATACGAAGTTAGGGATTCAAGCTAAGGGTGAGATGGAGAGTACGAGGGTACGAACGGTTCATGTGGGAAAGGTAATAGGTTATGTTTGTGTTCTTGTCATTTGGTCCGCCACAATTATTGTTAGGGTAGTGTTGGAGGCTAGGCAAATGATCAGAATTAAGTAGAACCCCCCGAGTAATGCCCGTTCAATTGAACTCACGTATAATACTTGTAAGAATCGTATTGAAGACCTGCGTTGATAATATCTGCCAAGGACCTAACAAAAGGAAAACCAAAAAAAAACGGGAACACGGGAACGTCAGACCGTATTTTCTCATCAGCCCCCCGGGGGGTTCTTATATAGATAGATAGATATCTAAGATAGATAGATTGATACGATACATACCATTGACAACAAACTGTTGGTCCACCAATGATAGGGTTGTCCAGGAGATTTTGTGATCGCAGGTCGTCTAGTACTTTTCCGATTTCGGGTATCTAGTTGAGAATGTGTATGAGACGCGGTCGTGAAACGGTGAGGAGAAATCCGAAGGGAAGGGAAGGGAAAGGGAAGGGAAGGGAAGGATAAGGTGAACCGGACATATATAGGCTGAGATATTATACGCATCCCTATTTCCGTGGCCTGCGTAAAGATCAGGTTCCTACGTGAGGTGATACAGATCAATTCAATCAGACACGCCAGCCCATCGAACATCACAAATCCCACAAAATCAGGTTCATTGCCAAGTAACATCGCATCCAACCGATCACCAAGCTTAGCTTCCGCAGCTTTCGCCACCTCAACCACATTCCCATCATCCTCAGGATCCCTCATACTAAGTCCAATAATAAATTGCATAGGCGCCGCCTTGTCATACATGGCGTTCATTACGTCGAATAGGACTGGTCCGAAGTTTACTGGGATGTCGTTGAAGTAGGCGTTGGGGTCGGTGTATATTAGCATTGTATCGGTTTGGTTTGCGATGTAGGTGGAGCTGGAAAGGAGTTTGAGGTGAGTTTTAGTTGATCCCATGAAGCGGTTACACGTGTTGGGCTCACCCGTCCATTGCGTTTCCACCCACACGTATTCTCAGAGGATTGGTCGTACGAGCATTGAGATTGTGTAGGTAATTTTGTATAGCATCTGGTATTGTATCAACTGTTTTTCCCCCTGGAATTCAGAATTCAGAAGAAAGTAAACCCGTCAGTCAGCACGCGAATTGAGTGTGTGTATTTGAAAAGACAAAAAAACCAGAAAACAACTGACAAAGGGTATCAAAAGATGCCAGCTCAAACGAAACACCCAAAAAATTATCGCTGACGACGTTCATCATAGCGCTCGTGGGTGGATTAGCCGGGAAAGTGATATTGAGGACCCCTGCGCCATTGACGGTATAGACTGAGTAGATTAGTGAGGAAGAGAAAAGAACGAGCGACTGGAGTGTTGAAGGAAGCCTAAGGGAAAAAAACATGGAGAAGGAGAAGGGAGAAACGGACAGTGATTATAGTTAGCGATTGTACAGGTCATGCTTTTTATGATTTCCGCGACCCCATTGGCGTACGGCATCATTGTGCCAAGAAAACTCGGCCCTGGCGAAACATGGCCCAACAGAACGGTAGAATTCAGTTGAAGTGAGAGGGTATCGAAGTGAGTAGGGATGAGAGATATAATTGCGTCTCGCAGAGAAAGCTGTTACAGACCTTGAAATTTGGAAGTTTGAAGGTCGTCTTTGTCGAGACATGGAATGTGGGTTCTAGTTTTATGGGCCCGGGGGGCACATGTACAGCGGATAGATAACCTCTCATAAAAAAATTTACGGTCAATGACAATTCACTAGTGAAAGCAAAGCATTACAAGTTGAACATATCGTCCAATGGTGGTCAGCGGCGAGCGCTTCATCATCATGCGTTTAGGCAGTTTATGTATCTGGAAGTTTACACAGATACCCAGGTCTCGGCGAAAAATATGTGAAGTCTGAGTTTGCAAAGACTTTGCCAAGTCTTTGCAAAAAGTCGGCAAATTAGCAGGAGGCAAAATGTTCCGGAATAGATATTGGCCAATATTCTTAGAAATGTTCTCGCAAAATATTTGCGAAACTAGCAATGTCACATGATGACATTCCCAAATAGTACTGCTGGTTTTCCCGGGTTTTTCTCGCACCGCTCGCGATCGCTCATTTGCCCGCTTCCTTGGACCACAATAGACAGTAAAATATATATATTTATTCGCTACAAACAACTACAGGAAGCATTGTAGTACATAATGATTCAATGCCCTTGACCTTCACCAATGACCCAATATTGGCTGAGGAACCTCACCAAATTAGGATCGCTAGGCTGGCAAATTGGTTGTCCCTAAAGTATAATAGTTGGTCAGATTCAAACTGTGCTATGCCATGAAAGAGGATGCTAGACATACCTTGAGTTAATGCCCTCGCTATGGACTCTGAAAAAGAATGATGGGTGATTAGCTCTACAATAGAACCAAAGAGGGAAAGGGACAACACATACCTCTGAGATATGTGCTGGGTCCGGCATGCACTGAAGAACAAACAAACATGAGACGTAACACGTAAACAATTGAAACACTCACATCCTCTTCAGCAATGCCCAACTTAAAGACTGGATGGTAACCAAGACAACAGGAGGAGACATACCAACCCAAGGGGAGAAAAGGAAAGGCCAGGAATTGCAAGCAGCACAGTGAACATCAGCCTCCAAGGTCGTGGCTTCCGCGTGTACTGCTCACTCTTCAAGAAGGTGGAGAGGGAGGGAGAGGGAGGGAAGCGGCCTAGAAGCGGCCCAAGGAGGTGGTAGGGTGAGTGAGGGGAAGGAAGAAGTTGAAGTTGAAGTTGAAACGTTGAAGTAAAAAAACAAATCACGCCACCGTGATGCTGACAGAGACGTCGGAGTTTGAATAACATTGCCCTAGACCCAGCTTTACCTTTTTGGGGCAGATTTCGGATCATTTCGCTGGTTTGCAAATCTTTGAGGAAATTTCTGAGTACAAAATATGCAAATATTTGAAGTTGGTGAACATTTCGCAAATACAATTTGCAAAGAATATGAGAAAACAAGGCTTTGCATAAGTTTCACAAATATTTGTACAATACTTTGCAAAATCAACTCGGCATATTTTTGGCCAACAGTTCTTTGCAAATATTTCCATCGCTAGTGCGCAGCTGTGTAGCTATTCTTAATTTAGAACCGGCACTTTGCAGCAGGCCGCTGAGATCGAATATCTCCGGCCCCGCGGCATCAATTCAGTCGGAGATTTCCATTCCACCCGGACGTCGGATTAACCGAATTCACCGTTTTCTCTCGCAGCACCCCACCGTCAACATGCAAAAGATAATTCGAAAGGGATCTTGTCTTTGCCAGCAAGTCAAGTTCACAATAGAAGGAGAACCTTTCCACTTTCTCCTATGTCATTGTCAAAATTGCCAGAAAGCAAGTGGTTCTTCCTATATGGCGAATGTTTGGTTCAAGGAGCAGGTGAATGAATAGTCAGCGCAGCGTCATTGATGTTGAACCACGCTGACTTTCTCTTGAACCTTAGAACCTCGTGGTGACTGAAGGTCAAGGTGTTTTGAAGAGCTATGAAGATAGAAAAACAGCCAGCGGTCGAGCGCTTACACGAACTTTCTGCTCGAACTGTGGATCTTCGGTATTTCTGCACCCGAGCAAAGAGATCCCTAGAAATAATGATGTGGTTATCATTTCGATGTCGGCGATTGATGACCCGCATGACTGGGGTAAGTAAGCTGTTTAGCGCCTGTAATGATCGGTGGATTCATTCATTTCGTATTTCGTAGTTCCGCGGAAGGAGACTTATCTCGCCACAAAACATCATTGGCTGAAAGACATTTCTTTGAGGACAAAGAGTGCTGTGAAGACTGCTGGAAAGCTATAACTTGGGTCTCACTTCGTCTCAATCTGTAATGTATCTTGTATCGATCACCAGCGGTTCTTGCTTTCAGACTCTTGCCCAGGTTGAATTGCACACTGTATGTTTCGTTCCGTATTTCAATGTGGGATCACCGACCCTCCCGGGACAGTTGATATCCGCGGGCACCCACCGGAATGAATCTTTGCGAGTGGGGAATGGGTTTTGCGGAGCAGTGACACTGATTACCCTGTTAGGTAAGTGAATAAAAGGGTCTCTTGTTGGTGCCGAGCTGCGCGTTCCCAGGTCCGTCGTTATAATCATTAGAACATCAGAATACAATGACAGATAGGCGTCGCTGTTATCCTATTATGAGTATCTGCGCTCCGGAGCTGAGCCATAGGCGCATCACATGCGCCCACAGTGTCCAACAATTTCGTGTTCCAGGTATACTCACCTACCGAATCGACTCACAATTTGCGGGCTCCTTATTCAACTACGTTCGTGTAGCTATTGAGCTACATGCGCGCCATATGAACCCACAACACGCGTTTTGAACTCTGCCGCTCATGGAGTTTTACAGCTTTTTGTAGTTTTGAACATGTCAACAGACGGTGATCTAACACTATTGTGCATGAAGGCTGCCGTCATCTGTATACCTTGTCGAGTAATTTCCTCGTGCTTCCATATTCTGCGAAACACCAATGGATCATTGACGCCCAAAGGCCTGACTCAACTTGTATCGCTTTTAGTCCTGACGGGTCCAAAGATGTGACGGTGGGTGTCTGTGTGGCTTTCTCCCTCCACCTTCGACAGGGTACAGACACCCTCGTTTTACTTGAACTCTACCTCTAGAGAACAAGAGCACACAGCAAGGCCGTAAGATCGCTTAGAACCCCTCCGCTTTGTTGCGCCACACTGTCTGTGCCCTTTCTGTCTTAGAGGGAGTACCGACTCTGTCGAAAACGTCGGCTATCCTCTAGAGGAAAATGATCGGTGAGTAATGCAGCGCAGTGGTCCATTCCTTTCCCTCTCTTAAAAGTGCTTTCCTGCCACCTCCAGACTCCAACAACAACTCTCCTTCCCTATAATTCCATCCGTCCTGCATGAACCAAAGAGATGCTCCTTCCCGTGTAATGCTCGACCTACGCCAGCTCGTCACCAACTGGCTCAGCACCATTCTTCACGAAATCGAAACTTATCACGCTCTCCCACATCTCACTCGGCCACACCCTGCACATCCTCTACCTCTAGGATTTCCATTCACCTTGGCCACTATCACTCAGCCCATCAGATGGGTCGAACTACAGAACGACTCTCACCAAATTGACAGATCTTGCACCGTTTTTCTAAGGTTGCGGGAATACCCTCAAAGGTGGAATTCGCCATTCATATGGACTGTATACACTGGTACGAAGATTTCAGTTATTAGCTGTGTTTCCTTCGCCACAACTCTTACTAACCACTTACCTTGCAGCAGATCGAATGACTTTGGGATCTGTCGAGGTCGATAGTCGAATTGCCTACGATACGCGCAGGCAGGACATCATAAATCCCACACTAATCCTGCAATCGATGATAACTTCTCTTCAAGTAGGCGCTGTGGTTGTCATTTCCAGTAGAATTATCCCGAAGACGCCAATTCCTGGACACCCTCATGCGCATGTCGGGCGATGGGTCGAAGTATTCGAGCTTAAAACCGCTGCGGGCCAATTGATTCGTGAATGCGCGACTATAGCTGTCTATCCTCCTCGACGTTGCCCGGAAGTTGGCTGTGTTATTCTTCTTCCTCATTTCGGACCCGATAGATGTCTTTATCATCTGCAGAACTTCCAATATCCACCGCCAGGATTTGGGTAATACGTAGATCGCCTATTTCAAGCTGTCGCTTGGGATGTGTATTGGTCGGTGTCATTGCCCCTTGGATAACGCGTTGAAGGTGAAGCGGTGTCGAAGAGGTGACCGCTATTCAGGCTAGGCTGTACATGAATGGACATATTGTTTGATTTGTATTGTCTCTTTCGCAGTCTTCATATATATGTACATACTTACATTTCTGCTCTCGGACAAAGCATTGGACAGTAGGACAAGGATTACTCGGTTTGATACAAGGACATTGTACATACATACATAAGTATTTTGAATTGTCGTAACTGTGATGGAAAATACAAGGCCCGGTGCCGGTGGAGACTTACATACTACGTCAAGTATATGTTACACCTTTGTTCTTTATTTGCCAGACTCGGATATTTATTGTAGGCTAGGGAACATCAACCGATGCCGAGAATATCTCATCAGATCCCCCTTGACACTTGTTGTCCACAAGTCCGAAAAGACATTGCAGTCTGCTTCGCGCATAGCTTGTTTTTCAAGATCTCCGGGAAACCGAGAGCTGTAAACTCAGCACTATTGCTTATACATACACAAAGATTCAAAGTGCTCTACAGCTTTGTAGCGCTAACCTAGCGATCGTCGACACGTTCTTGATCAATCGTCAATCTACACTGCATCCGATCCGAACGATCCTGGGCAATGCATTGTTGTTATGAATGGCGGCGCTTACGGATGTGTGTAGTCCGAAAGGAATCGTTTATTGATCAAGAACAATATACATTGAGCTAAATGTACTGTGCCCGGGTAGAGTCCCCACTGTAGATACTAGAGTTTTGACCCATCAGCGTAAAATGGTATTCAAATTGATTAGGTGACTCAACGTGTATTTTGTATACATACATACTGAGGCACTTGGGAGAGGACGCGGGCTACTCATGACGGTGGCCCATTATGATATATGCAGTATAAAGGCTGTGAAATCGAAATAAATCAGTGTCGGTCAAATTGCTTCGGCCCCACATGCAGGCAGAAGAAGGCTGAGCTGAAGATATATACTACTAGTAATATCAGACTGGTCACCGAAACGGACTGTGGGCAGATTTTAAGATTGTGGGTACATACCAATATAATCAATCACATAACCTTAGTTTGAGTATTTACTTCGAGCTCTCTGGCTAGCTCTGATACAAATCCGACACATTCTATCTTTTGGGAGTACTAATTGATCGGGAACTGCTAACGAGAAGGCCGTTTCAGTCAGTTCTATCATGTACTATGTAGTATCTCGCCTCTGTGATGGACTCTGGATCATCCTGACTGATGAACAGCGATTTATCTTTGATTTCTCTTAGTATGGCTACGTACTTACGGGTAGTAGACGTAGATTCGTAGCCCAACATCTGCGGCGGCAACAGCACTAAACATATCTGGGTGTATTTGAAGTCCCAGTGTTTGCTATGTTGCATATCCATTCATGTCTAGTACTACACACTCGCATCTGGCCAAAAATACGTTTGGAAGATCAAACTGACCACCGCAGGGGTCGAACCTGCAATCTCCTGATTCGTAGTCAGACGCGATGCCATTTCGCCAGGCGGCCATTGAAATTAAATAATCTCGGTAGCAATATAAAGCGGCTAAGGCTGACTTCCATGCGATCGGAAGACCAACATGAATATTATCCCAGCCACTGACAGTGACCTACTAAGTGATCAGCTCGGAAGACCAGCCGTCTGCCATCTTTTTCCATCATAGATGGCCTCAGTAATAGTACCCGGAGCTCCCTGACTAATAAACCCAACCCTCAGCTCACGGGAAGTATTACTGCTCCCCATCGCATAAAACTGCTGACTTCCTTCAACAACTTGAAATCCTTGATGGGTGATACAAGCCGCGCAGGCTGCTCCTCCCTGAAATCCAGAATCGGAGTGTGAATATATTTTCTTAGAACGTGGCTCGGAGATACGAAGTATACATGGATCTAAAAGACCAGAATTGAGCTTCATAGCATTCACTTGTTCATCAGAGATCACCTACTGTTCCGAAACTTGTATTGTTGTATGGAATATTGGTCGCTGCGATTGGAGAGCCAGAAAGGACTTCACTGGCGGGTGCGATTGTGGCAGTGCCACACGAATCTGTTCCGACGTTGAACGCGTTGGTCGCACAAGTCTGGACAATAGCTCCTGCACTATTCTGGGAATACAATCGGGTGTTGCCGTCTCCCCGGAGCGATTGGATGGCGGCAACTTCACCTACAGCGCTGAATGAGCGCACGTTAATGGATTCGGGACTCGCTGTAGCCAGAGTGAAAGTGGAAGCGACGATGAGCTATGATAGTTCAAGTAAGGGTCGGTACACCGGAAAGCAGCCATGAAGCAAAGTGGGGTCACGCACTTGCATTGCATTTTGGCGTTCGGTTTTGAGATGTGTTCTGATTGCCTGTACATCTTCAATCAAGACGTCGATCTTTCAGCTGGTGGAAGACGGAAGACAGAAGACATATCCGCGTGAACCTAGACCCCAAGATGATCGCTCTCTGATGCTGACATTGTTCTCTAGATTGTATAGCATCTTATTAGAGGATAACTCTTGTGAATAGTGGGGATCATACGACAAGCTGGTGACTCCGAAACCCGCCTAATAAAAGGCTTCCGACATGCTGAAAACAATTGTCCATTCGCAGCCCGTCGATGAACCGCTGAAATTCGTGCTTTGTCTTGAAATGTTCTGCGTAAGGCTACGAGTCATGAACGGGGGACTCGTATGAGTGGAAGAAATGAGGGAGGAAGAGGTAACTTTGATACTCACCCTGCATAACACAAGTTCGTTTCCTGCGTCTCCGATGAGCTGGAGCAGACCCAGACGACCTCATTATCGAGCCTCGACTCGGAGATGGAGTCAGACGTGGTGGACGGAAGGCTTCATTCGTTATATTTATGTTGCACATCGTATTCAAAGTCTTCGTATGGCCTCCACGCGGTCGCGTCATCGTCGTCGTGAACCACTTGAAGAGACTATGTGCCACTCTGACATGGCACTGAGCGAAGGCTTTTACAAGTTCAAAACCATCTCTTGAAGCATCGGGAATGAATAAGAGCAGACTGTCGCATAGAGATAGGAAGGTGTAGACTCAGTGTATGTCTAGACTCTAGTAGGAATTCTGAGAGAATTTAGGACCGGGTTGCAGATAGGAAGGACTGAGAGACAAGCAATTAAGAAGAGTTGTCTTGTTACGAATGAAGGATACGATGTAGTGAATGAGTTCGATTGGGAGGTTGACCATGGCTGCGGTAATGGTGAAAATGGTACTATTTAATGGCCGCCTATGGGCCTTTCTTTGGGTCTTACCGGCCCGATGACAATCACATTGAAGCGGAGTTTAAAGTTTCTCTGTCACCCTGTAAAAGCGCTTAGGTTTGTTTCACCAACTCAATGCCATCCACCGACATAATCCATGTAGACATATTGTTCCGAGTCCTAATTGTAAAGTCAGGTTGAAGCCGCAGGCGAAACACTTCAAAGCTTCACTAGCACTTCCTACTCTCTGAAGATCTGGACGGGTGGGCTGGGGTACTAGTGGTTAGTGTTTCTATCCAGTTCTGACGGACCTAACAAAATCGTGTACAGACAAACATAAACCCCGTATTTGCGCTCAGACCACGAACACGCCCTAGCGAACATCATCTTCGCTTCCTCTACCGTATCTTTCATGCCCAGTTCTCGCACAGCTCAAAACCTACATCGCACAGCTATTTGGGGGGTTGCACAGGAACTAAGAAGAGAAGACAATCTTTGGGAGGGGGATTGGATTGGGGAATGTTGGAATATTGGAATAATCTAAGTCTTTGAGCTTTCGCAGGGGACGCAGGGGTACGTCATGTGTGCCTGAGTTCACATTCTTCATCAATTCATGCGCACCCAGCCTAGTAAGCAAACGAATTTCATTCGGTTTAAAACCATCTACCTATCCCAACCTTGAAGAGTCGACTGCAGCTTATCTCGCAATAGTGTTCTTCTCCGACCAAGCACTGGGAATTAAGTACCACAACGACTCTCAAATTACCAATACGACGTTCGACTCGGGAGGTCGCTGAGTTTGTAAAAAGGATCTTGTTCGACTTCATGGAAATACTCACGCGAAAACAGCTGGGACAGGGTTCATCGGTTCGTCTCAAATTTTCACACTGCAAACAATTCAATATAAATTTCGCGGGAAAATCTTAAAAATATGGTGAAATAACATGAAAAAGTTTAATTTTTCATGTTATTTCACCATATCTGTAATATTTTCCCATGGGATTTATGTTGAATTGTTGGCAGTGTCATCGGACGCATGTCACTTATTTGTCCAGCCCTCGAGGTCTTTGGCAGTTCACGTTTTGGTCGGTGTTGATTCTACTACTTACAACCAGTTACCACCCGTGGGTCCGTGGGTACTATATGTTCGCTACAATTCAATTCCAGAGTCATCGTCGAAGACTCTGGTTTTATCTGCGTACGTAACGTTCAAGGGGGTGGGTCTGGTGTGTGAAGGAGGTTACGAGGCGGATGGAGTCACTGTCAACTCCAGACGAACCTTCGTGCTTGTTCACACCACAATGATTCTGACTCAGTACTCATCGACATCTGTCGCTGTATGTTCTTGAAGTACTGCACGAGGCCAGCACGAAACCTGCGTTGTGCACCCAGTCTTGAAAGTTGAATGTGCTCAGAGCGGTGAGCGTGTGACTTTAAATAAACGTTCAATGCATTATTCAACGGGCCATCGTACAGTGTATAACGAGTGAAGTCCTATCATTGAAAGTCATACAGCAGTAGACTCGTGATGCTCGTGCTCCAAAGGCTTGGGAACCGATAACGAAGTACGATTAGATGGCGTCTTTATCGATTCAGGCAACTATTGTCAAATCAGAGGAATTCCGTTCACATTAGGATTCAAATCTTCAGGTATGAAAATTGCACATACATGACGTCCCTCTGCTCTTAAAGAGCTATAGTCAGTCTCCGTCACCTCCAATTCGAGGGGTATTGTGAATGCGGTATGTGTTTCCCCTTAACCGAAACGCTTTGTCAGAACCTCAAGGCACGAAAAAGCACATGTAACACCACCCTTACCTATGGGACTCGATGGTATTGATCCCGGGCTGTAAGACAGTCGGCGGCGGGGTATCCTTTCTGTTGTAACAGCTTGGGTATCATCTGAGGTCGCATCTACTGTAGTACTTGGACATGTCTCGTACTCCTTAATCACGAGCAAGTTCAGTAGGATGGTGAGGGTATATAAACGTCCGAGGATGTCGAAGAGTATGACGAATCCTGTGGAAACCGAGAAGTTTTTAGCGTGTGAGTGTACTGCATGGAACGAGTTTGATGAAATCGCGTTTGGAATTTTACTTACCGGACTCTGAAGTAAACAACAGAATAATCATGAGAGACGTTGCTGAGGATGTGACAAGTCCACAGGTCAGAGTGTTCATCGAAACACGACGAATAAGGCTAAATAGAGCAAACAGAAGAATCAAGCGTAAGTATTCAACATATACTAACAAAACGCCGCGGTACAGACTGGCTCCCCTCCACTCGAATCAAAAAAGCACGCACCTCTTAGTTTTAGCATACGCCGTATGTAACGTTCTTAACTTGTAAATCATAACAGACGCAGTAAAAATATCCGTTGAAGCGCAGGTGACCGCTGCTATGCTGAAAAATTTGCGGCAATTGCCCATGACACAAAGAAATGAACAACCGGGAGGAAGGAAGTGAAGGGAGGAAGGAAGGAAGTGGGAGAAATGTCAAGCACACTTCAACAAGTGAAGGGAAGACAAAAAGACACACATGGTAGTAGTGAGGGCGAAATCAGTTGGAGTGGGCGAAAGATGAGTGATAAGATATGAAGCCGAGTAGAATGCGAATGCGGTCTGTCATGGTTGAGTCATTCCAGAATTAGAATCCACGGTGGTTCGGAAGCGTATGCCAAGGGGTCAGGTCAGGTCAGGTCAGGTTCGATGATAATCAATAATTAAATCGCTTGACGTACATGCACAATAATCAGAAACAACATAATTGAGGTGATTAATCTGTTGCGAGAGCTAGGGTGGATTGGATTGGATCAGGATTGACATCCATAGGGAAGGAAGATGAGTAAAGAGATTGCCAGTGACAGCCTGGGTACCGCAAAGGATCAGGTAAGACTCACATGATCCAATATCGATGCGCGTAGAACGCTTGCTCGATCATTGCCGATAGGTAAGTGAGGAATATTTTCGCGGGTAGAGGCCAGAATTGTTGGGGAGGTACAAACCCTATAGTAGTAGAAAAGAAAGAAACCCTGCCCCATGAGCAAATAGTCTTTTGTCGCAAAATGGCCCTACAGGAAGGGGGGTTTTACCTTCGAGTACAACTACATACTGCGAAAGCGAAGGTTGGAGGAGGAGGAGTGGGATGCTCAGTGAGAACGTATTCCAGGGTACGACCACAAAAACATACCAGATAAGCATTATAGCATACAATTGCGGAACAAGCGGAATCTAGGCAAAGAGATGCAAGCAATATCCACTGAAAACGAGCCATCGAGCGTGAATGTAGGAAGTAGTATATCCCAAGTGATATTTCACATCCGTAGAGCACGAGATTGAGCCAGGAAGATAGGAGGAAGGGACTGTGGAAGTGAAATTCAAAGATCAAAAAAAGTCTAGTAAGTTGGGAGTTTGTCTTTGGAAATACCGAAACACCGTGAAAGGGGAGGAGGGGGAAGGAGGAGAGGGGACGACTTACGGTTCTTGCCCAGTTGATGACATAGGTATAGACCTGAAGAGCAGTGGTATTGCTCGTACACGAATGAACACCTCGTAGTTGCAAAAGAGAACGCCTGGTCGTATGTGGGGTCGGCGCGAGGGGGGGGAATAACGACATATATACAAAGGGTGACTGACATTGATTACGGCTGGCACTTTCATATAACATAGTTTAGCCAATAGGCAAATCCATCCGGTAGTCCAAACGAACGAACATGATTGAGTAATTAAGTTTGTGAGAAGAACGAGTACTATTCATTGTAGTATGTATGTAGGAGGCTAAGTACATAAGTAAGTAAATATAAAAGTAGTACATATTGAATTCATTACTTACGCGTTTGGCGAGTTCGGAAGGGTCAATTGCCGGTACTTCTCTCAGCCCTGTCCGAATACAAAAAGTATGTACATACCCGGGGCTTTGCACGATCATGCAGAATTGGAATTTGGGCAAAAACATACTAGAAGGCTTGGCCTATTGAAGAGGTCTCGCGACACACCTGGCAGTTCCTCGAAAACATACACGGGTTCCGAGTCGGATTTTCATGCGGATCCGCCACTAATATCACTTGAACATATTTTGATCCATAACCATTCAGTATGTCACACTGAAAGTAGAAACTACGGACGGATTCAATAAAAATCTACATTAGAAGGCATCTTATTTACCCTCACTCTCACTCTAGACACGAATACCCTACTCGTGATTTATGCATGGAACCGCGTTCTCAAGTCAGTTTAGCTTATGGTTGTGTGAGACCCAGATTAATGTATTGTGATTCTACAGCGTGTGAGGATTGTCACGGAATATCAAAGCAGGTGATCTGGTGTTCCTGTAGCATCGTGGTTTGGCGTTGAACAAGCCTGGAAAATTCCAAAGTGCTAGTTCAAAAATACCCATTTCGAGTTTGACTGTCAGAACAGATCGACTTGAAGCTGGAACTTGCCGTTTGCTATCGAAGTTCTTCCATCTTTGTTACTGTCGAAGACATCGAAGGCTAGCCAGGTGACGACGAGGATAAACAGACGACCGCACCCCGAAATCCTGGTTTACTACTGTCTGTGTAGTACTTGGTTACGACCCACGACCACTCGCCGATTTCGTGCGCTGACCTTGAAGTTGAGATTCAAAAGTGGACGCGTCGGAAAGGTGGGATCTTTTGAAGGGATGTATAAAAAGAACAGTAAGGTATTTTCCGAATCTCTGAGCCCGGGCAATTCCGATTGGCGTGCGTAACACCAACCAGAGGCGGCACGTGAACGTTCAGAATGTCCCCTCGCGAAGTCCTGTAGCCCTGTAGCAGGCGGAAGGGCAAAGCATGAGTAAGAGAGCGCGCACACGCCCACACACAAAGACACCGTAAGAGAGTCGGGCCTCCGGGACTGGAGGACTCTAGGGCAGAAAAAAATCTAGGTCGCTCCCATGTTTCTTCAATTGAGTGCTTGAGCTTGAATACATATCTTACTTCGGGCAGAGGCGCCAAGGCGGACGGAGCTGTCAAAACACTTCATTGTTGTTGAATAGACCCTCCCGGAGGTGGCAGCGGTGGTACCGATTCGTCATATGAACTAGGGAAAGAATGACCAAGGAAAGGATGGCCTTTCTCCAAGGGTCGAGTTCCGATTGGTATACATATGTTAGGGTTCCAGTGTTCTGGTATGTATGCTACATAACAAGAGCTTGATCAACAATGAGACACTAGAGGACGATGTTTCATGTACGCACCGTTGGATAGACGATTCTGTCGGTGTCCCTGCAGGGTATATGCGCCAGCCTTGAAGAAGCTTGATATGCGAGAGTTACGTTCCGCGTCGAAATTGTTTTTGAAGATTGTTCTATCTGGCATTTCAGCCACTCGACATGACTCCTCAGCGCACCTTGAGTTGAGTCAACTTTCGAGTACATCCGTTATGGGGTGTAACTCACCAGAATTGATAGCTTTCACTTTTCACCAGCCCTTCTTCCTATCTGTCGAACTCGGACACACCGCCGACGCCCACTACGTAACCTGGGCATCCTTTTCCCTGAGATTCAACCAGGACGAAAACTACGGTGCGCCTCGCGTAGGAAATGAATCGTCTCCGTCGACGTCGTGCGACCATGGTCCTAACCAGTCCTAACCCAGACTCGCACGAGAGATCGGCAGCGGAAGAGAAAATCATCGGCGGTCGTAATAAAGAGATTCGATGATACATATGTGAAAGTTTTATACAACGAGCTGGTTATGTTGGAATTTGGAACAGGTGAGGACTTGAGTCTTCGGCCGTTACGGCTGTCTTCGGCGATCGGGTTTTGTTTCCACCCGGGCCGGCTGTACCACGTGAGCTGTGTGGAGCCTGCCGGATGAGTCGCTCGGCAGTATGCAAGAGCGTCAGACGCCCATGATGCTTTACCAGAACCATACAATTTTTCATCCTTCGCTGCGCTGCGTTCAAAGTCAAATAAGTTACTCGTCCACGATGTTGAGGTACGAGCATTTCAAATAACTGCGCATCTGTAACGATTATAACTAGTAAGAACCTTTAAGTTGTTCCGACTTGTTCCTTGTACTTATTCAATTTCATTTTTCAGGTGCCTACGGTAATGAGTCCAATGTGCACTGTTATGAAACAAGGGTGGAATTAATCCCTACGGGTACTACATGGAACAAAGTACTGCAATACGCTCTGCTCTGGGCCGGGCTCTGCCAGTGGGACGATGACAACAAACCCAAAAGTCGCGTGCGAGGACACCGTGGACGGAATTGTCGTAGTAGCAGAGCATACCCCCAAGCTGCAGCTTCTTATCAGTATGTATGCGATTCGATAACCCTACGACGCATATACCGTGACCCCACAAATGGTTCACTAGCAAATCCCCTCAGGCTGGCCCGTATCATGTACGATTAATCGCTAAACTCGGTTTTATCGACGAGAGGTGCACCGGCGAGTGATGTTGCCGCCTTTCAATGCGTGATTGTCGTAAGACGTTGCAAACGCCGCCTTTACGAGTCCCAAGACAAAACCACATCTACCCAAGGTTGGTCATGCGAGTACGCCGCGCATATATCCCGAAAACAGACTAGAGCCTGTTCAGCTCACATCTCAGAAGCGCTCTGGTAATCATCTTTCTGTTCTTTCAGTAGGTAGTGATCCGGAGGGTAAATTATATAAATCAAACTCACTCACTAGGCTTATAGTCACGATTCCATCCTCACCTCTCCTATACGAGGTCCTCGAACTTATTTACGATGGGAGAAACCGGAAATCGGAAACAAGAAACAAGAAACATTCATATCGGCGAGCGCGCTCCTACTACATTTTCAGTAGCATATGATTCTATTCAGGACCCGATTAACCCTTCCTCCCTCATGAAATCAAAACCGAAATCGTAGAGGTCAAGGTCAAAAAGGCTGATTTCATAGAACTACATACAACTTGCATATGGACTCTCGTGAATACAAGGGGCTACTAAGTGGTAAGTACTGGCTAGGCCTAGGTAGGTACTAATATCGTACGTGCCGGGCTACGCTTTCAATTTCAATTCATTTACTTACTTACTCACTTACTTACCAAAAAATCCCACCCGTTCGTACTCCGTTCGTTCTATGTACTTAACCGATTATCGATTATTGCTCGCTCGCCTCCGTGGGTTGAGTCTGACGTATGTACATAGGTCCTTACTTTCAGAAAACACGAGTAACCTCCTATGTATGTACATAAACCACGTTTTACCGCACGGCGATTGTTTTGAACTCGATAAAGAAACAATCATACCCATCATACCCATACTCATGCCGGTCTGTTCCGAATTTTTATGTATGTATCATTGTATAGGTATTCCGAGTCGAGGACGATTTGAGGGACGGAAGAGTCAATTATCTATTTATGGTTTCCATATGAAGGTGGGTATGTACTACATATGTAAGTACGTGATGATGCATATGATGATGCGTGGTACCTTCCGACCCCTGACCTGAACAGGCCGAAGATTTGATTGGATAAAGCGTGCCGGTGATGCCAAGAAGTGCTAGTGAACTCCGAAGTGACGAAGAAGTGGATTAGTTACGCCGGCGGTACAGTAGAGCGCCCGCTGGGACCTTTTAGGAGACCTTAGGCTACATGTTTTAGACTCAGGAATGCCAGGGGAGTTGGATTGGCAGTAGTTATTTATGCCAGATGTTGACTTTGGATTGATATATATTGATATATTGATATGTCGTTTACTAGTACATACATACTAGTTGTTAGCCTGACGTCAATTGCAACATCAATTTGAACTTGCTTGACTTGAGGTCCGGATGAATCAAGTTCCCCCGGCTTGCGACTGCTTGAAGCGAAGCATAATGAACGAGTTAGTTAGTTAGGTATTCTTGCTGTGATAACATACTGTACATACTACAATATACCCCTTCGAAGCAGTGTCCGAGTCGGTTCTGCCCAAAACTAAAAATAAGTAAGTAACTACATACTCTACTGTTGACACAAGGTTTCCGGAATTCCCGGCATCACTGGCCGCATACTTGCACAAGTATGTATTACATACAGTACTTATTCAACGCACTTTAGCTGCCATTTCCTCGCTTTCAACTCAATTAGGCATAAAACATATTAAACAATTTGACTTCTCGGATTCCTCGACTCGGAGTCGTGACATGGGATTCCTTCACCGGGCGTTGCCTGAGGTATGTACGTTAGTATTTAATGGTATGTGTTCCTTCAAATTCTGATAGGGCGGTACGCGGTATGTCCTGTCCTGTCCTGTCCTGTCGTATTCCGACCTATCTATCCTAACGTCCGAGTCCTATGTCATCACTATGTGACAGGGCCTGCCCTGCAGGACCCACCAGTAACATAACATCATAACATAAACACACGCACACCCCTCCGACGAGACGTTCTTCCGAGTCCGACTAAACGGACCTTTCCTTTCCTATGTAAGTTCCAGATCGCGAATCTGTTGTCTTTGTCTTTCTCGACTTCTATGTATACTCTTCTATATCCCACCTCTCGGAGGTCTTTAAGGACTTACGTATGTATTACTATATTACCATATTGCCATAACCTATTTCGCTCTCCCCTTAGATTTCACTGACCACATCCAGAATCGGAACAACAGACTTCGGACTCGGACTCGGACCCTGGGACCCTGGGACCCTGAGAGGCCGCGTCCCATGCGAGTACGTCTAGTATGTGGCTTGTGAATGAACGAGAGAAATCGGTAAAATCGGAATTGGAATAACGAACACTGGGCGACCTCACCGTGGAACGAATGGTATGTACGAACGTACAAACACGGTATGAACTATGTAACAAACCCACCTGTCTATCATTGTGCTGAAGGGACTCGGAGGCACCGTACGGTTCAAGTTAAGAGAGACTCTCGTATGTTTCACCCAACTCCTTGTATGTACCTCCGATCCATTGTATTCTAATCAGTAAAGGTACGTACCGTTACACATTTCACGGAGTCAAGAACAACTCGGCCCCTCCCTCGTGGAAAACATAGATTTGACGCGGGCCATACTGTTACCTGTACATTGAATAAACCTCCTGACCTGACCTGACCAATGACATGGACATCTTGATTAGAACAGTGGCAAAAAATATGGCAGAAGTTTACGTTTACCTTTAGCACAGCCCATGCCCATGCACCAGCACTGTGCCGCCTCCACGATCTAAACGCCGAAGTGACAAAGTTAATACATTTACAATCATTTTCGACGTTCGACGTTCGACTTGGATGTAATCCGTTGAACACCAGTACCTCGGCCATCCAATCAACCGATTCGATTTCTCGATACACGTTCAACTTGACTCAGGTCCGAGTCTTGAAGCCCGAGTCTAGCTTTAGCATGTACAGAGTATAAAGGTACATACGAAAGAATCACTATCATCATCACTTGTGCCAAGGTGGGACCCGAAGGGCTCCTCATGACAAGGAGTCGATGGTTCTTCATGAAGAAGTCCTAGTGCCTATGAAAGTAAGTAAGTGTTACACGTAAATACATGACATACCCACACATACTGTACTTAGGGCAAGGAACGTTAGCTGGCAAGAACCCTATGGAACATGGAACATAATGATACTATAGCTTCGTAGAACCGCAAGAACCTTTAACCCTTGAACCCTTGAACTCGGACGCGTGCTGCAAGTGTTATAGATGGAACAAAGGAGGGGTGGGAGTCTGAGCCTCTGAGAGGCTAGACTATGTAGACAATGACCGATTGACAAGGGTTTGTTTTTTCTTCAATGCCGAATTCTTCGAAGGACTTCGAACGCACTCCGAGTGGAAGATGAAGATGAAGATGAGTCATGGGTTGTATCCCGATATCTTTTGATCTTGATCCGGGCGGACGGGTATGGAAGGAAGTAAAGTTAAGCACGGGTGTATTTAATCGGGACTAAGAAGGACAACGTGTTGTGAGCGAAGATTCCCTTGAAAGAT
The DNA here is from genome assembly GCA_028554645.1 of Omphalotus guepiniiformis. Classification (NCBI taxonomy): domain Eukaryota; kingdom Fungi; phylum Basidiomycota; class Agaricomycetes; order Agaricales; family Omphalotaceae; genus Omphalotus; species Omphalotus guepiniiformis. The sequence continues at coordinate 183,198 of JAQOOI010000017.1, forward strand.
TCAACTCGGAGGGGTAGAGAAAGAGTATCGGTGGAACCCAAGACCTCCCTCCCAAGACTCGAAACTGTGGAGAAGAACCTGAAAAAAACGGAAAGGAACGGCACCATATACAAGGCACCCGTGCTCGCTACTGTGTCGGATGATCAGCATTCAATTGTGACTAGTCGCATGGGGCATGGATTCCACTGAATATGATTATAATCAGGCAGTTGCCTTAATTGTGCAATGGTCAGTAGATAAGTTGTAATCCACTCACGCACGATATGGAGCTAATTCAACGAAACCCGGGTTGAATGGAGCATGAATTCGAGGACATAGTAAGCCCGTAGTAGTGTGATTCGGGAAAGACAAGGGCGCCATAAGATTTGGTGAGAACAATCACATATGGGACACCGAGTACCAAGAATTGCATGTATGTACATTACACGATTTAGGTTGATAGAATTTGTTGGAATACAAAGGCTAGAACAAGTTCTTATATCATGGACGGAGTGGAGTGGACATCATCATATGTAAAGTCCGTCAAGATTCAAGAAAGAACACAAAGGCACGGAGGAAAAGAGAAAAAAAAATCAAACCGAGGTACCTTCGGAGGTTCGGCATTACAACCAAAAAGTGGCTTGCCTTCGGATCAAAAAGGCATGTGTCATCAAGCGCCACTCAACCTCCCACTCGCTCCAATCTGCCGCGGCGTTTTTGCCCCTTTTTTTCACTTCCAAAACACTTGCTCGGCTGCTTGCCTTTGAGTTGTTTTACACTCCTTTTTCCTTCTTCCTTTACTATTTCGTTTGTCTACAAAGTCTAGACTTGTTATTTTATAACACACCACACACTACGCAAAAAAATAATACAAGAAAGAACTTTTGGCTTGTTCTAGCGCCCAGGGGAGGGGGGGTTCCAGGTACGTTTTCCCGTTTCCCCTCTCGCTGAAATGACATCTCGAAATCTCATCTCGATTCCACCGTTTTCGTTCTGACGATCTCGTATTTAAGCCGACAGTTTTTCAAGAGAACATGACTGTGGTTTTCTAACTACAAAAACCCCCACATTCCAACTAGAAGAAACGACCCACAAACTACCCCCGACTCCAAATCTCACTCCAACAAACTTACCATGATCCGCTTCGATAATCTTCCGCCCGAGGTTATGCAAGCTCTGTGCACACCAATGCATCTCGTACTTGCCCCAGTTCAAATCGCGTCTTCCGCCTCATCAGGTTCATCATCCACCAACTCAGCGACGATGTCAGGATCGTTGTTCATTGGTTCCATGTCCGCGATAAACGACCACGAGCTTCTCCGGACTTACCGTATTTCTCATTTCATCCAAGTCATCGATGCTTCGTGGCTCCCCCCGCTCCCAGAGACGGATGGTCATGGAGTTAAAGTGACGAGCTTCAAGATCGAGATTTTGGATACCTCGAGCGCGGATTTGAAGCCTTACCTCGAGACTGCGTGTGTTAGTATCGATCGCGCGTTGAGAAGCGGGAGAAACGTGTTGGTGCATTGCCAGCAGGTTAGTCTTTTATATTTCAAACCCTCTCTTTATTTTTACAACGTTCTTTGTGTATGTCAATGGGGGGAGCGGATCATCTCGTATCACAATCTTCATCGGACATCTCTTTCCATTTTCTTACTTCCCCACTTAACTTTTCTCTCCTTCTTCTCTTTTACTCCACAAAAGTGTAAAATCACGAGCTCATCATCTATTTTCTAGGGTGTCTCCCGCTCCGCTGCAGTCATCATTGCTTTTCTTATTAGAAACAACGGTATGTCGTATGACGCTGCTTTTGCGCTACTCCAGCGCCAGCGCGCATGCGTCAAGCCCAACTCTGGTTTCGTGAAGGTGCTCAGGGAGTGGGAAGCGACTTGGAGGAGGCCGGTGATGGGTAATAGAAGGTTTACGAGTTGAAAGGTACTCCGCACCTCACCCTCACCCGGAAGTTCCGGGTGGATGGAGCTTTATTAGTACGTCCTTTATCTCCTTTCTCCCGAGGTTTCGACGTCTGAGCTAGATCCAAAGGAGCTCCGAAATATACCACGGCTTGTCGTATTCCTCTCCATTGACTATTTCCTGCTCTCCATTCTTCAACCTATTACATACATACACAATACACACAACACACACGTATATCCCTTCTTTCCTTTCCGCTTTTTTCCTTCTACTTTTTGGGTATTTTGGGTTGTCAAATATTGGGTAAAATATATCTGTGGACTTGGTTCTCGTGTTAACTTCGGTGTGGGCGAGCGAGGGGGTGAAGAAAAATTTCCCTCGCGTGCGCCGTCCATGATATAAGCCAAGCCAAAGACCTCCTCGGCAGTGACGTCACATTCGATCTAATACTCCACGTGAGAACCAGGCACGAGAACTGACGTCATTATTTCATTTGTAGCCGGCGGGTTGTGATCCGACACGACACCCATCAATTACGGAGGACAGCGACGGAATCGATAATGAAAAACCTACAGTTCTACAGAAATAAATACACTCATACTCTTTCATATTTCATACACACTCAATATATCACTAGAACTATCTGCCTTTTCCTCATCCCTCACGTTCCTCCTCCTTTTCCCCATCCCCATCCCCATCCCTATCATCCCAATCTCATTCTCTAAACCATCACTCGCCAGACCATGCTTACTGAAATACCCCCCGCCGCCACTGCTACCAGTAACGTCACCCCCATAGTATGAAAGTGTTGGCAATGATTTACTAGAGCTTCTTCTGGAAGAGCGGTATTGCGCATGTACATCTCGAATAATCCCACTACTGCCGGGTGAAATGGGAGTACGTGGGGAGCTTTCGGTTTCGGTTATTTTGGATGTGTGGATGCTTATTATTTGGTTGAGAGGGAGGGAACGGGAGATGGAGTGGGTCATGCTGCGTGAGTCACGGTGGAAGGGGTTTGTTAGGGAGGGTGGAGAAGTGTAGGGAATTAATGGCGGAGGGCGGGTATTGTTTGAACGGACGATTATGAGGTTGAAGGTTATACCCTTTATAAAGATACGATGAGTATTCAGTGTGGTTTCGTGATTGAGGGAAGTTACTTACGATTATCTGAACGATCTGTTTGCGAAGGAAAGGAGAAAAGGTTAGTATCCTCTAGGAACGAACTACGACTCGACTCACAGTATCCGATACACCCAACTCCGCATTATTCGACGACAAATAAACCACAAACAACACGCCCACCGAAAACGTATAAATAAACCCAGATTCCAACAACAGCCTCATAGCTCTCGCCAAAGGATCCTTCTTATCCCAATCCCAATCCCGTTTAATCATACCCAAGTGCCGCGAGGCTGATTTCGACTCCGTATCCGCATCTACATCCGCATCTGTATCGCCGGCGATATCGTGAAAATACTGCATCGAACGAGATTTCGTACTCCATAGACGGTATATAATGAGAGAAGTCGTGATAACGTTCGTAGCGAGAGTGAGGGTAAGCATTGTTGTTATGAATGGTTTGATGGAATGGGAGTTTAGGGAGTCGCCTGAGCGGGAAGGTGAGGAAGCTTCGATTGCGGCTGACATGAAACCGCATACTGCGTACGAGGAAGGGGTGGGTGGGAGAATAAGTAAGTAAGTAAGTGTTGGGAGTTGGGATTGTGAGTAGGAGTGGGAGGGAGGGAGTGGGAACTAACCTGTTTCGCCTAGCCAAAGGAGAATAGGAAGAAAAACGATGGAAACCTTTCCATCCCAAACGATGAAGCATCGCCAGATCTAATCACACCCAGGCCCTTAGTTAGTTTCACGTCTTTTCTTCCAAACACCCCCGCCAAAAAAACTCCAATAACTCAAATAACTCACAAGTATCGCATCCCCACCAAACGTCTGCGCAACATAATCAACCATCTTCATAACATTAATCCAATTCCCAACATCATCAAAAACCTCATCCGAATCCGAGTTAACCGCCAGAACAAACGCATCGATGTTATGTCGTAATCCAAATGATACATCGAGTGTTGCGAAAATGAAAAACCATAATGAAGCAAAGATCATTGGGTAGTTGAGTTTTGGTTTTGATTTGGGTTTGTTGAATATGAGGACGCGGATGCACCAGAAGAATGTGACGAGGTAGATACCTGTGGGTATTATTTGAGGCCCAGGTCAGGGAATGGTATGAAAGGAAGAAGAAGATTGAGGCTTTTGCTCACCATAAGCGACAGATTCCATGAAAAGACCTACGATTTGAGCCGTATCGATAGGGAAGGTAGTACCACCCATCACCGAACCGTACGTACACGGGTACGGGTATACCTTGACGCACTAAAGAAGTTGGATAGTAATACCGACGACGTCGACCACCGCGGCCACAACCCGTGCAGCTGAGGGGCTGAGGCTGAAGAAGGCACTAAGACCCTTCGAGAGTCGAAAAGTTGGGTAAAGAATGAAGTACTGAAATTCCAACTTCGAAGGGGTGCTCTATGTATCTATTTAGTACTTGCTGTAGATTATACCCATCTGGCAGAATATCTCATCCAACCCTGGATCACTTAAATCATGGTGACTTTGCCAATGTAGGCTAATGTCTTCGCGAAGTCAAATGAGCGAGAGAGATAAGAATTTTTTTAGAGTAATAAGTTTTGTAACTCGGGGTTTTTGGTCAGGGGCTAGTTGAAAACTTACCCGAGTTGCATTGGTTGCCGTACGAACCGGCCGTACTTGAATATACTTATAAGGTCAAGGCTGGGTCAGAGGTGGTCGGGAGCTGTCGGGCTATCGGGAGGCCTGAAATTAGATTTTAGGCTGGAAGGCGGAAGTCTGGAAGTGTGCAACAGTGCAACTTGTCAGTGTGCGTGCGACGTGTGTATGAATGATATGATAGTGATGACAGTGGGAGACCTCAATCCGCTGCGCTGAGACTCGGAGTGGCGTTTGAGTCAGGACGGGAAGAGAAAGGCAGAGCACTAATGAACTCGAATGCCTGAAGGCTCAAAGTTTTTGCCCACATGTACAGGCTTTTTTAAAGTTATTGACTTTATTGAGCGCTGCCCTGCGAGTCGAATTTGTCGTCAATGGGTTACAGTAGGTTACAGTATCCTTGACGATATTCTTCGCTGAGCGCTCGCAGAGGACGGCCCGAACTTCGAAGTTCAAAGCACTGTTTTTGGTTTAGTGCGCACTTGAGCGCTTGAGCGCTCGTTGAATTTTTCTGTTTTAACTTTTTATTTAGAAGTTCAAGGAGGGCTAGGCACGAACGAGTCTTCGACCGATACTTACCCTCAGGATACCCTTAGATACCCAACTAACAATGCAGGGCTACTACAGAGCGCGTAATTCCATGTAATTCCCAGTTGTTAGTGGCCAGGGGGGGCCAGGGGGGTCGCGGTTTCTCTCCTAAATAGAAGATATGTGAGAGTCGCGTCAGGTCGCGTCATTCGAGGGGAACGTACACGTACCATATGACATTCGGAGACTGTAGATACCGTACTTGATTGTGGCGCAGGCGCATCACACTGTCAGGTCCCTAGGTCCCTAGCTACGGAAAGTCATCCGATAATCGGTTCCTCCCGGACCATGGAAGATGCGCTGAGGCTGGCAATTGCTGATCAGTGATATGTAGTTTTTGGATAGTTTTCGGCCATTCGAGGTGCCGGAGGTGATTGAACCACTGAAAGATCTTATGGAATAGGACTCTACATATAATTTGCAGAGTTATTTAGGTGGCTTGGTGCTCGGAAGGTGGAGGTGGATGGAAGGAGCTGGAAGGAGGATTGGGCGATTGTAGGCGATTTATGCCATGTGGCAGTTTTTCGGGGGCTTCGAGATAAGATAAGTAGTATTATCTAATCCCTTCACTTTAGCGCTGACTAGGCGCCGACGAAGTACCTCAGACGCAACGGTGGTTTATGTTTACCACAACCTACGAGCAACCACTTACTGCATCTCTTTCGAAAGCGATTTATCTCAGGTGAGGAAACTTCCAGTTCCGAGTATTCGATATGCGTAAGATGCATAGCGCAGGGCGGCGATTGTTAGGTTTTGGTGGCATCTGCTTGTTAGATGAAGACTTTTGAGACGACTCTTTTTCGGCCATGATTGATGCTGGAGGCTTCGTCTTCGTTTCTGAGGACATAGCGACAACGAAGGACTAAAGGAGAAACATGGAGAAAACAAAGTCAAATTAACAAATTACAGTGGGTGATCATGCATCATGTATAGCTAAGCTCCCGCTCACGGTGGCTCGGGTCATTCTAATATCTGACATCTACATAGTTTTAGTGCCTACGCTATTCACAAGATCGCTATTCACAAGATGCAGAAAGATAAATAGGTTACATTCATTACAAGTTTGAAGATACCAACGACAAAATTCAACGCGATAAAAAATCCATGGGTTTCTTCAACTTCACTGTCGTATCTCTGCAGTGCTTGTAATTGGAAAATGATATGGAACGAGATTACCTTTCGTCCGGAAGCTCCTTGTCTGCTCTCAAAGAAAGTAACTCGTGGTGCATAGACTCCTTCTCAGTAAACCGGTCACTTCCCGATTTGATTTCAAAATGAGATCCGCCACCCTCACGCACCAGCAAATTTCGAGTTACGTTTACTGGAAACCGTGCTGCAAGAACAGCTTTCTTGGTCGCTTGTACTATTCGACGGAATTGATTTATAAACGCAGTACCGGAACACACGCCAATAGGCAAAGCGGGAGCTACGCCATAGAGACTCAACTCATTGATTGAAGGATGAAATAGGGCGAATCGTAGTAAGGTAGCCTGCGAAGATTGCAAACTGAAAATTTTGCGCAACGATCACAAAGATTTACTTACCACAATATCGTCAGATGGTGAACTCGGATCTATTTCTCCAGCGTTGAAATCCACAGACAGCGATTCTAATCGAGAGCATCCTCTATACACCTCCGCGTTGGATCTTTCAATTACCCAGCCGGACGTTAGAAGCCCACAGGAAACTTCGAGCTTTCTGAGTGTGGCCTCGTGTTTTGGAAGGACATTCTGGTAGAAGTATCCTGAAAGTCTGGAATCGGAGTCGTCGCGAAACACAAGCTCCTGTAGGCCTTCCCCCTCGTTGTATGATGCTAGATACGATAACATTGCCTCGCTAACCTCTTCAACATGCAGATACCGCAATCGGACGCGTGCAGCTTTGAGGCCTCGCCATCCCTGATCGGACATGCCCTTTACTTTCAACCTCTTCAACGTCCGGAAGTCAATGTCCTCAGGAAGTGGAATGCTAGTAATATTCATATTTGACAGTTGCAGGGCATGAAGATGAAGGGCATTGTGGAAGGACGCTCGATCGAATAACGAGTCAAGCGTCCTCGGGCCCCGGTTTGCACTAAGTGTGCGCCGATCTGGATCCGCATAATTTTGAAGATGTAGGTCTCTCAGGCTTGGAGAATTTCGAGCTAGGATCCTAGCTATACCATCCGCATAATATCCATTAGAAAGGTCGAAGATCATTGTAAGTTTGGTGAGGTTACTGCCCGTCAGTTGCTGAATAGACGGCGTGAGCGTACAGTGGCCGAAATCCATGAACAGTTCGGAAAGATGCTGCATGCGATTAAGGCAACATATGATCTCATGATGCGTCCACACGAGGTCTTTTGAGTTTGCTGTCCAACTTCCAAAGTCGCCAAAGTCAATTCATGCTTTAAGAGGTGTGCCAATGAACTCACCTAACGCGTTGAACGTTGACTAGGACTAACGACTTAAGTGCCGGTCGAAAGTATTTATCGAATTTCAAAGCCCACTCTCGCTTGGTTTCTTCATCAACGTCTGGACTCTCTCTCCCGTATACACCGTCACGAATGCGATAGAAATCAGATTGAAATTCCGGTGCAAGTGTCCCAATGTTTAGGGTGCGGACATGTTGAGCAATCGCAGACGCAGACGTGTCCGCACCTGCTAAGCACTCCAAAAGCGAAATCTTGTTCTTCAGAATGTCCTTTATATATGCGATAGCTGTTACAGAAATGGCCGAGAAAAGGAGAGGATCGACGGCGCATTTGACATTTTTACAGATGCTGCGAAGATTCTTCAAGTCAGTGCGGTCCTGAAGCTACGAATGAGAATTGACCTTAGTGCTATCTGGCTTTGTGAGCTGTTTTTCAGTTAGCGACGTACCAATTCCGCTATTTTGTGGATAAGCTCAGGAGCGAGGAGATGAAATGACATGGGGAAGGAAGGAAGGGAGTATGTTTCACCCGACATTACTGAATCAGAGTAGAAGTGGGAGTAGGTGAGAGCATACAAGTGATACAGATCAATGACTCGAACACTGCCGCCTCAGATTAATATTCAATCAGCGTTTGATCATTATAATCATAGAAGGCTCATTTGAGGCTCAACTGGCAGCAACATCCGTATGTCTCCCGTCCAAATGATTGACATTGAAGTAAGATTGCAGTCTTGGTGGTACAGAACTGTCTTAGGAGGGAAAAACGGAGAGCGAAAGGCAGATGGAAGAGACATACAATATCTGAGCCATGGAGTCGACGTTTGAAGAGGTATTGAGGGGCGTGAGAAAGTCATCCATTTCAACATAACTGTCGTACCACCACAACTCAGGTTAACTTTGGCTTCTACGCGTCTAACGCTGGCATGGAATCCAATTTGAAGGAGAGGGATTTTGCTAGGTTGTGCCCAAAATCAATCGAATTTGGCGACAAGATGGTTGAATGCGCGCAAAGACGCCACTGTTGGCCAAATTCAAGCCGTTTTCTCGAATAGCGCGCACGATGGACCAGAGGATGATATGGTGTAGGCTGTAGGTGAGCGGCTACCGTGATATCTCAATAATCTGATGGCTCAGTCCAGGCGCAATTCACTAGGCTTCACTTGGCTTCACCCTCTCTACTCTCTACATAAATTATATCTCGCATCAGTAAGTACATAGTCGCAGGCTACGATACATTGGTATAAATCTCACTCAAAACCCCATCAGTTAACCTAGATATCAATAAAACCGAATGCTGATTGGTTCTTTACCATCGACCAGCCGTCTATGTACAATGTTACTTGTGAACGAGGACCACTGGGTGAACAGAAAGGGTCAGTCATCATAATATCTTATCAAAGATTGCGAGCTTTAACGTACCCCATTCCCGATGAACACAGCCGCCCTGCGAGCAATATCCATATCTACAGCCATATTGACATCAATTTGTTCTTGATCCAGCGTCAAATCCCTGCTTGACCGAATCGTATTCCACCCATCCTTTCTCAACGCATCTTTCAACTGGTCCAGCCACTCACTCTTCTCGTTCGTCAACAAAAACATCACGTCAAGCGTTCGGGGAATCTCTTCACCCTTCTCCAACCCGGCTTTGATATAATCTGCCTTGGAGTCTTTGACCTTTTGTACGATCGCATCAAATGTTGGTAGGCAGTGTTCCATGTACTTTTCCGTGTTCTCCGGAGTGTTCCAACCCCATCCGCCTCCCTCCGGGGGAACGAATACGTCCGGGAGGGATTCAAGTAAATTCCAACTATAGAACGTAGAGTTCCACGTCGCTAACCCAACACAAGCATCCTTGAAATCTCCCCGGCGTACGTGCATAGCAAGCATTCGATCGTACGGGTTACTGGAGGTGGGGTATGCGGGGCGTGGTCCATGAGGGAGGAAAAGGTACTCATTCCTATCCACTGCGCTTGCTACGATAGGTGAAGTGGCGAGTAAACGAGATGTAGGGGAACGAGAGAACGAATCCCATAATGCGAGCACACGATAAGAGCCCCATAACCACAGATCAAAGGTCTGTGGATACCCGTCTTCTGATCGTGGTGCAGGTACGATTTCAATACACCGCTCGGGAGCGTCGAGAAGCAATTTCTTCCAAGTGTCAAAGATCTCGTCTCCCATCAGCCATTCAATGGGCGGTTTCACATCGCGCGTATTTATGATTCGGCGCTCGTTTTTTGGACACACGACGTCAAACCACTTTTCGCTAATTGATCGAGGAGCGTTGTCACCAGGTTCCCAGTTCCCGCCGACAGTGGGTCCAGAAATGATCGCGTTAATGGGAGTTCGAGGAGGCCATTCAAGAAACTCGGATTCGGGCCAAGCGTAATAATCTGGCTTCCATACATAATCTTGGAAAACATATGCTCGTTTGGATTCATACGCAAGGTGAGCGTTCATTAGCCTGTTTTAAAACGTTTTGATCACCACCCGTTTGGCGTCAGGTGAGGCGAGAGAAGAGATATGTACTGCCACTTACACCTCGTTGAAGACATTGTTCCATCCGAGCATCTGGATTTGGTTAGAGAATTTTACGTAACGTCCCGTACGTCCCTCAGGAAACGGTAGGTCGAGATTATGCTGAGGTAGGTCTGCTTCCCATTGTCGCAGTTTTTCATAGGTAGGAGGACCGAAACCGTATTTCCTCCTACCAGTCATTGGAGCATTCGCTAGACCGACAAAGTCTCGGCCCATACCGCGAGTCGTCGGATGCGCGACGAGCAAAGTGAAAAACAAGAAGAGTGTTACACCGATGAAAAGCAATCCCCTCCTGCCACTAGCTCCCATGAATTGTCTAAGTCGGCCAAGTCGATACGCCCATGGTTGAGATGAGACATTCAAGTTGGATGCCAAACGTCGATAATGCCACTGGCCAGTGACCATGATGAGGAAAAAGGAAGAAGGGGACTCGGGGATTGGGAGGACAGAAAAGAAAAATAGCTGTTTTCAGAGGACGATGTGATATAAATATTTATCCCCGAGAATACACAGCCCTCCGCATCCCTATCCCTCTTTTGTATACAGAAAACATGGAGGCATGATATAAATCTGAATATGAATCTACCCGCATTGACCTAACCGCCGGTGCTAGTGCTTTAATGACGTACTGGCTGACGCTGAAAATGACCACCTGCGGCTATCCAAAGAAACTTGGGACTGGAAAAACTTGGAACTGAAAAACTTGAACTGAAGCAAAGCTCAAAGCTCTAAAGCTAAAAACAATGGGCGGCGAACATTATCCGATTATCATCGTCTAGCCCTTCAAGCTTCAAGATCTAAATCAAATACGTACGGCCACGATGAGGATAGGCCATCATGCGCACGGGCAAGCAGCCCCGAAGTTCGAACCCCGTGAAAACAGCTGTTTGAATTTACAGACCGATTGTGAGAAGTTAGAACTAAGTATGCTAGACACTGGTCCGCGATTTAAGGTCTTGAACACGAAAAGATTCGACCAACGAAATCGTTACAACTGCCTGCATTCTTTCAAGAGTCGTGCACAGTCTCCGGAGCGATGCCATTTTGGCGCTGCATGATGAGGAAAATAGACTGGGGTCGTTCTTGTATCCAAGTTGGTATTCTGTGCTCATGATGCACTGATCGTGGAAATTCGGACCTAGTGCAGATAGAATTTTAATCGGCTTTGTGGATTTTACTTGATGTTCGTATATCCACCTTGGTATGAGGAAATAATGGCTGCTGTTTCCTCTCAGCCTGAGTGCCAGTTTCCAAGAAATTTTGTACTAAAATACAGTCACGACAAACGCAAGTCATTGAAAGTCATACAGATCGTAACAAATGGAGAGCATAGAAAACAGAAGACAGAAGACAGAAGACAGAAAACAAAAACGGACAATACTATACAAGTAGTAAGAGGAATCGATAGATATCCAATCCAATACATATTTACGAAAATTTCCAAAGGAAAGAAAACAGCCTACGACCGAATCAAGTTCGAAGTTTAAATGTAGCCCAACCACAGGGGGTAAATACTACCCCCACCATCCAAGCTCGGCGCTCATTTCTACACATCGAGCACCTTCAAACCAACCTACTCTGACTATTGCGGTTGATACCACAAATCCTCCTCACCCTCCCTTTCACCCCACCTCGTACGAACCACAGGCTGACCAAGAATATCAGGACCCTCCAAAGCCTCCGGAAAAGCAACAACCGGACCTCCTCCCTCTTTCCAGCCCCCCATACCCATGCCCATGCCCATACCGTGCATACTATCCGGGTCTCTATCCCAAGAATGAACGTACCCTCTACGCCCGTCCTCCCCGCCAACACCAGCGCTCCCAGACCCAGACCCAGACCCCGAGGTAGGTGAAGCAAACGCAGTTCCATATCCATACCCAGCGCTCGAATCACCACCTGCCCAACCGCTTAGAGTGCTATACGATGAAGGGGGTAACATGCTTTGAATCTGCGTCTGGGGTTTTTCCGTCGACAGTCTCCCTTCCACATCGACTTCTTCGTCCCCGACGTCGACCAGGTACGGATCTCGAATGACAGTTAATAAACCTTGTCTTCCACCCGTTGCTGGTGTCCAATTCACTCCGTCGGGTTCCGAGTCAGGGTTCGGGCCTGGTGGGGCTGGGGCTGAGTTTGAGCTTGGGTTTCGTATGCCTGGATTATTATGAGGGTCTGGGTGGGTGAAGGACTGCAATGAACGTCAATGCGAGAAGAAATAGGTAAGCACGAAACGCGAGGTAAATCAACGAACGTACCTGTACTTGTGAAGATGAAGATGAAGAATCATCTACAATATACCCCATCCCCTCCATCCGAGTACTCATCGACATTAACGTCTCGTATGAACCTCCCGCTCCAATACCAGAATCCTTCCCCTCCTCCCTGTTTTTCACATCGCCAACCCCAACAATAGGAGAAACGACGATTAAATCACTCATACTCCCCCCATGAGAACCTAGAGTCCAATACCCCCCTTCTCCCTCTTCCTCCATCGTCATCGTAGTCGGCCCACCCGCACCGTCTGCATCGACACTTCCCCCTGTTCCTGTTCCTGTTCCTCCCACCTCACCAGTATACGACCCAGAACCAAACACACCGGTCGAACGTCTGGGACTGGGATGCGCCGAGGAGGGTGAGGAGGATGTAGATCTCGACATTGACATCGACTCCACGAGACCACCTCTATGCACCTGTTCATACCCCCAAACTCTCCTCGAATCCTCTACACCTACATTCTGCCACGTCAACGCCCTTCTATGCGTATACCCCGCCACAGTCGCAGGTCCTAGCCCATGCACAATCCCAAGCGCAGACGAAGCAGGGTTGTGCGCAGGGGAGGGGTACGATATCGGCAGCGCGATGGAGCCACGGCGTGCAAGTTGGGCGTGTTGGATGTGATGATGACCACCTCCATGTTGGTGGCCATGGCTGTGGAAAGGCGGACTATGGGACGACGAAGAAGGTGAAGGCGACGCTGAGGAAGTAGACGACGACAAATAACTTGGCGTTGGCGTTGGCGCTCTACTAGCGTTCGTGGTATTGGAGGGAGCTGAGGATGGTGGGGTAGTCGGAGGTGTAATACGTAGGTGCTGTTGGTGTGAGTGTTGGTACGAATGTGAATGGGATTGGGAGTGGGAGTGGGAGTGCAGAGGTTGAGGTCGTACGGACCGCTCTTGGTGTTGGTGCCCTTGTTCAGGAAGCAGCAAACGTAAATTCTGTCTCGGCGTCATATCAAACTGTCCCTGTCCCTGCTGACCCTGCCCCTGCTGCTGAGCAACATAACCACTCGTATGTCGTCCATGCCCCCCCTGCCCTTGTCCTTGTCCTTGCCCGTACTCCCCAGACCACCCAGCACCCGCACCCGCAGCACCAGAAACAGAAACAGAATGCGAAGACCGAGTCCTAGAGTGTCTCTCAACCAACGTACTAGCGTTTCTTCCTCCACCACCATTTCCGCCATTTCCACTGCTGCCTCCACCACCAATCGAATGACCCCTCGCACGCGAAGGCTGCACCTGCGCTTGCGAGTCCCTAGGTCTGGATCTATTCACCTCGCCACTGCTACTGCTACCACTCGTACTCGTACTCGTATAAGCATACGAAGAAAACGGGTAAGTGTATTGTCTATTCCAAGTCGGTGTTGTCGATAGAGGAGATATAGATATCGACGAAGACGAGGCTGAAGTCGACGCGGAAGTCGAAGCCGAAGCCGAAGCCGAAATAGAGGCAGAGGCAGAGGCAGGAGAAGGGGTAGAGGGTGATACGGAACTTGGAGCTGATAGAGGCGATAGAGGTGAGGATATTAATGGTGAGTGGGGGAGATGCGGATGATGATGGTGATGATGATGATGATGGGAATGTTGAGAGTGGGGTTTTCCCGACCCCGGACTAGGACTTGAACCGGACCCGGACCCAGACCCAGAGAGGGAAGTAGATATCATCCAAGGTGACCCCGAACTAGAACTTGAACTTGGACTAGGACTAGAACGGGGTTGGTCTACGGTGTGGGCGTACGGGTTTGCATTTCGGATTGGGGATGTATTGGGTGATGTAGAGGTTGATATAGACAGTGTCGTCGTCGTCGCTGTCGTTGTCGTCCGAGGGGGAGGTGAAGAACCCTCCATCTCCATCTCCATCTCCATTTCCATCGAATCCACCTCGCCTATAATCTCGATCCCCGCCACCTCGCGACTCCCCACATCAATATCAACATCAACATCCATACTCTCCTCACCCCAAACAGGATACGGAACTCTCGATACCGAAACAGGCTCCGATAATGACCTCTTGAACATATGCGTAAGGGGTACGGGTACGTCCACCTGATTCTCATCTTGGTGTTGTTGCGCGTGCGTGTGCGGATGGGGGTCCCCAAACGTATACCCCCGCTCATCAGCATCAGCACCAAAAAACCACTCTCCTCCTGCCCGACCTCGTTCGGTTTCTGTGTCGGTGTCTGCGTCTGCGTCTGCATCAGCATCAGCATCGGTGTCGGTATCTGGTGATGGGGATGGAGAGTCGGGTGTGGTGATAGGTGTAGGAGCTGGTGTAAGGATAGCGTTATTGCGAATGATGGATGAGGAGGTTGCGATGCGAACATCGTTCTCGTTCTCGTTCTTGTCCGTTCTCGGAGTGTTCGTATCTCCATCTCCACCTTTCTCCTTCTCAGCCACCTTCATTTTCGCATTCTCTTCACTCTGCACCTGCATTCCACCCCGCTCCCTCTCCTTCCCTTTCTCCTTCTCCTTCTCCTTCCCTTTACCTTTCTCTCTACCCTTCCTACCCTTCTTCACACCCCTCGCCTCATCCTTCTCCCACTTCTGCACAGCTTCTTCCAATTCAACACCCTCCTTCCCCTGCATAAGAAACGTCGCAATCGTTTGAATCCTCTTTTCACTCTTCTTCCTCTCTTCTTCATCTTCAATGCTCGCCAGAGTATCGGTATCGGTATCGTTAGCCTCCACTCGAACCGTTTGCACCTGTTCCCGCTTTTTTTCCTTCTCGCTTTGTTCCAACCCAAATACACCTCTCGTACTCCTCTTACGCAGGTCATACCTCGAAGACGAAGGAAATATCATGTCCTTCGTACCAACCACCGTCATCCTCATCCCCTCCTTCTCTTTATCCTTCTTCTCCTCATCCTCCTCCCTCTCTTTCCCTTTCCCTTTCTCTTTTTCCTTCCCTTTCCCTTTCTTCCCCCCATCCTCACTCCCCCCATCCTTCGTCTTCAACCTCCCCTTCCTTCCATCACCTCTACTCTTCCCTCTTCCTCTTCCTCTCCCTCTCCTCCCCTCACTCATCAAAAACCCACCACCTCTCCCCCTCCTCGCAGCATTCGCCCCAGGACTAAACCTCCAATCAGGATACATCATCCTATGTTCCGCCTGTGCGATCTGCGCTTTCGCTTCCCATTCCGCACGTTCTTCCGGTGGGAGATTACGCCAGTACATGCCTAGATAGATACAAAGTACTTTAGTTTAGTGTATTGTTCAAATTTTACAATTAAGAAGGGAAGAAGGGAAGGAAACTCACCTATAATTTTACTCAACGTACTATGATTCCCCTCGATCTTATTCGATATCTTTTGAGAACGGATGAACGCAGACCTAAACAGAATAAACGCGTTGGGTGGTCGAGGGATATATCCTGATTCATCTCCTCCTCCTCCTCCACCGAAGAACCTCGTTCGGCCTCCTGGGGTCATCATGAACCCATTATCGTTCGTCGTTCCAATCGCCTGAACAGGAACATGTTCCGTATCGAAACCCGACGACGTAGACGTAGATGATATCGCACTTGGTCCACCACCACCACCCCAAACTGCAAGCTGCGAGGCAGAGGCAGAGGCAGACCCAGACGCATTCGCATCGTCCGACATGAGACTCATATCCGTAGACGAAAACGTAAAAGTCATCGAAGGGTAGGTGGTACCGGTGTCCGACGGTGCAGTATCGACGAGAGGTGGCATATCAGAGTCGCCTTGTTGGAGCTCTTCTTCTTCTTCTTCTTCTTCCCTACTCCCATTCCCATTCCCATCGTAGAACTCGAACTGCATATCCGAGTCCAACGTATTCGTATTCGTATCCCCAAGTCCTTCCCGCTCGTTCTTGTTCTCGTTCCCGCTCTGCGTCTGTCTTTGTCTCTGTCTCTCCATATACTCCGAGCAGGCTCACCAATCAAGAAGAGAGCCAAAAGGAAAAACAAAAGTCCAAGCAGACGACGTCGACGACTGAGGTCGCTCTATCCAGTATTCAATTTCGTTTTCGATTCTTGTCCTCTGAAATCGCCAGTCTTGTCGGCAGAAGTAATAACACGCAAAGAACGCACGCAACGCACGCAGTATAGAGCAGGCAGGCAGGCACGGCAACAGGCAAAGGTAGAGCAGCAGCAAAAAAGAAAAAAAACACACGCAACACGCGTTTACTTAGTCGAGTCAACTAAGTTCAGAATCCTCTACTCGTGGCCCCCATGCCTTGCAAACCTAAGCAGCCCTAAACCTAAACCCTGCCTTGCCCTTGCCCTTGCCCATGAGCCCATCCGGCGTTCTTACGGGGTCCTCCTTCGGTTCTATAGTCGTCGTTTCCTTTATACACGAACAAGGTAATTCAACCCACCCTTCTTACTTTGGGGCGTTTTTTCCGTTATTTCGGGACGGTTTGAATTCTTACGGTTCGTACGGTCCGGAAAGTCCGGCACGGGACTTTTGCGGGGTAGGATTGGACAAAGGGAATGGCTTGGATGGGTTTTTTAATTTACTGTAAGTACAGTAAGTAAAAGCCTCAAGGTTCCGTTCCCGTATCTTTGGAAGATTTAATTAAAAAAACGGTCGAGGAATTTGGTGAAACTTTATTGGTAAATGACTCCTTGGGTTCTTCGAGGTCGACTCGCCTCGACGGGCCCCCGACTATACTACTTATATACTAACAAATTATAATACAGTACTTAGTGCGTCACCAGAGTACATCTCCCTTACTTTACAAGTAAATACCCAACTCAGGCTATCCACTTGTATACCATACGTACCGCACCATATGCACCACAAGTTTTGAGTTCCGAGTTCCGATTCCTCATCCCTCCTGTCAATAAGTATCAATTTATCATGCATCTATGTACATACATACGATACATGTGGTACATACGCCGCAGCGACAGAACAGTATAAATTTCGCCATTACTTCATACTTCATTCTAGCGCGATACTTGAAAAAGAACAAAGGACAAACGAAGAAAGAAAGGAAGAAGAACGGAAAAATCAACATAACAAGGAAAGAAGAAGAAGAAGATACAAGCTACGTTCCATATTCGGTCTACGAATCTTCAATCTTTAATCAACGATGACGATGATCATCATGATGATATGCACTTACTTGGATTCAATTTTATGTCAGGTACGACACTGTGGACTCTTTTGGACATGAATACAAGCACGACAAAGGGTTTGAGCGCCAGCGCTCGAGGTATCGTGACGAGCGAGCTACGAAATCAACGTCGCAATCCAACCCCACGCTCAGAGGACCAACATAACCCCCAGAACCACCCCTCCTTCAAAAAGAGGTACACGTACGCGTATGAATTTTGCCGCTCTCAGGATGACTTCTACAGCGTACGTAGTACCTAACGGGATCCAGTAGGACGTGACGACGAAGTAAAAAATTCTGAAGAAATGGGCATGAATAGAACACCAAGCGGCCTCGTTCGTGGTTGGTACCATTGGATACTCGATGATCTTGCGGCCATAGTCGTCCTGGTAGGAACCCTCGCGAGAATCGGGGTGCTACTGAATGTTTCGGAAGCCCGAGTAGCAATTGGAATGATAGGTAGTGGATCCTGTGAGGAGGAGATTTTTTGTTAGAGCTACAATGAAACTCGGTAAGCCATGACGTACCTTGTCCTTTGTCCATAGATATTCCAATACTGCTCCCTCCCCCTCGCTCCCCTCCCCCGCTCTCAACAAGATCCGTACCAAAAGGAAGCTGGCTGCATCACCATGAGGCCTGAGGGATGGATTGAATGATCACTACAGTAGAGGAAATTGTTAGGGCGTGTTGGATATCCAATCCGTTAAAATTTAGGTGCGAAATAACCCATACTCACCGGGTTAGACCGTCGCTCTTCGGCTACATATAGCTCAACTCAACTCGAAACGTCAAATAAAAATTGCGGTTCGTTGGGCTACAATCTCGAGTACAGGACTCCGGTACTCTTTCGAGTCTTTCGAGAGGAAGAGGTAAAGTATATGCGTAGTCGAAGTGGAAGAGGGAAAGTATATGCGCCAATCAGAGTTGAGAGGATGGCCGCAGCTGGCCTTGGCCTTGGCGGCTGTGCCGCCCCTCATGACGTAATTGAAAAAGTCCAAAACGCTGTGCGGCGCTTATCATATGTCTTGCACCGCTTCGAAAACCGTATAAATCTCCAATCCAACTGAATTGTGTAACCTTTTTCTCTTTCTCTCCTTCTCTTCCTCAATGTCGTACTACCAACCACCAAGTTCAAGTTATCCTCAATCATATTCATCTTATGGTGCACCACCTGGTCCTCCGCCACCTCTAAGACACGATAATCATCCTCCTCCTATTTCATACGGTTTGGTGAGCTTTTTCGCGTTTATTTATGTGGCGGTGGTTTTCATGTTGCACAATATAATAGAATGCGCCTCCTGCGCCCAATCACTCTTCGTACCCTGGATATCCACCACCAAGCGGCCCTCCAAGCGTTCCAAGTCACGCTGGATATGTAATTATCCACACTTCGTTATCGTTAAGCGCTCTGGCTAAAACCACCATCCACAGGCTCCATCGTACATATCACCACCACCTTCCGCTCCATACACCTACCAAACATATCCTTCCCCTCAAGGTCCACCACCACCACCTCCGACCCAATCGTCCTACTCAGGCTACCCCAACAACAACAACACCAGTAGCAATTTCCCACCACCATCACTCGGAGGTCTGCACGCCGGACCGCAAGCGCCAAATCAATATCAATACGGGGGATATCAACAAACCCCTAGACCTACCATCATCTACTTCCTAAATGTCCCCGTTCCAGCACCGTTAGGGTACGACGCACCGCCCGTAGGTGATGTTGCGCCTGGGTATGATCCTACGGCCGATTTTGAGAAAGTTAGGAAGGCTACGAAGGGGTTTGGGACTGATGAGGCTGCGTGTATGTTTCCTTGCGTTATATATTGAGTTTGGGTGTTTTGTACTGACGTGGATGCATTTGTAGTGATATCAGTGTTAACTCCACTTAGTTCTTTACCGATGGCTTCGCTAGCTGCGGCGTTTAAAGCTAAGACGGGGAAGTTACTCGTTGATGTTATTGATACGGAGACGAGTGGGTATTTCAAGTACGTCCTCCCCTCCTCCTGTTCCTATACTCTCGTTAACCCGGCTTCCACGTTCACAGAGCGACTCTACACGGTCTAGTCCTCGGACCTTTATGGTACGACGTCGAGCTTGTTCGAGAAGCGATCCAAGGCGCAGGAACGGACGAACTTCTCCTCACGGAAATTTTAGCTGATAGATCCGCGGAGGATATACATCATCTTGTTTTGGGGTATAGGCAACGGTATGGGAGGGATTTGGTGGGTGATGTTAGAGGTGATTTGAGTGTTAAGACTCAGAGGAGTGAGTTCTTGTGCTTCTACTTATTCATTTTGCTTGATGGTAAATTGGGTTCAGTGTTCACGATGCTCTTGTCGTCAACTCGACCACCGGATAATATACCGGTTGATTATCAACTCGTGGAAAGAGATGTTCATGCGTTGTATAAAGCTGGACAGGGGAAAGTTGGTACTGATGAGGTGTGTTCATTCGTTCATTCACTCAGATGATTGTTTATTCATCGACATCCCTCATCGTAGATCGCGTTTTGCGAGATCATAGTTAATAGGTCTAGACCTCATTTAACTGCATTGTATGTCCCGTTTACTCCTGCTCCTACGCGTTCTACGCATGCGCATATATACTGACGATTTACCTCCCTGATTCCTATAGGTGTGATGCTTACGCAAGGAGATATAAATCCCTAACAAAAGTAGTTAAATCCGAATTGTACGTCTCCCCTCCTCTCCTCCCCTCTTCTCTTACACACATACTCACTTCCTCTCACAGCTCCGGCCACATGCGTCTGACACTTCTATACATCCTAAACGGTTCAAAACCAAAGCATATATCAGAAGGATCAGGTGTTTGGCGTGATGCGAAATTACTTGAGGCTTCGATGAAAGGGTTTGGGACGAAGGATAGGCAGTTGGTTTGGAGGTTAGTGCGTTCCGTTCCTCCCTCCGTTTCTTTCCACTGATGATTTGCGGTTTATAGGATTGTAAGGTTTCACTGGGATAAACCTCGATTCGAAGCTATAAAAGCTGCTTATCATAGGAAGTATAAGAAATCGTTGGAGTCTAGGGTTGCGGGTGAGACTAGTGGGGATTATAAGAGGGTTTTGGTTGGGTTGGTTAGGGGGAGGTGAGGGGGAATGAATATGTAAATCATTTTGCGGTTTGTGTATTTAATTCTTGATTTTACAAAGGACGAAATGTTTGTGTTATCACTATTATGATTCACGTTGGTGTTTGATACTTTTGTTGTATGGTTTGTTTTTTTTGGTTTTGTTCACCAGTATACAAGGAACGATAATATTTAGTTAACGTTGTAGCTTTACTTTCAATATTCTACTAGTAATATGCATTTGAAATTTGTATTGTAGCTACCTATTTTACATTTCCTTCCCAGCACTATTCATGAGTATTATGTGCACATGCGAATGATGCCCACTTGCAATTTTGCACTATCGTCAATGACCTTAAGTCCAATCTTGTTGTGCTATCACTACACCAGGTAAATTCTATTGTCATCACTGAATGTTTCCGAGCTATTTCAATTGCACATATGCTAGTTGCGCAGAGAACGTGGCAAGCATTTCCCATTTATTGATCCTGTAGTATATATAGTATACCTTGTACTTTAATAATGGGCATTGGATAACTAAAGCATTCTTATCTCTCTATTCTTGAATATTCAATTTATCTCAGTCTCAGCCTAGTCTCTTGTATCTCATCTCATTTATCCATCTCAGTTCTCATTCTCAACCAAGTTAGATACAGCCATTGCCATTGACATACTTGGTAGACCTACTATGCACTTGAGAATTCTTCTCATCCTATGCATCAACTAGACTGAGATACTATTGAAGTTGTTTGTATATGCTGATTTACATAAACAATTTTCCCAGTTATATAATTTAATGAGATGATACAACTCAGGAGCTCAGTTGACTTCCTATAAATGCTATAACAAGATATGTCCTAATTCAATGATTGTGATGTGTGGTTACTGTCAGATTATTGTATTTTTGAAGTGATCAATTCAATCTCTCATTCTTATAAGATGAGCAGAGTACAGACAGAATTGATGGCCATCTTTGTTTCACAACAACCCAATATTCAAGATGACACCAGATGAAGATAATGTGCTTCAAGACATTGGTATAAGTATAATTGGTGATACTTTGAATATATGCTTATATGCACTTTTATCTTGTATGAATTCTACACCTTGCTGTGGATAACTCTGACCTTACTCTGATAGTTCCAATTATTATCCTTGCTTGCCTCGTTTCAAGAACTCTGTGGCAAGTAGCTCTAGACTTTCTAATATAACTAAATTTTTAACATATACAGGCATCAAGGGCTGAAGACTATGCAACAAAAAACACTTCTTGCCCTTATATGTCTTTTGTGTTTTCTATTTCTCATGGATATAGCTTGGAATCTTGCACTTCCAATTCTTTAATATCAAACTTTGTTGATCAGCAACCTCTCACTTTCTCTATATGATAGATATGCAAGAACAGAGAGCTTCCTACAATCACTCATACTATTTGGAAACTTCATAGCCACTTCCAATGTGAGCCAATTTTACTCAACTACATACTCATGATCTAATTCAGACAAGCTTCTTCTTGGTGACATGACTATTGCCTGGAGAGCCTGGGTATTATGACCCAGGAATCAGTATGTCAGGTTGGGCCTTGTTCTTACTATGCTAGCTAATATTGGTGAGATTGAGTTTCTTAGATAATAAGTACTCACATAAAATAAATAGGGGTAAACATTGCTAGTGCTAGCATTCTTAATCATAACAATAACAGTGAGAATTACAAAGGGCTTAATATAGCTAGCTTAGCTATCAGCTTTGGAGTCAATGTATTAGGAACAGGATTGATTTACATCAAGGCTTGGTAAGACCTCTCGCTCTTTTTTTCAACTAAAGTGCTCATTTGTTGGCTCAGGCAGTATCAGACATTTCTCTCTAGAAGTGGAAGAAAGAAGAAGTGTGATGTTCAGAGAATTCTTGCACTCATTGTTGAATCAGGACTTGCCTATGGCTGTATACAGGTGGAGTTTTTCAATTTAAACACATCTTAGTCTGCTAAAAGCTTGTTTAGACTGCTTATATACTGTTGTTATTGATATTGAGCCAATTGCCAGAGTCCTTGTCTAATAGTGATACTGCTTTCTATATCCAAGACATTCTTGGTGCAATTTTTGATTGTTCCTCAGTATAGATTCATCACTTTTTTCAACATAGACTCTCACTAATCAATCCCATAGGTAATCTATCCCATTGCAGTCATTGCCTTGGTGAAATTCAGAAGGTCTCCAATTGATGATACTGTGGAGATGTCCTCTTTCTCTGTGGATAACAATAGAAGGCCAGCTGCAAACTCCACACTCACAACATTGGAGTTTGTAGAGGGTACCACACCAGTGTCTTCACATGTTCATGAGGGTTCTTTGATTAGAAGGGACCCTTATTCAGGTGATGATGATGGAATTGAGCTGCAGGATCTTGGTGAAGTTGCTGGGAGTAGTGGACAAAGGCCTATGGAGATAGAGAGTCTCAATATTGAAGTGTGAGGGATGTCAATGGAGGTGATGAACCTACACAGTACAAACAAAGCATGTGGTGTTAAAGCTCAACAGCCTAACTAATTATGAATTTTGTTACAATTCCTCTCTAGAATAATTTCTTTTAATGTTCACAGATTTCACAGAATTTCTTTATCTTCTATGTACAAGAATATAAATACCAAGCTAGATTATCTTGTACAAGCACCATCTTTAAACAATTATCATCTTGAAGTCCTTGATAGATGTGTAAGCTCATTGTTGACCTTGAATCCTCTTGCTTAATAGATATGTAAGCTTGTTAAAGTGGGGAGTAATTTATCAGAACTCTTAGCCTAGTAAAATTGAGAAACTGTGTTCTTGACTCTTAAGATATATTATTTATCTTTTACACTGCATGCAGTAATGTAAATGCATACATAAGTAGATAGAGACAGATATGAGGATCTAGCAACAATATGTACCTATTAGTGATGTTCATTAGTCTATGGTGTGGTGCTGAATAATAGTGCAAATCACTTAATCATGTTTTCACCTTAATTACTTCACACTTTGAATTGCACTTTTAATCTATTTTCACTCTTGAAGCACAATATTTATTCCTATCTCATTCTCACTTACTCCTCTAAATCAAGTTCACTCCAAGTAAACCAAATCATGTCCAGGAAAAACCACTGCTCCCTCATGAACTCCCTTTCCAAACCCAACCACTTTCTTACCAACATTATCTTCTCCAGCCTTGATTGGAATCTCTGTCTTCATTGCTTCTAGCATGATGAGTATTTGGTCTGCAGATTCAATAAGTGTGTCAATATGACTTGGAATTTTCCAAATTAGTCCAAAGAGTGGAGATTTGATAGTTGTGTTGTAATTCACTGAAACTTTAAAGTCCAGTTGTTATTGTACATGTTGAGTATATGCATTGATGGTGTTCAGTGTACTTACCTGTTTCTGTAGTGGGAAACGTGTCTTGTTGAATTTGCTTTTGAGTTTTCCATTCTTCTAGGAGTTTTGTTTCCCTTTTGAATGTAATATTAGGCACTTATGTCTTTATAAGTACATAAATTGTAACTTGCCTAACTTCTTCAGATAAAACAGCTTCTGCCTGTTTCTTCTTAAAACTCTTCACTTCATCCTCAATAGAGTTGATGAACTGGGTGTATTCTTTCAATGAGAACACACAATTCTCTACCTATATCAGATTAAATATAGATATCATTCTGAGACAGAACTTCATACTTACCTCAAACTTGTAGAGTCCAGCATCAAAGTCTCTCTCCAACTGTTTCACAGTATAAGAATCAAGTCAGTGCTGCATTACATTTGTGTTGCTTCAGCATACCTGGAGATATTCCTTCTCCTTGATGGGTTTGAAATGGATCTATGTAAACATGTCAAGTGACATAGCTTATATAAGTTTCAACCAATGACACCAACCTGATCAAAAGGCTGCAAAACCCAATGTTCTTGCACTAAATCTGAATCTGAATCTCTCCTTTCTCCTTCTCTACACCAAGTTCTCCAAGTAGGCAATGTTCTCCCATACAGTTGATACCCCCCTGGAGATTCAACAGGATATATTGCTGCAACAACACCTGCAATTCCAATAGCACCCTGTATATCAATTCAGAGTTCTATCATGTATGAAAAGTTCAATAAAGTTTGAAAAACACTTACTCTAGGGGTAAATGTTCTAGATGGATTCATTTTTTGACCAACTAGTCTGCATCTTGGATCTATCTGAGATAAAACTGTCTGATTGTTTTTCTCACTTGTGATTTTGAGATACCTTACTGGTACTATGAAAGGACAGGCAAGGTAGAAGCCAACACCTAATACCAACTATAGATATTCACATGAACTCAGTAAACATGGAAACATGTTATGGAACTGGTAAATGTTTAACTTACATAGTTTGATTCAACAAGCTTCTGCAAAGCTTCTTGAGAGCTATCCAATCCATTATTTCTGGCCAGGTAATCAATATTGCTGGGAAGATACACAGCCTTGTCACGGATGGTCTCCATATAATGCTTGATAGCATCTTGACTCCAACTGTCATCAAGGACAACAGGCAATGTAAAGCATCTTCCAGGAATTTCCATATCAGTTAATTCATCAGGAAGTGATACTTCAGTATCAATTAGGATTCTGAGCAAGACATCTTGAGAAATCATGGTTGGATCAAAGTGACACTGTAGAGCAAAGTTGACATAAGTGAGTTTGTGCTATGTCAAAGAAAGGAACACACATACCATTGTAGAACGGATACAAGCACAGAATCTTCTAATAGCAGTGATACCTTTATTTTTTACTGCTGTTTCAAACACATGGATTCTAGCACGAGAGTTCAAGTCTAGTGTCATTAGACCATATTCCACCAGAATCGCAGAGTCTCCAGCCTGATAAAAATTGAGAAGAGAGATATCTGGGAAACTCAAAAAGATCTGATTATACCTGGCGGAACACCACCTCTGGTCTGCTTGCATGAGTAGTTACTATTGTGAAGAGCTTTGGATCTTGATATCCAGTCTCTATTTGCAAAGGCATCCAAAGTGGAATTTCTGAGACTGGAATTCTCTTATGATAGAAAGCATTCTCAAGCTTGTTGAGCCAATCTTCAAGATACTTCTTGAGTTGAAGAGCTTGAGTCCAGGTCACAGAAATAAACTTGACTGTATTTCCTGGACTCAATTGACCAAGCATCCACCTGGTACAATATAGCAATGAGAAAGATGTTTCTGACTTGTAGAGATATTCCACTTACATATCAGATGGAGAAATAGTACACAAACATGCATATCCACCCATATCTGGACCTTCATTGGTCAGAATAACAGGAGTATCACCATTGATATTCACTGTTCCCCTTGCATACCCATTGTCCAGTATATTACTGGGATGAGAACCACCTTCACCACCATTCTCTCTTGCCCAAAGGATTTGCTCTGAGCTTTCAAGCCTGATTCCCATCCTGTTACTAGAAGTGCTTACTCTCCAGTGAGTGGAATAGAATCTCTGCAATCCTTCTTGAGTGATGAAGCTTTCATCACCATGTGGTCCATTCAAGACATGGATCTTCCACTCAGAAGTGTAAAGAGGAATAGAATGCTTTGGAAGAGTGCAGGGAAATGGTCCTTGAGCACTCAGAGTGCAATCTCCAAGGACTATCAGGTCTCCAGGCAAAAGTGATCTTCCCTATATATATATAGAGTTAGTCAAGATAGAATGTGAGATTATTCTACATGCACTGACCTGGTAACCTCCCAAACCCATTGAAGTGGATTTTGAACCTAGATACTTTGGAATGTTAGGCAGCCCACCATGTATGGCCAGATATATCCTGGCTCCAGCAGAGTTGCCAATTCCAAGTTCTTTGACTTTCAAACTAAGTATTCCATTAGCAGGAATATCTAGTCTTGACCACATCTCAACAGAGTGGTTATCAATCTGCAGATCAGCATCCATTCCTGTGACTGAGACTGTAGCAGAAACTTGGAAATGCAACACCAAGTCAACACCTGAAATGACCACAACTTCCAAGGCTTCCAGGTGCTGTGGATTACAAACTAAGCTGTTTGCAATGCTAAAGGCTAGAGAGTCCATTGGTCCACTATAGGGTACTCCAAGCCCCATGGTACGTCCAGGAAGGTCTTGAACTGTGGCTTCTAAACCACCTTCAAGCACTTTGAAGGCACTACAAAACAGGTAAGCCATATAGCAAGATTATACCAAATCAACTTACTGAGGCACAAACCAAAAACTATTCAGAAATTGTGTTGTTGCTAGACCAGCACAGAACACATCATCTCTCAAGATAGTTTGGAGATATTCAATGTTATTGGGTGGTCCATTGATCCTGACTTCTTGCAGCACTTGCTGCATGTGGTTGATGGCCTCCTCTCTGCTTGTTCCTGTGACAATAAGCTTACAGAGCAAGGGATCAAAGAATGGTGTGACTGTGGTTCCAGCAGATATCTGAATAACATCAGCACTTTGATCTCAAAGCTCACTCAGTTTGAGTATCAAGAATAACTCACCCATGATTCAACCCTCAACCATTTAGCATAATCTTCCTTCAAGTCAACATATTGCAAAACACCAGGACAAGGCTTGAACCCATCAAAGGGATTCTCAGAGTATACACGGACTTCAAGGGCATGTAACTCTGAGACCGTATCATAGGAGCTCTGATGAAGAGTTGGAAGATGTGAATGACCTTCAGTGTTGTGTTGTTTAGCCATGCCTTGCTGAATCATCAATGCTACAAGATCAAGGCCAGGATGGATAGCCTCAGTCACAGGGTGTTCCACTTGAATTGTCTGTGAATATGCATGTGAAATATCAGAAGAATAGTGTACCTACTTGAATCCTGGTGTTCATTTCTAAGAAGTAGAACTCTGAAGTCTTGTCATCTACAATGAACTCCACAGTGCCTGTGGTAGTGGGTTTTGATTTAAGAATCACATAGTATTTGTCAGAACACCTACCCGCTGAATTATAGTTGATAGATTGGCAGAGCCTGACTGCAGCTGCACATAAGTTATCCTTCAGTCCTATTCCCTCAAAGTCAGTACAGGCATGAGATACAACTTTCAGATGCAAGATATCAGTACCTGGATGTGAGAGACAGAAAGGACTGGGTGATTCTTCAATGACTTTCTGATTCCTCCTCTGAACACTGCATTCACGTTCACCCATATGCACAACATTCCCCTGTCCATCTCCAAATACCTGTTTAGAGAAGAGTTTCCATTGATGTTCAAGACTGGACACAAAATCATTTGTAACATACCTGTACTTCAATATGATGTGCTGCAGCAACATATTTCTCAATGAACACTCCACTATTGCTGAATAGAACCTATAAATGAGATATCAATAGCCATAGAGAGCAACCAATACTACAAACACACACCTCTGCACGATTCATAGTATCAGTGAGCTTTTGCAACAATTCAGCCTCATCCAGGCACACAACCATTCCCATACCACCACCTCCTGCAGTCGCCTTCAAGATGACCGGGAACCCTACATTCCTTGCGACTTCCACGGCAACACCAGCGTCAAATATCAACCCTTCCGACCCTGGAACAACTGGCAATCCCGCCTCTTGAGCTATCTGCCTAGCTTCATGCTTGATTCCCATAGTCCTAATGATCTCTGGCCTAGGACCAAGCCATCCGATACCATGGTCCACGAGAAGAGCTGCAAAGTCAGCGTTCTCCGAGAGAAAACCGTATCCCGGGTGTACGAGAGTGACAGCATGCGCCTGGCAAATAGACAAGATGGTATCCACTGAGGAATACGCAGCCAATTCCGATTCTCCGTTCTTGACTGGGAGAGGGACGGCTTCGTCAGCAAGATTGACATGAGGAGAGAGAGCATCAGAGGGCGTATAGATAGCCAGAGTGGAGAGACCCATTCCCTTTGCTGTGCGGAGTATACGGATAGCAATTTCACCGCGGTTGGCAATGAGAATTTTCTGGTTGGTGGTATTCATTGTAACTTTGAGCGCAGATGCAGAACGAAGACGTAGAATATTTTGGATAAGTGTAGACCCTCTTTCTTATATCTAAAGTGGTGTGCATCGCTGGGTATGAAACTAATGAGATAAGAAGCTTATCACCTGGTAATTTGAGATACCGTGTGAGAAGATGCGGCGTAGGTTCAACATATGCATATGAATATTTCCAGGCAATTCGAGAATTTAGTGTTTCTGATCTGGAAGGACGAGATACCCCGCGTGTTCATTGCTCTCATCCACCATACTCTTCACGAGTTTAGCTATCTCCAAAGCTCCCTACCCATGACAGTCAATAAACTTGAATCCGGAATAACACAATATTACACGCACTGGAGTATCCGAATGACAGCAGATCGAAACTTCCCTGATATTCTTGCCTAAAGGGACATATCCACCATCATTTGTGCTCACTAGACCCTTGTCAAGTATGGTGCGGACCTGCCATCGTGATAATAAGTAAGTATGGTATGCTTATGGGACACCAATGGAGCGGAACTCACACGTTCCCTAACAACGTCAGGTGCTACGGGGTCGTGGATTCTACGAGAACGAACTATTCTCATGGTTCAGAGTGCATACATGGAAAGTTACTCACTGCGTGATCAGGAGTTTCCCCTCTGGACTATAGTCGAGATCTGCGAACCACTCTGCAGGGGACCAAAATCACAGGTTTGCTCTGCCGTCGACGTTTCAAGTTGAATGCCTTACCAGGAATGAAAGAAACGCCTAATTCTTCGGCTGCTTTCTGATGAGCAGTCCCCGCAAGCCCGATAAATGTAACCGGATGCTCAGACGTCGAAAATACTTTGCAAACAGAGACAGCCGCGCGTGCTAATGCCTCGGAGCGAGCTGTTTGACCGTATATTGCTCCGTGGGGCTTCACCTAGATATGTCTTGTGTTAGAGTCGGTACATGATTGATATGAAGATCGTTGTAACTTGCGTGATGTAGAAGCATATCATGTAGCTTTAGAAACCCACATAGTGCTCCGACTTGATATATGAAGCAGGACTGAAGCTCATCCTATTGCCAGCAGATAAAGTTAGTATCTGTACATGTGCATTCAGAGTGCGCGCGATTATAACAAGAACATACAGGCTCAATGGCCATCTCCCTTCTTCCGAAGCCCTGCAGATCCGGGAGAGACGGGTGAGCACCAACGAGAACGCCATTCTTCTTGGCTAGAGCAACGGTTTTGTTCATAACCGAAAAATCACTGTAAAGAAGACATTCAGCATCTCCTCACAGTGTAGCTAATTCCTTGAATGAGTACTCACGAAGCATGAAATCCACAAGCAACGTTCGCGAGGTGAATGGTTTGCATCAGTGCTTCATCGTCAGCCTAGTAAGGGATCCTTCATGAATGAGAGAAAAATCAATGATGAAGCGGATTTACTAGCTTGTACAAAGAAAAACCCTGTTGCAAAGGTAATTCATTAGGATTAGTATGTAGACGCGTTTGAAGATGTCATTCAGCTTACCTCTCCCATATCACAATTCACCGTAGCTTTCAAGGATGCCATCGCGAAATGGTGACTGAATATTTTACTTGAATGCTCTCGTAGAAGAAAGTCTTATCTTACGCTGATGGCCAGGTTGACAAATCTCACGCGTTTTCGCACAGTTGATACGAAGCACCAAACATCTCTAGACTATTCAGTAGATGTTCGGACCGCATCCTGAGAATCAAGACAGGAAAAGAAAGCAGGTGTGATTCATCCAATACGACATGCACCACCCATGACTACGTGATTATCGCCACTACACCAACTTGGAAGCAACCGAATCTTCAATATGCAAATCCTTGTGCTGGTAGACCATCAGGGAAGAACTGCTTGAATAGTTCCGGATAGTGTCTTTGTGCGACATCTGGATGACTCCTAGACAAAAAGGAACGTCAAGACTCGAGTTCTCTATAGGCCTCGATAGATATCTCACTTCACGCGACCCATAAGGGTAACCTTCCCAGACGGTTGAGTCTCGAACTCAGAATAATTGACAGCTACAATCAACGCAGTATGAGCTTCGCTCTCCGAAGAACACTTCAAATACTTGCAATCCGTCTCGGAAATTGTTCCCCTTGCGTCGCGTAGCTTGAGGATTTCCTCTGGAACTGTAGGACTCGAAACTTCATCTCAAGGCCCAATGAAAAGAAACAAAGGCACGTACATTCCAATTGATACTCCGGATTGCTTACTCGTACGTCCAACGCAATGTTATGAAAGAAGGGGACGGAATATCGAGGAGTAGGTGATCCAACCGGAGGAGAGAGTACCTTATGGGAAGTTGCTCGAGCGATGCCCTTTGTCACGAATTCCAGTGCTGGATTTTTAATAAGTCGGGGTATTGAACGCCACTACATAGCCTACGAACCTCGACCAATATTGATCTACGTAACGTTGAAGACGCTCAGAGTTTACACCTGTTTTCCATACGAAAAATACTCACCACGAACGTACCCGGAATTGGAGGTGCATCTATCCAGTCACCGGCAAGATTCTGAACTTGAAGTCCAGGATGCGAGGAAGCTTGCAGAAGCTATGAATATTCGTGAGCAATTTCACACCCGGGAGATATGTGAGGGGCTTTACAATCGTAAGAAATCCAGCATCATAATGCGGTCCGACCCCCTGATTGAATTCCGAACGTTCACTAGGAACAGGATATTGTACAATTTTGCCTCGATGCTGCATCCTCTCAGCTGACTCATAGAATCGTGATAGCCCATCCGGTGGAAGCCCGAGAGCTTCCGCAATCAGCTTGATGAAATCAGCTCCTAACGCAGACACCTGTGATAGGTACGTTTCCATCGTTTGTCGGAAACCAGGAATGAGGTTTTCATCGGGATACTGGAAATATTTCCCTCGTCAGGTACGTACGTCAGAGACAAAGTTTAAAAGGCAACACACCTGTGAAGGGCCCCAAATATTCCAATAATCAGGATCTCCAGGTTTCCATCGAGATACATGAGGAGTGGCTATATCAATCTGCTCCCTATAATCCGTCTTTCCCTTCGTGAGCTCAGCTCCTAACCTCGAATAACCAAGGAAATGAGGCGAGTTTGCCATGCGAATCCTGTCCTTCTCTTCCTGTGGTAGAGCAAAGAGCTTCGGGATGTAGGATTGCAAATCATCGATGACCTGCTTTTCAATCGGTGCATGAGAGAGATAGAGAAAGCCGACATTGATGAGCGCATTCTGAAGTTCAGATATGAATTGAGGCTTTGTTACATTGTCGTTGGTTAGGGCGTAGTCGAGAATAGGAATGGCAGAGAAATGGGAACTGTCTGGCATTGTTGATATGACTGATGCGAAGAGGTATTGAATTCGGAGCCTTTTTGTGACAGAATCTGAGAATTGTGTAATTATTGCGCGATTGAGACTGTAAAGACTCTGTCGTCTTGATTGAATGGTTTACTGCTAGGGATATCATGCTTCCGAGAGACAAAATGATGTGTCTGGCTTCGGATAAGTGCAAGGAAGAAGATTGTAGAGAATGTCGTGGCGGGGACGAAAGATGAATCTTTGAGCGAATTCGCTTGAGGGCCGGCTCAAAAGTCTGCTTCGCCGCGGCGCAGTGACTACTGCTAGCTAGGTACTGCTGGGTACTGCGACGACGTACGTACCTATTCAGCGTTCGTTGTCACATTCCACCCTTCGTTTCATGACATCTCTCCCAGAACGAAATAATCTACCGTACACTGAAGTTTTCCATCAGGATTCAGGAAGAAGTTTGCGCAATATTTCGGTCTATCTATTTCGCTTTATCTATCATTCACTACGAGAAACACATAGGGCCCCAACATGGATATTTCACTCGAAATCTTCCTATAAATTGGGTCATACAAACACCTTTTTTTGCCTTTATCCACCCCCCAACTCCTCACAGTTAACCTTATCCTTCCATCGGTTTCGCTTTGCGCTGATTCTGTAGTCTTTGCATGAGAAAACACTACTTCGTCCCAACACACATACATATATACAATGACTTACAGGCTAGTATTGGCCTAATAGCAAGTGGGGTCTGTGGACGAACCGCATCCGCATCGGAGAGAGCAGCATATTTGTCCGGCACTACATCCGCCAGAGCAAGGGCACGATTGATGGAGCTCGAGATGGTGAGGATCACTACTAGAACGAGAAACGAAATATGATTAGTTAAAGACACACAGGGAGCCAGGAAGTTGGAATTAATTACCGAGGAATAGCACTGGCTGCGGCCGATGAAACGAAAAGAGCACTGACGAGGGTAACGAAGTAAAATGCGCGAACCATGGACAATGTTGTTAAATGTTCGACATACAACAAAGAAATTTGTGCAAGAATGAAATTCGGGACGCTCGATGTGAGCCTGAGGATGTGTATAGAGACAAGAATCGAATCTATCCAGCCATTTTATCTTCCATACCTCGTCGCCGATTGCCTTTCAAAGTCGCAAAAACCCCGACCGTGTTCATAAACACCTTGATTGATCATCTGGCTGCTTGATGTCTCCCGAAGGTCTCCAAAGCGTGGCTCCACCGAGCTTTACATTGAGTAAGAACGAGCTACTTGCATGAATAGGAGGAGGATTCGTGGAGCCAGTTACATTGAAGTTCCAGCAAAAATTACATGCACTCTTGCCCTAGCCATTTACTTCACCCGTAGGGAGATGCTCCAAAGTCAATGATGATGTGGGACTCGGATCTTGGAGGTAATTGAGTGTGTAATCAGAGCGCGCGAAGTCATGTTGAGCAACGAACGATGTTAGATTCATCGGCATTGGGACGTGAGTTCCAGCTTTTGGTGGTCAGATAGACACCGGACAGCGCTTGAACCGTACCCGCAAGACCAGCTTGTACAGAGGTAGGGTAGTCGTGCAACGTACGACTTCCAGCAGCTTCTGGGTCAATCAAAACTGCTTTTGCGGTCATCTGCGTTAGTGGTCGTCTGCAGGAAAAGCAGGAAGCATTGGAGCATTGACGGGAACGTGGACGATGTAAGCATCGTATTCATCGGGATTGAAAAAATCCACAACTTCAGATACGGGGTCAGCGCTTCAGCAGCGATAGTCTCGGAAACTTGCTGTAAACTCACCAGCAACGTATCCATCTGGAAAAGGCTGTTCCAACTCCCGACTCAGCGTCATAATACAGCCATAAAGCACCACGATGAGGTTTCATGCGTTCACGTTTAGCATCCAGGCCCAAGACTGGCCAGTGACCTTCAAGTGAGCTCCGTGTGGCACGGCTCTCTTCGTAGCAAAATATGGCACAATTTTGGCATAATGTCCAGAAGCTGGGGGGAACAAATGCCGAATTTGTGGCAATGATTGGAAAATCGGTGTTGGAAAAGTATGTAGTCGCAAGATAATCATTTGCGAAGAGAATGAACTTCCAGCCTCCAGGTCGTCCAGAGCATTCTCGAGAATGCTGGTTCTGGGCGAAGCAGTGCTTGAGGCGCAGAATTTGAATTTCAGTTTGATAAATTGTCACGTGCGCTGTATTTTCCTTCCCCTCGAGTCCTTCCAATGTGCAACAGTGCAAGGGGTAGGCAAGGGTGCGACAGGGTGCGACTCGAATCGTCTTGCGAGCAATTGTTATTCAATTGCCAGATTTTTGAACAGCGCTTGCCTACATATCACGACTACCAAGTGGATACGGCTAAATTTAACCGCAAAAAACATCGCAAGACTCAAAAGCTTTATTTCTTAATATCACGCCTTCGCCAGGATCCGTACGTCTCTACATAGTACGCGACTAGCAAATTCATTTCTTTCAGGCTCCGACGGCTTTTTTCCACCGAAATCAATAATATGACGAGTCCTCGAAGTACCCTGGACCAGTGGCACCACCACCAGTGCAGTGTACACCGTGACTGTCTGGGGTGGTTTCACTCGTGAAGACTGATTGTCATCTAAGCTACGAATTACGAAGCTACGGGCATGAACACCCATCGTGTAGGATTCTTGTATGTCGGAGAGTGGTATAAAAGGCCTCTGTATTAGCCCAAAGATCCCCCAGGCTTCCTTCCGGTTCAGCTTTTCAAATACTTCCTAGACTCAGTCTGATCTAATTCGTACGTTCCCCTATCACTTGACCCAACTTGATTTATCCTCTAATCAACCATTTCCAAATTCTATCTAGTCAAACATGCGTTTCTTCTCTACTCTCCTCGCAGTCGCCAGCTTGACCTTGAGCGTTGTCTCCGCAACGCCAACCGCCGCTCATGCTGATTTGACGTTGTCTAAACGTCAAGAAGCTGCGAGATTTGGAGCAGTTAGCGTATCTCCCTCTAATGTTACTGTTAATCAGGTGCGTTTGAACTCTCTAATCTTTCCCCTTTTCCAGTGCCTTACTAGTACTTTTTCATATTACACAGCCAATCACCATAACTTACAACTCCACCATCGCTCGATACACCCCACAATACGTCGATATCTACCTCCAAGGTCAACTCTCCGACCGTCCTACCCCGTACTTGCTTATATCCCGTAACGACTATGCTCCCGGTCAGAAAACCCTCGTCGTGGACACCACTGTACGTTCATCTCATCATAAGTACTATCGAACTCTCTTTGCTGACGAAGTATACCCCACTCCTCCTACGACACATTTAGGTGCCTGATGTGACTGAATTCCTCGAGGGCGTACCAGCTGCTGACGACTGGCTGATTTGGGCTTTCATCACCTATCCTGTTGATGGGTTGGTGGAGATTGGAGGAACATCTGCTGCTATTGCTATTAGCGATTGAGAAACTCTACCGTTAATTCAGCCTCGGCAGCGATTGAGAAACTATCTAGCGTTACTTCAGCCTCGATTAAGCAGTTTTCTTCTTTTTGGGGGGTTTTTGGATGATAAATTGACTTGTTTGTCAATCTTTTCTACCTAATTAATTGATTCTTGCTTTGATGTTAACGTGTTCTCAAATGAACTCATTGATTTATTGTCATACTGGTCAGAGCCACACCCGTTGCTGAGAGCAAGCACAAAATGAAAAATTCCACTCGATATCATGGATGTACAGTCAAAAATCCGCAATTAGGACATCGCGCAGTGTCGGATATACAATACAGCAGCAATAAATGCATGTTATAATAGACAGCTATCATCACAATGAATAGCCAGCAGCTCATCAGCATGTGCTAATCTCATATGCTTCCTTGAAATTTCGTCCATGCTAGCATATCAGGTCACAAAAATAAGTTATATACTGTATCTACGTAGCTCTAAGCAAAACAGTGAACAGTCTCTCGTCCGTCTTTTTAATTTTACTGACACGTATTCAGAATACCTGAAGGATCCGACCCTGAGAACGCGGTGAAAGGCGGACGGTGAAAGAAAGAAAGAAGAAAGAGTAGAAATAGTCAGTACCGCCTGGTACACACATTCGAGAAAAAAACACGAGCGAACTCACCAGGGTAAAACCAAAACGTGACACCGAGAATTAAGTATAAGCCTGTGAAACAACGAATGTATTAGTTCTCATGAAACAGGAACGACGGCCAACGCATGAGCAACCGGAGGTGGTCCTCGCAACGATGTATATAGGCGCGGCAAAGCGGAAAATAGCAAGCGTAAATGAACGACGTACACATCAAGATCATGCCTTCTAGCCAATTTGACTTGCCGTCTTGCACACAGTAGTTGACTGTTATCACTGTAAGAAAGAGTAGAACGAATCAGTAATCTGGTGAGAAGAGAACAGGTGCATAGTACACCACGCAGCGTACCTGCCAGGAACATCGTTATTGCTTCGTAAGGGTCGAACAGCAACGTCAGGGGCTTGCCGAGTATCCATCCAAGTGTGACAATGAATCTAATTAAAGCGAGGCATGTTAGATTCATTGACGGCAACTCGAGCATTTCACAGCTCGGATGCAATGCAACAACTCACGGGATAACGAAGAGCGCAATTTGCTACCGCAAACAAGACGAGGCAGGGAAACATGGAGTTAGTACCAATAATCAACCAACGGTCATCAGAACTCACAATACTCGACCCGACGGCAACACCAAGACTCAGCGTAAGCTTATCCTTCACAGACACCGTGACCGCAGTTACATGCTCTGCAGCATTCCCGACAATGGGTAACAATATTATCCCGACGAACTCTTGACTAATGACCCCACCATCCGTCATACCATCTATAGAATCCACAAGCCATTCCGCTGTGACAGCCACGAGCTAGGTAAATGAAATATAGTATCAGCCATATGAAGACAGGATACAACGTCGAAGGACCTACCACAGTAACCACGGCCAACAACCCAATCGTCATCATAAGACTCATCTGCGGCTCCTCCTCTTCCTCCTCCTCTCTCTTTTCTCTCACAGCACCACTCTCAACATCGGTAGTCGGTGTTCGCCTACCACTAGCCGGGATCGTCCCATTACCACTCATATTGTCCATCGACCGTGCATCGGACGTTCGCCCAGGTCGCAAGAAAGACATCTCAACACCATGTGCACCGTCGTCCGCGGCATTTAAGGAGGTTAAATCTTTGTTCTTCTTGCTCTTCTTGGGTCTTGGAGCATATTTCGTTGACTTTATGATATCCCGTTCGTCGGTGTACAGAGCGGCGTGCGAGTAGAGTTGGAAGAAGAGGTATGAGCCATATACTAGGGGATGGTCATAGTTAGGAAGAAGAAAAGATGATTAGAGGGAAGGGTGTTACTGAATAATAGTATGATCGCGACCTGTAAGTCCCCTGGCATTAGTCAAACGTGTGTATTTCCATGGAAGACAAACAACGCGACCCCGTGGCTGACTTTCAGTATATCCTGACCCTCATCACTGTCCACCGCCGTTGATGTGTTGAGATAGAATGCCGCGGGAAGTAACACAGCAATGACGCTGATTGTGAGGAGCGACGAGTTTAGTTGCGATGCCACTAGAAACAGTGAATGAATTCCATGAGAGTAGATCAACACGTGAACCAGTTACACACCAGCACCAAACCCCTGCTCTGAAAATCGTACGCCCCCGGCGAAGAAGCACATGCCCAAAACCAGGACTAGAGAACCGTGAGCCAATGAGCTACGGAGTAATCGAGAATCTACGCGTACGCAAATTACTAAGGACGGAGCCGACCACTAGAGGTGTCGTTCAATTCCAATTCAAGCTGAATGTTTGACGGAAACTCACAAGATGACTGGACTATGTGCAATTTGCACTGTGTCAGTGCTATGATCTGGGCAACATCCGATCAGTCTCTATTATTGCGTTACAGGGGAAAAGGAAACATACGGCGACAATAAGCTCAACACTATGACATGGCAGTACATTTTGAGTTCTCGATTCACAGAGAAGCCAAGGCAACAAACGTACGCGTTTCCCTACCCAAAGAAAAGATACCGGTGAGGATAAATACCGAATGGTGACACGTAGTAACCCACAAGAGTAGCATTCAGGAGACCGGCGAGAGTTTGACCGACGCGAATAGAAAGTTCGTCTGTTGCAAAAGCCAATAACTTGACACGAAAGATGAAATGAGAAACAGTTCTTGAAAGCAGGCTTGGACAAATAACGTACCTTGGCAAGAGGTATGATGGCGAGGAACGAAACTGCTCCGACATTAGCATAATCTCTGTCAATAACCCTCAGCCCAACGAAAAGATGAATATTGGCGTGTCCTTGTTCGGTGTGGCAAAATGTAGTGCCCACTAGCATACATGTTCAGCGAGACAATCTTCTCTGGCCTAGAGCACAGAAAGGGCTCACCGAGACTGGAATGAACACCAGCAGTATATTTAACCCTGTTTCCATGGTTAGTGACTGCGGAAAGTGAAAGACGTGGCACACGCACATGAAGAACATAATATAGATCTCAAGCTCCGCCAAAACGTAGGTGCAGGGCCTACTTTCTTCTCAGGTATTAGGAGGCTGGTTGCAGCTCGGCGTAGGTGTAATGAAGCCATGGAGAATCGGGGATTGGAATTACGACGAGAGGTTGTAGTCGGCCGTTTTGATAGCAGATGGGATTCAGACTTGGACCCCTCGTTAGAGTGTAGTAAGGAATCTTCGACATGATGTTCGGTAGCTGTCGGCGAGAATGCAAGTTGTCCGGAATCTGGCGTTGAGTCTAGATATAACAACATAGAATTTGAGCTTCATGCCTTTAAAGAAGAAATAAGAACGAACCCAAAAGAGACATTAGAGAGGAGGGAGGAAGGAAGAAAGGAAAGGAGTGAAAGGAAAGTAAGTAATGAAGAAAGTATAAATGCTGTGGATCAAATAACACGCCTATATCATGCCGACTACTTGCTGCGGTAATTGCTCGGTTCTTACGATGTTATCCAATTCCACCGAGTTTGCCGTCAACATCTGACGACAATTCGCTTTGGGAACAAGTCGTGGCGAAGGCATGGTTTATGCAATTATTATTCGAACAACATTCTTACAACAGCCAGATTTATGTAAGTTGTACAGCTTTGGGTGCATTAACAGCATAAATAACCACAATTATAACAATTGGGACAAGAAAAATGAAAGCAGTACGAAAGCTCGAAACATAAGGTAGAGAATTATAATAACACAATATTGCACAAGGTTGGAACAAGGGACACAAAAAGAGCGAAACTGACGCGACAGCTTAAGTTACAACAACAGCAGCACCAAAGTAAACGTACCGATAAACTCGTATAAACTATCTTCCATCAACGAAATCCAGCGTTGATTCAAACCCCATGAGTATCCTCTCAGCCCCATATGAAACTCCTTTCACCAGGCCTTTCTTCTTCTTCACGGGAGGATTTTTTACTGCAGATACAGCCTCAGCTTCCTCTCCTGACAACAAGCTCGAACCGGACTTCACCCGCCGAACAAAACTCTTAGGTTTGGATGTTGGGCTCGCAGGCGTTGGACTCTGTGGTCGAGACGAGGTGATCTGCCTCAAGCTCTGTCGAGAGCCTGAGGCCGTCATCGGAAAAGACAATCTCTGTCTTCGGCTTGTCGAGCCAGCATCGCCATCAGTCGAGGGATCTTTTACATTTGACCTCTCTTTCTCCTTCCCTTTACCCTTGGATGACTTCTCCTTCTCTTTCCCCTTATCTTTGTGCTTCGATTTCTCCGTCTTTTGTTCTTTCTTCCTCAATATCCCAGGACCCCTCCCCAGTACACTTGATGATCGACCTAACGAGGCTTGAGAAACCGAGGTCATACCAACATTGCTAGCTCGACCTAGCGCTGCATCTACATTAAGACCTGTTGTAGCGTCGACACTAGGTCTCTTGTTCAACGCTTGTGAGGAAGATGTCGAAATGGTAGCCGAAGATGATGCTGGAAACGTCGATGTCGACATGACAGGCATGCTCGGTCTTCGGGCATAGCCAGAGTGAAACTCCCTCTCCCTCGCAGACTGTATATTAACTTGTCCACCGACAAAAGCCGCACAGTCGATCAAACCCGTAGATGCATGGTGCATGAGACCCTGCACTATCGTTCCGTCACTTCTGACAGAACCGCTAGTCAAACGGCGATGTTGCGAAATCGGAAATTCGCTCTTCTTCCCTAGATCCTCCGGTGTGTGGCCCATATAAGACAACGCAGGAGATGTAGCAGAAGAAGGTGGTTCGACATTCGATAATCCAAAGCTCAGCCGCCGTCCACGAGGTCTGCCAAGGCTTTCGTTCGAGGAGGGAGAAGTCAGTACAGACGACACCGCAGTCTCAGGAGTAGGCGTTCCAGGACCGTGAGCCAACGAGAAAGGAGAAACATGTAACCCTGCGGACGACCCAAATGCACGGCTGATTGTGCTGGAAACAGATGAAGCTTGAGATGTATGGTGCTGGTGACCGACTTGCTGCTGAGGAGTGCTGACAACATTTGAGGGAGAAGGGTACGAAGGTGTCACTATCGAGGTCACTACAGCTGACGGTTCATACGTCAGTCGTTCTTCCTGGTACCGCCGATGATCATCCTGTTGTGGATAATCCCAGAAATCTCCTTCCGAGATCCCCAGACTAGCCTCTGCTTCCTGGCGCTGCTTCTCTTGGACCTCTTCTTGCTCCCGCACTTTAGCTTGACGTCGAATGTCGGCCATCCACCCTAACCACTCGGCATCACTACTCTCCTCGCCGCTATCGCTGTCGTCCATGTCTACATAACCCAACTTCAGGTCTGGACGATCCCCAGCGCTCTTACTGGTCTCAGCGTTGGCGTCTACAGCATAAAAAGAATCCTCGTACGGACTGTCCACCAAAGAGGATACGTAAGAGTGCATGCTGTGCCTCCTTGACGCCACCGATGGCGAACCGAGTTTCTCGACGGACGATAGGTCCTCGCGCCTAGAGGAGCTAGATAAATCAAGCCCCATAGCTTTATTCTCTTGCTCCAAAGTCAACTTCCTATCTCTCCTCCTCCTATGCCTTCGCAGACTAGCATCCTCTTCCTCATTCTCACCACTACCCAAGCTCTCTACTCCTCCCGGAGATTTCTCGGTACTCCCTTCGTGCACAGTGACACTCCCCAAAGTGGATCCTTTGATACTTCCAGAACTCAGACTCAACCCAAGGTCTTTGTTACTGAGGAAGTCTGTGCTAGAGGCATCGCCCCATAAAAAAAGCTCCATGGCCCTTGGCAAGTCCCCCATCCCTGCTCTTTGGGCCTTCATCACCACCTCCATGCGCCACTCTGGGTACGGCAGGGCACCAAAGGTCCCGTACGCGTTCTTCTGCAATGAGCTTTTGAGTATCGAATACTTCGACTGAGCGTGCTTGAGGTTCCTCGACCACGACGGAATCTTCAAAGAGAGCGGACGACATGCGGAATCAGGCTGATGGATGCTCCGACTGCTCATTGTAGTTGTCGTAGTTACTATCTGAGGAGATATATCATATACTGAGGGTCGAGGAGAGGAACGCAGACGATATTGCTCTGCCTCCGTTGATGGCGCGAAGGCGATTGGGGACGTAGGAGTCTGTATATCATCCAGAACCCCATTATCTGAAGATGTCTGAACGCCTTCGGCAAGACCAGTCTCTCCAGGAAAATGTGAATCTCGAAGCGATGCAGTCGGTGATGTCGGCGGGGAAGGCGGCGAAGTCTTGACGAGAGGAGCTTCGCGCAGGATATGGTCCTCATACCGCCGAGGAACATCCCCAGCTTCCTTTCTGCCACCGCCTGGATCAGCTCGGCTCCACTCCCCAACGGAGGAATCAGCCTCAGAGATCACAGAAGTTTTTGTTGAAGCCGGTGGGTCGGGGAAAGTAGCAGTGAATATGGGAGTGGGCGCTGGTGTGGTTGGCGTTGGGATATTGAATGTCGGGAGGGAAGAAAGGAAACTGGAATAGACCTCATGGGGTGCATGACGGTGGAGCACGCGCAGGAAAGATTTGAAGGCTGAACGGAAATCAGATCAGTTTAACGTCTTAGTCGACACACGAACATACCGTGGTCATCACCCAAGTCCAAAACAATCCATTCACTATCTGGCTCGGTCCTGCGCCTTCCAGTGCTAGGCCGACGAGGAGGCATAGCTCCAGCGTTCTGACGCGACTTGCCTTTCTCTTGTGAAGTATCCATCCTGCCGGCACCTTCTCCTCCACTAACAACCACATAACTCGTATCTGCACCTGCCTCTGCCTCTGACTCTTCCTTTCTCTCAAATTCCACCCCTCTATGTGACCTAGTCATATTAGCTGCAGCACGATCCAACCCATGCCGCCTTCTCCTATCAAATCCATAGGTGTACCCGGCGGTGATCCCATACCCGTAACTTCGATGCGAGACCCCTTCTGCAGACAAATCACTCTCGTCGTCGTCGCTATGTGCGAAAACGGGAGATGAAAGTGTACCTCCTGACCCAGATAGTTCATCAGAGTCAGCATCCGAGCCGAGATTTGTGCGACTCCCAGATAAAAGCTTAGTATTGAGCTCTGCCGGAT
Organism: Omphalotus guepiniiformis; assembly: GCA_028554645.1. Taxonomy (NCBI): domain Eukaryota; kingdom Fungi; phylum Basidiomycota; class Agaricomycetes; order Agaricales; family Omphalotaceae; genus Omphalotus; species Omphalotus guepiniiformis. The sequence continues at coordinate 225,704 of JAQOOI010000017.1, forward strand.
GCCCAGATGTGTCTCGTCTCAAACGCGGGCGATCGTCAGGCTCGGCTTCATCGTCAGATACAAGCCCATCCTCTTCTGTTTGAGCTTCCGAAGCCGTCCCACTCGGAGTTCCACCGGCAGCTTCGTTGGATGGATGCTCTGTATCGTCAGAGGCCACTGGCCCCATGCTATTGAAGCGAAGCGAGGAATACTGCGGAGTTGCCTTAACCGTAGAAGATGAAGGGGGCGACCAAGGGTTCTCCAAAGGCATTTTCTCCTTCCTTTTCTCTCTGGGACCTCCGGGAATAATCCTCAACGATGAAGAACGCGGTTTCCCTTGTATACGATTTACGGATCCGCCGGCATGAGCAGACAATGAATTAGTATTCAATGTGATCTTCGGTTTCGGCGACTTCGAAGATAAATTTGAGGTGTTCGACAGCACGATAGGTCCTAGCGGAGATGCAATCGAAGCTGCAGCGTACGAGGGAACCTTTCCAGCAGATGCACTGGGCGAAATCCTTTCTAATGGCACCGATGATGCGATGCCCGGCAAGGATGCGGTTCCGGCCCCGGGACTGGTAGACATTGAAGGCGTGAGTTGGGTTCTGGGTATGGGGACTGCATTAAAAGTAGATGGGGTTCCCGGAGATCTAGGCTCCTTCGCCCTAGAGGGTTGAGAAGATTTGGTATTAGAACGCCGGAATTTCGTGGCCTTGCTAATAGTTGAGGCAGTTGGGGGACTAGTAGATACCAGAGTCGATACAGAACCGACGATTGTCTTGTGGTAAGGTTCCTGAGCGTCGTTGGTGTTTACATTAGCTCCATCGGAGAACCTCGCGGTAGTCATCCTTGTCTTGAACTTGGCGCATACAATGCGTTGAACGGATCCTGGTACCGTGGGTATTGTTGCAGAACGACCGAGCTGTTCAGAGCCGCGGATCTCAGCAAGGGCGGACAACGGAAGAATTTGTGTGGTTGCCGTTAATGACTCCTAAGTGAATGCGTCAGTCACCTCATAGAAGAAATCTAGAAAGAGCTTCGGCGGAAGCATAAAGTACAGGAGCGCTTCCCAACAGTAAACTGTGAAGCAACGAATCACGGGGATTAAAAAGAGTTCTGGGGACTCTGTACATTCCTTCCTGAGATGTAACACTCCATCCTTAATGAACACCCATCGCTCCCTCCACTCAAGTTTACCTGACCTTCCTCGGTTATAGCTTCCGTTGTTGATATTTCCTCTACTGCTCCTACTATTCGGCGTATCTCCCGCTTGAGAGTAAACAGAATGCGTCCGTACACTTGACGTCGAAGCTGCGCCGAATAGCTCTTTCTCGTCCACCGACCTCTTTCCTCTCCTCTTGCTCGACTTCGCTCGAGATGGAAGAGACGCAATGGTGTCTGCAGCACCACTAGGATGACCATGGGCCCCACTCATTTTCCAGACAGCCTCAACCGTAGCCTGAGCACCTGAACCAAGCTTAGGCTTCACAGACCCTCGATCAGAGCCCTCTTTGGCCTCTTTATCCTCTGCCGGTTCTTTCGTCTTCCCTTCGCCCCCTTCTGATCCATGTGCATGCGACCTCGCCTCACCGCGGAATACAACCCTCAGCGCTTTCACCCAACCTTCCCAATACGGCTTGACGTATTCGATCGCAATCTCCCTCGGAATTTTCATTATGACACCGCTACGATGAATTTCTACCAGCTCATAAGGTTTCATGTCGTACCAAGATAGAGGGTAATGATGCTCGAGGATTTGGCCGGTGGAGAAGCGGATAAGAGTGAGACAAGCAGGGTGATATGTCGCATATGAGCCTTTGCGAGTGTGAGTCTTCGCTGAAGAAGCACTCTGTGCTGCCGTTGACGAAGTCCTGATAGATCGTGTGTTGTTCGCCAAGGAGACGGCACTCGTACGGTCCGCTGACGTACGAGCAGCCTGAGGGTTCCTTTCGAAATACCCTAAGTATTGGTTTCGATAGGCTTTTCGCCCGGTGCGTGGCTGAATATCCAGCTCGTCTTCCATGTCATCCGACGAGTATTCATCGTCTTCTTCGTAGCCCATCATTCCTATGGCTTCTCCGTCCTTCTCTAACGCATCTTTCGGTCGCTTATTAAGGATATCGTCATCGTCGCTTGAGGCCATCCGCAAATCAGCCGAAGTGCTGGGTTCGCCAGGTCTCGAGCTTCCGCCCTCGGGTGGTGCAAACTCGGCAAAGACGATTGGAGAAGCTGGACGCCTGGTCGGGCGAGTCCTGGGCTTGGATGGAGGATCAATGGGCGGTAATGACGAGGAGCTCGATGTAGGCGCGGTATTGGAGGTAGCATTGGAGACACATTTCGATAACAGCCAGGCTTTCACCTGGTCAACTTTCCAGGATGGATCGACATGGGTCACAAGCCATTGATCATATGGAACTACATAAGGCAATGAATAGCAAGTCAGAGATCAATGAGCGAACAAGAAACATGCACAAGAAGCAGGATAAGGGTAAAATAATAAAACCGATCTCACTCCCATAGACGCCGAGGCATGCTCAGGTAGCCAAGAAGACACTGAAACAGAATAGAGAAACGAAGACGGGTACAAACCAAAATGGACACTCACTAAATCTACACGCCAGTGTCAACAGCTTCGTGTCATGCTCCTGCTTAGCTCCAAAGAGCGAATCCGAGGTATCCATCACACTTGAAGCCCCAACTCTAGGTCTCAAAGTATAACTAACTCGAGAGACCTCAAAACCCCTCTGCTTCTCCTTCTCTTTGGCTTGCTAAGCCTTCCTCCGTATGTCCAAGGCGGGCGCCCAGTGCTGCAGTCTGCAGCACCCTCAGCACCTTAGAGCCGTGCTCAAGGGAGAAAGAGGATACTCGAGAAAGAGAACAAGAAGCCAGGTAACCAATACCTCACAGCACACAGCAAGGAACTGCCACTGGATGTAGCAGTGGTAGAGCTTGATCATCGTTTTTCAATTGGCGCTGCCGCGGGATCAAATTCACGTGACCACCGCGTGGACTGATGAGTGGCCGGGCCGCGCTCGCCGGCTCGGTCGAAATGAAGCTTTTAAATTTCACGTTTTTCAATGATTCTTCTACGATTCTTCTACGATTTTGTCCACAAGTCGGTCAATGTTCTAAGACGCGTAACCTCTTCAAGTTTCTTCGCACCATAACTGTCTCAACTTTGCCCAAGGACGCTAGAACTACTAATTCTTCACCAGCGACTAGACTTCGAGCTTCATGCTTTCAAGGCCTAAGGCAGGCCCAAATTCAGCCTTCGGAATATGATCAGATGCTTTGTGGTTCACATATTCAACCCACTCTGACCGTGATAATAATCACCTTCTATGACCTCTAAGCTATACGCCTGCATATGATTCCAGCTGAACAAATCCCAGGTCTACTAGATTAGAAACGAAACGGAGATATCACGGTTGAGAAAGGTCATATTTATATGATTGTTGGCACATGTATAGTTAAATGAATGCGTCGCAGGGTGATAGTTGTGTAAGTATTATCGGTCCAAGCAATTCCCATCATTGACTAGTTACTTATCTATCATCAAGGTCCAAGCTAGACTGTGTAAATCACTGATGCGTTTCCGGAAACCACTATGTGAGCTATACGACATAACAATGTCATGCCAAACATCCAAAAACCAGATAGCGGCAAGCAGGCATTGCGGCGCAATTTGCAAGCGGGAGCACCAACAGTGATAGGAGAATAAGATTGACCCAGTCCACCGGAGTCTAGCACTGTTGCTCACCTGGACGGCGCTCGCCAGCATTACTCAACCGGCGTTCAGTACTTGGACCCATACCGGTAATATACTTCCTTACTTCCTTCCTTCCTCAAGCTTGCGATATGTTGCGATTGCTCCCATGGTGACAGTAACCGAGGATGGAATGAAGCGGAGTCCGACGCGGGAGGTCGTTTACATACGCGATGAAAATGGCGGCTGATAAGTATCAGCTTGTGAATGCTGGATACTTATGTAGTTGATGAATTTGGGTGATGAATTTGGGATCATGAACTCAATGTACACATGATCTGAGCATGTTTTGGATGGAACGGGTAAAGGCTGAAGTAGAGACTAAGAGCGTCTTTGCCTTTACCTGCAATATAGATTTGTCACTGTATGGATCTGTGCAATATGAATTTACCTTATAGCATTAAATGGAATCACAAATCCAGGGACATACAAGTGGACATACAATATCATACCGAACGACGGATCCTTTGCTTTGACCAGATCAAGAAATTGGACTCTCAAGACCAAGTTAATACCTTCATGTAACCCAATGATAAAGGAGAAGAATTACCATAATGATTCTATTTACTGCAAACGAGCATAGTTTCCTGAAGTACGGGATGTTGCTATAGCAGTGGCCTATGAAGACTGGCACAGTAAGATGATCCACGAGCAATCACTTACATGCGCTTACTCAATCCCAATAGCCTGCCAGGTGCCCTGCACAGGCCAACGTCTCCTAGAACGGTCGTAAGAAGACACGAGGAACGAGGAGCCGCAGGGTTGGTGTGAGCATTCGCAGACCACCAAGAATGGCGATAGCTTGGCCAGGATCCAAATTTAGGAGCTAATCACATTCGTCCACCTTCTGACAGCGTGAATGCGGCTTGATAGTGGATGGAGCGGTTTCGTATTGATGTAGAACATCATGTAACTTGATGTCCCACTGTTGTGGGAGAGAAGAACTTGAGGTCGAGAAAGGTAAACGCAACTGCATGGGTGCCGAGGTAGAATCGCAATTACATCCAACACAAGGAAGAAGAACATGGTTATTTGAGGCTAGCATGGTATATTCCCAATTCAAAGAGAGCAGGAGGGAAAGCGGTCGACGTCGATCCGACATTGGTTCAAATGATATCAACATAGTCCAGCTAGCAAGCGTGTTGATGACTTTAATGGTGGCGCAAGAAGCTAAAGAAATATCGAGATTGTCAGAATTCGACACCGAACGCCGTCGTGACCGGGTCATACATATGAGCGTACGTGCATGCCAATGTTGACTAGGACTGCTAACTTACATACATAGCTGAGCAGCCTGAGTGATGAAAAAGTAAAGCTGAAACAGTCAATAGTCGAACAGATGGATACTATGAAACCTTGAATTCTTGAATATTGGATACTGAATGCTCATTTTCATCGCCTGAGCCACAGTGGAGATCTTGTTACATTGACTCAGGTTTTATTTTAGTGCCGATGCTGCAGGTTTTGAAAATGCTCGGGCGCAGACAGAGAGAGAATCAGAATGGATTCCCGCTTACCGTTTTCACCATTTGAAAGGCCGATGAGGTTACGTAATCCTCCATTTTTTGTTTTGTCACTACATGTGTTTCGTCCTCCGACTGTGACGAAGACTTGTCCCGTATACAGTATCCGTCTCTTTGCCTCGCTCTCTTTAAAGACAGTAAAAGAATGGTCACAGAAGATCCAACATGAAGATGAGTAGACTGATTCCGGAACAGTCGGGGGCCCGTTGAACACCAAGTATGTGTATTGTGAGCCAAACATGCATATCACCAATTGCTGGCAGTGTACGTCGCTCTTTTCTTTACTGTGAACCTGTGTTAGGGTGCGGGTAAAACTGACGTCAGTCGAACCAGCAGACAATTCAAGGCCACGAGTCACAAGTGATGTCGATACCGATGTTGTGGATACATGCTCACCGCTCTGCCTCAGCCCATAATATTATAATTATCCTGGACGGGTAAGTACTGAATATTGAATACATATCCACTCACGAGATTGGTGCTCCTAACTGTATTCCTGTGTGGGGTATATTCGATTTTATTCCTGCATGTAATCTCTGTTGATGCAAGCCCGGCTTTCGCGTGCTGTTGGTCACCCTTGCTAAACCCGATTCAAATTTCGGGAAGTACCCATATACCATGATGTGTGTAGGCGAATCGCGATACCAGTAAGTGAGAATTGTGCTCCCGGTATCATCAGGCTGATACAACCAACGTGTACAGATTCAGGAATGCGAAACGACCGCCCTGTGTGGTAATCCTATCCCTTGGGGATCGCATGGTACTGTCAAGGTTCGGAATTTCGTTGGTCAAGCTGGTCATCAATTCAATCGTGTCAAGCATTCCTGAATTACAAGATTTCTCGGGTCTGTACCAGATTCAAGTTCGGTCATGTTGAGCAGGAATATCTTAGTTTGGTTTTTTCTATTCACGAGTGTGCTGGTCTTGAATTATGTCTTACCGCGCGTCTCAGAGAAATCGACTCGGACTTGTGTATCTATCTACTACCGAAAATCATCCGACAAAAAGGATGGAAGGAAACAATCTAGCATCAAGAAATCGACAATCTCGGAGCGGACAACTGAGATATTATTTCCAGTGAGTGCGGACTAGTTCTTGAAGCCGACGTATGAGCGAGCCCACAAGACTCACAGTACTTCAATGTCTGGTCAGTTTGTGTTCGCATCCGCACCTGACTGGTGAATGTCAAAGCTGGTAGTACTGCACACATACGTCTGGCGAGTTACAAACCCAGTTTGACAGAAGCCTTACCTGTCACTCTCTATTCAGCTGAAAAGAGTAGTTGACGGTGAATATGACAGGCTTCGCTCATTCGATATCTCAAGAAGTCATAGTACAAAGTACCGGCGACTATTCATGAACCGTGTCTGAAAATCTTTTTGATGCGCAGTAGTTCTTGACCGTGAATTTCCGACATTAGTTCAAAAAACCACTATTCCATTAGTCCTCCGTCTGTCCCTTGCCTATCAGTTTAGTGTGAGCTCCGCAGTACTACTAGTTTGTACTGCGATCACTTTTTCATGATGGTTTTTGTTTCTTTTTTTTTTTTTTTTCCCATTAGTTTCAGCGTTCATAGCCATTCGTGCTCAAACATTACCGGTACACCAGTCCAGATATCTTCGGCGCTGTGGTACATGGACAAAGGATTTGGCCGATATTTTGCTTGGGGAAGTCAAATGAGTACAGCTGATAGCGGCGGCCTGAAAGTTTCTTCTAGCTAGTATTGGACAGTCTGTAGTGACACGTTGAACAGTCGCTCAGTTGTTTTCTATTCGTTAACCTTTGTCTCTAGGTAAGTCACATATGCATACAATAACATTACAGTATAGATACTTCAAAAAAGAAGGAAAGCAAGGTGCTGCATCGTGTCTAGTAGTACAGCATACATCCACCTTCTCTACTACTCTACTACTTCTACTCTACGAATCGAATCTAGACAAAGTCCATTTACCCACCATCCTCTCGACGCCTTCTCGGTCCTGCCGATTGAGTGACGTCTGTAGATGTGCTAGAGCGATATGAGCCCAAAGAAGGACTAGTTCCCCCGTATGAAATGCACAATTGTGCATCGGACAAGAAACTGAGGTTTGTGAGTGTGTGGCATTGTCAGGGGTGTTAGACAGCGACGCAATCTCCTGAAACGAGGAAGAACAGTGCGTGCTAACATCAGAGGGTGTATTGTGGTCCGGCCAGCAACCATATACTGGCGGGTAGAACATGGACCAGTCATCTCCAGCTGGAGGTAATGTCACCGCAGTAGAACTCGGAGTGAGGTTCTTGTCATTAAACATCTGAGAACTGTCTGATGGATTGGAGAAGAGTGTTGATGTGGGTGAGGGCATAATATCAACGGTGGTATTGGGATCAACGCTTGGTTGGGTACTGAAGAGGAGAGAGGAGACGTCTGTCGGATACTGTGTAAATGAAGCAAAGGGATCAGACTCCGGGACCGACATGGAAGTATCATGAGTTTGATAACTCGATGGTCCCGAATCGGAGTCGAACCCAGAAACCACGGAACTGGGCGATGATAGCGGCATGGCCATCTCTTCGGTTCCTTGTGTTGCTTGTTGTTCCGATGTCCGCTGAGCCTTCATCAATCTGTTATAGCGGTTACGGCACACGACTGCAGGCCTCCCAGGTAGGCTATTTGCAATGACATGCCATTGCGACTTGTGGGCTTTATACAAGTCCAAAAGTAGAGTATCCTCTGCAGCTGACCAAGGAAGCGTGGAGATGGTGGGGCATAGCTTTTCTTTCCAACGTTTAGCGCATTGGTCGTCGGTGCGCCCAGGAACATCTTTGGCAACTTTCCACCAGGTGTACCCATGTCGCTTTACGGCCTCCCGCAACTGGATATCCTCATCAGTGGACCAGCGACCTCGTTGAAGGCTCGGATCTAAGGAGTGGACCCAGCGCTTCCGGCAACTCTTATTGGAGCGCCCTGGAAATCAATGATAGGTGAGTATTGGGGTGTAGCACACTCTCGACAAGAAGCCTCATACCGGGTAGTAGAGTTGCAATGATCTTCCAGTTGTTTTTTGTTCCATAACGTGCAACGGCTGCCTTAAGGGCCTTATCCTCGACCTTCGTCCACCTGCAGTTCTTGAGATCTAAGGTGGTGTCGCGAACCATGGCTTGAGATGGGTAAGAGTCGGTTAGAGCAGGATTAGTTCGTCTTTTTAAGGAGGCATTCAATACCGATCGTTCCAAAAAGAACGGAAGCTTTTATATAGCTTTCAAAGCAAGCCTTACAAGTGAGGCTTGTTTGGTCATCCCGAAGCCAGCCAATACTATGAATGTGTACGGCTATATGTAATCGGCGAGCGGCCCTGGTGCACTCCAAGAAAACGGAGGGAGATACGCAGACACGTTATTCACGTAACGAAGAACATGCACCGCAATGTGCGTTATTCTTCAACAAACTTATTGGTCGTAGTTTAGACAAGCTTCTTGATGGAGAAAGCCGATCTGGGATGTGAGGGACCATCCGAGCTAAACGGAATAGGTATTGTATCATTGAATACAGTCGGATATAGATACACGGAGCGACGACACCGATGAACTCTCGAAACTCATTGGCAATGCTTCCCAGTGGTTCCGACTCCAAGAGTGGCTATATGTTACTTCAGAAATGCAAACTTTGTAGGCAGAATAGCATCTGACCTCTTCTCTTCAGCAACAGGGAATCCGATTCACGTACATCAAGCCAAAACAGTCTCAGAACGTAATATCTGAAGACTGACGTGACCTCAGCACCCTCCACCTTATGGGTCATATTGCCAACTATCAATATTCGAGGTTGTTTCGGAGTTGCCGGAGGGTCCCTTTAAGTGCCTCGATATCCCCTTTGACTGACGAAGCGCTCGAAGCAAAGCGTTGTGTGAGCCCAATGGTAGCTGAAAGCGAGCGCTACAAGGCACTACATCCTATGAAAAGGTGTCGCTGGATGAATAGCCACTCCGAGCGATTTATCACCCCAAGACAGATTGCTCGATGCACGGAAACGCCACCTTTCGCTACCCGAGGACGATGAACAGCGTCCATCAATCGTTGAGGCCTTGCCGGCGCCAGATCTTCCAGTGCCGGTAGTATACTTTCTTCATGGTTTTGACCTCCGACCGTTCTGTGAGACCAGCCTACAGGAGAAATGACAAGAACGAGAATCACGTCCAGCTATTCGCAGCAGTACCCTCCGCTCTTCGCAGGGCAGTATCGTATCGAAGTGCTAAATGTACGTCGGGAGGCTCGTATTCGCAATTCATCTTCAACATCCCACACAATCAGAAGCCCATACAACTTCTTTTGGAAGTTGGAAAAAAGCGAAAAAAACCACTTGCTCCAGTGAAACCGTAGACCGAAAGAATTCAATTGGACCCTCTAGGCGGTTTTTGAGAGGCCAAAAACTGCCAATTGAGTTTATTATCTGCAAAAGGGGGCACAGCATAAATGTCGCGCCTGTGCTGACTTTGCTATGAGTCAAAAAGTTACGGGCGCGAACGTCAGTCATGAAGATATTAAATGAAAGAATTGTAATAAGATATCAGTGATAATCATAATCAATGAAGGTGCCCAGTGCTCACCTGAGGTTCACAGTGTCCACGACGCACGTCATATCTGTCATTCAAACCGTTCGTTGGTGAATGAATATCACAGTGGCGTTAGATAATTACAAGGAAAACACAATGGTGATATTATTCGCATTCACTACATGGTTCCTGCGCAGCAAAATTGGCAATCTGCATCAGAGATCCGGTCAAAACCGATTTTGAACATAGCTCTAGTGTCCAGGATATGATCGTGTTAAAGCGTTTGTGTGCAGACGTGACAGACCATGTCACAGCCCGAAAACCAAGTTTCTTGACAAGCAACCTTCGTCGCGTCGAAAGGTGCACTTATTTCGTCATGGAGGCTGGGACAATCGGCGTTCGGATGAGCAGCGTCCTTCCAAATGCTATAATGCGCGCGTAGAATACTCAACAGGCACTATGCTTTACTACATCCCGCCACGATGACAAAAATCCATACGTAAATCATGTTTTGAGCAGATGGAAAGCCTGGGCCTGAAGGTATGGCCCGTCTGGATAGAAATCCCCCAAAGTATTTCCACATAAGGCCTGTATAAGATCTGTCGCAGAGTCAGCAACAACAGACATTGATTCAAATGGTATCGGATGCACTTATCACTTTTTGACCATACTTAACGTGGATATATCTTCTTTCGAAAACAAAATCAAAGGGCAGAAATCACCGAATATTACCTTGGGCTACGGCCTGAAACGGCGTTGCTACTAGATGTGATATCCGTCGCACGAGTACAAGCAGTCAAATATGCTGCTACGAAATTTGCCACGCTACAGTTCAAGTAGGCCTCGATCTTCGAGTCGCAAGTTGAGTACCACCGTCTTCCTGATATGAATTCGGTAAAAAGCAGGACCCGAATGATTTTCCTCATTGAAGCTTAGAAACCGAAGATGTTGCAATTTCCAGAGCTGACATGGACCGTAAGTCAATAATCAATAATCAATTCACAACGCAACAAGAGATAGGCTCATTGATGGTACCTCTCAGCATGCTTGCAAATCGTTCGGTAAAAAAAAAAGAGCAAAGAAGGCATATATGGAATCGAATGAGGTAGGGATGTCGAGGGATGAAGTGGTGTTGTCACGTCAGTCACACACCCGTGGAGCCTGGACTCTCACGGTCATTCCAGACCCCTCCGGGGGTCGGAATTCCGCTCGTGACCTCGTCGAGCTCAGGCTTGAACTACATTGGGTCCATAATACGCTGCCATTAGTTTCATCGAACTGTGTAGAAAAAGAAGTGGACCCACAAAAGGTCTTAAATGCCACAGCTGACTGTGAGTACATTCCTTCAGATGCAACTTCAGCGCTTCAGCACCAGTAGTGACGCAGCAATGTATTTCAATAGGCCATCTCATCAATTCTAGCATAGACATTGCTTCAAAGTGAAGGACCGAAACCAACTCCGAATGTTATTCAACTTCCCCGAGCCCTTCAATACTTCTCGCGCCACCTGTCGCGCCACCACAATGCATTCACTCCAACTTAAAATTGTCAGGGTATGTCCCATGCGCGCTGTTTCATGGACGAAGACAAACCTAACATGTTGAGAAAGTCAGGGGTCGACAATCTGAAGCCGTGAGTTCCTTAAGGAGTTTACCCCAACTATCTTCACTACTAGCAGTCCGCAGCTACTGTATCGTCTTTCTCCTTCAAGTGTCGTGGTTTGTCGACTTTTCACTCACACCTGGCATGGCTCTCCGGGCTCTTCTTCCTCTGCTTGGTGACTTGGACTAGAATCAGGTTGCTCTCGTAAACTATCTCATTCATCGGTGCTTATGAGTGTGCGAAGACATAAGGTGAGCTTGCTTTGATTTTTCCGGTTGATGAACTCTGCTTTGATTTTCCCGGTTGAGCTCTGCTGCACCATGCAATTACCCGAGTCAAGGGTCGTGCTTTCGTACCGGAACGACTACGAGACTAGACAAGGCTCACAAAGACTTGCGTAAGCTCAAACCCTGGCCAACCCTTCTCAAGTTGACATCGTTTTTATTCAGCTAGGCATGAAATCAAGATGATAGTGCCACCTATTGTATCTCCAATGTGCCTCTGGATTTTGCGGCTTTTCATTTGTATTCTGATTCGTACAGACGGACATCTTGAAGGTGTGAGTATTCTTCGATTGGTATAGCTTTAGATTGCTTTGATCAGTGCGAGCCCTCCAAACACCGATATGTAAAGGCTAACCGTGTCTGGACACAGAAACAACGGACTTCAGTCCATACGTACAACACAGATTACTGATAGCCTCTAGGGTACGCTGAAAGAATTGGGGATCTGAATTGACAAGCCTGCCTCTCTAGAAACGTTGACTCTATCTCGTCTGTATATGGCACTCCATAGAGATATGTTCGGAAAATGAGCCTTTTTGTGGGAGACATGCTCATGTCCCAAGACACTAAATTTTTAGGTGCCGTATGTATTCAAACCTCGCAATCTATGGTCAGGTGCTTGGGCCGTTCCGGTCGGGCGAGGGCGTTACCCCTTGATATGATATCGATACGTACTTGCTACCACTTTACCGTTTACCTCACTCCAGGGCTGGCGAGATTGTTGGAGATGGCGCTGTTGATACTTGCACTTGACAAAAAGATTTCCTCTAACGTTAACTACGCCAGTGGTGAAACGGTTATCATGCTTGCCTTCCAAGATGACGTTAGCAAGCGGCGGGGGTTCGACTCCCTCCTGGCGTAATTTTTTAGTTTCGCGAGAGGTGTGTTTGAGTCGAGCTCATTCTAATTGAAAAATAAGAGCAATCTCTGCTGCTCAACGAGAACTTAGGTTCTATGCCCAACATCATCAACCTCTAAAGCCAGGTGAAACTTCTCACACTACTCCGGAGCAGTCATACCCCCTCAACATCCTAGTATCCATAAGTATTCAACGCGATGTGCTCGCCTCCGAATGGTTTTGAACATTTTTCTTCAACTATGACCACCCGACACATTCCCTCCTGCGACATAGGCTCTTGCATAAGGTTGGATCGTCGGCCACTTCTGAAGCCCGTTGTACTAGGAATACCGGTGGCTTCAAGGAGGCAGTCAGCTTGGCTAGTGTATTGAGAGAATAGTACATGTACATGTACAGCTGGCAGCAGCTAAGGAAATTCCGCTTTGACCAGTGCCCATCTCATACAATCCTTCCTCAGACAGACGCTGTACAGATCTTTACCTTGACATGCTCACTGGCAAATTACACTCTGCAAGCAATCTTAGCTATATTTTCTATCTATCTAAATGGAAAGACACGACAGATGTAGATTATTCTTTTTTTATACCGCCCAACGCGCAGACTCTTTGAAAATCCGGCAAATTGCAATGATGTGCGATGCTCCGGGGACCTGCCAGTGGCATATACTCAATGTATCATTGAATGGTCCAAATACTTATCAAAGTCATTGACGACGATCAGAGGCGCCACAGAGTCGGACTTCAGCGCTTTCAGCTCACGCATCATGTTGCGGCGACTTTGTAGCGGCATGAGCTTGAAATATTTCAGCCTTTGCTTTATCTGGGAAGAAATGTTAAGTCCGCCCATTCTTCAACCACCCGAACGCGTATACCCGTCCCGGAGCTTCACCATACCTGTCTGACATTATACGGCTAGTGCAATCATGAATTTTTGTCGAGTCACTTGAGAGGTGTAAACCAACAATCTGGAGCCCGATCTGCGGAAACGGTAAGGAACATGATATGCAGCAGACTCTGCCTCGCTGGAGCGAGACAAGCGCATCACCTTGTATATCTCCTGCCCATTGACATGTTAGCGACAAAAGAGGTTACTATGTTCACTGCCGACGTACCAGCGCCCATCGTGATTAATGGTATGATCACTATCGGACGTTGAGCATAAGCATAATAGAGGTGGGCGTTGGTCTCGCTTTATGACAGCTGAAACAGGTCCAACAACCGTCTGAATTTGGCGCTCTGCTGTTTCATCCAGGTTCCTTCGCCAGTGGCCCGTCGGCAAGCTTGTCACGACTCTCTGAAGAGTGACTGCCAAAAGTAGTACTGCTAGTGCAGTTGTATTGATTACATCCAGTCTGTCCGGACGATGAGCTAGAACTATTTCATGACAGTAAGATTACTTAGCGCTCACCAGACGCTCATCCTCGACAGTTAGACACGCGTTGTTGCATTGCTGTTATACGTGAATCTCGTCTTCAAATGACCTCCGATTGCGAACATGTCGGGAGTGTCATCCAAATTGCAGTGTCGATGCAGCCCTCCAGAGGAGCATCTTCAAGGTAATGATCGCTTTGAACATCCAATTTCCGTGGGCTGAAAGAGTTCTGTAGTACAACTGACTGCAGGAGGACTGCCGGATACTCTGCCCAATGTCAATAAGACCGTGGCCGCCTGCGATACAAAGAGCCCAAATCTTGATCACCTGCCGTCGCTGTTGCTTGTGTCCGTCTATTCAATATGGCAACTGCTCTCCGTGGACATGACAAGTTATTACAACACTGCATTGAAGGGTTAACCGGGGTCGAAAATTCGTCTGTCGCTATTGCTCGTGTTCATTCAGTCTCAGTCTAGCAATTGCACTCCGTGGACGTGACAAGTTATTGAAATACAGCATTTACGGGATAACCGGCGTCGAACTTTTGTCTTGACAGTGATTGTTCAAGCTAGCTAGCATGTTTGAACTTGATCCACTGGGCTTAGCATTTATTTAATGCACCCCTGATGATCTTCAAGATCTCTTCCGTCAGAGATAAGGAACATATTGGACGTCGAGAGCGTTCTGGTCAAAGCAGGGGACAAGGTCCCGACACGTATTAATAATCACGGGATGAAGTGAATTTATGAATCAGCGTACATTATCGTGGCCGTGATCCCGTATATCGGGCCATCTCGAATAAACTCTACAGCTTTTGCACTCTTTTGCACCAGTCGTCCGACTGATTAGCATCGGTCGCGGTCAAATAGACCGCAATCCTGATTCCTAGGCCCTTGGTACCACCTGAATGAGCATTTGTACGTATGTACTGTATTCAAACCTCCCGCTGGAGAATGTGCGCTCCCGAAGTCTTTCAAGAGTGAGATCGGATAAGGATAGCGAAGTGATACATGATAGCGATCAAGAAGGGATCCTAGTGAATGATTTGGCAAGAAACAAATACTGTAAGTGACATCAAGAACTCACGACTTTGTTGTCGGACGTCCACATCTGATGCCCAGACTTTCTTTGTCGAGAACGGAAAAAAAATTGTAAGGTTGCGTACGTAGTGACGACATTTCTGTCAGGACCCTGCCTTTGGCCCGATGCCGAAGCAGTTTTATGGGTTGATTTGTCAATTGGACTCGAATAATGCGTATTCCAGCTTTTGGAAATGACGAAGACGAAGTTCTGAATTACGCCATACTATAGCGGCTTCGAAAAGACATGTCAGTTATACATACTTTAAATCGCTGAACCGTAATAAGGCAACCGAATGATCAGCCCGTAGAATTCATCTAAGAAGATGTCATCAACTACCATTAACAAATACAGGGAAAACTTCTGGATTTCTATGTCCAGTGAAGTATCGTGTAGGTAACCAGTCAGGCAAAGACAAGTTCTGGCCAAGAATCTCCGAAGAGATCATTCCAGCGACTGCCTCAGCACTATAAAAAGAAGAAGTAAGGCCAGGGTGTCGTCATGAAAACGCGACTACACACCAAGAGAAAGCCTGGGGCATTCCATGACCACTATATCCAGCGGATATGTACTGTCCATCATAGAGTCTTTCATTCGATTGGGCCGTGTCGAGGACGGGACCGACCTAAGGACGACGAGACGTGAGTTTCTAATTAGTTGACAGCGAAAATTCACACTACGCACAAAAGGGACCTTCATACTGGTGAACCCCATAATTCCTGTCTAGGAGAGCAAATCTCGCTTCAGACGCATATTCAACAATTACGCAAGTAAGAAATGCCAACTGACCCATTCCATCTCGGGTCCCTGTTCTTCCTTGAACATAGCTGGGAAAACATGGGGTAAGAACGCTCTCAAGTCTTTGCCGACCTCCGTATTCAGCGTGGAGTCGTCCGTGTTATCCTCCTCCAACCCACCGACACCACGCCCACCCCCTAAGATAGCCAACGCACGCTCATTCTCGTCAGAGTCTGAGCCGTTCACAGGTCTCAAGAACCAGTAATGATCCAGCCCTCCCCATGATACTCGCCACCGGTCAGGGACTGCGGATATAGTGCGCACTGCAACGACTTGACCTCGTGTAGGGATGATGCCTGCAGAGCCACGCATATGCGGGAGAAGATGGCTTGCATAACCGTTTGTCGCATGGAGGACATATGAACATTGCACCGCGCCCCGAGGAGTATTCGCTCTCCACTTTCGCGATCCAGAGGAGGATGATATCGGTTCGACAGACGTCACAGGCGTGTGAGTGTGAAGTTTTAGCAGAAACCGGGGTGTTTTGGACTTTGCGAGCAGATAGACTTGTGTGACGAATTTGAGTGGCCAGAAATTATAGGCAGGGAACCGAACACCTGGGTAAGAGGCCCCATAGGTCTGCAAAGGTTTGAGTTCCGATGCAAAGTACGATGGCTATATTCTTACCGTCTTCACTTCTTCTTCGTTCAGCCATTCCACACCACTGACATCCAACCCACCCTCACGAGCTGCGTCATAGTGGGCTCTCAGTTTCAATAGTTCCTTCTCTGATGAAATAAGGGAAACGTGTCCGCCTTTGACGAGGTCGACGGCGCCAGCTAACCCCTCATTCTCAATTACATTGACCATCTCCGTTGCTGTGCGATTTTCCAGCCTCAAAGCCTTCAGTGCATGCTCAGTGCCAAATTGCGATTCATAGTCAAGATATCCAAAGAACGAATATGGTGTAAGATGTCCACCATTGCGACCTAGAATCAAACGCTCAGAAACTGAACGAAAGTCGAAGAAGAAAAAACAAAGTATCTCGTACCTGTCGCTCCCGAACCTATCCTCCAAAATCACCTATTAGCCTCCCATTCCTGATCCATGAACTAGATGGCAGCTCACAAAAATCTCTCGCTTCCAGCACGACAGCTTTTACTTGCAAATTACTGCCAGATTTCGCTATTGCTTTGGAAAGATGATATGCCGCCGAAACCCCGGTCATGCCGGATCCAATAATACAGACATCGGCATCGTCAGTCAAAGTGCCAGTACTGCCTTCTTTTGCTAACAAATTCGCGCCTGGGGTGTCAATCCAGAAAGACTTGGTGGGATTGGAGACTGGAAGACTTGCAGGAGGCGCAAAATTGATGAGTGATAGAGGAGTCTGAGAGTTCAGCGGCCTCGAAGCAGCGTAAGAAGCGACGTGAAGGATCAACAAATATATCGAAAAAGCGGTCATTGCTGCTTTACAGACGCCCACAGCTAGTGGATAGTCATAAGAACAAGTCAGAGATACACTCGGTGTTGACCACGAGTGAAAAGATAAGAGGGAGTCAGAGATGTGGGAAGAAAGAATCGGCTAATAGTCAGTAATCGATATCGAATGGTCTCGACCCTACAGAGTTCTCACAAATCAAAGCTTTCGATACTTGCCAAAGAGTCATTTCAGTTTCTCAAAGTATTACGCTATTCCGATTATTCTGTACTATGTAACAGAATGAAACACGAAGATAAAGAGTTCATAAGATTTGGGCGTCAAACTATGCGCTCGTCGCGGCAGACAGTCTTGAGAGGAGTCCACTACTTCGAAGTCCTTCCAAGCAATTGGTAAGGATGCTTCAATGTCCTTCAATGTCAAGAATAAACCATCGAACTCTTTACTATGCATTGTTATAGGTTATGATGGGGGTAAATTCAAAACGAGCATCCCCTACCCCTTCGAGAGCACTCTGAGAGTCAGTCGTTGGACCCTCTTCATGCAAGCTAACTCAACAAGAGCACCAAAAGTGTAATGAAGTATATGAGCATCGGTTTCTGTGACTAGTTACACATACTTTAAACTCAAACGAGCAACAAACGAGGGTAACTAGTACTCTAGTACTCTCCAATCTGGACTGCGGCTAGACTCTAGCGTCTGTCCTCGGAGGAAACGATGGCGCGGTTTCATCTGGAGCGCTTTCACGTCCGCGCTCATCTTGTCAAACTCTGGGTAGCCTAGTCCGAGCGGATGTCTATCTATCGATAACAGTAAGGACAGACAATCGGCAAATGCAAAGAGCGATGAGGAAGGGAGTACTACTTGCCTTCCATTTTAGAGACCACCGCTGTTCGCGGATGACGTGGAGGGAACAGCAAAAAATATCAGGGAAATACCAGGATTCCCGCAAGCCCGAGAGTGTTGTTTATTGAGTCAAGACAAACTAGTGCCACGCAACGCATCGGAGGGCAACGCATCGGAGTGTTGACTGAAGAGAAGAGGTGAAATCAGGTATAGTACATCCGAACTTGAAGTCGATACCACCGGCCCTCCACGATTGTCACGATGATTGCTCATAGTATGTCCGAGTCCTAGAGCCCCCGTGCAAAGCCGCACCGATCAAAATGAATTATGCTCCGACAGTGGAGGAGGCTTGAACCGTTCAGCATTTAATAGGTAATGCCCCGTTGCGTGGCTCTGTTGCGTCGCCTTTCGCTCCAAATACTGCAACAGTTTACGGACTGCGAGGCATCTTGTTGAGTTTGAAAGTTGTTGTACTTTGAAGTTTCACAAGTCGGAACGCTCAAAACTGAATTCGAGCTCTACGGGTTGAGTGTATTGTCCCGAAACCGCAGTAGATTCAAGCTATAGATTGTCTGCGATCCGGTGGAGAACGTCTGCCCGAAAAGCTCGGAGCATGGCTCATTGGAGAATTCGAAGAGGAAATTGGAGAGCTTCGCTGCGCAAGGGAAATGCCGACCGGGCCGTGCATTCTATCGAAACAGCGAACGGTATGATTGTGCAAGTATCCTGCTCCCAAAACTGGAACAAGGTAAGTCGTATTGGAGCCAATTGGGGACATCTTTGATGAGTTGAGTCAGATTTTGTCAAGGGAGGTATTCATGTTGCGCAACGTCTGCGGCCCTGACGTACTGTATTGCCTGCAGCTCAATCAGTGGAGAAGATGATCTTGAAGGTATCATTACGCACCATTCTCCGCCAACCGTCTCTAGCAAACACCAAGGCATTTTAGCCTACCAATGATGTCCGCTCCTCGTTCATCTCTCGGTCGATCTCCTAGTGAATATAGCTGGCGGTGTCCATGCGTTTTTGCGCTAGAAAGACATTGAGGCGAGTGTCCTTGCATACACGAGAGACTTATTACACACCCTGAACGACTTTTGAGTCCCATTTGAGCACCATCCCAAAGTTTGCCAAATACCCATATGCGCTCTGTCGTTTTTCTGTGATCCTTCCTGTTCATATCTTCCCGAAAGATACCATGCATACGTTCTCCAATCATACCCGCCGCCACAACTTGAAATAGTCTTGCGAGACACCACCTGTCGAGCTGGCGAGAGAAGCGTGAAGCGGAAGTGCACGGGAAGAAGCTGGCTGGTAGCGCCAGATGTGGAAACCTTCCGCTCGAGGTAATATCTCTTTAGATTCTAAGTAATATGGAAGGTAGTTTAGACGGGCTCACAGATTTCAACTGGCTCGAAATAAACGTGGAGCAGTTCCGCTTTTCGGAGCAACTGAGCGACTTTCACGTCCAAAAGTATAGAGCAACTTCGGTTTCGCGCCTTCACAACCAACGTTCGGAATCCACGATACCACAGCCGAGGAAGAATTCTCTTAAGCTTCGCCTTGGAGATCCTAATAGCGAAAAAATGCGATTGCTGGAAGAACCACTGTTGAGAGTGCTTCAAGAACTTCAAAGATGCAGCATTGACCTAGAAAATCCCATCTTTTAATGATCTGAGGAAATACTTTACGGCGTTATTGACCCTGATACTCGAAGTAAAAGCTTCGTACATACTCACATTGTCGTCTCTCATGGACGGATGCCTAAATTATGTGCTGATCCTACTCGCCAGTCATAACGTCGCACTCGCGCTTCATCGCCTTGTTTTCTTTATATTGTCGCCCGCCATTGTCTTTCTTGCTAGCGTGCTCTTCGATATCGATGCCTCCGACGGTCTCAACGGGGAAAGTGCTGCGTTTCGAGCGAGGTGAGAGGCAAGAGCTGGCAAGATCACATGACTTGAAACCTTCAGGCGAGGCCAAAGCTGGCCGAAGCATCTGGCAAAGGTGTATGACGAAATGAAGAGTCGAGCGAACGAACTGCCGATACAGTGTTGGTAATAGTATATGTCGTCGCAAAAAGGCAGTGTAAGCACCGACCCACTCATATCATGGCGTTTCAAAATGCAGATTATTGATTTAGTTAATATACATCGTCTTGAATAACGTTCGTGTAAAAAATAATGGTATCATCCGATAAGATTAACAATGAAATGCAAGATGAGAAAGAATGCACGGCGTAATAATATAGGTACTTGGGTAAGCGCTATCCCCTCTCAGTCTTCCGAGAGCTTCAACACAAGCCACACAATGAGCATGACCAATGTGATGATCAGTAAGAACGCTCCACCGACATACGCTATAACCTCCCAGGGCATGCCTTCCTGTACGACAGGCGGAGGATTCGCATTTGCACCGGCAGGGTTCTTACTCTTCAGTTCCTCAACGCGCCTCCGCCTGAGCAAATCGCGTTCGACGTTTTGCTCCAACTCTAATATCTTGGTACGAGCGTCGTCGGGGTTGAATGAGGGAGATCCACCAGAGGAGCTTGGTAGCTGAACAAAGGTGGGGAAGTTGTGCTCGCACCATTGCTCAACCTGATCATTAGTAAAATTGGTTAGTTGAGTAAATACAACAGAACAAGAACAAAACTTGCCTTCCCGCAAACAACTGACATCCGTATGAAGCTGGGGTCAGAAGGTACACTTCTTGCGTGAATTTTGCGGCAATATGTCCGGAATATGTCTGCGACATCTCGAGGGTTTGTCGAGCGCATGATAAGCTGAATGACGATTAGCACAAATCAAGCAACGTGTGTGGAATAGACCCACCGATGCAGCTTCTGCTTTTCGAATCTTGATGTTTCTTTGGAACATTGTCGGATTCGAATAACATAGCTCCAATGTCGCAATTGCCATCGTGGCAGGGATAGCGCAGAAAGTGAATACGCTTTGGTTCTTCAATAGCCGCAGGTAGTCCAACGCGTCTGTCAGATGCCTCATTGCATCCAGAACCATCTCGTTTTGCACCCACTGCGCCCGCTCCTCAGCACCCGGCGCATACATGTCCTTCATCTCCTTAAACCCATATATCTCCTTACCCCATATCTCCCGGGGCCAGAAGTACCTCTGCTGGTCAACGTCCTCGCGGTAATCACGAATAATGTTGGTTTTTTGTAGGAGTAGACCCATGGAGTTTGATATCTCCAACTGAGACCCAAGCCAAGGTACCTCCTTTTTCGAGGCGGAAAAGAGTCGCGATAACCCTTCGCCCACTATGCCTGCGACATAATGGCAGTAGAGGTCGTAGTCAGAAATCTTTTCTAGGTAGATGGCGCCAGTGGTAGCTGCTTTGTGGGCGAAGTCTGCCATGCCAGTTTCCATCTTTTCGGTAATGTCAAGGATGATGGCTTTGTATCTGAATGAGGTATGAGAAGGCAAGTCAATGAGAAGAGCAGGAACAGCGTACTCGGGATCAAGAAGATTTAGTTCTTCAACGACTTGGTCGTACTCCACTAGTAATTGTCTATCCTTCTCGTTCTCACCACAACCGTCATACGTCCAGCCAGGCGTCACAGTAAGTTTGTGAAACGATCGCAAAAGCGGTTGCTTCACGTCGTCAGAAATTGTCATGTCGTCTTCTATGGTATCTAAACCACGCAAAACGAGATAGAAAAGGCAGACCTTGAAACAACAGATTTCGTTTAACGAGCAAGAAGTAAGGTTTTGCGAGGACGCTCACCGTTCTAGCCAAGTCTCCGTCCAGTTCCTTAATAACGGAAGAGAAACTTCGACTTGTCATGTCCAAGAAGTCCCAACACCTTCGCATGGTTTTTCTGTCCCACCCCGAAGTTTCATGCTCTTTCATAGAAGTGATATCGCGTTTCTGTTCATGATACAGCCAATACTGCAGGAGAGTCCTGAACTCTACAGGGTGCGTGAGGAGAAGTGTAAGCCATGTTGCTGCGCCCATGATATCGAAAAGCAAAGATAAGGTGGTGGTCGTGGACAGAAAGAAAAAGTACACGAACCCGGCAGTATAGAACCACTTTCTCGCGAATATTTTTAAATTTTTCAGGGCGTCGTACGATTCAGGATTGCATACCACGTGACCATAATTTCCATCTCCGGACCGTGACGGGCCACTGGCCTTCAAGCAAAAACTATCATGGAGACACATCTAAATCCACCAATTCGTCCTCAGCCTCTCTCCGCTCGCCCAATTTCTTCAAAACGCGTTGAAAAGCGTTTAGGTCTTTTTGTTGATGACTTTCAAGTTCGTACTACCGCTGCGCAGGGAGGCAATACTGCAGTGACCGTGCAATTGCAAAAATTGAAGGATGCTTTACGAGAAGAGCTTGAACGAGATGCTACAAGTTCGTGCAGTATTGTTTTTGTGTGACCATACGCTAATCCAATCGAATAATTAGAAATATAGTTGATTGACACAGCGTTGCGCTGGTGTAGAGCGAAATCCTCGTTTAGCTTCTTTCCGGCTCTCACATGGAACGCCAGCTGACGCGTGGACACTACTACCTGACAAGTTAGAACGTGTAACCTTCCTTCCCCCATGTACACTCCGAAAAAAAAACTTCTTCTGTTTCAAGTATTCAGCTCGCCTGCATAAGGATACTATCCCTGCTCAACCAGGTACATCGGGTCCCAAATAGTGTATCCATGCTTTTTGCAAGTCATTATCAGAAGTTTCAAATGATTCGGTGTCTCATCGCGCTTGCTTTGACAGTCCAGCCAGCAATCAAGCTCAGGCTCAAGCGCAGTCGGAATTATCTATCTAATCCAGAGGTCTCTTTGCAAGCATTTGGTAGGTGGAGCTTGGGATAAGATTTGTCTTGTAATGGACGGCTGAAGAGAGGTGACTAGTGACTTCGTACAAGGACACGAAGTTATGTGTAAATGCGCCACAAGTTCGCCCGTTGCGTGTTCGTCGCGAACTGTAATACACCTTCGCAGCAGCCACATACGTCTTCGAGCCTCTGCATCAGGATTACAGGTCAACGCTCTATCACAGCTGTCAGCAGCTCATGCCAATGACACTTTTGAACACTCAACGACGTCTGGATTCATCGAAATAAAACGACTACCGGAGAATGTAAAGACGGAATTAGCGCTCATCGAAGCACGAAGCAACAAGGGATACTTCTTTCCTTCGAATGAGTTACAAACAATCTGCCCCTCCCCTTCTGCCCCTGGAACGCAACTCATTATAAGACGTTGATTCAAAAAATTACTCTGCTGGGATTTTACTACATACTTACGACGACGAAAACGCCAGTTGGGTTCTTCCGCGGCGTCCTCGTCTCGACAGCCATTCTCTGACGGCTCAGACCTCGGACCTGGTTTCGAGATATTTTTTATTTTGTGCTTGAGGATCTGTTGAGGGATATGAATCTGCACATGCTAGTTCGCTTTGAAAACTACCTGTACATCTGAGATCTATGCTACATTGTACTATTAATACATGCGTATGCTGGTCTTGGGTATGATATCGACAGCTTCCGGGAAATTCTAGGGTCAAGCTAATCACGCACCTGCTGATGCGTAAAATCAAACTGCACATTCAAATATTCAATGGGTACTTACACCGATATCATGAACTCGGATCTCAACAACGTGGATGCAATAGGTATCAATCTCAGTGGATCTAAAGTCGAGATATGAGATACGTGTACAGCAGGTCTCTCAAAAAAATGCAAATCGTTTCGATAGGGGTACTTTTTTAAAAAACAGAGGTAAAAAAACCGCATTTTTACAGGAGTTGTCGATGGCTGAGACCCGGTGTTTCTCTCGCCCTTGATGCATGATGCTCAATGAAGTTTGTAACACGTACCGGTACAACCGGATGGAGAAACGGAACATGAAAACAGGTTCTCGTCGATAATCACATTGTACTCGCCTCCTTGGAAGCGGGGTCGCATCCTGTTCCAGCCTAAATAATAAACGTCGACGTGACACTCAGTCTCCCTCGTCGCCTCCGCTTCCAAAAGGAGTCTCCGACATGCTGTTAAAGTCGACCATAATGTCGATACTACCTAAGTAACTTCATTGACAGGCTACTAGA
Organism: Omphalotus guepiniiformis; assembly: GCA_028554645.1. Lineage (NCBI taxonomy): Eukaryota > Fungi > Basidiomycota > Agaricomycetes > Agaricales > Omphalotaceae > Omphalotus > Omphalotus guepiniiformis. The sequence goes on from JAQOOI010000017.1 coordinate 249,803, forward strand.
AGTTTGCGTCTCCGGCGATTTGACGGTTGCTAGTACTTACCGCATGCGTTTTTTGACTTTGACAATGGACACAGGGGGTGGGGTCCTCGCCACTCTACTATATATGCATAACCAGGATCAGTTCAATGCGTAGCATTCCTCGTCTACGTTGAATGCAAGTAAAAAAAAACAGATGTAGAAACCTACATTACAGGGTATACTAGATAATTCGTGAATAATTCATGCGGGACGTCGTGATATGACACTCGGAAATCACGGTTGCGAGAAATGTTAGCAAGCATTGTCCGATGATTCTAGTCGTCGCAGGGCTTCTTTTATGGAGTCGTTTATGGAGGTACTCCATGCTAAAAGCAGATTAACAAAGGGGAGAGTGAGAGTTAGAGAGAGGTTAGCGCCGTTGCGTAGATACATAGCGAAAAAATGCATAAGCATAAGTCCAATGTACTCACCCCATTCCCAATTTCTCACAAAAGCTGCCGATATCTGCTGTAACGCATCTCCTTGTTGTTTCAGAGGTAGTCGATCAAGATTAAGATTGTTCTCAAGCTCGAACGTGAAATAACGTCCATTCATGCGTGAAACCTCTTGTACTCTCTGTGCTGCAGGCCTTCGGATCTCATCATAAATACGAAGTGCGCGATTAATCGTGGTCCGATTTGTCTCAGGGTGACCGAGAACAGTAGCTAGAAGATATGCATCCTGATGGTCGTGGGTCGAAAGGTCGCATCAGGAACTTGAAACGATAAATGTTGACGAAAGAAACTAGGCTTACCTCGATAGCTTGACCCGCTCCCGAGCCTTGATGTGGAGTCATTGCGTGAGCCTACATCGTCGTTTTTCAGTGAATACATCCCGCGCCCGTCGCAAGTGAAAGTGTGAAAAGCGACTTACAGCATCACCCATAATTGCCACCCGCCCCGAGACGAATGATCGCATCGGTCGAATGGTGTGTATTGCCCACTTCAACGGTGACTCAACGCACTAAAACGTTCCCCATTAGAGAGCTTCCGATTAGCGAATACAAGCGATACAAGCACTTACATCCAGCAACGCTTGAACCTCAGGCTCCCAATTTGAGAAAGTCGAAGCGAAAGCAGATTTATCGGTACTTGATACCCAAGGACCATCATGTTTCGTGTTTTCGAGATCGTGCCGACAAGTGAAAGCGACAAAGTTGAACATTTTGCCTCCGGAGATAGGGTACGATATAACATACTGCAAGAGAAAATAAACGTGTATGAGCAAAGACGACGCCGATTTGATTAGGAAAAGCTCACTCCACCCTTTCCTAGATACTAGACAGAGCGAGTATGTGAGTTGTGAAATAGTTTCTCTGATGAAAACACGCCGAACCTGCACTGGCACGGAGAACAGTCGATGTGAGGGTGCCCGCGCTCTCAGACGTTCTGCAGGTATTAAAGCTCGATATGCGATTGTTCCACTCCATGTCGGTTCCGCGGGTAAAAGTATTTCAGCAGCTTCTTTCGATCGTCCTTCCGACCTGGCCCGCTGGGCTTTCTCGTTCAGCAACGTTCGCCTCACGGACGACTTGATCCCGTCTGCGCCTATGAGAACATCACAGAACGCTGTCGTACCGTCGTCGAAGAGAAGTTCAATAGGTCCTGATTTCGGTTGGGAGTAAGAACGGAGTCGTTTCGAGCATAACGTCCTGCAAGAGTCTGGAAGATGTCGAAGAAGAACTTTCTGAAAGTCGGCACGATGCAGCGTAATTAAGGATCCTGGTAAGTCATCAAGACATGAAGTACTTGAAGGAAACGCGCATCAAAAAACTCACCATGCGTGACAAGAGTAAAAAAGTCTCTTCCTTCCCGTTGATCGCTCTTCCTATATCTAAAGCTGGTGACTAATGCAAGAGTAAGTCCCGCAGGTAATCCTATCTGAAAGGCGTTCTTTACTCACCGGGACCTTCCCTTGCTCTAGTTTCTGTCACCTGCAAAAGTTCTTGGTCGATGCCTAACATCTGTAAGACTTTCCACGGCCCTACAGAGAAACCTGAATGTCAAACGTGTACCGGGTGAGTGTCCGAGAAATTCACTTACGCGGAAATAGTCCAATTCCAGCCCCAACTTCTGCGAACTTCTTAGCACTTTCAAAGACATCGATTTCAACGTCAGGATATTGTGACAAGGCGAGAGCGCAAGTCAAGCCTCCGATACCTGCACCGCTGCGTAAAGATTAGTAACTTCAGTTTTCTGTAGCCACTTGACAGAGTAATGCTAGCCTACCATATTGCTACTTTCAATCTGCTCCCGTTGCTCATCATCGATAATAATTAACAGTTGTATGTTTCGAGGAAACTGCGAAGGTTAGACTTTTAGATTGAGAGATGTGTGGCAAGCGATGTGTGCAACAGAGCAAGATGAATATAAAACCAATAAAGAGCTCCATTTTGAAGGACCTCTTGGATCTCGTTTGACACGATTTGACCGGAAGTGAATGGGCTGGTATAATGTGTCCTGCCTATCAGGAGGATAGAATTCCCACGATTCCGTCGCGCTGGCGGCCTGATAAAGAGGGCCTGCCTTCCCTGAAGAGAAAGTCTTCGGATGCATGGGCTATTAAAGGCTATTCAAGGATCAACTGATCATGACGACCATCGGCATAAGCCAATCGAAAAATCATCTCTATCCAGGAAGACCAGGGACAGCTGCAGGTTCTGCTCGGATTGGCATGACATAGAGATGAGTTTCTCGAGATCAAGCAAATCATTGGCGGACCACGGGAATATCGTATTCAAGTTAGGAAATTTTGTATCTGGATTCTGGAGTGAGAATACCACTTTGGTGCTTGACTGTGCCGTTGAGCAACCAAATGACCATCAAGCCAACAGATCTAGAGGAACGAAGGCGGGCTCAAAATAGAGCGTCTTCTGCGCCTTTCAGAAAGACCTGTCTGGGCAATGCGACAAGTTTGCAATTCCTAGAGACGACAGGTTGCAAATTCGACGGAATCGGAACTTCGTGGAAAGGCAGTAACTCCTCCGGTCAGGACTACAGCCGCTTGGCAGACGATTAAAGATTTACCGTAACCCAAGTACTATGTATCGTTTGGGTTCTCTCCAACGTTGCAGGCGACATCATGATCATCGTAGATATCTGGCTTCCTTTAACTTTACGAATCAGAAGATGTCCCTGAGAGCCACGAATTCAAGGCTTGAGGCTCTCACCTCCTTCCAAAATTGTCATATCGTCTTGCAAGCTCCGAGCTCCAGCTGTGGTCACCCTGTGAAGTAGCGAAGTTATTAGATAAAGTACATATCAAGAAGAGCACATGGTGACAGCAGACTCAGTAGTACCTTACTTAATGACGGTCAGTGGGAAACATCCGACTCAGCGGCCGATATTTCGGTGATTTTCGGCAAGCAACGGCATGACCTTTGCCGAAGAGGCTCTAGAGTCTGGACTCTCGACCGAGACGCCGATCTGCTCAGGACAGTTTGACTGCAAATTTCGAATCTCTCAAATCTGAAGACTCTCGATGAAGCGTGTACAAGTCTACAAGTTCTCTGCTATGATGCGAATCTAGAAGCAAGAGCGCTAGCGTGCATCAGCGAGGATCAAATTTGCTCTTTACTTTGGTGAAAGCCTCGGGAATCGTCTATTTTTACGGTGTTTCCTATCAAGATGTTTAGGAACAGGAAACCTCGGAAATAGGGCCGTACCTATTCAAGTCGAACTCTCTTCGAATGAACACTGAACTTAAATTTAAAGGAAGCGGCTGATCTCGGCACTGGGCCAATCTACAGGAAAGACAATACTAAACTCAGCGATTCAGTGAGGTCATACAGTAAATCTTGCATGGAGCCTGGCCCAATCAAATGATGTACATGCATGAGTACGATTGTGCTCACCCCTGCTCACCCGTCATTTGAACAGGATTAATATTGACCTGGTTTTGTGTGCCTATCAGTGGCGGCAAATGTCCTCACGCACGCCAGGCGCCAAAGCTCCAAACTTTCCTGACATATCCTCTCAAACAGTCTACTGGCCAACTTGCTGGTTCAGCGCAGTTGGCGTATCGCTATTCGTGGGGAAAAGTGCAAGCTCAATTCTAGCATTATGATTATGAGCAATCTTTGACCTCCTCCCAACTGGCTCTAGGGTCGGCAAATTCTACTGTCGCTCATCATGCGGCCTAGTATTTACTGACCGTAGCCTAGGCTTGTCGGTACTTACCTCTACCCAAAAGAACGTACATGAGTTCAATATGGCGTGTATCGCTCCCAACCGAGTTTTATCCATTGATACTGATACATATACACGGAGTGGCTGAGCGTCAAATGTTGGTTACCAACAAGGCGGAGGTTATAACGCGGGGTAACGCACATACACAGACATACACTCCCATATCCATGAACCTAACGCAACCCTCAAGTTTTAATGAAAACGCTTCACACGATATGTGCGGCAAGGTAAATTTCAAGCTGATCCTTCTTTCCGCTTGATGCGTGGGTTTGTTTTCATCTTCGTTGTTCACATTGACAAAGGTATGAGCTTTTCGAGGGCTCGAACTGTCCGGGTCGTAGGGTGTGGCGCTGTATGTATACAATATGAGCACTGATACGATAGATGGATGGATGGATGGAATGACACTTCCCGGTGAGCGCTGAGATCAAGAGTGGCACCGCCGGCTGATAACTAAAGTGTCGAGACGGAGCTTTTGACTTTCATAAAATGCATGATGAACCTGCTGGGTCAACGCCACACCTTGTACCACCCCCGTTATTGCATAGTACCCGGTATATCACAGCTTACTCGTCCGATGAAGTCGACACCAGAACATAATAGTACATGCAGTTTGCGTGGAAAGCGTCCTGGCGCTAAGCGGCGGCTCTGGAGACCCAGCCTAAGTAGCTCAGCCTTCGGAGATAGGAGCACGTCCGTCAGGATTCAAATCCAGTGGCATGTACTCAAGTTTAGTTGTCGACCTTGAAACCGAGTCGGAGCTATTAAAGCAAGTAGAAGGCACAGTCTCGTGGCAGATGAGAATTTAAGGATGTTCTTCTACTTACGTTGCGTTGGTCTCTGTGTGGGACTGACCCATCCAAGATCTTCCAAGATCCTTTCTCCTCCGTGTAGCTTAGAGAACACCCAGGAGAACACCCAGGGCACGCATGTCCAAGTGGATAAAATCAAGAATATCCACCCAGACACCGACTGTCAGAACTCATCGGCCCCGCGTAGTATCGTGTTATTCAAGCTCGACGACGTTGAGTACCGTGACAGTACCTGAGGGTGGGCCATCAAGGAATCCTCAAGACAGCTTCGAAGTGCTGATTCAGCGCATATGTAAAGCGAGGCAGTCGAACGAAGGTCAACATTTCGGGTTCATATGCTGGCACTTGCGCCGAAAGCACATCTCATGAGCTTTCAGGTATACCGGGAGACAAGACGATCAGCCGCACTAGCTGTGGGTTCCATGAGCGAGAAAAGACGCGTATAGTGCTACAGAGACAAGATGAGCGACTCACGTATCGTATTTTTCGAGAAATATTGTTGAGTGACAGGCTTCAGCAGAACAGGTGGCGGAGAGTACAATTTCAAGACGGTGGATTCCAGGAAAAAAAGTGGAATAAGCGCCTAATAAGCGCCAAACGGCTGAACGTTCGGCCCGACTCGTTATTTATTTATTTGTCAAAAGCTTCTGGTGTCAACTACGCGCCTCCCTTCCTTTCTGATTCAACCACTTCCACTTGCCACGACCTAACGAAGCCCATAACGATGTCTTCTCTATACAATTCGACATTCTCAGTAGCTGGAATGTCATCATCAACTAGCTCGCATCATCACCCCACGAATTCGTTCTCAAATACCTCTACCCACAGTGGCTTAGGCTCGAGCGGCATGGGAATGGGAGGTACGAGTGGAATGGGTGGGATGGGCGGTATGAGTGGGTCGACGTTAGGTGGTATGAGTGGTGGTATGAGTGGAATGGGTGGGATGGGAGAAAGTAGGAGTCAGTATCAGTCTGGGTATCTTTTGGTATGCGGTTTTTGATTCTTTTGAGTGTCTATTTTTCGATAACTAATGGATTACGATACGCGTTTTTCTGGTTTTTTCGAATATCGCTATGGATATAGTCTACTTCACAAGCAAGCACTTCACCGCACGCGCAAAGCACTCAACGGCAACGTGTCGATGAGGTTCCTGTGGTTCCTACTAAAGCTAAAATGAACCATGCATTGTTACGAGGCTCGGCGGAAGATTTTGGTATGGATTCTATGTTTGAAAGTCCTAGGTCAGTCAGTTGTGCTATTTCGATAATAAGCCCCGTGGGGTATTTATCAAGTTTCGTTTCTAATATTTTGCATCTCTTGTTCGTCTCTCATAGACGCCAAAGAAAAGCACTGGCAGATGATGAAGATGCACCGCCTATGAGCTCTGTTACGGATATACCCAACGAGGTTCATACCAACTCGTTTGGACCTAGTTCAGGTTCACGATTGTTCCAGTCAAGAGTGAGTTGACGTTTTATCTTCCTTCTACATAAATTTTTCATATTAAATGATCTTCCTAGAACGACCTCGCTTCTTCCCTCTATACCCCAAAATCACGTCAAAATTCCTCCTCCCTGAACTCCTCCACAAACACCGCCAATCCATCCAACTCTTCTACACCGATCTACGTAATCGTTTTCGGTTACCCACCGGACAAGTATTCTGTCACAACGGAGTATTTCTCTTCGCTTGTTGGTCCAGGGGCGTGCACGACTCCTGACCCTCACGCGGAAATCAGCAATTGTTTCAGGATTGGATTTTATGATGCGGGGGATGCGATGAGGGCTGTTAGGAAGAATGGGGAGGTGATGCGGGGCTCTGGCGGTGGGGGTGCTGGGGGTGGCTCCGGCGGGGAGTGGATGGTTGGGGTAAAATGGGCTGTGAGTCATCTCTTTGTGCTGTGTATGTGGGACGAGACGGCCCTAGCTCTTGTTTCGTTTTCGCCTATCTTTTTCGTCTATTCTGCTCCCGACGTGCCACTCACATTATTTATTTATAGGACCCATCGCAAGTAGAATCTCTCTTACAGTCCTCCTCCTCAATGCACATGTCCTCTATGCACCATGTCTCTCGAAACAGCCTCTCAACTTCACCCCCCACCAACTCGGACCCGAACGCCATGGCTGTGGACTCAAGTAGTTCCCCAGTGCCGATGGTTGGCACGCCTCTCAAGCTTGCACCATCAGCCTCGGCGTTCAGGAGAACTGGAGCCCCAGTCAAAGTTTCTGGTGCTAGTGGTACACCTTCGGCACCGAGATCTGGGGTGAGCGGGGCAATTGCCCCGGTTGCTGTGCCATCGCCTTCACCAAGCAAAGGGATTGTAGGACAAGTCTCAGATTTAATCTTTGGCTGGTAAAACCTCTGCGAGAGGGGTGGCAATACTAGCTGACTAGCTGGAGCGTTTTTTCTATTGTAATGTTCCTTTGCGTACCTGCTTCGTCTACGATCAATTGAAACAGCCTCCAGTGTTTTGAGTCAATTTGGTATTTTATATAACGTTCGGTAAAAGTGCAAGGTAAGTACACATAGGGTCGTGCATTTTTTGTGTATTTATTCTACATTCATTCCTTAGTAGGTTCGTATATGCACCCGCTGGACCAGGGCAACTAATAGAAAAAAGAAAATAAGACGCCGTTTTCGATCGAGGCGAGGCATTTTGGCGCCCGCCGGGCCGCGTATCCCTTTTGTGACCGCTTTTTCCACTTTTTCCAATAAGTCCTTCATCGCATAAATGTCTCTATTGGCTACCAGAGAATGATCCCAAGTGAAACTTCTCTAACCGATCTGCAGTATTACTACACAAAGTAGTCTTCGACGGAGCCAGCCAAGGGCTTTATAAAATGAGTAGTTTGGTGCCGAGGGCGGTTGAGCGTCCATCGTCCCCCTTCTCTTCGGTCGTTCATTCATTGGTCACCGGCCTCACTTTCTTTCTTTCTCTTTTTTGTGATTTGGGTTTGAAATATGGTGTCTCTCAGTGCGACGTTCGTTGTGTTGCTTTCGGGTGTTGTTTCTGGGGTTTGGGGTTGGGAGTTGGGACCAGTTAATAATCTTAAGATTGTGAATGCGCAAATCTCGCCCGATGGGTTTTCTAGGTCTGCTGTTTTACCGGAAGGTCAGTTTCCTGGGCCTCCGATTGTGGGATGGAAGGTATGTTTTTTAAATCATGTATACTGTTGCCTCGCGTTCATTCGTTGATTATCTGAAGGGAGACCACTTTTCCATCAATGTCATTGATGAATTGACGGATGAATCAATGGTGAAATCTACTTCCGTCGTGAGTTATAATCTCCTTCCCTTGCGCATCGGATATCTCGTTGATCTCAGGGTTTATCTACTAGCACTGGCACGGTTTATTCCAAAAAACCACTAACTGGGCTGACGGGTAACTTTCCATTTCCCACTCCTACTTTTACTTTCAATCATTACAAGACCCCTCCTTTCTAACTCATGAGCAATCATCTTTTCAGACCTAGTTTCGTCAACCAATGCCCAATTGCCCCAGGACATTCTTTTTTGTACGACTTCCATGTTCCTGATCAGGCGGGTACATTCTGGTACCACTCACATCTTTGTAAGAAAGGTTTTCACTTCCGAGTCACTTCGACGAAAAGGTCGTTTCTCATTTCATGTACAACCTCGGTTGTTTAGCTACGCAATACTGTGATGGACTCCGCGGGGCGTTTGTCGTGTATGATCCCAATGATCCTTATGCTGATTTGTACGACGTGGACGATGGTCAGTCACGATTCAGATCATTAGCAATCCTGCTATAGCTGACGCTCGTCTTACGAATCCTGCCCGCAGAGAGTACAATTATCACGTTGGCTGATTGGTATCGTACGTATTCCTGAAGCATACATTCATACATTCACCGCTTAGAAGTTCTTGAATACTGATATCTTCTGCGTTTCAGACTATGTGTCTCCACAAGCTCCTGCAATTCCGTAAGTCGAATCCCAACGTTGACTTCCAGATGTTGAATTGATTTTTACCGAACTTAAGATCACCGAACTCTACACTGATCAACGGACTTGGTGGGTGTGATGAATGAAGTCCAAAGCGAATGCTACTTATTCTGACAATGTGTTTCTCATTTTCGTAGGAAGATATAAAGGAGGTCCTGAGTCTCCTCTTGCAGTGATTAATGTCGTTCAAGGAACGCGGTATGTACAGTGCTCGACACATCTGTTCACATGAATACGAGTTCAAGTTGTTGACTTAACTTTACAACTTTCTTCGGTGATTCAGCTACCGCTTCCGACTCATCGCCATGTCATGCGCACCGAACTATGTGTTTTCTATTGACGGACATAACATGACGGTCGGTATAATTGACCCCGTGGATATACTCGTGTAAACTAACTTGGGGTTGGGGTTTTCAGATCATCGAAGCAGATGGAGAAAACACCAAACCTCTGACAGTCGACTCTATACGCATCTTCGCTTCGCAGCGTTATTCCTTTATCGTAAGTCCCCAACCCCAACCCACTCGTTCTCTCCTAATCCTAATTGATACATTCATTTCCCGAAGTTTACCGCCAACCAACCCGTGGACAACTACTGGGTCCGTGCGAACCCTAGTATCGGTACGACCGGGTTTGATGGGCACATCAACCAGGCTATTCTGAGGTATATTGGTGCACCTGAGGAGGAACCTGAGACGGTGGATGTAGAGGCGTTTAGTGAGCCGTTGGATGAGACTCAGTTGCATGTGAGTTGGTGCATATATGCCTGTTCTCGTTCGAGTACGAGTACGAATACTTATATGCTTGTTTGCTTTCAGGCTTTGATTCCCGGTGTAGTAAGTGTTGGAACATGAATGCAATCAAGTGGTGGTTTATGCTAACATTGTTTCGTCTTATTTAGCCTGGTGCACCTAACGTTGACGGTGCTGATGTCAACTTGAACTTGATAATGGGTTTCGTAAGTATCATTTCACTCCACTCTCCAAATCGCTTTTATACACATTCACATATTCACATGCTTACGAATCGTAGAACCTCAACTTTGGATTATTCACTATAAACGGCAACAGTTTCGTCCCGCCAACTGTTCCCGTTTTACTACAAATCCTCAGCGGGTCATCGACTGCTAGTAAGTCACGATATCATTACTCAAGCTCGCGTGTTTTCGCTCAACCCCCGCCCCGCTTACTTTCTTCTTCTTCTACCCGCAAAAAACAGGCGAACTCCTCCCATCAGGCTCAGTATTCCCACTCCCTCTCGATAAAGTCATTCAAATCACCTTTTCATCTGCCACTGGCGTTGAAGCACCAGTCGGAGGACCGCATCCTTTCCATCTTCACGGTGTAAGTTTCTTTCCTCGCCGTATCGTCAGAACAAGCAACTTACTTTACTTTCGTTTGTCCTCCCTTTTTTTGTTGTTTTTTATAGCACTCCTTCGACGTCGTCCGAAGCGCAGGGAGTAAAGACTACAACTGGGTTAACCCCGTTCGGAGGGATGTAGTTAATACCGGAGGTCCAGGTGATAATGTTACTATTCGGTTCAAGACGGATAATGCGGGTCCTTGGTTTTTGCATTGGTGCGTTGTGTTTATTCATATTAACGTACGATGTATGATGTAGCAAGTGAACTGATACTATTCATTTGGTGTTTGGTGGGATAGTCATATTGATTGGCATCTTGATGCGTGAGTGGTCTATCGTACTCATACCAGCAGAGTGATGTTTCCCTGACTCGTTTTTTGTTTTTTTTGCGTTCGTAGTGGTTTCGCAGTCGTATTAGCTGAAGATATACCAGGGACAAACGTATCTAATCCTCGTCCCGGTGAGCGAGTTATTCCTCCTTATCTCGTCTCTCCCTATCAAGTTATTCTAATGCGAATCTTCATCAGAGGCTTGGAACGAACTCTGCCCTATATACAACAAGCTAACTGCAACTGAAAAAGGCGGGATCGTTCCTAGTACTACAAATGGTACTATTCCCACTACTCCACCCAGTGGTGGTGGTGGGGGGAAAGGAGGAGGTGGGTATTAGAGGTTATCGAGGTTAATGGGTTGGGAAAAAGAGTATAGATGTCTGCTACGTCGAACACACAAGGATTTGTGTTTTCAGTTGTTTTTGCTTCTGAGAGTATCTATTCGACATATTTATATGCGTCTGGACAAGTACATACCGCGTCTACTTCATCATCGGACTATAAGCACAGTTATCTCACTATCCTTTTTACTCTCATTTACTATGTTATTCGAACTTGTTTACCATCCCTTTACCAGTCATTTGTTCACGCTTTCGTCTATGTTGTTTCCTTTCACTGTTTATGTCAATAGCATTTATCGTACTTCAGTTGTTGACGATCGGGAACGTTTAAATAGTGTTGTCGGTAAAAAAACCGAGTTTTCACCAATCACGTATTGAGATTCTTGGCAAGTGTAGAGAATAGCAATGGCAAGGTACATCGAATGCATGTATTTTAGTTGTATGCAGTGAACTAAGCAACTGACAATATAAATTGAATAGGTCCGGCTGATTGTCCAACGGGATGGAATGATATTGTATGATGATTGTATGCTCTCGACCGTCAAAACATGATGATGATTGATTGTGTCTATAGAGCTTGTGTCTATAGAGCTCATAGGGAACATGTAGCACGAAAACGTTACATCCTAAACGACAACGAGTCAGCATTTCAAGCATAATAACAACTCGAGAAGCACTCACAACAAAGCCAGCGTCAAATCACCATGCACCCTAGCCTTAAGCTCCACCGCTACATCCAAATTCAAATCCAACCTCAACTTAATAACATGATCGTCCTCCGGCTCAAAAGTATCAGGAAAATCATCATAACCCATGAGTGGTTTGTCTGCTTTAACCATCTTTCCTGGGTTATCTCCCCAAGGCCAGTCGTCGACGCCTGGTAGACCGCCGTCATCACGGCGAGCTACCGTGTTTGCGTTCTCCTGCTCCTCTTTCTCCTGAGGTGTATCGAGATTATCGGGTGGTTCGTGAGTGTACCCTTGCGGCGCATGTTTCGCTTTGCCTTTCCCACCCCGCCGACGTTGATGTCGGGGTTTGTTGGATGAAGTGGAGGCGTCGCGGTCTTCAGTGGAGGATGCGGAGAGGGCGCGGGGAGTACGACTACGTCCTCGTCTGTGTTGTGTTTGAGATTGAGACATAGTGAGTAGTCACACTCTCTCTGGGGATCGAGTGAGCAGGAAGGAAACTTGGAAGTACTCACCAGATATTTTACTTTTCAAATCGGATAGTTCTAAGTTATGACGTGGAGTGATATCATCTCTTGTGAAAGGCGGAAAGATGGGAAAGTTGGAGACCCTTCAAATATGTACATAAGTATCCAGGTACATAACACAGAGGGAGCCAGGGGCTCCAATGATACACTGACAGTGGTATGATGGTGGTACGAATTACAAAAACAAATGATGCCGCGACGGCATGCGTTGAGCTTGAAGCGGAAATTAAACCTAATTCTCACTTGCGATCCACTCACCACCGGTACCTATATCCTTTCATCTATTCCCGTAATATCCTTTCCTTAGTGCTCGAACACAGCCTACGTACCCAAACTCAACACGCCATGAACCCACCACCCGAAATCGAAGATTCACCGGAAAACAAGGCAGTGAGTACGGACTTAAGTATCAGCGCTCGACATATTTAGTTGAAACATGTTCATAAAGACACCGAAGAGGCATTTGGCGGTCCGAGGAGTTCCAAGAGCTGTGCGTTTGCATTGAGCTGCATGATTGTGCTGTTTTTACTCATCTCCGTTGATACATAGGATTTCGTTCCGTTTTTTTGCCATTCTATCTCTATCGACAATGATGATATACGTGAACGACACGAGGCTATCGCCTCCAGAGGCTGAACTGAATGTGTCTTGCGCGGTACAACAAGTTCTTTCCGATTGGTCAAAATTCGGCGCGTCTCCTACCTCCACTCGCGAGTATACAGTACCTGAAGTCAGCGCCCCAGAATCGAATGCGAGCAGATGCGAGCCCCTTCCGAAAATACTTGGCGTGCGCTTATATACAATGACCCCATCAAGATCCCTGCAATCCAGGTGATTTGTATGATTGACTTGTACAGCTTATGATACATCGCATGCGTTGATGTAGATCACACACCGGCGGCATCGCTTCGTTGTATGATGAAGACTGAAAAAATATTATGGTCGCACAGAACGAGAAAAGAACAAGGAGACTCGGTATGCATGCGTTGATCTGCGTTTGTTATTTAGGGTATGTATCAGTCGTTCCTCAGGCCTCCAGGTTCTCAAGGTTGATTTCATTCCAGCGAGCGAGGGGGTACTCTCCGAGCCCATACGAGGTTTTCTGTCTATCCTTCGCTCTCCCCCCTTCAACCATTCAATTTCGAGTTGTGAAAATACCCTAGTTGGCCGCGTTGTCTCAATCAGGAACGGTGCAATTCTGCGATGAAACGATCCACGTTAGCGGTGGTAGCAAATGAAGGTGCTGGTAGTGAGGGGTTTAATGCTGGGCAATGGCAGTCGCAGTCTTGGGGAAGTGGGTACGTGACCTGACTCAATCATGTATTTTAAAAAAAGTCTAATGCTCGCCATATTTTATTGGGTACTACAAATCAGCAATGGCCTTCCTTTTCCTACCGGGTACGTTGTTTGTTGTTTTGCTCATTCATCTGACCGGATAGATCACTCATGATTCATTGGCACTGTATAGGTTTAGTGGTATGCCGGATTGGTCTATCCCGGAACAAAGTAGTTCAAGTTCATCGTCGGATTCCTCAACGTTGTGAGTATTACTCGTCGTTCTACTACCGGAAACGTATTTATACCGGTTTCAGTGATTCCACACGCTCCTCAAGTTCAGATAGGTTCGTAGTTCCTAAAAGTTGTTGTTCTTCACGGCCAAAAGTCACTCAAATCTCATACCCATAGTTCAACATCATCCCTTGCCCTTGCCCTTACCGCCGCACCGCCGAGTCAAACAAGCCAATTGCAAAGTACCACCGCTACGTCAACAACAACACGAAACTCAAACCCCGGATCCAGCGTCTCAGCAGCTGCGTCGATCGCGAATCAAAAACCAGAAAACCTAGCGATTATCATAGGCAGCGTTATTGGAGCAGTAACAGCTTTGCTAGTGTTGTTTTTATTGCTGCTAGTATGTTGCATGCGTTATCGACGACGTAGGAATCGTGCGCAAGCACAAGCTGGTGGCGCTAGTCACGATAGGGACGACTCCGAGTCCTCACAAGCGAATTCTCAGAGAGAGGCCGAGAGTAGTACAGGAAGGAGGTTCCTACCGTCGTTCTTTTTCCTGAGTTCGCGGTGGCAGGATGGTACGAGTAGACCGCCTCCCCCTCCCCCTCCGCAGAATACGAATACTGGCAATCGAGGCCGGGTAACGCCTTACGATCTTAAACTTCCACTTCCTTCCGGCTCCGGAATGACAGAGTCAGATTCGGATGTGAGTTCGGGTGAACTTGCCGACTCTAGACGACGTGGTGGTCGAGGGATATCGATAACGCCTTATCGACTTAAACATGTGGTTTGGGAGGGGTGGGGTCCTACGGTTCCGAGGGACCCAAGGGGTGATTCTGGAACGTGGGAGAACTTGAACCGGGGTGAGAAACAACGACGTATGAGTTCGTCGAGAGCGGCGGTGGGGAGGGAGGAAGATGATTCGAATTTGGGGAATCTTCCGGTGATTCGAGTTAACACACCTCTATCAAATCCGACCTCGGATTCGAATTCAACTGATTCAGGATCGGGAGTAACATCTCCTTCACCACACAATTCCGATTCCTCATCACACGATCCGAATCGTCCGACACACTCGCAGTCGCAATCGCAGTCGCAGTCGCACTCGCAGCTTACGCCCCAGGAACCGAGTACTAACACTAATACGATCGTACTTTCACCTCAGGAAAACCAAAACCTGATCGAATGTCTTGTTGGACGGATTAGAGAGTTGGAGTTGACAACGTTGAACGTTAACGTTAACCGGGATCCGCATGAGCTTGATCATGAGTGGGGGTTGGACCTGGAGCCTCCTCCGGGGTATTTTGATTCTGGACTCGGGGTGTATCGGGTTGAGGGGGAGGGTGAGGGTGTGGGCGGAGGCGGAGGGTAGGAGAGTAAGGTTTAGAGATGGTGATGAAGGTTGTGGAGGGGTTTGACAAGAGGTGGGGTGGACCCCTAGGCCTGGCTTTTTGTTGTACTGGATATAGTATATTATCAACCGTATGCCCAGTTTGATCCAAGAGGATGAAATCGTATGTAGGCGGTGGTTAACAGTGTGGTTGCGAGAGGCACTGGTGATGTTCTGTTCTTTGAACTGGCCGCTCCAATGCACTAAGGATCAATGATCTTCATTCGAAAACAATTTATCATCAAAGCAAGGAGTGATTAAGTAGGTATGTAGAAGATACTGTCAAGCAATCATCGACATCGTTCAAACCCCCAAAAACCCTGCTGCAACACAGCACGCTAGATAACCACCAACTTCTTAGTTGCTGATAGCAATAGGAGCAGAAGTTCCTCCAATCTCCACAAGCCCATCATTAGGATAAGTAATGAAAGCCCAAATCAACCAATCATGAGCAGCTGGGACGCCATTGAGGAATGAAGTCACATCGGGGACCTACGTTTACGAGTCGTCAGCACAAGTCCGAGTAGTCAGCGGAAGAAAACTCGGGTGGGGGTGAACGCACAGTAGTATCCAAAACAAGCGTCTTCTGCCCATCCGCATAATCATTCCTAGATAAAAGCAAAAAAGGCGTAGCCCGATCTGAGAGTTGACCTTGGAGGTATATATCGACGTTTTGAGGTGTGAAACGAGCGAGGGTTGAGTTGTATGTTATGGTTATTGGCTGTTCGAGTCCAACGTCCGGCGAAAGGTTGATATGAAAGAAAGAGTATTCTTGTAAGCCACTGTACTGGGGAGGAGGGGGGGAGACTGTACTGTACCTGATTAACAGTAACGTTTGAAGGAGAAACATTGACTGTTCCGAATCTTAGGGCTTCTTGACGTTTAGACAGGTTACCAGCTTCGGCAGCCTGAGCTGGGCCCGCGGAGACAGAGGTCGTGGTCAAGGTTAAGCCAGCGGTGGCGAAGGCGAGTAAGGTAGAGAAGAAACGCATTGGTTGTGGTTTGACTGGGTGACTGGATAAGAATGGAGAATGGTATGAGGGTAAAAAAAGAGTGGTAGGGTAGGATGGGAACGTACGAGTTGGATGAGGATATTAAGTAGGAGTTATTTGAACTTGAAAGAACGATGAAAGTTTAAAGGAACTGAAGAGGCTTGGGGATGTTTGGGTTACAGAGAGAGGTCTTTTATACCGTACGACCCTTCTCCGAGTCCTACGACACACGAGATCCAGGTTGCCAACACGGTGGGCCTTCATGTCCGTAGTACTGCATCGTAGCGTAGTCGTAGCGTAGCGTACATAGATGATAGTCAATCGATTAATCAATGCAGTCTTCAAGACGCCGCGCACGAGCTGGCAGTAGCAGTGGTGCCAAGCCTGCTGGTACAATCTCTTCTTCGCGAATTCATGTAAATCACATTTACATTTACATTGTATTGAATCTGTGAGTCATGTCGGTGGATACTATAACGCCGTTCGTAACCTACATAAATGAATGGGAGGTTTATGAGTCGCGTATGATACTTACAAGTTACTACCATAGAATACCCATGGTCCATTGACTCGGATATCGAGAGAGACGTACGATCCTGATTCCTGGGCAAGGCGGTATTACTCGCAATGTTTTTACGGCGAAAGTTAGCCGCCGCTCTTCATAAGGCTATGACGGATACGGAAAAACATACAGGAATTACCAGGAAGCGTTGTTCGAGGATCTCAGTGGAATACAATTGCTCGCGAGTCGGTGGAAGATCATTATCAAGACACAGCGCACGTGGCGATGATCAAATAGAGGATTACGTTGTACAGGCGGCGTTTTGCCTACGTCTTCGCAAATGACTCTAGAGTCTCAGCTCTATAATCGACAAATGTTCCTACTTCTCCAGCTTCAAGCTCTCATAATACCATGTCAATATTATACCTCTGGAAGGTCCCGGTCATACGAAACGTGAACGTGAACCCAGCCTCATCAATATCGTGGCGCTTTACGAGTTTACGACCGACGCTGAAGACTTTGTTCATGTATATGTAGGTTGCTAGTGAGTTTGATAGTGATTGCATATCTGATTCTTGTATTAACATGCCCTGAATCGGATGACCCCTGGCTACTGGCTACTGGTACCTAACATCAACGAACAACTCCAACGAAATGTCAAAAAGGCGCCGCAGAGCTCCCAAGCCATCCGACATGAGCTCCCCTAGCATCAAAGCCACAAATGTCAAGTAATTCATATCATTCATATCGATGTCGAATTGGATGATGAAGGGAAACCAAGGTAATGATATCATTACTCCCCGCCTCTTATGTTACTATCGTATCAAATGTCAGAGAAAAACGTCATAATAGAAGAACCAGCGGGATGGGAAGATATATAAATTCAAGCAACACTGAAAACAGACTTGGAAATCCTCCTCTCGATACTCGGTCGAGCCACAGTCAAGTCAACATTAGATCTACCGTCTTGCACACACGCAACAAACGCAATCGCAATCGCCTTATAAATTTTACCTCGACGAAAACACCACAATCGATACCCCTACAACATGCCTACACCTTCCCCATCTCCTGCCCCTGCCCCTGCCCGTGCCCCTAGTACTGCCGCTTCGCGCTCACCTTCCGCAGGTCCTTCACAATCACGTCAGCGCCAGCGCCAGCGTAACAACACCAACACCAACAAAAGTCAATCCCGCCCACCAAACACTACCGCCAGCTCAAGCGACGCAGGTTCTATACCTCCAGCCTCTCGCAACCGTCGTCGTCGCGGCGGGGATTCGAACCAAAACCGCTCCAGGGGAGGAGGAGGGTTACCCGGTGTGAACGAAGTAGCTGATACAGCTACGGGTGCAGTGGGTAGTGCTGCTGATACTGTTGGTGGGGTCGTTGGTGGGGTTGCAGGTGGTGGTGGGGGTGGGGGAGTAGTTGGAGGAGGGGATAAACCGTTGAAGTTGAGGTTGGATTTGAATTTGGATGTTGCTGTTGAGTTGAAGGCGAGGGTGCATGGGGATTTGACACTTTCGCTTTTGTGAGTGAGCTTTCTTTTCTTTATCTTGGATTTTGAGTGCTGATGTGTTGGCTTGTCGTAGGCGATGAAGGGGGTTTAAATTACGACCCGTGCAAGATTTCGGTTTACGGCTATAAGTCTTTGTGAGTGACGATTTTGATTGAGGAACTTTCAGTTAGTTTTGAGGATGACTTACTTGTGCGACACAGATCTCTTCAAAAAGTCTTAATGTACGACACCTATGTAGTCTCCAGCTCTTCTCTTTTGACTGCGGCCCTTGATATCGATGTCTCCCTTGACGATAATGGGGCCATGGACAACTTGAATTTGTGTACTTGCTCTAACTTTACTATAAAGTTGTAGTATTTTCCCTTCTAATGATTCTTGACGATGCAATTCGTGGATGGCCATAAGAGTGAGAAGGGAGTCGAGGTGTTCACGCGTGAGAAACTAACATATTTCCTTTTCTTCGAGTCCCTTGACCACTGTCGACTCGCATGACAGAACGAACACGAGACGACTATACCTTTCAGCGTTCAGGCCTCCTCGGGCCCAGGTCTAGACGGCTTTTCGTCTGTATACGATAATTAATATCAATGAAGTACAATATTCTCAAAATCTAAACACGCCAGCGTCCAACGCCCTCCGAGTCATCCACCCTTTCCCCCGATTCACTAGTAGTGATCGAGGCTCACAGAACAATAGCAAGCCCACCCATCAAAGAACCTATGACTGTGCCAACAAAGCCAAGATAAAATGCACCAGCTGCCGGTGAGAGATAAAACAATCCTTCACCCGCCGCACGATTCGTTAACGATGATGTCGCACTACTACTAGCACTGCTTGCAGGCGTAGTAGACTCGGAACTAGAACTCGAACTCGTACCCGGATCTAGCTCAGAAGTGATCTGGTTTACATCCTGAACGAGAGTCGAGATAATATCGATAATACTAGTCTCGAGTTGACCGTTAGGTTCAGTGATAACTTGTGTTACTGTCCGAGTCAAGGTCACGGTGGTTAGAGTCTGATGTGTTGGTGTTGGTTCTACCGCGCGTCCGTCGTTTCGTCAGGAAAATATGAGTGTGTGAGTACATTCAAGCAATATGTCAAGTACTAAGTAGTACTCACCCGGATCCTCAGGTTTAGGTTCAGGTTCAGGTTCAGGTTCTCCGGGACTGGCTGGCTTTGCAGCCGGCGGAGACTCGGGATTTGGACTCGTCGGAGGCTCGTTGATGGGTTCAGAGGGTTCAACGGGTTCAATTGCGGGTATAGCTTGTACTGCCGTCATGAGTACAGCTAATGAGATGTAGATGAGGATTACTAGAAGTCACGGTGGTGGTGGAACTTCAAGTTCATATTTGGTTTAACGCCCGCTGTGAGTCGGAGAGTGTCTCGGTAAAGAACAGTTATTATGTCGGCGAAGGAGTTCGCACTGTGACTCGGAGACTGGTAGAAGGATGGAAAGTGAGGAAGGGTTACAGGGTATAGATTGGTATTTTATACCCGTGCAGCGGTGAGTTCAAGGTTCCGATATCTCAGGGTGTTAGTGAGCCTCTAGCGCTCTAGTAGTCATCTTGTTAGGCTGGACACTCTTTATCAAACCATCCGGGCGCCCAGCGGCGGGATATCATAACTTCGATCAAACTTTGAATAGGAATTCAAGTCAAAACACTGGTAAGTATATATTGTCACTGTTGGAAGGTCAATATGGGTTCATAATAATTCAATCATCCGAGTCATACCTATGTACTTACATACGTACTTCCAGTTCTCGAATTTCAACGAGGCCGAGCGCTCATGCTCACAGCACAGACAGCAGATTGGGCCTGGGTACGGTACTTTGACATGGCAAGGCTGTCCTTGAGCGCTTAAGTCTTCATCAGATTCATAGAAAACATCAAGTACACGGAATTTCACTGCCTCGCTGGCTCCTCCAGGCTCCCGCCCTCTCCTCCCATACGCATCACCCACACTACCCTCCCAATCAACTTCAAATGAACAAACTCCTAACAGCAAGCACCCCCGCAACCCACCCAAGGATTCTCGCATACAACGGAACCTCCTCCCGACCACCTCTTGCTCCCTGCGATTGATACGAAGAAAAGGTAGAATTTCGAGGTACGTAGGGGCCGTATTGGTTGCTTTGCCAGGATGATGCTCCGGATCCTATATACATAAATAATGTGAACCCAAAGATATGTAGTCAGCCAATATCACCCCCAGGAATGAGGACGCACCTTTTTTAACACCCTCCCTACGAAACCCAAAGAGATACAAGAAAAGCTGCATAGATTTCTTCAAAGGCCAAAAAGGCAATGTGAATATGATTGGGTATTTCCAGAGGAGTAGACCACAGATGAAGAACCAGAATCGGTCGTTGGTCGCTGTGAGTAAGCCTCCCAGTCAGAGTCAAAGTCAGACGCGAACGTGCGCCACGCAGGCAGGTTCCGAGTCGAGGATGAAGCTTTGAAGGCTGGACGTACCCCAGGTATCAAGCACCGTCAAGATATGAGAAAAAACGTGTTTGAGGGAAGTCCATGAAGGTACATTGATGGTTATACAAAATGTCCGTGGTGCCATTTTTTTTGTTGTTGGGAAGTTACTTGTGGGGCTGGTGAGCCGGGAGAAAAGGACGAAGAGAAGGGGTGCCGGTGGGGTTTTATAGTGGCAGCTCTTCGTGACGTTTACGTTTGGCTTTGAGTTCTGTGCGATAAAAAAAACCCTGTGAACGTTCTACTTCTAGATCAGTACCACGATGTATGTAATTACGTGTGGACAAGCGCTCAAGAAGCAACGAAAAAGATGAAGAAACCAACCTTCTTCAAGTTCAATTCATTCTTAACATGGCCGGCCCACTTGAAAGACATTCAACGTAGGGTACGTACGAGTCATATCGCCTCTCGGTGCTCACAGAAGCACTGCGTGAATCGGTAAGAGACGAGATCCTTTTCATAATCTTTCTTGGACGAGTCTGGAGAGCAGATCATGAGAGCAGGGTCGAAGTGCACGTACGTCGTAGTCTAAGTCACAGCGACGCAGGTCACATCACATGACCGCATCATCCGCGCCTAACAAAATTTCCCCTCCCCTCCTCCCCTCCTCCATCCACTCCACAGTGGTCCTCCGATGGACCTAACCCTCACGACGAAACACCTCCACATATCAGGTCTAACACCAACACTAACACCAAAAGATCTAACAGCCTGTCGGTACTGTTAAATCTATCGAAGGTTCTGATAAACTAGATGGTGTGGGTCAACCTAGGAAGTTTGGGTTTGTAGAGATGGAGATTGGGGATGGGGCGTATAGGAGTGTGAGCTCGGGGGTTCTTTTCTCGGAGGGTGTTTTGTTTTACTCACATTGAGATTTTTTTGTTTTGTTTTAGGTCTCACGAGGCTCAGCGGTACGACGTATAAAGGTGCTAAACTACGTATCGGGGAGGCTAAACCAGACTATGCAGCAAGGTACTCTATCCCTCATTCCCTCCTCCTCCCCCTTCCCCTAACCCGTCTATAGATTAGCAAAAGAACACGCTGACCAACAAACCTCACCACCTACGAAAAAAACGCCGCACTGCAACGTACCACCCCGATATGACACCCATCACGCGCGAGAACGCGAGTGAGAGACCGGGGTGGAAGGTTATGCCTTCTGGGAGGGTGGTGAGGGTTATGAAGATGAGGCCTGGGAAGCCTTTGGTTGGGGTTCCCGTGAGGCGGGATGGGGATGGGGAGAGAGGTGTGGGAGATGCGGAAGGGAAAGGGAAGGCGGAAGGGAAAGGGAAGGAGAGGAAGAAGAGGAAGAAGAAAATGAGGGAACCGGATGTGAGAGCTAGGGTCAAGACGATTGATGTCACGAAGTGGGATGGGGGTTATGGGGTGCCGTATTTGAGGGGGGAGTTTTTGAGTGGGAGTGGGAGCGGGGAGGTTGGTGCGGGTGTGGGTGTGGGTAGAAGGGGGAGTCCGCTGCTGGAGGAGAAGGAGAAGGAGGGTCGTATCGACTCTGACTCTGACTCTGATTCGGAGACGCGAAAATGAAACTCAAGATCCACTCGAAAACGACTCAAACTCTATCTCAATCCCCGTTCCTGTTCCTCCACAAAAAACCCACACTGACACTCATCAAGACGCAAATTCAACAGACCTATTAATCGAACGCACACAAACGTTGTCATTCATCGTTTCTTTTTTTGTTTCTCACCGTACCTCCGCTTCCACCAAACCCGCTACAACCGCCAAAATCGCTGACGTGGACGTACTCCCAGTCAAATGGGACTCTGACATTGATCTTGATGACGCTGAGGCGAGGGTTGTTCCTGCTGCCGAGGTCGAGGTCGAGGCTGAGGCGGAGGAGTATGAAGTTGTTCCGAAGAGTTGGGGTTTGCGGAAGGATGTGGATGCGGACGTTGATTGCGATTGGGATGAGGGTAAGGACGAGGACGAGGAAGAGGAAGAGGTGGAGGGGCAGATGGACGTTGATGTGGTAGCGGTTGAAGCTGAAGCTGAACAGCCCGCGCCTAAGAAAAACACGTTGAAAGAGTTGTTCAAGCCGAAAGAAGACGCAGGTACGTATTCTTTTTCTTTCCATTTTTCTGTCTACACGAGGACCTCTTACTCACCCTCGCATCTACACCTACAGGCGGCTTTTCACTTCTTAATCACCTTGATCTTGAGTTAGACGACAATATAGATACGACTTTGGGTGTATCGTTTGCTGTCGGTGGGGATTTGCCTCATCATCATCAAGTTGCCGCACACCAAATTGAGTCTGTATCCACACCTCCTACCCATCCCACCACACGCATACATCCACACCCGCGCCCCCCCCCCCCCCCCCCCCCCCCCCCCCCACCCCCCCCCCCCCCCCACAACCAACCCTCGACCCCAAAAAACCCTTGTTCTTCCCCCACCCAGGATCTCTTGTCCCAACGACGACACTTGTCAACGATACCTTGCCGTTCTACGCGCTCGAGACACCCGAGGAAAGGAAGAAGAGGTGGGAGGAGAGTAAGTGGGAGTTGACGAGTGGGTGGAAGAAGAGGTGGAGGGAGGCTGGGAAGGTTGGGAGGAGGAGGGGGGTTGGGGTTGGGGCGGGGGCGGCGGGGTATGGGACTGGGGTGGGGGCGGCGGGGTATGGGACTGGGGTGGGGGCGGCGGGGTATGGGACTGGGGTGGGGGACGAGGGGGACAGCGTGTTGCCTTCCTGAGCGCTGAGCACTTGATTCAGTGCTTACAGAAGATTCAAACATTAACGTTCATGCACCATGCATCATGTCCCAGTCCTAGCGGTGTACACTCTAGCATTAGTTTCGTGGGTTCGCGGTTTACGTTTAGGCCTTGGGGTGTAGACTTGGTACTGCATAGCGTTTTTCTTTTTCACTGAGCTCTCGGGGCAGTGGCGGCTTTCGTGGGCGTGGGTACAATACATAGGGTCTATGACTCGTACATTGCATACATAGTACGTTGTGGGCACCTGTCTCTATCTACTATATATGCATTTACATCATCACATACAGTTTTGTACAAGATCAATGATGTATCTTAAGAGTTGAGACTACAACTTCTCAATCTTACTAGGCTAAGAGTTCTGGATAAAATACTCCCTACTTTAACAAGCTCACATGTCTATTTAGCAAGAGGGTTCAAGGTCAACATTGAGCTTACACATCTATCAAGGACCTCAAGATGATAACCGTTCAAATGTAGTGCTATATTGTAAAAGTAAGATGTACAAGATAATCAAGCTTGGTATTTATATTCTTGTACATAGAAGGTGAACGAAGCTGATAGAATCAATGAACATTAAAAGGAAATATTCTAGAGAGGAATTGTAACAAAGAGAAAGAAAGAGAACATTCCACTTCATTCATGATTAGTCAGGCCTTTGAACACCACAAGTTTCTTTGTACTGTGTAGCTTCATCACCCTATCAACATCCCTCACACTTCCATATTGAGACTCTCTATTCCCATAGACCTTTGTCCACTACTCCCAGCAACTTCACCAAGATCCTGCAGCTCAATTCCATCATCATCATCTGAATGAGAGTCTTATCTGATCAAAGAGCCTTCATGGACATGTGAAGACACTGGTGTGGTACCCCGTACAAACTCCAATGATGTGAGTGTGGAGTTTGCAGCTAGCCTTCTATTGTTATCCAAGGAGAAAGAGGACATCTCCACAGTATCATCAATTGGAGATCTTCTGAATTTCACCAAGGCAATGACTGCAATGGGATATATTACCTATGGGAGTAATTAGTGAGAGTCTGTGTTGAAAGAAGTGATGAATTTATACTGAGGAACAATCAGAAATTGCATTCAGAATGCATTGAATATAGAAAGCAGTATCACTGTTAGACAAATACTCTGGCAATTGATTCAATATCAATAAGAACAGTATAAAAGCCATCTAAACATACTATCAGCAGACTATGATGCATTTCAAAGTGAAACTCTACCTGTATACAGCCATAGGCAAGTCCTGACTCAACAATGAGTGCAAGAATTCTCTGAACATCACACTTTTTCCTTCTTCCACTATCAGAGAGAAATGTCTGATATTGCCTAAGCCAACAAATAAGCACTTCCATAGTTTCAAAGAAAGCTAGAGATCTTACCAAGCCTTTATATAAATCAATCCTGTTCCCAGTACATTAACTCCAAAGCTGATGCTATAGCTAGCTATATTAAGCCCATTGTATTGGATACTTTCAGAGTTACTGTCAAGAATGCTAGCACTAGCAATGTTTACTCCTATTCAATTTCTGTGAGTTCTTTTTATCTACTAAAAAACTCAACCTTACCAATATTAGCTAGCATAGTAAGAACAAGGCCCAACCTGACATACTGATTCCTAGGCCATAATACCCAGGCTCTCCAGGCAATCGTCATGTCACCAAGAAGAACCTTGTTATGTGAATTAGATCATGAGTATGTAGTTGAGTAAAATTGGCTCACATTGAAGGTGATTATGAAGCTGTTAAATAGTATAAGTGATTGTATAGAGCTCTCTGTTCTTGCATATCTATCATTCAGAGAAAGTGAGAGGTTGCTGATAAACCAAGTTTGATATTCAAGAATGTCAATTGCAAGATACTGAGCTATATCCATGGAAAATAGGAAACACAAAAGACATATGAGGGCAAGAAGTGCCTTCTGTTGCATAGACTTTAGCTCTTGATACCTGTATATGGTAAGAATTAGTCATGAAATTAGAGAGTCTATAGCTACGTGCCACAGAGTTCTTGAAACAAGGCAAGCAAGGATAATAGTTGGAACTATCAGAATAAGGTCAGAGCTATTCACAGCAAGGTGTAGAATTCATACAAAATAAAAGTGCATATATGCATATATCCAAAGTTTCACCAATTATACTTATACCAATGTCTTGAAGAACACTATCTTCATCTGGTGTCATCTTGAGTATTGGACTGTTGTAGAACAAAGATGGCTGTCAATGACTTTCTGTCTGTACTCTGCTCATCTTATAAGAATGAGAGACTGAATTGATCAATTCAAAAATACAGTAATCTGACAGTAACCACACATCACAATCATTGAAATTGAACATATCTTGTTATAGCATTTATAGAAATTCAACTGAGCTCCCAAGTTGTACCATCTCTTATACAACTGTATTGGTAAAATTGTTTATATAAGTCAACATATACAAACAACCTCAATAGTATCTCAGTGTAGTTGATGCATGAGATGAGATGATTTCTCAAGTGCATAGTAACTTCACCAGATATTTCAATGTCAATGACCATGTCTAACGTAGTTGAGAATGAGAATTGAGATGGATCAATGAGATGAGATACAAGAGACTAGAGTGAGACTGAGATAAACTGGAGATTCAAGAATAGAAAGATGAGAATGCTTTGTTTATTTAATGCCCTGGTGTTATTTGGATACAAGGTATACTATATATACTGTATAGAATCAATACATGGGTGTTCTCTGTGCCACTGTTATAATGTGTGATTGAAATAGCAACATTCAGTGATGCCAATAGAAATGACCTGGTGTAGTGATAGCACAACAAGACATAATGCATAAGGTAATTGACAATAGTGCATGTGTGTATTATTCTCATGTGCATGATACTAGTGAATAGGTCTGGGAAGGAAATGGAATATAAGTAGCCACAGTACATGCTTCAAAAGTAATATAACTAAAGTAAAGTGTTGAAAATGAAGCTACAATATTAACTAATTAATATTGTTCCTTACATAGAACTGGTGAAAAAAAGGGAATAGAAAACCAGAAAGACAAAACATACAACAAAAGTATCAAGCATTAATGTGAATCATAATATTTATAACATGAATATTTTGACCTCCTCGAAATCCAGAATAAAAGACACAAACTGTAAAATAAAGTGGCTTACTCTCTCCTTTACCTCTCTCTAACCAACCCAACCAAAAATCTCTTATAATTCCTGCTAGTCACACGTGCAACCCTAGACTCCAATGATTTCTTATACTTTGTATGATAAGCAGCTTTGATAGATGGTTGGGTTTGGAAGGGGAGTTTATGAGGGAGCAGTGGTTTTTCCTGGAAGTGAATTGGTTTATTTGAAGTGAATTTAATGTAGAGGAAAAAGTGAGAATGAGATAGGAATAGATATTGTGCTTCACGAGTAAAAATGGGTCCAATGTGCAACTTAAGATGTGAAGTAAATGAGGTGAAACTATGATCAAGTGATTTGCACTATTATTCAGCACCACATCACAGACTAATGAACCCCTCACTAATAAATATGTATTGTTGCTAGATCCTCATAGCTGTCTCTATCTAATTACATGCATTTACATCACCAGATGCAGTTTTCTAAAAGATCAACAATGTATCTTAAGAGTTGAGACTACAACTTCTCAATCTTACTAGGCTAAGAGTTCTGATAAAATACTCCCTACTTTAATGAACTTACATGTCTGTCAGCGACTCTAGTTATCAAACTCAAATAACCAAACACAAGGATCTCAGTTTCACATGAATAAGAGAAAAGCAGGAAATAGAATTGAGAAGAGAAATGATACAAAAAGTTATGCTAAGTACAAGTCTAAACTGGAGGAGTTATTGACAAGATCAAAGCTAAAGGAATATCTACCTAAACAGACTTGTTATATACATGAATAAAACCCTAAACCCTGGGCTATAACCCTTGACTAATCCACCGTGTGTCTACCATGAGTTCGATCGCCTCAAGTGTTTCATTAATGATCGTGATCGCCTTGAGGTCTACATGCTTGATCTCGATCATCATGCTACCTACGTGTGTATTTAATATAACCCTAGATCTATAATTTAAGATGCTATCTACTGATAATAAAAGTGTCTATATGTACAAACAATGAGATAAGATGAAAAAGAAAGTGTTCGTAACAATGTCTATTAAGCAAGCATTTACATATCTATTGAGTACTTCAAGATAATGGTTGTTCAAAGGTAGTGCTTGATTGTCAAAGTAAGATATTGTACTAGCTTGGTAATTATATTCTTGTACATAGAAGATAAGGGAATTCTGTAGAATCTGTGAACATTAAAAGGAATTATTCTAGAGAGGAATTGTAACAAAAAGAAAGAAAAAGCATATCACTTTATTCACAATTAGTTAGGCTATTGAGCTTTAACACCACAAGGTTTGTTTGTACTGTGTAGGTTCATCACCCCCATTGACATTTCTCACACTTCCATATTGAGACTCTCTATTCCCATAGACCTTTGTCCACTACTCCCAGCAACTTCACCAAGATCCTGCAGCTCAATTCCATTATCATCACCTGAATGAGAGTCTTGTCTGATCAAAGAGCCTTCATGAACATGTGAAGACACTGGTGTGGTACCCTGTACAAACTCCAGTGATGTGAGTGTGGAGTTTGCAGCTGGCCTTCTATTGTTATCCAAGGAGAAAGAGGACATCTCCACAGTATCATCAATTGGAGACCTTCTGAATTTCACCAAGGCAATGACTGCAATGGGATATATTACCTATGGGATTGATTAGTGAGAGTCTGTGTTGAAAGAAGTGATGAATTTATACTGAGGAACTATCAGAAATTGCATTCAGAATGCATTGAATATAGAAAGCAGTATCACTGTTAGATAAATACTCTGGCAATTGATTCAATATCAATAACAACAGTACATAAGCCATCTAAACATGCTATCAGCAGACTAAGATGTGCTTAAATTGAAAGACTTCACCTGTATGCAGCCATAGGCAAGTCCTGATTCAACAATGAGTGCAAGAATTCTCTGAACATCGCGCTTTTTCCCCCTTCCACTTCTAGAGAGAAATATCTGATACTGCCTGAGCCAACAAATGAGCAGTTTTACAGTTCTAAAGAAGGAGGTCTTACCAAGCCTTTATGTAAATCAATCCTGTTCCTAATATATTGACTCCAAAGCTGATACTATAGCTAGCTATATTAAGCCCATTGTAACCATCACTTTCATTGACACTGTCAAGAATGCCAGCACTGGTAATGTTTACCCCTATTGATTTTCTGTGAGTTCTTTTCATCTAAAAAACTCAATCTTACCAATATTAGCTAGCATAGTAAGAACAAGGCCCAACCTGACATACTGATTCCTAGGCCATAATACCCAGGCTCTCCAGGCAATAGTCATATCACCAAGAAGAAGCTTGATATTTGAATTAGATCATGAGTATGTAGTTGAGTAAAATTGGCTCACATTGAAAGTGCCAATGAAGTTTACAAATACTTTAAGTGATTGTAGAGAGCTCTCTGTTCTTGCATATCTATCATTCAGAGAAAGTGAGACCTTGCTGATCAACCAAGTTTTATATTCAAGGATGAAAGATGCAAGATCCAAAGTGATATGCATGGAAAATAGAAAACACAAAAGACATATGAGGGCAAGAAGTGCCTTCTGTTGCATAGTCTTTAGCTCTTGATGCCTATATATGCTAAAGATTTTAGTCATGAAATTACAGAGTCTATAGCTACTTGCCACAGAGTTCTTGAAACAAGGCAAACAAGGACAATAGTTGGAACTATCAAACCAAGGTCAGAGTTATCCATAGCAGGGTGTAGAATTCATACAAAATGAAAGTGCATTTATGCAAACTTCTAAAGCGTGACCAATTATACTTATACCAATGCCTTGAAGAACACTATCTTCATCTGGTGTCATCTTGAGTATTGGGCTGTTGCGAAACAAAGGTGGCTGTTAATAAATTTCTGTCTGTACTCTACTCATCTTATAAAGATTGAGAGATTAAACTGATCAATTTAAAAATACAACAATCTGACAGTAACCACAAATCACAATCATTGAATAGAACATATCTTGTGTTAGCATTTATAGAAAGTCAACTGAGCTCCCAAGTTGTATCATCTTATTGAGTATATTACATATCTGTAAAATTGTTTATGTAAATCAGTATATACAAACAACTTCAATAGTATCTCAGTGTAGTTGATGCATGAGATGAGAAGAACTCTCAAGTGCATAGTAACTTCACCAGATATTTCAATGCCAATGGCTGTATCTAACTTAGTTGAGAATGAAAACTGAGATGTATGAATGAGACGAGATATATGAATGAGACGAGATACAAGAGACTAGACTGAAACTGAGATAAGTTGAAGATTCAAGAATAGAAAGATGAGAATGCTTTGTTTATCCAATGCCCTGGTGTTATTCAGTATACTATATATACTGTACAGAATCAATAAATGGGAAATGTTTGCTAGTTCTCTGCATCACTGTTATATGTGTGATTGAAATAGCTCAGTAACATTCAGTGATGCCAATATAACTGACCCAGTGTAGTGATAGCACAACAAGACATAATACATGATGGATTTAAGGTCATTGACAATAGTGCATATGTGCATCATTCTCATGTGCATGATACTAGTGAATAGATCTGGGAAAAAATGGAAAATAGATAGCTACAGTACATGCTTCAAAAACAATATCACTAAAGTAAAGTATTGAAAATAAAGCTACAATGTTAACTAAATAATATTGTTCCTTACATAGAACTGTGAAAAAAGGGAACAGAAAATCAGAAAGACAAAACATACAACAAAAGTATCAAGCACCAATGTGAATCATAATATTTATGACATGAATATTTTGTCCTCCTGAAAATTCAAGAATTAAAAAGACATGAATTGCAAAATCATATGGCATATTCATTTCCCCTCACCTCTCCATAACCAACCCAACCAAAACCCTCTTATGATCTTCACTAGTCTCACACACAACCCTAGACTCCAATGATTCCATATACAGCACTTTCATTATAAACTGTCATAGTTCCAGAGCCCTGAAATATATCCTTTACAGACTATTTTCTGAGTGAAAAAAATACTTTTATGTTTTTTGAACAAGTTTTTATTTCACTCCTCAGTAGGGAAAAACTTTGCATATTTTAATATAGTTTTTGGCTATCAAAACACTTCTAAATTCTCAAAAAGTGTTTGACTTGATTAAATTCATTACTTGCTGGTGTGAAAACAATCACTCCTCTCAGTCTTAACACTCAATTCACCCCTAACATCACCCACCAAATCCCTCCCATACTGTTGCCTATACCCCAAAACAAGATGATGTATATCCTCCATGGACCTTTCAGCCAAGATTTCCGTGAGGGGAAGTTCAGAGTCCGTTCCGGCGCCTTGAATCGCTTCTAGAACAAGTTCGATGCTGTACCTTTGCAGGTGTAGTTACTATGGGTATGAGAGGAGAGGGCAGGAGTGAGAAGTACATGAACCTTCAGTGTTTCAATTGCTATTCGAAGTTTGATCGAAGTTATTTTGAATGATGAATGATGATGGGCGCCCCGGTTGGATTGCTTGATTAGGGCATATCAGCAATGGCTTTTTTTGAGTTTTCGGACTTCTCCGAGAAAATTCGCTTAAGTCTCACTGAAAATGAGTGACACAAAAGTCATCAGGTGACACCGGACCTCACCGGACCGATTGTGACACGACACGTCCAGCAACGATTCGAAGGCCTTGATGAAGGCCGTAACACTGAACGTCGACGCCATTTGGCGCAAGGATTCTTACTGCTGCCCTTCCGATGTCAGGTATTTAGAATTTTATCTAAATATCTCTGAGTGTCGCGGGAACGTATCTTTAGTTGCCTGCACCCAGTTGTTCGTGAATAAGGGTTTAAGAGAGCGAAAAGATAAGATAAGGTCGATTGGTCTGATATCGGACCAGCCAATCACGGATCAAAGTTTACTGGCAGCACTTCCGTGTACTGTGAGCAATGACAATGAGTTACTCGGGACTCCTTGACGAATGTTCAGACAAAGCGGTCTAAACTCCTGTAGACTGTACTTTTCTGGACTAGTGTCTGGTGATTATTATGGGGGGGATTCTTATTTATCTACATAAAAAAAACTAACTTTTATATGTCCTTTTCTTCCTAAATTAGAATTCTTCTTGAATATTCTACAATCTTCTACTCTCTTCTCCAAAGTTCTGCTGTATTTCCCTAACTTTCCAGAGCATTCCACTCCTTTCCATTTACTACTAAAAGTTCTTTACTCCTAAATTAGCAAGCCTCCAAGGTTGATCACCAATCATATGCCATTTGATGGGAAACTTATGACCTTCCTGACATCCGCGGGGAACAATATACAACCGCCCCGGTTGTCCTGTGTCGTTGGTCATGAGTTTCCTCCCTACTCGCTCGTGGTACTTCGGCACGTATATAGCAGTATGTGCTGCCACCACCTGCCAAGGGAGTTATAACCAATTGAAGGAGGTGCCTCTACAGCGGTAGTAGCGTCGTGAGGACATTGCGAAGTCAACGATGGAGTATAGGGAACCAGATGATCGGATAACGCAATGGTCATGGATGCTGTGGGGGGATAAGTATAGGTAGTTCCTTCAACGGGTAGAGAGGGTGATGAAGGCATGGGGGTAATGGTTACTGACGAAGACGTAGTTCGAGTGCTGGAAGTTCGGGAAATATGGGGTATATGTTCCAGGAATTCATACACTTCCATCACGTTTGTTTGGCTATCCGTCCACTGCTGTTGTAGCCGTAACAGATTATCACTGCGTCGAATTAATGTGGAAGATGATACATCAGGAGTGTCAAAGAGAACAGAAAACGCGGTATTTTCGAAGATCACGTCTAGTCCTTCATTATTTTGTGGCCAATCTCGCGAGATGAACTTGCTGGGAACTCGAAGGAAAAATGCTCCATCCAAGTGTTCCAGTCCAAGTATATACTCAAACTGAAAAACTTTGAAAAGACGTGAAACCAAGATCGCCCGACCAGTATGTTGAGTGGTTAACATGAATCGCCCTCGGGTTAATCGTTCACCAGTGCTTGGCCCTTCGGTGGAGTACACACGACATTCAGTGTGCTTCAGAAGAGTGGGAAATTGGTCTGGGCGCATTTGGGCCAAGTCCAATTTGATTGGATTGTAGCATGGATAGCGTGCTTGTAGAGAAGTAGATTGAAGAAAGGAGT
Source organism: Omphalotus guepiniiformis (assembly GCA_028554645.1). Classification (NCBI taxonomy): domain Eukaryota; kingdom Fungi; phylum Basidiomycota; class Agaricomycetes; order Agaricales; family Omphalotaceae; genus Omphalotus; species Omphalotus guepiniiformis. Next base: position 282,412 of record JAQOOI010000017.1, read on the forward strand.
GATAGTGCTCGAAGGAGACAATCGAGTTGCTGGAGGCCATGAGGGCAAAAAATGAGAAAAACAAAGGATGTTTTGGAACTCTGGGAAGTCGCACTTTTATGGTTATCTTCTTTGGCGGTGTTCAATGGCTAAATTCGTCCTGCCCTAGCCACCCTGTACGAAGGAACCAGTGATCGCGGGTTATATATGGTAATAATCTATATGTAGCCACAGGGACATCAAATTCGGCTCCATCCAATTCTTGGAGTCGGTAAGCTTCGCCTTGAGTCTTGCGAATTACCTCGTAGGGTCCAAAATATCGAGGTTTCTCCTTTTGGCCTATTTCCTGGTCTCGCCTTGAATTTCGAACTAACACCAATGTCCCAGGCTGATACTCTGTTTGAACAAGTCGTTTTCTGAAACGTTTTTCAAATTCATTTTTAGATCTGAATCGAGTAGTTTTGAGTAAATCAGCAGCCTTCTGAATATCATTTGGGTGTTTGATAAGCTGCTGAATTCTTTTGACCAGGAGCTCTTCCGTTGACATGCCCGATTTATATCATTCGACCAAAAAGGTGGCTTCGAAAAGATCGAAGGGCAATAAGGGCTCTGTTCCATGGAGTAGGTAGTATGGAGAGTGGCCCGTAGACTTGTTGATGGTTACGCGATCTGCAAATACCGCTGTCGCGACTAAAAGCGGTCTAGCCTTGAAATCATGCAGATTGAGAAAGATTTTGGTTGTTCAAACATTGGAAACTGAACAATGAGGACTAGAGTTCACCCAGACTGCTAGTTGAAACATGAGAACACACTCAGTTACTCAAGCCTGAGTGTAGAGTTAGCTACAGTACATGATATGGTACTTAGCAACTGTGACCAATGGGATCATGGAGAGAGATACTAGTTTTGCCTCTCACTTTGTATTGGAGTACCAATGTTCCATGCTAAGTTGAGTTGGTCAGACCCACCCTCTAAAGACTAGAGACTCTCATGAGTGTTGTTTGATTGTAATCCAAGGGAATGATGGAAGTTACAATTCAATCTGAGAAACATCTAAGTCCACTGGACTACCTAACTCCAGCTGGTCTTGCTAACTCAGGTTGGCTGTAAAGACTGAATGCTGAGAGTGCAGACAATCTTGTATTGTTCTAACCAGAGAAATATGTTGTACATTTGGTACTATGCTTAGGATGGTGTTACTACTGGTGAACCACCTTTGTCTGTTGGCTAAAGAGGAAAAATCCTCTAAGTCATTTCTGAAGAATGGAGTCAGATACTCAAGCTATCCTACCATGGAGCTAGATGTTGATTCTGGAGTATCCCTCTGAAATGTAACATCTAACTGAGTGATACCCTGCACCCAGACACCCAAATAGGGAAGAATAAACGATTATTGGGACATAATACTGCCCATAGCTTGTTGCTAGAACCAGCTAAAAGGAGAAGTACCTCCTGGAGACAAATCAGATGCAAGATCTGGCCAGATAGACACATGTGCTACTGTACAGCTTGTGGATGATAGTAACAATGGAGTAAGGTCTAGATGACCTCTGAAACGGAGAAATAACCACTGGATATGCTAGGAACCTCACCAGCAGCCCCCAGTTAGGAAATCCAAAAGAGTTGCAAATTTCAAAATCATAAAAGATGTTGTCATATGGCACCATTCTGGACTGATATTGCGTGCTGTACACCCTGGTTAGATACCCTGGACTTGATTGCCAAGCCACTATATGGACAAAGCGATTTTTATAACAAATTTTATACCCAAGATACCTATACATGACAGTATCTAACTGAAAAATACCTACAAAAATACCTAAAAAGACACCAATCCCTGCTCAATTAGTCTTTCTGTTGTCTATTCTATTTACTCTGCTCAGATTCCCTTACATTTTCCAGATTTACTATATTTATTTTCTGACCTGTATATAAGAACTACCTACTTGTAGATATTTTTCCTTAAGTTAGGACTGCCTAGGCTCACTACCAAAGCAGAACTTCTTCTAGACGAAAATTGCCTGGCTCTTAGGAGTTCAGTTATAGAGAAATATACCAGTTGTGCAAACTTCTGTAAAGTCCCTTGTGGCAAACCTTGAGAGAGATACTGAAACTGTTGCTGTCCCTGCTGTTCTGTCTGTGCTGTTCTGCCTGCTGAAACTGTTGCTGCTACTGTTCTGATTGATACTGTCACTGTTTGGACCATTGGATCGAGTTGCCCACTCTGATTATTGCCCTGAACCATCCCCTGAACCCCTGAGAAACTAGTTGCCTTCTGTCTTGAACCTGTGTTTTTGAGTTGCCCTGTCACTTATACCCTGTTCAGAGCGGACTGCAGACACTTGCTAGCTCAGTATTGAGTTCGATTGTCGAGTTTAACTGTGCGGAACCTTTGCCAACGCCAGCCACACCTCCACAAACCCCCCTAGAATTGAGTTAGAGGTTGTTTCTTGAGACTCCCTCTCAGTTTAATTCTTGCACATTATCTGGAGCCCACCGCGAGGGGTGGCTTTAGACTTGATATTTGAACCCTTCTGTGCTATTTGCACGCGTCTGGAACCTATCTGGACTATTCCCCTGCTTGAACTTTGTTCTGTTCTGCAGTTAGCAACTACATCTTTATAGAAGTTGTTGCAAGAAAAACATAGCTATATACTTCGAGTTTGCTTTGTCAAAATTAGCAGCTCAAGGAAAAGCACCCACCCTAGACAAACTAGAAATTCTGTGAGAGCTGGAACAGAAGAGTTACCTCTGAACCAGTTACCCAGAAGGAAAAGTTCAAAAGGAAAGGAGAAAGAAGTGTCACCTGAACCTGAATCTAGTCCACTTTCGTCTCTATCATCCCTTAGTCCTATTCCTGAAAGGAATCTTCCAGAGTTTGCTGAACTTTCAGCTAGATACAAGAAAAATAAGAGGAAATTTCTTAATAGTCCTCAATTCTTTTCCTTGACTCATAAGAGAATACCTGTGAGGATTGTGAAAGATAAAAGAAACAACATGTCTACCACTAGTGAACAAGCTAATCCTGGAGAAGGTACTCAAGGGCAAGGTCCCACCGAGAATCTAACTCCACGGAGCGAGATACTATCTTTGGGAATTGCACCTGATATTCAGATACCTGCCCCAGCGATTCTAAAGTTGCAAAATGAGAAATTACCGAAAGTTTCGAAGCATGCACCCATATTTGACAAGAGACATCCATCTGAGTTAGTTGCATGGTTGGCAGAGTTAGAGAATATCTTTGTCTCCACTGGAACTAAGACTGATGCTGCAAAGGTCATGTTGGCTCTCAGATATATGGAGTTCCATACTAAAGCAGAGTTTCAACTGCTTGAAGCAGTCAGAAATTTAGATTGGCTTGCATTTAAGGAGGCTTTGATGAAGAACTTTCCTGAATCTGCAGACAGAGGTCTGGGATCAAGACAAAAGCTTTATGCTATTGTAGAAGAATATAAACTCATTGTGCTTGGTGCTATTCAGAAACTGATGGCATTTAAGAGAGAGTATGAGATTGAATATGAGAAACTGTCCTCTGGTGCTACACCTGTAGTATCTAACTCAGAAGCTGTTGCTGGTTTCTTGAGTGCATTGGATGAACCTTTCAGAAGAAAGCTTCTGGATCGTCTGGAAAACAAAGTAATCAATGGCCACATACATGTTCAGAGAGAAGATGATCCTTTTACTCTGAAAGATGTCATGTCTGAGGCTGAGAAGCTCTGTTCTGTAAAAAGAGCAGGTGGTTATAACTTTGGTTTATTCATGAATGGTCCTAGCATAGCTGAGGGTTACTCCAGAGCGCTTCCAACACCTGAACAGAGTGCTACTAGGAAATTGTATGATCCATACCAAGTAGCAACTACTGTGAAGGCAGAACCAGACCAATGGGCAATGAAGTTGTCTGCTACAGTGGATAGTCATAAGAATCAGTTTAATCAGATCAGACAAGCTCAGGAATCGAATTTGGCAGCTCTTGCAAAGCTCTCAGAGACAGTTGCTAACTTGGCAAAAATGACCCAAGTAACATCTAGCTCCATGAGAATGAACATGAATGCTCCAATTCAAAATTCTGGGTCTGGGATGAATTCTAATGGACACAATGGTGCTCCTAGGTCGTCTCAGGTCTCCTCTGTTCATAACAATTCTCACTCTGACTCTAATTGCTACATGTGTGATGAACCTGGACATAGATCTGTGGACTGTCCCCATCAACTTAGATTTATCAGGTTGGGGTGGATGACCAAAAACAGTGCTGGTAAATGGGCATTAAAAGATGGAGTGTATTGGCCAAGAGCTGATCCTTCAGATACTCGGTCTAAGAAAGATAAGATTGAGGAAATTGCCAGAAGACATGGTTGGGACCAATCTCCCACTCATGTTGACCAGAATCTGTATGCTTTTGAAGAAGAGGATACTGCTGCAATGGCAGGCCCTTCTCGAAACAGTTCACTAGATGCTATAAACAGTCTTGTTGCGCAGTTCAGTCATGTTTGTACTACACTACAGAATTTAGCTCCAGTTGCTAACTCGGAGAAAAAGCAGATTCTGAAGAGAGATAGTACCTCTGAGTCGAAAAACTAGAGGTTCCAATGAAGGAGTTTGGTGTAGAAGATGTATTTTCACAACATCCTTCTCACAGAGCAAGTCAAACTCCTGAGGATTTTAATCTTGCAAGGAGAAAGAAAATGGAAGTCTTGTTACCCACCTTGAAACCATCTGAAAAGGAGAAATACAGACCCCCTGCCATGAGAAAAGAACAAGTTCGTTTTGAGCTACCTATTGAATTTGACACAGAGGAGCCTGAGTCTCCCTCTGACATGGAGTTCGATACTGCACGGAGAGTATCTAACCGACCATTTGACAATGTAAAGGCAATTGATAGGCCACCTATACCAAAGGGAGTGCCTGTAGGGAGCCAACACAAGTCAAAGGAAGGTGATATTACTCAGTCTAGAACTAGAGAAGGAATGAATAGTGACACAAAGAATGCTATTGTTTATACAAAGCCTTTGCGCAAATCTGAGCCTGATTTCAAGCTTAGAAACTCATTGTTCAAACCTGGTCTTGCTGAAGAAATAGCAGACAAAATCTTTAGGTCTGAGATAGATATTAGTAGTGGTGATCTCATTGCTATATCTCCTGCACTACAGAAAATCATGCAGAGAAAGTTGAAGAACAGTAGAGTGTATAAACGGCCTATAAAGGCATTTGTTCAAGAGGTTAGGGATGAAGATGATCCTGAGTATGGTACTCAACTTGAGGAAGATGTTACTCTGTCTAAGGCAACCTATATGGTTAATGTTGATGATATGGCCTATGAGAGGGAAGATGTGTTTATTATCTTAGATGAAGACACAGATGACCTTAAGAAAGGTTCAGTGGTTCACAAGGATGTTGTGGATCAATATCAACGAGATATTCCTTCAGAAGAAAGGGATAAGATCATTATAGTAGCCAGTCAGACTGACAGTCTAAAGGCAATCTATCCAAAGATAAACTACTCTGACCAGCAAATTGAGACAGTCATTGACAGTGGCTCTCAAATTGTATCAATGGACACTAGAGTTGCAATTGGTTTAGGCCTGAGATGGGACCCTGCTACAGTAATCCATATGCAAAGTGCAAATGGGCAACTGCAAGCAACAAGGGGACTAGCTAGGAATGTATCATTTACCTTTGGAGAAATTACAATCTATATGCAGATACATGTAATAGATAAAGTGCCTTATGATGTTCTCTTGGGGAGACCATTTGATGTGTTAACAAGCAGTGTGATTAGGAACTTTGAGACTGGAGAGCAAGAAATCACTATCACAGATCCAAACAGCGGAATGAAGTGTACAATGGGCACATATGATAGAGGTCATGGAGTAAAGGTCAAACCTGTACCCGGTGAACCGAAACTTGTCCCAGAAACACAAAAATCTTCGAGTATCCCACTCAAGCCCGAGGGGGAGACTCAAAATTTTCATTGGACCTTAATGAACTGATAGGAGATCAGGGAGAGGTTGCTGTTTGTATTGAAATAGATGATGATGGAAATGCTACCATTACTGGATTTAAGCTGCCAGATGCAAAATTGTTCTCAGAACCTGAAAAGGCTGAAGCATTTGTGTTTGCAGCTGAATCCTCCATAAGAGAAAAAGATAAAGGTGCTGCAGATACAGTTAGATCATATCTAAATCATTCTGTAGACTCTGAAAAGAAGCAGGTGTACTGTACCTGGCGTGAAAATCAAACTTTGGATGAAAATCTGGAGTTAGATACTCCACCAGCGCCTGTATACAATGAGGAACCAGTATCTAAGCGTCAACAAAAGAGGATTGATAAGTGTAAATCTGTTAAAGAAAAGCACAAACAATCGCCTTTTAGACCTAGATGGAGCAGAGATGCTAATGGAAACAAGTTTGCTGAGTTAGTAACTGTATTGGCTTCAAGAAAGTACAAACCAGTTGCTGTAAAAGTTAAACCTGTTAAAGCTACATTGCCTGCAGAGTTCCGAATTGAGAGAAAAATCCTAGGAAATCCGTTAAAGGATATGCCTGAGCTACCTACTCATCCACCAGAGTTCACTCCTGGGGAGAGGTATACTCAAGAAAGAAAAGAAATTATAGACAAGAATCATAATGAAGGTTTCTTATGGCCTGAAGAAATGAAGCTTGTACATCATCTCATGAAAGTCCAAGAGAAATCATTTGCATGGGAAGCATCTGAAGGTGGAACTTTTAATACAGAATTCTTTCCTCCAGTGAAGTTTCCAGTATTGCCTCACACACCTTGGGTGGAAAGGAATATTCCTATACCTCCAGGGATCTATGATCAAGTGTGTAAGATGATCAAGGACAAGATAGATGCTGGTGTCTATGAGCCTTCTAGTTCATCCTATAGATCTAAATGGTTCTGTGTCTTAAAGAAAGATGGAAAAAGCTTAAGATTGGTACACAGTTTGGAACCACTCAATAAAGTGACTATCCAACATTCAGGAATTCCTCCTGCAACTGCAGATATAGCTAGAAGCTTTTCTGGAAGAGCATGTTTGGGATTGCTGGATATCTTTGTTGGCTATGATGAGAGACTGGTTGATGAAAGTTCAAGAGATCTTACAACTTTCCAGACACCTTTTGGCCCACATAGATTAGTGAAGTTACCTATGGGTTGGACAAACTCTGTTCCTATCTATCATGATGATGTTACATATATCTTCAGAGATGAAATTCCACATGTAACTAAACCTTACATTGATGATGTACCAGTAAAAGGTCCAGCTACTCGTTATGAAACTCCAGATGGAGGATATGAGACTATACCTGAGAATTCTGGCATCAGAAGGTTTGTGTGGGAGCATCTACAGAATATGAACAGAATTGTACAGAGAATGAAACATGCTGGTGGTACCTTTGCTGGTACCAAAGCTTTTATCTGTGTAGCTGAAGGTGATGTTGTTGGACATCATGTCAGTTATGAAGGAGAAAAACCAGTTGAACGGCTAGCTGAGGTTGTTCTGACTTGTGATGCATCAAAATGGTCTGAAAAGAAAGATATCCGGTCATTTTTGGGCACTGCTGGTCAGATGAGAATGTTCATAAAGGATTATGCTAAGAAAGCTAGACCTTTAACAATCTTAACTGGAGATGTACCGTTTCAAATGGGTCCTGCAGAGTTAGAAGCTGTAGAAATGATTAAAGATGGGATTAGGAATGCTCCAGCACTCCGTCCTATAGACTATGATTTAAGTTCTGGAATCACCCTTTCAGTAGATACTTCATGGATGGCAGTTGGTTTTCAATTGTACCAAACAGATCCTCTGGATCCTAAGAAGAAATACTACAATTGGATGGGTTCTATTACTTTAAATGAGAGAGAAGCAAGGTTTTCCCAACCTAAGAGAGAACTTTATGGCTTGATGTTGGCCTTACAACAAACATACTACCAGACATATGGATGTAGGGAACTTACTGTGGAAACAGATGCAAGCTACATTAAAGGCATGCTTGACAAACCCAGTAGTGGTCCCAATGCAACTATAAACAGGTGGATTGAAGAAATAAGGAAGTTTCACTTCACCTTAGTACACATCAAAGGTACTGAACACAAAGGACCTGATGGTTTATCAAGACCCCCTAGGGGCACCATACCAACTGAAAGAGCTGCGTCTAGAGATCCTGATTCATTTATTGATGAAGATGACGGTCTGCCAGTGAAATTCAGGATGGGAGATGGTGAAACTGAGTCACCCTTTGAGTTTGAGTCCTTTAAAGATGAAATAGATACTAGAGGAGGTTACTTGCAGGATGTTGCTAAGTCAATTGATGACTTTGAAGACGATTTGCAAGAAGCCATTGAAGAAGAACGCCATCTGAATTCCATTAGAGCGTTGTTGCTAACTCAATATCCAGTATCTAACTCGGTGTTGCAGTTTGCTCAAACTCTTGTTGTGCCTGAAGGAGGTACTGAATGGACACATGAACACCCTTACCGGGAAGATCATAGATCTGCATCTACAAAGGAGCTGGATGATCAACTTGATTTAATTAGAGACTGGTATCTGCATGGAAACCAGTATCTAACTCAATTGAGCGGGACACTCCAGAAAAAGTTCTTATCCAGAGCTGTAAAGTTCTTTGTAGACAGAGATGGTCGTCTCTATAGGAGAAATGATGGTACAGGAGGCCAGCATAGACTGGTTGTGCCTAAAGAGAAAAGGATGTACATGATGCATGCTGCTCATGATCATCTGGGACATAAAGGAATGTTTGCAACAAAAGCTCTTATAGAAAAGCGTTTTTGGTGGCCAGACTTGAATGGTGATGTCAATTGGTTTGTCAAATCCTGCCAAGTCTGCCAGAACCGCAAAATGGACTTGTTGAAAATTCCTCCCACTCTCACCCACACTCCCTCTCTGTTTCAGAAGATTCATGTTGATGTTTTTAAAGTATCACCTGCAAGCAATGGTTGCAAAGATGTTGTACATGGCAGATGTGCACTATCATCTTGGTCTGAAGGAAGAGCTTTAAGATCTGACAATGCTAGGTCATTGGGAGAATGGTTCTTTGATGATATTATATGCAGATGGGGTTGTCCTGATGAAGTTGTAACTGACAATGCACCCCAAATGCGAGCTATGCTTAAATGGCTAGAAGAGAAATATGGAATTAAAGGGATTAACATATCTCCTTACAATTCACAAGCCAATGGCAAGATTGAGAGAGCCCACTTTGACATTAGAACTGCCCTTGCAAAAGCTACAGGGGGAGATTTAAAGAGATGGTGGTGGTTTCTCAAGCATGTCTTCTGGGCAGATAGAATTACAGCTAGAAAGGGACTTGGATGTTCACCATACTTCCTTGTCACCGGTGCTGAACCTATTTTACCCTTAGATATTGTTGAGTCCACTTGGTTGGTAAAACTACCAGATAGAATTCTGACATATGAGGAACTTATTGGCTACAGAGCTCAAGCTCTAGCTAAACATAGAACCCATGTTCAAGAAATGATATCCAGGATAGATACTACCAAGAGGGATACTCTAAGACAATATGAAGAAGAATACAGAAATGTTATCAGAGACTTTGATTTCAAACCTGGTACATTAGTACAAATCAGAAATACACAAGTTGAGAAGAACTTGGACAGGAAAATGTATCCTAGATACTTGGGACCCATGATTGTAATAAGGAGAACCAAAGGGGGATCCTACATTGTGGCCCAAATGGATGGTACTGTACTCAGAGAAAAGGTTGCTGCCTTCAGAGTACTGCCCCATGTTGCTAGATATGAACCAATTGAACTGCCTGAGAACATTCATGAACTTATAGACTTGACTAGTGAACAGCTAGAAGCCATGGTTAATGAAAACACGGAGTTAGATAGTGAACTTGAAAGGGATTATATCTTTGACAGTATTCCTCAGTTGAGAATTCCTGTTGATGATGAAGACTTAGAAGAGTTCACTGATGAAGAAGCTGCATCTGACAATGATGTAGATGAAGAAGAACCTGATTGGGATGCTCCAATGCAGACCAGGGCTCGCTCTTCAAAGAGATAGAAAGATAAAACACACTGTATTTGAAAAAGTAGCTAGTTAGATACTCGAGAGAGACTATCTAGCTCAATGAAAAATAAATAAAGAGTGTAAAAAGTAGTTCTAAACTACTAAGATGAACGAAAAAGGATGTTCTAAATACTCGAGGATGTCCTATGTGATGTACCAGTGACGTGTATACTACCTATACATTGAAACTAAGGTGCTAAAAAGTAACATCTAGTTCAGTGTTAAGTCTGCAGGGGGAAATTCATGAAATGGAGCTGGGTCTGAAGCTACTGCTGGACCTGCCTGCAAGGGATCCTGAGAAGCACGATTGGCCTTCTCTTTCGCCTTCCTGAGCTGCTCCAACTTGGAATATTCCTGGTAGGCAAACCTGTACTGAGAATGGTGATACTGGATAGCATGTTGGTGAACACTGAGCTCAGTCCTCAGAAAGTTGGAAATAGAGTGAAGGACTTCTGGAGAGAAGTGGTCAAGGTCCATGAACGGAAATAAAGCCGTAATACGATTGACTATCTCTTCTCCACTCTCCCTGAGTTTGCGCTCATCTGTAAAGCATAGAGTTGGATGCTCGACGCGGTACCAGATTGAGTTAGATACTCATGCTCTGTCTCTTCACTAAGGTTGACAAAGGGCTTCTCAATGCGAGGCTTCTTCTGACTACCAGCCTTGGGAGTTTCTGGGACAGTCTCAGGCTATAGGAGCAAGAAACAGTCAGTCATGCTGTACTTAGCAACTCAGAGTAAAATAACACTTACCACTTTGGACTGAATTGGATTGGCCTATATGGTCCAAAAATCGTTCAAAGTAAGTAAAAGAGATGAAATAATAAGGCTGAGAAAGGATACCTACCACTGGAGTAGTAGGTACTACTTTGTCCTTAGCAGTCTTAGCAGCTGCACTAGGGGTGTTGGTAACCTTGCCTGAGTCCTTGCTGTCCTTCTTGGGAGCATGAATGGACGCAGAAAGTCCCAGGGCTGGTCCATCAGCCATCTGAAAAATGAAAGGAAAGGAAAATGAGAAATTATTCAGGCCACTATGGAGTTAGATACTCAACGGTAACGTCTCCGTTGCCTGTAATAACTTCGATTTCCTCATCCTCATCATCGTCGTCATCAACAAGCTCAGGAGTTTTCGCTGGCTGCACGAAAACATGCAGTTAGTTACTCCAGGTGACAAGGATACTCGAGAAAAATGCTTACTTTGCGCTTTCTGGGTGGAAGATCCCTCTCCCTGCGCTTAACCAAGTCCTCCCTGAAGATCTTGATATGAGCAAAAGTGTCAGGCTCAGGAATGCTTGAATATTTCTTGAGGGTGTCAGACACCAAGGAAACACCTTTGTCATATAGACCAAAGGCTTCTTCGGACTTGGCAACTGCAAAAGCAGGAAGGGACTTCTTCTATAGCAGAGAAACGCAGAGTTAGATACTGGAACATGGCGGACATTGAGTTAGATGTTACTCACAAGATGACTAGCTAGGGCGGTGATCAACATGCCCAATAGCTCAGTATCGATGTCCTTGGCCTCCATAGCTCCAGTAGCACGAGAAATATAACGTTGAGTAGTTGCTACCCACTCAGGGCGCTCAGGCCAACCTTTGGGACCTTTTGGGGGCATAGTAATGAAGTATGAGAAGTATGAGAATTGGGAAGGATGTAAAAAGGGTAGAACCAAGTATCTTATGGTGCTGAATCGTCGTCAACGATTTGGGAAACCTTTTATACTAGTTCTATACCTAACTTCTCGATTTGAACATTGAAAAACTGGACCGGGTTACTAAGTCAAAATTTCTTGACTAGGCCTGTCCATGTGATTCAACGGGGACGTTGAAATTTATTTTGCTTTGGGGGAGAGAGTAAAGACAAGTTAACAATGACTCTAGAGCGTAATTTTTGATTTTTCAAAGATTAAGATCTAGAGATCTGGAACAGCTTTGACCGTCTGAGGGCTTAGCCGGCTTAAGATTGCCGAGTTCAACTCTGTCTTCACGCGGAAACCTTGGGCAAAATAAATCTTGACTTATCCATAATAAATAAAGATACTTACAGAGTTTTATTTGAATATAACCTGTAATCGTGGAGTCTCCCTCTGAAGCTCGACTTAGATACTATATCTGGAGAGGGATACTCGGACTTTTATAATATTTCAACTTAAAGTTCACACTTAAAGAAGAAAACAAGACAAATGAAATATATTTGAGCTCTAGAAGCTCATTGTAATGACTATGGAAGACACTCTACATGTACTACTATCTGAATAAAATACAGTGAGTGTCTGAAATACAAGATATTATATATAAGGGCAACTCAGTGTGTTGAACACTTGAGTCACCCCGCACGAGATGCAAACAGTTTACTGATAAAGAAACGACCAGTCCAGCGCTGCGTAGGAATCGCCGTAATGCTGAGGAAGATACGCTAGAAGGGCCGGAGGAACCTCGTGTGCGAGTCACTCTGAAGGAATATGATCCTCTTCAGGTAGTGGACTGCTCGCGGGGGCGAGAACCTTCTCGGTGTCCAATTCGTCCTCATCATCCTCGACCTCTGGATTGTTGTGAGAAGCACCAGTCGCTGGACGCGGCTCTTCGGTGTTCTTAGCGATAGATTCGGCTCGAGACGTGGAGGGATGAGATGGGCCAACTTCAGCTTTATCCTCCTCGGGATCGACCACGATGAAATTGCCGGCGCTGTTCTTCGAGATATAGCTGGCGCGAGACACGATGTTGACGTCCCAACCAAGCGCGGTACAGAGAAGTCGCATCTGCTCGTCGGTGTATTCGAAGGAGGGGTCACCAGTCTTAAGCTGATGGAGTACGAGTCGAGGATCCCTGCACGATGCCTTGATATGCGCCTGACGATCGATGATCCCAGCATGAAGCTGCTCCATGGCCTGCATCTGCGCGACAACCCCTTCCTGCATCTTCTCGTAAGAGTCGATAAGAAGTTGGAGTTGACCCGCCTCTTGTGCAATGACTAGATAAACGAGAAATTCAGTTAGAAATTGAATTGAAACAATAAGAAAAATGAGATTAACTCACCAGCGCTACTACTGCGAGCTAAGGTGTAAGAAAGGCAGCGCATCTGATCGGTACCTTCGAGGCTGTATGTCCAACTGCACGCATGATTATCCTTGGCGCAGGTACTACATCTCCAGTCAAACGAGTTCTCCTTGATTTGAGGGCGACACTTGCGACCATTGGAATGGGTACTGCCAATACAAGCTGCGCAGATGGAATCACCGAAGAACTGTAAAAAGTATCAGAGAAAAGTGCTACAATAAGAAAAATGAGTTACTTACGCGGTCGAACGAGCGATTGATAGAGACGAGCTGTTGAAGAGTAACAGGGCGACCGTAAGGCCACCCAAAGACAGTACGATCTAGACAAATCGTTAGTTCTAAAAAGCTATAGTTAAGAAAAACGAAAAGACATACCAGGAACGTCGGTATATTCCTCCTTGTTCCGGTGTTGAAAGGTGCGACCATCGACACGCTGATACGAGAAGGAAAGGTTAGTAAACCATAATGAGAAATGAAAAAGAAGGCCTACTTGAAGATTAGGGGGTTCGTCATGAACGCCGGGAGCCTTCAGCACAGATGTAGTTGAAAAGCCCGCGCGATTCGGCCAAAGGGGAGCAGAGAGATCAACTTTGGACTCCTTGGCACCCTTCGACCCCTCATTCTTCTTTTTGGGCTTGTCTTCCTCATCCTCTACTTCCTCCTCGTCGCTGGATTCAGGGAGAGTCGTCTTGGTCGAAGTAGAAGCGGCCTTGGACCGAGTTTGACGCGCCGGCAGTTCCTCCACAGGTTCCTCCACGCGAATAGATCGAGTCTTTGGGCGAGGCTTCACCGTTTGCTTACCCTTGCCCTGTAAAGCCCATGAGAAATGAATACACCTAAGAAAGAGAAAATGAAACTCACCTTAGAAGATTTGGGAGCCTCAGGCTTCTTGGTCAATGAGGTCCGGGTTTTCTTTCTTGGAGGCTCGGAATCAGGAACCTCTGCGTTGTCGTCGTCAGATTCGTCGGTGAAGACGGCAGAGTCCTCGGAATCCAGAGACTTGCGTTTCGACTAGAAAAATGAATAAGTCAGGAGGAATCCACTGCGAGAAACTCAAAACTTACCACAGATCGACCTGGCATTGGTGTCAGGGCAGGTTTAGGTTTCGTCTTCGTAGCCGGAGCTGTCTTCTTGGCGGAACGAGTGGATTTGGCAGCGGAAGCAATGGGTTCGATAGGGGAAAGGCGGATCTCGTCATCTTCCTCATCGTCCTCGTCGTCTTCAAGCTGAGGACCTAGGAGAGACTTGGGAAAAGGCGGTAGAGGCTCCCAGAGATTCTGAAGCTAAACGAGAAATGAGACTTTAGATGTCAAAAGAAATAGACCCCTGAACTAAATAACTCACTGTGAACTTTTTGTGCAAATCGTCATACCGAGCCCTGGAAGGACACCAAGGTGGCAGAACGAAAGTTCCTGGCCTCTGTTGATGCAACCAGAGCGCGAGATTCGAAGCGGCAAGGAAAGTTCCAGTGAAGTAGTCGGGCAAATGGGTCTCATTCTTCTGACAACGGTTAAAAACCAACGCGACGTGAGCCTATACAGCGTAAACACGCGTTAGTAGAGGCATAAATAAGAAACGAAAACAAAACCTACAAGAGCGAATTTTGCCTCCTCGAAAGTAGTGGACATCAGTTTGAGCCGGAGACCTGCACCATAATGTTCAAATGATTGGTCGTGGAGTCGACGATCGAAGTCCCCAAGCTTAGAGCAGACGGTGGAAAGGGCCTGGTAGTTGTTGGCCTGCATAGTATGTACACGCTAAGCAGAGAGTGAGAAACGAGAAGGAAAGGGAGACTCCATGGAACGGGGATCTCAACTATATATGACACGACCGAAACGGTCCGTGAGAGAAAGAAGAATGAGTTGACTCACGAACTCAATGGAGGCATCGCTTCCTAGAGAAATGGAGTTAGCAAGTTCCCTAGAAAAGTCGTCCATAGGGAGACTCAGTGAGATGTGAAGAACGAAAGGGGTCTTCCATATTTGGCTGAACTTCGACGGATGCAGACATCGGGTTTCTCCGAATTGAGCATTGCCGAGGCATGCCGAGTGAAAAACGTACTGATCGGTCTTTCAATCGAGAAGTCTGCCTAACGGCAGTTCACTGTGACAAGGTGTCAACGTGATAGTAAAGCAATTGACTTGACTTCTGTGACTATCTACCTGAAAAAGTAGTATCTAACTCGATATTGGCCATCATGGACGATCGAGGTCGATCTTATTTTACTTTGAGGGAGATGTCGCGACTAAAAGCGGTCTAGCCTTGAAATCATGCAGATTGAGAAAGATTTTGGTTGTTCAAACATTGGAAACTGAACAATGAGGACTAGAGTTCACCCAGACTGCTAGTTGAAACATGAGAACACACTCAGTTACTCAAGCCTGAGTGTAGAGTTAGCTACAGTACATGATATGGTACTTAGCAACTGTGACCAATGGGATCATGGAGAGAGATACTAGTTTTGCCTCTCACTTTGTATTGGAGTACCAATGTTCCATGCTAAGTTGAGTTGGTCAGACCCACCCTCTAAAGACTAGAGACTCTCATGAGTGTTGTTTGATTGTAATCCAAGGGAATGATGGAAGTTACAATTCAATCTGAGAAACATCTAAGTCCACTGGACTACCTAACTCCAGCTGGTCTTGCTAACTCAGGTTGGCTGTAAAGACTGAATGCTGAGAGTGCAGACAATCTTGTATTGTTCTAACCAGAGAAATATGTTGTACATTTGGTACTATGCTTAGGATGGTGTTACTACTGGTGAACCACCTTTGTCTGTTGGCTAAAGAGGAAAAATCCTCTAAGTCATTTCTGAAGAATGGAGTCAGATACTCAAGCTATCCTACCATGGAGCTAGATGTTGATTCTGGAGTATCCCTCTGAAATGTAACATCTAACTGAGTGATACCCTGCACCCAGACACCCAAATAGGGAAGAATAAACGATTATTGGGACATAATACTGCCCATAGCTTGTTGCTAGAACCAGCTAAAAGGAGAAGTACCTCCTGGAGACAAATCAGATGCAAGATCTGGCCAGATAGACACATGTGCTACTGTACAGCTTGTGGATGATAGTAACAACGGAGTAAGGTCTAGATGACCTCTGAAACGGAGAAATAACCACTGGATATGCTAGGAACCTCACCAGCAGCCCCCAGTTAGGGAATCCAAAAGAGTTGCAAATTTCAAAATCATAAAAGATGTTGTCATATGGCACCATTCTGGACTGATATTGCGTGCTGTACACCCTGGTTAGATACCCTGGACTTGATTGCCAAGCCACTATATGGACAAAGCGATTTTTATAACAAATTTTATACCCAAGATACCTATACATGACAGTATCTAACTGAAAAATACCTACAAAAATACCTAAAAAGACACCAATCCCTGCTCAATTAGTCTTTCTGTTGTCTATTCTATTTACTCTGCTCAGATTCCCTTACATTTTCCAGATTTACTATATTTATTTTCTGACCTGTATATAAGAACTACCTACTTGTAGATATTTTTCCTTAAGTTAGGACTGCCTAGGCTCACTACCAAAGCAGAACTTCTTCTAGACGAAAATTGCCTGGCTCTTAGGAGTTCAGTTATAGAGAAATATACCAGTTGTGCAAACTTCTGTAAAGTCCCTTGTGGCAAACCTTGAGAGAGATACTGAAACTGTTGCTGTCCCTGCTGTTCTGTCTGTGCTGTTCTGCCTGCTGAAACTGTTGCTGCTACTGTTCTGATTGATACTGTCACTGTTTGGACCATTGGATCGAGTTGCCCACTCTGATTATTGCCCTGAACCATCCCCTGAACCCCTGAGAAACTAGTTGCCTTCTGTCTTGAACCTGTGTTTTTGAGTTGCCCTGTCACTTATACCCTGTTCAGAGCGGACTGCAGACACTTGCTAGCTCAGTATTGAGTTCGATTGTCGAGTTTAACTGTGCGGAACCTTTGCCAACGCCAGCCACACCTCCACAAACCCCCCTAGAATTGAGTTAGAGGTTGTTTCTTGAGACTCCCTCTCAGTTTAATTCTTGCACATTACCGCCTCTGCCAATTTCCGTGGCCATTGGTTTACCTTGCCCTTGCAAGCTTTGATTAATGCCTCTCTTAAGATAAAATGACCCCGCTCAACCACACCGTTAGCATGTTTGTTATAGGGCGAAATTTTAACTCGTGGGATTAAGAGCCGAGCCATTAAATCTTCAAAGGCGGCTTTTACTTCTGAGCCATTGTCTGTTACTACTTGCTGTGGTACCCCATATCGGCAATAAATTTCCTGCCAGAAGAAGTTTGCCAGAGATCGGCTGTTGATCGATCTTAAGGCTCGTGCTTCTGTTATTCCGGTCAGATCGTCCTTTGCCGCAACAATATAATTGAATCCATGGGCCAGGGGCATATACATCACGTCAATGTATACCTTTTGGAAGATTTGAGTAGGTACCGATACAGTTGGGGGCTTCTCCATTCTTTTCAGACTGCGGATTTGGCATTCGTGGCATGATTTGACATGATGCATCACATCATTATACATGTGTGGCCAATAGAAGCGTTTTCGGATTAAGTCATATACAGTGCGTATTCCTCGATGTCCTAATTTATCGTGGGCCTGTAAAAGTATGTTTAACCGTTGCCTTCCATTAAGTGCCACTAACAAAGGAAGTCCTGTTTTAACTTTGCGAAACAATCACTCTCCGTTCAGCAGATATTTCTGAGCTTGTCGCAGAAACCGCTTCTTAAGCTGTACCGATGGGAAGCTAGGAGTTTCTAGAGTGGTTAGAAACTGTTTGATATTACGCAATTGTTCCTCCTTGATTTCACGTGAAATCAAACATGGAGTAGTATAGGGTACCTCTGATTGGGTATTCAGAATCCAAGGTGCTGTGGGTTTCCGTATCCACAATGCAATGCGGTCCAACCATGTGTCATCATCAGATTCTACTACTTCTCCAGCAAAGACTGGTCTTCGTGATAGTGCATCGGGTCCTTTAAAACGCTCCGCCGGTATATGTACCAGTTCAAAATCAAATAGCAAGATTCCTTGGATCCATCGGTTAATCGTAGCATTGGGTTGTATGTCTGGTTCCTTAAGCATTCCTGCCACGTATTTGGCATCCATTTCCACAATCAGCTTCTTTACTCCCACTAAATATAACCGCCAGTGGCGCAATGCTCGATATAGTCCAAATAGTTCCAGTTTTGGTTGCGAGTAGCGAGATTCCCGTTCGCTCATGGGTATGGATCCATATCGGGCAGGTATCCTTTGACCTTTTTCATTTAGTTGTGACAATATCATTCCGGTCCCCATGAAGGATGAATCCACCGATAAAATTACTGGGTTGTCCGATTCATAGTCAATGGGTCGCATAGCTGGGGCATCAGTAATGGCATCCTTTATTGCCTGAAATGCCATCTCCTCTTCATCTCCCCACACAAAGTCTTTGTTTTTGTGATATAGCTTGGTGAGAGGTTTGATTATCATGGAATAGTTTTTGATCCAAATGCGAACAGTTCCACATAGCCCTAGGAATTGCCTTACTTCTTTAGGTGTTCTAAGTTCCAACCAATTTTTGATTTTATCAACTTTGCTGGTGTCTGGGATCCGTCCTAGTGCATTGCATCGCTGTCCAACGATCAATACATCTGGTTTGCAAATCTGTGCTTTATGCCCCGAAAATGTGGCTCCTGCCATTTTTACTCGGTGCATAATTCGATGAATATCTTGTATGTGTTCCCACACAAAACATCGTATTCTGGGATTTTCAGATAAAAACTCTGGTTGGCCTGTGCTGTCCAAGTATTGTGTTTTTGGTCCCTTTATTGCCAAATCATCTATAAATATGTTGGCAATGTTCGGCACTTCTTCCTGTAGCACAAAGACCATGCATTTTTGAAATTCTGATGGGGAGTTGGTGAATCCTGTGGGTAGAGATGTAATCTGAAGTAATCCCAGAGGTGTCATAAATGCTGTCATTTCGCGTGACACTGGATCAATTTTACGAGCGTCAAATCCCCAAAATAGGTCGAACACAGTGTAGATTTGCCGTCCTGCAAATCCTTCTACGAAGTCATCCACAATAGGAAGCATTCCTGCATCCCGTATAGCCACTTTATTAAGGGGCTGTAAGTCATGGACAATTCTTAACTTCCCATTCTTCTTGAGTACACAGAACCACTTTGATCGATATGAGGAATCACTTGGTTCGTATACCCCTGCGTCTATCTTGAGCTTGAGCACATCCATAACCTTTGTTAAGATGCCTGGTGGAATGGGTATATTGCGATATTCCCAAGGTTTGTGTGATATGGTTGGAATGACATAAGGTGAAAAATAGGAGTCCTTTAAAGTTCCTCGTTCCACATCTTCGAATGCCAATGCTTCATTATTGACACATAATACATGCTTGATCAATTTTTCTTCTTCATTGGTGAGGAATCCCACCGGATTCACGTCCAGTATGTCCATTCTTTCTTGTGTTATACGCCCGGTTGGCGCAAATTCCGGTGGTTGCATCGGTAATGCTGACAATGATAGCATAGGGTCTTCAGGTATATGTCTCTTGACTTTTGAGTTAGGTGGCATCCATGTTGATACCGGTTTTACCTTCTTTCCTACACGCTTGTAGGCTGTAAAGGTTGTTCCTGCCAATCGTTGGCAGTGAAGCTTATCGTAATCTTTCATTTCCGGGACACTAATCGGTAGTGTCTTATAGCCATCAGTTACTGCCAATCGGTGACAGTTGAGATCATCGGGATCTCCAAATTCCTTGGCGCTAATCGGTAGCGCTTTATAGTCTACGTTCTTCATTATTTGGCCATTGTGAAAACATTCAGTGTCTTCACGTTCCTGAGTGTTAATCGGTAACACTATATATTCATCGTCATCTTCAGGTTGAAATTCCATTGTGTCTCCATCGGAGAGAGATAACTGGACGGTATCGTACCGTCTGTCCAGACGTAGGCTTCGATTAGCCTTTAATTCCTTCTTGTGTTGATACTTTGCGAATGCCATTTCCTTTTTCTTGTGTCGTACAAGAAAGCTACGATATTCCGGAATTATTCGTTTCGTACGAATACCAGTACCTCTAATACTGTCAGTCCACAAGTACTCTTGGAAAGAACTTGTATTCCAACTAAGTAAGAGATAATAAGAATTGATGACTATTTGTAGTAGGATTCTGAAAGGCTGGAAGGACTTGTAAATCCTAAGTACGTGAGTCCAGAGTGGGGATTGGTAAAACAAACTAAATACTAACACTGAACAAGGAAAAAAGTAACTAATACTGAAGGACTTCAACAGAATTGAGCAGGGGTTGACTTTGAAAACATAAATAAAACAAAGAAGGAGATGGGAGCTTGAAAATATAACAAAGGCAATGAAAACTGAGAGGGGTGTGACAATAATACCAAATACAGAGTTCCATAGATAAAGCAAACAGGAAGTACCTAAGTAGCCAACAATTGGGCAAAAAGACGAAGAAGTGTAACCGCCGTATTCATCTGATGAGTCTGTGATTCGTTGACTTGCCTTCTGAACTCGCGAGCCTTCGTCATCCTTTGTTTCCGAGCATAGCGACGACGACGATTGCGCAACGTTTTGGCAGTTACACGGAAAGTACAAGTTACGTCTGGGTTCTGAGGAAGTTGTGAAAGTCGTTCGGAAAGTGAATGGAGTGGGGTTGAATTTAACGAAACAGGAGTTGGGGTTGGAGCATAAGACGAGGGAAGGGGTAGATAAGGGCGAATCATGTTTGCAAAAAGTCTCGATCGCTCCTTGGACCGACGGGGATCGCGATGAGGATGATAGATATTTCGTGAGAGGTTGGTTGACTCCTGTGATACTGACTTCAATGAGCTTGGAATGAAGGGGGTGGCATGAGGATTCAAGGGTTTGGAATAAGAGGAGACCGAAGAAGGTGGCGAAGATTGTGAAGACGATGACGAAGAAGTAGTAGTAGCGGACATAGGAGGAGAATGTTGTTGAGCAGCTAGATGAGCCGCAATTTGTCGCGTAAGATTGAGAGCGGTTTGTAGCCGAGCTACGTCGTTGGGAATTGGTTGTGGCATTCGAATCCTGCGTCATGGTGGTTCGCGGGGAACGATAAAAATTTGTAATGATGAGCGCGGGGAACGATAAAAAAAACTAAAAACTCACAAATCACAAGAAATTATCAAGAGTACAGTGTGGGTTTGAGGCGCGATCGTTACAAGGCAGCAATAGAGTGAACGTCAGGATTAATAACTGATAGCGAAGGTTGGTCCCGTGAGATGGAGGTGGCAGATTCTATGGCTCGAGATTTTGCCGTTTCCCATTCATGAGTAGCGTAACCGTAACGTAGACCTTGCTCTCTACAAAGTGCAAGCCATTCTGCCGAAGTAGGAGGTCTGTCTCCTGGAGGATAAGGATAGCCATCAGGTTCCGGAGAGTATCGAGAGTCGTCTTGAGTATATCCTCGAACGACGCGTGGCAATGAATTAACGGGGTGACGACCAATATAAGTGCCTTTAGTACGGATATATTCTTCGTAAGTGAAGGAGTTGGTGAGTGGAAGGGGTTCCAGCATTTCTGGCAACATTTCCCTGCGAACGATATAGCGCATACCCGCATCTTCATAATAATGTGCAAAACTCATCAACTGAATTGCGCCCCATATCTCCTCTTCTTGATGCCTCTTGGCGATAACGCTAATGACCCACAACCATCGCGTCTCGTCAATACTCAAAAGTGGATGTCCCGGGCGAGTATTGACCCAAGTTTCGGTAGGTGTCTTCCATTCCCGCTGAAATTCCTCCACTAGCCCTCGTACAATGAAATATTCGGCCACGTAATTCATCCCTTTCAATAACAACCTCTTCCAAGTCAACAGCAGCTGGAACTTATTCCACCAGTGTCCGGCGCGTTCATGATCCGCCTCTTCAAAGCAATTTTCGTAAGACCAAGCTTTTCGTTTGTCTCTCGTAAAGTTCTTGTTATGAGGAGGTGGGAATAACGACCGGTAAGCAGGTATGGTTGGAATGGTGACGGGTGCGTAAGGGTGCGCAGGAAATCCTTGAGCACGCATGGCGTCCATTGGCAGATTTAACACGCTTCGTCGGGCTGCTTCGCGACAAAATTGTCGTTGTTCGAATGTATTCTGTAGTCGCTCCTTGTAGCGTATAGGGTACTTGGCGACACCTGAAGACCTTGGTACTCCTTCTTCAGGATGCTCCTTCCTCATGTCATGCGCATGTTCCATCCCCAAAGCATGGGCTTCCTTAAAAGGTTGTGAGACCCGCAAACGATATAAAACCAGTGCTTCGGGGTTCTGCCGATCCGCTGTCATACGCTGATCCTCAGGTAGCAATGGGAGTTCGGTTGGAATTATCAAGTCGCGGGACTCAGGCAGAAAGGGCTTGATAGGATTGTCGGTATAAACCACAGCTGCCAAGGGGTAATCCTCGCTAGTCTCTTCTCGATCGCAAGAATATTCTTCATCTTCCGAATCCACACTTCCTTCTTCGACCCTTGTACTGCTTGCCTCTTCCTCCATTTCCTGATCTTCGTCAAGTTCGTCCTCCTCGTTGTCTGTACTGCCTTCCGCATCCATTTCGTCATCGTCGTCGCTGTCTACGTTGATCACTTCTCTCACCCTCACCTCACTATTCTCTTGGCGAGGGTCTACGTGAGTTCGCAACGTCTGTCGCTTTCCTCTTGCATATTCTGTAAGTTCTATATGTCCTCCTTCATCCTCGGCTGTCTCGTTAACCGCAGAATCCATGTTTGGCGCCATTGCAACCGTTTCCGCCTCAACAGAGTCTTGGTTGTTTTCTAGGATGTCGTTGGAAGGTGCAGGCGTGGTAGAATGATAGCGAAGATACCCCGGACTACTTGCGGCATATGGCGATGGTGTTCGTGGGGTAGGAGAGTGCGGTACGTAGATAGGACTTCGTCGAGGCATCTGGATGTCTGAAAGTGTGTCGCTAGATGACGATGGTGATGCTGGGGAATAGGAGGGACTCTGTGGGGTTTCAGGTACGATTTCGGTATCCTCGACGTGTTGCGTCGCGTCTCTTTCTTCGACCATCCCTACAGCAAAAACTTCTTGTTCCTTGTGTCCTTCTGCCTTTCTCATCTCCTCTCGTAAGAGCATGATCTGGTCCACCGCAATATTAGCAAATGCAGGAAGATATACGCAAGTTTTAAGTACCTCGTCAGCGCCCTCGTTCATACGATTTATCAGGTGCCCATATTTCATTCGCGCACCATGCTCATTGATAGCAGGTAGCGCAAGTTCTTCAAAACGCTGTTGATCTTCGCTGTCTGGATAGAACTTGATTCTCGCATGACCCGTCATCATGGTAATAGGAGCCGGTTCATTCGTCAGAGCGCTATGATTAAGACGTCCTGCCATTCCATCAAGCATGATAAATTCGAAAGTCGGGCGTCCAGCCTCGTCTATACGGGTCGGTGACGAACGGGATTGCGCCCCCACAAAAACTACAGGGTTGACTGGGATGCTGCCAGCCTCGGTGGAACGAATCTCCTCGCAAAGTCGTGTAAGGGCCTCGCGGTAGGGAAGGTTCCAAAATTGGGGATCGCGACGAGCTATGCCTTGCTCGTGGTCGCGAAGGGGTTGATTCTCGACTGGGATAATCGTAATGGAAGGAAGCAGTGGGTGGGGTGGAATGGGAGTGTCGTGGTCTAGCGGCGGAGGATCCATAGTAGTAGATGTTGAACGTGAGCGCCAGGGTGAAGAGAGACGTGTTGAGTGAATGAAAAGAACTTGGTGTGGAGGTGGTGTCGTTTCCTGCTTCGCATTCGACGCGTCTTTTATTTCATTCAAAGTTCCATCTGTCCATTCCTTCACCTTCCAATATATCCCAATTGTAAGGAGCACGTAAATCTTGACCCATAAATGAATTAAGTCCAGAATCTCGAAGGCCAGCTGAGTCGTTACCTTAGTTATGTTTCTTTCCTCCTGTTCTCGTCCTACTTCCTCTCCATTTCCTCCTGGATCGTCCTGCCTTACTTCTGTCTCGTAATTCGTGATATTGTTCGTCCATCCATAGCGAAAATCCGGCTCGTACACGTAGTCTTCGAAAGGTGTAATCCCAGATCCTACATCACCACTTCTTTGTGCCCCAATAGGGTGAGAGAGAGTAGAGGTAGAGGTGTTGGTTTCTGAACGCGTGTCTTCGTTGATTTCCCGGTCCGTTTCGGGTTGCTGAGCGGAGTTTAACATTTCAGAGTCCGACATATCGCTCGTTGAACTGGTTTCTAAGTGCCTTCTTTTGACTGCGAATGACCTTGTAATGGGTTGTGAAGAGGATGGCCAAGACGAAATTCTGGCTGCGGTTACAAACAACTCGTACAGCGGTTTCCAGCTTTTTAAATCCTTGAATACCAAATATGTTCCTTTCGGTCTTTCGTCAATGGAAACTCGATTCTGTGTTTGCCACGGTCGTCCCAATAACATATCGAAGGGTACCTGGTCTCCTACAAAGAAATCCGCCCGTGTTTCAGCTCCTCCACAGTGCAGCTTTACGTTTTGGACTACGCCTACCAACTTCCCTTCTCCTCCGTTCGCGTCGCTCATGGTCGAGGTCTGGGTCGTATCAATTGGTAGACCTATTATTTCTTCGCATACCCGTTTACTGACCACATTTAATTCTGATCCTGTGTCAATTATAGCGCGCACTTCGTGGCCTCGATATTCCAATGTAATTTCTATGAGTGGACCGTTTCCAGCTGCCGTAGTTTTGCTTCCCAAAAACGACTGTCCCATCCGCTGTATAGCACGAATTGTTGCGTCATGTTCGTCGATCCTTAAAACCTTGGGATTCTTTAGTTTCATCATTTCGGCGAGTGACGTTGATAACTCTTTGGAGGATCCTAGGATTTCTTTCATGGGTAAGGTCACATTTGTCTCCAAAATCTTTTGGAGTACTTCTGACGAGTTGACGTTTTGGGTTAGGTCTGAAACTCGTTTCATATGTTCCTTTGGCTTCTTCTCCATTTCAGATCGGCTTTCGTGGGCTGAATTTGGGGAAATTGAGTGAGAAGAAATGGCTCCCGACTTGGTAAGTCCATCGTTATTCTGTTGCCGAACCTGTTTGAGCTTACGAATGGGTCGCGCATCGTAAGGTACTGGCTCTCGCGGCACAATAACTTCATCAACTTCCATTCTACGCTTTGCGCCGCCCTCCTTTTGGTCAATTTGTCTCTCGCGAAGTACCTCTTGTTCGTCTTTTCTCGATGCTTGGTCAGGAACTGGTGGATTTCCCAGACCCGAATGAGACCTTTGATCATTTGGTTTATCCATCGGAATCTTCTGCTGCGCTCGGGCTTTAATTTTCGCATTCCATGGTTCTCGTGTACCGTCGGCTCGCAACGGCGGCTTGGTTACGCGTCGATTGCGTGTTACTTCTCTGGGTGCCGCCTGAATCTTTTCCCTCCATTCTCGCCCTTTTCCCTTCGTTCTTTCGGCCTCATACACTCGAGATTGGATAGCAGTCGCAACACGTTGAACCAAATCTTCATCCATTACTTCATCTTCGTTGTCCCCTTCATATTCCTCTTCTTCCTCTGTCATATCCGTCAACATGTCTCCTTCATCACTCCATTCTTCCTCGTCGTCATCGCTGTCGTTTTCCAATATGTCATCTTCGTTGTTTGCTACTTGCGTGCTTTCTTGTGGAGCGGTTGCGTAGAACGTGCGAGTGGGATCATGAAGAGTGACATACAAGGTTTTCGCAGGCAGTGCTGCTTGTTCAGCCAAGAGTCGGTCTAGGGCAGGAATAATAGGTTCTCCTTGTTGTCGTGGGATTCGCAATCCATCTGTTGTAACGTACCGACCATTATCGAATACAATGTCTCCCTTTTGAATGCGCTGTACAATTACTGAGCATTCATTCAGCCTATGACCAGGGAGCCCACAACCATAACAGGTAATTCCTCCTTCCGGTGGTGCATTTCGAGCTTCGTATGTTCGAGATAGACCTGGATTAGAATATTTATTTCTAGGGTTCAGTGTGTTAATCCTTCCATCTCCACTGTTTACGGCCGGTTGTCGTACGCATAACTTCGCCTGTCCTGACTGGTCCATAGTCATGGCTTTGTAGTATAAAACCGGATACGTTGGGTCATTGATGTTCATGCTGTTAAGTTGGCGAATAATTTCTGAAACCTCATCTGCATGTCCTTGCGGTCTAGAGGTATGCATTCTTTCTTCCTTCTTTAATTCGTCATCCTCGTCTATCTGTTCACGAGCCTTTCTTCGAGCTTCGCGCTCCTTCTTGATCTTCTTCTTATCCTTCTTAATTCTCCTTCGCTTTTTATGTTTCTCATTTTCTGAATCATCATCTGAATCATCTGAATCAGAGGAGTCATCCGTACTTTCTTCATCCATATGCACACCGTACGCAGGTGCATCTAGCATCATAGATGTAAACTTATCTCTCTGGAAATAAGCTTCTGCTACTTGGCAGACCTGTTCCAGGGAATATGGGGTACGAGTATCATGAGCTGGGTACCTTTGAGCTAATTTGTCTTCCAAAACACTTTGAAGAGTAGGGGGTATTCCCGCCCAGAAATATGAGGCATATTCAAAGTCAGAGAGTTTGTGAGTGGCATGTAGATCTCCAGCTCTACTCTGATATCCTCTATCATACTTCAACCATCTAGAAAGGCTATCAATGATGGTCTTCCTGGATTTCCTAGCATATGCCTGCACATCACTAGGTCTGTACTTCAGCCTAGCCCTTTCTGCATCATATGATTTCAAGAGGTGAGCTTTGAGAGTGGCCCATACTCCTGTGTGGTATTGCCGGGTGGATCGTATAAATGTTTTCACTGAGGAGGAACAATAGTCCAAAATTTCATCGCATTTAATTCGATCATTAATGACATTGTATTTGGCCAATAGCTTCTCATAATGATTGATGAAATCCTCAATTTCAGTGTACTTTCCCGTGAAGGTGAGGGGTGCTTCACGAGCTCCTCTTGCAGGTAATTCTGCAGAGGTTCCACTGGCCTTGTTTGGGGTAGGGGTGGTGGCAATGTGAAGTTCTGCTGCTGCAGTTCCAAATGTAGATTCAGGAATGTTTGTTTGAGTCATGGTATGAGAAATATTTCTGGATTCTTCAGAAGATGATAAGTCAGTTAAAGGTTCAAACTGAACTTCTGAAGGACTTGGGGTTGATACTTCTGAAATGGCTAGGGATTCAGTAGACCGGTGATCAAAGTAACTTTGATAGGAGTTGGGTTCAATGGCCTCAGGAGTAAGCTGAGGTTCTGGTTCTCGATATGTAGTGAAATCCGGAGTGATGGTCATAAACAGAGGAATAATAAAGAGCTAAACCCTTATTTTCCCCCTGCGGTGGTCACCAATAAGATGTCAGGTATTTAGAATTTTATCTAAATATCTCTGAGTGTCGCGGGAACGTATCTTTAGTTGCCTGCACCCAGTTGTTCGTGAATAAGGGTTTAAGAGAGCGAAAAGATAAGATAAGGTCGATTGGTCTGATATCGGACCAGCCAATCACGGATCAAAGTTTACTGGCAGCACTTCCGTGTACTGTGAGCAATGACAATGAGTTACTCGGGACTCCTTGACGAATGTTCAGACAAAGCGGTCTAAACTCCTGTAGACTGTACTTTTCTGGACTAGTGTCTGGTGATTATTATGGGGGGGATTCTTATTTATCTACATAAAAAAAACTAACTTTTATATGTCCTTTTCTTCCTAAATTAGAATTCTTCTTGAATATTCTACAATCTTCTACTCTCTTCTCCAAAGTTCTGCTGTATTTCCCTAACTTTCCAGAGCATTCCACTCCTTTCCATTTACTACTAAAAGTTCTTTACTCCTAAATTAGCAAGCCTCCAAGGTTGATCACCAATCATATGCCATTTGATGGGAAACTTATGACCTTCCTGACACCGATACTACTGATTTACCTCCATCTCTTCGACATTCCACTCAATACCAGATTTGGATTATATGGAGGGAAATGGGAATGACCAGAAATTATTAGTCATTATGACCTTAGAATTACAAGATTCAAATGAAGTCAAGACCAGAGAAAGAGG
This sequence comes from Omphalotus guepiniiformis, assembly GCA_028554645.1. Classification (NCBI taxonomy): domain Eukaryota; kingdom Fungi; phylum Basidiomycota; class Agaricomycetes; order Agaricales; family Omphalotaceae; genus Omphalotus; species Omphalotus guepiniiformis. The sequence continues at coordinate 310,557 of JAQOOI010000017.1, forward strand.
GAAATGCGAAAGGAACAGGGAGGACGCGACCAAGCGCGACGAACAGAGGCTAGCAGAGGCTTGTGTCACACAGGTAACAGCGAGTGACAAAATCGCTTAGAACCCGCTTAGCAAAATTTGCTAAGCGTATAGCTCCGAAGGCCGTTGCTGATATGCCCTATTAAAAAGGTTAAAGGATAAGATGATTAACATCTTGACATACTGAGAACTCACGCTGCATGGTCGTGAAGGTATACGATATCAATCCAATCCAATCTATGTATGACTTGATCCCTTTCTCATTCTTCCCCCTTCAAGTCTTTACCACCACTGGTCTCTGAGTCGCAGTGCGAGCGCTGAGCTCCCCAGGCTTTTACCGACATCGATTGTTCTTTACCGAGACAGGCTCTCCTCTAACAACCAGCTATGAACTTGAAGTTCCAAGTAATTCTCGTCTGGTTGGGTGTACTCGTGACGGTAGTACAAGCCATACCCACAATCAGTGGCAGTGATCTCAGGCTCCGAGTCGTTGAACCTATTGAACCCATCAGCGAGCCCATTAGTGAGCCTATCAGCGAACCCGGCATCAGCGAGCCTCTTCCTCCAAGCCTTCCTCCTCCCGAGCCTCCTTCTATACCAAATCCCGAGGGTTCCACTGGTACTGGAGAACCTTCTATACCAGATCCCGAGTCTCCGCCGCCGGCTCCTGTTGCGAAGCCACCTGAGGAAGGTGAGTACATACTTGTCCGAGTCATTGCTTGAGTACTCACTCACACTGCCACAACCTTGTTATTCAATTTCGCCCTCACCCGTAGAACCAACACATCTAACCACCCTAACAGTAACACAAATAACACAAATAACCACTGAACCTAATGGTCAACTCGAGACTATCATCGATATCATCTCGACTATCGTTCAGGATGTAGATCAGATTACTTCATTGATTGCTTCTGGTACTTCGACTTTGACCTCTAGTTCTGGTTCTGGTTCTGGTTCTGCTACGTCCGAGTCTGCAATTACTACTAGTAGCGGCGCTAGCACGAGTCGTGCGACGTCGTTGACGAATAGTGCGACGGGTGCAGCCGCGATGTTTGATTTCTTATCTATTGTATATTGTCTTGGTTTTGGTACAGTCGTAGGCAGTGCTTTGATGGGCGGGTTTGCTATTGTTCTGTGAGCATTTCGAAATCGGGGAAAACTTGAAGGTGGATGAGGGAGCGGCGCTGGTGTTGTACATGTATACTTACAAGTGTTTTAGAAGATGATGATTTCCCTTGGTGACTTGAACCTGCATCATAAGATCTGAGAAAATACGGACCGCGTAGCCCTAAGTTTGATATCATCGTATATTGAATCAAGGAGCAAGTTTTTCAGACAATTGGTGTTCATGAATTCATGCAGGGCCTGCATTTGATACATTCTACTTCTACGAACTTCAAGCAGCCACAATAGAAAAGTCTTTACCAATGTTCCCAGAGTCACCAAAGACTGCAAGTTACAACACAGATGATCAGAAACCCGCGAGGGGGGGCCGCGGTTGGACTAAAACAGTGAACACTCACGAACAACTTCATAATCATCAGCTGCAGGAACATCAGGAACAGTAAGTTCCACAAAACCAGTGCGTAGGTCAAAGTGAATAGGGTCCGTAAGGTAACCCACTATAAATCAGAAACAAGTTAACATCAGCCCAACTCGAGTTCTATTGAGAATCGAGAATCGAGATGCACGTACAACCAGTGTTTATACCGCCTTTAGCTAACATGACTCCTCCAGCGTTAGATATAGACGCAGGTTGACCATCAAGACTCCTATATTGATATACCAGCCATGCAATGAGCAACGATAGTATCGATTCCTTGAACAGGGGGGAACATACCAAGTCACGTTAACCCTCTGACCGACAGTCCAAACGGTTCCTGTGGTCGGAGAGAGAATTGTCGGGTCCCAGATGTCCAGAGGGGCGGCACTGGCGGTCACAGTAAAGAGAGCGAGGACGGTAGTGAGGAGGGAAGTTTTAAACTGCATCTTCTTGATTCTCTTTTGAACTGAGCAGTGTAAAGAAACGAGACCTTGATATCTTACAGTTTCCGCCTCAAAGGTTTTTATACCTCCCTTGCTCGAGAGAGAAGAGAAAGGGCATACTTGTCCGTCGTGCGATGGAAACATGTTCTTCCATGTTCGTTCCTATGATCCGACCAGGATGGGGTTTAACGTTCAAACGGTCACTGACCTCGATGTATGAATAGCTGACCACGAACGAATTGAATAGTTTTAATGAAGTTTCAAGACTTTCACGGCTTGAATCCCCAAGTAAAAAGAAAAACGGCAATGACTCACCGCGACCTCCAGTACTAGTATTTTCCAGCAATGTCGGATGACGTCCTGGTGGTCTCAGCGGTGTTTCCTCCACAGGGAATCCGTTGCTAGTCGGTGATTTGTAAAGAAACACTTGTTATGCGCCTGCCGAAATTGACATCGAAATATCTGAAGCTCCGATTCAATTTGAGCTTGCACTCCGACGGCGATACTTGCTATTCAAACTCAGGCTACCATGTACACTCAAATAGAAAACAAGAATTAGCAGCAAGCGTTCCCGCAACTCACGAAAAAATTCTCGCAATAAATTCGAAACCCCCCACCATCCTCTTCTCCCATCTAACTCGAACGTTCGCTGAAAAGCATCCGATTTTACTTAGGTTGAAAACGGAGGATGAATTGTTGATGAATTGCAACCTCCGACGAAGCACTGTGGCTGAAGTGCAGTGTTCGGCTTTCCTAGTGTGCGCAGGGTCTGAATCTCGATAAGTCTCGACAAGGTACCATGCCGCTCTAGAGTCCACGCTATGTACCACCTGCTACCCCAGGAAGGTCGCTTATGCTTAAGAAGGAACCCTGGAAGAGGAAGAGGAATGACCGTGTTCATATAAGGACTCGCTTCGAGATTTCACCGACGTTTGTTCCGGACCGCCGTCTGTTTTCCCCCTTCCCAGTGACAAGTGACACTACAAGAAGGCTGAGGAGATTCCAGACTCGGATTGTTCATGCCATTTACTGTAAGCAGCAAATGAGGCCTTGAGGCCCTAGTCAGTCATACCGTGATCTCAGTGCGGGTTCCCATCGCACGACGGACAAGTATGCCCTTCGAGAGAACGAGAGAGAGGTATAAAAGCTAGAGCTCTTTGAACCAGAGGTGATAAGGTCTCTGTATCTTCGACTCGTCTCTTACATCCCCTCGCTCAGTGCTCTCCCACTTTCGAGATTAATATTCGAGAAATGCAATTCAAACTCACTCCCATCCTCGCTACCGCCCTTGCACTCTTCACTATATCTGCTAATGCAGCCCCTCTGGACGTTTGGGACCCGGCAATTATCTCTCCAACTACTGGAACTGTGTGGACTGTCGGGGAAAGGGTCAATGTTACTTGGTAAGTACGCCGCTCGAGACTCGAGTTCCGGTTGATTTAGACGGAGTTCGTACTCATTTATGTTTCATGTTTTGTTTGTAATACAGGAGTCTAGATGACGAACCTGCGTTAATCTCAAACGCTGGAGGAGTCATGTTAGCAAAACGCGGACTCATTAAAACTGGATGTAAGTAATATTCCAGTATTCGCAACTGCCGACAGCTGATTCTTGCCTCCCTTCTTCCTTCCTTCCTTCTACTACGACTTTTCACTTTTCACTTTTCACTTATAGTGGGTTATCTGACCGACCCAATACATTTCGACCTTCGCACTGGTTTCGCAGAACTTACTGTTCCTGACGTTCCTGCAGCTGATGATTACGAAATTATACGTAAGTGCGATGGATTCGATCCCCTCTTAGCGAGGACGTCAGGTATCTGGTTCTAACATGTTTTGTTTCTGTTTCTGTTTCTTTGCAGTTTTCGGTGACTCTGGGAATATCAGTAAAGACTTTTCTATTGTGGCCGCTTGAGGATCACGATAATCTCGCGGATTCGGTGTAAATGGACACTATTTTAACATGTGTATATACATACCATTGGACTGCATATAGGACTATTACGATTTGCATTCGCATTCACTACGGACTGAAATGTATTACTGTATGTACCCTACATACCTGATGGACTTGAAGCTTGCTTGAAACATGATACTTCTGTACGACATTTACTCTGACCCTTGGAATATCTCGGAAATTCAAGGAAACTCTACTTGAAGTGACACTTCACTTTATATAATATCGAATGGATATTCTGAAAGACAACATGGTTCAATATATCGATAGCACTATATACCTAACAAGCAAATACTAAGATACCACAAGCAACGAGCAACGAGCAACACAAGAAAAAGGGTCTACGCAAACAAGATTCTTTCGTTCTTTCTCTTTCTTATTTCCCCCACCTCCTACCAACACCATCCCACCCGCAACCCACTCATCCCCACCTGCACCCCACCCACTCAGCCCCTCGCGCGCTCAGCTTACTCATCTTCGCCTCTACACCAACTCAACACCCGCAACACACCCAAGCAACATCGCATCAACCTTCCCCCCAGTCCTCCTCTCAATCCACTCATCAATCCTCTCAAACAAAGGTAACGCCAACTGTCCTTCCCGCTTTGCTCGCTCTAAATGCGCCTTTTTACCAGGCCACATACCATCTTCTTGTAAGCCGATGAAGTTTATTAGGAGGCCGCCGCGGGCTGCGGGTGAGGTTGAGGTTGAGGTTTCGTTGGGGTTGGAGGAGGAATTGGAAGAGTTGGATGACGGTGATGATGATGATGATGATGAGGAGGAGGAGGAGGAAGAGGAGGAAGGAAGCTTGATAACCAAATCCAAAGACCAAATATCTGTACCATAAAACGAAGCTTCTTTAACATGATGTCGGGTATGTTCATTCGGTGGGTTTTCATCTAGATTCCATTTAAGTACGTGTGCGTCGAACGCAATCACTGTTTCATGTTCAGTGCATCAGCGCTCATATCAGCACGTATCCCAAAACCCAAGAAAAGAAAAGAAAAGAAAAGAAAGAAAGGGGTTTGCGTACCTGTCCAAATCAACCCAGGATGATAAACCTCCAACCTCAAACTCCTCGTCCCAGCAACGAGATCAACAACATCATCTACAGCCGAAATCGAAAACTTTTGTTTTGGCTTTTCTTGTTGTTCTGAACGTGAACCAGTCGAATTACCCGACCAAGGAGAAATATATCCCGGATCAACCGCAAGAGGAATCTTATACGGAGTGAGGAACATAGAGATGCGAAGCACAGGCATTAGTAAACAGCGCATCTCGGAAGGGGATAGGGAATAGGGAAAAAACCCAAACGAACTCAACTCACCATAGAAAAAGGATACATAGGATCCCAATCCGAATTATAATGATCCATTATAATCGGTTCAGGAGCAACAATCGCTATCATCTCTTCTTCTTCCTTCTCCTCTCTACGGACGCGCGCACTTCCAAGCCCGTCCCCGCCAAACTCAAAAGCGATCTCTCTAACGAGATCTTCGAACCCATTCGCACCGTCGGAAGTTGATATGTGGAGGTGATGTTCGTTTGTTGTTACCTACGACGCGATACGAGGTCAAGTTTGTTAGTCGAGTATATCCAACGCTATGAACAGTGCAGCGGAACGGGGAGGGTAGGAACAGTGCAGCGGAAAGAAACGCACATTCTCAGTCCTCATAATAAACACCCTCTTCTGATGCATCTCATCAAACGGTTCCTTCATCCCAAAAATCGCAACTCCGATAACAGTAGCTATACTAGCGAATAGGATCGCTTGATTCAAGAACTTTCTTTCTCCTCTAAATCCAACACGTCTTTGCTTCGTAGCACCGTTCTTCTCCGTGTTGTCTGGATATGTGTACCCATTCTGCTCCATGCTTACGCTCGCCCCTCCATTCCGAACCTCGGACGCCTCTTCGTCCTCGTCCTCGGACGCCTCTTCGTCTTCGCTAAGGGGGATATCGAACCGATGAATAAAAGGTAAAAAAAGAGGAAACGTAATCGCGGATATGCAAGAAACGATAGTTGCTATTAGGTTATCGGCTGGTGCGGATGCTCCCATGCGGCCTGTCTACACACCACACACCACACGCACACGCACAGAGAGCGAGCGAGGGAGAGGGGGAGAGTGAGTGTGAGTGAGAGGTAGTCAGCGATATGATTGAAACGAACGAAGACCGAGACTCACAAGCGGCACAAAAACCTCCAACGCAGGAACAAAAGCCATCGTACCCGTAACAAGCGGTAAAACCTGCGCTACACCATACGTCAACAACCCCAGTTCCCCTTTTCCTCCTCCTTCCCCTCTTTCCCCTCTTTCCCCTCTTTCCCCTCCTCTCCCTTCCCCTCGTCCTCGTCCTCCTCCCCGTCCTCCCCGTCCTCCCCCTCCGGACCCTCGGAAGAACCCGAACACCCGACTAAATTCCGAATTTAAAACCAAATCAACCCCCGCCCCACAAAAAACCGAACTCCCAACTAAAAAAAACAAACTCGCACTCCCAACACCCATAACCTGTACACCCACCGCCAACACCGCCTGTATGAACATGATTGCGCTGTAAAGCATTCGTTCTTCTTGTCCTGTTCCCCTTTCCCTCCCAGTTTCCCTCGCACTGCCCATAGGAAAAACCCACAGCGAAACCAGAGCCCCAAGTACACTCGGCGGCACATAAAGCAGTATCACCGAATACTCATTCGAGAACCACGACATCGGTTTCCCAAGTCCATACCTCATCACAACCGCAACAACATTAGACCCCACCAAACTTCCCACAAACGCCCATATCACAACCAATATCGCTCCCCCAAGATCTCCGAGTCTCCGCTTGATTCCCCCAAAGCCCACACCGTACCTCACAAACCCCCCACCAAAACCAAAAATAACCCCAACAACCCCAACCCCCAACCCCACACTGAGGATTTTCGCAGTCCGGAACGAATACATAAAAAACCAGCCTAACAACGAATAAAACACCGTTTGGGGTTTTCCATTACCCTCATGTCCCCCATACTCCCCATTAACCCCAGGACCCCCGTACTCCTTTTTCAAAGCCGGTAACTGTGCTGTCAAGGGGAGCGTGGGAGGGGGCGTTGATAGGTGGTGGAGGAGTGCCAAGGTGTTTAGGGCCATGTTTTGGGGGAGACCTGGTTGGATGTTTTCTACGAGGTCCTAAGGGGGAGGGGGAAATGTGAGTAGGGAGGAGGAGGGGGGAGGGGGAGGCGTACCTTGCGCATGTGGTATAGATAACTGTTCCCTACGACGGCTATCTATGAGGTATCAAAGAATGGAAGTGAGCATGAGGGGTTGAGACGGAAGCAGAAGAAAACGCAACGTACATCAAGTCCAGGAACATTCAAATAATACTCAAACTGTCTAAAATCCGTACTACAAACCCAATCACCACATCGTCAGTATCCTATCCTCCAAGAGTATCCTCAAGAACCTGGGAAGTGCAGGGCTCACTCAGAAAGAATAATCCCCGAACTAAACACATCATTCGCAACGACCGTTCCAAAAGGGTAGGGTACATGCGAGTAAGCTTCTATCATTTGTTCGGATGTGGCTTGGAAGAGGAGTTCGCGGCCTGTTGTTCCGGCGGCTTCGAGTACGAAGTACGGATTACCAAGTACGAAGTACGAATTGCGAAGTATGAATTGAGACGGAAATCATCAGCACGAAATGAGGTGGTATGAGGGAAAGGGAAGGGGCGGTACCTTCTAAGTTGATGACTGCGCGGATTCTGTGAGAAGGAGGAGGAGGGGGGTGAGTGGGGAGGAAGGAAGAAGAAGGGAAGGGAGAGGCGAGGGGGGACGTACGTCGGAGCAATAGGATGTTGAGTTGAAAATAAATGCGATCCATCTTGTAGACTCTCTTCCGCATTATTAAACACTACAACCACAACACATCAGCGCCCCCATAACCACACCAAAGCCCCAAACACCAAGACACCAAACACCAAAACCCCAAACCCAAAGACTCACAAAAAACAATAGCATACTTCGGCTCCCACCCAGGCGTCTGAACCAAAACTCTCATACACTCCAACATAATTCCAACTGCTAACGCGTCGTCTGCTGCGCCGGGTGTTGGGAGTGTACTATCGAGGTGTGAGTTGACTAGGACGGCGTGTTCTTTGCCTTGGGGTGTACCGTCTGAGACGCGGACTATGATGTTGGATAGGTTGACGTAGGTTTTGTATAGGCGTTCGCCCATCATGTCGAACCTACATAATATTAGTGGGTCAGAGACTACCCGCGGGTAGTGAGTTTAAATGAAAGAAAAAAAAGAAAACCCACCGATGACTCCCACTCCCCTCCTGCCTCCAAATCTCACACTCCAACTTCCTTCCACCAACCTCCTCATTCACAATCCTCTCACAATCTTCTCTAAACCGCACGACTTGCTCATACATCCATTTATCACCAAGCGCATGTTCGTATGTCCCTGGTGTACGAAACCCGATATCTTCAGAGAGATATTTTGCGACGCCGAGGATTCGGGATTCGGATATTTGAGGGAGGTTGGTTTGGGGGTTTATTCTGTGTACGACGAACAACGCGAGGAGGGAGTTGGTCAGAGAAATGAAATGAATAAATGGAGGAACGTACAAGTCGACCAAGGGTTCAGGAAGAGCTTTAAAAGGCAACGCGTCAACCTCGAATAATTCAAGCCAATTACGAGGTAGAAAAACTCACTCGTATGCTGACGATACGTCAACCAAGGTACACCAATGAACACCGGAGAAAGAACGAAGAGAGATGCAAGTGGACCTAGACGACGACGACGACGACGCGTCTTTGGTGTTGTTGTTGACTGTGACTTTGGAGTCATTGCGGGTGCAACTTGAACTTGAACTTGAACTTTGTATACTTTGTATGATATGGAAAGAGTCTACTATGTACAAAGTTGGGGTTTGTGGTGGTGGTGGATTGGGTACGTTGGCACGTTGGACTATTGCATACGAATGCGGATTACTGAGTTGTAGTGACACTGAAGTCTGACGGAGAAAGGATGACGACTCGCGTAAACGTTTTTGCCGCGCTTCTTCGCTTTACCACCGACCTCTGTATAATATTCTCATGTTCTCTATCAAACTCCTCTATCTCTCTCTCTGCATCGCTCTCCTATCCTACTTATCATACCACCTTCCCATCCAACCCCCTCCCACAAACCCCACAAATCCCACAAACCCCACAAATCCCACAAACCCCACAAATCCCACAAACCCCACAAATCTTCCTTCGTCGGAAACCTGCACATCCCCACCACCCCACACCTGCACATTCTACACAACCTGCCTCGAACCCCACTTCAACTGCGGTTCCACAGGCTACCCACTCTCCTACGGATACCCATTCTGTTCAAAATTCTCCTTACCTCCCAACGTCCAACGGCTCACGCCTGCCGGCCAGACGTGGATGTACGATACGATGCATTGTCTTCAAGTTGCTCTTGTACCAGAATTAACCTCGAGTCCGAGTCTTACGGTAACGAACTCTGACTCGGAGAGCAAAACCGCACGGTCACGGTGTAAAAACCTCCAAACCAAAGCATTCTCAACACACGCCCCATGTTACCTCTCCTCAGGACTATGTAAATTACCACCCCACGATTGGTTAGCTATCATAGAAATCATAGGTCTTGAGACTTTAATACGGAGCTGGGATGCTTTCGTTAGTAGTTTACATGCTGAGGTGGGATGTTTGGAGTTTTTTGAGTGGGTTGTGAGGTATAAAGTTGAGCACGAGATTTGAGATTTTGTTTGTTTGAGATAATAGCAATGAACCCATGTTGCGGGTATTCAAAGATATCCTGGCACCAGTCAAGAAAATAGAAAAAGCTGAGATAAAGGACATCCAAAACAAAGTATCGTTTGCCCTTTATCCGAATCTCAGCCTTTCTTGAGCGCATTCTTGAGGACATTGTTGCGCATTACAGAGTACCTTAGCCTAGCTGAGTCGGACAGAAAGACTTGAATGACATGACAGGAGCCCGACAAAGCTCGCGTTCCTTTGAACGTAGCCAAACGTTCCATTGTCACCCCACATACATACTTCGCACAACTTCTGCACAAATCACAATGGTAGACATTCAACCCATTGTACATGTATCCATACACCTATCCCGTCTCACCCTAACTCTTCAAAGGCTCAATCACGCTCACACCATAACACAACAGGTAAGGACCAAAGATGTCCAACATATATAAACCCCCTCATCATGTTTACAATTCTCTACCACCAACCAAAACCACCACCACCTTTGAGGAGTTTTCCGCTCTGCCTCCAATTCCCCTGCCTCCTCAAGGCCTCAACCGCCGCATCCTCAACCTCTGCCGCCTCAATCTCTGCCGCTTCATCCCCTGCCTCGTCGCTCTACATTCCCTACCCTCTACCTTCCCTACCTTCCCTACGCCGACCGCTGTCTCATACCCCCACCCGCCAATCTCATAGAACCCACCCTCCAGTGGCGCGTTTCTCCTTCCTCCTTCTCCCTCTGGTCCCTCCCGTCCCCTTCCCACCATTCACCCCGTACCCCACACCCCACACCCCACACCCCACATCCAACCTCGGCCTCAAGACAGTAGAAGCAAGCATCCTACAGTGCTCTAGCCGCGTCCTGCACCACCCACCTCTCCCTCTCTCCTTTTCTATCCCCAACGCCTCCCACAGTCCAGTATTCGAGCTTCGAACAAACACCATCCCTTTCCTTCGAGGGTGCCACCTCAAAGGAAAGATATCGGTATCGGTATCATGTCATGGCGGAGGATAGATTGTGTGAGTGATGGAGATTGATTGTGGGGGAAACCGAGGCTAGAGGGTGGGTGGAGTGGGATGGTTTGGGGTTTTTGGGGGGCACTGCGCCAGACGCATGACAGGAGTGGAAGAAGAAGAAGCAGGCGGAGCAGCATCGCGCCGAGGAAGCAACCCGTTCGCAGCTGGCTCGTAAATCAAGCCAGCCTTCCTTCGTTTTGCAGCACGGAAGTAGTCTCTATCGCGGGGGGTATAACGGCTTGGGGCACACCCTTACCAGTTTACCTCATCCTAGTACTATGTACTTCACAGTTAATCCCATCCCTTCCTCGTCCTTCGTCCTCCTCAATTGATAATAGCGCCTCACAAATCCATCAAAATCTTCGCTGCGTCTTCCAACAAGCTCGCTCGTGCGAAGAAGGTCACTCGTGCAGCTACATCCTCCACTCAGGCTGTAGCTCCATCGCTGAAGGAGTCAAGTCCCCGTCTCTTGCGGGCCACTGGAAGTTCTCTCAGGAGAGAGAAAGGTCTGAAGATGCTCGAGAACCGTGATGTTGTCGATGTCCGGAAGCCAAATGCGTTGGCGGCGCGTACTTCAACCCAAGAACGCGTCTCTGCAGTCTTCCTACAAACTGCAGTGCAGCGTACCCGTGGTGCTCGTACCAAACCCTACAAATCCAGAGGTGTTTCGGTGTTTCTGCAGTGCCGCAGTCCACTGCTACGCCTTTGGCTTCTCGTGCGAAGAAGGTCGCTCGTGCAGCTACATCCTCCACTTAGGCTGTAGCTCCATCCTCATCTCATCACTGAAGGAGTCAAGTCCCCGTCTCTTGCGGGCCACTGGAAGTTCTCTCAGGAGAGAGAAAGGTCTGAAGATGCTCGAGAACCGTGATGTTGTCGATGTCCGGAAGCCAAATGCGCGCGCGTACTTCAACCCAAGAACGCGTCTCTGCAGTCTTCCTACAAACTGCAGTACAGCGTACCCGTGGTGCTCACACTAAACCCTACAAATCCAGAGGTGTTTTGGTGTTTCTGCAGTGCCGCAGTCCACTGCTACGCCTTTGGCTTGCTCGGGGGGGGGTATGTGGGAAAGACATATAGTTGCTCAACGTATATGACAGTACTGTGGGGTGGTAGCGGAGGGGGATTCGTAGAAACCGCGTATCATCCAGAAAGGAAGAGGAGGATGACAAGCGGGGCGTTACGAAGAAGGGACGGTGGTGGGGGAGGGGGTGAACCCCAGGTCACGGTAGTAGGGTCGACTTTATCAACGTCGAATGTCGGGTGGAAGATGAATGAAGTCGATGAAGGAAATCATCAACCACATCATCCTCTTCCAGATGCTCAACCTCACCCTCATCGTCCTCTTCCAGATGCTGATTTATGAACGCCTCTAATTCGGCCATCTCCTCTTCTCCTTCATCTACAGTCGTAGTCGGTGCTGGTGCGGGAGCTTCTACTTCAGACCACTCGTCTTCCGAATCCAATGCAGCAGCCGGTGGAGAGAGAGGAAGGTAATGGTGGCTGCGTTGGCTGCGGATGGCGTGAAACTGTCTTTTTTGGAAGGTGGAGGAACAGGCGCAGGAAGTGGTGTATACCCAGTCGATGTCCCAGGTAATTCAAGGCGATATTCTTGAGGAGGCGGAGGTGAAGGCTCTCGCTTCTTGTGATGGATGCTGGTGCTCAGCGCTCAGGGGGCGGGAGTATCACAGAGTGTCCCTTCCAGGGTGGACTATGTGGTTCGTTGATCTACATAGAATCAGATATCATTCATAAAAGCGTGAAGTGTGAACTTGAATTCGACTCACTGGGGATAAATCTTGAAAGGACAGCTGCACTCAAGCCTCCGTCGAATCCCAACCAACGTAACCCAACGTAGTCCTTCTGACTACATGGGTAGTTCGCGTTGGTCAGAGGAAGAAAGAGGTAGGAGCAATGGCGAGAGGCAAAGAACGCTTTCGAACTTGTACGCTTTTTATCAGATTCGGTTCCTTTGTTTCTACTCTTTGACTAGTTGCAGCTCGTGTAGAATAGTATTCACTTTGAAAGGCCCTTTGTCCTCGCCTTTGTCACGGTGTTTCTGCCAAGTACATTGCGTTTGTTTAGTTTTTTCTTTATCTTTTCGGTGACAAAGAGTAGATTCGATGAACATACTAGTTCCTAAAAGCCTAGAAGCTACCCCATTTGTAGTGCGGTTATACCTTACCGCTGTTCGATATTCATGGATGTATGTATGCCTTTGACATGGATATGAGTGTGGTTGTCTGAACGAATTTGACCCATTGAGGGAGGAAGTAAAGGATTCGGAGGAGGCCGCGACATTTACTCGGAGTTTGAACATCGATTCGCCGTAAATTCGGCAACCAGCACCTCCCCACCAAACTCCCACAATTATCCTGCCTGCCATCCCAGCAAAAAACGTCGTATCGCACACGGAATGCCTAAGACCCTCATCCCGTAAATCCCATGAAAACTCTCTAATATTACCTCCGGATCGCGCCTGATTCCGCCATTGAGTATTTTACACCAGACTATTGGCACTAATAGTATACGTCAACGTTCTACGTTCTACTTTCAAGTATAGCTTTTTTCTCTCTTTATCTACTTATCCACGTAAGTATTATCGACCAATGACGAACCGGGGGAACAGCGCTCACAAGATATGTATACCCTGCCTATGACATTTCAAGTTGTCTCTTCTTCTCTAGAGTTATTCTAGGACTCGGAGGAGAACCTTTAATACCATTGGACAAAGCAGCTTCTCTGAATATATAGCTCTACACGGCTCACGATAACGGCGCATGATACCTTTAAGAAAGGAGGGTGCTTTAAATGAGTCGGTCTTGCCTACATATACATATACACTCGCATATGTACTTGCATCGGTTCGCGGGATGCCGTATGGGTAAACTCTCTCACCCAATGACTGTTATTAAACGCTCTTCCCCACACACACACACACATATCGACAAAGTTTTGCTCTCATTCGACGCTGGGGTGCGTTATCAGAAGAGGACGAGTCGGAAGAATCATGGCTCCCGCTATGATGTATCACAGAAGAAAGTTATTCTCGACTCGATGGAGCAGAGTTTATTTATTCCGCTGGTGATTTCGCACACTGCACATCCTGGTATGTCATTTCTCACTCTTATGTAGGAGGCTGGGTGGAGCATAAGTACTCAGGTTGAGGACGATAGGTCAGGTCTTAGGACTTTCGAGCCTTGAATTCTTCCATGTTCACCACCAGCACTTCTATGCATCACCCCTCGGGTCCGGAATAGATTTCTTTTAAACACACACCACCCACCACTCCAAGAATTCGAATCCATCCTGCTCACTGGCATGGTAAATCATCCAGGAACCCCCTCCCCATAAACGGAATCACATTCCCTAACACCCGGAACAATCGTCATGAGAGCTCATTTCAATGAGAAATCATCTCATCTCTTTTATACGCGGATATTTCCCTCTACCACGTCGTGGGGTCCATATCAAAGCAAACCTTTTTAAACGCTGGTGGGGACATATCCTGTTTCACAGCCTTTGAGGGGGTTGACAGCAGCACAATCGACCGCCTTCAAGTTTCTTCTTCTCAGTATCGCAAGGACACACATAGCTCGGTATCGATATCAAGATGATGTTATCTCTCTACACCTTCCTCTCGCTTGCTCTAAGCATCATCGCGAGTCCTGTCGACCTTGCGTCTCGATCCCAGGTTCCCAGTGGTGGTTTCAGCGTCCCACTCACGAAAGTCGTCAACGTCACAAGTGGACATAATTTAGTGAAATCGGGGTTAGCCAGGGCTCAAAATTTCCATGATCGGGCAACGGGGAAGGTTGGTAAGAGACAAGCGGATCCGGTGCTTAATGAGGTTGTGTCGTATCTTGCGACGATTAATGTTGGGGCTAATGATCAAGCTTGTGAGTGTTTCAAGTTCCTTGAAGGCGGTATGCGAAATATATGACTGACTCGGATTTGGGTGCCTTCGTAGTCAGTTTGATTGTTGACACTGGGAGCTCGAATACATGGGTACGTACCAACTCTTGTTTTCCCTTTTTTTTTTACCTTTTTGGGGGATACTTACACTAAAGACACTCCCCAGGTCGGTGCAGGGACTAGATTCGCTCCTAGTTCAACTAGCACAGATACTGAGGAGCTTGTAGCTGTTCAATACGGATCAGGATTTTTCATCGGTAAGTCCTTTCACTAAGCACTATCACCGATTTCTTATATATAGTTCGTGTTCCCCAGGAACTGAGTTCATCGATCAAGTAGCCATCACGAACGACCTAGTCATCCCGAGACAATCTATTGGAACCGCGATTATCTCTCAAGGATTTGAAGGAGTTGATGGGATTCTTGGGTGCGTAAGCCTCTCCGGGGGTCAGAGTTCTCTCGTTTATGATGACCTTTGTTTTGCGTATGTACATAGAATTGGTCCGACTGATTTAACGGAAGGAACGGTTGATGGATCAGATACTATTCCTACGGTCACGGATAACTTGTTTAATCAGGGTACGATTTCGACTGAAGTTATTGGGATATCGTTTGAGCCTACGACTGAGGAAGAGGATCTGAATGGGGAGTTATTCTTTGGTATGTGTAACGGCGCTTACATTTCGAGTCTTTATCAACATGTTTTGACTTGTTCGTTTCTGTTCAGGTGGAGTGGATGATTCGAAATTTATTGGTGATATTACATTCGTGTAAGTAATTCCATACAATCTACAATCAAAAGTGACAGTCTCTCATCCTTCGGGGTCTAACCACATTACTTTACTTCACCTTATAGACCTAGAGAGTCCGAATTCTGGGGTATCACGCAGTCGATCTCCTACGCTGGAACAACCATCATGCCGAGTAGTTCCGGTATCGTCGATACGTTGTGGAAAAGACTGTTAGTCTACCCAAAGAAATTGTCAGGGAAGTCGGTCGGGCGTGAACGACCGTAACGTAAGATGAAGAGATCTTGTATGGATCTCGACACGAGGAGCTCGGTTACCTAAAGACTGATGTCAAAGTCGATACGGACAATAGAGACTTAACTTTTGTAGGGCTTGCTCGTTGTTGGGCTCGATGTAGGCTCAGCTCAGGCTCTTTTGAAAGGATCAATGTGGGGGTTCAAGATGAGACCAGATTATGGCTCTCCCCAGCTTTTTATACAGCAAAATGACAGTCGACAAGCGCGTGAAAACGAACGGATATGGTAAGTACGCAGCCTTGAGCCCATCGGGTTATTCCCAATAATTCCTATCACCAGCAAACGTGTCTCCGTCGGCTGACCACCAGACGACGATCCCCTGCGCGTCAACACCAGAGGGAGACCACTCCTCCTTTCCACTTTCCCAAGGCGGGGTGCGAGCATCAGGTTCGGTGGGGCAGACTTCGACAGTGAGCCGGGTGAATCGGAGTAAGTACTGAACCTGAAGGAATCGTGTATCTGAAGTCTATAAGAAAAACATAGCGTGAACGGTAGAATATCGGAGCTGAGGTTGAAATATTGATCGGCGGACGGCAGCAGAAGGAATAAAAGAAACTAATGAAACTCGTATCTGTAAGCTTTTGGAGTATTGGAAGAGGCTCGTCGACCGTGAGGGCAGAGGACTCTTCTACAGAGAGAATTATTTTAACGAGACCGTCCCGGTCGAGAGTAGATGTCGTGGAATCTTGGCGAATCTGTAATACCTTGTTGGATAGAAATCATGTTAAGTGCGTGAACAGTGGCAAAAATATTAGATAATTTGAACGTAACCCTGGCTCGAGGCCTCAAATCCGTCGCGTACGCGGTGAAGACTTGCAGGAAGTCGGCGAAAAACTCCTCGAAAGTACCATTCAGATATTGCGGTTGATCGTTGAGGAATCTTCTGGCGTAGAATTCGACAACTGCTACAGAGTCATAGTCAACCGTCCTACCCGTTCGGGTGGTAATGATAGCGAAAACCGGATCCAAGTCAATGATCCTCATAGTGAATCTGTTGCAAAATTTTAGAAACGTAGAGACAGAGTAAGGGTCACCGTAGGGCTTCTCCTCCGAAAAGCGTTTGGGAATGTGTTTGTAGAGCAGATACTGGGACACGTCCGTCCATGAGAGAAGATGGTCGGCCCGATACACCCTCTTGACGACAGGTACCGTACGTTCTTCATCGCCTAATTGGAATACCATAACTTCTTCGTATTCGAAGACCGTGCACATGTCACGTTTCTCGAACCCATCATACGGAACGTGTCTAACTCGTCGGAGTGGTGGAGAGAGCCCAGTGAGAAAAGAATATCTATAATGCTGAGGAGAGTTCCAAAGGATTTCTGCAATAGGATGGAAACCGTATTTGTCAGGCGGAGAAAATTCTGAAAGGGGAATGTAAAAGTATGGAACATCACCGCGTCCATAAACGATAAATCGTGCTCGTATCCATGCATTGTAATAATTGTCGAGGTCTGTCTCCCAATCGTCGAAAGAGTCAGCAAAATTCATTTGAGGGAACGAAGGGAGATAGTTATTTCTGGTCTCTATCAGCTGTCCCTTATATCCCTCCTCTGAACGTCAAATCGAGATTAGCGTGACTTTTGGATTGACCTTTGCTGGTGTTGATGGAATTGCAGATCGAAGTGTCTGGTTGTCTGGCCGAAAGAAGAAAAGCCGGAGCCTTTGTGCGTGAACATGCCCCTTCATCACCGCTCCACTGAGCTCTCGTAGTACGTATGAGCCAGTAGGGCGCTTTTCATGGATGATATACGGTCCCGAATAAGTCCACTCACCTTTTCCACCCTTGATTTCATCGAGTCGAGATTCGCGAAGCCAGACGTACATTCCTGGTTCGAAGTCCGAGAAGTCGGAATTGACATTTAGCCGTTTTTCCCAGTCCTGAATGGCACGTTTCCTGGTTTCTCGAACCTTGCTATAGGCTTTCTTTACCTCCGGTTCTCTCCTCTTTAATTGTAGAATTCGAAGTGCGACGAGATCCTCATGATTCTTGACCATGTCCCAAGCTAGTGTTTGCCAAGTAGCCTCCGAGATATCAAACGCCAATATCGGGTGAACACCGTATAACAGGTAATAAGGTGAGTATCCTGTGGACCTACTGACCGTGATCCTTATTGCGAATAGCGCTGGTTGCAAATACATTGGCCATGTTCCTTTCGCGTCGCCGGTACATTTGAATAAGGCGGACACGAGTGGCTGGTGAGCTCTCTCCACGACGGCATTTCCTTGAGGGTGATAAGCTGTCGAAATGATAACCAAGCAGTTGTACTGTTCCCGAAGGAGTTCTTCAACCTCTCCTTTAAACTCGCTTCCCCCGTCGATAGTTAGCACTGGTACACATGCGAACCGACATATCAGACTTTCGAATATGAACTTAGCTATTTTTGCCGACTTCAGATGCTTCAAGGCTTCTGCTTCCGTCCAGAGGATACTCGGCTCGATGGCCTGGACGATATACTCGACCCCTCCTACACCAGTCGGCATGTGTATGCAGTCCAAATCGAATTTTCGAAGCAGAGGAGCTTGCCAGCGTTCATTGAATGGAATTACCGGAATTGGGCGGATTAGCTTTTGACACTCTATACAAGAACGTACGAAGTAGGCAACCGAATCGTACATGTTGGGCCAAAAGAAGCGATCTGCTAGGTGGCGATACGTCGCATCGCGTCCACGATGTCCGGTTTCGTTATGCGCAATTGCCATCAATTCTCCTCTTTTGGACAAAGATTCGATAACGAGTCTAGGAAGGGACACCTTTTGTTTCTTCGGTTTCAACCAGATCCTGTCGTCGTGAAGGAAAAACCTCAAGGCCTGCTTTCTGAATCTAATCTTCGATTTATCAGTATTACAGCGTCGAGGGGTCTTACCAACTATAAAAAATTCTCGAACTTCGTTCCAGAATTCCCCGTCGTTATCGTCGAACTTCTTGAATTCATGCGTTCCCGCCGATGTGTCCAGAGAATTATTTGAGTCGCCACTATCCAAATAGCTGCTGAATAAAGTGACTTCTATCTCGTCCTCATTTCCCGGTACGGTCGCTACTCCAAAGGTAGCTACCTTTCTGCAACGAAAGTCCGGTAGTGCCCTTATTCCGACGTCGTCCTGATGCAGCTTGGTCGACTCGTACCCGCCGTATTCGACGTTGAGTGCCATGGTTCCTACTATCATCGGTAAACCTTCGTCTGGGCCTCTATCTGTACCCGTCTCTAGAGAATATTTAGCCATGAGAGCGTCGAGGAGGTACTTAGTGGTGGTCTTCAGATTTGCTCCTTCCGGTATAGTTTCCCGTCTGTACACGCTTCCAATAAACCCGTCGATGAAGGTGTCGATGTCCTCTCTCGATTCGATTTGTTCGTCTTCATCGGCCCCTCGCCGAGATAACGCATCTTCCACTCTATGTTTGTCAGCTGTAACGTGTAACAATTCAAAGTCAAAAAGTCTTATCCATGCAATCCACCTCAGAATCGGCGCGTTCGGTACATCATCAGGTTCTCGTAACATCTGAACCATGGATTTGGCATCGTGATCCAGCCTGAAGTGTACCCCCCATACTCGGTGCCTGAGCTCCTTCAGAGCCCTGAACACTCCGTATACTTCCGATTTTGGTTGGCCGTAATTCTGCTCTCTATCCCCGAAAGTACATGACCCATAAATTGCGGGCCTCTTCTGTCCTTCTCGTACCTGATACAACGCCCATCCTGCCCCAATCCACGAGGCGTCTACCCCGACTACCACCATTCCTTCGTCTGACGCTCTTCCTTTTCTAAGGACCTTAACCGCTAATTCGTAATCAATTTTGATGAGTACCGGGGCGGTCGTGATTCGATCCACAAGTTCATCCATGGCTAGTTCAGCTTCTCCTGTAAACTGGAACTCATGTTCAGTGTTGTCGTGGAGCAGAATAGTCAATGGCTTAGCAATGATGGCAAACCCTTTAATCCATCTCCTTCCTACCCCTGCGAGCCCGAGGAATTGTCGCACCTCCGATATTGATGTGGGTCTCTTCCACTTTCTAACCTTGCTTACCACATTTGGCTCGATGATCCATCCCTCGAGTGCTACCACTGTACCAACTATTTTGAGCTGAAATGCCGCCAGAATCGCTTTTGAACCCGACGCGGTGATACCTGCGTTTATGAAGGCTCCCAAGAGTAAGTCCATATTTTGTACGTATTCGTAGAAAAACCTTCTGATGTGACGGTTGTCAGGTATCGGTTCGTCGTTATACCTTGACTTCGGCCCTTTAAGTCCACAGTCGTCTACGAAGTTCCTGGCGAACGTTTTTACGGTCTCCAGCGCATGACAAGTATCTCTTTGAAATTCTTGAAGTGCATTCGTATATCCTTGCACCAATGTGCATTGTTGTTTCGCACCCGCTGGTGAATGGAAGGCCTGCAAAGGTCTGGATGATTCCGCTACCCATCGTGCGTCGAACCCTGAGAACAGGTCGAATAAGCCGTATATTGCGTATCCTAAAAAGTCTTCAGCAAATTCATTCACATTCGGTGGAAGAGAAGCGTCCTGAACAGTGACAGCGTTGAGTTCTTCAAGGTTTACCACCAATCTTACCCCATTCTTCTTTGCGACTGCGAAGAGTGCGGACCTATAACTCGACGTGGTTGGTTCGAACCTCCCCGCCTTCTCTTGAGAGTTTATCTCGTCGATGACCAGCTGTTCCAGCGCCTTAGGGATCCGAATTGGAGGTCGTTGCCACGGCGTATGTTCTATCGTCGGTATCTCGTAGTCCGGGTAGTACTCTCGTGAGAAGTAACCTTTTTCGCTGAAGTCGAATGCGAATGCCATTTCTCGACGAACAACGACGTACGCTAGCAAGTCAATTTCGTCCTTGGAGAAGGAGGTCGGTTCCAATTTAGATAACATGCTTTCGAGTCGCTGCATTGTTACCCTCGACCCAAGCTGCAGTTGTGAATAGGGGATCGGATGGTGCGGCAAGATTAATGGAATCGGAGCTGGTATAGGTTTGAACTGTTGCGCTCTCGGGTTCGGCATGTATGTAGGAACTGGGCGATATTTTCGATGTACCGGCTTATACCGTCTAACCGGGCTTGATGCGAGATCCTTATTAAGGAATACACGATCTGTCCAAGGCGTAGATGTGATGTTAGCCAAGTCCAGAGAGGAATTGTGAATGTAAGATCGGAGGAAATTGTCATAGGTATCATTTGGAATAATAGAAAGTAAGGAATCAAACTCAGAAAACTCATCGTTGCCCAATAACCCTTCAATTGATCTTCCCAAGGTTGCCGGAGCCACATGGAAGATCTGTTCAACAGACTCCGGCCTCAAAAATCCTCGTCATCCGATACCTCTTCCAGGTACGCGCTGTTCTCTCGATTCCCAGTGAAGCACCTCTTGATTTCCGTTGCATTCCGTGGATCCTTGGGGTCCGTTAGAGCTATTGTAATCGTAGGTTTTACCTTCGTTTTGTCGCAAACTTCCTTCCACATGAACATTCGCATTGATCCGTCGAACCCGAAATCGAGCTGCGCTCCGTAAGTCCTCATGAAAGGTTGTCCGAGGATAATCTTATGCTTCCCGAGATTGAATCTGGAAACAAAGAGATGGTGAGAGAACTCATGTGCTCCTACCATCATAGGGACATCCGTTACGACTCCCTTTAATGGTTCAGGACCACCATGTACCCCCTTCATTGACCATTTCATCCCTTCGAAGTCCACTGGCAAGCGTGTATCTTCGGCAAGCTCGGCCTCCATGACGTTTAATTCCGAACCTGTATCAATGAGGCAAAGGACGTCAATCCCTTTTAGGTTGATAGTCAACTTCCCTGTAGCCATTGCGTAAAGCTTGACTTCGTGCTGTAACATGACTGCGCTGGCGTATTTCCTCAGGAATTCCGACATGTCGTCCGGATGTTCACAACAAAGGTTCTCGGCTATCCAGTTGCCAGACGAGCACATGGTCATTTCGTATTCGGTGGTTTTGGCAACGTATTCCTTTCTAGTCCTAGTGGTATCCGCCATCAGTTTCTGGAGAGCGGGACTCGCACCTATGATGTCTTTTATCGGGATTGTCATTTGCACGTTCATGATAGAGTCGTATACTCTTTTGACGTCCGTGTTACTTTGAACATCCGAGGTAAAATGGTACTTTTCCTTTTTCTCATCCTTCATCTTGACGTCTTTTCCCTTGTCTGATGACGGTATTGATGCTTTCCACCCTTCAGGCCTATTGATCGGATGTTGCGGGGGCGGTATTTCGATGTCCTTCTTTCGCTTCTCGACCTGTGGAGGATCCTGTCTCGGCTCCCGGCCCTTACCTTTATCATCTTTCCTTCCAACCGGGTCGAACCTGACATTAGTGTCCCTCCCTGATCGTAGAGCAGGTCGAGTATCATACGCGTCTAAGGCCGAAATTGCAAACTCGTCGTTCCCCAATGCACTTCCGCTCCCGTACATGAGTTCGATCGCGTTTATTTTGGACATGTGAGGCGGGGTATCCCTAGATTGGTTTGGGCGCGCGTTTTGAACCGTATTCGCTGCTGTATGTAGATCTCGTAAGTATCCAGCCATTCCTCCAACATATCCTCCGGGAATTCGAGGAAGTGGATTGCCATCTGGTAGCACATATCTCCTAGAATCCTCGTCGAACCTAATGAGGTTTTCGCGCAAAAGTCTTGGGGTCTCGTCGCATTTAGAGGGGTGAAGCCCATGGTTGATCTCAGGTTCCTCTTTCCCACACATGAAGCATCTTCTAGCGTACGTGTTCGGCCTCGGTATATCCCTTTGAGCCATAATGGGATCCTGTATGGTCACGTTGTTCTTTCCAGAAAGAGACGTCATGAGGGACATCACCTGAGATTGGCTGATCCTCAGCTGTTCGAGTTTGCTAACCAATTCGTCCATAGATATTTGATCCCGAGCAGCTGGATCGTAAGTAACCTTCGGCGTTGCCGATATACCCATGGCCTTCTTTCTTGATCCTTCCGAGTCCAATCTCACGTCTTCCGATTTATCTTTGTCGTCCTCGTTCCTCCAGGGTTCATAAAGCAAGGAGTTTTTGTCGAATTTAGTATAAAGGAATTTTACCGATTCTGCGATTTTGGGCGCGCGACTTCTTGACCTATTTGCCTCCGGCACGATATTGAAAAACCACTCCTTTAATTCTCTCGGAATTCCACTAACGAAGTAGAAGTTACGTTCGCTATCGGAGAGCAGTCCGTCCTTGACTAACGGAGCAGCAAACTTCTGGAATGATTGATTATACCTGTCAATTGCGCTTTTAGAAGAAAAGGAGGGCTTAGCGCTCTGAGTTTGGCAAAATTTGCGCAGATCCTCTACTGTCACGGTGGGAGTTTGGTCCATTGCCCCATACAAGGAGATGAGCATTTCCTTCGCGGTGTCCCAAGATTTCAAGACCAGGTCCACATCGAACTCCGGCATATACCTCAAAGTGTCCTGTACATCTTCAGTAGCATAAAGATAAATGTAATCCACCTTTTCGTTCTCGTCCAAATTTGCTGCGTCCGCGTGTCGTTTAACAACTTCCAAGAACTGCCGAACCCTGAGACCGTCGAATAGCGGGGCTTGCTGAGTACCGGGAATTGGCATCGCGACGATGAGTTGGGTAGTAGTGGCCATATTTAGAATCGTCGACCTGGATAAAGATGAGGGATCGGCGATACTCGGTGATGTAGAATCCGTAGTCGTGAATTCTCCTTCAATAGTCGATGGCGTTGACATACGATTCCTCGTGCTGTAGATTACGATCGGCTAAGAGATATAAACTCTTATTCGTGGGCCTCGGATTACCAACCCCCTGCGGTGGTCACCACTGTGGAAAAGACTGTTAGTCTACCCAAAGAAATTGTCAGGGAAGTCGGTCGGGCGTGAACGACCGTAACGTAAGATGAAGAGATCTTGTATGGATCTCGACACGAGGAGCTCGGTTACCTAAAGACTGATGTCAAAGTCGATACGGACAATAGAGACTTAACTTTTGTAGGGCTTGCTCGTTGTTGGGCTCGATGTAGGCTCAGCTCAGGCTCTTTTGAAAGGATCAATGTGGGGGTTCAAGATGAGACCAGATTATGGCTCTCCCCAGCTTTTTATACAGCAAAATGACAGTCGACAAGCGCGTGAAAACGAACGGATATGGTAAGTACGCAGCCTTGAGCCCATCGGGTTATTCCCAATAATTCCTATCACCAGCAAACGTGTCTCCGTCGGCTGACCACCAGACGACGATCCCCTGCGCGTCAACACCAGAGGGAGACCACTCCTCCTTTCCACTTTCCCAAGGCGGGGTGCGAGCATCAGGTTCGGTGGGGCAGACTTCGACAGTGAGCCGGGTGAATCGGAGTAAGTACTGAACCTGAAGGAATCGTGTATCTGAAGTCTATAAGAAAAACATAGCGTGAACGGTAGAATATCGGAGCTGAGGTTGAAATATTGATCGGCGGACGGCAGCAGAAGGAATAAAAGAAACTAATGAAACTCGTATCTGTAAGCTTTTGGAGTATTGGAAGAGGCTCGTCGACCGTGAGGGCAGAGGACTCTTCTACAACGTACGTACATTCTCTTTCCCTTTTACCCTTCTCGATCCTGGAACTTCGCAACTCATCATAACACTATCACTGGCAGCGGCACCACACTCCTCTTCTTACCAACATCAACCTTCAACACGTACATAGCCGCGACTGGCGGTGTACTCGATGAGAATACGGGTCTTTTCTCTATCACTCAGGAACAGTTTGATAATCTTTCGAGTTTGATTTTCACTATTGGCGGCGTAAGTATTTCTCCCAGTGGCCATACCCCCTTGTTTTTCCACATCAATCTGACATCAATACTTACTTACTACTTTTGCTACTTACTTACCCCCCTAGACCGACTTTGAATTAACACCAAACGCTCAAATCTGGCCTCGTGCATTGAACACCGAAATTGGTGGAACGGCCGATGCTATCTACCTCGTCGCTTCTGATATCGGTAAGTAACAGTTTTGTTGTTCACCTCTTTTATCTCTTCTACATCTACTTGGTATCTGGTACTGAATCTGCGTGAACTTTTCAACAGGCTCGGGTAATAGCTTCGACTTCATCAATGGATTCGTTTTCCTTGAGAGGTTTTACTCCGTGTTTGATACTACCAATAACCAGGTTGGGTTTGCGAACACTGCTTTCACTAATGCGACGACGAATTAGGATTTAGGACTCAGGAGTTAGTAGGGGGTAAAAGGGTTTGGGCCCTGGGGGGTTGTTCTTGATCTTTGTGACGGTTTTGGCTTTGAGTGTATATCTATCAAAGTACCAAAGTTTGATTCGGAATACATATATGTATCGAGAGATTTGCTCAGTGGAACTCGAAGATTATGGGGAATTTCACGAGGCCAGCAAGCGATTTATGTGGCGCAACAAAAACACTACAACATGAGAACATACATAAATACAGTTACCCTATCAAACACGACGTTTAGAACCGCACCAATAAATATAAGTAGCAATACAACACAACAAAAGGCCTCCAAAGTCCCATATACTCATCATTTTAAACACAAATCATCTCTTGTTCTCTCCTCCAGATTCCGAGTCAGTGAAAGCTTCTTCAGCGTTACGTTGAGTACTACGAGACGACGCTTGGTGTATCAACCTCACATGCCTCAACATATTAGACCTCACGCCAAATCGACGACCGCAACCTTCCTCCGTGCATGCGTATTCTGGTAAGCAGCACAAATCGATGCATGATACAGAGTAAAAAACCGAACAGACAGACCTTTTTCGCCGGTATGAGTGATCATATGCGTCTATGGAGGAGAACCGATATACAGGTCAGATGTGAAGCACAGAAAGCAAAGCAAAGCAAAGCAATCTCACTTTTAACGCACTAGGCCTCAAAAACACCTTCCCACAATATGTACATTGATACGTCGCACTCGAACTCGGCCCTGATATCATGTTAAAGTTTGCGTCAAATTCTTCAAGTTCGGCCCCGGGGGAACGCGGAGAATAGTGGGTCGAGGTTGTTGGTAACCTAACTCGGAGCGGGGAGAATATGATTTGATACTTAGTGTCAAGTCTATGTAGACGGGTTGTTCCACCCAGGGAATAAGCTCACCGGGGGATTGACCTAGATCCAGGAGTTGAAGTAGATCTACTATCGCTGGGGTATGCTCGCGTTTGTGATATTGCAGATGTCGGCAAGTTCGAAGTTGTTGTTGTTGAGCCCGTATTCAGTGAAGATGAGTGACTATATGTGATGGTGTCCCGTGGAAATGACCTTCCTGCACCCGAGGTGTGGTAGGAATAGGAAGTACCCAGTATCCCAAATGCGGGAGAATTGGTAGACCCTCTCTCGTGGTCACTCACTTAGATTTTGAATAAGTATTGTACGGCCAGTGGAAGATAAGAATGTTAGACACTCACCATGTCCGATGCTTAGGCTCTCCGTACTTGGAATAGACGTGTGGCCATGATATCGGGAATCATAGTAATCCAAGGTGTTTCTTCGCCGCGGTTCTTGGTGAGCTGAGTAAGAGGGTACTGGATTCGGCGAAGAGGCGAAAGAACATCGATGAGAAAGGATGATGCAGGCAATACACCTGGTGAACACGACTCACACATTTCATTTGATTGCCGATTAGATGCACTACGGGCATTAAAGCCAGATTGGTCAGTAGACGTTAGCGGGTGTCGATATGTATCGCCCGTAAGGGCAGGGCCAGATCCGACGGTCGAACTACGAGGCTGTGTAGAGGCTTTGAGTTACATAGAAAGACAAGTGAGCCACAGTAGCTGTTCTTTTCGATGTGTGTTATCGAGGAAAGGGAGAACAGAGGTGTACAAAAAGAGATGACTGTGATAATAAGCTTACCTGAAAGACATCATGGGTTCTACCAGTCGGGCTTCTTCTAGTGTCCGAGAATCTTGAGCCCAAGGAGAGCGGATCTCTCCCGCGGCATGCGACGTCTACGATAAAGGATCAGATAGAGGTCATTGTGATAAAGACACAAGGTAAACGACCATACCAAAGATTTCGGATATAGGGGGCAGAGTGACATCCGCTCGTCCAGAGTTTGAGTAACGGAGGTCGTTGGGATGGGAGTTCGAAGGCATGGAGGTCTGTAGCTATCAACTCTCCCTGGCCCCTCTTTTATAGTCGAAGGGCTATATCATGATCAAGGGGAAGAGGAATGTCGGATGTCGCGGATTCCTCTAGTGATCAAAGCGTCCGAAGAGATCGTATTCACAGGCAAACTTGGAGATGGGGGGTAATCGTACGGGTACTAATACCCTGCGCGTTTCGAGCGATTGTGGGTTGATGTTGCGACGGAGCTTGGGATGAACGGAAGGATTTGTAGTTAAAGCTTGTGGTCTGTGAAGTGGGTGCGTTCATCTCATGAAGGCAATGCGGAGAAGTACTGACAGCGACGGAGGGAATCATGGTTCATAACATACCTTTAACAACATTACAAGGAGGCAAAGTAGCCCGACCTGAATACGGAGCGCCCTTGTTTGTATGTATATGTTGAGAAATAGGTACGAGAAATAGGTACGAGGGTATGAGAGGGGTTGTAGATATTAGGGGAATAGCGGAATCGGAGGCGTTGGCTCATGCCTGTCCGGGACATACGGAATTCCTTCTTCTTTTATTTGATTTAATCATTCCATACTTATTCTAGGTTTCGTTGTCTTCACCCTCAGTCGTTTCCGCATTATTGACTGAGGTATCTAATTACGACGTCTACAGATTCGCAGTCAGATACGTAAACTTGCCTGTCTTGACATCGTCGCCACCGAGAACCCTCTATGAGTTCCCTCAATAATGTTGCTGTGTTTCCGGAGGATCGACGTCTGAAGGGAATCGAGAACTGGGTAGCGTTCAAAGCTTTCCTATACAGTTCAGCTCGAAGCAAAGGCTTGTCGGCTTACCTCGAAGGCACCGTTAAGAAACCACCCGCTGTTGCCTCAGGCACTCCCACAGCTCCACCGGCACCCACTTTCATTAACTCGTCTAATCCTTCTCACGATGAATGGCTCTTTCGCGAAGGACATGTGTCGGGCCTCATTTACCAAAACATCGTAGATCCCGGCTCCCATGGGTTAACCCTGGAAATGTCTGCTGCTGACATGTGGACGAAACTCAAAGCCAAGTTCGACATCTCCACGCAGGTATATCAGGACATTGCGATGAAGCGTTTGGAAAACGTGCGAATGGCGGAAGGGGGGGATTTCGAGGCTCACGTCCATACTCTTCAAACTCTCCGGATTGCCGCCAAGAATGTTGGTTGCGATATCTCCGACGCGAAGATGATCTCGATCGTTTTCTCTTCATTACCGCCCACTTGGTTCACCCTGGTCCAGGCACATCAGTCCAAGAAGATACTTGAGGAAGTCATTGCCGCATTGATGGAATACTGGATGTTTACGAACAGAGACAAAGTTACCACCACGGGTGACCCTTCTGCTCTCGCTGCTACGACTTCCAACAATACCTCCAAGTTTGTGTGTTCAAATTGCGGCCGTTCTGGACATTCGGACAAGCGATGCTGGGCTGCGGGTGGCGGACTGGAAGGAAAGGGGCCCAAGTGGTACAAGGCACCAAAGGGAAAGGAGCCAGCTGCTACCGGAACCACGTCTACGGACTCGAATATCGCACCTCCTACTGCTGCTGCTATTGTCGACATTTCTCCCATCGAGACATTTGCTTTGGGGGCGAATGCAGGCGGGGGTAGGTGTCTGCTGTCGGTTCCTTGTTCCCAAACTCATCAATCTGGCTTTTCCCCTAGATTGCGAAGGGAGGATGTTAGGTTGGTGACGGAGGGTCAGGAGTCAGACATAGATACCAATAGCGCTCCCATTGCCTGTACTGTCAATGTCTCATCTGCTCCATCGAATATTATACCCACTTACCTCGATAGCGGGGCTACTGTGCACTGTTTCGTGGATCGCGCTTGTTTTGTGACATACAAGGAGGATAATATTGTCGGCAATACCCCTGATCATTCATTCAACATCGTTGGTTCAGGAACTGTCCATCTGCATGTACAATTACGGGACGGGACAGTTCACCGCATTATCTTACTGGCAGTTCATACTCCTTCATTCAAAATGAACCTCATTTCACTCCCTGCGTTAGATCTTCTAGGATGTCGTGGTACTTGGGGCGGGTCTGTCATCACTGTAATGCGCCCTAAATCTGAACAAATCATCCTTGAAGGAACGTTCTCGCACACAGAAGGATCTCGTACCCTATATGCTGTGAAAATAGTGGATGTGACGGTAGCTGCGGCAACGGGAAGTCGTTCTCTGAACAAACCAGTCAACCTGGAAGTTTGGCACGGTCGATTTGGGCATGCGGATATTCGGTCTATCTTGAAACTCGCTGATAGTGGTTTAATTGATGGACTCACCATTACGGACCGAAAGGTCAATGGTCTTTGCGAGGATTGCGTCTTCGGCAAGATCTCACGTCGCCCCTTTGATGATGTTGTTTCACATGAGTCGGAGCCTCTGGAACGAGTGCATCTAGATCTCTGGGGTCGTTCACGGACAAGGAGTCGAGGGGGAGCTTGGTATATGATGTTATGTGCAGACGGCGGCACGTCTATACGGATCACATATTTCCTCGAAAGCAAAGATGCTGACACCGTTCTTCAGACCTTTCGCAAATTTCACGTAATGGCGGAAAAGCAAACTGGCTGTCGCCTGAAGATTGTACGGTTTGACAAGGGGCGGGAGTTTGATAACACGATGTTTCTTGCCTATCTCGACGAACATGGTATCCTATATGAGCGGATTCCCAAGGCTTCCTCTGCTGCTAACGGTCACGTTGAGCGGGCCAACAGAACCATTATCGAAAGGCGCTCGGACGCAGCTAGAGGATGCCCGGATGTCACACGAGTGGTGGGCCGAGTCCGCAGCTGCCCATTGCTATGTACGTGGCTTTATTCCCTCGTCGCGTCATCCCAATGTCGTTCCCTGGGTAAAGTGGTTTCGTCTTCAGCGGAAGCTCAACATCTCTCATCTGCGAAGATGGGGAAGTGATGTATGGGTGAAGGATTTAGATCGAGTGGATGGAAAGCTAGGACGACAAGGGTGGAAGGGGGTGATGGTTGGATATATGGATCAACGTGGGTATCGTGTCTTCGACCCTTCGCGACGCGCCGTATTTGAGGTGCGGGATGTTGTCTTTGAGGAAGGCGCCACACATCGCACGAGACTATCAAAATTTGATGGAGTCGATGGTATCTCCGACGACGTTCCCGACCTCTCGGCTACCGAGGATGCTAACCCCATTGATGATAGCGACAACATCGTATCTACGCCGCCGACTGTTGTTGATCAACAAGTTGCCCCACTGGGTGCCGAGGAAGCTATTCCCGATGCTGCGCCACCTCGCCGCTCTACGCGTGTTGTTCGTCCCTCGGCCGCTGAACTACGGCGATTGGAATACGTCAACCGGGAGGTTCTGGGCCGTGAAGCTGGTGCTGAATGGGCACAGGACAGTACCCGTCCCACAGCCAACTTGGCAGATTTTAGTTGTCTACCTCATCCATTAAATCCTGATCCTGATTTCGCAGATCCTATTGCTCTTGCCAGTCTGGTGAAGGGTGGTGGTTCAGTTCGGATTCCTCGATCGTATGAAGAAGCGATGCGGGATGCGGATTTTTGGTATCCAGCCATGAAGGCAGAAATCGACACTTTGGAGAGTCGCGGATGTTGGGAGCTTGTGGATCTACCAGAAGGGGCTCATTGTGTGAATGGAATGTGGGTGTTTGACCTGAAGTTGGACGGGGATGGTAATATTGTGAAGCCGAAGGCACGGTATGTGGGTCGGGGTGATTCTCAAATTCCTGGTGTGGACTTCGACAAAGGTTGGGCCATGGTGGCTAGGATGGAATCAGTTCGCATGACTATGGCAGTGGCGGCGGTACGTAAACTGAAAGTTCGCCAGTTTGATTTTTCCTCCGCGTATCTCAATGGAGTCATGGATCGTCCCTTATACATGTGTCAACCGAAGGGTTTCCTCAAGCAGGGGGAGGAGTCTAAAGTATGCTTGATGAAACGTCCGTTGTACGGGTTTGTGCAGTCTGGTCATATCTGGTACAAGACACTTCAACGCGGATACGAGGATCTGGACTTCTATTCTTCAAAAGCTGACCCTTGCGTACGCTCGCGTCAAAACTCGGATGGTTCGTTCTCTGTCACTACCACACATACAGATGATGTTTTTAGTGCGTCGTCATCGGACGAGGAGGCGGATAGATTGGTTAAGGAGTTTGCGGCGAAGTGGGATCTGAAGGAGGTGGATGACTTGAACTTACTGCTCGGACTCACTGTCGAGAAGTTCCCCAACGGCGACATTGCAATATCTCAGTCCAAATACTTCGAGAAGGTCTTACATCATTTTGGGTTATGGGATCTATACCCACTGGATACTCCTCTTCCTCCTCGTGTACAAATCAAGGTACGCGACGACCTATCTGACGAGGAAGCCGCCATCATGAAGGATAAACCGTTTCGACCCTTACTTGGTTGCATGTTATGGGGGAGTTCAGGAACTCGGCCCGACATCTCGTATGCATGCAGCGTCCTGGGACAGGTACAAGCTAATCCGGCGCCGGAACATTGGGAGCTTTTGGTGGGGTTATGCAGATATGTGAGGGGGACATTGGACTATGGGTTGAGGTATCGGTGTTCGGAGAATGTGGAGGGGAAAGGTATCAGACCTGAAGGTTTTGTGGATGCTGATTGGGCTGGATGCACAGATACACGAAGGTCGACGTCGGGGTATGTCTTCTTTATGGGAGGTTCTCCCGTTTCCTGGTCATCGAAACGACAGCCGATTGTGGCTTTATCGTCTACGGAGGCTGAGTACATCTCCCTCGCACGGGCCGCTCAACAGACTATGTGGATGAAATCATGGCTAGATGAGATTGGGCTTTCCGAAGAGTTTCCTTTCCTGTTGTTTGGCGATAATCTTGGTTTGATTAGCCTCACGGAGACTACGAAGGCCCACGGTTTGTCCAAACACCTCGACATCCGGTTTCATTATATTCGAGATCGGGTTCATGATGGACATATCAAGGTGTCTCATGTTTCATCTCAGGACAACCTGGCTGACATTCTTACTAAACCATTGCCGAAATCGACTCATCGTGCGCTTGTTACGAAGCTGGGGCTGGATTGGAGACGGCATGAGGCCAGGGGGAGTGTTGAGAAATAGGTACGAGGGTATGAGAGGGGTTGTAGATATTAGGGGAATAGCGGAATCGGAGGCGTTGGCTCATGCCTGTCCGGGACATACGGAATTCCTTCTTCTTTTATTTGATTTAATCATTCCATACTTATTCTAGGTTTCGTTGTCTTCACCCTCAGTCGTTTCCGCATTATTGACTGAGGTATCTAATTACGACGTCTACAGTATATGATGTATTCGGGTAGATCTGAGGTCGGAACGGACTTGAGACAGGAATGTCAGATTTAATTGTTAGGTAGATACCTATCAAGTTTGTAGGACCTTTTGAATAGGAGGTACATCAGATTTAATCTCATCTGGCTGAGCTCGATTGATTACACTTGGCAGTGAAAGTCCCTGCCCATCTCCTGGCCAATATTCAGAATCAGGTCATTCTCGCTTCCAAAAGTTTCGGTGCCAGAGAACCGAGTTTTAAACATCAAGCCTTTAGGGATCAGGACACCCAAAGCTGTTCGACCACGTCACAGACTGGCCTTCAAAGCTTCAAAGCTTCATTACTTGACAAGTTTTGATCCTCGTCAAGGCGCTACAAGTTACAACCCTGAAAAAACACTGGGCGTACTTATCATTTGTAATGTCCTTACATATATGAAATGCCCGTACTTGGCGAGGTCACCGGTACCAATTCCTCCTCAATCTAGTCTTCGGCCCATTTAGACAAGAGCTTCTCAAACTTGTTATCAGTTGCACACTCTGGAAGAGTTAGTTTCAAGTATACTATCAAGAGCATGTACTGTCATACCTTCCTATGGCGAATATGGCGCCCGTAATGCAATGAGTGAATTTAGTCAACGAAGAGAAGGAGACTAAAAGCAGTGACTGCTCGGCACCCGCCCGGCCCGCCTTCTGACCTCACTCATCACGTGTAGAAAGTCTAGATTTTTAGTATTAGGTACCCCGCTTCTGTTTCCAGCCAGGGTCCCTGTTCTCCGCAGACAACGACGACAACGAAAAATGGGCGAACAAACGCCAATTTATCCCGCTCAAAAGCTCGGGGAGTATACCATTATCAAAGACATCGCAGAGGGTACCTTTGGAATCGTAAGAAGTATGAATATCTTTCAGCATTTTCCATCCTTTGTACGGTCTACTGACCCCGTGTCTTTCTGTAGTGGCCGTTCATACGATTACTGGTCATCAAGTTGCTATGAAGTATATATCAAAGGTTGAAATCAACAGAGAAAAGACGAAAGTTCGAGTGCGGAGGGAGTTTGAGTACATGCGAGCGCTGAGACACCCCCATATTATTAAGCTGTATGTTGCTCACCTTTGTCTTTGTCTCCCTCCACTTACATCCACGCAGCTACGAAGTTATATTCACACCCTCAGATATCATCTTCGTGCTGGAATACGCTGGAGGAGAACTCTTCAACTACATCGTGCAGAACGGGAAACTGCCTGAACACCGTGCTCGTCGTTTTTTCCAGCAAATCATATCGGGGATTGAATACTCTCACCGACTGAAGATCGTACATCGTGATCTCAAGCCCGAAAACGTACTATTGGACGATGATCACAATGTCAAAATCGCTGATTTTGGGCTGTCGAGTGAGATTAGTGACGGTGACTTCCTCACGACGAGTTGTGGGAGCCCGAACTACGCTGCACCCGAAGTCATTCGAGGAGGTGTCTATGCTGGCCCGGAGATCGATGTATGGAGCTCTGGAGTCATTCTCTACGTTATGTTGTGTGGGAAACTGCCGTTTGAGGACGATGATGTACAGATTTTGTTTTCGAAAATCAGCCGTGAGTATTTGTATTCATTGATGAAAGGATCCTGAACTGAACACTCCTCAGCCATGGTGATTATCGTATTCCTAGCCACGTTTCCCCTGAAGCTCGCAATCTCATCCAATCCATGCTCGCCGTCGACCCCGTCAAACGCATAACCGTCCCTGAAATCATACAACATCCTTTCTTCCAAACTGACCTCCCTCGCTATCTATCCCCCTTACCTCCCAAACCCGGTCCTGTTTTGGGCACACTATCTTCGCTCGTTAGCCCTCCTTTGCATCCTATGGACTTTGAGATCATCGAAGGTCTCGGACGAATTGAAGAGGACGTCGTGGACGATCTTTCTGCGCGTATGGCAGGCGTGACAAAAGACGACATTTGGGCTTGTCTGAGAAGAGACGACGGGGTTCATGGAAACGCGGTCAAGGTCGCGTATATGTTGCTGAGGGACAAGAGGAGGTTGGGTAAAGATCGTAAGTTCTTAAAGTCTTCAGTTGGTGTATCCACATACCCACGAAAGTTTTGGCTTTTAGTGTCAGTGTTCGCAGAACAGGAACGGGACGCGGAGCTTGCGGCGTTAGACGTGCGTGTTTAGGTTCAGTTATACTTTATGAAAACCTCGTATTGACCTACCCTATTCATAGCCAAGGAATGCCCTCTCTCCCACCGCCCTATCACCAGGGGGAGGTGATCTTGACGAAAACCCTTTTGAGGCCGAGTTTATAGCAGAGGCTGAGGATGAAGAGTTCGAGGCTGATGAGCTCGAGTATAACCAACCCTTCGCTGACTCCAACCCTGAAGTGAACACATTCGCGGTCCTCAATTCCTCGCTCCCCGAAAATCTACCCGAACAGCATCATCTCTCCTCGTACGTTTCAGCCAAGCGGTCTGCAGGCTCTAGCGGTGGTCGACGGCATCGCCAGGGTGATTCGCACCGGACAAAATGGCATTTTGGAATACGCAGTAGAAGTCCGCCTATGGAGATTATGTTGGAGATTTACAAGACGTTGAAGATACTTGGGATGGAGTGGAAGGAGAAGAAGTCGTTGGGTGGGTTGGGAGGTGTGAAGACGAAGATGGTAAGAGGGGAAGGAGGAGCGATGAGGATTGAAAGGGTTAAAAGGCTTGATGGAATTGGAGAGGTGGACTTGAAGACAGCCAGTGGGATTTATTTTGTGGAGACAAGGACGAGGGTGCAGGATGTAGTGGTAGGGTTTTTCCTCGTTCTCCAGCGTTCCGTCTTTCTAACAATGCTTTTTTAGGTATTGATGAATCTTCAATTATATATGGTCGACGCGGTGAACTATCTCGTGGACTTTCATCACAAGAAATCATACAAGGCTTCCACCGAACCTGGAGCAGCCAAGTACGACATGGCCGTGCCAGACCTCCAGTTGCCTGATTCCGGAAGCGAAAAGGACGTCAATAAGGATGGTAAAGATGGGAAGGAGGGAAAGGATGAAGGTGAAATTGTATCACCGTACGTGTTTATGGACGTTGCTTGTAGGCTGATTTTGGAGCTGGCCGGCGGAGGCGAGTAGTACTAGCCCTCGTACTCCTTGCCTCCCTAGTATGGATGCACGATGTTGTATGTTGTATGATAAGTCGAGCTTATTTCCTAGGAGTAGGATGGATTGATTTTTTTTGTGATTTAGAAAAGGAGATGTTTGTATTTGCGATTAGTGTACTTTTCTGCTTTCACTCGCTTGGTGATTCATTTTCTTCCCCTGTTGTTGCATTGCTATGTTTGCTATCCTATCTCTTATAATATATGTGGGTACTTCACACAAATACTATCGTAATATTTTGCTTCTGGGATGTTCGGGCTATGTATATGGCTAGGGTAGACCAAGGTATTTATCTTGCGGCCAGGTAGGTGAGCGGCAGGTTGGCGGCAGGCACCGAGCGGAGCTTTGACAAGTTGTTCTAACTCTAACTTTGTTCTGTTCTTTCCCAGTCAACACAACACAGACACAACACATTCTTCAGTGAAGTCGAGATTTGTTTTTTCCCTCTGTTTTCGCCGAATTCGAACCTAAATGGTGAGCGAGCCTCTTTGAGCCTCCCAGTGGTATGTACCTCGGACCGCTAGCCTCTAATGGTGTACGCTTCCGATTGCATCAATATCGGTAAGATCGTCGCTTTCGTTTCCATGTTTCCATGTTTTTGTGGGCTGATGATTGCTTCTAGGAATCGAGTTGGCAGGCTTGCTACGATAAACGATGCAATACTTGCTATTTTCTACTGGGTTGCATGAAAAGAAGAAAAGGACGCCGTTAGAAATCTACCAACGTCCTCTTTTTTCTTTCCACGCAACACTAGAGCTCCGAGGCGCAATATCATCTTGTTACATACAATGATCACTTGCTTAACCCCGTCTCAATGACCAGGCCAAGATCAAGTCTGGATCTGCCAAGAAGCCAGCTGCTGCTCCCTTTGGAAGCAAGCAAACGAAAACGAAGAAGAATCCTCTTTTCGAGGCTTCCCCGAAGAATTTTGCGATTGGTGCGTCCTCGATTAATTACGATGGCTGAATGTGCTCCTTAAGTACGCCCTTGGTATGTATAGGACAAGACATTAGGCCCAAGACAGACCTTACTCGCTTCGTCAAGTGGCCTGAATATGTCCGCTTCCAGCGTCAAAAGGTCATTCTGAACCATCGGCTGAAGGTTCCCCCGGCCATTGCTCAGTTTTCTCATACTCTCGACAAGAACACTGCGACTCAGCTCTTCAAGCTCCTTAACAAGTACCGTCCTGAAAGTAAGGTGGAGAAGAAAGCTCGTTTGCAGGCCGCTGCGCAGGCTGCTACTGAGGGTAAAGGCAAAGATGACAGTTTCTTTTTCCGTTCAATATCTGTCATGGGGAAGAACAGGACTGATCATTTCCATGTAGGACACTAAGAAACCGTTGTTCGCCAAGTACGGCCTGAACCACATCGTGGCGCTCGTTGAAGCGAAGAAGACATCCCTCGTTGTCATAGCCCACGATGTTGACCCTATCGAGCTCGTTGTATATCTTCCGGCCTTGTGCCGAAAAATGGGCGTGCCGTATGTAATCGTCAAGGGGAAAGCACGTCTCGGCACTGTTGTTCACAAAAAGACGGCTGCTGTCGTTGCACTTCAGGATGTTAAGAGTGAGGATCAGAGGGAGCTGGCTACGCTTGTCAGTGCTGCTAAAGCAAACTTGTACGTTGTCTTTTTTCTTGTAATTGCTTGATGTTTATTCTCTCCCGTCAGCACGGACAAGTACGAGGAACACCGTCGCCAATGGGGCGGTGGCATTCGTGGCTCTAAATCCACTGCGATGCTGCGGAAGCGAGCGAAGGCAGCTGGCCAGACCATTACTGCTGCGAATGCTGCTAAGCTTTGAAAGTTGCGTTGAAACTACGTACGCAAAAATGTACAAAATTTCATATCCCCTTCCGTCAGTCTACTCCGCTATCGTGCTCGTGTTTTCGTTGCTTTCGCTGTTGTACTTCATGATGTAACACTTCTTCCGTGTATGCTTTGTTTATCGTCTGTTGGATATTATGACAAGGAATTTTTCAGGAACTCGACAACCCCGGGTTTGAGGATGAAGCACTTCAAAAGGATTTAAACTTGTTTAAACTTCAAGGTAAACCTAGGCGAAACAACTAAGCGTACCTTCAGAGTCTTCCGCACATCCGTCAACAATACATTATCATCGTGAGCAGGCAACAAGGGTACTTACTACGGGTTCGACATTCATATATAGCAGGTGTAGAATGACCGATATTCCCGTGTTGTAATGTATAGGTTGCGCTAGCGCTACATCTTTGGTGCATCTCACTCCGAATGCCCGATGCCCGAGCTCAAACAGAAAATCCTCACCCTTCACTCGGTCTGTCCTCGGACCTAGCTTCTAACTAGCGATTACTAATCATTTAGCTCTCCTCCGACAAGAAATTCTTCGAGTACTATGGCAGTACAACGTATCTGCTCGGGAACCTCAATGATTCCATAGGATTACATCTAGACCTATCAAATCTCATCAATTAACCTGTGACCTACCCTAAATGTATCTATCATGAATGATCGAGGAATTTTCAATGAACAAGAAAACAATGAAACTTTCACTTGGCCATCGTGCATCACTGCATGTAACTTGTGCAGTACCGCGGGAGAACACTGCATTCATGTCATTGAAGTATCGTATTCAGTAAGTATATTTCGGACTCTCGGTCCTTCAAAGGACATCTGACAGTATGTGACTCAGATTTACTCATCAACGAAGAAGTTCAACTTAAAACACCGTCATACCCAGTATTAGATGGGAGTCATTGATACTGCGCGCCACCGAAGGAAGATTCTGCGAGGCTCGGCGGTCACACACCCAGGACTTCTCAATAGATCTGCCAGAGTCGATGGAAAGGGTATTCATCTTCTTTGTATGTCTACAAAAGTGGTATTCGCTGTGAACCTTCTATGCACAAAGCTCCCCCAGTAAGTTCGACTTCTTTGTGCACCGACGGTGCTCCCACTAATGACAAGTGCACTCTGGTTCGAGGCTGTTATTGCTGCCACGAATGTCGTCCCCGCTACCGGCCCACCTGTTGACACTCCAATAGCCATTTTGGATGCTTGAGTGAAGGAGAAATTCGGAGGTATCTGTGATGTATGTCAAGATGACACGTTGATGGTAAGTACACATCACTGAACCCGGAGAGTCGTGTAAAGAGAGAAGGAGAATAACACCTGCTCTCCTCACCTTCACCACGATGTCCGCAGATATTAGGACATATTCCCTGAGTGACCCATAATCGTTGCTATCTAGTGCTGTCCACCGCAGGCAACTAATTGGACGAAATCATGATCTCAGAGAAGGTCCGTATCATGCGCATCAAATATACTTACACTCTGTCACCCCTACAGCACGATTGTACACCTTGTCCAACGTCGCACACAGCGCCAGCAACTGCCGTACCCATCACTGTTCTATAAGTTGAATTGGAGACTGAGGAGTCTTGTGAAGCGATCTTCACTTGCCACCCAATGGGGTCAAGGGACATTGATTCCACTTTGACTAGGATTTCTCCGACAGCAGGCGTCGATACGGATCCCGATGAGGAGAGGAATTCGACGTGCTGGGCTCGGTGCATGTAATCGTGCGTCGGTAAGTATGAGGAAGTCGGAGGAGAGAGTAAACGCGCAAGGAGAAAAGATGATGGTTATTTGAGTCCGGTGGCCTAGGATTGTTAGATATATATATGTATGCATACAGGAGATCAATCTCAATGTCAATACGAATGTGCAATAAACGCCTCAATTGACGGCCCGCCGAAGTTAGTGAACCCTCACTCTCAGGGTCAAGCGAACCGAACCTTGATCGGTCTGTCATCATAAGGCCGTGTGATGTTTCTGCGACGTCTGCTGCACTTCCTCCCAGGGGATAGATATCGTTGTGGATGTATATTATGGCAGTAAGGTAGGTACTGAAGCAGATAGCTGTTCACAGCATTCAGTAAATCTTGTCACCTGGGATACCCTTCTAGGTGAAGAGTGCCAGGGTTTTATATTTATGTCGTGTTACGGCCGTCGTCGCGACGACTTGCGGGCCATCCAACATAAACGGCATCCGCTTCACCAATCTCGCCAGAAGTCAGTAGAGTATGTTCGCATAACATACTTCCATCTTCCATCGAGGCCCCAGAAAGCAGTCGTGAACCCGTGCGCATGGCGCATCTGTAAAACATGAGGTTATGGAGAGGTCCTAGCATTGCCACATAGTGAGTGACCCACCCATTACCAATGTCCAGTTCGTTCAGCGCAAAATTCCCCCTTGAATTGATGTGGGCGACTACTGAACAATCATCGATAGAGACATCGTTTCCCAGCTAGAGCCTAAGTTAGGAAATCATGTAATATACCTGTAGACAAGGAAATACTAACTTTCACGAGGTCTGGCTCAGTCATCAAACCTACCCTTCCGCCGGGAAAGAGAGCACAGTCATTTCCCACTTCTGCTCCAAGTGCGCGGTAGAACCACACAACGAAGACGGTGCCAGTTAGCGGGGTCAATATCCCACCCCTCCCATACCCTTGATTGATGATACTGGACAAAACGAGATGTAGCTGCCACCTCTGGCAGTAGCCACTCTTATCCCACTCGTACTGGCCTACTTTCCGCCGCCCTATAATCAACCATTTGGTCGCTACCACCCACATAATCGCGGTAATCGCCTGGAAGTTAAGCAAGATGACGAAACATACAGCGACGAATCCGTATAAAGTCCCAAATTGATACCAAGCATTTCCAAACATATGAAGGTGCAAGTATACTTGGCGAAGGATCTGGGCTGTAGCAATGGGTCCCACAGACCAGTACACCGCCGATAGAACCGCGGTAGACACATTGACTAGCAGGATTAGCCAATAGGGGTACACAAAGTACGATGCTTCGCCGTTGTAGAATGCTCTTCCAAAGGGTGTCGTGGTGTCGCTGTTTTTTTCTGCATCTGGCGAACCCTTGTTTAGGCAAACGGCCTCCCCCCGAACTAGGAAGGAAATAAATATCTTGTGAGGCAGATAAATAGTACACCAGCTCACCGTTTCCTATCCATGTAGACCCATCTTTATAATGCCCTTCTCTCCTTCCTAACGCGCCGGAACCCATGATGGCCCGTCGTCCGACTCGGGTGCCCGGTAATAAAACTACCCTATCGGCGATCATTGCTTATAGTCTCTTTAGTTGTGGATCTCTGGGATGAAACATCATTAGTACTCACCACCCTTCCCAACGGAGATCCCTTTAGTTCCATAGCCATCCGTTGTGAAGAACTCAGAGCGAGACCCAAATACAACCTGTAAACAGAACAACCACAGTGTGTCAGAACGACTGTCTCGGCCCCAAGATTAGCACATACGTCGTCTCCAATTTCCAGAAGTTCTGGATCCAAGCAATAGATGCCGGAGCCTGGCCAGTAAACTCGATGACCAATTTTTGCCCCCATCGCGCGGTACACCACAGAAAGGGTCAACATCGTGGTTGCGGTCTGAAATCGGGAGGATATAACTCACAGAAACGATCTCATAATGTGTTCCTATGATACTGAAAGCATTCTTCAACTTTCCCTGAGATAGAAGAATAGAATTTATGTATCTCCGAAGCAACGAGAGCTGAGAAGCATCTTCTGACAAACACTCTTGGTTCAAACCTAGTACTCGCTTGATGGTTATTCCGAGAACCAACTGAAGCAGTGGAGTAACGATTCGTCGTATGATTCGCGAGACAACATGGAAAGCTACACGCTTTGGAGCTGCAAACCAGAAGATGACAGAGACGAGTGTACTCGGTAGATTCTCTTGTATGACCACCGTTTCTGCAAACATGGCATACAACGCAGCTAACCAAGGAATAACTTGAAGAATTCATGAGCTGAAATTCGGGAACAGATAAAAAAAGAAACCTACGTGATACCACAGTTACAACCAGGACGATAGGCCACGCAACTAATACCTGTAAAATCCAGTGCGGGTGCACAATACGGGTACGGCTGTAGCCTGCATAATCTTGGGGAGAGGGCTCTTCATGGGAAGACGAGTGAGGGCCGTACACAGAATTGTCTGGAATCGTCGCACCCGGCGATAGCTGGGTGTATGTGTTGATCGTGGCATTGCTGCCAATGTTGATAGGAGCCAGGCGAAACATACCATCCCTCTCTACACAAAAGCCGCGGACCAAAGCAACATCTAGGTGGCATCCATCCCCGAGACTGATCAGGTCCAGCTCACCGAGGCGTGCCTTAGGGTCAATACGGACGTTCGATCCGATTCTTGCGCCAAGTAGGCGATAGTATAGTATCTCCAACGATGGGTGGAGGGAGAATACACCACGCCCTGCATGTCTGGCATAAATCTGTGAATACATGCTGCGGACAGTGCGGTGTAGGCGTTGAATTATGAATCACGTACATCAAGCTCTGGTTCACAATCCACCACCGGAGATAGTACACGGACCACCTGATGGAATGATCAAGACCGTCAACAATGGACAATTCTATCATGAGAATAATACAGCGACTGACATGCGGTAAGTCCCAGGTTGATATCGTCCAATAACTATCCACTTGAAAAGAATGGCCGCAATTGGAGCCACTGTCTGCGTTCCAATCCGCGCCACGAGAATTGCACATACTAGACAGCCAATACGCTTCCAGAAGGACGCGTCGATCATTGGAGCGAGATATGACAGCACCAGTAGGAAAAGGGACCCTATAGCCAGGAAATTTGTGTAAGCTTTACCAAAGCAAGATAGCACGTAAAAACATACAAGACAGAGCAGCTTTCAGAGGATGGAAAAATACGAAAGGCAGCGACT
Organism: Omphalotus guepiniiformis; assembly: GCA_028554645.1. Classification (NCBI taxonomy): domain Eukaryota; kingdom Fungi; phylum Basidiomycota; class Agaricomycetes; order Agaricales; family Omphalotaceae; genus Omphalotus; species Omphalotus guepiniiformis. The sequence goes on from JAQOOI010000017.1 coordinate 352,560, forward strand.
GAACCAGAATAATCAGCGGATGTGTTTGCCCTCGGCCGTTCCCAGCACACTTGGGAATCTTCCGAGCCTCAGCATCAGATATCAACGTAACATCAGAGGAGTTCGCGCTCAAAGATGGGTACTGCATCTTTTCAAGAACCTCTTCTTGGCTCTCGACAATCGAGGCGATACCACGAACCGTGCTGTTCGTAAAAACTGTGGCAACCGGCACACTAACACCTGTCTTTTTTCGGATGTGGTAAGATAGCTTCCCAAGCAGAAGAGAGTTGCCACCCAAAAGGAAAAAGTCCGATTCCGGAGCTATCGTATTCTTGTCGATGCTCAAAAGTTCGGACACGATGTCACGAATGGCCATCAGGCATGGGGTCATGTCCTCCGCCGCATTAGCGACAACTTGTCGCGTCAGAGCCGCGAAGTCGTAACCGCTGCTATTGGCTTCTCTTGGTAACGGCCCAGTAACAAAGTGTAGATCTGGGACACTGTACCCTGGAACCGAGCGAGCGACTACGGCTCGCAAATGCGAAGGTTGCACATTCGACCCAAGCTTCAAGACCGCAAAAGCTTCCACAGACCCGTCCTTGCGGAGGCGTACAGCGGCCTCATCTAAGGAGCCGGTAGCAAGAAGGTGATGTTCGACTTCAGTAGGGTCTATTTCAACACCTGTGCAGGGTATACTGTCTGTGAGAGACGCTTGGCTCGAAGGAACTTCTGCCTCAAAATGTCGCGAGACTATGGGAGTAGAGTCCGTGAGACAGCCTATGCCGAGACGTTGAGCAAGCTTGATGCGCAGTGGTTTACCAGCACTACGAAACGAGACCAATTAGTGTTCAGCTTCCATTGATATGAATAAAAGTACCTATTCTTCGGAAGATCATCCATGTACACCAGTGCAAACGGCCATTTAGAGGGGTGCAGATGGCCCCTTAGCATATCAAGCAGCTGTGTCAGGCCAACTCGCTGTTGACCAGGAACGGGAACGAGAACAAGTCCGATAGTCTCCTGCAGAATATCATGTTCAATCGAAAACGCAAGCGAGGCCTACGCAAACATCAGCAACACGTCATTAAGGACACAATTAGCATACACACCTTCACGAAGTCCTTCGCAGCAATGATTACAGCTTCTTCGACCTCAAAAGGCGACACGACCTCACCACCTTTATTGATGATTTCTTTTGACCTGCCAGTAATGAACAGATACCCATCCTCATCCATATATCCCATATCCCCCGAATCGAACCACCCCTCGCTTGAGAATGAAGACGTGTCGAGCGGAACATCTGGATCGGTAGAAGTTTCATATCCAGCGAACATCGGGAGCCCTCTTACGGACACAGCGCCGACCGACCCTCGAGGCAATTCCCGCTCCAAATCCGATGGGTCGCGAATAGAGAGGTAAGGCCCACAGGCGATGCCTGAGCACCCTGGCCGATCAAGCTGGTACGTCGTCGGTGGAGAGGCAATAGGCATACACTCTGACCATTCAAACAGGAAGGGCGTCCGTTCAATTAGCACAACCCAACCCGAAACTTCAGCGAGAAACATACTCTGTCATTCCATACGAAGGCAACACCACAGCACCCTCAAACCGATCTTTCAATTCTCTAGCTAGAGAAGGTAACAGACCGCCGGCAGCATTGCATATCATTCGAACGCGAAGATCGCGTGATGGGACGACGTCGCTTGGCTGAGAACCTAAAATCGCATGATGAATGGTCGGAGCCGCGTAGTACCTGTCAAAAGAACCCAGCAATCCGTCAGTTGTCCGTGATGAACACGAACAAACGAACTGACCAGGTAGCTTTGAGCTGAGACGCGATCGTCCAGAACGCCATCGGGTCGAAACCTGAGCACATGATAGCGCTGCCTCCAGACATGATAGGCGCTAAAAGGTTCCGAACAATGCCACCGACATGAAACAGAGGCATCATATTCACTACAGACAACCAAAAGTAGGTCAATGATTGAACGAAAATACGTCCCCTCTCTGAGAATAAAGGGGGAGAAAATAAATGCGGACTCACTATTGACATCGTCCGCTCTCAAATCCCAAGACTGAACAACACAGCAGCTTCCAATGATCAACGAACGCAAAGTATACGGGACGACCTTCTTCTTCCCACTCGTCCCAGACGTATGTAGCACAAGTGCATAGTGATCAAGTCCATTCATCTCCTCTCTCTCCCTACTATCGATCTCTCTTCCGCCATCCAAATTCCTCTCCTCACCCATAGTGCACAGATCAAACAGCCCCACTTCCTCTCCGCTCTCCTTATCAGTAACGTAGAACACCTCTACCCCCACTTCTTCCCTCAAAGCCTTCAATCCCAACCTCTGCTCCTCCTCCCTGAGCGTTACCACCGCCCTCGCCCCAAGCCTCTTTACATCCTCCCTAACTTCCGCTGCCGTACAGCTCGCATTCACAGGTGCACACGTATAGTACGTCGCGATCGCCAGAAGTGCAAGCGCGTTCACGGGTCCAGTGGGGAGCACAAGCACGACACGGTCGTTCTGCTTCAAAGGGCGTCCGCGGGAGGAGCCATGGGTCACTGGCAGGCGGAATTGCGAGATGAATTCGTGTATGGTTTTATGTAGCAATGGTTTGGTTGCATCAGATGGAGAGGGGGAATAGATTGCGGGCGTTGAGGTGGTGGGTATACAGTCGAGCAGCGTATGGATTCTATTCGAGCTGGAGAGGCGTTCAGCTAGGATATCCCCGAGGGACATCTCTACACGCTTCTCGTCGTCGTCATTTCTTCGTGCGGAGGAGGGTAGGTATGGGCTTGGGTATATCGAGGAAGAATGACGAGTTGATTGCAGGTAATCAAACCCGGAGCGTAGGAAGTGAAGTGGGATGTCCATTCCAGTTGATCTATTGTCTATTTTGTCTATTATCATCTTGTTCTTGACGCGAAACGAGTGTGTTGTGGTACGCCGTGATTTCGCAGAGGAAGGGAATATCGGATTGCCAGTTAGTTGATAAAAAACGAAAGACTTATAAGCATATATCCCGACCCCGCCCGGTGTTCCGGATAATCAACTATATATCAAGGTATCGCAACTCTTTGCGAGCGTCCACCCCTCTGAGTCCCGTCCGCGGCGCTGTGGAGTCTGAGGAAGGTTTGCACTTCTCTTCTCCAGCTCCACAACTGAGTTAAATACCGTCTCTTCCTGGGACTTCACTACCGCTTGGTTGAGCTCGCCACAAGTTCAATAGACGGTCAGGGTTCATCCTATATCCCTCCCAAAAGCTGTCTTGTTATGGAATGATAACCAATGTCGGCTGAAAAACAATCAAATAAGCGAATAGGCTCCACAACGGAGACGGAGGGGTCGTACCGTGGGTGGAGTTAGATCGCCAATAATTCCGTACATCCTCGTAAATCACCGCCTTGCTTCGGTAACGAAGCAATAGTATTCGCCAGAGCAAAGTATATCGCGTATTAAGTCTCCGTGCCAAGCATGACGCATAGAGATTCAGAGGAAGCGGTTGACTGAAAGTGCCAGGAAAGAAGCACAAACGCTTCTCGTCGTGCATGCTTTATCCCGTCAGAATCAGGATTCTTTTCTTGGATGCGGGTACAGAGTGCTGTCTTGGTATGAAAGATGACATAATCTTGCTGCAAACTACCTTCTATTATCTGGTTCAAGAGAAAATGAGGTTGATAACGACAACAGATCACCTCCAACGCCAAGACTCACCAGTTCAGTCGCTAGAAGCAACAAACTTCAGCCTTTCGCAGCCTTTTCCCCTCACAATTTCGTCAAGAACTGCTTGAGATACGTGACCCTCCCGCATACACCACGACCGACCGTGACGCGCCATATAGACCCGAGTGTATCGCTAGACCTATCCGATGTACTGTATCGCGTCCTCCTTTTCATTTGTCGCACTAATACGCGACGGCACCGAGAATTGTCGATTACTTGAGCAGGAGCTAGGACTGAGTATATGCCACCCTACCCAATACTCGACTAATAGGGGTCCATTGAGCAATCGACCCGGCGGAGTGACAGATGTAGAATGACAGAAAAAACTTTGGTAACATTGGTTGGATTGATGACATTCGCGATGATTCGATGCTTCGTTGGAGGGGATGAGGTGGAGATTTTGAGCGAACCTAGGTGGAGTAAGAACACGAATGCGAACGAGAACACCGAGAAGAGAGGGGGAAGGGGGAAGACAAGCAACGAGGACCCATCGATATGGAAGTGCATTAGCTTATATCGCCTTCCCTGTCAAAGAAAGAAATCCCAAGCCTTTGTTTCGCGTTAATCATATTGTTCCTCAGCAGCACGAGCGCAGACCACGATCAACATTGGCTTGGACTTTCTTCTCCTAAACCGATCCTGACCCCGCCGACATCGACGGAGGTCAGGAAAAGGACACTGTAGTGGAGTGAGTGGAGTAGAACGTAGGCGTTCTAGTAGAAACTCGAGTGGAGCATGCCGTTTGCCAGAGGGAGCGAGAACGATACATATGTACGTTTTGCTGTAAACGTGCGTGGATGAAATACTAGTAGATGCTGGATGCCAAGACACAATGGCTACCAGAAGGCAATGGTTCTTGTTCTTGGCCGAATCTCTTTCGATCCGTTTCGATTTGTGTTGTCAAAGCGTTTAGTGTTGCTTCCGCTAACGATATCGATCATACCGCGTACGCGTAAATGTCGTTTCATAAACATACGGTATGTGGTCAGGGCTACATTACTCGGCGAGCGAGTGAACGGTGACAGCCTGACTTTGAAGTGAAAGAGTAGAGATAGTCGTGCGTTTATATGCGTCGGATCGACCGCGAATAAGACCTTGAAACCGGCACTATTATCCTGGCGACTAGAAAAACAGATGACAATGAGGGAACACAAACACACTAGACGAAACCCAGAACATACCTATTTATATACGTTCTTCAACGATGCTCAAACACTCCAGCCCGAGCTCGACAGTGAATCCCGATGCTCGCACCATTCCCGAAGTCGATTGTCTAGGCAGGTACCAACGTAGCTCCTGCTACAATGGCCTGGTCTGATATATATACGTATAGAAGCGTCGTCGACCTTCGCTGGTAGTGGGGTGGTATAGGGAGGGGTATACGTGCGGCACGCATGGGAGGAATTCAACGGAACACGAAGAATCTTGACAGGTGCGTTGATGTTTGCATTTTCTTCAACGCACACCCGCTGTCCTCCAGCCGCTTTGCACCCTGGGCCTGAGAAGCCCATACCCATCCCAGAGTCCGAGTTCTAGTCCGAGTCAATTGTCTAGCCAGCTACCAACGTAGCCGCACCGACCCCAAAGTCACCGGATTGACTGGACCATGGTTTGGTCTGGCCTAGCCCATATCCGCATACACTGAAAGCGCCATAGTCTCCTTCCTTTGGACAGTGGGGTAGGACAAGGTAGGATAGGGTGGCATAGCGACGTGGTATAAGTGTGGCATGCATCGAAAGTGGCGAAAGCGACCTCGGAAGTTGCAATAAAAGAACCTGTTCGAATCCTGCTAATAACTTCTCAGTCGAGGATTTACACGAGACGCGAAAAAAAAAGTTAGACATACGACATTTCTGCCACCCCAGGCCCACCCAACACGCGTATAATCCATCCACCAATCCAGTCCAGGTGCTCGGGTGGTGTACCGTGACATGGCGTAGATCTTAACCTATCTTGGCGCTCCTTTCCCTTCATTCGCCCGTGCTAATAGTTTGAACTGATAACCTGGTGCTCTGAAGGGGCGAAGAAGGCTTGAAGCATTGGAGATCTTGAAGGTTATACGCGTGAAACCCGGTTTAGCCTGTAAACTGAAGCATTGCCGCAACAGAGCGGGACAATCAACAACCTGGCTACGAAGAAAAAAACAAGAAAGATGAGGGGAATGCGAACAATTTCGACGAACCCCACGACATACCTACATATCGATACTTTCTCCAATTCATTCCAGCTCGAACACAATGATCATCACGAGCCGCAATGCCCACCCAGGTATTCAGCTCTAGCCAACATCACGGTACCACGACACGCCCCAAAGACCTCCGAATCGTTCTGGTACTGGCTTGGTTTGGCCTAGCCTAACCTCCTCCTACCAGATTTGTCCGCATACATTGACCGAAAGAGTCGTAGACGCCGTTTTTGAAGAAACTGTAAAAGGTCATACGATGAGATGGTGAAAGTTCCTTGAAAACTGGGATGCAACCAGGATGCAAACACATTAGAAATATTGAAATCAGTATAATAAAGTGAATCTCAGTACTGTGATCGCGTTGCGACCCGTCGGCACAGTTTGATAAGGCCGCAATTTTTTTAGATAAAGACATACTGTACGGCATCCGTCGGCGAAAATGAGTCTCCTACCGCACACCGCAGACTGAGACTGCATGGTCTTAGAAAATGGAAGGGAAATTGTTGAAAGCTCTTAGCAAAGTTCACCGTAATGTGTACCACAGTAAGTAAACGCGGGAAAAAAGATATACGCAAAAGCAGGCTGGAAGGATACATAATTTACATGTATGAAGACAGAACAGATTATATTAAAAAATAGCTAATCTGAATTAGATTTTGGATACGCCAGGAGGGAGTCGAACCCCCGCCGCTTGCTCAAGCGCAAATGGAAGGCAAGCATGATAACCGTTTCACCACTGGCGTATGCTTTATACGTGCCATAATTATGTTCATAGCTCTCCAGCTCTGTAGGTACGTAATACTTTCATCATAGGGGCGGGCGCCTCGAATTCCAAACATCTCGTCCACGTGGTCGGCTATTTTCATTTTCTTTCAACTCCATCATCTACTGGTTCCCAACGACGAGGACGACGACGAAAGCATAACAACGACCAAAACACCGACGAACTCCATACCTTTCTTCTTACATACATACTTGCTCAACAACCATGACGACCTATTCATCCTTCTTCGCCTCAGGGCTCCTCGCACCACTCATGCCCAATGACCACCGACACCACTCAAACTCAACAACTCCAACCTCATCTCCAGCACTTTCCGCCCGTTCCTTCCCTGACGCACTCGACGACGCAAGCGACGTCGACATCGAGTTTAACATCAACCTCGACCAACGCGAGCGTGAACGCAGTGCAACACCCACACCTTTTTCACTCGCTACGCCTACACATGCCAAAACCGCTTCGCAGTCTAGCACAACTAGTACTTGCACGAATGCTAGCACGAGTACAAGTACAGGTCAACAACCCAGGCTACGGAAACGTCGCTCGAGTCTTACAGTCGGCGCGTCCCCGATGAATATCATTAAATCCCCGATGCGGACTGCTTCGAACGCGTTACAGCTTCAGAGACACTTGCAGCATGCGCATGCCTCGCCTGCTAGGTCGAGGAGCGGCAGTTTGAGCTCAGTGGTTACGCTTGAAGAGAGTGAGGGTGATACCGATACTCCGTCGTCCTTTGGGATGATGATGAACGGTGTTGGTATCGCGAATGTTGCCAGTGAAAGAACAAGTTTAATGGGAAGAATGAGAAGTGGAAGTGTTGGTACAGCGCTCAAGTAAGTTCCTTACATCTCCTTATGAATTGAAGCTAATACTACAACCCAGACCCCGCCGCCCAATCCGTCGCATCCCAGCCCCAAATTTTCCCCCTCCAAACGCGCCCCTTCCTCCCCTCCCACTTAATTTCCCAAAATCGTCTCACGGTTCTCAAGCTCCTCTCTCACCGACCCACGCGAAATCGTTCTCAGTCCCGCCCTCGCAATTCACACAGAGGCTCACGAACCTTGCAACGCTTGTTGTTCCGCCTGCTCTGCCTGGTTCAGGCATAGCGAGCGCGCCGGCGCTGGGGTCGCCGAGGACGCCGTTTGGGGAGTTGCAGGCAGGTGGGTATGGAGATGTTCTGATGGAGTGAGGAAGATCATGGAATGATGGTCTTGAGGTATGGGCGGTATTGGTGGAGGTCACATGAATGGCGCTGGTTCGCGTTTATGGTGATTTCTTCTCAGCGTTCAATTTGGTTATGCTTCCTTCCCTCCCCTCCACTTGTTTTTGGTTATGTTGGTTATGTTCTACCTCCTTTTTGGTTTTGTCACGGTTTCTCCTTCGCTCTCTTCTCCAACTAATAGCTATAGTCCATTCCTTCCTTCCTTCATGTGACTTCGTACGCGTATTTAGCACCTTACGCGCGGGTTATTCCTTTAATTAATGCCTTCGCATGCATACATCTATCCTATCGTATCATATCAATCACTCTCGTTTTACCTTCACTTACTCACTCGCTCATGTCGCATGCGTATCTATTGTCAATGTTTTACGGTTTTACGCGTTTACGGTTTACGTTTAACTATCCTTTCTTTCTACCGACCTTGGTTTGAACCATTAATTTTCGGTCAATCACTTTTCGCGGCGTGCCGCTTTTCTTTCTGTCTTTTTCTTTTCTCTCCTCGCTCTCGAACTATCTAATTTCATCTTTGTTCCACTTACTCGACTCTTACACATTCCTAATCCCCTTCATCCGAATTCTCCCTTCTCGATCTGTATCAGACCGTTTCCTTCCTTTCCTCGCTTCGTTCTACCGCGCCTCGCCCTTTACTCGCCTCCTCGCCTCGCCATGTCAAAAGAACCTGTTCAACCTGTTTCACTCATGTACTTATCTCCTTTGTTTCTGTTGTACATATGTACGGAAGTCACCAGTACTGTACGCGTACATGTCACACACATACACACCTACATATAAGTACTATATAAATACTTATCTTGAATATCGTAGACTCGAATACAATGGTTTTTATGGATCTGACGGTGGGTACTTAGGTACTTATGGGTAATCGAATCCTTGAGGTAGCCCAGGACTTCCTTTCACTCGTAGCTTTCAAGGGATCGTATTATATCGATCGTAACGGGCAACTTCTTGGATCCGAATTCACGTTCGCGTCGTCTCGCTAGAGTATGTTCGATAACTCATCTATTAGCTAGTGTCTTGACCCGACCCGTCCATTACACAAGTCTGGCTCGGTAAGTAAGTATGTAGTTATAACCATCACACTCGGAGTCCCCAGGCGCCTAACAGGCAGGCATGCAGCGCTAACCGCGGCCTTTTGCGCTTTTACTGGATGATCATGACGTGCGTAATATTACGCAAGAAGCAAGCATTCATGACTAATGAGGTATCGACCACCGTCCACCGACTTCCCCCCCCTCTTCTTGTATATAAGCGCCAGACTCAGCAACACTAATAACGCCAGTGGTGAAACGGTTATCATGCTTGCCTTCCATGAAGCTGATTAGACCATCCAGCAAGCGGCGGGGGTTCGACTCCCTCCTGGCGTATAAATATGGGGTATATTAATCCTTGCCTTTTTGTTCAGTTGCTGTCTACACAGGCATCGTACAAGCCTTATATAACTCGCTTGAAACCGTGTACCCAAATTCAACTCAGTCTGTCACTGTCAGCTAAAGATAGATTATTATACAAAGAATATTCTCCATAATGTGTATGTACGTACTACGCTATCGATAGCAGATCCATGAATAATAAGAAAAGGAGGACGAAAGGGCTCCCAGCATACCCAACAAAAAGGGCTTGTGTGTTTCTATCAAGTATAATAATTGTTACTATCACTTAAACAACTATGGCATAACATCCACCTGCCCCTGAACCGCACCCCATAAGCATCCTGAGTTCTCCCCTCCCACACATAGACACACAAAGCACACGCACACGTATAACATACTTTTTCTTTCAGTGTTCACTATCGCACCCCGTCAGTCAATCCATCGATCACTCCTCATCCTCAAACCTCAAAATCTGCGCATCCTCATCGACAGGAACATTCCTATACCCCCTCCTACCACTATACCCACTCGTCAACGTATCCACACGCGAAGCGACCCACTCCCAAGCAACCCCCGCAAGCCCAATAACGAACCAGGGAACAGAAGCCAACGTATCCAACACACCAGAGTTTCCCCCGAACGGATTTCTCGAGTCTGAAGGGAGTCGGATTGTCCTGTTTTAAGAAGACCATACGGGTATACGTGATAAGCAAGTGCAGAAGCAAGCACAGGAAAAAGTAGAAACAAACGCACCCCTTCGCAAGCCCACTACGGCGATAATACCAATACCCAATCAACGCTGTAAAGGCGAACGGTATCACGATTATTATCCACCAGAAGAAGGCTCCTTTGCTCTTGAACCCAGGACAAGGATGCTGAACGCCCCGATCAGGCCTCTCTCCCTCCTCGCAGCTCGAGTAAGGTATCTTCCGGTACGCAGTCCGTTCGTACCAGAATTCTTCACCATTGTTACACTTCTCCTCACTCAACAGCGGTGTAGTACCAGGGACGAGCACGCATTCGTTGTTCTCGTTTCTGACATAGTTGAATTCACTAGAGTAGAAGCGTAAGCCCGCGTGATAGAGACGAAGGAAGAGGGAGGTGCTTACCATTCAAAGTCGACGGCAGCACATGCGCAGTTACGTTGGACTTGAGCAGCGGCTTTGGGTTGATTTCCAACTACGCAGTTCGTGTCGCGTACACGTCGGTGATAGAGCGTCTAGTATGTCGCAAAGCAATAAATCAGTTGTCCTGCTACTCATACAGAAAGAATCTCGTCTGTCGTCCAAATAAGCAAAGTTCCGTGCGATCCTCGCTTGGGCTCCACAGCTCAAAGTCATCATGGCCAGGATCCTCGACATTGAGTTGACCTTGAAAATAAAGCAGCGAGCATGAGTACAAATAGTTAGACAAACGAACGATGAACGACTCGACTTACACTGCTTGGAAGTCAAAGCCGAGAAGTCAATATGTACAGCCACAGACTCGGACGGCTTGTTCATATACTGTCCCAACAAAATGAACTTCCGACTCGTATCCAAAGGCACAGTCACAATCGACTTGACACGCATTTTGTCTTGGCTAAACTGATACTCTCGCCATGTACTACCCTCATCGGTACTGAACAGTACATGATCCGTAGGTTCCTCGTCGTTAGCCATGACGAGGACAGAACCAGAGTCGCCAAACTCCCAAAGGTGGGCGTCCTTGTGAACTTCCTGCCACGTAAATCCGCCGTCACGACTGAGGAATGTGTCGCTCTCGGTATAGGGAAGAAGAGATTCGCCGACGTTGCCTACAGCCATGATCAGGCCAACGATGGATGGACTGCTATAGGTGGCTCGAGGATCCGTGCGCTCCGTATATCCGTGCACATGAAGGGAGCATCCCTAAAGGTTGGTCAGAGAAATGTCAGAGTGTGACGGACGCTATCACGTACTGCATGATCGCAAGCATATTTGTTTCCTTGTGAATCGATAGAAGGCGGCCTCAAGGGCTTCCATGTGCTACCTGTTGCAAGTTCATACTTTCAGTGACCAGACAAAAAGGAAGAAACCACAAGACGCACCATCATTATGGGTAATTCTGCTCTGTATAGTTTTTCTCCCAGAAATGACAGCTTCGGAAGGATTGGATACAACATTAATCAGCGCAATCCCGTCGAGTCCTATCATCTTCTCAAAGTCGACGTATCCTCGTTCGTCCCTGTTAACATTCTCAACCGACAGAACAAAGTATGTTCCATTCGAGTTCGACTTTAAGATGTTACCCCAGTAAGGGCTTGGTGGCTCCGACATCGTCATGTGAATGAAGAGAGATCCGGTGGAGGACTCGAGTACAGTATAGGCCTAGAGAAGCGTACATTAGCTGACAGTGGTGGCTAGCAGCAATTGACACCTACATGCGTTTCTGGGTGCATATTCGGTGGGAACATGCCGGTAGCAAAGTTGACTCCATCAAGCGAAACCTGAAGGTCCAGAGCACGTCCCGAGGGAATGAGCTGGAAGATATCAAGTTAGTAAAAATTTTCCGGCCGACACAACAAAGTAACTTACTTCTGCAACAACCAAAAATTCCGAAAACTTCGCAAACCCAACAACCTGATCAAACAATTTCTTCTTTCGAGAGTAATAACCTTGACCCTCAATCAACTCCAGCGGGTTGTTATTCTGGAACAGCTGCTGGTTTCCCTCCTTTTTCTGATAAGATTCACAAAGAATCTCTGTGGGGTCGGCATTGAGCTTGGTATCCGTCGCCCAAGCACAGTTCACCACGTAATCCTCGATTTTCGTCCATGTCCTCCCATTATTTCTCGAGTATTGCGCCTCTGCACGACAATTACCGAAAAGGCTCTCACAGTCTTTGTTCCCTATCCAGATCAACCGATCAGCATCAGGATGGAAGCGAAGAACTTGTGCTCTGAAAGTATTCGGAGGACTGGGAGCGTCAAACTTGTTCCAGGATCGACCGGCATCAGTGGTAGTGTACAGCGCGGTCCCGCTGGTGATGAGGTAGGCTCTGTCAGGACTGTGTGGATGGTGATAGAAGGCCAAGAAACGTTCATCCGGATGTAGCTGGTTCCAACGGTAGCCTTCGTTACTTGACTGCCATATACTGTGATCTTGCAGTCGAACAAGAATAGTCTAAGTGATAAAGGAGGCTGAGTTCAACGCGTCGCTTGCAAGAATGTATCTCTTACTGTAGACTCTTTGAAATACGCATGCTGGACAATAACACTTGGGAATTCGTGTGGGGAAGAAGCAGTTATTAAATTGACAGTAGAAATGAAAGGTGAGAGGACGCACTGGGTAATGTATGATTTCGCCTTCTTTTGGTTGTGCTATGTAAGATTCGATTGATCAGTCGCAGTTAGGTAGTCTGCCACGTCATACTTACCATTAGCACAATCCTTTTCTACCTTTGTATCTTTTGTTCCTCCAGTACAGGTATCACCAGGTATTTTCCTCCAGCCCGAAGATCCCAGGTATTTCGAGGAGGGAGTGGGACAAGCCCCAGCTTCGATGGGTTCTGGCCCGACAGGAACACATTCATTTCCGTTACGAACGAAGTTGAAGTCACATTTAAGGGTGAATATTGATTCAAAAATCTGAAACCATAGCAAGAGTATGGAAAAGGCGCACCATTCGTAATCGGCATCTGTGCATGGGCAATCTTCTTCGTGTTCCACGGGATCTATGAACTTCTCGCCCACGTAGCAGTTAGCATCCGGTTTTCGCCGACGATACCATTGCTGCGTTCAACGGTAAGTTAACTAGCATATTGTCGAAGATGAAGCGACGCACTTTGTGTCCCATCAGACAGTCCGACTTGCCCGCCCGTGCATACCATCGTTCAAAGTCGCTTTCGCCACATTTCTTCGATCGAGTTTCTGCAAAGTCAAGGAAGACAATCACATAGCGTCCAATGTTATTGGTTTGATCCTTTCGCGCCACTTGGCCTACCAGAAGGAACTTCTGAGATGTGGAGTCCGGAACGGTGGTTAAGACTCTAGCACGCAGTTTGACGCCGAAATTATATGTGCGCCTGATGAAGTTGTTTGTTAACAAGGTCATGATATCAGAGAAGAGATGTCGAACAGGCGTACCAATTTTGCCCCATGTCAAGTGAGTACGAAAGACTATCTGTCCCGTCCTCATCATTCACCGCGATGACTACACTCCCTGAATCTCCAAACTCGTATTTGTGTGCGTCGGTCCGAACCATCGTCCAAGAAAGGCCAGCATCCGTACTGAGGAAGGTATCACAATCTTCGTACGGAAGTAGAGTCCTTCCAATGGAGCCTACACCCATGACAAGACCAGGAGCGGGAGAAGAAAAGATTCTTCCAAAGTTGTGGGGTGTAGTCACAGAGTGAAGATGAAGGGTACAGTCGTCGTCTGCTGGATTGCATGACACTCGTTGGCCATTGGCATCTCTTAGCGGTGCCTGCAGTGGTGCCCAAGAGCTGCCATCGTCGAAAGTAATCATCGTCTTCAGAAGCTTATCTGCCCCTCGCCCTTCAACCTCGTCCGCATTAGCAACGACATTTGCAATCCCAACACCGTCAACACCATACAGCTTCTCAAAATCGACATAACCCATTTCATTTCGATTCGTATCTTGTAGACTCTGAACGAAGAACGTGCCGTTTGAATTGCTCACGAAAAGCGTGCCGATGGTGCTTTGGTCATGAAGAACGACATCGACAGCAAGCGAATGTGTTGTGGATTCCACAATGGTATACGCATTCTCCCTCAATCTCGCAGACGACGCGTGAGGAAATTGAGCTTTGGCCCAAGACTTGGTATCGACGGTAACATAGAGAAGCATCTCTCCGTCATTTGAAGGGGACAAGTCCTTCAGTGCGACAACGGCAAACTTGGAGACGATAGCGAACGCGAAGACACCTTTCGCACTTTTTCCGATACCGAGGTCTTCGACCCTGTTCTCATTCTGGAAGAAGTCTGTGCTTGAAAAAAGCCGGCTAGAGGAGAGCGTGTGATGGGTGCCCGTCTGGGAACTGGTGTCAAAAGCGACACAGTAAATCAAGTCGGGATGGGCTTCGTGTTTGAAATCTTTACTGCTGTGAGCGAATTGGCACCGAGTAGTTTCAGAAAGGAGCAATTTCGGTTCGTCACCGAACGCTTGTTTCGTGTAAAAAGTCTAAAGGAATTATTAAAATCATTAACGGCTAAGAATATTCCGCTCTCACCTCGTCGTGACACACTGCTCCCCAACCTATCCTGTCACACACTGTGCCCTGATATAAGATGTTGCCATATTTCTTCGGATCCGAATGGAAGGAAAGAGGTCGCGCAACGAGGGCCGGCCGAGCAGGCATGTCGAAAGATCGCCATGTCTTCCCTCTATCGTCTGTGCGGTAATGTTTCGTGCCCTTAGTCAGCACAAATGCCTAGAGAGAGATAAGTTAATTCCACATATTCATAAGGCCAATGAAATGCCTCATACGTATTGATTGTCAAACGGATGCTCAACAACCATCGAGGCTTCGCCCTTGGGAATTCCATCCGCGACGTTCCAGGATTTTCCCTCATCCTGTGAGATATATACATTCCCCTCTATCGAGTCGTGGTACACCGCCGTCTGAACGAGGAACAGATCAGTAATTAGAACCCAAGTCCCACCAAGCGCAGCCGAGATTCGCACCGTTGTATCATCGAAGAAAAACAACCTGGCCGGCAAGTTCTGGAAGGAAGTTATTTCATGAGACGGATTTTGGGCAGCAACAAGAGCAAGAAATGGTAGAAGTAGCGAAACTAATAGGGCCCCCGCCCTCCGTCGAATAATCATGGTGGTGGTGGTGGAATGGGAAGTGACACGTTCAAGCCGGGGAGCGCAGTCGCCCTCAGCTGTGAGCAAGCGCTCACTCACGTGACTCAGCTCGGGCGCTTAACTTTTTTTGCGGGGTTCACCGAGCTTTACCGTCATCTTCTTTGACCGTCATGTCAACGCGTCTTCTGGTCCCTGATGCAGATGTCCTCTTTGTTGGCTCTTTTCAATATACTATGTTTCAACTCAAACATTAGTGGCGATAAAAACGAGAATAATGGCTTGCTTATTCCAGAATCCAGGGTACAATCTGGAAGAATGGCAACCATCTTACGGTACTGTTAGCACCGCCGTCGATCTCAGTATAGTTGTACCAAACAAATGAACTAGAGGTTACAGACTGAGGTAGACTAAGGTACGAGGATTTATGCTTGACAGAACAACACATCTAATGATCTTGGAAGACATTCATTCATTACACATACACTTTACGTCCAAGTAAATCTACAGTTTCAAATGACCACCCCTGCGGTCCGGTTCAGAGAACAGTCAAGATAATACCTCAGGAAAAGAGGCACTGCATACTCAGAAACCTTGCTTGAGGTGCTATCATGATCGTTTCCAGATGCCAGTACACAAGGCGCTCTCTTGATGTGATGCTCATCTGATAGACTGAGCCTCGCCGATTATATACCACCCCATACGCTCAGCATTTCCCCAACTTCCCTTGACATTATCAGGCGACTCTCTTCGGAAAAACTAGCTTCGATTATAGCACCTGACGTAGACGCTGTCAAACCGACAAACATAAAAGCTCGTCATTGAGGCAGACCTTCCCGCCAAACAAAATCGATAATGGTCAGCAAACTTGTGGGTGGAATCCTTGGTGCTATTCTGTGCAGCACCACCATTCCTGCAGTGACCGCCATAGATAATGGTGTAGGACGCCTTCCTGGTTCGTGCCTTAAGAATGTTCATACGTCTGAAATGCTTATCGTCTTAACACAGCCCTGGGTTATAACAGTGCGTATTGTCTGTCTTGAAATCCCCTTCACAAAGAGGCTGACACCTCCCAAATAGCATGGAATGCCTATCAGGTATGTCCCGGACACAACTGTCTGTCAACCGTTCACCCAAATCCTTGACTTAGTGTAACATCGACGAAGATTTGATTGTGACAACCGCTCAATTGATGAAATCTCTCGGTCTTCAGGTACGATATCCCGACTCTACTTAATGAAGATCACATCGCACCCTGAAAATATGACTCGGAAGGACGCTGGGTACAACCGTGTGAACCTCGATGATTGCTGGGCCGAAAAGAATCGAAGCGTCAATGGCGACCTCGTTGCTGGTAAGTATTTGTATGTCTTCTTCTATTACGCGTTCCTAGAAAACATCATAGACCAGATTCGCTTCAAGAGTGGAATGAAGAATTTAACCGATCAAATACATGCTTTAGGCTTGTGAGCATATATCTCCTTACCGATTTTCCTTCACTCGCTCACATATTTCTCAGCCATGCTGGAATCGTGTGTCTCGCTTCAATCTTCCCCACTCAACGAAGAATTAATGCAAAATTAAACCATTATATGTAGTACGGCGACTCCGGATTGACCACGTGTGCCGGATATCCTGGATCGTTCCAAAACGAACTTCGGGATGCAACAACTTTTCAAGACTGGGGATTTGATTATCTGAAGTGTGTTCTCTCTTTGACGCCTACAAACGATTATACCTCCTAATTCTGATTTATAGGTATGATAACTGTGCTAGTGAGGATATTATCGCTGGAATCTACTGAAGGTACCCTTCTAAATAGTGCCTTAGCTCCCGATGCAGATATCCTCCGACAAAACACCCTAGGAAGTACGAGTTCTTACGTATAATGTGGCGATCTCGATATTAAGGCTATACTGCAGAGTACCAGCGAATGACGGACGCACTTCGGCAACTAGCCCAAACCAGTGGCCAGCCTCCAATCTTATTTTCCTTGTGTGAATGGGGCGAGGTGAGTCCCAATATGCTTCTACACAATGATGCATATACTAACTTGCACGCCTGCTATGCCATAGAGCCAAGTATGGCTGTAAGTATCCAGCTACTCGCATTTGCTGTCACGCTTATGACTTGCTGGACAAGCTGGGGTAAGGATCAGGGGCATAGCTGGAGAGTGAGTGTGATTTACGCACTCCCTCGTTGTATACTTAGCTCACCCAATGCCCAATTTAGGTAACTGATGATATCGCTCCTCGCTGGGACTCTTTGGCGTACATCATCAACTTGTCAGTCTCTAGCTGGAAAGATTATCCGAGAGGCTCGGACTAACATCATAACACGGCAGCAACTCGTTCATCACTCAGGCCACAGATTTCTACGGCCGAAACGATCTCGACATGGTATGTATCCTTCCTTTTTCGACGATGTGATATCATGACTAAACCAACTTCGCCTATGTATAGCTTCAATTGTACGGTTCATGTTGATCAATCATTATTCCTCGTTTTCGCCTGATGTAAAATCCAGAGGTAACGGTGGTCTTACCTTCGAAGAAGCCAAGTCCCACTTCACTGCCTGGGCATTGATGAAATCTCCCCTCTTAGTAAGTTCTTAACCATTTCAAGCCGACCAATGAATGATTCACCATCTCACACAGATCGGGACCAACGTATGTCTCTTAGACCATCCATACTGTCCACCAATGACCCAGTAACACCCCAATAGTTATCAGCAATAACCCCTGACATCCTAGAGATTCTCACTAACAAAGAGATCCTGGCAATCAACCAAGACCCCATTGTCGGTACTTCAATCTCACCGTTCAGGTGGGGAATTAACGTGCGTGTGTAACTCATGGGGTAGTTTACAATCAATTAAACCGACAATACCTGCATCTTTGTAATCTCCAGCCCGACTGGACAAGCAACAGCAGCTTCCCAGCTCAATACTGGAGTGGGCCTTCCCAAAACGGCATAGTAATAATGCTTGTGAGCACTTCTACTCGTACTCGCATGCTAACACGTCATCTCACCGAAGATCGGTACCCATTTTCAGTTAAACACCCTCAATGAGCCTTCGACGATGTTCTTCACTCTCACTGAGTCCCCTTGGATCCGTGCAGGTCGTCAATATGCTGTTCGGGTGAGTTAATTGATCAATCGATCGCTTGCAACTAAGCTGAGATGGCTCATCGACTTCTCGAACATATCTTTTATAGGATTTGTGGTACCATACAGATAATGGTACCGCAGTACGCAATTTTACCGCGACTGATGTTCCTCCCCATGGTGTGGTTGCTCTGTTGTTGCAGGATGCGGGAGATGAACCAGATGTCATCTAATCAACTCACGTGTGCGTATCAGTTGCGCAGAACGAAACGTTTCGATACTCACGCTACATACGTAGTATTTATGAGATAGACGGAATACATCTATCTAAGCTTAGTGATGAAGCGTGTATGTATGTGTATGTAGGCAAGCCCTGTCCAATCCAAACATGAGTATGGAATGTGAGTCATAGAAGCAAAATCTGAGAATGTTCATTCTCAAACGGGATATGACCTTGAGATTTTCCATTGAAAAATGTGTATTGGGTAATTGGGTAAGGTATGCCATGATACCTCCGTTAAGACACGGATATGATGACCGTACGTAGATATGTAGTTATTTAAACACGACAACAAGACACGACGTATGTATATGTAGTACTAAAGCAGATGCCAGATAGTAGATGAGCGGGGGGACGATAAATAAAGCATACAATCCAAATGTACAAAACAAGTCCGAGTGAGAATTGATTGGAGAAGATAAAGTAAGTAATGCAGAACAATACACTGTGTAACTATGCGAAGCCGAATGAATAAGAACCGAAGAATGAAAACAAAAGATGCCGAAGTGTGGCGTTCACTGAACGCTTAGCGTTGTTGGCGTTCTGTGAAGAACGCGACGAGGAGATGATGGTGTTGGTCGTCGATAGTCGAAGGCATCGAGGCAAAGGTTACTAAATGAGGCGAGAGGTGAGGTGGGAGGGGTATATATGGTGTCGATACCTGCGAACAAAAAAGGTTCGTTTCCATGAACACGAGGACAAAAGAATCACTAAGAGTGCTCACTCTTACGGGTTGGATTCCAAGAAAGTGGCGATAGCGGCCTCGAGACGAAGGATACCGAGAATGAAGTAGTGAGATCACCAAATTCGTATAAGAAGGCAGGAGAACACGTATAGTTCTCCTTATCTTTGTTGCTGGACGTCGGCATCGGTGCTCCAGTAATCGTCGTAGGGATCTCATCGTCCTTCACCGGGTGTGCTACGCGTGAGGGTCCTCGACGGCGTTCGGTGAGGCTGACGATTTCCAGGGCCTCCGCAGCAGTCTGCCGTCCAGTGATCGTCTCGGGTACTTCGTTTTGCTTCACGTAACGGGTGGAGCAGAACGGTCCTCGACGACGGTCGGTGATGCTGACGATCTCTAGACCGATGCTCATATCATCTAATGAAGATGGGTCAGTGACAGGACGAAATGGAGGTTAGATTGGGAGAACGCACCATGCACCTCATCGTCGTTGGGAAGGGTGGCGAGCTCATCTAGCCCATACCCGAGAGCGCCTAGTACAAGGTCATCGAGGTAGTACATGATTTTGAGGCGTTCTTCGCGAGATATAGTCAAGGGAAGAAGGGGCGGTTTATGTGATGGGGGGAAAACAACGTCGGAGCCGCGCCAACAAGTGTTTTTATAGATACTTAGACGCTTGACGCTTTGGCTATGTGACACTATTTACGATGATTGGATTTCCTATAAAGGTATCCAGGCGACAAGGGATGCCGCGAATCTTTCAGAACCCTGATAATCACCTAAGTTTATGCCTCGGATTAATCGACGTCAATTTTCAAAAGCATAACTCACTTCTAGCCGCCCATATACGCAACCTACAGGCAGAGATGTCGGACATATACGCGTTCATTTACTATCAAACTCCAATCACAATTCTGACTGACCTGGTGGCGACACTGCAAAGGAAGCATGTGATGGACCAAGCGCCAATAGCAACACGAGGACAAAAAAACCAGCAAAAAGCAAAAAATCGATTATTGTCCCAAATCTAGTGTGGGTCCAAGTGTAAGCCACAACAATAGCGAAGAATCGGTAGATACAATCTCACTAGTAAATCGTTTGATTATCCTTCAATCCCGAAGATCTCGCCCATCGCAACCGTATTGTGAAGACTTGAAGAGCGACGTTTAGGAGATAATGGTCTCTTGAGAAATGAAGAGGTACAGTAACGCGCCATTGACGCGTACAAGACGGCAACTTAAATACAACAATCGACTCTGATGAGAGGACAACGCGTCTTGGTGGCGAGAAACAAGCCGTTGCGACACGAGGCAAGCGTCCCTGAGAGTTACTGCCGGCAAAGTACGCTGGCCGGCACTTTGACCTTTGGGCGCCTACTTCCTCTCCCTTAACGGTCACTTGAAAAGAACTGTACAGCTTTTCCAGATTATCAGCACAATGGCGAGGTGAGGTAGCTTGATTCTCCATTTAAAAAAGATTGTACTAACTCAGCTAATCTGTTCGAAACAGTACATGACACACGAGGCGAGAATAGCAAGCATTTCGTGAGGTAGCACCCGGATCTTGAGGACACTCGTATTCTCTGAGTATATTCCAACTTCGTTTCAGAATCGTTCCTGCTATATGCGCCGAAGCTCGGGCACAGCGGTACTCTCGGCTTTTACGCAGCAGCAATCAGCGATAAGTACATACGATTGCGAGGTTTTCAACAGGTTTCAACTTCGCTGGCTATCAAAACGCGCCAGTGGAGAATTCCGTCATTAATTTGTCCTTCCTCGACTTTACAGCTTATTGGCATATTGTCATTCCGCCGGCTATGTATCATTCTACGCAGAAATCGATTTTGAACGCGAGGCCTCTGGATGGAAGCGTACACTGCATTGTGGCACAATGCCGGAGTGCTGGCGTAAGCTCGGGATACTCTGACGTGCAACATAACACAAATGAAGCGCAGCTATCATCATTCCATACGAGGGAAGTTTGGATGGCCTGCATGGGCACTGTCGTGTCCTCGGAAACGTGTTCAGATTCCTGAACAAGCCTGAAATGCACGTTAAGGCATGAATGTTGAAGATCAACCCCAATGCCAAGCGTATACTAGCTGGACCAGAAATGGAACTTTAGTATGTCGTTCCAACCGAGATTCTATGATCATGTATACTGACACTTCCCTCCAGCCTTGAGAGAAGTAAGAAGCCCATCCAGATCCCAGCTTCTCAGCTCGTGTTTCAAATAGAACACCTATGCAATGCAATACTGTATACACGAGCAGATCATGACATACGGATCAAAAAACGAAGAAAGTTCGTTTTTTCCTCAACTTATCTGAGTCTGAATCTGCAATGGATCTGACGAACTACAAATGTCTGTTTCGTATTTGGAAGCGATAGGCTTTATGATAAAAGGTAGCCTGTAATCATTAATGGTGCCTGCTTCAACTTGACTCGAACCTGACTTGAGGCGACCCTTCTTAGCCCTTCCTTTGTGTGTCCGAAGACCGTTACGGGCCGGATTTCGCCTCGACTGCTACGTCGTAAGTACGCATAAGATTTGCTTCGCTCGAGGATCCTAAACACTTTCTTCTGAATGCCTCAAGAGTGCATAGAATACGTAAGTATGTATGAACACTCGGATCCATCTCCGTTCTTCACGCACACGAAGTCGAAAAGCTTTGGTAAGGGACAGCACAATCTCCACTATAGATACGGACAGTGCGCACATGCATTGTAATTGAAAGACTGGTAAGTACACTTACTTCCCGTCATCGTTCGATTCAATTTCTAAAGTCCAGCTGATGCATACATGCAACATAGCTGCATATCTTGCTTATCTACAAAGGGAGTGGGGGGCATTTATGTTCGGCCTGGGATTTCCCCAGCTCTTGGGCAGCCAGTTCGCTCCCGCAGTAGACAGCGAGTATGTATCGTAGATAAGAGGCTTGAAAATCTACTGAAGTTCCTACAAGCAAGGCGCGAGGCGGGACATCGCTCAACTATACTGGGGCCTCGGCACCGGCAGCCGAAAATGTGCTCGGCTTTCACGGCACCCGACCCAGCCCGATAATCCTTGAATTGACTTCATCACAGGTGAACTGCATCCATGCTGAATCTATGGCCAATCCGTGTACACAACTGTGTATTCCAAATCGTTTTACTTACAAGAAACCAGATATAACCGTGATCAGACAATTTACGGTTCCAAATGAATAACAAGGAAGCGTGAACAACAAAATTTTCCCTGAAATCGGAAGTCATACACGAACACCCTTACGAAAACCACAATACCATATCCTCGACACATCCTGATACTAGCTCTCTTCAGTACTATAATCAGGAGGTTCATCCGTCAATTCCCTTGCCCAATCCGAGTCAACCCTCGCTTCTAAAACACTGACTCGCCCAATGAGATGTCCAATCATCTCCCGCAGCGAGGTATCGTGAGCAGAATCCAGCGATAGTATCTGCAGTCTGAGCTGACCCGCCTCTTCCTGTATTTGAGCTTGACGTTTAGTGAGACGCAGGGGTAGTGTCGGGGAATAGGGAGGTGTGTGGGACACGATGTCACTGGGTACTGCATTTGAGGATCGTTCAACAAAATTTGTTGTATCGTCGTTTTGAAGAACAGATGGAATGGGGGCAGATGGTACCGGTTTCTCTCGATCCAACCACTGTGAATCCCTGTGCTGACAGGGGGAATTGTTCCGCTTTGAACGTGGACTGATAGTATTCATTGCAGGCTTCAACTTGTAAGGGTGTATAATGCGATCGTATTTGACGCTAGAGTCTTGAGACTCCACGTCAAAGCACGAACAAGGTTGACAGCGAAGAGACGCTGTTAGTTCATTCATCCTATGCGACGTGGAAGCATGACGGCGACGGAGACACAGAATGATGGCGCCCAGGGAAAACAGTATTGTTACTCCTCCTCCCACACCAATGATAAGAGCCGGTGAAGATATTGAAGTACCTGTCGGAGTAGGACTAGCGGATGTGTTGCTAGGGATATTTAAGGCCATGGCAGTCCTGGTATGACTTGAGATATACATTCGTAGAAGACTGGCGATATGAGATGATACGCACGAAGATGATACATGCTCCTGAGTGGCGCTGGCACTACCGCTGATATCATAATTACTATTGTCACAGGCCGTCAAAAATTAGGATACAGGTTTGAGAAGGATACGCACTTGGCTGTGATTCCCGACGTTGAAGTACTACTTGACGAACTTAAAGTCAAAGTGGGTCTTGTAGTCAAAGTGGGTTTAACTACCACTGAAATTTCAGTAGCGTAGAACGGTTTACTATTCCTGAGGTGAAATACATCAGTCAGCGAGCTCCTTTGAATATGTATCAACACGCACTGAGCATCTACAGCAAGGAGTTCGAAGAGGCTAGGAGGAATGTTATCAAAACACGTCGTTTGGCACTCAACTGAGTACTTACCCAGCATTAGCAAAGAAAATGGGAGCAGTTCCATTATGATTTGTAGAGTCTGGGACTGGAACTGGCGTCGACTTCGCACCCGGACCATGTGTTTCATCGAGCTGGACCTTCTGAAAAAAGAACTGAACATTTGGATCCTGCTTCTCGCGGGACCAAGCAAAACTAATCGTCGTTTCTGCTGGGGCCGGGCTTGAAGGGAAAGTAACGTTGAGCGAGGTAACCGCGGTCACGAAAAACACTGCGAGAAAGTCGATGAGACGTTGGCAAGCTTGAGAGAAGTTCAGGACACATACAGAGGACCAAGACGCATTCCAGCCTGCTGCGAAGCGCATATAAGAGTAGGGCCATGCCAGATGTCTGCTTGAAGGGAATAATGGCGAAACGCCTTGGACTTTATACTCATACTAGATCACAATATGATGGTGACAACACCAGCCTACTAGATTTGGTGAAAAGATGAGAAATCAGCACTTCAAGCTTAAGCGCTTAAGCATTCACCATCATGACAACTGAAGCTTTGAAGCGCTCTAAGTGGACACTGACCATTCCGGCGAGTGAAAACACCGTCTAGTACTAGTACGTGTTCAGAAACGTGCATGTCCTCCTGAATACAAGATAAAAGAAGCTGGGGGTGATGTTTGACGAAGCGTTGATGAGAGTCGACAGTTAATCGTTCTATGAACGTCACGGTAGTGAGAGAGCGGGAACAGGCGGGAACTTGTTGAAGTCGTGCACGGTCCATTTCTCTGACTTCCGATCAATTCGCATTTTACCCACGAGTGGCTATCTGCTTTCGATTCCTCAACTTGCCTTCAACTTACCTTCAACTGTTCAACTTCCTTGGCATACCGTATTATGATTTGGTGCACCATCAGTACATGTACATGCTCGCATTCTACACGAATCATTGTACGATGCAACCAATGGGCGCCAGGTACCTAGGTGTCTATCCTAAGCGTCAAGGATAGGCAGCGGTTCGGGCACTGGCAGGGCAAAATCATGTAGTATGGTACGGAAGTAGTATTGATAAACCGGAGAGTCCAGACTTATCGGTAAATCGCGTAAGTACCTCTTCCTCACGCGTCGACACCATCCAGGTCGTCTACATGCTTGCTCATTTGACTTGCAGCGTAACATCGTTCACATTGTAGTTAAGCGTAGATTCAAGGACTGCTGAAAACCTCTTCTACAACGGCCACCACGGTCAATTTTTCTGTTCGATTCCGAATCCAGCGCAGTGTCGTCAATCCCAGTCTTCACTAAATCACTATTTCTCAATTTGAAGCCTTTACGTTTCATCATTCCTATCAACAGTGGCTGTACCCTGCTGTACCTCGATTTTTGCGGGCATGTGAAAGCTTTTCCCTGTAAGTCATCGTACATCAGATCTAGAAAGCGTTCACGCGTTCACGACTCCTCAGTTCATATAGGTACTGAGTCTCATAGACTTCTTCTCCTCAGCAACCTCTTATGTACCGACTCTGTCACAAGCCCAGATTCCTCCGCATCGCGCGCATCGCATGGATCAGCAACCTTCCACAACTTCCTTGGATGATGGCTGACGTACGTCGTAAATAGTTAGCTGGAGGATTGCCGCAAGGAATGACCTTCGCTTATCTCCTGTGATGACGGGCGAGACCTCCTTGTTGCAAGTGTGCTAGACAGGCATGTTGGAAGTCCTGCAGTCTGACTGCGACCATGATGCTAGATATCGGGAAGACCTTTGTCTGTGCGAAAAGATCGGTTGGCTCTCGTTTCGACTCAATTCGCGGTGCTTTCCGGCGCCATCTCCCGAAGGTTCTTATATGCGAAGGAAGCCGCTTGCAGAAGGAGGGATTCATTCTGGCCGATACAAGCAGAAAGGATCCAAATCTACAAATTGTTCTCATCACATGTACGAAACCTGAACAAAATTTTCATCTCATCGGTCCATCTTCACTAATGATGACAAGGCCGAGGCTCGTCCGTCAATCCTCTCGCCCAATCCGAATCAGCTCGCGCCTCTAAAATCCTCATCCGTGTAATGATTTGTCCGATCTCTCGGAGAGTGTTATCTTTAGCGGAACTTAGCGCAAGTACCTGCTGTCGCAATTGACCTGCCTCTTCCTGACTTGTCGTTCGGTGAGAGCCAAAGATTGGATGGAGGGTGCCAAGGATTCGATGATACTTATCGCCCGCGATGAGCGTTCTACTTCAACCCTGATGGACGTTCCTGAGATCCCCAGCGTTGACGTTATTGAAGAAGTCATTTTGACACTGGAAGAAGTGAAGATAGGTAGTTGATCATAACAATGCCATTGTAACGTGCTAACTTGAGATGTGAGTCTACATGAATACAGGTTAGTTAATTTCTGCGCGATTTTATTTGCATATAAGGCGTACCGGTGATAGTCTCAAAGTCAAAGCAAGCGATACGACGCCGGGATACGGATTGAAGCGACCTTAAAAGGTTCATGTCCGGACTGTTCGGAGCGGCACCGGGATTGCTGACAAACACTGTTGGACATCGATTCACATTTGGCCCTTCCCCACTACATACCATCATCATGGTGCGCTGTCCGCCTGGCTCGGATTCAACGTTTAACATTCACTTACGGTGCTTGATGTAGGCGTCAACCTGGGATAAAATCCCGGCTAACCTTCAAAAAGTCTTCACCGATGGGTGGCTCCAGGACAGCAACACAACATTAACACTGGCCGAACACCAAGCAAAGATTGCTTCAGCGTTGAGTAACTTTTATGGTGGTCCCGACGAGGTGTACCGTGCCTTGAGGGAAGTTCCAGGCGACCCCCCTATCTTTGACGAGGTAATTTCTCTTGGTACTCTTGCACCCCTTTCTGACGCTAATCGCTACGTGTAGGGCCGCGACTTCCCTCCTGATATTCCTTGCTCTGTTTTTGCCAATGGAGACCTTCGAATCTTCTTCTGTGAAGAGCGCTCACCAATTAAAGGCCTACTCAGCCTCTGGTTTGGCAGGACGACGGATCCTCACCATAAAGGAGATAGACGCAGAGATTGTATTCAATGGATGCCTGCCGACTTTGACTTGAAGGTCCAGGATCCGGCGGGTCGTTGGATCGAGGTTCACCGACCACGTAGATTCCTCGGTGGCACTCGAATCCGAGTGACCTATGATTCTGGTGGTGGTCGTAAGACCCAAGAAGTGATAATACCATATTCACCAGAACCAAACGTCGACGTTGCGATGCTTGTGAATAATTCTTGATCAATCCATCATTTTTTCTGTGTTTCTATTCCCATTGTTCATGTGGGCAGGCCCCTTCTCTCGTTCAATATCTCTTGATTGTAGGTTAATTGATTGTGCCCACTGTAGCTATCTCGGGTTTACGCAGACATGGCGTTACATTGTGGCTAATACAAGCAGAAATGGTCCAAAAAATACAAAATGGTTGGATCATATGTACGAGACCTGAATAGAGTTTCATCTCATCGGTCCATCTTCACTATAATAACCAGGCGGAGGCTCGTCTGTCAATCCTCTCGCCCAATCCGAATCAACTCGCGCTTCTAGAACTCTCATCCGTTCAATGATATCCCCCATCATCTCTCGGAGGGAGTTATCTTCAGCAGAACTTAGCGCAAGTACCTGCTGTCGTAATTGACCCGCCTCTTCCTGGATTCGGACCTGCCGTTCAGTGAGAGGCAACGATTGCACGGAAGGAACGCGGGACTCGATGATGCTAATGGTCTGCGATGACCGTTCGAAAGGATTTGTCTCGACCTGCGGGAAGGACTCGTCATCATCAGTAGACGGTGCTTGTTGCTCCGTAGTGATATCAAGTTTGAGGTCGTATGGATTTACGGCAAGAGGACCGCAGTCATTGCTACCCAACCACTGAGACTGAACATCGTTGCTCTTGTGTCCTGCACGAGGTCGACGCCGAAGACACAATGCTAAACTTGAATGAGAGGTGGAAGCTCGACTCCGCACCATTATAGCTTCCTTGAAGGTAGATATGTGGCGACGTCTTCGGTAGCGGATACACAGGAAAAGCCCAGCGATGAGGAACAGAAAACCAATTGTTCCGATGACGATGCCGATGATGGTCGCAGTACTTGGTTGAGATGATGATGTACCTTGCGATGAAGGTTGTCCGTCCGGAGCACCAGTGCTGCCAGTGGCCGTCGAAGTCTTCGCAGCAGAACTACTTGTTCTTTACCCTCCCTCCAATTAGCTTGGTGAAAAGCCTACAGATGATAATGATATACACACAACTCTTCGGTCCCCACTGTAGCTGGTGCATCTCCAGACTCGGAGGTCCTACGATGACTCATGAAGTGAGACGAGATCGATATTGAAAATCAAGCCGCAAGCCGCATACTATTACCTTGAAATTGACGTGGCCGGCGGGAGCAAAGATCTGAGCGTAAATGAGAAGACGAAAGAAGGACATTTACTCTCGAACTTACCCAGTTGCAACAGTACTAGGATCTAGGGAAACGGAGGTGTTTTCCGTTTCGAGTATTGAAGCGTCCGAACTACTATTTGACAATTAAAACAGGGCAGTTAGAATTCGTCGATTACTCACCTAGAAGTAGTATCTACGTCGGATGTACCAGTGCTGGCCGTCGAAGTCTTCGCAGCGGAACTACTTGTTCTTAACCCTCTCCCATTAGCTTGGTGAGAAGCCTACAGATGATAATAATATACACACAAGTCTTCGGTCCCCCCTGTAGCTGGTGCATCTCCAGACTCGGAGGAGCTACGATGAAGTGAGACGAGATCGATATTGAAAAATCAAGCCGCAAGGTGCATACTATTACCTTGAAATTGACGTGGCGGTAAGCGAAGATCTGAGCGTAAATGAGAAGACGAAAGAAGGAGATTTACTCTTGAACTTACTCAGTTATAAAAGTAATAGGATCGAATTTTTCTATGTGAGTGGAGGTGTTTTCCGTTTCGAGTATTGAAGTGTCTGAACTACTATTTGACAATTAAAACAGGGCAGTTAGAATTCGTCAATTACTCACCTAGTAGTACTGTGATCCTCATTGGATGTACCGGTGCGACTAGGAGGGACCGTGACGGCCGACATCGTCCTACCCAAAACTGAACCAACGTCTGTTGAAGGGGCCTGACGGTCCCGGTCTGAATGTGAATATCAGTCAGATTGCAGGTTCCCCAAAAAGCACTTCAAACGATGTATACTCGTTATGAATCTGAAATGCCTTGTCTACTACACTTCAGAAAGGGAAGGTTTGAGCTTGAGCTGGTAGAGAAGAATCACTGGTACTGTCGAAACTTTGGCGGGGGACATCAATCGTAGCCTGAGCGACGACCCTCTTATCTATGGTATTTCCATGTTGTCCGGGATTTCATCAACTTGAGTGATGATCTCGAAGATGAGACTCATCTTTATTGCCCATAGTAGACAGACTTCTCTGCCTTGGATGCATCAATCCGACAACCTGAGACCATCTTACAAGTGCGACACATACTCCACGGCAACTGGATGATGAAATCATCAGCAACTTGAACAAGTTTTTTATATCTGTGTACGAAGTGAAAGATTCAGAAGTTGACCTCATCATAACCATCACCTTACCGACGAGGGGAACAAAGTCGAACCCCAACACGAAGCACAATGATAGACTCGGACGCTCGTGAGTGACCTTGACATTCGCTGCAACTGGCCTGTTTCCGTCACGTCGTTCCCTTTTGAGTGTGATTCTGTGAGACAGTTCAAAACTATGAGCAGACACAAGCCAAAGAAGAAGAGGAAGAAAGGAGGAAGAAAAATATAAGTATCAAGGCGCGCTGCAGTTCCTTGTACGCCGACCATCTGGTTCATTTCCAATTCGACAAGGCATATTTGTGTGGAGAAGACTTGTGAATACATGAGATAGGTTACAAGCTAACGCTGTCCAGTTTCATATGATCGTCTATAGGCGAATATCAAAAGAGGAGGAAAGATACATCGATACAATAACAATGTTTATTTGAGATGGGTCAGAAATGTCAATGTTCCCGGCACCATATCGCGCCCGACCGTACGTCTAATCAGCTGACGGGTCATCCGGGGAGCTTTGCCGTACTACTCGCGACAAACTAGGTCAAGTACCTCCGGTTACGAGAGACAGAGAATCGAATGGATGCAGTAGTTGGGGGGGGTGAAGAGGAAGTGACCATCGTGGAGTATATCGCAATGCCGCTTATCGAACTTTCTTCGAAGCCGTATCGAGGCCTCAGTGAACCACCGAGTCTCTATGTCTCAACGTGAGAGGCACCGAACCATCTTGACTGAAATAATCAGGAGGGGGTTCGTCCGTCAAGCCTCTCGCCCAGTCCGAATCAGCGCGCGCTTCCAAGACCCTCATTCTTTCAATGAGTTGTCCCATCATCTCCCGGAGAGAACTATCTTCAGCAGATCCTAGCTCAAGTACCTGCTCTCGTAAGTGACCCGCCTCTTCCTGAATTTGCACTTGTCGTTCGGTGAGAGCAAACGATTGGATGGAAGTTGTACGGGATTCGATGCTACTAATCGCCTGCGACGAGCGTCGGACAGCGTTTGTCTCGACCTGTGGGACAGATATGCCATTAGCAGATGGCTCTTGCTGCTCTGTGCTGGCATCATTATTGAGGTTGTATGGGTTTACGACAAGAGGACGGTCTCTGGTACCGAAGCACCAGTGAGACTCGACATCGTTGGTCTTGTGTCCTGCACGAGATAGACGCCGAAGCCACACTGCTAGACGAATTGGCACCCTGTCTTTTGAGTGTAATTGTCGATGTCTTTGATAGCGGATACACCAGACGAGCATGGCAATGACGACGATAAAACCAATTACTATTCCGGTGCTGATGACGATGATCATCACAAAACGTTGCGATTGTTTGGTGCCTGCGCCAGTGCTGGTCGTCGAAGCCACAGAGGTCGAACAACTTGCAGTAGTAATAGGATTCGTCGCAATCTTTTTCAAACGGCTTGATCTTCCCAAAAAGCTGTGGCTATTGCCGATTTGCCAAATAAAATTTAATCATGAAAAACGTACTCAGTGGGAATTGAAGGTGTTGTGACACTGTCTGACGGGTGAACCAGGGTTTCCTTGCATAAATGTTGTGAGAGCTCACCTTGTTGAAGGACCACCCGTCGAAGTAGGATTAGTTGCTACTGTGACTTCAGTGGTGTAGAATGGTTGCTCGTTCCTGAGGTCGAACAATTCAGGTTAGTGAGGATTTCAAAGTACTTACTTATACGCACTAAATATTCACAGCCAGAATTTCAAAGACACTGAAAGAGACTTATTAGCACCGCAAATTTCTGTGAACGAAGTACCGACCCAGCACGACTGAAGAAAATGGGAGAAAATCCTTCATTCTGGTCAGAGATTGTGACTGCAACTGGCGTCGACTTGACAGTCGGACCTCCCGGCTCATCGAGCTTGATCTTCTGAAAGTAAAACTGTATGTTTGGTTCATTTTGGTCTCGAGACCACGCAACGCTGATGGTCGTTGCAGCAGGAGGACTTGTAGGAAAAACAATACTGAATGAGGAAACACCGGCCACGAACCACACTGCAATCATCCAGACACTCAGAATAACATTTTCAAAGGAATAGGTAGACGCACAAAGGAATACAACACGTTCAAGCCTGGTGCGAAGCACAAAAGACACCATGGGGCGTATATGAGAGGCTGGATAGAAAAAGCCAGGGTTTTATGCTCAAAACAGATCACTGCGCTGGATTCTTTAAGGATCGCGGGAGTGTCGAGCTGTATCATGACATTGCCTCATCAAGTGGTACAGCAGCTTTCATCGTGATGGTTGGAGTTCTCTGTAGCTGAAAAGAACTGTGTTTATCAATTACGTTTTTTTTCCATAGGCAACATCAAGAATATCACGCACCCATCGCTTTTCTTGATCCGCGACCGTCACCATCTCTGTCTTTTCCCACGCTCAAAAACGAGCAACGGAAGAGGCAGCCTCGATTTTGACGCCGTTTCATAGTTAAAAGCAATAAAAACTCTCTATTACTTCCCAAAACCAACAATACAAAATGCCAACACCCTCTGGCAACAACCCAACTCAATCTAAAAGTCGACAGGTCACACTGAGCGACACGGGTGGGCTTCTAGGATACCAAACGAACCTCACCCCTCCGTCACAGCCCAGCCCAACAGACAACCCAGCTCCGACAACATCGAACACCACAACGACCACCGGAACCCAATCACGTCCACTCCGAAACAAAACCACCCAGGACTCCACAGGCAACAATCTCGATATACTATATAAAAGAGGATTCATCCTACGCGATCCCAAGAGCTTCCAGCCCAATTGCGACGAATTACTAGATGCACTCACAGGCATAGCAGCAGACAAAAAATCAGTAGTGGGAGAAACGGCGAAAATGTTGACCGCGCTCAGTCGCAGTCTCAACAGGGCATGGAAGGAATACCAAGCGGACTTCATCACAAACGAGGTAACGTCTCAAATTCTACCTGCCATAGAGCAATTGAATTCGGTTTCAGACCTCAAAACTACATTTGAACAACACACTGCCACAACAACGGAACTGCTCACCAATACCCAATCCCAACTGGTCACTTTAACGAAGGATCTACACGACCTACAAGATGCCCTCCGTTCCACACCTCCAATGGGTACTCCCGACTCCACCATGAACAACGCTACTCCTCGCACGTATGCGCAGGCCACCTCAGGACCACGCGCTCCGATGATCGACAATCAACGAATGAAAGCGCAGGAGGAAATACGACGACGGCGAATTATTCTATCCAGCCCTACCACCGGCTCAGGCGACGACCATAGCAAGCTCTCTCCATCCCAACTCGTCACCCGGCTTAACGACATCTTAGCAGAGATGGCAGCCCCGACCGAATATAAAGTGGTTCTTGCGACAACCCTCAAAGGCAACAACAAGATCCTCATGGAGCTATCTTCCACCAACGCGGCCGACTGGCTCAAACAAATCGCACACGAAACGGAATTCACGACACGTCTTGGCGGCTCGTATACAATTGCACAAAAGCATCACCCGATTATCGTTAAATTTGTCTCGATCTCATTCCCAGCGGAAAACGAACGCGAACTTCGACAGCTAGAAAACGATAATGACTTCAAAGAGCGCAGCATAATCAAAGCTAAATGGGCTAAGTCTCCAGCTTACCGTCGACAGGGACAAGAAAAAGCTCACCTCATTCTTCACTTTTCAGACCCTGACACTGCGAACAAAGCTGCCATGTTTGGGATACTCTTCACCAAGAGCCACCTTCGATGCACTGCCGAAAAAGTCATCCCGGAAGAGATACGATGCTACCATTGTCAGCGACTAGGCCATTTCTCCCACAACTGCCCCAAACGAAATGAATCGCCAACGTGCAGCGGTTGCGGAGGTGACCACGACTCGAAAAGCTGCACCACTGAATCCGTACGATGTGTCAACTGCAACTCCACCGAACACTCTAGCCGTGATCGTGACTGCCCCGAATTCATCAAACGATGCTCCCTTCTTCACATGCGACAACCAACCAGCACACTCCCTTACTATCCATCGACGGAAGAATGGACATGGAACCCTTCACCTGCGAATGCACCTCGTGCATCTGAACCCACTAGGGAGTTTTCAGCTACCATTGAAGACCTCGCTCGTCACCAACAAACAACGTTAGACGGTGTTCTTCGCCCACGCCGCTCCATCCTGAATGGTGCCAACAGCACCCCACTTGGCAAGCGTCATGCCCGTATCGACAACGAAGCCACGGCCGACCCACCATCTACGTCAGCAGCGCTAAGAACAACCCCAGAGTCCACCAGCCTTGACGGATGGGACAATAATGTCTGAAACACCATCTTTCCTCAACTCACTGCGCATACTCCAAATGAACATGCATAAATCCAAAGCCGCGGCTTATGATCTCATTAACGAAACCTCCTCTTCTTCCGCACTTCACCTTGCTTACGATATTTTATGTCTACAGGAACCATGGCAGGATGCATACAACAACGTACGACACGGCAACCGATGGCACCTGATATACCCCACGTCTCGCCTCTCTATCACGTCCCCGACACGATCTGTTCTACTCGTCAACAAAGCTTTAACCACCAACCAATGGCAGCAATTCGACATTCCGGGCACTAACAATGTAACCGCAATCCAATTTACAGGCACCTATGGAAGGATTACTGTCATCAACATCTACAACGACGGCAACCACGACCTCACCCTCGAGCTTCTGCGAACACATCTCGAAAACAGCAGACCGCACTATTGCACCAACGATAACGATTATGTTATTTGGGCAGGGGATTTCAACCGCCACCATGCACTATGGGAGCCGATGGAAAATACTCAACTCCTCACAACTACCTACCAGAAAAAGGCCCAGGTCTTACTCGATCTTGTCACCGACTTCGACATGGAAGTAGCCCTACCTCCAGGCATCCCAACATTCCGCGCCGCCACCTCGGGCAACTGGACACGACCAGACAATGTTTTCGTGTCACGAAACGCCAAACCACTAGTGGTTGCATGCGATACCTGCCCACATCTCAAAGGCCCTGAAGCTGACCATCTCCCCATAGAAACTATCATTGACGTTAACCTTCTTCCCACCCAGGACAAGACCACACGGAATTTCCGCGCGACCGACTGGGAGCACTTCGAAAAGCAACTCGCACCGAAACTACGCCGCATTGGTACACCATGCCCCATCACTAATGCAGAGGAACTTAACAGGGCAGTATCTGACCTCACCACAGCCCTACAGGAAACCATTGAGGCCGTCGTTCCAACCATAGAACACTCACAACACATCAAGCGATGGTGGACTGCAGATCTGACACGGATGAAGAAAACCCAGAATCGGCTAAGTACCATCGCTCACAAACTTCGAACTGATCATGCTCACCCGATACACCAACAGCTGAAGACTCATGAGAAGGCATACGCGAGTGCCATCCAGGCTGCAAAACGTGTTCACTGGGAAACTTATCTCGATACCGTCACGCAGGACAACATCTACCAGGCCGG
The DNA here is from genome assembly GCA_028554645.1 of Omphalotus guepiniiformis. Lineage (NCBI taxonomy): Eukaryota > Fungi > Basidiomycota > Agaricomycetes > Agaricales > Omphalotaceae > Omphalotus > Omphalotus guepiniiformis. The sequence continues at coordinate 387,170 of JAQOOI010000017.1, forward strand.
CAACTACGCAACAACCGATTGGAGCGAATCCAACCCAACCACTCTACCAGCGCTAACAGTAACAACTGGAAACACCACACATACCGTTACCTCTAATGAGGACAAGGCTGAAGTGCTATGCCAAACCTTCTTCCCTGAGAAGCCACCCCTCCACATACCCTCCACGACTAAACCCATTCACGAAACGGTCGATCATCCTCTACTCATCACCGAACAACGCATCTACCAGCGCCTCACATCTCTATCTCCTTACAAAGCCCCTGGTCCTGATGGCATACCCAACATAGTGCTAAAGGAAACTGCCCATCTCCTCACTCCATTCCTCCTCGAAATCTTTCGGGCCATATGCACTCTAAAAATCTACCCTTCCGCTTGGCACCTCTTCATCACTGTAGTCCTCCGAAAACCGGGTCGTAAATCATACCGGGTCGCTCCTTCGTACCGCCCCATTGCGTTATACTGCACTATGGCAAAGGTCCTCTCTGGCCTAATTGCGGAAGACATCACCTTCTTCACCGAAAAACACCACCTCATACCCAACACTCAATTTGGAGGACGCCCAGGACGGATGACCACTGACCACATACACCTCCTGGTTAACCGAATACAGCATGCATGGCGAAACAAGAGAGTTGTTTCAGTGCTTTCACTCGACATTGACAGTGCTTTCCCTAATGCGGTCCCAGAACGACTTCTACACAACATGCGACGAAGAGGCGTCCCAGAGGAATATGTCCAATTCACAGAATGCTTGCTCAACGGTCGACGAACACAGCTTCGCTTCGGTGATTTCACCTCCGATATTTTCAACGTCACCAACGGCATTGGCCAGGGCGACCCTATCTCCATGATTCTCTTCCTATACTACAACGCTGACTTTCTAGACATTCCTCTAACGCCCAAACAAAAACAACCAACCTTCAGTTTTGTCGATGACATGTCGGTCTGTGCTGAAGCAAACACACTTGCCGAAAGCACAGCCCTGCTCCAAACCTTCATGGAAAAACGCAATGGTGGATTCGCCTGGTCCCGCCGTCACAACTCCACTTTCACGCCCATAAAACAATCCATCATGCACTTCTCCAGGCGAACGGTCCCTGACCCCTCCCGACCGGGGAAATACATGCCGGAACCTCACCCCACTCTGTTCCTCCAGAACGAAGCCATTAAAGAGAAAGTTCACACCAGGATACTCGGCATCGAAATCGACAACAAACTCAACTGGCATGAACAAAGGACGAATGCGGTCGCCAACGCTACAAACATTGTCATGGCCTATCACAGGCTTACTCGTGTTGCAAGGGGAATACCAATGAAACTCATGAGACGTCTTTACCTCACTGTTGTTATGCCCAAACTGACCTACGGAATTAGTGTCTGGTACACCCCGCCACACTATAACCCTCAGGCTCAATCCAGAAGACGAATAGGCTCTGTAACCGCTCTGAAACAGCTCACCTCAGTACAACGCAAAGCTCTATTGACCACGTCCGGCGCCTACCGAACCACTCCTACTGACTTTCTTGAATCCCAACTCAATCTAATGCCCATGGATCTCTACCTAGAGCGAAAATGCCACGACGCCCTCACCCGCATCTACACCCTACCTGCCTCACACCCCCTTCATCACATCTCACGGACCTCCTATACCCGCCGGAACATCAAACGTTACCCTGCTCCGCTACACCTTCTACCTAGAATCCTGCTTCCTACCCCACCACATCGCATGGAAATCATCACCCCACCAAAACGATCACCCAATCATATATGTGCTTTCACCTCCCTCACTCCCCTTAACAAGGAGATGGCTGATAAACAACATCAACAATCCAGCCCTGATTTCAGTATCTACACCGATGGCTCACGATACAATGACGGCGTTGGTGCAGCAGCAATCCTTATGCGTCACGGCACAGTACTACGAAAACTTCGCGCCTACCTCGGGTCATCCAACGATCTCTCCTCCTTTGATGCAGAGGGAGCGGGTTTAATACTGGGATTTCATCTCATTCGCACCTCATCTGTTATAACCCGTAACTCACGTGTTTCTCTGTATCTAGATGGCAAGTCAGCTCAACAGGCAACCCAGAACCGTACCACCAAGTCTGGCCAGCACATAACAGACCTCATCCATCACACGGCGGAACAAGCAGGCTGCCTCCCTGAGAATACCATAATACAGTGGATCCCGGGTCATGCTGGGATCCATGGCAACGAGCTAGTCGATGCGGAAGCCAAACGAGCGGCAGACGGCGAAAACAGCCGCACAACTCGCCTCCCATCTCACCTTCGCCGTCCCTTGCCAGTCAGCATATCGTCTGCACGACAACAATGGAACGCTCGCGCGAATGAGCGCTGGATTAAACGCCTGGCTACGTCCCCACGCCACTCCCGAATCTTCACTACCACCACATCGAAATCCATACCCGGCATCTACAAACGACTTAGCGGCCTACCTCGACAGACCGGCAGCGCTGTCATCCACCTGCGCTCCCGCCACATACCTCTTAACGAATACCTTCATCGTTTCAAACGGTCCGACTCCCCTAATTGCGCTCATTGTACCCTACGCGATGTTTCCAGCCCAGAGAATGTCCAGCACTATATAGTTGAATGTCCAACATATCGCAAAGCTCGTTTCCGCTTGCGAACAGCTCTGGGACAGCATGCAGACTCAATTGCCTACCTTACAAGCAAGACGAAAGGAATACTCGCCTTGGCCCGATTCATCAATGAGACCAGACGTCTTCACTCCACATACGGTGAGCTATCAATTGACCCTGTTAACGAATAATCACGCTGCGCTTTAACAGGTGTCTACTTCTCAATGCACACACCCATCTCCCCATCACCAACATTAGCACCCTTCATTTTCACCATACCTCCCCCTCTCCTTCCTTTCCTTCCCACCATATACTCTGCCAAATATACCCCCGCAACGCAGCTTCACGAACCAGATCTCGACATTCGATTACACCCCACTCATCCATTTACTTAGTCTTACATATACTACACGTACATTACTTTCTCTTTCGTCCTGCGGAGCGTGCCCTGGCATCAGTCATCCAAGGGACTATGCACGTCAAACACCCCATCGACTTAACGCACGCACCCAATCTCCAAGTGGCCGCCAAAAACGGGCTAAGGAATGCCCGGCTCGTCGGGGGACGTAGTCCGTCGACGAGGCTTCCGGCACATGGGCCGCAGGGAGGCACTGGGCCTCTTGGTAGATAACAGTAGTAGATGTGCATCATAGGCTTAATGGGCCTCCGCACAATAAAATGATTAAAAAAAAAAAAAAAAAAAAAAAAAAAAATCACGCACCCATCCTGCAAGTTGGGCCAATTGTTTGCAAGCGTCGCGAGGCGTATACGACCAATGTATATATACTCTTTATCGTAGTATCCTCTCTCTCCATTCGAAAATCTGTCTGTCAACGAGAGGGTAACCGGTTAATAGGTATGTCAATTGAAGTGGTCGATGCGGCAGTGGCAAGTGGCAGGGCTTTTGTTCACACACTAAGCGCCCACTAAGCGCCAACAGCCCCACCACTAGCTATGCAGTGAGTCCAGCAGACAACATATCTGTAGGGCTCGACTGTTAATTCTGTTCATAGATTTGAAGCAACACAGTAGCAACGTGTTTCAAGTTTCAAGGTACAATCTTTACATGTTGGATGTAGTGGATGGAGGCTGGATTTCTGTGATCCCAGGATGTCCCTGGCGCTTGAATGCAGCTAGTTTGACCATTGGAGGTGTCTACGCACGTACACACCGCGGCACGACAGTGCTGCTCCGACTTGGTAACGTTCAGGATTGCTGGAAATACAAAGGTATGGATAAGTGTATAACGGAAGGGGTAATCTGTAACGCACCTCAGGAGTAAGGAGTAAGTAGGAAGCGACGAGAGTATTAGTCCGCGACTGCCGTCCATTTCGTAAATCTCCGCTAACCTAAATCATATAGAAAAACTTGGGACAAACTGATATTGATATAAAGGGTACAAAGTTCGATCTGTATGAAGCGAATGAAGGAGCAGGAGACCACCCGAGTTTCAGTGTCTCATCGTCGGACGGGTGCCGAACCAACTTCACTGCAATAATCAGGCGGAGGCTCGTCCGTCAATCCTCGCGCCCAATCCGAATCAGCTCGTGCTTCCAGGACTCTCATCCGTTCAATGAGTTGTCCCAACATCTCTCGGAGAGAACTATCTTCAGCAGAACTTAGCGCAAGTACCTGCTGTCGTAGTTGACCCGCCTCTTCCTGAGTTCGGGCTTGTCGTTCAGTGAGGGGCAACGATTGAACGGAAGGGGCGCAGGATTCGATGATACTAATCGCCTTCGATGAGCGTAAGACGGTATTTGTCTCGACCTGCGGGACGGAGATGTCATCAACAGACGGCTCTCGCTGCTCTATGAGTTTGAGGTCGTATGGCTTTACGACAAGAAGACTGTCACTGCTATCCAAGCACTGAGACTCAGCGTCCTTGCTCTTGTGTCCTGCACGAGAACGACGCCGAAGCCACGCGGCCAGACGACGCGGCACCTTATTTGAATGTGTTCGTCGGTGTCTTCGACTAATACACAATACCAGCACAGCGACGAGGAAGAGAAAACCAACTATTCCGACCCCAATGCCGATGATCATTGTAGAACTTGGTTTAGATGATTCGGTGCCCGTTGGCGATGAAGATGGTGTACCAGCGCCGGTCTCTGAAGCCGTAGAAGTCACCAGGGCACTTGCAGTAGTAGTCGCTCCCAGACTAGTTGACCTTCACCAGGCTGCCATTAAAATAGTAATGAGATACACACGAAGGCGATTCATCGTTGCTGCTGCTGCTCCCCGAATTTCCACCGCCTTGATCATTACTACCACTCCCGTTGCCAATTGATCACCGAACAGAACATACAGTTAACTTTGAAAAACGTACTCATTCGGAATTGAAGTTGTCGGGACACTGTTTGACGTAAAAGCATAGTCTGTAGTAGGCTGGGCGCTCCGTCTGTCGGTCCCCGATGATGTAGCAGCTGGAGGCGCGATAGTGACAGCCGCAAACGCTCCACCCAAAACCGATTCACTGTCCGTTGAAGGGCCCGGGGTTCCTGGTCTGAATATGAACATCATCAGTCATATTGCAATCATCTCCCCCCCAAAAAATAGCACTTCAAACGAAATATACATACGTCAAATTATGAATCTGAATTGCCTCTATATTCGCAACCCTATGTGCATTGGAAAACAGAGGACCATAAGTCAAAATCCGCATAATCGTGTCAATAACAGCACTTACCCTGTAATTGTAGCAGCAAGGGTAATCGTTACTTGACCCGTTGTATCATGATCACCTGTAACAGTCGCCATAGGCACTCCGCTATCGGGTGGAGCAGTTGGGACTTGAACAATGACAAAATCTTGAAGGTTGGGATCGGTTTTACTCCAAGAGATTGTAAGTGTGGCTCCGGCAGACACTCCATCAGTGGCACTAGGCCCAAAGATACTGAATCCATGAGCGTTGTCAGCTTGTACCAAAACACCTATGAAGAGGCCTAGGCTAGTTTCCGTTTCCAGAGGACGAAAGAAAAGAAAAAGAAAAACAAGGTCAGCACAGATAACTTTTAACAACACGAAAACGAAAACACACTTACCAGAGTCCTACACTAACCACGAGCTTCATAGCGCTCACGCACAAAAAGGTCTACTACACGTACGTCGACGTCGGAAGGGGGGTTGAGCCTGGGGCCTGAGGTTGGGGCTATCGAAGCTTCAACATCAGTTTGCAGGGGGACGATATTATCTATAGTATCTCGATGCTGTGGAATCTCATCGTCTTGAGATAATCATCTATCTCGAAGGACGGGCCCGGGAGATACCCTAGTGATTTATATCACGGTTAGCTCAATCAGATGTGGGTTTCCCACCTCATTCGAGTCTTTTCTGTGCTGCATTGGCATCAATCAACGACCCAAGGCCAGAGACTCCCAGTGGCTCTGCCACACAATTGCTTGCTACGGCATACAAGACAACCTCAACCTGATGCAACTTGAATCATCAGCAACGAGGTTCCATATGTGTATATATATATGCAAAAAAAGTCAAAAAAATATCATCATACACGGCTCATGAGGTGCGCGGGGACCCAACAAAATGTCCATCACTGTGACCCACAACAGAGTCAAACTTGTAGAATAAAATACCGGCAAGATCCCCCCCAACCACTTCGGTTTCTCGTAAATGAAAGCGCAATGAAACAAAGCAAGCAAACAAATACAGCAAAAGCAAAAACGTCGCTTAGACCATACCAGGCGGAAGGTCATCCGTTAACCCCAATGCCCAATTCGACTCATGAATCTGCTTCAACCGATCAACCTTGGCATGAATCTCTTCCCTCTCAGCTCTATTCGAAGATGAGATATCAACTTGCCCTTGAAGATATATCATCCTAGATTGCAAAGGCTGTATATCCACTTCAATCTTCATCTGACGGTCAGTTCGCGTTCGTGGAGGCAATGCAGGCACAGGGAATAACCGCAGACTAGTACTTCCACTAGTCGTAGTGGTATAAGTGCTTGTAGAGAGCCTCGGCGTGTTTCTATCGCGAGTCCTGCGTACAGAACTGGTAGTACTCTGCGAGCTCACAGTCGTGTCGCTTATGACCGAGCGTGCGGGAGTGGCTAGGAGAGGTGGCTGATACATGATTTTCGCCCTTGACGAATCATCGAGCTGCATTTGAGGCCCAAGAGAAGGTGGGGTGGAGAATTCTAGGTCTTTATTCGTTGTTGGGGCACCAGACGCGATCCTGGTCCATGGAAGTACTGAACCTGGACTGCGTACCATCATAGCTTGCTCAAAGGTATGCGTTTGACGTCGTCTTCGATAGCGTATAAACAGGACGAGCACGGCGATGAGAAAGAGAAAACCATTTATTCCGACGACAATGCCGATGACCGTCGCAGAACTTGGTTTAGATGATTCGGTGCCCGTTGGCGATGAAGACGGTGTACCAGCGCCGGTCTCTGAAGCCGTAGAAATCACCAGGGCACTTGCAGTAGGAGCCGCTCCCAGACTAGTTGACCTTCACCAGGCTGCCATTAAAATAGTAATGAGATACGCACGAAGACGATTCATCGTTGCTGCTGCTGCTCCCCGAATTTCCACCGCCTTGATCATTACTACCACTCCCATTGTTCGAGTTGTCGCTGCTGTTGCCGATTGATCACCGAACAGAACATACAGTTAACTTTGATAAACGTACTCATTCGGAATTGAAGGTGTCGGGACACTGTTTGACGTATGAACAAGGGGTTCTTTGCATAGCTTTTGTGAGAGCTCGCCTTGTTGGAGGGCCACCCGTCGAAGTAGGATTAGTTGCTATTGCGACTTCAGTGGTGTAGAATGATTGCCCGTCCCTGAGGGTCGAACACTTCAGGTTAGCGAGGACTTCAAAGCACTTGCTTATACGCACTGGACATTAACAGCTAAAATTTCAAAGAAACTAGAGAGAATATCATTAGCACCTCCTAGCTCTAGACACAGATAGTTACTGACCCAGCACGATTGAAAAAAATGGGAGAAATTCCTTCATTCTTATCAGAGTTTGCGGACTGGAACTGGCGTTGATTTGACAGTCGGACCTTCCGCCTCATCGAGCTTGATTTTCTGAAAGTAGAACTCGACATCTGGATCTTTCTCGTCTCGAGACCACGCAACGCTGAAGGTCGTTTGTGCAGGAGGGATTGAAGGAAAAGCGATATTGAGCGAGGAAACACCGGCCACGAACCAAACTGCAAAGAACATCATCCAGAGAGTGACTCGGATAAGTTTGAATAGGCATACGCACAAAACAAGAGTTCTTTGTAGCCTGAAAAGACCTTATCATGCATACCTCAGCTGTCATCGAGTCGCGCCAATTGTTCGAAGCATCCTCGCGAGGCGCCTACGACCAGTAGTTATATACTCTCCGACGTAGTATCCTTGGTCCATTCGACGTCTATGCAGGAGGGGTCGATGGTCAATGTCAAGTGGAGTGAAAGTGGTCGATAAAGAAGTGGTGAAGGGCGTCCTTCGCACACTAAGCGCCCACGGCGCTCAAACTACTATTCGTGCAAATCTTTTCATTGAAATTAAACTGCGGAATTTTACCAGCTACTTCAGGATACATATACACAAGGCAAATATTAATGCAAGGAAAACGCGAGAAAAATCCATTTCACCACCAATAAACCGATCTCACGCATCCAGCAGAGCCTGCACCGCGTACCGGTACCTAACCTTTTCCCTTACTTCAAAAAGTTCAGAAGATCAGACTTCAGCTGCGCGTTCCTTTGGCGCGCAGTAGATCAGCGGCCTACAAACAAAGAGGATGAGAAGTTGAATGATTGAACAATCTACAAAGAAAACTTACCTCTTCGTTGAAGGGTTTGAATACACATCCACCCAGATGTATCTAGAATACCACTCTTCCCAAACCAGCTTCAATACCCTAGAAACCCACCAAGTCTCCCTAGACCTCTCTCAACGTCAGCGACGATCCACCCCCACTAAAACTAAAATAATCAGGAGGAGGACGTTCATCCGTCAGCCCTCTCGCCCAGTCCGAATTAACCCGTGCTTCCAATACTCTCATCCTCTCAATTAACTCTCCCAACATCTCCCGCACAGAACTGTCTTCCGCAAGAACAAGCGCGAGCATCTGTTGTCGTAATTGACCTGCCTCTGCCCGAAGTTGGACTTGCCGTTCGGTGAGAGCTAACGATTGAGCTGAAGGAGCGCGGGATCCGATGGTACTAATAGTCTGCGAAGACCGACTTGTCTCGACCTGCGGCGGGAAGGTAATACCATCTATCGACGGCGCATGCTGCTGCTCCGCACTAATATCAGATTGGAGGTCGTCTGGATTTACGAGATGACGGTCGTTTCTACCCAAACGTTGTGACTCCACATCCTTGCTCTGTTGTCCTGCACGACGTCGACGCCAAAAACACGCCAGTGCTGCCTGCCGAGGCGGCTTATCCGACCGAGAGGTAAAAGCTCGGCTCTGTACCCCCATAGCTTGCTTAGCAGTCGTAGATATTCGACCACGTCTTCGATAGCGGATACACAAGACGATCCCAGCAACAAGGAACAGAAACCCAATTATCCCAATGACGATACCGATGATCATTGCAGAACTTGGGTGAGATGATCCAGTGCCCGTTGGTGATGAATTCGAAGACGTTGTACCAGCGCTGCCGGTCCCTGAAACCGTCGAAGTCACCAACTTGGCGGCACTTGCGGTATTAGTCGTTCCCAATTTACTCGATCTTCACCCTTGACATTAATTTTGTGAGAAGACCGGACGGTAATGAGAGACATACGAAGGCGGGTCTTTGGTACTGCTGCTTGCCAGATCTTCGTTGCTATTGTGCCATAGGGGATTCATCACCGAACAGGACAAATAATTAATCTCAAAGAAACGCACTCATTTGGAATTGAAGGCGTTGGAACACTGTTTGACGTATGGAATTAGAAGGGGGTTCATCTCATAACTATCATGAGCGCTCACCTTGTAGGAGGACCACCAGTCGAAGTAGGATTAGTCACTACTGTCACTTCAGTAGTGAAAAACATTTGACCATTCCTACGCCAAACATCTCAGTTTTACATCGAATCTCAGGACTTGCTCATACACACCCAATATTCACAGCCAAGATCTGATACAGACTAAAAGTCGAGCAAACTCAGCACTACCCCAATCCTGCGTATGAAGATAAAGAAATACCCACCCAGCACGATTAAAAGAAATAGGCGAAAACCCACTATCCCGATCAGACCCTGTTACTTGAACTACAAACGGCGTTGACGGGGCAGTCGGATCAGCCGCATCAGCAAGCTTGATCTTTTGAAAGAAAAACTGTGGATCTTCTTTATCTCTAGACCAAGCAATACCGAAAGTCTGGTGCGCGGGAGGGTTTGAAGGGAATGCGATGTTGAATGAAGAAACGCTGGCGACAAAACACACTGTAAAGTGTAAAGTGTAAAGAACATCATCAAGAGACCTAAGTAGATGACTTTTGAAAGGATAGGGTATACGCACGAAGGGATACACTGCGGCGAATCACGAAAAGCATCATGGGCCCAAAGGCTACATGGGATCCTGGATGGAAAGAGCCTGGGTTTTATGCACGAAACAAATCAAAGTGTCGATATGGTGACAGCCCCAGTGATCTGCTGGGTTGGGTTTCGTATTGAACTCACGAACGAACTCAAAAGAATCGCGGGAGTGTCTCTAAGCACTCATGATCATAAAGCCTATCAAGACATTTGCCTCAGGCTCTGTGAAAGATTCCATCAAGTGGTGGGTGCAACAACTTGTATTGTGATGGGTTTAATCCGTATCCTGTATCCTGATTCCTAAGAAGCACTGCAATATATCAGTTTTACGATTGTATAGGGTAAGATGAGAGATATATACCAGACCTTATTCTTATTAGTGAATTTCCATCGGCAACATCATGTTTGAAGCATCGTCGCGAGGCGTGTACGACCTATACCAATCTAGTCTTCGCTGTAAAAGGCGTCTTCTCCATTCGACGATCCGTTCTCCGAGAGGTCACTGGTCAATGTCAAGGTGAAGTGGTCGATACACAAGCCGCAAAATGTGCATTGGCGCTTCTTTCGCACACTAAGCACCCACAGTCGCTGAATATTCTTCTCGGCCCTCAAATCCTTCTCAACCAAAGATCAACGTGCAAATCTGTTGTTTTTCCCCATCGAATTCAAAAGCGGTCATTATACCAACTCTTCAGGATATATATACGAACGAACACAAGCCAAACAACATGCAAACAAAACCATCCATTTCCACCACGTAGTCCCCCAGTCTATTTCCCCCCAAATTCACATTTTCCCCCTCAACACAGACCAGCGACTCCACCCAACTAATCATCACGCATCACGCATCAAGCAACGCCTGCGCCGCCTTCCTCGCATTCGCCCTCTGCGCTTCAACCTGCAACTCCAAATTCCTAATCATCTCCCTCGCTTCCCGAAGATCAGATTTCAGCTGTGCGTTTTCTTGGCGTAACCCAGCGGCCTGAAAAGGGGGGGTGGGAGGGGAAAAGATGAGAATAATGCTTAAAAAGTCAACAACGGCGGCGTGTATAGGAAACCCAGCGGCCTCTTCGTTGTTATTATTGTTCGAGGACGACGACGGATTAACAAACTCGCTCTTCTTCTGAACAACAGGCGAAGTCGGTTCAGCCGTACTACTCGGCGCAGGCAAACTATAAGATTTAGTCACTGAAATAGGAGAAGGTACCGAAGCAGCAGCAGCAGCAGCAGCGGGTGCCGGAGCAAAAGCCGACGTCGTCGTCGATACTGAGGGTTGCACCGGAGGAGAAACAGCAACAGCAGGAGGTGGTGCAGACGAAGTAAACGTAACTCCATTCGAAAGATCAACAAGCTTTCTCGCAGCAGTCTTTCCTCCAAAGAACTCTGCTGCAGAAAGTGAAGGTTCGAGTGAGGGTGCTGGGGGGTATATATCTGATTGGAATGAGTCGGCCTGCCGGTGGAGGGGGGTTTACATTTTATAGGTCAGTTAATGAATGAATGACTGTATTGCCACAAGGGAAGGAGGGGTACATACCCTTCGTGGAACAATGAAAGCGATAGGCTCGATGGTTGACCCAGCGACTTTGTACGCGCGAGCAATTTCACAATCTGAAACGTTTAGTGCGCGACGTGGGAGGAAACACATGCCACGCTGAGGGTCGGTGGATTTGTGTTCGGCAAGAGCGTATAGAGAATCAGACTCATACTCATAGTACCGGACATTACCGTCACTGTATAAAGACCATTCAGAGCAGTACAGTTGAGATAAAACGATGTGCTTACCCCTTCCCAGCTGCCATAGTACAAATAGTCAGTGATACTGAAGTTTTCAATCGAGTCTGTAATAGACAAACTCACCAAGGAATAAAAGATTATTGTCTGACCAGAACGGCATAATCACTCCAGCACTTTGATCTATAACAGTCGTCTTGATATTCTCTAAACCACCTGTTCCCCAGATAGCCACCTGCCGATCAGACATCTTGCTAAACCCAGTAGTCGCAATTTTATCCATATCACCCAACCAGACCACCCTAGCGCCCTTTACACCTCCATGACCATCCGTAATCCGCACAGCCTCCCCGCCAGCACGAGGGTCGAAAAGCCTCAGCTTACGATCACGACACGTCGTCGCCAACAATGTTCCAGTCGAATTAAAAGCAATGCATTGAATAGCATCCCCATGACCCACGAGAACACTCCTGGGATCTTCCGTAGCAGCAAGGTCCCACAGTTTAACAGTATGCTCTCCAGAAGCGCTCGCAACAACGTTTTTCGCCGTAGGATGGAACAACACTTGTCCGATCTTACGTGGGGATGCATCGATACGCCAGACTGGGTCAAAGTCTTTTGGTTCCCAGTGGTCACCTCCCCATCCTTCGAAAGTAGATGAATCGATCTTCCAAATCATAACTTTTCCATCTTCACCGCCGGATGCCACGAGAGAATCATCGTGGGGTGACCAGTCAGTGTCAAGAACGGGTGCGGTATGGCTTCGTGCGAGGGGTAAAGTGTCGGGAAGTTTGTGAGGGAATCCATTGATTGGGTGGAAAGGTGATGGTAGAGGTAAAACTGCAAAGGCTCCGCCTCCAGAAGCATTCCAGTTGATACTGATGTATTTCTAGAAATGATCAGTTCCGATAGTATTATCATCGAAGTAGTTGGGACTCACTCCAGAGGCAGAAATGACATTGGTATCCCACGCGCTGTTCGTTACTTTGACATTCTCGATGGTATATTCCTTCTTTGCAGGTTGACCGAAAACGTGGCTGGAGGAATCTCGCGTCAGAAAGATGCATTAAGTGTATGAGTTTGCCCCAGTCAGGATTGAAAGAGCAAAGATGGAGATGGCCTGTAAAGCAGTATCCCATGAATAAAGAACTTCTGAGACGAATCTCAGCACTCACATAGATAAATCCTAAAGTCATTTGCTATCCGGACTTTTTCACCCTCTTACAGCAATCCGATGTCGATGTCGCGACGACCGGTATGATTGTGCATCCATGAACAAAGAACTTACCGATACTTGGATGCTCTGACAAAACGAGACATAAAGGTCCTCCTTCTTCTTCAAGATGTCAAATCCAAGGGAAAATCAAGGGGAGGTAGAGGTTGAGGAACAAGAAATTTATGGGTAAGGGGTAAAGCAGTTCAAAGGGTCAACTATAGTAAGGTTAGGGTCTGTTGGTTTGGCGCTAAACCACCATTGCGACTCGGATGCTTCTCTCATTTTTGAAGAATATTTTCAAGTTTATCCCTAAATTGGAACGTGAATGAGGCTCATGCTCAGTGTCGTGGAAGTGAAAGAAGTGGGCTTAATGGGTCATAACCTAGCATTCCATGCAACTGATAATTATTTAAAATTCTTTACAGTCCTTGTCGCGCGTCTCTGTTTTTGGCATGGACCTGAATAAAACGAGGTGCTCCTGGTCAACGGGCCTGGGGCTGCGATTAATGCCGCGTCGACCGGCCCCAGAAGCGGTGTTTCTGTCTAGGGACCGTACCGTAATAAACTTCCTTCCTTCCTTCCTTCCTGGTTGTCCCACTTTTCTTCAAACAATGGCGCTCGGAGTCCTCATTATCAGTTGACAGTACTGCACGCGCAGTCAATCGAGTCAGAACGAAATTCCCACTTTGTCATCGTGCGATTTTATCTGTCTTCCTCTGTGGGGTCCCAGGAACGATGATTGTATTTACCTGCTGTACATCGGGATACTTCCTGGAAGCCGGCGTTTCAGCACTTGGACCCGAGCCGGTCAATATACTACCTACCTACCTCTCCATTAGATGTTCATCATCCGACCACTACTGCGACGCGACACGACCGCGGCGCAGTCCTCACTGGTGAGGACCATGTCAGTCTTTTGAATAACTTATATCGAGTCATATACGACCGCAGTAAGGTGACTCTTATCTTCAATACCAATACACTTCGTTTCTTGCACCACTGACAACAATCTATTCCAGAGAGTATTAAAGCAAGTTCCTCTTTGACTATGGCCAGCATCCCCACTCCGAACGTATCAGCTCTCATACACCCGATTCCTTCATACATTTTCGATATCAAACATGTCCGTGAAGGAAGCATACAACCGCCCCACTTCCATCGTCGATTGGACGCGTTCAGACGCATTTCACAACTCATTCCTCATACCTCAAGATGAAGTCCTAGATGCTGCCGTCAAACACGCCGCCGATAACGGCCTACCTGTTGATATAGCTCTCAGTCCCGCTCAAGCGAAATTCCTGGCTCTTCTCGTGAAATCCCTAGGCGCTAAACGTGTTCTTGAGCTTGGCACTCTAGGAGGGTAGGTTCCCTCGACCTTTGCGAAATTTTTACCTTTACTCAATGACAGTCCTTGGTTGCGGTTGCAGTTACTCCGCTATCTGGATGGGTCGAGAGATCCCGGAAGACGGGGAGTTTATTACGCTCGAAATTGACGAGAAACATGCAAAGGTACGTGGGATACTTCACATACCTGGATCACCCTACTAACTATTAAAATCTCATACGCTCAGGTTGCCCAAGAAAACATAGCCAATGCCGGACTTTCTTCCAAATGTCGCGTTATTGTGGGTCCAGCATACGATACGATGATCAAGCTTCAAGCGGATCCTATTCCTTTCGACCTAATCTTCATTGACGCTGATAAAGCCCAGAATGTCAAGTATCTAAAAGAAGCGAAACGTCTCGTGAAGAAAAACGGTGTCATCGTACGTGATTTTTTTTTTCGCTTTTTTTCATTTGCGGAGAGTAGTAACGAGTTTGTTTTAGATCTTCGATAACATGGTTCGATATGGTCTCGTTAATGACTTGACCGACACGGGAGCCTGGAGTGTTGGTGTTAGAAAGCTTTTGGAGGTGTTGAAAGATGATAAGGAGGTTGAGGCGACTACGGTTGGGACTGTGGGTGAAAGGGGATGGGATGGGTTTTTGTACGCTGTGAAGTTGTGATGAAGTTTTGTGCATTTTTGAACTGAACCTGTGTATGTACTATAAATGATTCTTGAACGATTGTCAAGTTAAAGCCCTTTGCAGTAAAGGAAGGAAGACCTTCATGTAAAATTGTTTGTGTCCTTGACTTTCGGTGGGACGAGACTCGGCATCTACTACCAGTCAGCTGCAGTTGCGGCTTCTCTTTCTCTCTCCATCCACTTTACTATTAGTGTGATTCAATGACATTCCTGCCGCAATGACGCAGCAGTGAGGACCCTCACGGTGGTTTTGTCGAGGCCGAGAGGCAACGTACTCTCTCGTTGGGCTCTGAACGACGGCAGTACAGTAAGGTGATTCTTGTTGATAATATAACTTGCTTCTCAAGTTTGCACCACTGACAAGAATCTGCCCAAGGAGTAATATAAAAGCAGGCCCTCTTTCCCTATGGTCAGCATCCCTAAACATATCCTCGTTGGTTGCTCATATATCTGATTCTTTCTTTCTTGTCCAACCATGTCTACTTTTATGAAAGCCTACCAAGCCCACACCTCAATCGTCGAATGGACGCGTTCAGACGCATTTCACAAATCATTCCTCATACCCGAGGATAAAATATTGAATGCTGCAGTCAAACATGCCTCTGATAATGGGTTGCCTGTTGAGATTGCTCTTAGCCCCGCTCAAGCGAAGTTTATGGGTCTTCTCGTGAAATCGCTAGGCGCTAAACGTGTTCTTGAGCTTGGCACTTTGGGAGGATAAGTCAACACCTCGACCCTTTTTGTTTTTTGCTCTTGAATGTCTTGCAGATACTCCGCTATCTGGATGGGTCGAGAAATCCCAGAAGATGGAGAATTCATTACACTCGAACTTGACGAGAAACATGCAAAGGTACAGTACATACCGTTCATTGTTCCCTCTCGCCCTCTCTCTGAAAAAAAATTCAATCTCATGTATGTACTCAGATTGCCCGTGAAAACATAGCCAACGCCGGACTTACTTCCAAGTGTCGTATAATCGTCGGTCCAGCATACGATTCAATGATCAAACTTCCCGCGGATGTTCCCTTCGACTTGATCTTCATGGACGCAGACACAACCGATCTTGTCAAGTACTTCACTGAGGCGAAACGTCTCCTAAGGAAGAACGGTGTTATCGTACGTCATTCTTCAAGTTCCCCCCCCCTACAGTACCCTCAGGAGCGAGTGGACTGTGGTATGTACTAACACCCGAGTGGGTTTTCTCTTCAGGTAATCGATAACGTTGTTCAATTCGGCTTGGTTTCTGATTTATCCACGACGGAATCTTGGAGTATTGGTGTTAGAGCCCTTTTGGAGGTGTTGAAGGATGATAAAGAGGTTGAGGCGACTACTATTGGTACTGTGGGTGAGAGGGGATGGGATGGGTTTTTGTATGCTGTGAAGTTGTGAAGTTGTGATGTCGTTGTTTACTTGGATGAGGATTTGTGTATGTACAATAGTAGCTGCAACGCGATTGAAGAATATGATGTTTGTTTTTTTTTTTTTCTGTTGAGCTAGATACATAAAATCGGAATTTTGAGTCATCCAATCACTGCGCCTGCGGTGAGTTGTATTCGAGTAGCCGCCGGGCCGACAGGTACGCCCATAGCGCGGCTTCATCCTGAACCACTCAGTCCTAGTCAGTACTCAGTACTCAGGCCTAGGTACTGATGATCGTCCTCAAGCCCTACTCTATCAACCCATACTCGTAATTTGCACTCGCAGGGCGAAAGCGACACCTAATCCCATCGAATACGAGCCTCAGATCATGATGCATCGGGGAGGTGAGGTGACATTGTAGTAACCTAGAGGCAAGCTGAGATGGTATGTTCGTCCACCCTATATCATTAATATTCATCAGAGGTGATGGTGAGATATTCCTATATAATAACGAGGCAGTAGTTTCTTGGTGTCATCTGCACGTTCTATACGTTCAACCCCCTTGCTCCCCCCCCCGCGTTCAGAGGCTGGGCCTGAAAGTGGCTTCTCTAATTCCAACTTCGAATGATTTTATTATCGTCACGGTGGTGTAATAGTAATAGTATGGCAAGACGTGGTTTAGTGACGGGGTTTTGGTGAGCAAAACGCAAAACATCTCTTCTTTTCTTTTTCGTTGGCAGTTTGCAGTTTGCAGTTTGTCGCTGACGATCTTTCTAACAAGTGTTATATACCTCGCTCTAAAAATCCAACATACGACTGCTATGCAGCTTTTCTTGCCCTCTCAGACTATCACGACAGTTGGAGCACTCTGTACAGTGGCATGGCAGCGCGAGAATGATCCCTCCGTCTTCGTTCTCGTTGAGAGTCTGGCATTCACCTCTTTTCCTAATGCACTCGCGACTATCACAGATGATTCTTCTGGAAGTCAATTGGGGGTTACTTTTTCTCTATTAGGGTGAGGGTTCTATGTCTCATGCTAGACCTTTGACATTTAAAAAAACTGAATTTTGAATTTTATCACAACGGATATGACTGTTGGAGTATTTGCGTACAGCTTCGTCGTAGACGAGAACGGGTAAGGGTGTTTTCTCGCTTTTATGTTTGAGCGATTTTACATGTAAGAAAGGTGTTTAGAAATTCAGCACTTGCTCAGGCGCCTTTTGCTGCTGCTACCAACGCTATGACTGTCACTCCGATATCTCCCGGCGGTGCACCACCACCAACTATTACAACGCCAACAACAACACCAACAACAAGTGCCGCCGTCCCGGTGAGCACGACTACGCAAAGGTGTGTAATGGTTGAATTGCCCCGCAGTGCATTTTATTGATATGATCTTCTTATATTTTTATCCTGGCAGCTCGTCAACGTCCCAGTCATCAGATGAGTCCCATGTCGCGAATACATCGAGTTCCTCAACATCACCAGAAACTCAAACCTCGTGAGTCCCAAGTTACCTACCTACATCAAGCGATGTAACGCCGGATGACCTATCTATTTCCTTGGGGCGTATTTTCAGTACTTCATCTTCTTCGACCGTAACGATACCAAACCGGCAAACACCATCTTCAGCGCCGCAAACATCATCACAAGATCCAGCATCACAAGCATCCTCTCAGGTTTCAACGTCAATCCCAGAATCTCCGTAGGTTACATATTAGTTTTGATCCCTTACCGAGTTTTTAACTGAGGTGACATTCCCTACAGGAGCGGGAGCGGGAGCACTACTATTTCTTCGACACCGTCAAGTCAAAATGGATCACAGTCGTAAGTCGTGAAAGCCTTGGTATCTTTTCATTCGGGCTAAATTCTTGCGCATTCACGAATACATAGTGCGAGCTCTCCGACACCAACTTCTAGTCAGCCCTCGTAAGCTTTTATTCTTCAGCGAAATTTCGTAACACCCTGTTAATTCTTCACTACGCTACGACAGAAGTACAAGGTATTAGGGCTTTCAGCTATTCCCCGAGAAGGCTCAGCTCCTCATCTTTTCTTCCCTTCCCAGTGCAACGAAAAGCAAACTTTCCCCGAAAGCCATTGCGGGGATTGTAGTCGGTGGAATTGGCTTCCTCGCAATCATAGTGGCCTGCGTCGTATTCTTTCGACGTCGAAGAAAGAATCAAGCGAACCCCATACATATTATCACATCATTCCGGTCTAATCCGCAGTACGTACCAGCCTATAATCTCAATCTCAAACACATCGACCCATCGAGCGTCATCACTGGCAGGAACTCC
Source organism: Omphalotus guepiniiformis (assembly GCA_028554645.1). NCBI lineage: Eukaryota > Fungi > Basidiomycota > Agaricomycetes > Agaricales > Omphalotaceae > Omphalotus > Omphalotus guepiniiformis. The sequence goes on from JAQOOI010000017.1 coordinate 405,888, forward strand.
GCTCAGGGCCCGGGAAGTCGAACTGGATTATCAGCAAGTGGGGAAAGAGAAAGAGAGATGTTGGATCTTACTGGGGAGAGAGAGATGTTGGATCTGACAAGGACAGGGTCAGAACCAGAACGAATTGTTGTTAATGTTTCTCGGTTTACTGGGAGACGGGATGGGTTTAATCAGTTACCCAATGCTGGTTCTTTACCGGAACCGGTTGGTTCGATTCGAAGCCAAAGCAGTAAGAGGGATACAGTCCCTGTTCAGGGACCTGGATCTTCGGAGTCTTTGGAAAGAATGATTGATCATGAGGGGCCTTCGCGTGTTATGGATGTTCTTACGGAGCCGGAGCCACGGATGAGTGAGCTTTCCGATGAACCTCCTCCGTATTTTTGAGGCTACCGGGGAGGAATTGGTCGAAGCTACTCGTAGCGGGTCCGGGCAGGCATTCATTCATTCCTACAGAGCATGGGCATGTATGTACATATCTACATTCGTTTTTGTTGTGTTTGTTTTTCTCTGGGTTTGAGGCTCACTATCGTTAAATTGTGTACAATAACATCGATGTCGATATACACGAAGTACAAGCGTGGGAGCTCTTAGGCTTTATTGCTTGCCTTTCACTTTCATGTTTCAACTTTCTATCGCCTTCTGTTGATCAGGCCTCAGGCTCTGGCATGATCAGTGCAAAGGTGATCAGGTACAACAAGATCATGATAACCAGTGTTGACCTCATCATTCAGACTCCTTGCGACGCACTGGATACCTTTGACCAACAATCTCTCAGGCAGTGCGAAGTTGGTTTCTGCCTTCGGTCCCGGAGCGAGCGAACGTTCGAAGAATCTTCCAAGGTCTAAGGATATGGATACGAGGTTGCATCGGAACGCATGTTAACGGATAAATTCAAACTGCAAGCTGCGATTAATTGCAAGAAGTTCGAGTGTTGTTACAGGCACTTTTGATTCCGGTGAGTAGTCTGACGCCCCGATACGAGTGTCTTTCAAAGGAATGATGGGCAATAGTTCAGGCCGGCAGGATTGACCTGTCCAAGGGGAGCTTACGCGTTACCCTTGGAGCTTGTTTTGATTGTAGGCCGCCCGGAAGACATTACTCTTGTCAGTTACGCAAAGTTTGCCACTACACTAGACGTATGGGAAGGAAGGGGGACAAGGAGGATTTTTCTTGCGCATGCTCGAGTGAAGATGAGGTCCAGTGAATTGGAGGTGTTTTGGGCCAATGAACGTGAGATGACTTGGAATTCTATGTTCTTTAAGGATTCTTTGACCTCTTGCCACAATTCCAAGGTTGCGTTAACAAGGTCTTCTGACAAGAGTCCCCTTCGGTTATCCCACACTTATCCAACTTGCAACCTACCATGAGATACAGTCACCTCTGTACCAGGTAACAGATGACCTTAGGCCACCCGCGACGCGTATCCACGGCCGAGCTTCTCAAGCTTCGGACTCGTATGTTCAAAGCAGAATTCTATGAATCTTCTGAACATAAGCTATAAGTAGTACTCCTCGCAAACAAATTTTACTAAGCTCGAAAGCTATAATAATATACATATACCGGTCTCCTTCGGATAATGAACAATTTCTATTGACGCCGGCAATGTTAATTGCCGCTCAAGGTCTATTTAAGAAATCTCACAGGGCTCCACTATCTACATATCTACTACAGTCCCTCTCAGTCTGCTACAAGATGTCAATGCTGGACTTGTGCCCGTACGTCGCCTATCACCTAAACCCACAAAATCGTCGTTAATCGTATTAAATATCTTCCGAAAATTAGTGAAACTACACCATCAGGAAAGGTGGTATTGATCGCCACCATCACTGCGAAACCAGGAAAGGTAGGTCATGGTCAAAGTCTAACACAATGACTAGTAACTCTGATCTCGATTCCTTCCTTCGTAGGAAGCCAGATTGCAAGAGCTTCTTCTAGCTGCACAGAAGCATGCGCTTTCAGATAAGGAACCTAGGACGGTGTGGATGCTAAAAGCCTGCTTTCGTTTCGAGTCAACTGATTAACCTGAAACGATATGTCTTAGCACACTTACAGAGTGACGAGGGCAGTCGATAAGGACGGAAAACACACTTCTGCATTCATTGTTATCGTAAGTGGTGAACACAAATGGGTTGTGTAGTTCTCACTCAGTTTTGTCCTTTCAATCTCAATCTTACAGGAGGAATACGATGAAGGTGCGTTTTCCAAGTTTTCATCACAAGCTGGTTAACTGGCAGTACTAAATCCGATTCTTTCTTCTTTTAGTCAAAGTGGGATTCAAAGACCACACAACTGGTCCCCCTCTTATCGAAATGGCGAAAGCTTTCAAAGAAGAAGATGTCCTCGCGATACCTCCCGTGTTGACTTTCTGCGATGGTATGACATTTGACACCCCCTTTCTTTTGCTTCATATCAAACTGAATGTTGCTTTTGGCAGAGCTTTGATGTATGATAACATGTTTGGTTGAAATTTCGTTGAAAATGTATTTGTAATTATACACGATGGCTATGTATACAAGAGTTAAACCTGACAGATTGTGAGCTTGTAATTATACACGATGGCTATGTATACAAGAGTTAAACCTGACAGATTGTGAGCAACTTTGGTGTAGCGACTTAAGGGTTTTGCACCGACTCGTCTTCCTCCGCCGGCTTTTTATAGGTCAAGAATTAGAACCGGGCCAAGCAGATGAAATTTTCAACCCAGATATCCAACACGAGTCCTAGGATTGCGAACAGCTATCGAAGATTCTTCTTGCGTGGTGTGTACAAGCACTTCGAGAGGAATATTCACTGGGGGCTATAATCAAATAACATCGTCAACAACTCTGACCAAGAAAACCCTACAGTACCTGAGGTTTGGTTTCCGTGGCAAACAAAGGCAGACCAATCTCATTGATAGTACAATTGTCCAGCATTGAGCTGGCAGAGAATGTCTGTACGCGAGTGCTATACAACGATCGTTGATCGGGAGGTTGGAGTATAGTGTTAGAGCCTCCTTCGGTGGAGGCACCGGGAAGTATATAAGGGTAACAGCTTTGATAGTTGTTGTTTTTCGTCTGGAAGTGGTAGCTTGCGTTTACCCTAAACAAATCAAAATTCATCAGTCGGCCTCTCTGAGAATCAGAATGGAATTGGAGAACGGAACGGACATGGAAAGGTAGCAGTTCACGTATACTGTGGATATCAGTGGGTGAGCTCAGCTCAGGCCGTGAAGGAAGAAGAGGAAGGAGCTTACGCTGCGGTAACACTATTTCAGAAGTTATAAATACGGGATTGCTGATGCCTATCGCGTACTAGAAATTGTTTTTTGTTAGCATGTAAGTTGATCATGATGACTTAATAAGCCGTACAGAAATAAGGACTATGAGAGAGAAGATCCTAGTACAACGGTAAAAATTGAGTTTTAAAGGACGCGACAGATCACCCACACTGTGATCATCCCTGTATTGAGAAGATAAGCAGACAACATTGTACAACTTGAATTTTGTCCTTCAGATCGACGAGCCGTGCGTGTCAGAAGCATCATCCTGAAGGCATCACGAAACATTCATCTCACCAAGTTAAATCTGTTCCCGATTTTGACAAGGTATAACAGAGAGCAATACCAATAAGAATATCGGTGGTCGATGTTAGGCCCATTGCTACAAAGACTAACCACTGGAGTTTCACTTTCTTAGAAGTTGGAATGTGTGGATCATTGGAAGGAACTAGCCTTGAAGGAGATGTCCAATAGATCATGAAGAGAAGGTACAGTGAATCTGCGGGTGAATTAGTGAGAAGGGTTCGTACTATGACACACACCCTTAGGAATTAGATCCGTACACTTTACAGGCAAAGACTGAGAGCAAAGTAACGATGAGATGTAAACCAGGGGGCGAGATATGCTTATGGAAGACGTACAAGTTCCAAATGCTATGTAAACCCATATGGTATCAATTGATCAGTTCATTTCTTGGAGCGTCAACTTCATTCAGCTTTACCGAAATCAATAGCAACAGCGAATGCCTAATGACGAATCGTTTGGAATGAATTGCTTCTTGGTATACACGAAATGCTCACCAGTCCTATCGGTACCCATTTGCTGCTCAGATGTCTGACTATATGATAATAAGGAATCAAGAATGAGGATTATAGTATGAGTATTTCACGTTTCCATATCCGAACGATATACATTCTAGAAGTATGAAGTCAGGCCTCATGAAGTCGTGCTGAGAAGAAGGATGCTCACGTCTTTGTGATATCCATTATAATCGTCTATGTCAACGTGTCAGCGATTACAGAAAGCTTCACGTTCTGGTTTACGTCTTACTTGCATGAAAATTTGTATCTGATGAAGAATACATATGAATATCGCAGGACACCTGAAGTAATATACCCTCGCTCACCTTCAAGCTCCAAATGAACGGCGGAGAAGGATTTCCAATCTGACCAACAGTATAATAATGTGTGGCGTACATCACGAAACAGATATGCAGAACGTCGATTGTCCTGCCATCGGAAATCCGTACTGAATGGATTATTACCTTCACGCAGGGAAAATGAACGTACCAAAGAAAAGCTACCTGAACAAGATAGTATGCTTCATTCAGTATGAGCAAAAGTACAATAGAAGAATCCAAGGCTTACAAATACTTTATGGCTAAGCGGATCAGTTTTATTCGCGCGAGAGAACAAGACAGCTTGTGTAGTCGCGATTCCACACAATCTGGAATGGAAACAAGTCTACCGTTCAGCTTTCAGTCTTCGGAAGACATCGTAGAACTTACATCGATGCAAGGAAAAGCCCTACTAACAATCCCGTGTAGGTTTCGCGAGCATCGAACGGACGAGGGTCACTGTCCATGGCCGTCTTAGTGTATATCTCCTAGTCTTGCTAGTCCGAGGGCTCAATGCAGCCAGATGAAAGGCTCCTTTTCAACTACAGGTCGAGGTGTAGATAACTATCCAGTAGCTGAAGAGGTGAAAGGATGTGATCATCCCCCCATGTTCGTGTCAGTGTTTAAAGGATGTCATACAGACCAAAACAAGGTGCTCTCCCTCCATCACCTATATAGAAGCCCAAGGTTTTCTGCGATAGAAGCCGCATCGAAACAGTGTTTGTGTTCAGGGACCATGCCCTGTTACACCGTGTTACAGCTTGTTATTGCTTCGCTAACAAATATTTCAGTTCCCACAACTAAGTTCATAGCCACGTTTATCCTGATGTGTCGATGGGTCGATAGCCAAGACCAGCCTCCGATACTTTATAGATGCTGCAAGCGCAGAAGACAGCAGCAACAACACTGCAACTGCGACAGCAGACTGCAGCAAAAAAAGACTGCAACAGCAACGGCAGACTGCAGCAAAAGACGACACAGCAGACAGCAGCAAAGGACTGCAACAGCAGACAGCAGCAATAGACAGCAGGAAAAAACTGCAACAGCAGACAGCAGCAACAGCAACATGTATTTAGCTTCGTGGATAGTGATAGCAAACGGCGAAAGCAACAGTGGCACATTGGGAAGGCAGTGATAAAGAAGGAAAACAGTGATGGTGGAAAGAGGAGGGGTAGTAGCGAATAAAAAGGACATCGGTGGACGTAGGGAGCGGCAGTATAAGGAGCGACCACAAGAAGCGGAAAAGGAACAAGGACAGGATAAAAATGGGGGTAAAGGCCGGGAGAAAGAGTTAGACGACAGCAGGAAGTGGGACGAGGAACAGAGGTGGAGGCAGAGATGGGAAAGAAGAAAAACGCGTCGGAAAGGAATGAAACGCAGCGATGATTCTGAACACGTTGAGAGCTGGTAGGGCCAACTCCAACTAAGGATACAAGATTCGCATAGACAACGACCTCCGCCAGCCCGCGTTTTCTAAGGGCGCCAGTTGCAACAAGAAAACAGCTGTAAGGAAAAAGTAGGAGAGTGAAGATGGTGGGCTGGCCAATACCATATCTGGGTGACCATTGACCTCCGCCAGCTCACGAACTTCGTCAGACGCACCGGCCACGAACGAAGAAACGAATGGAAGAATGGAAAAGGATGAAAACCAACAAAAGGACGCTCACTAGTTCGATGATCACTTGGAGTTGGGTCTAGTAGTGCGGGGAATCCAACCTGGGCGAATGGGAGCAAATTGAGGTCTGAGATGTTTTCTCTCGAATAGAGTTCGCGACTGCAACTGAGAGCTCTGAAGTGATGGTTGACGGTTCTGAGATGCTGAATACTTCCCAAAACTAATGAGACCAGACTGAAGATCAAACAATATTGAGGAAGCAACTACTCTTGCATTGCATTGAGATAGACGAATGCAGAAGAACGAGACCAATGAAAGAAAACGAGCGGAAATGTATTCTCTTGCGATGATACTGCTGTTGTCGGTGATGCCGCCGATGAAGGAGAAAGGAAAAGCTGGATGTGAGAAGACACTACCGACAGACCCTAACCTTACTGTCGTTGACGCTTTACTCCTAACCCGTAAATTTCTTGTTCCTCAACCTCTACCTTCACTTAGTTATCTCTTGGGATTCGACATCTTGAAGAAGGAGGAGGATCTTTATGTCTCGCTTCTTCAAAACAACAAAGTATCGGTAAGGTTTTTCGTTCAAGGATGTACCGGTCGCGACATCAGATTGCTGTAAGAGCGTGAAAAGGTCCGAATATCTTCTGTTTTTTCCTGGAGTGCGTTTGAACTAATTCGACGATAAGTCATTATCTGAACTGATCGTTTCTAGAAATGCATATATCAGTATCAAATGGAATGCTTCTAGAGGCGGGGCCTTCGCTGTTTTGTCGCTACCATCACCTTTCCATCAACGGGTTCCACTGACTGGTCACCCCATGTCGATTCTCTCGTGGCATCCGGCGGTGAAGACATCAAGTCATGATTTGGAAGATCGATTCAGCTACTTTCGAAGGTTGGGGAGATGACCACTGGGAACCAAAAGACTTTGACCCTGTCCGGCGCATCGATGCTTCACCACGTAATTCGGACAGGTGTTGTTCCATCCTACGGCGAAAAATGTTGTTGCAAGCGCCTCTGGAAAGCACACTGTTAAATTGTTCGACCTTGCTGCTACCGAAGATCCCTGGAGTGTTCTCGTCGGTCACGGTGATGCCATTCAAAGCATTGCTTTCAATTCGACTGGCACCACGACGTGTCGTGATCGTAAGCTGAGGCTTTTTCGACCCGCGTGCTGGGTTACAGACGGTCACGGAGGCGTCAAAAGCGCTAGGTTGGTGTGGTTGGGTGATATGGATACTGGGTTTAGCAAGATGTCCGATCGGCAGGTGTCTGGGAACAGGTCGGAGTTCGCTGTTCTGTGTTGAGGGGTGGAAAAACACTCATTTGAGGAGAAATAGACTGGGGACTATGAGGTGGAACTGGAATGTGAAATGGATGGTTTGTTCCTCGTGCTATATTCTTTGGCTTGCGTTCGTGAATATACTGAAGAGTTGGTATCAATTACCGGTTTCGATTATGGAATGGGAAAAAACAGATTTGCACGTTGACCTTTGGTTGAGAAGAAATATTCAGCGACTCCGAGAGGGTTGGTTGTGAGCGCTTGAGCGCTTAGTGTGCGAAAGAAGTGCTTCGTTGTGGTTTTGCAGCTTGTGTATCGACCACTTCACCTCACTTGACATTGACCAGTGACTAGCTAGCGACCTCTCGTCTCGGAGACAGACGGATCGTCGAATGGAGAAGATGCCTTTTACGACGAAGCGTATATTGGTCGGTCATACACGCCTCACGACGATGCTTCAAACAGGGTAAAAATCAGTGAAAGTACACTATCTGGAGAGGTGGTATTGATCGCCACCATCACTGCGAAACCAGGAAAGGTTGGTCAAGGTCAAAGTCTTACACAATGACTACTTTGACATCGATTTCTTCCTTCCTAGGAAGCCAGATTGCAAGAGCTTCTGTTAGCTGCAGAGGAACATGCGCTTTCAGATGAGGAACCTAGGACGGTGTGGATGCTGAAAGGTTTCGTTTCAACTGATATTTTTTGAAACGATTTGTCTTAGCACACTTATAGAGTGCCGTCGATCGATAAGGATGGAAAACACATTTCTGCATTTATCGTAATCGTAAGTGGTGTTGGTTATAATAATAAACGAGGTATTGTATGTACACATTCCAGCTATTTCATTAGCTGAAATCGCGCTCACCACTATATCTATTGCAGTTCGCTAAACCTGAAAGCCCTATCACCTTTCTGAAGGAATGCCCAAACGTTTTTAACCTTCCAACCCTTCTCCTTCCAATCATTCAACGACGCAGGAAACAAATCAATAATATCAATCAGACTAGCATCGTGCGCTAGCAAGAGGAATATATCCGGATGCGCATCAAATCTAATGACTTCAGCCAGTGTCTTAATGGAAGTTTCGCGGTCGCTGTACACTGATTGTTCCGCGATGCTAAGAAGAGGACTGGTACGGGCGCTCAAGTCAAAGTTGGCAGTACCGTCAGGATTGGGGAAGTATTTGGTGGATATCGTTTTTTGAGTTGAGGTGAGAAGTTCTTTGGGATAGGGGAAATACTTTGTGATATGGGGATTTGGACGTAACATGCCAGGGTGATGGCATGCATCTCCTCCGAGAAGGATAAATGAGTTCTCTCCGACACGCGCGAGGGCTCCTATATGTCCAGGACAATGCTAGTGGGAGCCAAATTTTCAGTAAGTCAGAAGCCATCACCCTTGAACTGCATAGCTTGCTCACCCCAGGCAAATCGAGCAGATACAAACTGCCGTCCTTGAAGAAATCAATAGCAGGCAAGTTTCCTATCTTCAGCGTGGATTCTTCCGTGAAGGAAAGCTCCGTGACCGTTCTCCCACTAAAAAGATGTACTTGAGAATCTCTACCTTTGTGGCAATCAGAATGTGACTCGAACGTACGCAAAATCTGTGTCTAGAAGTGTAGCTTCCGGATCACTGGGATAGGTTCTTCGGTCGTATCCAGGTCCTACAATCAGTTCTGTTGTTGGAGGGAACTTGGACATATCGCCTATGTAAATCGAGGATTGTAAGGTCATCGGGGGTGAAAAGTTACTTTTTACTCTCACGTACCGGTATGATCAGCATGCGAATGACTGTATCCCAGCGAGGAATTATAGTGAGCACAATGTCATGGGGTTCAAAGTCAAAATCCTCTAACCTCCAAATAACCGAATCAATGGTCTCCAGCGCAACTCCACCAGCAATCAACTGCTCCATAACATCTTTCCCTACCTTGATATCGAACCCATTGAATCTATCTTGAATAACTGGAGGGTACTGATCTATATCCTTTCGTAGGCCGAGGTCGAACATGATGCGTTTCCCGCCGATATGTTCTATGAGAAAAGCATATACAGGTGACTCCATCATTTCAAGTCCAGGTAAAACTGGTTGGATGAAGATCGCAGCAGGAGCATAGGTTCCTTCACGAGCTACGTTGATAGCCTTTACGGTGACGGTAGTTGTTGATGGGGGAATGTTGATTGTAGCTGGGTCTTCCATGCTGTGGGGTCGTGGTTGGGTGAGGTGAAATCCAAACACTTTGTCAGATATTTATATAACGTATGAAGCTTGAAAGCCGTATCGTTGAAACGCAGCAGGTTGTCCCTCGAATAGCTTGGGCCGACGAGAATCGGTACCTCGGGCATATGGTCGGGCATATAGTCGGGCTTATAAATTCAAATTCAAAGTGAAATTGATTAGGACTTGCCTTCCAATTTTTCGGATTCCAGTCTTACTCAGTCCTTGTCAACAATCTTATGTAGTCTCAACTTATTGAGTCCGCTTACTACTTCCTTCCTTCCTTCCTTCCTTCCTTCCTTCCTTCCTCGGAGTCCGAAGAAACGGACGAACTTCATCATTGAAGGAATTCGATATCGTATGTACTTATTCAAATTGGAAGTACAGTACTACTTACTTCATATTGCTTGACTTGAGGAGGCGAATTATTGCTTGGAAGAAATTGGAGTACAACAAATGCACATAGCATAGTCCTCAATGAGATACATATCGAATACACGGATTGTACTACGCATACTTCGTGAGCCCAGGCAGTGACAATCACAAGTCCGTTGAAACCAAGCAGATACACCATAACATAGAGGGTTTGATAAAATATTCAACCCAGATATCCACCACGATTCCTAGGATTGCGAACAGCCATCGAAGATTCTTCTTTCGTGGTGTGTACAAGCACCTCAAGAGGAATCTTACGCACTGGGGGCTACAATTCAATAACATCATCAATAATCCTGTCATTCACGAAGATCAGGACCGAGAAAACCCTACCTGCGGTTTGGTTTCCGTGGCAAACAAAGGTAGACCGATCTCGTTGATAGTACAGCTGTTCATGTTCTTGTCCAGCATTGAGCTGTCAGAGAAAGTCCGTACGCGAGTGCTGTACAACGATCGTTGTTCAGAAGGTTGGAGTATAATGTTAGAACCTCCGTCGATGGTGTCACCAGGGAGTATATAAGGGTAATGGCTTTGAAAGTTGTTTTTGGTCTGGAAGTAGTAGCTTGCGTTTACCCTAAGCAAGAAGTTCATGAGTCGGTCTCTCTGAGATCAGATCGAATTTAAAAACGGAACGGACATGGAAAGGTAGCAGTTCACGTATACTGTGCGTATCATTGGATCAGCTGGGCCCGTGAAGGATGAAGAGGAAGGAGCTTACGCTGCGGTAACACTATTTCAGATGTTATAAAGACAGGGTTACTAATGCCTATCGCGTACTAGAGATTGTTTGTTGTTAGCATGAAGGTTGATCATGACTCAATGATAAACCTTACAGAAATAAGGACCATGGTGGAGAAAATCCTAGTACGATATTAAACAAACGAGTTTCAATGACGCGACGGATGTACCCACCCTGTGATCATGCCCGTATTGACGAGATAAGCAGACAACATTGTAAAACTTGAATTTGTCCTTCAGATGGACGAGCCGCTTGTCAGAAGCATCATCCTGAAGAAATCACGGAAACATTCATCTCACCAAGTTAAATTTGTACCTGATCTTGCTAAGGTATAAACGAGAGAAATGCCAATAAGAATATCGGTGGTTGATGCTAAGCCCATTGCTACGTAGACCGACCACTGGAGTTTTCACTTTTCAGACGTTGGAATGTGTGGATCATTGGAAGGAACTACTAGCCTGGAAGGAGATGTCCAATAGACCATGAAGAGAAGGCACGGTGAATCTGCGGGGCAATCAGTGAGAAGAGATTGCATAGCATGACACACCCTCAAGAAACGAGTACGTACACTTCATAGGCAAAGACTGGGTGCAAGGTAACGATGAGATGTAAACCAAGGAAGGGATATGAATATGGAAGACGTACAAGTTCCAAATGCTAAACCCATATGATATCAAATGATCAGTTCATTTCTTGATGCGCATCGACTTCATTCAGCTTTACCGTAATCAATAGCAAGAACGAATGCCTAATGACGAATCGTTTGGAACAAGTCGCGTCTTCGTATACACTAAGAGCTCACCAGTCCTATCGGTACCCATTTGCTGCTCAGATGTCTGACTATATCATAGACAAGAAGCATCACAAATGAGGACTGCAGTACGAGTATTTCGAGAACGCACGTTTCCATATCCGAACGATATACATTCTAGAAGTAAAAAGTAACTAGTCAGCATCTACGGCCTCATGAAGTTGTGCTGAGAAGAAAGTTGCTCACATCTTCGTGATATCCATTATGATCGTCTACCTCGAAGTGTCAGCGATCACAAAAGGCTTCACATGCTTTACGTCTTACTTGCATGAAAATTTGAATCTGATGAAGAATACAGATGAATATCGCAGGACACCTAAAGTAATACCCTCACTCACCTTCAAGCTCCAAATGAACGGCGGAGAAGGATTGCCAATCTGACCAACAGTATAATAATGTGTGGCGTGAAACACGAAACAGACTTGCAGAGCGTCGATGATCCTGTCGTCGGAAATTTGTACCAAATGAATTGATATTATGAACTTCACGCAGGGATAACGAACGTACCAAAGAAAAGCTATCTGAACAAGATAGTACACTTCATTCAGTATGAGCAAAAGTACGATAGAAGATTCCAAGGCTTATAAATAGTTTATGACCAAGCGGATCAGATTTATTCGCGCGAGAGAACAGGACCGCTTGTGTAGTCGCGATTCCACACAATCTGGAATGGAAACAAGTCTACCGTTCAGCTTTCAGCTTTCGAAAGACATCGTGAAACTTACATTGATGCGAGGAAAAGCCCTACTAACAACCCCGTGTAGGTTTCGTGAGCATTGAACGGACGAGGGTCACTGTCCATGGTCGTCCTAGTGTATATCTCCTAGTCTTGCCAATTCGAGGGCTCAATGCAGCCAGACGAAAGGCTCGTTTTCATCTACACGGTGTAGATAACTAGTATGCAGTAGCGGGAGGAGAAAGGATATGATCATCATCTCCCATGTTCGTGTCAGTGTTTAAAGGATGCCATACACACCAAATAAGGTGGTCTCAGTTCCGTTACCTATAAAGAAGCCCCCAAGTTCGAGGAACACTGATCTGATCTTTGTGTCGCTAGCACATATTTCAGTTGCCACAATTGAGTTCATAGCCATTCGAGTGTATTTTCGGATCACGACCCTGATGTATCAGTAGTAGCCAGGACCAGCCCTCGTTAACTCTTATAGATACCGAGAGCTCAGAAGGCTGTGATATTGGCCATAACGAAAACGTTGAACGAACACAAAGGATAAGACAAAGGTGGACAAAGGGGCGCACTTCATAGTGTAATAGACCCTTTTGAATGATCCCCGCCGTGATCCTAAGACGCACGTCCCTCATGTATGCATGTATGATGCCTCTCAGAGTCTGATGACCACTCGAGATACGAATGCTTCGAGATGACGGGATGCCAAACTTCGAGCATGTGTACCTGGAATGAATAAAACCTACATGCGCTGCAAGGCGCAGACTCAAGAGCTGAGAATCCTGATCCCCGACATCATGTTGGAGCGATATATCTAGTTTCAAGCACTGCACTAGTGGATTGATGAGAATATGTCAAGTCACTGCAAGGGACGTGAGAGTTAAAGAGTATTATCGGATGATACTTCAGAGTACGATCCCGCAAATATCATACAAGCCAGATGCTTGAATCTGTCTATCAACAAGTGAGGGTGTTTACCGTAATTGCTTCCCTAAACCCTAAATCCGGTTCACGCGCCTGCATACGCGTGAGGAATGGGAAACATGTTGAACGTCCCCAACGAATCAAACAGAATTCCTGAAGTCTAGATATCTGTATTTTAGCAAAATCAACTCAGCCAACACACACCAATGATGCCAATTTATCCCGCTCACGTCAGTCAGTTGGTGGTTACCGGCAGGGAACCTCAACTGCGAAGGCACCAGAAAATCAACCCCTCCAATAATTGGTCTTGATGAAAGGCATGGGTGTAACAACGGCCTTGCGTCTGCGATTTCTCACTTCCACTTCAAGCTCTGTGCCCTTCTTGTGTAATCCGTTTTTAACGTAACCCATGGCAATGTTCTTGCCTAGACTAGGCGAAGGAATACCAGAATTGATGGTTCCAATCTCTTCTTCCCCAGAGAAGATCTTGGCTCCTTCTATATATTCACGTATTCACCAAAGAAATTAGCGATACCACATGCAAGAAAAAACAAGAGAAGTGCTTACGCCTTGCAGGGGTGCCCTCGATGATGAAACCGACCCTTCGTCTCGGCGGACCATTCTTCAAGTGCGCTCTCACACCCTCTGCACCGATAAATTCGCCAGACTCTTTCCTGTCTTTGCCTATGGCAGAGTTAAACTCGAGGTCCTAACCATGGAGCAAGAAACGCACCAATAACCCAAGACAAGCCAGCTTCTACAGGTGTTGTATCCTCATCTAGGTCGTTACCGTATAGACACATCCCAGCTTCAAGACGAAGACTATCACGCGCTCCAAGACCCGTGAGTTGTACAGGTTCTTTGGAAAGCAGCTTTGCCACCTCTACAGTCTCGGAAGGAGGGATAGAAATCTGAACAGAAAAAAACAACTAGATTTTAGCATGTGGGACATTGGAAATGGGGCTGCTGCAAATCTCGAAACCGTCCTCTCCGGTGTAGCCCCCGCGTGCAACGTGCAGGTTGAATCCCTCGATGGGGACGAATGCGGAAGTTCCGAACGTGAGCTTTGAAAGCTCAAAAGGGGTGAGATTCTGCAAGTACGATGCTGCTTTGGGACCTGATCAAAGACGCATATATCAGAATCAGTTGAACTGAAGGGGTAAGGTAAGGTACTGACCTTGCAATGCCAAAAGTCCCCAGTCCTCCAGAACTTCCATCTCTACGGGACCTTCCCTACCCTTGCCGCTGGTGTTCCATTCCTCTAGCTTTGCCTTGAACCAAGGCAGATCACGATCCCTTCTTCCAGCATTCGTCACGACATAGAACGCGTCGGCAGCGTGTTTCGTCACAATTGTGTCATCGATAATCCCTCCTTTCTCGTTGAGGATAACAGAGAGCGTCGAAGAGTAAGGTTTCAACGAGGACAACGAAGAAGGAGTCAACCATTCTAAAAATTCTGTTGCTGTTTTGCCTCGGAAACTATTCATTTGGCACCGAAATCAGTCCTAATAGGATTTATGAAGTCGTGATAAACTTACTTGGATTGAACCATATGCCCAACATCGAAAAGACCGACACTGTTACGAACGTGATGGTGACTAGCAACTGCGAGCAGTAAAGATCATCCTCTAATGCGACAAGGAAAACGGGGAATCTTGTACCTCCACCAATGTCTCCGTAAGATAAAGGCATCGAGTAGCCAGCAAACGGAACCATCTTGGCACCATTCTGAACATGAAAATCGTAAAGCCCTGTCTTCCTTAGCTTTAAACAAAGTCAGAAACTTCCACATCTTTCACTTCGATAGCTTGTATGAACTTAGCTGACTTGACTCTGTCGCATATGTACGCGCTGAAGCCCTGAAGCTCTGAAGAGCTCGTGAAGTGGCAGAACGAAGAAAAACCATGGCGAAAAGTGGGAACCAAGAGACGACAAGGCTAGCTGGTACGAACTTAAATCGTGTCTGCTTCGCTTATGACTGAAAAATGCAGACTTACCGGGGTCCCCTCTCCTGTACTTTTCGATTGAGTTTTGCGACGGCGTTCCGGCGGTTTTCGTAAATCTCGACCAACGGCGATTACGGCCCGCCACGTCACATGACTACACACGATCCGAGTTTCGAAATCTTCATCTTCTGAATGTTCAACTTTATCTCTTTGAGAACGTCTTCTATGTTGCCAGATATCACTACGAACTGCTCTTCTAAAGCTGGAGTCGCAAGTCAGTCGCTTTGACTCATGAAAAGCACAGATGTCATGATCAACAAACACGGCTTTGTGCTCATCAGGATTCAGCATTTTATGGGACTAACACGACACGGCCGTACCCTTTTCTATGCAAAGTACGGTGGTATCTCGCCGGTAACTTCTGGATGAACATGTACAGCCCTTCATCAGGTTGTCTTCCGCATCCACGATAGGATGATACAGTTATGTTAGACGGTATTCCATTTCGTATGTCTTTCTTCTTGATTCCTGTAATGGATCGTGATAACTCATACTACCCTCGACAGCATAATCAACAAAAGGAGTTGCATTTAACACGGGTGATACTTATGCAGCGACGTAGAGCAACCTGCGATCCCTTCATCATTGATCATACCTGCCTTGATGACCAGTTGAATGCTTTTCCTTGGAGACAACACGAACTGGACTTCCGGATAAGGGTTCCAGATCCAAAAATACGCTGTTCCGTATCAGTGTTTACCCTGATTGATTCGAGTCTAGGGCTCCCTACTGGCAGGCTACAATTCATTGTGTCGAGCATTTCAAGGTATTCGTGATTTGTTATCTGCAGTAGCAGTAGCAACGAACATTGACTCCCATCCTCGAACCCTCATTCGTTCCCGTTCTCATCGTTCTCATCGTTCTCATCACCTTTGTCGCGTTACGCGTTTAAATATACGAATGTAACTCTCATGGTACCTTTGGTTGATCCCCCGCCCACCACAATCATTCAAACTTTCCAGCTTATTACGCTTCCCCAGGTGTATTTTCTCTATGATGCAGAGTCTACACTGTTCAATATATGGTGTACTAGCGGGTCTTACACTTTCATTTTCAATCCCAACTCTCCCTCTATCCATCCTGAACCACGATCGAGAAGTGAAATGGCTCGGGATTTTATGCTTCGTAGCAGTATCCCTCTATCATCTCTGTATCTTCGGTTTGACCTACCGAGATGCCAGAGCAAGTCGCGAGCGGCCTTTAGAAAAGGAGAAAGTATCCTCAGGTTCAGGTACCGAATTCTATAGCTCGACAGCGGGGCTTGTTTGGGCGTTTACTATCCTGTGTTTATGGATCCTTGCCGTTGTGATGAACATCCAAGATACTGTTAATGGTCCAGGAAGTGTATCACCCCTAGAAGTCAACGCTACATGGCGGTATGGTACACAGATCGCTGGGTGTGTCATGATGGGTTTTGAATGTGGGCTCTGGATAATATTCATCATGTACTGTGCGAGAATGAGGAGGTTGAAGAAGCTAGACTCTATCGGGGAGAAGATATTCGGCTTTGGCCTCGTGAGTCGTACACTTACTGCTTTTTATTCAACCAGAGCTGACTTTGATTGACCATCCAGTCTCGTACGAATACAGCTGTATCTGAGACAAGTAGAGACCCTAGAAGTGATCCGGCATCCAGATTTTCCGTAGATTCCATACCGCCGTGAGTATATGCGTACCCGTACCCGCCTCAGTCCGAGTCCAATACGATCTAATGAGCAATATGTATTTGTAGGCAACTCGTTAGGAAAGGCACTCAAAGGGTTACTGGTACTAGTACTTCCCAGCCCGTGTTGTCTGATGGTATGCATAGCGAGACTGAGTCTTGAGCTTTGTTGGAATATGTACTAGGACTGTACATGCACGGGGACGATGCCTTTGCGAGTTCGTGACAGTTCGAGTTGATATTAATCATCAGCCTGAGCCTGAGTTTGTCCGAAGTGTCCTTGCGCGCTTGATCGACATCGTGAATGCGTACATATGTATGTAGTATCTTATCTGTCCCGTCCTTACACCAGGACTGAGTACTGAGTACTGGCGCCAGGGGTGTCGAAAAGGTTCATTTCTTCACCGTAACAATCACCAAGGTTCAATGGACCCCTCCCCCTGAAATTGAAAAATATCGCACATCGTACATACAGCATACAGTATGCACATTCCCACAAGCAGCGGCATCGGCGTCCTAAATATATGTACTTACTTATCGAAGATTCAACTCTCCCAGTGGCGGATCTGAAGGGGGCAGACGGGAGGCAAAATGGTACAGGTACAGTAAACTCAAGGTTAAGTCAGGTTAAGTACAAATTGGGATTTTGTTACATCCGGAATTACTTGTGAAACTCGATACTGTATTGAATCTCAGCGAAAGTTTATCTGTATGTAGCTTCATCGACAGGAAAGTGTACCTATGGAGACCTACGGTCCAAGGTGGTTGTGCCAGCTGACCAGAGACCTGAATGAACTCTGGCCGCGATACATACAGTACACACATCCCATCGGATTAATACTCTTACTCTTTGGGAGTATCATAGGACCCCACTCCGAGTCGCCACTTACTCTTACATATGTACTCATATGAAAGGTGGAGCGCAGGGGTCCAAAAAGGGCATCCGGTGGCGCAGTGAAAAAGCAGAGGAACCACAAACCGGTGTTTTCGATAACACGTTAGGAGCTCTGTGTGTCGTCTGACAGGCTGGAAGAAATATGAAAAGGACATCATACGGACGGAAGAACTTGTATACAGTACATGCATATAGGATACTACGCCCAACGCAGTGGTCTATGAAAATGGAGTTATCTGAGTGTAAGTAGATAGAGTGAGAGGCCAGAGTCTGAGTTGAATTGATAATAAAATCCTGGAGGGACTCTCCTTCGTACAGAATGAGGAGATGGGTGATGCATGCGCAGCGAGAGGTTCGGCCGTTCGGTCCTGACAGACAGACAGACAAAAGGAGTCTGTCCAAATATGAGCCGTCCATCGTCTTTCCGTAGTTTCGGGTTTCGAGTTTCGTTACAGGTTGGTCAATGGTGAGATCCGTCGTGGATCTATCATGAGACTCCTAGTCCGAGGATAAGATGAAATCTGGTCGTACTGCATGTACAGTATACACCGTCGCCGTGGCGCAATGCAGGTGAGCTCCCAGCGAAGGTTCGAAGTAAACGGTGGTCTGCCAGTGGGTAGGGCCTGAACACTGAGGGGCTGAGCGCCAGAGCTCTGGATCTGGATAGCGAAGTTGAAGCTTGAAGTTCTCGTCGGCCGAGCTCCCGGACCCAGTGGATAGCTGAAAGCAAAGCTCGGGCTCGGGTTCGGGCACAGTCCCGAGTTCAATAAACTGGAGCTTCACTACTATCGATGGGCAGGTGAAACAGGCTCGCGTCGATGTTCTTGAAATGTTCAGCGGGGCCGCTCCGAGTCGAGGGCAGAAAATAAAGACAATTTAAACAACACTGGAAGCTGGAAGTGTTATCGTCAGCCTAATGTCTCCTCCAAAGCATAATACGTGCCCTACCTTGATGACGCTCATGCCAGACTGAAAAAGCCGCAACGAAGTACTGACCGACCGACCCCGGGGTCGTGTCTGAGTGAGTTATCACAAGGAACAGAACCATCACCACCAAAAAAACCCCGAATGTACTCCGGGGAAACCAAATCACCACTGCTGGTAAGTATAGTATGTATAATTCCGCATTGACCCCATCCATGTCTGATATGGAAGTCTGAGGAACGCCACCTACATACCATACCATACCATACTCTACCATACTGTACATACTGTACACAGAGAAGGGGGTGGAGAAGAGGGGGAGGGGGGGTCGCTGATCGAGAAGACTGGTTGGCGGCAGAATCTTTGACACGCGAGGAGTAAGGGAGGCTCTGGATTCCAAGGCCACAAATGGGTACAAGCAAGAAGCTAGGTAGGCAGGGGCACGAGGATACGACGTGAGGACCTCCTGACTTGGGGTTGCTCAGCGTAGCTCCAGAAGGAAAGGCTCAGAGAGACCGAACGCGGAGAAAACGAGACCGACGCGGCCTTGCGACTGTCAGGCCATCAGTACTCTAGAGTACATACGCTCCGGGCTTGTCGTCGAAGTTGGGATAACCCACAGTTCTTCTTTTCTGTGCCTTGTAGGGATTCTCCAATATCATGAGCGAATAAGCATAAGGAAGATTCAGGGTTGATGATGATGTTAAATTTATGTATGTCGAAGACAAGACAAATTCTCTTTTAAACTTGGAAACCAATTTTTTTTTCTTTGAGAAATGGAATGGAGACACTGGGTGTTTGTCACAGGTACCCCCGCCCCACAAATTGTGGGATCACTGGCTATCACTGGGAGTTGCTGTAAGCAGTTAGATCGGATCTTTTTTCACGTACTGCGAGAAGTTTGAACTTACTGGGATTGGGAAACGATGATCACATAGACAGAAGGAGCTGCGTTTTTCAGGTATCGTACCGTATATAGGACGACTCTTCCACGGAAAACACGCGCTTCAGACCTTGATACGAGAAAATACGAAACCCATCATCGCAAGCAAATTTCGCTTGCTTGAGAATGGAAATGGATGTCAAGTTTTCAAGGGGAAGGGTCCAATCCTTTTTTTTTCAAGCGGCGGTCACGGCGGCGTATCATAAGTAGTAATCGTCGTCCATGCGGCGGAGCCGTCAATACATAGCTTCCCCGTGTCTGTGGTTTTCTAGAAAAAAGGAAGTTAGCGATTTCGATTAAGAGGCAAGCTAAAATCGGTTTATTAACTCTGGAAATTGTTGCGCCTGATTTGCAGGGTACTCGGAAGTATCATCTACGGAATATCATGTCAGAACGGGGACGAGGGCAGTGAGCATATAGCCAGTAGATGAAGTGCAACGGGTGAGCATGAGTAGTAGGATATTTCTACAGAGTCAGTTGTCGGGAGCAAGCGGAAAGGTCACAACTTTTCCCTGATTCGGTCATGTAACGTAACGCCTGTCACACTGTTTTCCCTCTGACCGAACCACGCCTGGCCTGGCAGAATTGACATTTCCTTTACGTCCTCAATTTACCACTCAAAGTCAGTCAGAGAAGAGAAGGGGGCCCAGCTCCTTCGCGGAACCTTCTTACTTGAAAGCCCTTTCTTTTGGACTTCAAATCGACCACAATTTTATATAAGTGCCACTCACTCCCGACAGTTCGAAATACGTATCCATCGCCAGCCATCGAAATGTTTCTTTTTTGTGAAGAACGAGCGAGACTGGGAGGAATTGACTGACGAACGCGTATCTTGGGATGTGGGCTCTCGCCTATCGCCTCTGCGACCTTCGATTTTTGCCTTTTTTTAGGGTGGATCTAGTAAGGAATAGGTAGTTTCCAACTCAATCAATTCATTCATTCGTTGTTATATTTTTTTGCGCACCGTAACCTCAAATTTTCCCCTGGATCCATCTGGGTTTCCAAAGCTTCTTTCGAGTCGCGTGGTCGTCTAGAATTTTTTACTTTTTGCGTCTAACTACGTACTTGCTTCTCTCGGCGTTCTTTCCCTTACTTATACCGCTTTTTCGGGGGTCGTAGGGCGAAGCTACTAGCCCCCGAACTTCACACTCGTTCAAACTGTTCACTGCTAGCCCTACCTCAATCGTGTCTCATTCGTTTTGTCCCTTAGTTCACCAGAGATGTCTGCACCAATCGTTATCGACAACACGTACGAGTTTCACTTACAGTGTATACGAATGGCATTGAACATTTATTTTCCCTTTCTTTTTAATAGGATGGGAGCGGCTTTCATCGGGGTCATTGTGGCGGGGATGTAAGTGTTCCTACCTTGCGTCCTACGAATCTCTTCATCCTTACCATTTTTCACAGCCTGTATGGAGGTCTGCAATTTTTCTACCCTTGAAATCGACTTGTAAACTGAACCCGCCGTAGTATCTGCTATCCAATGCTGCTACTACTTCACCCACCAGAGCGACCGCTGGGAACTACGTGGTTTGGTAGGTTCAAGGATGGTATTCCAACCCTAGAAACTCTATCGATTTTGTTCGTTCGAAATCAGGTTGCAGTGGTTATGGCTGTGGACACCGTACACCAGATTTTAATCTCTCACACGGGTATGTTTTTGAGCATATATGCGATTGACCTTGTGGGCGGATGACTGAGGCTTTTTCTTTTTTTGTAGTATATACGTACTTGGTCTCGAACTACGCGAACCCTCCGGCACTGGGGTCTGTCGTATGGTACGTGTTCTGTAGAGACCTACGAGGAGGGTCGCTGATTGGGTTTCTTTTCTCTAGGAGCCTTCTGGTATGTATCGAATCAATAATATCTCGCTCGCAACTTACTAACGACACACCCTCTAGGTCGAAGTGTTATTCAACGTACGCATGCTCCACATAGCCATTCCCCCCTTCTCATAGTATCTCGCTCTGGCTAGGGTCTCGCGGCGTTATTCGTTCAATGGTACGTTACCTGCTCGGTACCCCCTAGTTTCCTATCAATCGACTGATTGGCTGACTTTCCCCCCAGCTTCCTCACGTTCAGGATTTGGAAACGTACGTCGAGTCTCAAACCCAACTTCCCTCCTCTTATACGAGAACTAACGGTAGTCTCATAGTCAGCTCTAAGAAAATATGGATTACCGCCCTTGCTGTACGTCTCCCCTCGCCGACTACTAACCATCTAGATGATAACGATATTGATTTCTTCGTTTTAATTTTCTCAGATGATGTTGGTTCTCGCTGAATTCGGTACGTCGTTATATGCGGACTTAGGCTATGTAGATGTGTGCGTTGACGAGAGGTTGTGTACCAGGATGTGTTCTCGGTAAGGTTTTCAATCCATTAAATAAGTTCGGTTTTTTACTGATACACACCTTCCCTATCTAGCGTTCAGCGTCATCGCGTATGTGACTCTCAAAATCTATCAATGTTCCGCACCCAATTCTTCTTACACATCACTATCTTAGACTCCTCCGTGTGAAGACATTCGCTGAACTGGCAGTCGAGCTCAAAGTGAGTTGAGTTTCTCCTCGAGTTCCTCAATCAGTCTCCTCGTCTCTTTTTGTTGAATCGTCCGTAACTTATGATCACGATAGGGTCTCTCAATCACAGTCAATGCCTTAGCTGCTTGTGGTGATGTTGTTATCGCGGGTACACTCACGTATCTCTTGCAAAACTCGAAGACGGGTTTCCGCAGGTAAGCCTTTTTTTGTCTTTCTAGTGGAAGCACCGTCCACTAGTGTCGCTAATGCTAACGACTTGGTGATGCAGATCGGACACGATGATTAATAAATTGGTTCGTTTGTGTCCCTTGCCCTCCCCCTCTGGAACTGAAGATTCTCGTTTCGGGATAGACTATCTTTGCTGTTAATACTGGTGCTTTGACTAGGTGAGTCCGAGTCCGTTGGACATTTCGTGTTGGGTGGTTTTGACTGATTGGATTGGTTGTAGTCTCTGTGCGATTGCATCATTGACATCGGTGAGGGTCCTACATCCCTTCCTATCCATATGATATCCCATTCTCAACATTCCCCTAGATCCTGGCCGCTCCGAATACGTTCATCTACATCGCGTTCTTTTTCTGTATGGGTCGACGTGCGTCATTTACTCGCAATTCACTTACTTTCCTATGCCAATGATAACCACTTCGGAAAATGCATACGCATGTACGCAGTGTACGCAAACTCCCTCCTTGCGACACTCAACGCACGCAAGATGATCCGAAAGGCTGCCGAGGGTATCAACAGTACAGGCGATCAAGCTTCGTTTGCGTTAAAAGACTATGCGAAGAATTCTTCGTTTGCTTCTGCCAAGTCGTCATCAAGGGTGAGTGATATAAGAACACCTTCTGTTCTTTACTATCCATCTATCCATTCAGCGCACCCTACTAATCTTTCGATGTTTCGTTATTACTATGTAGCAACAAAGACCACAAAATATTTCTATTAAGATTGATACTACGATGACTACAGACCTTGATGGACCTTGTCCGAATCGTTCGAAGGGGAAGGAAGAGGAGGCTGAGGCTGATGCTAGTGGTGAGGAATCGGAGTTGTCGGGTATTTCGCCTGGGGTGAGTGGGGTTTGGGTTTGTTTTACTTGCGTTTGGTTGGTTATTGATTGTTGAGACGATGACGTCTGTTTAGGATTTGGATTTGGAATCAAACCTTGGTACTAGTCTTCGTAGTCTCAATAGCAATATTGAAGCTATCTGAGAACGAGAACGAACCCTTTTCCCCCCTCGCCTCCCCCCGCGCGGCTCCCACCTCCCGCCCTTCCACTTTCGCCTCACTAAACTTTGCTTGCTTGCATAACGGCATTACGTTGGTTCTGATGCTCTGCTCTACCTTGCTCTCTGTCCCGAGTTCGTGAAGGTGCATTGAAGGGTTTACTCTTATGCACCGATATATACCTCATGTTTCGTTATGGCTCCTCTCGCTATCTCGTGCGAGCGCTATGATGACCTGCCTGTCCTTTCCTTCATTGCCCATATATTTCTTGATGACTTTGCTGAAATGACCTGGTTTCGCGACGACGAGTCGTTTGAATTTTTTTGTATCATACATACATACCATACATACGTACGATTGATTGATTGTCTTTTTTGCTGTTGTTCTTTGGTCGACCTATCCACCCTTTCGTTCTCTGTTCTCAAATCGTCCGCATTCGTTCTGGGTCACTTCACATGTTTTTCGTACCGAGTACTTGTGTTGACCTTTGACCTTTGATGTTCAATGATGGTTCTTCCCCCCACTGCCCTCCCCATAACCTTGTAGTACGATAGCTTCCCTCCCTCAGAATGTGCGCTCCTGCTTGATATTAGTTTGTAGTATAGTTTGAATCGAATGTAGAAAGTTTGCTTGGTGTCGGTATGTCTTCATGTGGGCGTGTGCTGGATTTTGAAGGACTTGTGAAGAGTGAAATCGAATGGTGATTGAAACCCAAAAAGCATTACACGCTCGAGAATACAACATTATTTTGAGAGCCATCAATCAACCTTCTTCCATATCTGCTCCGTCCTCAACATCAGCATCACCGTCAGCGTCACCTTGCGCTCCATTCCACCAAGCAACCGGTCCAAGCCCTTGTTCCGCTATTGAACACTGCCGAAAGAAAAAAAATCAAAACATAATTAGATGCAAGCGACATATCAATCTGAAAGAAGCTTACGATAACACTCAACGGCGCCCTTCGGACCTCTCGGGCGACTTGTACGCCTTCTAAAGCCTTTGGCGGTCCAGGCTCGTCATCGAAAAATTCATCAGCCTCGACACGAACACGGATGATTTCGCCGGAATCGATGTACATCCGCTCGGAAGTGGGTGTGTCGAGGAGTTCGTGGGGTTTTGTTAGTTCGGAGTCGGGTATCCAGAAGTGGGCGCGTTCGTTTGGGTCGCTAGAAAAGATGGGGAGGGACGTGAGTGAGGAAGAGTAGAAAGAAGGTGATGGAGGTGGACTGACAAGCAGGAGGGTTGTGGGAGGTATATAGCTGGGATGTAGATGTCGTCGAAGAACCCTAGTGATACTAAGAAAAGAAGAGGATTGGTTAGAATTAACTGATGAAAAGGAGGGATGTAGAGGGTGCTACCCACATCGAATTGAATCCTCATCTGAAGACTTTACTTTCCCCACAAGTACTTCAGAAACAAATGGTCTGAAAACAACCATACGAAAAACGACTAGGAATAAGAGACTGTCGCCCTCAGTTTGAGTTCCTTCTATCGCTTCAAATGTAAAAAGCAGATAAAACACAACACACCTTTATGCCATAGGAATCCATCTCCGTAGCGAACTTTCCCTTCTCCGGCTTCTGTTAGATCGAATACACATATACATAGGCCTACGTCGTGTAAGACGCGGTTTGCGTATTTTTTGTTGAGTTCGGCGATGAGAGCTTGCTCTGGAGGTAGACCGAAGTTGGATGGATGGATGGCGACTGTGTCCTATATGAGCAATGAGTATGAGTGTAGATTTTTGATGCTTCAAAGTCGATGCAATATTACCTTCAGTATAGATAGATTGAACATCTTGTCTGGCTATCAGGGAGACACCGCAGGTACATGAAGGAGCCGTGAAGGAGCTGGTAGAGAAGAAAAAATGTTCTATCTTATCTTATCTCTCCAATTTCGGCACTGACACGTGACCACCTTCAAAAATTTGAGTTGCCGAACCCCGCCCCTTGCCATTGGCTTCATTTCCCTTCTTGCATTTTTTGAAAGGTCGCTATGTCAAAATCTCAAGAAGCTTCCTCCTCTTCGACGAACCTTCTGCCAGCAAAATCATGGCAACATTTTGTTGCAGGAGGGTAAGCAATATCAGGGACTTTGAGTCGAAGAGTTTAGTCTCACTTTTCGTTGCCTTCTGTAGACTCGGAGGAATGTGCGGTGCTATCGTTACAAGCCCGTTTGATGTCGTGAAAACTCGACTTCAGTCGAGTCTGTTCAGAGAGAACCATGCTACGGTGAATGTGGTTGGAGGAGGGAGCGGTGGTGTACTTGTCACTGCTCCGAGACCATCAGGCGGGCTACTCTACAATTTCGTAGAAACGGGACATATATTACGGTTAGTAACTCAGAAGTACTTTGAAGTATGTTCATAAGACCAACTTTGCTTGCCCCTTCGTATAGAGATATCTACCGCGACGAGTCTCCACGCGCTCTTTTCAAAGGTCTCGGTCCTACGTTAGTTGGCGTTATCCCAGCTCGGTCTATCAATTTCTTCACATATGGTAACGGAAAGCATGTAATTGCGAACACGTTCAACGACGGAGTAGAAAACAGTTACGTGCACTTGGCTGCTGCTGCTGTAGCTGGTATCGCGACTGGCACGGCTACCAATCCTATTTGGGTTGTCAAGACACGGTTGCAGCTTGATGCTAGTACACGTAGAGGCCAGCCCACAGCCAGGACAGCTGGACCGAAGTTCATTGGCGGTAGTTTGGTGATGATTCAGAAAATTATGCGAGAGGAGGGTATCCGGGGCTTTTACAAGGGTTTGAGTGCGAGCTATCTGGGTGTAACGGAAGGAACAATACAATGGGTGTTGTATGAACGTTTGAAGAAGCTCTCTGCGGGATCGGAAGGCAAGGGAGGTCTTCAAGAGTGGTTTGGTATGCTCGGGAGCGCAGGCACAGCGAAATGTGTAGCCAGTTTGATCACTTACCCGCATGAGGTCCGTAGATTGTCCTACTCGTCTAGTTTGCTCTTTTTTGCTGACGATAATCGATTTTAAAGGTCATTCGTACTCGGTTACGACAGCCTAGTGTTAACGGCGTTATAAAATATACTGGACTGATACAGACTCTGCGATTAGTCATTGCCGAAGAAGGTGCTCGGTCGCTATATGGTGGTCTCAGTGCTCACCTCATGCGTGTCGTACCAAATGCCGCTGTCATGTATTCCATCTACGAAGGCGTTCTTCGATGGGGAGCATAGTCCGAGGGCACTGTTTCTCTACCGATGACCAAAACCTCGCACCATCCTTTAGCGCGCGCCTCCCTTCGGCTTTCTCGCAACGCATCAGTACCCTCAAAATTGAATCCACCACATTAGACCTATTTCACTAATTTATGCACTTCTGCTAAATATCCGGCCATATCCACCGCGACGCCAATCGCTCCCCTCCCCATACTTTCCCGGCGTCATCCCTTCCTACCTATCCCTCAACGACGCTAGTCTCAAAAGTAGCACTGCCTGGCCTGCACATCCACACCATCCTCAAGCTTCATCTACGAATGCCATGCTACGCCTATTACGATCGGTACTCGGTCTTCAACCCATCTCATCCATTTACAAATGTTCCTTTGGCTCTTCGCATGAACGGGAAATCCCCTCCCTTTTGCACTTCTCTCACCACGTACACTTGTTATGATTGATTCCCCCCTTCACCCTCCCCTCCCAATCTTACTCATTACACCCCCCATGTATTTCTACAATAGATAGCATTTATTGTCTGTCTGCTTTCTGCTTCTAGGTAACCACTACGTAGCATAATTTGGTTAGAGAATCTTTTAGCTTTTTGTTATGCTATGCACATCGTCGCTGGAGAATGGCTCTAGCGTTGTAATAGGACACTTTTTTTCGCTCCATGGACTTGATCAAGTTAATGAACATTTAATGGATATGCTTGAAAGCTGATTCTCTATCAGGTACCTCTATCAACTAAGATGACATGTTTATTTTTCGGGCTCCTGGATACATTTGCTCGGCTTGACAATATGGCTACCTGGCGCAATGGTAGCGCGTTTGGCTTCGATTGCTGAACGTACCAAAAGGTTGCAGGTTCGAGTCCTGCGGTGGTCATAACGCGTTGATGGTGTTTTTTGTCAGTGCTAGAGACACCAAGCCTGGCCCTATCGAGTGACAGGGTGCTGTCTCAAGTGCTCACAATAGTGTAAGTATGAAACAGTAGGCCACCAGGCAATCACCCCCTGCAGGAGTTACGCTGTTGGACATCTTCAATTGAGGATGTAAGTCTGACATTCAGCTTGTCAATGTTGAGAATATCTGAGTCAAGGTGCCGATAATGAAGCTGAAACTTTGAATCGAGTAGATACTCGCCACGTATGTAAAGTATTCAACCCTCGAGTACATTTCATACGTACTTAACATTATACAAACATGCGAAACAAAATACATGTATGGCTTCCAAGAATGACGCCGAAAAAGGGAGTGGATGGGGTGAGTAGATAGTACAAATCAGTGGGTAGTCCGGTATAACTGCAGAAAGAGAATAACCAATTGACAATGAACAGTCCCGAAAGAAAAGAATTGAGGATATCCTGGATTTAGTGCGAATAAAAGAACGAAGGAAATACAAAGTTTCGCAATGCGAAATAGAATTTAGAATTGAAATTAGTTCAACGGAAACCCAGCCGGAACTTGATCTGTTTTACCCAACGCCCACTCAGACAACTCCATAGCCTCTAAAACTTGTAATTTATCTTTGATGACTATAATTTCTGTACTATGTGACCCATCTTCGTTGAATGCTTGGAGGTTGATTAAGAGCCGTTGGAGCTGTACCATGTTATCGTGGATTAGCATTTGACGGTCTGTTCGGGGTGGGGGTAAAGGTGAGAGTGGAGTTGGGAGGGGACCGGAGGGTTTTCGGGCTGGGAAGATGAATCCTGGGGCTAGTTGGAGTGGGGCTGCGGGTGGGATTGTAGAGGCTAAGAGGACGGGGGCGGGAGGGGTAGTGGTGGTGGGGGTTTGCTGAGGTAATGGACGGGGTACGGCGGTGTAAAAGACATCCGGAGAATCAGAAGTAGGTCTACTACTTTCGTAATTCGACCCAGATGATACCGAGGTATGCGTAGACCGAGCTTCGATATCCCCAGCACCAGCACCAGCACCTGCACCAGCGACACCAGCAGCACCTGTATTATAGTACGTATCATCTGAACGCCCGAGTGTGAGTGTACTAGGTGGAGTAACGGGGTTAAACACAAGAGGCGAAGACCCAAACCGTCGAACCATCAAATCTCTTCTGAAATCATTCGTACGTTGTCTGCGTTTATACCGAGTGTATGATAGTAGGAGTAAGAGAACGACGAATAGGAAAGCTAGAGCGCCGAATACGCTTCCTAGGATTATTCCTGTGTTGGATTTTTTGGAAACTGCACCGGAGAAGGGACTTCCGGAGGAATTCGGCGGTGGCACAGGCGGGGAAGAGGTTGGGGTTGAGCTAATTGAGGAGGCGGTAGATGTGGATGACGTTGATTGAGATAGATCGGATGATGGTGACCTAGGAGTCTTTGATGAGTGGTTGTTCATACTTGGATGGATATTTGGAATTAGGGACTCACCCGTTTGGTGTATCGAGAAATGATGCTGACGTGACACTGACTGCGGGTGTTGAAGACCTAAAAGAACATCATGAATGAGCGAAAGTAACCCGACTGATGAAAGAGGCACTGACGTCGCCGCGATCGTCGACACTGGTTCCAATTCAGAGGAAGATGTTGCCTGCCCTTGCGAGCTAAGTAATGAATTTAGATTGATATAATCAAGACACCTGAAGTCAGCGGAAGCTACATACCTCGCTGTCGCGGGAGATATATCCAAGGACGATGTAGAAGACGCAATACTTTGGAACACAGATGTATCGTCGTCGTTTGATTCGGTGGAAGACCTAACGAAAACGAAATTCACGGTGAACCCTTTCATGATCAAAGTCTGTTCCTTCCGAAGAACTGAAAGGACTTACGAGGTCGAGGTTGCTGGGCTTGAAGTTGATGTCGAGGTCTGGCTCGGAGGAGTAGTCTGGTTATTCGATGTATCCGTGTCACTGCTACCTTGGGCACTGCCAACGATGATGCAAAACATAAACCAGTTGAATCAAAGGGAATATGAGCGGACAACTCACCCGTTGTTCTGATTTGATGAGGAAGATGAAGACGAAGATGATGAGGAAGAGCCGGAGTTCGATGGCGGAGCAGTTCCTTGACCTGAATTCGCAGGAGGCCTGTTATCATTATTCAGAATTGTACAATGTTCAATCGCAATGTTAATATAAGTTGGCGTACGGAGGAGGTGAATCATTAGAGCCAGCAACCGCTGTGAACACGTCGCTTGAAGCCAGAATTTTTGTAGGCACCTGGTCTGGGCTTAACCTGTTAGAGATACAGTTAGAGCCGTCTAGCGAAGTTTGAAACTCGAAGACAAGCAAGCTCACTGCAAGTCAGATACAACTTCAATTAAAAATTGGCTGCGGAAAAAAGTCAGAGAGAAAATCTTTATGGCCTCTGCTAGACTGGGGGGCTTACTCTGCGGACTGGCATGTGAAGGTAGCTACACCTGAACTCTCAGTAGCGGAAGGAGATACACCAAATAACACTCCGGTGTCGTCAATATTCTTGCGAAGAAGGAAAGCAAAAGATGTCGTGTCGCCATTGGTCCGCACCCAAGTAGCTGTAGCAGGCGAATTCACTGTTACAGTTGGCGGCGCCGAAACTTGAAAAGCTGCAACTGCCGACAAATACAATGGCAGAGCAAAACTAAGTATCCGTTGTGGTTAGTCAGAGAACTGTGAATGGTGCACACAGAACGCCGTTGTTACTCACAGAATGAAAGAAAGCATCCGCAGGCGGATCTGCTTGCAGAACTCGCAAGCTGAGAGTTGTCAATTGGGACTAGGTGAAAGTAAAAGAGAGAATAAAAGAATGAAGGTCACAAAGGTGAGGCACGGCCGCGTCACGCATTCATCAAGCACGAAGAAAAGAGCTTTTGGTTTTGAACATGGAAGGGGCTGGCCAGCAAATGATAGAATCAAGGTCGTCCACCGACCGGACAGAAATGACAGAGACGAGGAATGGGGGCCAGTGACTTGGTAACCAACTCCATGTGAATTCATAATATTGATTACTGCCATCAGAAATAAATTAGAATTGCAAGGAACAAGTTCTACGTGGGATTTGCGGAGAAATGATGGATATTGCAGAACAAGAGCTGAAGGAATTTATTGTCATTGTCAATGTAGGCGTCAAGGATACCGGCACGGCAAACTGAGTCTGAGTCTCCGGCATCCACACGGCACCGCAAAAGTTAGCTTTGGCTTTTAAGGTGGCCTCAATTTCAACATTCTAAAGCATCAATAATGTGTAGAGAATGTACAGTAGACGAGAAACTTTGACAAGTAGTATGATACTCTGTTTTCTATATTCATCCAGGTACAAGAAAAATGATGATAAATACATTCACGTTACAAATAGCGCGCTGTATGAAAAGTGTCCCGGGAGGCTACTACGATGCCAGTGGTTACTACAGATCCCCAGGAGATATCTCCCTGACATTAAATACAGTTTCTAAAATACAAAACCCAAATCATACACTTTACAGTCCAAACCTAGCCCTAAACAAAAGATCTCCGTAATTCCTAGGAATTTCATCTGTCATCTGTAACGCCCAATCTGATTGCTGTAACTCTTCCAATTGCCGAATTTGCATCTTTATATCTTCAATATCAGCATCACGTCCTTCTAATGCATGAGATGGGAGGTTTTGAGATTCTGCGTCGTGAAGACTGATTAACCGAGCCTGCAAATCGTGGATTCTATCCTGCAGCTCCATCTGCCTATCTGTCCGCGGTGCACTGAGGCGGGGCCCCAAGAACGCAGTAGTAGGTTCATTCGTCAACGTGGGACCGTACCTAGACAGACCTTCTCTGGAGTCTGTCAGTGGTCGGCCAGCATATGCCGACTCTTCTTCGTCTTCAGTATGACTCTGACTACCCGACTCAGCAACTCTAACAAAACCAGTCAACGCAGGCGTCTTCTCGTTATCCAAAATACTCGAAGTCGAAGACGCAGACGAAGTCGATAACGTTCTTCTCCCCCCCGTCGAAGTAGGTATAGGTACCGCTGCGAAACGATCCTGCGAGAACCCATTATCTCGATAAGATCCTGAGCCTGAGCCTGAGCCTCCGTCTATGGTGGATTTCACCATCATATCGCGGTGAAAGATATGTGGGTGGATTTTTGCTCTTTGACGCTTTTTGTAGAGGAGGAGGGCTGCGATGAGAAGAATTGCGAGGAAGACTACGCTGCCGATTACGGCTCCGACGATGACTGGTTTTTTTGATGATGTTGTTGCTGCGTTTTCGAAAGAGGGAGATGTACTAGATGAAGTTGTCGATGATTCTGGTCCACTTGAAGTGGGAGTAGTTGCTCTTGCGGACGATGTCATGGAAGTAAGTGCACCTCCAGCCTGAGACTCGGGGGTGCTAGTGAAGAAGTGAGACGAGATCGATATAAAGAAATCAAGCCGCAAGCTGCATACCTTGTCGTCAACGTCGGAGGATCCGTTGTTGCAGATCTGAGCGTTTATTAGAATACGAAAAAACAAAGAGAAGTAATTCTTAAACATACCCAGTAATATTGGACGAGGAGGAACCAGTAAAAGTACCTGAACTATAATTCGACAATTCAACAAAAGGCAGATAGACATTTCTAAATTTCTCACTTAGCAGTAGTAGCACTTCCGGGACTCTGGTCTGTAGACTGGGTGCTCCCTGTGTCGGTCCCCGTTGATGTAGAAGCTGGAGGCGCGATAGTGACAGCCGCAAACGCTGCACCCAAAACCGATTCACTATCCGTTGAAGGGGCCTGTCCTGGTCTGAATATGAACATCATCAGTCATATTGCAATCTCCCCCCCAAAAAACAGCACTTCAAACGATATACACATACTTGTTATGAATCTGAAATGCCTCTATATTCGCAACCCTATATGCATTGCATTGCATAACAGAGACCCCATAAGTCAAAATCCGCATAATCGTGTCAATAACAGCACTTACCCTGTAATTGTAGCAGCAAGGGTAATCGTTACTTGACCCGTTGTATCATGATCACCCGTAACAGTCGCCATAGGCACTCCGTTATCGGTGTCAGCAGTTGGGACTTGAACAATAACAAAGTCTTGAAGGTTGGGATCAGTTTTACTCCAAGAGATTGTAAGGGTGGCTCCGGCAGACACTCCATCAGTGACATTAGGCCCAAAGATACTGAATCCATGAGCGTTGTTAGTTTGTACTAAAAGACCCATGAAGAGGCTTAGGCTAGTTTCCGTTTCCAGAGACGAAAGTGAAAGAAAAAGAAAACAGGTCAGCCCAGATACCTTTTAACAACATAACAACACGAAAATGAAAACACTTACCAGAGTCCTACACTAACCACGAGCTTCATAGCGCTCACGCAAAACGCAAAAAGGTCTACTACACGTACGTCGACGTCGGAAACGAAGGAAAGGGGGTTGAGCCTGAGGCCTGAGGGTGGGGACTATCGAAGCTTCAACATCAGTTTGCAGGGGGACGATATTATCTATAGTATCTCGATGCTGTGGAATCTCATCGCCTTGAGATGATCATCTATCTCAAAGGACGGGCCCGGGAGATACCCTAGTGATTAAAATCACGGTTAGCTCAATCAGATGTAAGTTTCCCACCTCATTCGAGTCTTTTCTGTGTGCTGCATTGGCATCAATCAACGACCCAAGACCAGAGACTCCCAGAGGCTCTGCCACACAACTGCTTGCTACGGCATACAAGACAACCCTTGACCTGATGCAACTTGAATCATCAGCAACGGGGTTCCATATATGTATAGTATAGATAATATATGCAAAAAAAGAGTCAAAAAAAGATCATCATACACGGCTCATGAAGGTGTGCGGGGACCCAACAAAATGTCCATCATTGTAACCCACAACATAGTCAAACTCGTAGAATAAATTACCGGCAATCCCCCGCCCCAAAACCACTTCGGTTTCTCGTAAAGGAACAAAATGAAACAAATCAAGCAAACAAATACAGCAAAAGCAAAAAAAACGTCGCTTAGACCATACCAGGCGGAAGGTCATCCGTTAACCCCAATGCCCAATTCGACTCATGAATCTGCTTCAACCGATCAACCTTGGCATGAATCCTCCTCAGCTCCTCTTCCCTCTCAGCTCTATTCGAAGAAGAGATATCAACTCGCCCCTGAAGATATATCATCCTAGATTGCAAAGCCTGTATATCCACCTCAATCTTCATCTGACGGTCAGTTCGCGTTCGTGGAGGCAATGCAGGCACAGGGAATAACCGCAAACTAGTACTTCCACTAGTAGTGGTGGTATAAGTGCTTGTGGAGAGCCTAGGCGTGTTTCTATCGCGTGTCCTGCGTACAGAACTGGTAGTACTCTGCGAGCTCACAGTCGTATCGCTTATGACCGAGCGTGGGGGAGTGGCTAGGAGAGGCGGCTGATACATGATTTTCGCCCTAGACGAATCATCGAGCTGCATTTGAGGCCCAAGAGAAGGTGGGGTGGAGGATTCTAGGTCTTTGTTCAATGTTGGGGAACCAGACATGATCCTGGTCCATGGAAGTACTGAACCTGGACTCCGTACCATCATAGATTGCTCAAAGCTATGCGTTTGACGTCGTCTTCGATAGCGTATAAACAGGACGAGCACTGCGATGAGGAAGAGAAAACCAATTATTCCGACGACAATGCCGATGACTGTCGCAGAACTTGGTTGTGATGGTTTTTTGTCCGAGGATGATGAAGCTTGGTCAGCCGAGGGACCAGTGCTGGTCGTCGAAGTCATCGCCGAGGGACTTGCAGTAGTGGTAGAAATCGTTCCCAAACTGCTTGATCTTCACTCTTTCATTAGTTTTGTGAGAAGACAAATGGTAATGAGATACACACGAAGGCGGCTCTTTGGCACTGCTGCTGAATCCCGAATTTCCGTTACTTTGGCCATTACTATCACCTTGGCTATTACCACCTGGACCGTTACTCCCCCCGTTCATGTTGTTGCTGCTTTTGCCAATTTATCATCGAACAGAACAAACAATTAATTTTGAAAAACGTACTCAGTCGGAATTGCAGGTGTCGGGATACTATTTGACGAGTCAACAAAGGATCTCTCGCATACAGTAATCGTCGTGAAAGCTTGCCTTGGTATTGGAGGACCACCCGTCGATGTAGGATTAGTCTCTACTGTCACTTCAGTGGTGTAGAATGGTTGACCATTCCTGAGGCCAAACATTTCAGGTTAGTAAGAACTTTGGAGCACCTGCTCATACGCACTGAATATTCACAGCCAAAATCTCAAAGATACTGAAAGAGAACATCATTAGCACCACCTAGCTCTAGATACAGATAGTTACTGACCCAGCACGATTGAAAAAAATGGGAGAAATTCCTTCATTCTTATCAGAGTTTGCGACTGGAACTGGCGTTGACTTGGCAGTCGGACCGTCGGGGTCATCGAGCTTGATCTTTTGAAAGTAGAACTGGACATTTGGATCTTTCTTGTCTCTTGACCATGCAACGCTGAAAGTCGTTTGTGCAGGAGGGCTTGATGGAAAAGCAATATTTAACGCGCCGGCGAAGGTAAAAATGTAAGATAGAATGCTATAACAAAACAATCATCATCCATTAGTACTTCAATCAAGACACCCTTGAAGAGACACGCACAAAAGAACGACATTCATTTCAGCCCCGCTGTAAAGAAAGGAAAAAGAAAGAAAAAGAAAGGGAGATTAACGGATGAAGAGGAACTTTGAAAGAAAAAGAAAAAGTGTAAATGAATCCCGAACCCACGCACGCTTTGAGAAGAAGGGGAAAATCAAGCTAGAGCTAGTTGAGCAAGTGCGTTGTGAACTCTGTGTGTTGGATCAGTGTGTCATCAGGTGGCCAGGGTGATTGCTTGATGAAAAGGATGGCCATTGTCAATGGAACAGCCTCGCCGTCCCTCGTTAACTCCATGGCACACGCCAAAAAAGAGTGTTTTGTTCATGTGACTTTTCCTGGGGCTCGGTCTTCGGTCTTCTGTCTCCTGCATAATGATAATGATATGCCATGCCAGTGAACGGGGTTTAACTTTAACCTGGTTCAACACCGTTCAATGCACAGAGTGAGACGGAGCCTCTGATCCTGATACGCTGAACAAGAATCCAGTCAAGATTTACCAGAGATAAATATGATTGTATGCTCACCACATGCAGCGCTAGCGTTGACATGTACACTCGAACAACTTCTTCATCGATATCTTGATCAACAACATCCCATTCAGACGCTGAATGGGTCCAAGAAGAAGCGGTATGTAACATATATCGATATCAATGTCATGTAGCCATGCACATTCATACCATCCTAAGCGAGTGCGAACCCTCGAAAACAGTATTGAGAGGAAGAACGGAAGGAAAGAAAAGCGTGTTTGACGCGCCGAACGACCAACTGCCTCCAAACAAATTGAGTAGCACCGATCTCATCAATCATTAATCATCACGCAGACTCGCACTGCGCAACATACATACCTACTGCACATACTAAACCCAAGGCTTGCACATAATAATATAATCGTGTAATCGATGTATTGTATTAAACCAAGTCCATTTACTCCGAAAATGCATAAACAGACTCCAGACATTGCCCTACACGCATGCCTCGATACCTATTCTCATCTCACTTCCGAATTTCATTCATCCATTCCGGTCACCAAAGAGAAAAAGATTTAATTCTATCTCCTCTTCGCCTTGCTCCTTTCCATCCATCCATCCATCCATCCGAGAGTAGTATGTAGTACAACCCACCCATTCATCTGTCCTGATGTCCACTTCTTACTTCGTTAACATGTACCATCCGAGTCGCCCATACACGCCATTCATTCATTCCTGTACTTCAACATAATTCGCTGCACAAACGCAAAAAATCAAAAAAAGGTACTCGTCAGACCCCCCAACAAAACAAAAAGTAAAAAAAACCTCTCAACGCACCAGGAAACAACCCAACTTGCCCATCCTTATTCTTACCCTGCCACCAATCTTCCGAAGCAGGTTCAATTTCAACAATCACATCACCCTCCGAGAAGGAAATTTCATTGTCCTCCGCCGCTTCGTAACTATGCAAAGTTCAAAAGTTCAAAAGTTCATAGTAGGTTGGTTTGAAGTAGAAAGATAGATCAGTCGAGGTACCACAGAGGCAAAGAGAAGAATAGCACACGTAATCGTACAAAGCCACAGCCGTGACCACGCCCTCCTGCTGTGTAGATTCAGGTTCAGGTTGAGGCGGCGCTGGTGGCGCTGCAGGAGCTACAGGTGGAGGCTGCACGAAAACAAAGAAGAGATCAATCAGAAACCTACAAACTCTTTCTCAAGGAATACACATACAGGTGGTGGAGGTGGCGGAGGAGGAGGAGGGGGAGGAGCAGCTTCACTTTCCTCAGCTGCAGCTTGTTCAACGAGCTCGACGTAGTTCGCTACAATGTACAATCAGTTCAAATTCAAGAACCGTAAAACATAAGCGTACCAGGGAACAATCCAGTCTTTCCACCAGGTCCAACTCCATTCCACCACCCCTCATCCAGCTCTTCAATTTGTTCAATGAGCTCGCCTTCAGTGAGGTTCATCTCGTTATCTTCCGCGGCCTCATTTGGAAAATGGCATGAACTACAACGATCCTATGACAGCAGGCAAGAGCGTACCTCATAATCATACAAGACAACTCCACAAATTCCTTTTCCAGCCTGAGCAGGGGCTGCAGGGGGTGCCGGTGGCGCTGGCGCTGGTTCCGGTGCAGCAGGCGCGGGTGCAGCAGCAGGAGGTGGAGGTGGTGGTGGAGGAGGAGGCGGAGGAGGAGGTGCAGCAGCAGCCTCTTCTTCCTCAACAACCTTGACGTATTGCGCTAAATACCACGTAAAGTCACATCACAAATTCCATAGAAACCATAACAGAAAAAGCAAGCATACCAGGAAACATTCCAGACTTTCCACCAGATCCAACTCCACTCCACCAATTCTCATCAAGCATCTCAATCTGCTCCACGAGCTCACCTTCAGTGAGGTTCATCTCATTATCCTCTGTAGCCTATGGGTCGGAAAATGGTAAGGTACTTTAAAGGGGTAGAAATGGAACGGAGGGGAATCACCTCGTAGTCGAATAACACGACCGCAGATATACCTTGGCCAGATGGAGCAGGCGGTGCAGCCACAGGCTCGCGCTCAACAGAGAGTTGAGACATCTGTACGATTATGATTGATGAGAGTCGATAGATAGAGACGTGCTAAGAGTTACATACCTGTGCAACAGGAGGAGGTGGCGGAGGCGGAGGTGGTGGTGGTGGTGCAGCCTCTTCAACTTCAGGTTCAGGTTCAGGTTCTGCCGCTCGAGGAGGAGGTGGCGGTGGTGGTGGAGGCTAAAAAGCAGACCATTAATTCGAGTCTCTCAAAACCCAAAAAGCAAACTACTCACCGCTGCCTGTGCAGGTTCCGGTTCATCCCAAGACTCTTCCTCAGGCTGCGAAGATGCAGCAGCAGCCGCAAAGCCTGCACCAACTCCAACAGCACCCGCACCCGCACCGATGGCACCAACAGCACCAAAATTCCTAGGAGCAGAATGCGTGACTGCCGCTCTACCGAATGCCGGTGCAGCCGACTTGAACGTCGAAACGACTGGTGAGGAGGAAGTTGGCTTGAAAGCTGCACTTCGGCTCTTCTGTTCCTCTTCTTCAGCCTGTTTCTTCGCTAGTGCCTGCCGCTCACTCCACGTTAGCTTCTTCGTACCCGAAGATGCCGGTTTAGATATAGGAGCCTGTTCTTGCTGTTGCTGTTGTCGCTCAAAAGGATTCTTCAGCTTCTTCGGAGCAGGAAGGGATACTGGTGTATATGCTGTGCCAACAGGAGCGATGCGATCGTCTTCGGCAGGTTTTGTGGGAATGGTGGACGATACCACTGGGGCTGACGCAGGTGCAGAAGGTGTTGGGCGAGGAGCTGTGGGAATGGAGGGTGGACGAGAAACTGCAGGAGGCGGAGGTGGGGGTGTCGCTGCTGCCGCTGGCGACGCCTGTTCCTCTGGCCAAGCATCGGCCGGAGCCGATCCCTTGTTAATCGTGCGTCCATATAAAGATCCTGCGGAAACGGCAGGTTTGGGACCACCAAATACAGGACGAGAAGATGTAGGAAGAGCAGGCTTCGAAGCAGAAGGCGCAGCAGGGGGCGGTGCTTTACGCAAGGCAGCAATATCTACTTTTCCAACCGGGGTATAGCTCGATCCAACGGGTGTAATGGGTTCGTACTTGCGAGGAGCTTCCTTTTGTGCAGAATATTTGGCACCGGAGGCAGCTTCAACTCTCTTCATGATGACAGCCGGAGTGACGTCGGACTAGAGCAGAGACATTAGCGCTTGCGCAAGGAAATAAATCATGGGAAGTAAATGCACCTCATTTCTAGCACTTATTACAACGTGAGTACCTCTGAGAAAGTTTGCGACGGCGCTCGAATGAGTATGAAAGAGACCCTTCTTGGCTTCTGGTACACCATCACCACACCAGTTGACTTGTACGAATTTTGGAAGTTTGCTCTAACGAACCAATCTACATAAGCTAAACAAGTTTCAGATTGAGAGTGCATACATTTGGATCTTGAACCCGCGCAAAGGCATACTGGATCCTACGCCAGATATGAGGATAATTGACCCTAGCTGGCATATCGATGAGACTCACCTGCCATCCGAGAACTCTTCCTCAAGTTCTTCCAGCCCGCCATCTCCAGTAGATTGAACTTTCAAATCATTTGAACCTCTCTCGTATGTGAAGATTGCCCAATCTATGCCTTGAGCGTTCAAAACATTCAGATATGCGTCTTTGAGGTCTTTGTTTGCGAGATTAATTTGCAGAGACATCGTCTCTGGCCTGAAGAGCTCCGTGTCAGTATGTCATGAGAATACACTTGAAGCTGGACGAGGACCTTGGAAATTTATGAGTGAAATCAGTAAGCTAATAAGAGTCTAAAGTGCTCGCTGCATCACTGTCAGTGGCGGTGATGTAGACTGCGGCGCGAATACCGATCACATGACCTGAAATGTACTCTTCCGAATCCTCCAGGACCAATTTGGGACCAATGGCTTCCAAGTTCCCCAGGGCTTCCCCAGCTCGGTCGTCCGACTCGTCGGTACCAGGTCGTTACGCGCTACTCGGACTCCGTCCTTCTTTGCTTCCTTTCGTCGTAAGTATCTCACATTCTTTCATTGGCAACTAGCCATTTGAGGACATTGCTTACTAGTATACTAGGATGTATCATGTCAGTGATGTGGAGTTTTACTGCTACCGAACTATCAGCTTTTTCGGGATCGTATTCCACATAAGAACTGGGAACCATCAGCCTTCGACTTTGTCTACTCTTTGAACCCTTTCATCTTGCGAGCTTCAGCAATGGCAATCTCTAGCAGCAGCAGGAATCTTCACATCTGCATCGTTGGGTCTGGTATCGTACTTCTGCATCTTTTGAGCTGTAGATAAAGCAGCTAATTCACAACAACTTGCATATAGGTATGGGAGGCTTAACATGCGCCCTTTCCCTGGCGAAACGCGGATTCACACACATCGACGTCTTCGAGGTAGCATCTAACCTCGGTTTCGTCGGTGCTGGTATACAGCTCGCACCGAATATGATCAGGATCCTTGATAGACTTGGTGTATGGAACGACATTGCCAAGGAGGCAGTAGATCTCAAAACCACGAGTATCAGGCGTAAGTACTTCCTGCTCCTTTCCATAAGACACGAGCAGTAATTCACGACTCAAATGTAGAAGGATCAACTGATAGCGAGCTGGCTCTGGTAGACCTGCGATACATCCGTGAAACTTATGGGTACCCACATATGGTCGGACACCGATCATCGCTTGCAGGTTCATTATATGAAGGTTGCAAACGTGAAAAGGCCATTACGTTCTTTTTCTCGACTTCGGTAGAAGATATACATACCTTCGGACCTCGACCCACCTTCCTTGCACGTCCACGAGCGAGCGCAAACGGTGACCCCTACACTGTCGAATGTGACGTCCTCCTCGGGTGTGACGGCGTCAAATCCAATGTCCGGACGCACATACTTAAACAACTAAACATCGACGCTAAAGTCGAAGACTCTGGTCAAGCAGCGTATAGAATCATGCTCAAGCGCGAGGACATGGAAACAGATCCCGAATTGCTAGAGCTAATCAACGCCGATAGAGCAATTCGTTGGATCGGAGAAAAGAGACATATCATCGCATACCCTGTTAGTTCGAAACAGATCTACAACCTCTCGAGTGCGCAACCGGATACAAACTTTGCAGCTGCGCCTAGCGCGACGTACACGACGAAGGGAAGTAAAGAGGAGATGTTGAAGGTTTTTGAAGATTTTTGTCCAAAGATTCAACGCATGTTGAAGCTCGTTCCAGATGGTGAAGTCTGCGAGTGGAAATTACGCGTTCATTCACCGCTACCGACATGGGTGCATGGATCTGTTGCTCTAGTTGGTGACGCTTGTCATCCTACTCTCCCGCACTTGGCACAGGGCGCCGCGCAGGCCATCGAGGATGCAGCGGTTTTGGGTGTGGTGCTCGCTCTCCTTCCTGATACATCCTCGGATTCGATTAATAAGGCGTTGAGAGTTTATGAGGTTTTGAGGAAGGAGAGGGCGGAGGCGTTAGTTGAGATGGCAGCTGCTAATGGGAAAGAGATGCATCTTGGAGAGAGCGCGGCAAAGGAGGCTCGAGATAAAGCGTTTGCGGCGTTGAAGGAAGGGAAAGGTGGGAAGGTTCCGGATAAGTGGGCAGATGCAGATGTTCAGAGGATGATCTACGGGTGCGATATTATGATGAATGCTGAGAGCCAATTTGAGGATATTTTCAAGAAACTATGAACCGAAACGAATTATACTCAACAAAACAAACATGTACAGTAGCTTATTCTGTACCCAACCAGGCTATCACAATCGCAGTCATTTGAGTACACAAACCAACCTATGGTCAGCATACAACGAAAGGGAACCGCAAAGATATTCCGCTCCAGTACTAGTTAGTCCAGGGATACAGAGCAGGAGAAATCGTTTGACGAACGACTTCAACGGACGAGATGTAGAGTTCAGGTCTAGTAAGAGGGC
Organism: Omphalotus guepiniiformis; assembly: GCA_028554645.1. Lineage (NCBI taxonomy): Eukaryota > Fungi > Basidiomycota > Agaricomycetes > Agaricales > Omphalotaceae > Omphalotus > Omphalotus guepiniiformis. Next base: position 447,358 of record JAQOOI010000017.1, read on the forward strand.
TATGTACGTGTGCGATCATCTTTATGGATATGGAATAGTTGACTTGCGTCGCCCTGGCCACAAAACAATCTATAGTGGTGAAGACAATCGAAGAAACCAAAATATGATTCGATTCACTCTAACCCTCACCAGGAGTACCATCATAAAACATCAAAGCGCGCAAAACATCTATGCCAAATGCATTTCTCTAAATACACAACGTACACCCAACACAACGAAGGAAAAACGTTCAGTCCGATTTACTCTTCCTAGGAACCGCCTTCCACCTCCCCAAAAGTAAATTCGCGCGCACAATCAACAAATCACGAAGCATCTGCAGCGAAGCAGTGATCACATTGAGTTTACTCCCAGGAACTTCATGCCATTCAATAGGCACCTCAGCAACAGGTATCCTAAGCTGCTTCGCGAGTAAAAGGAGTTCAACGTCGAATATCCATGTAGGGAGATGCTGAGCAGGGAAAATTTGCTGCGCAGCTGAACGCGAGAAGAGTTTGAAACCGCATTGGGTGTCACGGATGTGGCCTACGCCGACTATTCGAAGAATAGTGTGTAGGCCGTACATTAGGATGTTTCGTAACAGCGAACGCTATTATAAACAATCAATGGTCGTGGCTTGGGCCTAGCAAACGAATGATGATGACGAACCTTTACTACCGCTTCAGTCTTGACAAGATGAGCTCTACTCCCAACAGCGACTCCAGCTCCCTTATTAGGTGCAACTTTATCCATAGCATCCCACAAAAGCTCAAGATCCGTGAACCGACTCGCTCCATCAGCATCCACCATCAACAACCTCTCACCACCACCAAACAACATCCCATGTCTCACAGCGCCTCCTTTCCCTAGGTTTTTCTCCAGCGTTACGACTCTAATATCACACTTCGGGTATTTCCCAGCCAACTTGATAGAAGCGGCGGAGGTATCGTCCGTCGAGCCATCGTCTACGATGAGAATCTCGTATGTCCGCTTTTTCTTTAGAGAGGTGAGATGGTCGATGGTCGATTCTAGCATGATGGGTAAACGCTCGGTTTCGTTGTACGCGGGTATTACGACCGTTAGGTCTACTGTGCTTGGGTCCTCTAATGGTGTGAGAGGTAAGAGTTTTTTGGGCGATGCATGCGAGCGGTATTTCTTCTCTGATTCACGAGTAATTATTGGTGCTGGTGACCATAGAACGAGAGCAAGGTATAGCTGTCATAAAGTCAAATCAGCACGCTTGGAACTTCATTAACGAACATGAATTTAGGAAACAATAATCAGCGGTTTAATTCAAAAACCTGAGCCCATGTCTATCGTCCTCACTCCGACGCATCGTCCCGAAAGACAAGCTCGAAGCTCGAAGAACAAGGATGAAAACGGGTTTCATCTTTTCAAAGTATAAGAACATGTACACGTCAATACTCACCGAGGCAAAAACGCCAGCAGTCACGGCAAAACCTCCATAAAGGAGAGAAGTATTGTCCATTAGGAGTGTAAAAGTTTGTAATGAAAGGCCACAGTTGGGTTCTCACTTGACTAGCATATGTCCGGACTTGCTAGATACCACCAACGGTGTCAAGGAGAGAAAGAGAAATTTAAAAAGTCGGCAAGAAGATCAAGGTTTTTGAATAGATTTTGGCTCAGTCCAGTGCAAGCTGCCACGAAACACATACATATTCAAGTTGCGTGGGAACTCCACGAGAACGGCCGCTTCATCAAGATTCAAGAAAGAAAAGTCCAAGGAACTGTAAACCTAACAATCCCGTTCAATGGCTAGGATATAACAACGTGAAAGGATGGAAGAAACCGAGTAAATATATAGACTTTCAAAAAGTAGTCCAGTAATACAAAAATTCGTATATCGTCATTTCACATAGAATTAAGATGCTAAATACGTTGTGCACAAAAGCGGGGGGGGAATTCTCATTTCAAGCTGTTGGTATTGTTTGTCGATCTGTCTTCATGCAGAAGAAGGAAGGTTTCCATGAATTTCCTCCATGAGCTCTTGCGCTATTTTCGCATTGGCCAACTGACCCCACAGAAGGAAGCGGAAAGTCAGCTTTACTACGAAATAAGACGGAATAAAGGAAGAAGTGACTTACTCTCAGATTGTAATGCGTCGTAATACCACCCTCTATGACGCTGAATCGAAGGTATCGCGGATCCTGCGCTAGCTCGCAGCGCATTCCGTGGAATAGGGTAACGTTCAAAAGGACGGTGTATACAGCTTCCTTGCGCATAACTAGAAAGACATTAATTAGCAAAAAAAGAGGTCGTGAGGAGAAGAACAATCATAACTAAACGAGCACCTCCCCCATCCGAAGCTCGTACATTAAGTTTGAGCAACCCAGTCCCTCTCTCTTTCCATGCGCCATCTGCAAGAGCATACAATTTTCCCCTCACCTGATGAATAGTCTCTTCCTCTTCCTCACCAGTAGTCACTATCCCGCACAAAACGACATGAACAATTAAGCAAAACCCCCTCACAAAACAACAACAGAATGACCAACCTTCTTGTTCGCTCAACACAATCTTCGGCTGTTCATCCTCACTCTGTTCATCCTCATCTTTACCAGCCCTCAACTTCTCCCCAAACGAAGAAGGTCGATCGTCTCTATCATCATCTGCACCGCTATCCAACGCACTACTCTCAGCACCCAGCGCACCGACAGTAGAGTTCCTCTCGAGGGAGCTCGACGAACTAGGTGAGCCTGCCCGCGGGCGTTTCTGCAGAGGCAACGCAAAACTCTGCACGCCTCCACTTGCGTATGCGGAGAACGCGCTCGTACTAGTTGCGTTTGAGCGTCGCTGGGGAGATTTGGGTCGACCCAATCTAGATGCGGATCCCACAGGTGGAGATTTAGTCCTTGCAGCCGCTGTTGCAAAAGGGGATGAAGAGGAAGCAAAGGCTTCGAAACCCGATCGTTTAACTGAAGTCGATGACGACGAGGTGGAAGGTTCCCCTGGAGTAGCTAAAGGGGATGGAGAGGGAATGGTTGGGGGTGTGGCGCTCTTGGAGGATGATGGAGTACTGGATTTAGAAGATGATGAAAAGATATTTTGACCCTTGACTGACGCAAAGGGTGAGCTTGCCGAAGCATAAGCCATGAATCCACTCTGTTAATTGTGAATATAAAATGTAAATCAGACTCGGTGAAAGACAATAATAGATTTAGACGCACTGAGCTTTGGTGCAGCAGCCTTTTCCGAATCTGGTGGGGGCGTAGGTCGCTTCGTCTCCCTCGGATTAGCATCTTCATCTGCATCATCTCTAGGCCTCTTAGCAGGTTCAGCAACACTCTTGGCCCCTTCACCATCTTGAGGTCCAGCGCTAGTTCCGCGCTCTAAATACTTCCTCTTAAGACCCTTCTCTTTCTCCCCACTATCAGACCCCGAATCTCTACGCGTTATCGAACCTTCATGCGCGGTCGATAATCCATCGCTTACGCCCGCGTCACCTTTAGCAGACGAAGCTTCATCGTTAATTTTAATCTCGGCTGAAGTAGAAGGAGAGTATTCCTCCGTGTTCATGGTATCTGCCTCGTGCCCGTTGTTATCAATTTGGTTGGGGTCTTGGGGTACCGACACGTCTTCCTGGCTGACCTGCGTACCCTTCAAATTCTTCCAAGAAAGATCCTCAACGCCCTGACTAATTTGGCGCACTTTGATCTTCAATTCCTGGGGTGACGAAGTACCCTGCGAAGGCTCGTCCGGAGGCGAGTTGGATCCCGATCCCGAGCTAATGTCCTCTTCTTCAGCAGTAGAATCCAAATGAGTCTTGTTCTTCTTTGCTGGCGTGCGGATATCTTTGTGGTCGCGCAAGAAAGGGTCAGAGTCATTCTGTGAGAAAGTGAACCCATCATTCAACTTGTCGATAGCGGGCAAGCGCCAGTGAGACAGGCTACATACTGCGGAAGCCTTCGGAGTAGTAACAGGCTCTAATGACACCTCTCTTTCTCTCTTTCTAGACGATTTCATCTCTATGAACATCAGAAACGGATGAGTATCAGCACTTGAGGTGAAACTAGATAAAGTTGGTATGACCTGGATCGTTGTAACTGGGAGAAGATGGTGATGGCGGAGGCGAAACTTTATCTCGAATGTCTGTGACATTGTTGGGCGTCTGGGGACGGGGAAAATCAGACATGAGCTATTCGTGGTTGGCAGTTGGGTGGCCGTGTTCAAGGAAGAAGTGACCCTTGTTAACTTGCAATCGTGCCCACTCGGCTAAGTCCGATAACACCGTATTCCCTTGTATTGTGCAATCTCTTTATACAATAGCTGTCGCCAGATAAAAAAAATATAATAAAATTCATAAAAACAGCTACAGGTACTCAAGCAAGTTCACAGCAACATAAATAACGACGAGCAATGGTACAATGCAAGAAAATGACAATACACAAGGTTGAGTGAGATGCAGTGACTATAACTATAATGATGTGCTGCCGTAGATTAGATGAATGCCAGGTTAGACCAATAACCCCTCCCTAATGATCAAAGCCGCAGATATATAATAAACCTATAAGTAAGCGATAAACCCTTTATCACAAATGCCCAATTGTCCTATGACCCAGATTTTGACACTTTTCGCGCTGATTGTCGTCTCGCATCCGCCTGTTTGAGGACGTCTTTTATTTTGAGCTCTAGCACCGGCTTCGTCAGAACTCTGAGAGACATAGACTATCAGTACATCCCAATTCACCAGCGAGAATTTACACTTACATATCCACGCCTGCCCGAAGGTACTCGTCTTGATCTAAACACCCACAGCAACAAATAATCAACATTAGTACTAGACGGAAGCAAATCCCCTTACCCGGTAACAGTGCATTGCCTGCCAACGATTACGCGTCAACTCCCACAACTAACACTCAAAAAGACCAAACTTCTCACCTGTAAGACCAACGACGAAATCCTTCTTCTTCAACCGGCGCAACACTTGCACCGTCCGCAGCCCCGACAACACAGGCATCTGATTATCCAAGAATATAACAGCAAACTTGCTCTCATGAGCAGCAGACGTTATCCATCGCTCTTCATGCACCTTCTCCAATAACTTCTCATCGCCACCACCACCTCCTCCTCCATTGGCATCATGCACCCCTCTACCTCCCCGTTCAAACGGTATCCTCATCCTCGAATCGCCCGAACTCCTCACAGCACCAGGCAGTGGCGGCGGCGGCTCAATCAACGACTCATCCCATTCATCCCCCAATATCACCTTCAACGCCACCTTCCCATTCTCCGCCACCGTAACTACACACCCAAGTCTCGTGAGCATACGGTCCATCAACCGCCGAGTAATCGTATCGTCATCAACCACAAGCACAGGTAATCCCGGCTGGAACTCGGGTGAACTATTGAAAGACGTAGTATTCGTTCGACTGAACGAAGAGTCGAACAACGCAAGTGTGGTCGAAGATCCCGATGAATCGCTTCTGAAAAACGGCCTCTCGGGTATGGGTATGTGGGTTGGCCGAGCGCCTGGTCTGCGCGGTGATTTTGGTATAGAAATAGGTTGTGTTGGTGTAGGTGTTGATGTATCACTAAAGACATCATTTGTCGTCCTCCCTCCAATTTCATCGCTGTGCTCAGTCCGTGAGTCACTGGAATGTATATTCGTGTTTGTATTCCGTGGACAATCACAGTGTTCGCAGGGCTTTGAATTTGGAGATTCCGTGGGCGAGGTGGGTGAACCAGGCAGTCGTTCATTCTTAGCTTGGTCAGGCAGCCGCAATGAGAACGTCGAGGGCACAGAAAGGTCTGTCGCTGGTGTAGGAAGTGGGGTCAAAACGGACGGTGAAGTCCTGATCGAGGCTAAAGGAACAGTAGACCCTCGCGACTCTACCACCAGATCGACTCTCCCGGCTAAAAGCACCATAGAAATTAGCCTTCACTCTCGAAGAGAAAGGATAATCTCATACCTTGATCCATAATAGTACTATGCATCAACGCAGACGACTTATTGACAGACGACATCTCCGAAGCCTTTAGGGCTGCAGCATCCACCACAGCCGTAAGGCTATTATTACTCGTCAACGTCGTCCCTTGAACCGCTTCTCCCTGACTCGCAGCAGCTCTGACCTTCGCCACATCAGACGACATCGAACCTTCAGAGTCAACCACACGCAACCCTGGTGACGGCAGAAGTGTCTGTCTACCCACACCGAGCGGGAGCTCGACCCAAAACGTGGAACCAGCGCCTACTTTAGACTTGACGCCTAATCGCCCACCGCTGAGCTTCACGATGTTGCGCACGAGAGCTAGACCGAGACCGGTTCCTTTCGCGCCTGAGTTCATCCATCGTTCATGAGTATCCACTACGAAGTACGAAAAAGCAACATACCTTGTTGTCTACCCTTTTCAGTTTGAGTAAATGCGGCTAAAAGAAGCGTCATCACAACCTGCCCTCCCAAAGAAAAATTACAAAGAATGCTCACAGAACAGCTTCCCTCCCACCAATTCACTATGCTCGATACCACACCCAGTATCGATCACCTCAATCCTCACAACAATCGATGCATTCTCTTCCTTCGCATGATTGATATTATGCTGTGCCAAGCGGGAGGCAGACAACTGTTCCTCCGAATGTGACCTTTCCTCAGAACAATCTGGCTTTCCTCCATCCGTGTCTATCGCTGGCATCATCAAACATGTCCTCACAGTTACAGAGCCGCCTGTCGGAGTGAACTTGCATGCGTTGCTGAAAAAGAAGTAGGATCGATTAGTTACCAGTAAGAAGGAAAGGGAGGAAAAGTGGAGAACCAACCTAGCGAGATTAGTAACGATCTGCCTAAATCTAGCCTCATCACCAATCACCACTCCATCGACGTCCGGGTGTTCCTTCAAATGTTGAGTTATGACATCCTCTCGTCCACCTAGAGCTGTATACGCAGCACACCGTGCCACCTACGAACAAATCAAAAACGCAAAATTTGAGGAAAGTCTCGTGCGAACCAAGGGGCATGCGCATACCCTATCAATATTTAGATCCAAATCGGTGTAGAGAGTCAAGCCTTTCTGTTCCGTGGCTAGCTTGAGAGGTATGAACAGGGAGCGCATTGCTATATATAGCAAAAAGAGATTAGACGTTCCTTGAGCATGATGGGACAGGACTAGCTACCTTGGTGGAACGCATAAGGCTATAAGCACAAAGTAAACACCCAATTTCACAAGAATAAACAAACCCTCCACTGACCTTAGCAACAAGCTCAAACTGCCCACTATCCAATCGATTACTATTATCCCATCAATTCTCTCATATCCGCGATCGCAAAGGGCTCATTCCTTACAAATCAAGAACATCGTTCAGCACTGTTCCAGACCCTCATTAGGTTTTTGCCTAAATTGACAAAGAGAGTGGGTGGGTGTGGGACCGTACCTTGCGACATCATGGTGAGACTACCCATCAACGCATCGAATTCTACTTCCACGGTCTTCGACACCGTACCAGACGCTGCCATACTCTGTGCAGCCAGAACTATACCACAAAAAAAGCCAATGTCAGCAACACAGACCAACTCTCATACAAAACAGGAACGGCTGCACTCACGGGCAGAGTTTAACGGAACTCGGACCTGTGCAGCCCAGGGTCAATCCACGAAGACCTAGGAAGCAACAGCGAGGAAAACTTATCATGGAAGACGTATCTGTGACATCAGAGGAAAGATTAACATTGAAATGATCCGTGGATGTAGAATAACATGCTCACGACGTCAGACGATGCTTCGACTCGGAAGTCCTCCGTTCATTGGCCTGTGCTCTTTGTAATGCCTGCAAGCTCCAATCAAGATGGACGTTCCAACAAGATGAATCACCGAGGAAGCGGTACCTTGTATTGCATCTTGAGCTGATTCCGCAGCGAGTAATGACGACGTTCGCTCTGAAGTGAAGAACAGTTCCTCAGCACTAATGACAGGCGTACGAAATTCAAGGCTTACACCTTCCCGCTTGTAATGCAACCATAAGAGGACTGAGGGCATAGTAAGTATCAAATATATAATTTAGATCGTCCGCTTACATGCTTGGAACACAAAGAAGTTGATCATGGCTGTAACCGAATCTTGAGTCAATCTACGAAAGCAATCGAATGCAAACCGGGACCGCATACATCTTGTCCAAACGGGATGGTCTGGAGTGATAAGCACCATTGAGCTATAGCATGAAGAAACTTCATGAGCGATGATATCATGAGAAGGGCCAAGACGCGTCGTACATGACGAAGAAACTTAACGCCGCAATCGCGCCAGGCAACCGGTCTAACCGCAATCCGAATAACGCGATAGTTTGAAGAGCCTGCTGGCAGTCAGTGACAGCATCAACAGAAAAATAAGCATACATACAGTTGTATAATAGAAAGTGCCGATAAAGTCCTTGCCATTGCACGATATAATTCGATGAGCTGGATTGTAGAAACCACAGATATACATGTTGATCAACAGAACGAATGACCACATCCATGTTGAAAAAACCAGGAAACATTGGTAGAGGAGTTGTCGATCCCGAGGCCAGTCGTACATGACCATTACGATTACCGGAAGACTGAACACAGGGGCAATCTAAGCGTGTTGTCAACGGATGTTCTTGGCCCCAAGAACTTTCGAAAGGGACGCACCGCAGCATAGAACGCATAGTCTATGGCAGTCCATGGCCTGGGGACAAAAATGCATCCAAGAATCCAATTGATGATCAACCATGTGGAAGCCAGTATTGCAAGGTTTTTCCTCGATGCCCAGTCGTCCTGAGATCAGACGTCAAATAAAGTTGGACATACGCAATAAGAAGGTAATCTCCCGCACCTGATTATACCGCTGTTCCGAACCAATATCAAACGGACGAGGATAGAAAAACTCGCGGACTACAGGCCAATAGCGCATGAACAAGTAGAAATTACTGTGAATGACCTCTTCATCCCTATCTCGCACATGCACCTGTGTAGGAGGGCTCGATCCCGTCTTTTTCTCTGGACTGAGATTGTGTTCTGAGCTCTCGCTGTTCAATGGCCTGCTGCCACTACCCCAAGATTGTTCGACGACAATCTTCTCTGTTACTCCATGAGACTCTGATACCGCATCCGGAACATCTACAGCATCGAAAGGTAGGTCTCCAAGGACGTCGTCGTGGGATGTGCTTGACGGTGGTGTCACTGCCGTGAGATTCGCTTTAACTGTAGTGACAAACGACTGAACGAATCTGACGACTTTGTAACGGCGTATCCCTCGAGACATAGAAGGACTGGGCGAGTCGGTCGCTGGAAGCGGTAGAGAAGAAAGCATCGCCGTCCTCGGTGATAAAGTTCCTGCGCCCTTGAAAAATCCTGAACTTGCACTGTCTTGCCTTTGACTGGTCTTCTTTGTTTTGAACATTGCAGCATCATCAAGTTCTGCAGCCCATTTAGATGACGTTGTGGCCGAAGACGACCAAAAGGGCATGAAGAGCCCCAGCCTGAGTTTGAGAGTGGGAAGAGGAGTAGAAGGAAGAGAAGAGAGACTTCAATTTCAGGAACAGCACAAATCGAGAATATGAAATTGGAATCCCGCACGATTGTCATTCTTCGGGTGATGACTTCAGATTCTTTTGAATCTTAAGCATACTGAAGGTATACACTAAAGCCTTACTATAATAAAGTTCGCGCATTCGCTGCAAGAACCTCATTTTCTTTTCATTGACTTCTTAGAATTCTGAGAAATTGGAACTTGTCTGGAACATTATGTATAAATTTACCCCCTGCTAATCCCCATTCTTACGTCATTGCAACCCCTTGAAGAATTTGATTCCGAAGAGCTTGAGCTGAAGAAATCAGCGTGCTTCGGTACAATTCGACAAGAATTCCAACAATGACTACAGCGAGGACCGAGAGTAGAAGAAGTGCACGAGGAGTAGGAATGCATGGCTGATTCACTACGACATTGCCGCAAGCCATTATTGCGGACTTTAAAACCTTTGATGGCCGGACGGCATCCTCGATGTATTTCGAAATGTCAGTGTATTTGAGACGAAAAATCATATAACTTTCCAGGAAAAATCGAAACTGCGAGTCGATTGTGCCCCAAAGAGTTATGTAACGTAGCAGAAGGAGTACAAGGGGATCAAAAGCGGCCCATTGAACTTTCTCAAATGCGCCACTGCTACAAGCCGCCGGTAATTGTTCAACGATGTGGCGGAGTATGAATACTGCTCTTATAGGGACGTTCCTGAGCCTTGCCTCTGCTCAATCTTGTCCGCAGTGCTTTCTTCCTTCATCCAAATATTCTAACGTTCATCTCAAGACTTCAAACAACCCTCTAGGACTACTAATCCTTTTTATTCCCGTCGATATTTCTTTATTTTTCATTTTCTGGAGCGACCTCTACGTTACCACGGGACGACAAGCTTGTTAATTAAAAACATGGCGACAGAATCTTCCCCTTCTTCACCTCCAAAAAATCAAGACAAGCATCCTGTTTTCCTGAAGAACGGTCAACAAGTCAGAGTAAATGGTATATTATTTATTATTCATTATTTTTGAATTTCTTTTATAACGTGTCTTACGCCCCTCATTCTTGTCCCACAGACCACGTCTACTGTTCCCCCACTTGGTCCATTCGAGACGGCACACCCTATTCTGTCGCTCGTATCATGGAATTTCTTAAACCAGAGGGTAAAACAGGAATCGAAGGCGAATCTTTCCATTTTACTCGCGTTCGACTCGCATGGTACTACCGCCCAAGCGACGTTTCTGACCGCCCAGTAGCTGACTCCCGGCTTTTACTCGCTGCGATATACTCGGAAGTCTGCGACATTAATCAGATTCGCGCTAAATGTCACGTTGTACATCGTGACAAAATATCTGATTTATCAGGGTGGAAGAAACGCCCGGATCGGTTCTACTTCAATCGTCTCTTTGACCCGTATATCAAGAAGGAATTCGAAATCATCCAGTCTACGGATGTACGAAACAGTGAGTTTTATCTTTATCTTGGCGGTATTTGTAGTCGTGATATGAATTGCTCATTAACTCCCATCCTATTCAAATAGTACCGGAGAACGTCCGAAACACCCTCATCGAACGATACGAATACGTAGTCGCCGAGAAAGAGGTCATTCCCGATCTCACAGACACGCTGCGACTATGCAACACGTGCTCTGAATGGTGTCCCAGGCAAGTAACAAAACCGACAAAACCAGCAACTTTCAAACTAACCCAATAAGATCATTCTCAGTCCAGAGTCTGTTCAATGCGACCGATGTAAGAAATATTTCCATATGCATTGCGTCTCGCCTCCATTATCAGCCAAACCATCACGGGGATACGGTTGGACATGCGCGCCATGTTCACGAAGACATGAAGAGGAGGTTGATAGCGGGGAAGGAATTCGTCATTCTACACCGAACAATAACAAACCACCTAAATCCAATGCACCCGCTCCTCGTGGTCGAGGTCGACCGAGGAAAGACCGAACACAAGCAGAGAAGGAAGAGAACCTCCCCGTAAAGTATTTCAAGATGTGGCCTTTCAGATATTTCGGGTGAGGAATCAATCCAATCTATTTCCCATATCCACACAAACTCCCTTGTTGACGGATACATCCTCTCCGAATAGCCAATACACTGTAGCAGAAGATACATTGGGTATGTCCTCCTGATCCCGATCTCTTCTTCACATCATAATAATCCACCATTCCCTTCAATCCCATGGGGGTAATTCACCAGATCCAGAAGACCTCATTTTCCCTCGAGCAGCTACTCGTGTTGGACCAAAATATCAACCACTTTATCCAGAGAACGGAAGCCCTCATCCTGGGCCAGGTACGATCATCAATTTCCCACAAAACATCATATCAGACCGTAATTCTGGTGCACAGATGAAGAAAGAGGCAGCGACAAGACTGTGGAGGTGTTGGGTGCTGTGAATGATTTTACGCCAGCAGAATGTGAGCCTTTTTTTGATTTGTAATTCGTTACGTGATTATTGATGCATGTTATGTTTAATTCATTCAGTGGCAGAAAGTAAGGCGTCAAAACTCCTGTTATGTTTTGTGAAGAATCTGACTGGTATCGTTGACAGTGGAAGAATGTTTACGGAACGTAACCAATGATGAAAAGATCATGAGTTCGGTCGACTTTCTTACCGAGGTGGTGAGGCGGTTCTCGGAGGCTACATTGAGTGGCAAATCGCTTTCTTCAGTGACAATGAAGACAATCAATGCTCCGCGTATAGAGAAGGTATGAGGGTCCCTTAAACATTATGTTCTTTGAGCTTTCTAACAGTCCTACTTACTTCAGTGGAAGGCCCATCCTACTAGACACTACACCGACAAAGAATGGTCCAAAGACGAGATTGCAGCATTCGAAGATGCCATCATGACACACGGCGCCGAACTACGAGCCGTCCGAGAGGAAGTCGTCGTACGATCAATGCCGGAGGTCGTACGCTTCTACGGGCACTGGAAAAAGTATACATCCCTCCAATCCTATCCTACCCTCATATCTAAATCTCTCGTCACCTAGCTCCAAACTCGGCGAAGAAAACGAACGAATCCGTAAACACGGTCCAGCACCCGAACCTCCCCTTGCGCGTTATTCCTCCGTCGAACCAAGTGAAGGTCAGACAGTCGGTCTCGACGACGATGAAAGTTCCGTCATTATGCAACCTTCGAGGGCGCCTTGTTGTGGTGCATGTCGAACTCGAGAGTCAAAGACTTGGTGGAAGGCACCGAAAGGATTGCAATCTAGTATGCTTTGTGATACTTGTGGTACGAATTGGCGGAAGTATGCGGATTTGAATGTGAGGCCTACGAGAGAAGAGTCGATACCTTCTGTGAAGACGAAACCGACGGAGAAGAGGGAGGGTACGCCGATTAGTGGCCCTGCACCGAAGCGTGCGAAGGTGCGCTTTTTTCATCACGTCTGGATATGAACTTGGAAGTTTATAAGGTTTTTTTTATTTGCATTACAGACTTCGTCTTCAGTCCACTCAACCCCACCTCCCCCTCAATCCAATCTCCCTCAAATCCGATGCAGTGCATGCTCAAAGAACGGACCCATAGGCAAAGTTCTCAAATGCAAGAAATGTAACTTCCAGGTCCACGCCGCTTCATGCGGTGCAATACTCAGCTCGGAGAAAGTCGAGGATTGGCGGTGTGATTTATGTGAGAATGAGGAAACGTTGGAGGCTTCTATCGTGCGTAAACTTTCAAACCCTAGTACTGGCTGTTCTAACATCTTTTTCCTCTGATCAGTATCATGATTGTCTACTTTGCCCTAAGCCTAGGGCAAGAGGGAAACCGACTTCGGGACCTCCTCCGACTTCGTTCCTTAGAGCATGTAAAGTGACTGAAGGTCAAGGATGGGCACATATTTTATGCTCTATCTTCATACCGGATGTCAACTTCACGGACACCTCTACCCTTCGAGCAGTCGAAGGAATTAGCACGTTACCTTCACGTCGGTGGTCAACGGTGGGTGGTATATGCATTACCTCAAGTTCTGCTCTCACATACGTCTCTTTAGCGGTGTCACATATGCCAAGAGAAAGGCGGGGCAGTGACAAAATGTAACGACTGTCCACGAGAATTCCATGTTTCTTGCGCTTGGAACCATGGCCATAGATTTGGATTTGAGATACAGCCTGTGAGATTCGTTGCTATCCTGCTCATTCCACTTTGCTTACAACTGTTGGTTATATAGGTCAAAGGCACTCGTCGTGATAACCACATCACTACAATATTCAGAGGGGAGACAGGTTGCATGAATGCTATCATCTCATGTAAAGACCACGACCACAGTCGACGGCAGATATATGAGATCTGTGATACAGATGATGTCGGCGAGGTACGTGCCACCATACTTTCCAGACGAGTAGCATGTCGCTCAACGGTTTACATTTCCTCTTCTAGAGTGCATTACAGGTATACTGCCGAGTATACAAGCAAGTCCAGCAGGTCGAACAAACTCACGCGCTCCTGCGCAAAGCACGAAGATTAGACCAACTAATAATCACACCACCCGAATTACCAGCACCAGATCTCACAATGGTCAACCTCGAATGTTCCCAATGCCGCACACAATTTACTCCTCGCTTCTATGAAACACCCTCTGGTTGGTTATGTCACAGCTGCAACTTCACAGCAAATTCAATACCTCCACCACCATCAATACCACCTGACGCAGCATTATCAGAAGTTGCTGTAAATTGATTATCCCAATAATCGTCAAATGGTACACAGTTTCCCGTTTTAATCCAATGTGGAGGCTTTATGCAAAAAAAACTTAGCAGTACAAATGATAGCATACCATAGCACAAGTACGAAGGATGGAGTATTGTTGAATGAATGGGATGGTAAGGGAAGCAAAAAGAATAATAATGTTAGATAGTCATTCACTATGTAGTTGTAGCTTTGTTGTCGTCATGCTTTCGTTCGCTTGTAGAATAAGACATATGCTTTTTGGCTCTGGAGAACACAGATATATGAGGAGGATGCAAGTATGGATAAGGGATATAGACTTACAACGACCTGTTTTGAATCCACTGACTTGATGGAACTATCATCACAATACAGCCAGTTATTGCGAGAAGCAACGAAAGCAGTATCTAATTCCAAGGTGAGTTAAACAAACAACGCATATGAAACCGAAACGACATATAATGACCACTGCTCAAATTTCCATAGTGATTCGTAACCCCGTATAGCTCGTACTTGTATGGAGGTAACTGCGTGCGAGGATCATCCGGAGAGAGCGGTACACCTCCATTCAACTGAGTGTGATCAGCGCCAGGTGGTAATGGTGGAGGCATCAAATCCGTCAAGTCCAAACTCTTGAGCGGGAAATCAACGAATGTATCGATCTTGTCTGAAAATCGACCATTCGTCTCGAATCGCTTCAAATGAATGACTAGTATAGGCGGAAGACGTGCTAAAGATAATGTCTTGCTCGCACGCCTTTTTATTTTGCACCGCGGACAGTCCCTATGAAGATAGTCGCCCAATGAGAAACACTCGATTTCTTCATATCTCACGAACATACCAAGCATCGTCATTTTCCAAAATCTCCATGTTGAAGAACGCCTTTAGGCAACTCTGTAAGGGCACCTTGCCATTACGCTGGCCGCCTGATATAGGCAGCGAAAGAATCGAAAAAGCGTTGTATGTTGTCGATGTCTACAATCTATCATTCAATATCACAGTTCAGCATTTAGATCAACAGTAGCTCACCTTCTGACACGTAAGACACTTGAGTTGACTCCTAAATTGCCCTTGGAAGTAGTCGACAATAACACTATCGTTATTCCGCTTCCACAGCTGCCATTCCTGATCACTCGCAATTTGCTGAGGCAGGCGCTCAAGCCTCTCCTCCTCCTCTGGTGTTCGATTTATTGGAATAGGGTGAATGATACGGTTAAGGTCTTCATGTATGCCATCTAAAAGGAAGCTGAGGAATTCTTGAGAGTCGTGTTGATCTGTGCCCATGTATTGCTTGTTGAGAGAGACAAGTGTTTTCTACCAGAAATGATGTAAGATAAAATATACTATGAGGTAAATGTAAATTGTACTCACCCGGAAATCTGTCGGTGTAAGGTATGGCATATCCGCATGCCGTAAGTCATGAATAAGTCGAGCAAAACCTCTAGTTAGCTCGCCCCTCGAATTGTTCTTGTTCAAGTAGTTTACGGCCTTCTTTACGTCCACCTCTGAAGATGCGAGAAATCACGACGGTCAGCCTTTAATGACAACCAACACAAAAAAAGGAAGACAATACCAGTAAAGAACATCGCAAAGGGTGCCGTAGCGCTCAAACACTGAATTGGTGCGTTCATATAACACGTATTCCCCAAATTCTTCAGCCCCGACGTCGCAATCAAAGAATCCGACCAGTATCTCGTCGGCCATTCTCCTTCCTTGATCCTTGGCAGTGACGGCGGCTCGAGTACAGGCAAGGGCGAAGGAGCGAACGGGGTTTGCTGTGCCAGCCTTGGTCGGTTGTCATGACGCTCTAAGGCACTAGACGCTGCTATAGGCGGCGGTCGCGGTATATGTGTCGAAGACAATTCAGGATAGTCAATTGGAGAGCGACTGCTGAGGCCAGCGCTGTTAAGACCCGATAAAGCTTCTTGCGATTGGTCAACATAGTCGCTCCGCCGACGGGATAGCGAAGGGTTGATAGATGCTTGAGGTGGAGAAGTAATGTCAAATTGAGTGGTAGAGGTAAACGGTGAGTGAGAAGGTAGCGCTGATGTAGGTGGTCGAGAGAATGATGGGTACGTTATCGGGCTGGCTCCATTGATCAGCGGTGGGGACATGGGTGGTACTGGTATGTTCTGCGAGAGGAAGCAGTCGAAGGATGAGCTCAAAGATCATATAAATTGCAATCAATAGTCCTTACGTTCTCTGATATGGAATGAGGCAAAGAGGCGCCACGTGAAATTGACATTGCTGGTTTACGAGCCAAGCTTGCAGGTCCTGTAGGATGAGGTACTCTACTCGAATAGCTTGTTTCCGCTGGTGACCTTTGAATACTCATCAGAACACCAGGAGACTGGAAAACAAAAAATTCATACCGAGCGTGAAACGAGCCTTGATCTAAAGAATGATTACTTCTGTGTTCGCCCTGTCTTGCACCAGCAGATCCTGAGGGGTTGGTATCGGCTCTTGAACGTGAGCCAAGCCCAGAACTTGGTGCTGTTCCCGCTTGAGCCCACTGTTGTTGCTGTTCTAAAGGACCTGCACCCGGCGTTGATACACCCGACGAAATCAACGGTGATGCCAAGGCACCCCCGCTCGCAAAAGGATTTGCCTGGGAATGAGACAAGGAAGCTGATATGATTGGTGAAGATATGATCGGCGAGGATACTGGATTGGGTGAAGAGGAATATGATAGGCCATTGATGCTTGAGGCGTTCAAAGTAATGCCGTTGAGTTGTACGCCATTCGCACTCGGCACAAGATCTCCAGACCCAACGACCTCTTGAGGCCCAAACTCCTTCTTCCACGCTTGCAATCCGCCAATGAGGATCATGGGCATTCTCTTCAATGGTTTCCTGAATGCTTTCTCACAAATAGCTTGAATCAAGACGTTCATGATTGAATGCGGAGGCCCAAACGTCTCGGAACTTTCATCATAAACAACGACGAGCTCGAACTTGTGACGATTGTTGAAAGTGGAGTTCTCAGAAGAGGGTGCAATCACCATAGCATCTTCTAGGGTGTCTGCCGTAACACTGACAGACGCATAAACATCCAATCTGCAAAGCAATTCAAGACACTTACGTTCCCCTCTTCAGCACCGTTGGCTCAATACAGACTACTGCCCCTCCAATCGCCTTTATATGCTCCCTATCAAAATCTGCTCTATCCCGTACATCCAACAACAAGACCTTATACTCCCGCAGATACCTCTGGAGCTCCTTTGGTGTGGCAGCGTTTTTATTGGGTATAGAAGGCTTCACAGCCGGAAGTGGAGAACTCTTTGAGGACGGTGAATGCGTGTCTCCGTTTAGGCTCACAGAGGTCGAAAGTCCGGACGGTTTAATGGGAACAGGCGCTTTTGGCCCAGAAGGTGATGTAGGTCGACTGATGAAGGCATTCGTGGTGGGTGTGAGAGGCGTGCTGGATGGCCGCTCGACAGGGACAATGAAGTTGCGTAGAGCCGCATGCGGCGTTGGTGATACCAATGGCGTATCCCCGTCTTTAGGACCAGAAGAGGCCGACTTGTTTGACCCAGTGCTGAGTCCTGTTGGTATTGAAGGCAGTGAAAAGGTAGGGTTTTCGTCCAGCTCGTCGATCGAAGGAAAATGATTGTTGAATTCAGATATGGAATAATTGGGTATAGTGGGCGAAGAGGGCGGCGATGAAGAAGGTGAAGGAGGTCCTAAACTTGAAGGAGAAACAAAAGAATGCGGAGCAGGCAACGGTGACGACGATGAACCTGCTGCGCCGGTGGGTGCTGATAATGTTGCCAACGTAGAAAGCGCAGTTGGAGGAGTACTCGACACAATATTCGTGGGAGGTAATCGATTGGAAGACGCCATAGGCGAGCTTGTTCCAGAAGAAGGATTTGGGCTTGGAAGATTCTGGACTTCCTTAATGAAACGCTTAGAGGTGCTAATGGACAAGCCGCTGTCTTGCAAAGCCTTCATACGATCCGCAATAGTTCCCCCAGGTTTGATTATGGGACCGTCGGTAGAACTAATACCATTTGTTTAGTACAGCTTCTACAGAACAGAGCAGAACGACGCACGTCGGTGAAGCCTTCTCCATAGCTTTAAGTTTCTCCTCTACTGCGTGCAGTCTGTGTGTCAGATCTGTGCTATCTCTCTTTGGCGATTTTAGTGCAAAGTTCAAATGTTAGGAAGGTGCCCACTCACTTCCAAGAAGTTGCTGAACTCTTTCTTCACGACTCCGCCCTTGGCTCCCCTTGTTTCAGCCTGGTACTCTGTCGTATCGAACACCATCTTCGCAAGACTCGCAGCCTTGGTAAAAGCACTCAAGGCACCTTTGAGGTCACCTTGTGATTCGCAAGTGCCCGCAGTCATATACTGAGTCCTGGCAGCCTTGACTAGTGCCAAAGCCGACGCCCCACGAGTCTCTCTCCGAACAGCCTCTATCGCCTTCTCTTTGATCTCCGAAATAGATATATTATCATCTTGAGGTCGAGTAAAGCTCTTTGCAGTAGCTACAGAAACAAAAAGGTATATATCGACAACTACAGCGACTTTGATTGACTTACTATGATTTGATGGTTCAAATGAGGGTACGCCTGGTGATGAGGGCAGTACTGATATGCTCGGCATGAGATTAGAAAATAAGATAGAGAATACAGATGAGAAAGACAGAATCAAGAGCACATATGAGTTGCGAAACTCAGGGAGTCACGGTCAATTGGCTATTGTTACGTAACGATGACTAAGCCACGGTGCTGGCATCTCCGGACCGGGCACCCGGTAAGTGCCGTTCCAAGACACTAGAGCATATTCGAACCAATGTAAGACCATAAAGTATAATCATCGCAGAATTCAGATTCGTGTGAAATACGTTCATCATGGGTCGTACAATAGATAATACATCTTGCAAGTGAACACGAATAATCGAAAGCAATAGTGTTTGACTTGGTATTCTCCCTTTCGTCCTACCGTTGCCTCCTGATTTATCTCCACAGCCAGCTTGTGTATAGTGGTCTATACCCTCTGCGACCGTCAACCTGATTTCTGCAGTGCGAAATTGTCTCACTTGATGCTAAACTTGTAGATATGTGAACTTGAAGTACTAATACTAATTGTGTATATTGAAACCAATGAGCTCCAATGATAATTTTCCGTGCACTAATGAATCATTATGAGTCCATTTAAATGTTATATCACCGGTGTTGCATTGGTTCGAATATGCTCTACTGCCAAGAGAAGATCTAGACACGAAAACGCAAACAAAGGCTGCCAATTTCGTACACAGAGCTGAGAGGACAAATGTGATAAAGCAACTACACAGCAATCTCTGACATTAAAGCGAAAGGATCGCGACTATGGAACCGAGTGCCAAAGCAGAAAAAATGAGAATGAATGTGGCGCAGTAAGATTCTCCCTCAGGACTCGGAGCCGTGCCAACGGATGATATCAACCGTAACATAGATGGAGCAATGTACTTAGGTCATGGCGATCATTGGAAGGGTGGAAAACTAGGCGTCATATACTTACAGAGGATGGATCAACGCACTGAGGGAGCCTAGCAACTCATTTTCGTGCGCATCATCAGCTACAACCCCGGGGCCCTACTTTACTCATAGTACCAGTCATTCTTAACAATGCTGCTCCCGTGAAAGGAATATTCTTTCATTGCAGAAGAATCCGATGAATTACAAGAGAAAAGAAGTCTATATAAATGAAATGCATAAACCCTCTGCGTCTGACCCACTACATGCGTTCTTCAGGTCTTAATCTATATACCATACATATTATGCTCATTTTTTCACCTTCACCGCAACCTCACATCAACGTTTACAGCCCACGAGCCTCCAAGCGCGCACGGAAGAACTTCTGGAACTGCGAGACGTGGTCGATATCCATGAGTGTATAGTGTTGTCCAGGGACATCAGTGAAGGACGGTTCGCCACGAGAGTATTCCTTCCAAGGGTGAAGTTGCTTGTTCAACCAATCCTCCTTCGACCCACGCAGAGGAATAGCGTAGAATACATCCAAAGAAGCTACACGAATTGATTATCAGAATGTTCAAGTCTTTAGATTTCGTAGAATGTGATGATACTCACAAACAGAACCAGAAGGATCATAGTCCTTTCCACACTCAATGAGAGATCTCGCGATAGCGACCCAGTGCTCCAACTTGGCCGGTGTAAGCTGAAGCTCCTCAATTCTTTCGGGAGGAGCAATCTTCCAGACGTATTCGATCTGCTCTTTGAAGGTGAGGTGGGTGAGACGAGTCTCGAGATCAAGGGCCTCGGCTTTAGTCAAGAGCCCCAGGAAATACGAAAGGTTGAGCATGCCTCCGAGGTTGGTGATCTCGTGCATCCGGTCTTTGATATGAGGAGGAATGTTGACAAGTCCGACAAACTTCACTTCCTCACCACGGCTTTCGATGACTTTTGCAACTTCGAAAGCGACAACACCTCCATAACTGTACCCAGCGATGGCGTAAGGACCCTTGGTCTGAGTGCTATAATTGCGGGTTGTTAGCTCTTTCATTGCAGCTTCCAAGAAAAATTGTCGACGTACCTCATCACTGCGTCAGCATATGTAGTTACCATCTCTTTCATGGTCTCGAACATAGGCTGACCCTCGTCAAATCCTCGTGCACGAATAGCATAGAAAGGCCTCTCATTCTGGAAGTACTTGGCCAAGTTGACGAAGATCAACACCTCACCGACACCAGGATGAACGAAGAAGATCGGAGTCTTGGATCCAGTAAGCTGCAGCGGGACGACAGGCTGATACTCAATTTGGCCACCCTGCACACTTGTCACAAACTTGGCCAGGTCCCGAAGAACTGGGTGACGAAGGACACTGATGATCGGTAACTCGGGAAGGCTGAACTTTTGCTCGAGCTCGCGCTTAAGTCTGATGATATCAACCCCATGATCAGGAAAATTGACAATAACGAAAATCCAGAAGCTATATAGTGCTCACCTGATGATATCAATTGAGGTACCCCCCAATTCAAAGAAGTTATCGGTAGCCGAAATTGTTGAAGGGTCAATATCAAAGATCCCAGCAAAAGCCTTCGCGACCCCTGCCTCGACCTCGCCGTCAGGTTGAACAAAGCTAGCACTGCGAATCTTTGCCAGAAGAGCATCAGCCTGTTTCAAGAACTGCGCGAAAACGCCAGCTTGGAACTTCTTCAGCAGCTGCGCACGAGAGAGTTTACCAAGCGTCGTCTTCTCCATCGAGGAAACCGGGATGGGAACGACGAACGCAGGAGGGAGCGTAATCATACGCGTGCAAATGTCACGCAAAGCGCGGTGCGTCTCGGAGAGCTGCTCAGCGGAATCTTCGGAGAACAAGTCAAACGTGGGCGAGTAGAATACGATGAAACTCTCCGTGTCTGATCCTGGAGCACGGTAGGGCGAGACAGCAAGGTATGAGGGAGCGACAGTAGGAACGTTCTGGAGATGGGTTTCGAGTTCAGGGATACCGTGGCTGACTCCGTGGACGATGATGGTGTCCTTGATACGCCCGCTCAGTCTGAGGGATCCGTTCTCGATTATTCCAAGATCGCCGGAGCGGTACCATCCACCTGGTAAGATGCTCGAACTTGTCGCCTCGGTGTTGTTGTAGTAACGAGTGAAGAGCATAGGGCCTCTGATCTGAAGCTCACCGCTCTGTCCTTCGCCAAGGATAACATCAGGATGCTCAGGATCAACAATCCTCATCTCCAGACCTGCGTTAGGGTATCCAAGGTCAAGGAATTCCCGCACAGGAGTGAAAGAAGACATGTCGACAGGGTTGTAGATACATCCAGCACTAATCGTAAGCCATAGAATGTCAGTAAAAGAGAGTTGAGTTGATGTAACGGAAGACTAACCATGTCTCAGTCATACCGAAACCAGGGGAGATGATGATGGAGACATCATTTGGTTGACGACTCAGATACTTCAACACCTTCACGAACCGAATAGCAGTAGTTGCGACGACTGCCTCACCACCACTGTTGATACGTTTGAGGGAGGTGAGGTCGAATTTGCCCGCTGCAGGGGTCTTCGACTCAAAGTCCTTGATGACCTTTGCAAAGAGGAAGTTGGGGGCGAAAGTGAAGTCGATTTTCTGCGAATATCGTAAGCAGGCAACTCCATACCGAGAATGAAAGGCCGCTTACGTGGGTGTCAATCAGTGATAGCAAATGCTCTGAGCTAGACATTATGACAGATGCATGCACATGCAATTGGAACGCCCCGAAAACGAAAGGAGTGATGTGCATTTCTATTGAGCCCGCAACGTGATCAAAGCCGACCCCTTTTGAGGCAAAGTCAGTACGCGGAGGCGATCAAGTATGAAGAGGTACGAACAATTCAAAATCCTAGTCTCGGGGGTCAGTCCATAAGCAGCTCCCTTAGCAGCGGCTGCGGCGATAAGGGTACGATGGGTGTGCACAACGACTTTCGAGAATCCAGTCGAGCCGGATGTTAAGAAAAGCATCGCATCGTCATCTGGTTTAGGACTGTGCAACGCCCAGTTAGACCGAGGAGGCAAGGTCTTAGCGTCCAATCTAAGCTGGGTCATCAAACGAATATCAACACCGTGTTTTGTCCCGATCTGCTCGATGCCAGCTTCGTTGGTCAACCAGATAGGAGAAGAAAGGGTTCGTTGGATGTGAGCGATGTGGTCCTGCCTGTGGTCATCCTGAGAGCTGAGAGAAGGCTGGAGGCAAGGGATGAGACCACACAAAAGGCAAGCCCATACCGCGGCCATGTTATCCTCATGTTCGGTGAGGTACACGACGACCACGGATTTCTCAGGGCGGCCCCAGTCGGACATGGCCTGAGCCAGGCGATATGTAGAGTCGATGAAGTCGGCATACTGATACGACTTCACAGATAGATCCTGAGACTGCGATGAGATGAAAGACAGAGTCTGCTGCGAGTATTTTCTGGCCCGCTTGAGAGCGTCGATCAAGGTAGCGGGGGCCTCGTCAGTAGAGCGAAGCAAAGCTTCCTCTTTCACAGAGAGCTTGGCGTAGGTCTCTGAAGGGCTGGAGGTTGCGACAGGTGCCATTTCTATGAATGTATGAAAGTCTATGAAAGTGCAGTGAAGGAGGAGGATGAGTTCTTCGAAAATTCAACCGCGTATATATATTGCTCGGAAGACGCGAAGAGTGTGGCTTAGCAGCATCAGTTCAACGTCAAAGGAATTGCGAGCATAGAGAAAGAACCGATTGTGAAAAGGAGAGCTTTGCTTGGCGCCGCAAACTGTGTAATCAGTCCACTATATTCTCAGAGAAACATGGAGTTTTAGTCGGTCGAAGTATTTCGGAGAGCATCGCATTGATCGGTTACGAAAGGGCGCAATATTCGCCAGTAAATTTTGGTCTGACATCCATCGCCATCCTGGGAAGAAATAACATCGTCGCTGAAATGCGGACTTTTGAGGGGCATATTGTATCCCCGTACGGTACGAGTTCGGAGAACGAGGATATTGAATGTATCTCCGTACATCACGGTTTCGGAGGTTGAACTGAGTGGTAGATGAACGAAGTGAACTATCAATCTTCGTAATTGTCTTGCACCTTGCTACTTAGCGAAAGACATCGTTTGAGGTTAAGCTGTCGGTGAGAACTGAATTGAATGAAACTCGCATCGGGACCTAAGATGAGATCCTCAACTTACGTTGTCAAAGCGAATGATTGCGGTTGGTACCAGGGCAAATTTACAGCACTTGGAATCGTCCAGTGAGAGGTACATAACAAGAACATGTCTTGAGTGGCTCAATTAGACGGATCCTAGGAATAAAATTTCGTGAGATAAAGATCTTCAAAATCACAAGAAAATCCATATGCAGGACGATCACTGGCACTCACGCTCTTGAACTTGGTGTCAAAGCAGAGACAGCCCTCGGATTTGTCCAAGTTTTGAGCGTGCACCGGATCATGAACGACCGTGAATTCGTACAACCTTCTAAATCGCAATGTACCTCGCTCGATGTACCTCGCGATGTACCTCGAGCTTCGTGTTGAAGGCCGCGTTCATTCATCGTCAAAGCCCAAAGTAAGATAACGCGTCCAGTAAATACATAGCTCTGTTCCAAGTTGTCCCTTCAAGTCAAGTCCGATCCTTCTGAGTCGATACGTGCGGCGGCTAGAGAATCGTTTCACAAAGTTTACTTTCGAGCTAGAGCTAGATAGTGAGTTCTCGACCTCCACGTGAGTTTTCTGAGAAAAATGGTCCTTCAAGAGCACATTGTTGCGTAAAGTCGAGCAGAGTGTCGAGCAAAAGAAACTCCCGTCACACCGTTTCAAGAGCGTGACAGAGCGTGACACTCAGCGCTTACTGGAAGGTTAGGTTAGTTGGCGAGAATGGACTCGAGCGCCCTCCCACTTGCAGTACATTTTTTCGACTTCTGAATCTCCGTTCTCCATATTTTCCAGCGCAGATTATCCAGAGTCTACATCTCAAATCAGCTCATGGTATGCTCCTTATACTAGCAGAGAATAATGACTGATGGATCACAATAGAGAAACAAACAGCTTACGCTGCCTTTTTGAAAAAAAAAAATGCAATCCCATATATAAACAGAATCTCAGAGAAATCCAGAGAAGGCTATACATATACGTATGCCAAATTCCGACAGGGCTGATGGGCCTCATTGTCACCGCACCAACGGGCATTAAATGTTGGCCTCTGATTAGTGGCTATCCACTTCCCGTTACATCTGGGTCGTAGCTTTGGCATTTGTAGCCTGTTTCTCTAAACTTCAACTTCTTCCTCATACCTCGCCGCTATGAATGCTCTTCGATTCCTAGAGAAAGGTTCTTTAACCAACTTGGCGTTGTGCAAGCTTCCAAAGCCCACTCTGCAGTCTGGAGAAGCTTTGGTTCGTGTCAAAGCGGCTGGGATTAACGGGGTATGTCGTTCTCAACGCAATTGCACGACAAAAAGCTGATAGGTCATCCTGATAGTCTGATGCAGCGAATGTCAAGGGCTGGCTTCCTTTCACTACATTACCTAGAGTCCCAGGTCGAGATTTCTCCGGCCAGGTCGTCGAAGTTGCAGACGAGAATGTTAAGAACGTATGGATCGACGCTGATGTCTGGGGAAGTGGAGGAGAACGAGGATTTTCACAAGATGGTACATTCGCCGAATATGTCCATAGTTTGATTACAATCGATACATCTTGAACACACCGCTGAGATGACCTTCATTTATTCAGATATGTCAAAGTTCCTATCGACAGTCTAAGTCGAAAACCCAAAACACTCGACCATAATCATGCTGCCAGCATCCTTCTACCATGGATCTGTGCATGGATTGCCGTTGATATCCTTGGACAAGTCAAAGCAGGCGACAACGTCCTCATAATCGGTTAGCTATCTCCCTGACGAAATCGAGCAGACTAAGTACTAATTATGATTGGTTTTTCTCAGGTGCCCGCGGTGGAATCGGCTCAGGCGCCGCCCAACTATGTCTCTCACGCGGCGCCAACGTCTTAGGAACATACCGCTCCCTCTCCTCCGTCAAAATCCCACCCAAGTTAACCCCCATCGACATCTCTACTTCCACCTCCAGCACCGGTAAACCCATCCGCGAAGCAATCTCCAACCTCGGTCTCCAGAACAAAATCGACGTCCTGCTCGACTGCGCCGGGTACGAAGACTCCTTTAACGACGCTTTGTTCACTATGACGCCTTCCGGTACAGGCCGTGTCGTAGTCATGGCAGCGCATCGACCTGACGGGCTCTTCACTCTTGATCTGAGAACGCTCTACACGAAAGCGCTTACTGTCAAGGGACTCAAATCGAGTATATTAGGTCAAGCAGAAGTGAAGAAGGTTCTTGATCATTTGTCGGAGCAGTTTGATAATGGGACATTTAGTGCTGCTGATGTGGAGACTGTTTCGTTGGTAGATGAAGAAGGTGTCAGAAAGGCTTTAGAGAATTCTTTGACGAGGTCTGCGCCGAAGCGCACTGTAATAGTTTGTTGAAGATTTGAAACGTTGTATAGTAGTCTTTTAAGTAACGAAATTTGACTTCTTCGTAATGACTCTGACTGGGCGACGATCTCTAAAAAAAGTTCTAAGAAAAGTTCTTGCGTTTCTTCACATTCAGAGTGTTTGGTGCTGAGAAGTAGGTAAGAAGTTTCACGCAAACGTTACAAGGCGTAAAGAAGAATGGTACATAGAGGCAGCCAAAAAAATGACATCTATTTTTCGTTAGGCCAGAAAGGCCAACAGTAATCGAGAACTTGTAACGGGTCTACAGCTAAAAGCTAAACAACAGGCATCACACCACCTGCCAATCCCAACTTATGCAAATTGATATTCCTAGAAAGCAGAAGCACTCCAATAAGCACAACCAAATTCTCAACACAAACTCTCAAAAAAACCCTTCCTCACCTGATCATAGACGCACTAAAGACAGTCAACGCACCAGCGGGTATACCTATCAAGTACACATCGTCGAGCTGAAAAAGATCTTCCATGTCAGCACCCACCCCTGGCACCTGATAACAAAAAAGTTAAATACTGACCGCTTTGACATAAGCATGTATAACCCCCGCTCTCAACTCTTCCGGCACAGAATCATATATCGCTTGCACACTCTCAGTAACAGGGCCCGGATCGACACTAGGAGCGTAAATCGCCAGGTCTTTGGCCAGCTCGACATTGAACACTGCACCAGCGCTATGAAAGTGAGAAGTAAAGATACGAAGAGTAAGCAGTGGCGTGGAGTGGGCCAGGGCAGGCAGGAAAGCAAGGTAAATAGGCTTACATCGCGATACCAATGACACCCCCAAGGAATTGTCCAAAAGAAACTAGAGATGTCGTTACTGGTATCAACCTTGGGTCTTCTGTGTCGGCTTGAACAGCAATTTCAATCTCTTGGTCAAGCCGGAGCGTGGTCTGTAGAACACTATCGTAACGTACCAGCAATAACGGTGTTTTGCATTGTCATCCCTGTACCAATATCAGGATTAGGTTGGGTTCGCTAAGAAGGAGATAATCTACGCACCAATACCTACACCAAGGATAATCTGATATCCAATCAAATTACCCGTATGAGAGGTTTCTGAGGTAGTGTATAACAGCCCCGCGCCGATGGAGCACAAACTGTTGTTCGAGATATATTGAGTTTACGTGTACTTATACCGCCGTGATCTGAAAGACGTACCATGGTCCGAAAACGAGGAAAGACCAGTAATCTGAAGCAGCCCATCGTTAGTAATGAGAACTTCGCAGTAACTCAAAGTCTATTGAGAGAAAAACTTACGTCCAAGACGAGCGATAATAGCTCCAGACGAAGTACCAGTAATAACAACAGCCAACATCAGGGGAAGAATATCAATCCCAGAGTGTGTCGCGGTGTGGTGTTGCACAGCTTGATATTGCAGCGGGAGATAATACGTGAACACCAAGAGATTGATCATACTGAAAAAGGTAATCAGGCAGCAACCAATTCTAAGTAGAAAGTTCCGGTATGAGCAACGACATGAAGTGGGAAAAAGTACCAGGACTCGGACTCACTGTGTTCGTCGGAGTAGAACTTTGAATGGTAAGATACCTCTATCACCCATATACCATTCCCAAGCGATGAACATCCCTAGGATGACTCCAAACACGCAGAACAACTATCGTTTCATGAGTATATCAGCAAAACACATAAGTAAACACCTCGGAATACACCTCGATGAGGTTAACTTACAGCAATAATAGTCGGACTATTCCAAGGTTTCGCAGTACCTCCCCATTGAAGTGCAAGTACAAGGCAAATCACCATCGAGAGACAAAGACCGCTACCTGAATTCGACGCGTCCGAGTCAGTGATACGAAATTCTCTCACACGTGTAACCACCGACAATACATACCTATCCAGTCCATACTCAATATATTCCTCCACATCGATTTCCCATTAGCCAGATGTGGTTTATGAGTCTTCAAAATGAACGTTACAGCTGCAAAGGCTACTCCACCGACAGGAAGATTGATGACTAGATTTCAATGGTGATGAGTGAGGATTTTAAACACTGAGGCCATGAAGGATTCTCTGTACGACTTACAAAAACACCATCTCCCTTCGTACGAGAAACATAAAAGCGTTATTGCGTTGAACTCGCCAAAAAAAAAGGAATGAAAAAACACCATCTCCAACTAACGTGATCAGTGAACGCTCCTCCAATAAGAGGTCCAATAACGCTAGAAAGCGCAAAAACTCCTCCAATAGTCCCAAACAAAAGAGGCCGCTGTTCAATTCGTGTGCTCTACACACAAACCACAAACAATAAGCCACAACGCTTCAGGTTCCAATCACGAACCAAAAAAAAACCAACCTCTGCAAGAATAGAAAAACACGAAACATATATCCCACCAGCCCCAACACCAGCAAACGCGCGACCAAAAATCAACACTGCCGAAGAAGGTGCAACACCACAAATCAGAGACCCCAACTCGAACGTCGTTATAGAAAACAAAAAGACCCTAACACAGTACCGGTTAGACCAAAAACATTCAAAAAACCACAAACACGAAAAACCCATATACACCCATTTAGTCGGCGCCATAGCCAACAATTGACCATAAGTAAGAAGAAAAGCCACTTGAGTGAGCAAGTACGCTCCCACAATCCACGTAACATCATCAAGAGCATCAAACTGTGAAGCAATAACAGGAATAGCAGTCGATACGATAGTTTGATCCAAAGCAATGAGTAGAATCCCTAGAAGCATTCCAATGAACACGAGGACCAAATCCTTTCCCTTGAGAAGTTTGCTCTCGTCTATCAAGTATGAAGAATCTGGCGGAGACGCCGCGTCATGGTCATGCAAGGCAGTTTCGTCGGCTACATCAGCACTAGTGCTAGTGTCTGCCTTGGATTCCGCTTTTTGGTGAATTTTTTCCTCTGACAAGGTCATGGTCATGGACGTCAAGCACTAAGGACGCCTGACAGTCACATTAAAGTTATCGGTTTTTAGGTGTTCGATCCATACTCGGCCCAACGCGTGGTCAAGTATAACCAACCACGGGGACATGGAAT
Source organism: Omphalotus guepiniiformis (assembly GCA_028554645.1). NCBI lineage: Eukaryota > Fungi > Basidiomycota > Agaricomycetes > Agaricales > Omphalotaceae > Omphalotus > Omphalotus guepiniiformis. The sequence goes on from JAQOOI010000017.1 coordinate 476,496, forward strand.
TCTCGCAGTTTCTTGTTCTCGGAGACGTACATAATGTATGTACATCCACTCTCAGAGGATGAATGTCGTTGACTAGCTGTCGAGCAATCGAGAGCCACAGGTGCCTGTCTGGACACTTCTTGGCGGGCTGAATGAACCGCTTTTGCAAACGTAATCTGGCCTTTTTAAATCCCTGATCCGACTGAGAAACTTTCTCTCATGAAATTCATATGCGTTACGTCTTTTCGATAATGTGGCGCCCAGCGATGTGACAGGAGATAGCGAAAAACCGTATACAGCGATGGGTTGACAGCAAGGATGATGGGCGTAGCAGAGCCACTCATGCAGAAAACTCAGTGCATCTGTCAAGATGCATATCCATTCTCCAACAGCAATCGCCAACAGTGAGTCATTTCGTATGACCGATATGATGAACAGATGGCTATGTAGGAACAAAGTCGAACGTACAGCCTAAGAATAGGCTAATAGGAAAGGTTTCGACCCGAACAGAAGAGTCTCTATAAGAACCTGGAAGGACAGAAAGAATGATCAACAACAATGGCCAACATTCTTTCCAGACAAACATTTACCGTTTTGCCAACAAACAAACACAATCTTCCTAAACCTCCGCCAATCGCCCTCCATGCATTAGATCTCCTAATGCCTCCTTTCTATATCCGTTTCCACCTCTTCTTCGGCCCAGATACCACCAGAGGCGAAGTAGATACCGTGGAAAGATTGAGGACCTCACTGGCGCAAGCACTGGAGCTTTTCCCGCCAGTTGCAGGGTCCATTCGTCAGAACGAGAATGGCGAATTGACGATAGTGAGCGATGGAGCAGGGGCGGAGTTTCAGGTGGAAACCAAGTCTACACCCTTCGTTGGAGACGGAGATGAGCTGGCTCCTCGACCGACCATATTGCTAACACCGGCGAGTATGCTAGCCGTGAAATTAACACAGGTAAGCTGCGCTCGATTGACAAATCCACCTTGTCTCGCGGCTCAGATCAAACTTTGAAAGTTCTCCTGCGGAACCGTTGCAGTGGCAGTATGCATCCACCATTATGCAACCGATCTCCAAGGCTATATCGAGTTCATCTCCGTCTGGGCAAAACTTGCTCAAGGCGAACCTATCGATTTGCAAAGCACGCCGAAAGATTGGGCTCATACGCCAAATCGTTTCTTTATCGATCACGAACCGCCTTCAGCCCCTTCATCTTTCCCTGGACTACACGTCCTGCCATCTCCAACACCACCTGGACCACCATCTATGCCGCCCGCCGCTGAACGAGTGAGATGGCGAATCGAAGATAGCGCGGTGCAGAGGTTGAAAGCTGACTTTGAACCGGTGAAGGGTAGTGGCGCCTGGATATCCAGTGGAGATGCACTCGCAGCCCTATTATGGGGAGCAGTCACTCGAGCTCGGGAGCAAGCCAGCGTACCTCGAGTCGGACCCGGCAGAACTAGCGAAGAAGAGCGAACAGAGACCCTTGCGATGGCTGCAGACGGAAGAGACCGCTCGCCAGGTAAGAAGATGACAGGTGGCCAATATTTCGGCAACTTCAATACTATAGCGAGTATCACTGTCCCCCGCAATGACCTCCTAGATCCTGAAGCAGAGTCTTCATCCCGGGTCGCTTTGGCGATACGGAACGCGTTGAAAGACCAACTCTCGCCTTCACATATTGCATCTAAGATCGCCTTTCTTGAATCTCCCAAAAATCAGCCCACAAGCAGGGTAATCGTAAGGAACGATTTCATGTTGACGAATTGGTCCAAGTTCGACTTTGCCAACTTGCCGGAGATGAATTTTGGTTGGGGAAAGCCGATACAGGTGACTTCTGGTGCGGTGCAGCTTCCTCCTGGGATGATACAGATATATAGACTGGGGAGGGAACTTATGGTTCTTACAGTCGTAGAGGCGGAGGCAGCGGAATTTTTGAAGGCTGATAGGTTGATGAAGGAGTATGCTGTTTTGGATTCGTAATTTCATTAACACATAATATTATTCTAGTAAACGAAATACGCACCTCATCAGTGCCAGAGCCTCGCCCTACGCAAGGCTGTCAACAGCTCTGCATGAGTGCGCTAGTGAGACTCGACGCTAGGTCGATGCCGACATTATGTGCTCGTAAAGATCCTTTAGCGATCTTCTATAGTTGAGCATTCCATAGTCATCGATGCTAATGACTCGAGAGGACCACAAAATGTGAGGAAGGATGAGGAAGCGAAAGAAAGTCAAAGCGGGACTCGGAACTCTGAGTTTCCAGCACGTGCCAGATCACGTGGACATGCGCGGACATTGTCTATTTTTCACTAAGACAACTGTAGCCGTATCCGACATTTCTTTATTCTGAATTAAATTGGTACACGAATCCTATACTTTACACTTGAGCTTAAGACTTAACAAATTGCACGTACTCCTCCCAAGACTTCTCTCCTTCAGGGAAAAAGCCCACACCCCAAAATCCATGCGTGACATGTTCATACACCACCAACTTCACATCAGCCCCGCCCTTCTTAAGCGTCTCCACAAGCTTATACGACGCATCAACCAACATATCCGCAGTGCCCACCATAATCAATGTCTTGGGCCACTTTGCTCCGCTGACCGACTCGGAAGGTATGAACGCTGCAGAAACGAGAGGATCGTCTGCTTTCCACTTGCTTTGAGCTAGAGGGGTGTTCTTCGGGAAAGTACACCCATCTTGGTACAAGTGATGCAGACGAATGTCGATGTAGCTTTTCATTGTGAAGAGGTCGACTTCTTCTTGAGCTTTGGCGTGGTCGCTCATGTGCTCGTAAGTCACGTCGGCTGCTGGAGAGAACGCGATAAGGCGGGAAGGTAAAGGCAGGCCGGCTTGCGATAGAAGGTATACGAGTGTGAAAGCTGATCAACGACGGTGTGTTAATTAAAGAAGAGGATAGGTTCATGAAGTATTGCTCACCTGCATTTCCTCCAGAACTTTCCCCAGACAAAGTAATATTCTTCGGCTGATATCCTTTGTCAAGTAGATACTGATAAGCCGAGAACACATCCTGCAAATTAGCAGGAAACGTATTCTCAGGGACAGTAGTGAGCCTATACGACGGCGCAAACACCACACCCTCAATCCTCTTCGCAAGGTTGCCCAGCGCGATAAGATTCCGAGGGTCAGCTGGATGGCCTACGATATTAGCGCCACCGTGAATATGCATGACTATACGAGTCTCAACGGGGTTAAAGCTCTGTAGCGACTTGGTGGCGTAGAAGAAAGCTGGTACTTCAGATGGCTCGATGCGACCATCTAGAACGAGCGCAGGGATATTCGAAGCGGGAGGAATAATAACGCTGGAAAGATGTATGCCATCGGGTATCCCCTCTGTAGGTAGCGTAGCGCGTTCTGCCACTGAGGGAGCGCTACCCATTAGATTGAGAAAATCGAACTTGGAGAATTGAGCACGAAAACCGTGTACGGCAGCTGTGATTTCGGGTGTCCACCCGGGGCGAGTAGGAAGTTCCGACATTGTTCTTGATCAAGTGTGTAGCACTGTAGCTCTGAGGCCGCTGAGGACGTTGCTCCGACTGAAAAGGTGGTTAAGTAGGTCGAGATATAGGAATGAGTACCGTTCAAGACGGATTAAAAGTGTCATGGAAATGCCATGGAAATGAATCTCTGACAAAGGTTTCTTTCAGGATGATAAATCTACAACAAAGGCTGACGAAATTAAGAAACGGAGCTTTCAGGAACAAAGCAGACGGTCAAAGAGTCTTTGACAGATTTACCTCCAACAGAAACCATTAATACATTTCAAGCCATTGACCTCGGGAAGGGAGCCACTCTAAATCCTGTTCAGATGTATACCATATCGTTCGGGAAATTCGTTAGTCCGGGTATGATTTGCTGGCTCAACGTTTTGCTTTGTCGACGAAAGCAGATGATAAAGTGATTTCGGTTATGTAATCCATCGCAGCATCGTGCTTGTATTTTTATTTCTCAAGAAAATGATGCAAGGTAAATTACACGACATACATATCTCTCTAATTAACATACTAAATACTTGAATAGAAACAACGCGCAACCCTCTAAACCACAATCTAATCATCACTAGACGAAGTCGAACCCGACTCCGACTCGGATTCTAAACAGATATCCATCGAATCATCTCTGAAGAACATCTCAAGTACTTCCCAAAACCTCTTCATACCTTTCTCAATAGCATCTGGGGTACCGCAGAACGTCGCACGGAAGAAGTTGAGATGCTGTGGAGGGTAGGTAAGTACATCATCATCAGCAAATGCTTCGAAGATGTTGAAAGACTTACATCGCACAAAGCTTCTCCACCAGTGATATCAACAACATCACTGATTTTAAACATCGCCGCAGGCATCAAAACCACCCCATTATCCAACAACTTCTCAAACAGCTCTTCCATCAGCTCGCGCGTGTTAGACATCGACATCGACATCGATTTCTTTCGGATTCCTCCCTTGACCAGATCGTCCGTCCCCAGAGGCTTAGTAGCAAGCTCATATATATTATCGCTCGACGAAGATCGCGAAGATGCAGGTGGTGTCAGTGGTGGTGTAAGAGGAAGAGCCTGTAAATGCGCAGATCTATAGGCGGGGTAATACGACCTTCGGAATCTAGGATGTTTCTCGAGATGAATCTCAATCCAGACAAACATCCCTGATGTAGGTTCCGTGACACTCGCATATGGAGTGTGATATCGCACAACACCACCACCAAGTTTCGATTCATCAGATCTCATAACACCCACTGTCGATCCTTGACAAAATGCTGCCAAGAGTTTATCCCTCCTTCGTTGGTAATCTTCGCAGAGACTTTTGACCCACGTCAGAAGGCCTTGGATGCCCCATCCTTGTACTGGATCGTCGAGCAATTTCGAAATGAACATTTGCCCGAATGCGTGCGGATGTTGGGTTGAGGAGTCGGTGTACATGATCAGTTTCTCGATGAAGATAGGCGAGGCGGTGATCCACCCTAGACGCATCCCTGGGGCGAGGATTTTACTGAAACTGGGAGGGATAGGGTAAGTGAGTGTTTGGACAACGTCTGTGAATGGAAGTGCTTACCTGTCAACGCGTATGACGCGACCGTCTACGTCCATAGATAGGAATGACGGGACTAAAGACGAAGCAAAATCCGAGGGTGTGTTGGCGGCAAGGTCATATTGCATGAAGTAATATGGATCTTAAGGGCGGGCGAACTTTGCGTTAGCATGGAATAACCAAGACGGTGGGTACACGTACCATCTTCGACAATTATAAGGTCCCACTCTTGTGCGATCCTGTAAATCTGCCTTCGACGCTCGAGACTCAAAGTCGATCCAGTAGGATTTTGTCCACATCTACATACAAGCCAAAATCGCGCCGTCAGCTTTTCCTGCCACTTCAAAAAAAAAAAAAAAAAAAATTCAAAATCAAAAACACTCACGGAACGATATACAAAACATGTGGCCTCCTCTTTCCCTCTCTCTCTTCATCCCACCCTCCAAGTACCCTCTCAAGTTCATTCGGAATCATACCTCCTTCATCCATACCCACACCAACCCAACCAATCCCACACGCAACCGCAGCATTCGTTAATGCACCGAACGCCCAACGTTCAGTTAGGAACACTTCCCCGGTTTCACCTAACACTCGGAAGACTTTGGAGACACCGTCGCAGTTTCCTAGGGAGAGTGTTACGGTGTGGGCTGCGGATGGAGGTGGTGAGTGGAGGTATTGGGTGAAACGGTTTAGTGCGGAGAGTGTTGGGGGGAGACCGGAGGCGTTTGTGTAGGCTAGGGAAGTACGGAGGTAGGTATCGGATGTGGAATCTTTTGAGATGCTGATTGTTTGGGTTTTTAGGGATTTGGATGAGGTTGGGGTGGTGCTGGTGGTGCTGGTTGTGGTTGGGGAATTTGAAGCAGCTGAACGCCAGGCGGTGATAGGATCAGTGGAGGTATCTTCTAACGATGGAATCTCGAACGAGATTCGGCTGAATGGGTATAGAGTATGATGAGGGTCACCTTCAAGGCAGGAAGGAAGGAATAGTAGCGACGGTAAGTTTTTCATGTACTATGAAGAAGAGAATGTTTCACTGACCGTTTGCTAGACTGACGACATCTGCGTGGTTTCTTGATTGAACGAGTTTCCAGATATCTTTCATAGGATTTGATGGTCTATTTTTTGCCTCGAAGGAGAGGTGATGAGACAGGTCTGGGGGTGGGCGAACTGCTGCAGTAGTAGTAGTAGGGTGGGACATCGTGCGTTGAATTGAGAGCACTTTGGACTTTGGTTATCAAGTATCGAAAGCGATTCTTTTCTCCCTACCTCCCCTGCGCTTTTAAATCCTAGGACTGACAGAATATATTACCCCTAATCCCATTTACTTAATCCCAAAAAAATCAACGATTCCCCGCGAAAAACCGATTTCGAGGCGGTCCGACGTGACTGACTCAGGCCCTTCCCCCACACACCCCCTTTCGGGTTCTCCGACAGACTCAGGCCCTCAGGCCTCAGGGTCCACATAATCGTATTCGAAACCCGCTTTCTCAGAGAAAAACCCACTAAGAGATCTTTTTCTGCACCGCAGATCAAATCGAACCCCAAGCCAATGTAAGCCATCAGCCTACCTCGGGAATCCTTAACTTTGATACCGAGTAATTTCCGAGTTAATTCTCGGGCCTCAGTAGTACTTACATATGTACATGTTAACATATGTAGTCTAAGAAATCTCGATTAGGTTAGGAAGAGTCTTGTTGACGTTATGTTGAGTAGATGGACCTCGAGTAGATGGAAGCTTGAGGGTCTGGCCTGAGGTACAGTGTTGAGAGATCGACTTGGCGTCCTAGCTAGTACTACTAGTACTTGGGCCTACGAAGGGCTTTTGTGCTACTAGTACTCGGATAAGCAATTGATTGGGTTCAAAGTACTTAATTTGCTTTAATTGATCAACTTGACATAAGGGTGTATATACAGCTTTGCCCCGGTAAAAGCGGAACGCCAGTACTGTATGCATGTTGTAATATGTAAAAAGATAAATGGTACGTTACAAAGCTACATACAAAGATAATTTGAAAAAAACTTATTGTGCAATTACTCTACGTTGTACGATGGGTTCACGGAGACTGAAATAAGAGCGGAAATAAGCTCTTTGATACGTGATGAATGAGAGCCACCAACCTAATGAATCTTGCTTTCGAAACGAACAGCAAAAATTCCTGATACCACTCGTACGACAACCTCAATCGATTTTCGTAGCCTCTACAGTATGCTCCCACACCTTCCGCCGCGCCTCCTCCGAACCGAAATACCCTTGCTTGCCAATATCCTGACCATGCTCACCGATACGCCACGATCCAGATTTATTGGCAGTTGTGAGTATGCCGTATAGAAGGTATTCCCCTGCATCCTCTGGGGAAGTCATTAATGGACTGAACGCCTTTGTCAAGAAGTTCGAAGCACGAAGGAGTCGAGAAGGAGAAGATGATAGAATATTAGTTTGGACCATCCCCGGGAATGCATGTGCGAAGCTTAGAGATGGGTTCTGAGCAGCGAATTCCTGGGGTAAGCGCAACTTTGTTGTTAGTAGCCGTTCATCGCAGTTATGGAAGAGTAGAAGACTTACTTCGACCATAAGATCGTTATATGTAACCGCTGTAGTTCCAGCAGCAGCCGTAGAATAATGTTTCTTCAAACCCAAATCATCTAAATCGATTTTTCCTCCTTTACCAGCACCCAAAACAGAAAACATCTCTCCGTCCTCTCCTAAATCCTCTTTAGCCTTTTTCAAAGCCGGAAGAAGCTCCTGCGTGAATTTCCACCTCGCATAATAATGAACCGCCAATTTTTTATCAAGTCCCTCTACAGTTTCCTCCCTCCCACTAGTCGACATGAATCCAGGAGACATCACCAAGAAATTGATCTTTCCAGAAGGTTCTAATCTCTTGAGAATCTCCTTCGAAGATGAATGTACGTTACGCATTAAAGTCGCATCGCATTCTATGAATTCGTGTTTCGCCTCTGGAATAGTAGGTTTCGGAAATCCATTAATGATACGTTCCGCTGCGGCTTTGTTTCTTCCTACTATCAAAATATGTGCGTTGCCTTTTGTATGCCTAGCGAATGCTTCTGCTATACCCTGTCCGATACCTGACGTGCCTCCGACAAAGACAGCCACAGGTAAATAGGTAGGCGCAAAAGCGGCATTAGCTGCTCGAACGATAGAAAGTTTTGACATATTCTGTGTTGAGCGATGTTCGGTGTAGCGGTAGATTGAGATGCCAGCGAGAACGACTAGACCGGTTGTTAAGAGTGTTCGTCGTTGTGAATGTAGTACCATTTTAAACCTTTTCTTTTTCGTTTCAGTTCATATAAGTACTCACCGGCACCCCCGACAATCAGTACTTATTTGATATGTGAGACAGCCGGAGTGTGACCGAGGTAGAGATGATATTGCATAGCGGACAGGGTAACGGATACACGGGAGCGACGCGCGTCGTGGCGTCGTAGGGCGTCGTGTACGGCCGGCAAGGCAAGCAGTCCTCAACGCTCAATTACGCGTCCATACGGCGAAGACTCCAAGGCAATTCAGACTCTTACATACAATCTTGCAGGTAAAAGCAATTCTCGAGCTCGGAAACCATATAAAAATATCTGTAATAAACAATCAAAGCAAGTAACTAATTACAAAACCAGTCTCGAATACCTGTACATCGTACGGTAGGAGTTTCTTCAAATTAATGAAAAGATAAAGAAAAAGAAGCGTAAAACACAACAATGTTTCAACGTTTCACACATTTTTTGTTGGGGGGGAAGGGGATACGACGATGCTCCAAGCAAATGGGTGGGGAATGATGAGAGTGGGCACTTGACAGGGTAATGAATGCCCAAGACTAATGTTACAACGAGCACCGAAGAGCAAGTTACAGGTATGAAATTAAATGACCAGCGCCACAGCAAGCGACAAGGAAATGGTCGGGCTTGGTCGGGTCCAAAGGAAAAAAGTTCAGTTCAGAAACCCAAAGGGTGTAAAGTAGAAACGAAAGCGAAAGCAGCGATGCAATTAATGGGAAATTAAGAAGACTGAAAAAGGAAAAAAACGAATTCTGACCCTCTAGATCATCCCTCAAACGGCTCAAAAGCAATGTTATGAGTCTCCAACATCTTCTCAAGCTGAAACGCCCTGTCCTTCCAAAGATCACGTTCGGCCTTGGTAGTAGCAAGTTCCGTTTCGAGAGCATGCGTATGCTCCAACTTCCTCTTCCGGCTCTTCCTCGCAGAAATCGTATTCTGTCGCCTCTTCCACTCAATTTGCTCCTTCTCAGTGGGATGAAGAGGTCTAGCTTCCTCCGAAGCCAACTCGTCCTCTTCGTCAAACGCCTGCGATCTAACTCGTTTCTTCTTGGCAAAGACAGCAGGAACTTCTTTACGAGATGTGGCGGAGGGTGTGATGTACTTGCGAGTCTGAGTGGGTGCATCGAGAGGTATAAGAGCCGCAGGAGTGAGGTTTTTCCGCGTACCTGTCGCCAATGTTCGGCGGCGAGTGGTGGATTCGGGCTCGGGTGTAGGTGCAGACTTCACCATTGGAGGAGCCAAAGGAGCAGTGAGTACGTGGGGAGAATGGTATAAAGACGTTGGGTTTACAGCATCGAGGGAGGGTGTACTTGGAGATATCAAATATAGCTTGGCGGAGTTCGGAGGCTCGTCAGACTTTTTGGTGACCTCGGGATCCGCAGGTATCTGGTACAACGACGAAGCATCATCATTGAACAGCGGAAGTCCGCTGTACTCTGAACTGTACATTCCAAAGTCATCGGAAATGTCGTTCATGATAGGAGTATTGAGATCAGCATTGAAGGGGGAATCGTCCAGGGGCGACGCGTTGAAATCGTCATATGGAGTACTGTTGTCAAACGGAGACGTCAAAAACTCTTCAAAGGTCCTCGAGCGGTACTCTGGAGAGGCTGAAGATAAAGGTGGATTTGGATTAGCGCAAAGGCCTTTGTCAAACGATGGGTCGATTTTACCTAGCATCGTTTCGACAACAGTATCCAAATTGCTCAGTAATTCTTCGTCCACCTTCCTGGAGGGAGTAGCCGACGTGGCGGCGGAGTCTACCATTTCCGTTGCTGTTGGGTTTTCGAGCATTGGGGTAGTTTTATCAGTAGATTCTTGAGATAGCATAGTTAAATAGTTTTTCCGAAGAGATTGAAATTCGGGTAGCGCAACGAAAGGGCGAGATTGTTGATTGTCAGTATAAGTAGGAGGCGGTCTGGAAAGCGATTGAGAAGTGCCATAGTGGGCGAATAATTCTGAGTACACCTGGGTAGGTGGTTGAGGAGATTGAGTTATCGAGACATGATGAGAGGGTGTATGTCTTGAAAGATGACTTTCAAGTTGAGTTGACGAGGGTCTATGGGTACGTGGAACCGTAGACGATTGACGCAAAGTTGTCGGAAAATTTACAGGCACATGTTGGCTGGCACTGTTATAATAATAATGTGGTATGGAAGATGTCGGCCTCTGGCCCAGACTGTTTCTGTGATCATTTGACGATGTTAGCGGTGGTTCAACAGCATAGGAAGAATGCTGAGCCCTAAGGCTCTCATTCATTGCGGGCGACGACGATGACAACCCTGAAGATGGTTGACTCCATCGATAAGATTGTTCATAAGGAGAAGTTCTCTCCATCGACGTAGACAAAGGGTAAAATTGGGCGCCATTGGCCTTTGAGGCTTGGGCCGAGTCATAAAGAGATGACATTGCATAAGAGAAGAAAATGAACAATGGCTAAAGATCAGCAAGTTCGGAACCGATGAATATGAAAGATCTGATTGCCTCGCCACGACCCGCAGATGTACGTAGATAGAGAACAACGACTCACAAATAAAATCGAAGATGATTTGAGGACAATGAGGGTGGCGAGGATGGAATGAAAGAAAGAAGGGCTGAGAAAAATTTTCAGAATGACTCAGACTGGATCATGTGACCAGTCACTTCATCAGAGAGTCATGTGATCTGTCACGTGGGATACTCCCCCCAAATTGACAGTTACTGACCGAGTCAAGACGAGACTTGCAAGTTAACAGCCAGTCTCAACAGCGAATCTCTCTCAAAGCCTTTGTCCGTTTATTGCATTTTCTTCTTATACGACCTATCTATTTGACTCTTTATATCTGGGACCTTCATTCAGCTTTCTCATCTTCTTCTCGTATCTCTCTTTCTTGTTTCACTTCCAGCTTCATATTTCTATCGATAAACCCATTAATTAATGCCCTCAAGACCTAATCGCAATGCACGGAACAAACATGTCACTCAGCAGCCCACTCCCAGCTCTCGTCCTTCTCCCAATCTATACCCCTCTTCGTTACCGGACGATTCGGCGAACAGTAGCTCTGACGATAGTCACAGTGTCAGTGATCGCGGCAGGCTCAGCGCTGGGCCAGGACCACCTGGAGAGCAGCCTGTGATGACAGGAATGAAAGGTCGGACGAGGAAGAAGCAGGTGCAGGTGCAAAGGGAGCTAGAGGAGAGGCCGGCAGACACTGATAACGACGTCGAGGATGTGCCACAGTCGCTGTTGGTGGATTTCGAGTCGGAACCCGACAATCAACCTTCTCTTCCTACTCCGCCGATACCGGAAGCTTTGTATAACGCTCCTTTATCACCTTTGTGGGATATCGAAGGTACACGAACAGACGGACATATACGTTCCCCCATTCTTTCAACGCTGTAAGTTACTTTTCGCTTTCCATTTCTGTCTTTCGAGCTATCATTGGGGATCACGGTCGTTGGGTGCGCACTCTGTTTAACGATGGAGACGCGCAGAATGTTCCTGTTGGTGACTGTGTATCCTTTTTCGGTCGTGTTCGTCTTCCATTCTCGAGTTCGGCATTGGTGATGGCATTCTTTGTCTCTTTATGGCTTGCTGTGTACCCCTGATATACTGGGGTACATCAGTGTCGATCTTATGAGGTAACACGAAGGGTATGTTGCTGTATGTGAGAACGTGCAAGGCAGCCAGTCGCTGCAAGCCGCAGTTTCTCTTATACCTACAACAGCCTGCAACCCAGTAGATCTGTCCGTGCTAATCCTTCATGTTCCGTACCGTTCGTATTCAAGATTTCTCTGCCTTTCTCTCAAATATCGTTGTTATCTTACCTCCTTCTCCTTTACCTACACCTCCCCCGTCACCTTGTCTTTCTGCCTGTCATGGTTTCATTACAGAGCTAGAACCCGAACTTATCGCTGACATGTCTGTTTCTAGTAGCGCGGCGAACAGCGCAAATTCAAGTAGCAAGAGTTTACTTGGTGAAGCTTTCGCTCGGGCTTCAAGGAACCAGGTATACGAGCCTCCAATCTCTAACCCGAGTACTTCACCGCCTTCGCCGTCAGGCACTTCTTCTATGATGCCTATTCACATACCATTTTCTTCACCAGTCACATGTGAGGAATTTGCACCCACAGATAACGTGCAGGACACCACTGCTCCCAGCTCCGATAGACGCTTTCGTGCCCGCACCGAAACAGCAATTCCATCCCGGTCCGGTACCGCCACTAGCAGCGTTAGTCCTAGTGGACCCGTTGATCTTGATGCCACCGCAGGCTCTAGTATGTTCGATGTCAATGCGAGCACTCGGACTGCGGACTTGAACGATATGACTATTGATATGATGGGGTCAGAACGTAGTATGGAGGGTACTATTAGACCTCCAAAGAAACCTTCGAGTGGGTACGGGTATGGCTTTCCTGCTCCTGCGGCGGGAGACCTTTTTGGCGAAGACGCTGTTGTTGGAGGGTATGGAGGGCCAGTGGCGGGCGATTCTCGTCGAACTTCGTACGGGCAGACCGTACGAGGCTCAGGGTTATCTCAGGCTATGGCGTACCCCGCTTCTGGGTCTAGTAAACCCCAAGCTCATCGACTCCAACAGAATCGACACGACCGTGCAGGTGTAGCTGCTGCTGTCAGTCACAGACGTCCTTCGGTCACGAACGATCCTGTCATTGGTGGATCAAATGATATGAGCGACACAATCATCTGGGCCAGATGGGATCATAGTTTGAGTGGGAGGTGCGTAAATTCGAATTTGATGATATATATTCGTTTTTCGAAATAGCTGACTTGAGGATCTTCTAGACGTCTTTTGTTCCTGTCTTATCATCCTTCTGGTATGCAAATTTGGGACTGCACAGACCTCGGGTCGATCTCGGAGGTATTAAACCTCTCGGCTACGTCCGTGCATGACCTCGTTTTTGGTGACTCTAGTGCTTCTTCGTCGAATGCCGGTACCGGTGTTTTGCCGTCGTTGTCGCTGGAATATGCGGGCGTCATAACGAATCCTCGGGATGGCGTATCGAGCTCGGGGTTGGACGAGAATTCGAGTTCATTTGTTGGGGTGCTGTAAGTTCACCGTCTCGTTCTTGCGAAGCCTGCTAAAGCATTCTTTAGGGTTTCACCGGCTTCTGACGACAAGTTTGAAGAGCGTGTCGATGAAGCTTCTGACTCTGTGCTCCTGAACGCTGATATTGACACCAACCGAACCTCGCATGCCCAGAAATCCACACTCTTGGTTTATTCTCTTGCTAATCATCAGGTTGTCAAGACGGTTGAGTTAGCTGGGCTTGCGACTGGTGGAGGCCGCTTCGAGGTCGGAGACGGATTTGTCGCCGTGGTATGCCGTGTCTTTATCTCTATCAGTACCAACGCTGAAAGTCAACCGTTGAATAGAGCACGACACAACCTCCGTCCATCTACGTCCTTTCCTCCACCACATTCGAAGTTCTGCACCATATACCTTCCTCGGATCTCATGCCCTTTTGTCACAGGCCTTCCTCACACGGCATTTCTTCTTCGCAATCATCTTCACGGCGTCACTCATTTTTGGCAACCACTTCGAGCATAGTCAATGGCATTTATAACAACTACCATGAACACTTCAATGATAACCACAACAATAACAATAAGAATGTATTTTTACCAACTGTAGACAATTTATCTATCACGTCCTCTCCTTCAACGGAGACCGGACACTACGAATATCCACATCAGCGACGCCCTACTCTACAAGAACAGTCTTTGCGCGGGGTAAATACACGCACGTCCGCCGTTATACCCGAACCTTCCCCTGTACCAGCACCAGTATTCTCTGTCTCTGGTCGACTGCTTGCTTATGCGTCCCTCCCCTACGGTGATGCCTCGTCACACTTATTGGGCGTGCAACCACGCACGTCCTCTACATTGTCCAGTGCAGCGGTATCCACCGCTTCAGCATTTGGATCTTCGCTCAGTTCGCAGTTTGCCAACCTTAGTGGGGCAGGTGGGGGTGCGAGTGGGGCACTTGGTGCGCTAGGAGGGATAAGTCAGGCTGATTTAGGGAACGCAGCGCTTAAGGTTGGAGGGAGTGTGTTGAGTGGGATGAAGAATTTGGGTGGACTGGCGTATAAAGGTGCAGTAGCGGCTGCATCTGCGTCTGTGTCCAGCACGGAATTGAGTCGTGATGGACTTAGTATGGCGGGAGAAGGGGCTAGTAGGACGAGAGCAGGGATGGGGGGAGTGGGAGCGCTCGCTAATCGGTTTTTCTCGAAGAGTGCGCCAGCTGCTACTGGCTCAGATGATGACCGGAAACGGAGATTTTCGATTGGGAGTGCTGGTCATTCTGGTATTGAGGGGTTTGAAAGTGGAAGGACTTCGGGAGCTGGGGAAGGTTCTGGTGCGCGTCGAACTTCGACGCTCCAACGTACTGTGCCTCCCGCTGAGAGTGGCTACTACGTCACTATACTGGATATTGCACCTTTGTTGTCTACTTCAGGGAGCAAAGCCATGTCACCTCAGGAGAATACGGGTACAGGAAATGTGGGCAGCTCGCAAGGCCCGACTCCTACTGTGATTTCGCAGTTTATAGCGTCCAAGTCGCAATCTGTCGCGAGCGTCTGGTTTTCTCCTAATGGCACTTCGCTTTTGATCACACCTAGGGATGGACAGTCAGTTTCTGTGGTTGAGTTACAAAGTAATCCCATTTCGAGAAAGATCAAGGAGGAGCTTGAGCGAGATGGCGCTTCTCCGTCTCCCGATGGTAAATCCAAATCTGGACCAACTCGACGGAGCAGCTTAAATTCGAATTTGGAGTCGCCGCCTGTTCATATGTACAATCTTCGTCGTGGACGAACGCCTGCTGCTATTGAATCTGCGAATTGGGCTTCTGATGGGCGTTGGTTAGCTATTGGAACGAGGAAACGGACTGTGCATGTATTTGCTGTTAACCCTTACGGTGGTCGTTCTGATATCAGGAGTCATATGGAGGGCAAAGTTAGCAACTACACGGAATTGGTATGATCATCTTTTTTGAGCCCTTCGGTCTTTCTTGACGTTTGTCTTTATCATTAGCCTCTGATGCCCACCGACTTGTACCCTCTTGTGCGGCTTCGTGTAACGAAGAATCCGACGCCCGAGCAACCAAGAGTACCTCTTGCGTTTTTGTTCTTGGAGTCTTCATGGGAGGCAGAACAGAGCATGCCTACGAGTCTTTTACCACCTATCACTTCTCCCAACCTCTTGCCTTCCCACTCTGGTCCACATCAACATTCCTATGGAAGTGTCAGCTCGAACCACACAGTGATGTCTTCGTCTCCATCGGCACGATCCGAACCTATATCGCCTTCACGGCAGTATTTCAGTCCCAGTGGGCGCCCTAGGAACTACCAGGATGTCCTCGTTTTTGATCCAACTGACGGAACTCTTTCACTGAGGAGGATCACTGTTGATGTCAAGCCCAAGTCTAACGGCGCTGGCTTTGTCGGGATGGGTGGAAGTAGTATTAGTCGTTCACTTCCTGGGATGGGCGCTGCTGGCAGATTGAGTATGTCTGCGTCTCCAAATGCATCAGCAATGCACGGGAGGATAGCGGCCTCTGGGATTCTGCCGGCAGAAAGCTCGAATGAGTTCATAGGCAAAGAGCAGACTGTTGCTACGTGGAATCTAAGGCGTAGTAGAGACTGGGGTGAGATAAGGAAGGTAGTAGAGGATTCAGATATCCAGACCAAGGATGAGAGGGGCGTGAGCGCGAAGGGATCGAGAGTAGGAAAGGCTAAGTAAGTTGCCGTCCTTGTGGCTGAACAAAGCCAAGAATACTGATCAAATGAATGTAGTTGGCTTGCCCAAGCAGAACTCTCTACGTGCTCAAAGTCCACTCGGGTTCTTCCTCGTTCGGTTTATCTCTCGCACCAATTCTCTTTCCATGCACTTGGAGAAGATTACCATGCTCTCATTCGTCGGTACCAATTCGACTTTTCGGGAACGAAGATTGAGGTTCGTAAAGGTGTTGAAGTCAGCGCGTTCCCTACAGGTGGCGGTGGTGAATCATTCGTGGAAGGCGGTGGCTTCACCGCTCTTCGCGATCGTCGAGCCTCTTCGTCTTTCGATGAACCACTTGCTTCGGCTCTCGCAGGGGATATGGACCACGCTCCTACACAACCTGTACTGCCGATGCTCCCTAATGGTACTCCTGGTTCCAAGCCGAGGACATTCATACCTATTCGAACGACGATGACAGGCCTGAGTGATGGGATGTCAGGAAGTATTGGAAGGTTCCGGCGAGAGATCACCAAGGTTCGCTCACCGAAACTTCGGGCTACTGATAACAGTATGTCTGCATCGGTTCCGCTGGAGTTTGATGAAGAAGATGAAGACTTTGTGTCCCGAGGAGACTCCAATTGGCCTGCGGACGGTGGATTTGATCAGGAGCGTCTGTCAGGGCCTACATCCAGTGATCTGGCAGAAGAAAGTCCTTCGAGCGGTTCTGTTCCTACAGCTGTTATGGATCCTCTGGATACTTTGATTTCGGATGACGATGTTTCTGTTGAAGATTGGCAAGGATGGGGACATGAGGATAGGAAGGCTGTAGAAGAGGCTGAGATGTTCGATCACATTTCTGCTGTTGGTTTCTTGGATGAGGAACAAGAGATGATGGCTCAAGCGCAAACACAAGCGCAGGTAGCGAAGTCCAAGAAGGCCAAAGGCAGGAAGAAGCGTATCTGAATAATAAACAATCTGTATTTTACCTGTGTAGTTTGGTGATAGATACACTGTGTACATGTAGTTTTAAGTATTTACATGTTGCAATGCTATGGAAGTCGCATATATTATAATAATTTTCTTGCTTTGAGCTTTTTGCGCATTGGACCGAGCTTGGCACGTTACGTAAGAAGAAATTTCTATCTTTTCACCGCACCTGCATACTACGGGCTGGATGTCAAAGAGTTTTGACTCGGCGCCTGGTCCACGTTTTCAGTAATGGCGATGTACGCTATTAATCCTGCTTTGACCATCTGAACTCCCAAGTAACAAAACTGCTTCGCTTCGTAAACTCCGGGTACCTATAGCTAGGCCTTCAATCAAGAGGAAGAGGAATACAATAATGCAAGCACTTGCGCCCCGTGGATCACTTTGTTCTGCACAAAAACCTTAAATGATGCCTATTCTCGACGCCATTGTTCTTGGGCTTCTTTGCAATTGTCCTTATCCGAGGTGGCGGCGCGAGATTGGTAACGCGGTCAAAGCGATAGTGGCCCAAGCACCCGCTGGGACCATTTGTGTCCACTGTCAAAGCACAACGATAGACACGCGTTATAAAGGGTCAGTGTGTCCGAGCGGATCGAAAACTCGACTCCTGTTCTTTGTTCTGACCTTCCAACAACCACCATGTCAACATCGACTCCAGGCTCCGCTGTTCGGCGACCACAACAAGTATATGTCGAAATACCGCCGTCTCCTCTTCATTCTAATCGTCCCAACAAGCATCACACTGTTTCCGAAATCCCTTTCTCTTCTCTGGACATGACTACCCTCAGCACCAGCCCACCACAATTCCTTTTGCACACTTTCCTACGAAATTCTCTTTTCCCGAATTGCGAATGGAAAGGTGTTGGCTTCAGGTCGATGCCAGATGACGAGTATCATCCTTGGCCGTGCTATCCTGAACTTGACAGGAGGCCTGGGACGCGTACCCTACGAGTCATCAAAGAAATCGACCTGTGGGACTTCAAGGAGGCGGTCAGAAAACGTATGTTGTATTTCTTTTACGATTATGCGAATCGCTTTTGATAGTGACACATGTCTTTCAGATCTGGACGACTCGAACGATGCGTTCATAACAGAAGAGTCCGCATCATACATAAAGCTGCCCTGTCGAGGATTTGCGGATTTCGAGCAGGAAGAGTTGGACTTCTTTTTTCATATCGATGACAGGGACAATTTCCGGAAGGTCATGCTAGACAATGTGTTGAGCACGGTGTGCGAAAGTACTAAAATTTTGACCAATCTTCCTCGAGCCGCTCCTTTAGCACAAATGCTTAGGTTTGAAGTTGCCAACGGTTTGCGTAAAATGCCACTGAATCCGAATTGGGATGTACTGGTCATGGTTGGTTCTTTTCATATGCGCATTTTTCTACGATAATTGATGATTTTCATAGTCTCAAAGTACACACGGGAGGATTCCCTTCACTGTGATCTGTGCTCCTCCTTGGACTCTCAGCAAAGGAGACCTAGATGATTTTGCGAGGCCTCTCACTGTAAGTCGCGTCTTCTCACTAACCGTTCTTTCATTCCTCATCTATGTAACTCTAGATCACGCATAATCAGCTCGACACGACTGTACCCGAAAAAAGTATTTCAAGTAACATGATCGTCAACACACTTTGGGCAGTCGTGCGTCTTTATCACTCTTCCCACCCTCACTACAACTATCTAACTCATCAAAATTAAATAGGTTCACGACGTCTGTCACAAGTGCGGTCGTTTCTTCGTAGTGACCAACTATCGTTACTGGGCTTTTGGGCAATTCAGTCATGGTGCGTGAATTCAAGTGTGTGGACATTTTAGTTATGATTCTGAGATTTTGGCAATGCGTAGATTGGAAAACGGTAATGATCACACCTCCTATTGAAACCCCCTTGATGAATATAAGGACCCAAGGTACTTTGCCTACTTGGTTACCCTATGGGTTCACCGTCGCTGAGGGCTTGGTTTATTGGATTGAATTGGCCAGAGGCGCCGCAGCCGCAGGTAGTATATAGACTCTGTTGCGTTACACATTCCCTTGCCACATGTACTTTTGTTGTTGTACTTCCTCAATTGTCTTGGATATTGTAATTGCACTACTCAAACTCGCCTCGCTTTGCTTTGACTTTTATTACTGAGTGAGACTCGGGATACAACTTGGACGATTAAACCCTCTTTTCGAAGATCTTTAAGGTTCTGAAGCAGAATACACATATATCGTCGCTGTTGCGTAAAGAGAAATGCGAAAGGTCGCTTTGACCGGAGAAGCCTCTGACAAATACATACAAACTTAGCCCCTGCTTCTCCTTTCCACTGCTCCCTGTCTGAGTCTAACATCATCTTAACTTCTTCCACCATGGCCCCTTCCAAAACGAAATCTGCCGAGAAAAAGCAAGCTACTCTATCATTCAACTCATCAAAAAGAACAGCTTCTGTCTCCAACGCTGCGAAGAAAAGTAGTCGAACCAATAAATCCTCTGTCCTGAGACGAGCGACTACAGACATTCCTATAAGCATCTCGAGTTCTTCAAATAGTGAAGACGAAGGTGTTGAGGTTGTTGGACGAAAGAAAGGTGTTGCTGAGCAGAAGAAGAAGTCTTCCGATGTTTTATTAGGTATGTCCAGTTTCTGTGAATTCTGATTGCTTTCGCTCAATGGAGATCTTGTTTCAGTCCAACCTCCTGAAGCCAAAGAATGTCCAAATCTTCGACCTCGCGATCCTCGCTGGAAATCCGTACTGGCTTTATCCAGAGAGAAAAACGGCAATCATAGACCAAGTGAGTTCTCACTCGTACGAAAATCCGCTATTGCAGCTTATCTTGCATCCACCCATAGTACATGGAGAGGGGGAGAATGTAATTCATGAGATATTGCGTGTGTTTGATATGTATGTTCGAGCTCGAGCATACACACGGAGTTATCGCTCATTTTTTGCTGTTTTGCTTTGCTTATATGAGTTACGAATATGGTCCTTGTATCGGTGTTACTAGGCTGGAACGCTGGGAGCGCGCTGAAGCTCTAGGGCTTAATCCTCCAGTGGAGGTATGTCCACCCCCTTTCCGAGTCCATTTCGCATTTCGGTAACATCTAGTGACCTTACCCTTTCTAGATACGAGACATTCTGTTGACTCGTCAAGGTGTTGAACAGACAGACCTGGCACAGTGCACGCTATATGAACAAGTCTAGTTACACATTGATTGGTGAGCATAGTTTATGTATCTGATCTTTCATTGCCTCATCCGTGTTATTCTTAGCTTGTCGTAACACCCTCGTTTCTGGATCCATGGTTTCATTGTATCATAACCCCTCCCCTCTTTCTCATTCGCCAACTATGTTTATTGCTTGCTCCTTATTGTATCTCTTAAACCTCGTGTGGCTTGTCGGCTTTTTTTGTACGGAATCGAAAGAGCAGAAACTTTAGCTCTGTTTCATTTCATCGCTAGTGTGTGTGTGTAGATTTTTATCCTTGTCCTGTTTTGTCTCCTCGCTATTCAATATATCATCTTGCTTCTGACAAGTTTGAGTCTCCGTAGCTTCTCGAACGATACTTTTGACGACCACCATTGATATCAAGTTGTCACTTCAGCCTCAGTCGGAGCCGTACTGTAAGCCTTGCCCGCGTATCAGTTCATTGCAAAACAAGCTCTTCAACGCGATTTTTCGTAACGCACTACGCATTAGTGATGACTCCTTTCATTAGAAAGACGGTTAAGGCGGTTGAAGTTTTGAAATAACTGAGAGTGTATTAACCATAGCAGGCAAAAACTTGCCACCTGATGATACTGTAGAAGCTATAACTGAACGCCATATATTAGCAAGCTAGTCACGGTTGCTATTAACTGGATATCCATTATGTACGAGTCGCCTTCCACTTGTCCTTGCTTCTCCCCAGACGCGCCTCGTCCGGACACGTGATGTGAACCCGAAAACTTTGGGCAGCTCACTGCGCTCACTGTTTCTTTCACTCATGCTCAATGTTACAGCGTTCAACATTCTTCCTTGCTCAGTCCAAGTGTGGTAGTCTGAAAGGCTACAATGAATCAAATAACTACAATCAGATTCCTCGACGCGACTTGGAAGCTTGCAAATTAAATGTTACTATGTCAGCACACTCATCAAGCTTACCAGAACCCACGTCGAGTTCAGACCGAGTGTACATTCACTATCTACGTTTGGTATAGATTCAACGGCTTTTTACGGCCCTTAGACACATCCTAGGCTCGCTTTGAAGATCGATACGACCACCGGTCGAGCATAATATCCTTTTTTGGGTTGAAATTTCCCTTAGTTTCTCAGGAAATTTTCGTCACCATTGAATTTTGACGTGTTCGAAGCCAAAAAGGTGAAGTGTTCTATGCGGGTTTGTTCTATTACAACCTTCCCTGACTCTTTCGACCCATAGTGTTGGTGGAAGCCTGAAGGGAGAATTACAGATTCCTAAAACTATGATGAAGTTCTTTCCTAAAGGGTATGTTTCGTGGTCTTCGATAGTAATGCTAGCGTGTTATATAAAGACGGATCTTGCGATTCTCGAGAGCTCACTCTTGAATTCAAGAGACGTTCTGCTAGATTCACGCCATCAAGTCATTTTCCTCTACCTACCTCTCGATGCCCACCAGCGTAGTGAAAGAAAGCGACGTGGATGTGCTCGTTATTGGTGCTGGACCTGCTGGTCTGATGTGTGCCTTCGGATTGGCCAGAGCTGGAGTGAATGTCCAAATCATCGACGAAAGGTAAGTCAGTGTGGAAGGTACATATGCTCTCATCTGACATTGTGTTATAGACCGGACAAGGTAGCAGCAGGTCAAGCAGATGGTATTCAACCAAGAACGCTGGAAGTTCTACAGGTAATTATGTACATCACTATTGTTCCAGAGTGAAGTTCTGAACATTGCAAGAGTTACGGTCTTGCTGAAAGACTACTCAAGGAGGGAAATCAGATACATACAGCGGTAAGCTCAAGGATTTTATTTTTTTGACCACCGCTTGTCTTACGCATTTTCAGGCATTCTATTCTCCCAGTGATAACGGAGGCATCGAGGTGGGTCCCAAATCCTGGAATATCGCTAACAGCATTAACAATTCAACCTACCTGTTTAACTATAGCTCGTAGATCGTGTTCCGGATGTCACAGCTCCTACCGCACGATATCCATTTGAGGTATATAACTTCCCTCGGTTTTCCGCGCTCACGAGTCTGATGATCTTGAGAAAAGGTGACCCTGCACCAAGGTGCAATCGAAGCCATTTTCTTGGATAACATGAAGTCGATGGGGTTGGAGGTCAGCAGACCCGTTCGTCCTACTTCTTTGGAGATAGCGAATTCGTTGCTGGATCAATCTGGTGCTTACCCCGTTCGCGTAAGCGTTTTTTCGGAATATCTTCAGACCAAAGGAATCTATCTGATCGGTGAATGAATGTAGGTCGTATTGAAGCATTTGGATGCTTCGGATAGTCAGTCAGAAACTGAAATTGTGCGTGCTAAATATGTCATCGGTTCCGATGGTATGTTTACATTTTTTTCACATGCTCTTCAGTGATGATTAATTGTCAATTAACGGCTAGGCGCCCACTCGTGGGTCCGAAAAGTTCTTGATATCGCAATGGAAGGCGAACAGACTGACTACGTCTGGGGTGTCGTTGATATGGTCCCGGACACTGATTTCCCCGACATACGAAACAAATCTGCAATTCACTCCAATAACGGGTCTTGTATGATAATTCCTCGTGAAAGTGATCTAATCCGCCTCTATATTCAACTTGAGGCAAAGGATACGATTGATCCTACGAGCGGCAGAGTCATTAAAAGCCGAGTTGGTCCTAATCAACTCCTTGATGTAAGTTTCCTCCACGAATATGTCAGATTGAGTTGAACAGTCATTGATACGTTAGTTATAGGTTGCTAGGAAATCCTTCAGTCCTTATACACTCAATACACCCCAATCATTTGATTGGTGGACTATCTATATTAGTGCGTGTGATTGCTCTTCATATTGTTTGATTATATCTCAGTTGATGTTTTATAGTCGGTCAACGAGTGGCTTCTCGGTATTCTGTCAAGGATCGAGTGTTTATTGCGGGGGATGCATGCCACACTCATTCACCCAAAGCTGGTGAGCATGCTGAAGCTGGATGTATGAGCGTGTCGCGCTAGAACGACTTTGATGCAGGCCAAGGAATGAATGCTAGCATGAACGACTCATACAACTTGGGCAAGTCAGAATGTCGTACCGTCTTCTGGAATCGTGTTGACACTTTTTCATCTGCAGTGTGGAAACTAACACATGTCTTACGGGGTAATGCGAAAGAGGATATACTAGCAACAGTAAGTTTTCACCTGGAATGGTTCGACAAAGTCCTAAATCAAGTTTCTAGTATGAATCAGAGAGACGACAATACGCCTTGGATCTGATAAACTTTGACAAGAAATTCGCCAAATTATTTTCTGGGAAGCCTCGTAGTCAAATGAATCTGGACGGGGTATCCCATGCAGAATTTCTCAAGTACGTCTTTCAGGCAAACCAACGATACAGGTATCAATGAATGTGTTTGCTTCTGTAGAGCATTTCAAACTTTCGGAGGGTTCAGCAGTGGTATCGGCGTACACTACGCCGAATCCATAATCGTCAACGCAACGCATCAGGATCTCGCTAGAAATCTCATCATTGGACAACGAATGCCTCCACAGATTATCTTAAGAGCAGCAGACTCTCGTCCTTACGATATTCAGGATCTCTTGCCTTCAGACACTAGATTCAAACTCATATTCTTTATCGGGAACATTGCTGATGATACTCAGATGGAGAGGGTGAAGAAGTTGGCAGAGGAATTGCAAGCTCCCGATTCGTATTTGAACAAGTATTCGTCAGGGAATGCTGCGGATGTGTTTGATATTATATCTATCTGTATCGCAAAGAAGGAAGATGTTATGTACAATGCTCTTCCGCGAGTGTTGCGGCCTCACTGGTCTAAGTGAGTTCCAAGTCTTTTGAGAGAGAGAAGATGCTGTTTTGACTAATTTCTTGATGCAGAGTCTTTATTGACGACCAGGACTCGACAGGTACTCTCGGCGGCCATGCTTACACTACATTTGGTATCGACCCAGTAGGAGCAGTCGTAGTTGTAAGACCAGATGGATATGTCGGTACGATCGCACCACTCGACGATGTGAGATCGCTCGCTCTCTACTTCGAAGGTTTTATGAAAGCATGAAGAACTTGTCTTACTATAACATATACTATATAACCGCTCAATAGATTTTGACCACTCATGCAATACCCCAAAGCAGACATGGAGAGAAATGTACACAGTAGTAACAGGCATTATGCAGAATGCATAGGGTATATATACATATAGCTTACAATTTTCGACCGCGCCCTATCGGTGGCGCTTCCGCGCTATCTAGAGGAACTCTACGGGGACCTGAACCACGTCCTACCCCTCCACCGGGTATCTTAGCTACAAGCTTAGTCCGAGTATTCAAAGTCTCAGAGGACTTCCCTGCTGCAACTGCAGGCCTTTCGTCACTCCTACCAGCTCTAGGTCTTGCCACACCCTTCATCGCGGCACTCGCATTCACCCCATGGCTCTTATTCTCCTTCTCCCTAGTTCCAACACCAACACCAGACGAAACCGACTTCGAGTCCACCAACCGCATGTTCTTCACAATTGGCGGAGGCCCCGATTTAGGTTTCCCTTTGACCTTCTCCGTAGTGGAGAAACGTTTGGTGCCGGCAGGAGCAGCAGGTGGCTCAGAGCGGAGCATTCTGCCTTTTGTTGTGGTTGTCCCCGGGATCTGTTTAGAGCCTCCGCCGACGATATTAAATTCCACTGCTGGCTTCTCGCGTAGAGGTGACTCTGGCCTAATTGGCATGTGTACCGGACTCTCAGGAGGTGATTCCGAGATACCCAACTCCTGCGCGAGCGTCAGCCGTGGTTCACCATCATCTGAATCAGCTTCTGTGATGACCGTTTGAGGGATGAGAGGGAACATCTCATCTTCTGACATGTCTCCACCTCCAACATTCATATTCCTATCGCACTCAAGCTCATCCATCTCCATTAAAGCTTCCAGATGGGTACCATCAGGTATTCCAAGTCTAGAAGTATCGCTAGATTTTGGACTTGTTGGTGAATTAGGTGAGTTGCCTAGCATTAAAATACGGCTAAGCGGGCTAGGTTTTGCAGGCGAGTATGCATGTATCATGTGTGGTGCGAAGGGCTTTGCCATTGGGAACGGCAAGGTCCGACGAAGTCCAGGTTGAGGTGTTTTCGGAATAGGATTTGGGGATAATGTTACTTGAGAGGGCGGGTCTGAGACAGAAAGGGTGATTGAAACGGGCTGAGAGGATTCTGAGGGTTTCGAAGAAGCTGTCTCGCTCAACTGTCCATCCACGCCATCTGGTGCAGAAGGGAGTTGGGATTGTGGTTCTGGGTTAAGAGTGAAAGTACTCGAAAGCAGTAGTGCAGGTTTCGCAGGGAGTAATGCATGGGGTGAAGGGGGAGGAAGTGAGAAAGACGTTGGAAGAAGAGACCCAGCGCTCAAACTCGTCGTCATCAGAGGCGGGGGAGGAATGACTTCCGTCTCGAAAGCCGGCTCTCCTCTCATCTTCCCTTTCGACGGTGACGTCAATATTGAGTAGGACGAGGATGACCTTCGCCTTGCAGTTCCTACTCGCGTTGTCTTTCTTGCACCAGAACCAGCTTTGCCAACACTAACTTGCAACGGCTTTGCAGGTGCTTTCTGGGGAGACTTCATCTTGGATGAAGTGTTCTTAGTCTTTGCCTTCTGAGGACTGGCGCCAGAAGTAGCGGGAGTAGGTGGCAAATCAGCCAACATCAACTCGACCTGCCAAGATCGCTTCTCTTCAATCAGTTTTATCCTTTCCGCCTCGATTAGAACACGGACAGAGACCAATCAGCCAACATCATCGTAAGAGAAGGAGAATAATACCTCGATTTCGGCCCTCTCTTGTCCAAGCTTGATAGTAGCTTCAGTAAACTTTTCTCGTTCCTGTTCAAGCTGATTTCTGAGTACATCCAGGCGTCCACGTTCCTCATCTCGTGCCGTGACAGTCATCAAATCGACCGTAATGTCAGCACTTATGCTTTCATCTGCATTCCCACAAGAAACCTTTGAACGCCCTCTTGTAAGACGATGATCGGCCGCGAAACGATCAAACATAGCTTGCGTCTCTGCGGCTTGAGAAGCATTTTGCTCTTGTGACAATTCTTTTCCAGTATGAGTCAGTTAAAGCTTGCGTCTTAGGTGAAGCTAAGTCACGTACTGAGCTCATTTTTAAGCTTTTCGATAACCTCCTGTACTCGTTCCAGATCGTTCTCTGAAGGAGAAGGAGCCTGAGGTACAGGGGAAGATGTAGGCTCCGAGTAATGGCTGGCAAGCTTCGCAAGAGTATCTCGCAGGGACTCGAGAATGGCAGCCAATGTATCCGTGGTAAATTGTGGTGGATTCAATGGGAATAGGGCATTCAAAGTCAACGGAACTGGCTGATGGTTATAGTCAGCAAGGTAAATTCATTAGTAGTAACGTCCAACTCACCTCCTCAACATCCTTCGAGCTTCCAGGTAAAGCACGCTTCATCTCTGACACCACACTTTGCACTTCATTCACGGCTTTCAGTATCATCTTCTTATATCCTTGGTTATCCTTCATCAGTTGTTCCCGTGCTTTCTCCGATTGTTCAAGAGCAAGATCCATGAAATGCTTTCCCTTACTTGGTGCTAAGCCGTTCATATCCACTACCGCTGCATTTGCACTTGAACCATTGAAGTGTAACCCACTTGCAGTAGCACCAAGCTTGGTCTGTGCATCAGCAATCTTGTTCCACCTCTCCGACATGCGTTCGATTTCCTTTTCCCTCTTCTTCAACTCGGTCTGGTGCGTGGCACGAACTTGTTGTAAAGCTGTGCGTGTCCGTTGTAGCTCAGCAGTCGTTTGTTTATGAGCAGACTCTGTCTGTTGTAGAGTACGAGTCGTAGTCCTACAGACCAGTTTAGATAAGACAAATACGAAAGAAGAGATAGCTGCCACGTACGCCAGCCGAGATTTATGCAAATTGACTTCCCGTTCAAAGTTCGCGGCACTCTCGGATGCACTTCGATGCATAGATACCATCCTTTCGTGATCATATCTTAAAGTGCGAAGTTCTGTGGTCAATTGCTCGGCTCGCGACATGTCTTTCTACAACACCATCAGCTAGAGCTAGACGCTAGTAATCATTTTCAAAACACACCACTCGTTGTGACAGCATATCAAGCAGGCACTTGACGACTTTATCCATATCCTTGTTGCCTATTCCGTCTAAAGAGATACCAGGCGATGAAGTAAAACCATGAGCCAGGAGTTGAGAATTGACATATTGCAGGCTTGACGTTGAGACAAAGGAATCAGATGTTATGTCGGACAGCAAAGAGCCAGGGTCATCTGGCAGAGAGTTTTCTGCTTCCCAATGGACGAGCTTCCTTGCTGGTGTTACTGTCGCCATCTTTCAAACGTGAAGCCAGCGAAGATGAAGAGCTCGTAGCCGAAGCATTTGTTCAATACGCGCGACAGTCACGTGCTCGCGTGACTGACGCGACCTCCACTTGCAAGTTGGAGTCCAGGCATAAAAACGAAACTTAGGAAAACTTATATATATGATGATATATTTATATTGGTGCAGAAAAGTCGGTTCACCAGATGTAATATCTCTAGACAATTGCAGACTATACTCTCCGGTTGCGCATGCTTGTATTCATCCAAGTTCTGAGTCACTGAGTCAGAGGTCTGGCCGTTCGAAATTGGTTAGTGTAAGTACAGAAACAGTGCTATCATGTTTTATGATTGGGTAAAATCAAGGATGATGAAGCTGCCAAGATAAGGCAAGCAATTAGGCTTTTAGGGACCGGTCAACTGCGAGGACGACGAAAGTGCTGGAATGCAAAGGGTTCATTGCGAGGACAAATTAATCGAGTTTGAAAGATTTTACGCTAGTTCAATCGCGAGGTGAGCCGAATTTAGCCAAAATTTTTCTATAACGCCTGACCTCGTCAGGCGTTAGACCCTACCGTGGGTCACGTACGTGGGTGTATGCCGCGTAGAAATGGCACCGTGTGCCGCGTCGTGTGCACCGTGTGCCACGAAAATGGCATCGTATGCCCGCGAAGTCATGGCAATACGGCCGTGCATTTGTTCTCTTGGACTGTCGTCTTTCGTCTTGGACATTTCGGACTATTCCTCCATTCCATGTCTCATTACAGGTAGATAGGCAGACGAACAGTAAGACAAGGGTCTTACTCCTCCTTGTCTTCACTCGTTCGTCTGCAGGTGTGTGGTATTTTTTATGGACTCCTCATTGGACTTACACGTATCGTATGAAGGTGTACAAAATCTCGTTACCCTCCCTCCCATGTTTCCCTTTTTTATTGTATTTCACGGCGCACATACACGTAGCGCTAGCTTTCTCAATACATGGTCGCCCGCCGGAGCCTGCCGGGGCGATGCTTCGGGCTAAACACGCGAGTCTCACGAAAGAACTGTAGCGATTGGACGAATGTGATGGAGTGCGTTCCAAGGTCTGATGAACCCGCTGGTAAAAAGGCAAGCCAAGTGAAAAGTAGTGTGTTATCACGAGGAAGATGGAAACGACGGAGGTGATTCTTCGTAGGCAGTGCGAAGGTTCCTTATCTCCCTGTTCCTGATGATGGCCGATTACAAGGCAACAAGACTCGAGAAACGCGCAAGACAGTCCGAGTGCAGGCTCGCCTACACAATCATCTCGGGGGAGACTAGCCAGTGTGCCGTCGTGCATTGCATCCAGAGAAAATGTCGGACTTTCCTCTAGTAAATCTTGACTCTTATTGCCTCCCATACGGCTTCTGAGCATGCGGAGTCGTGGATTTGTATCTGGACGGTTTCATAGGAAGATGTCCGGTTGCTGGCAGCGTTGGTCTTTCTTGGCCACCTTGGTTTCCCTGATAGCACTTGGATACAACGCGGTACGCGAACGGTTGTTTCGTAGTTGATAGTTTGACTCCCGTTAATCTGAGCGAGGGTTCGATGTTCAGGTTGACTGGGTTCTGCTGTAGGTTTTTCAGCGTCAACACAATACCTCGTATCTAGGAAGCTTAGTCGACTAGATTTTAAGATTGTGAAAAGGTTGAACATACCTCTACAGAGGGCTAAGCCCTAGAGCTTCCGCGCGATGATAATGGCCATAAACTTGAAAGCGCTACAGGATATATTTGCACATGTTTGTTTAGGGCTTCTCAGGTCAAAGCGACCGTTCGCAATTCCTGTTTAGCACACAACAGCAGCTAGATACGTGTATTTTATGCTTTACATAAATTCCTTCAAGATCTTCAGAGTGGGAAAATACATTCGAAGGAGATTCAATATCGCACCACAGCACTCCAAGTCCCACGAGCCAGTAGCATCCAAAGTACAGCATTTTTACAACATATCTACTATCTACCAGGACTTCAAGTTACAAGTTATACCAGGTTTCATAAGTTAGAAGTCATGACTAAACATTTAATGACCTTCTGAGATTGCAGACGGTCCCGCAGTCCCACAGCTATTCTCCATCTCCTCTTCCTCCCGTTGAAGTCTATTCTCTGCCGCATCTAGAATTCTGCGTCTACGCTCTTCCTTCGAATCGCCGCCAAGACCACTCGAGGCACCAGCGCCCCCTAAAACATACGAGCGAGCAGCAGCCTCTGCTTCTGCAGAGGGTTCGTACGCGTCACCTTCATATCCAAGCATATGAGTGCCTTCACTAACAGACCGCTCATACTCCGCGACTTCTCGATTTAACTGCGAATTGAGCTCCTTGAACTACAACACGATCAATCATCAGGAGATCCTGCACCAATAACGCATACCGCAGCTCACTCACATTATTATCATGGTCACCCCAGACATTATGAGTTAACTCGTGACAGAGCACCCGTCTTACCTCCCTGTAAGCTCGAAATCCGTCGTACGCATTCGTTCGCAACCGTAGCTTGATCTGCTGACCGGCATTGACATTGAGACCAAGAAGCTCAGGGTGTTCGTGAGGTGCGAGCTCAGTTAAGACCCCGACGGAGAATTTGTGCGTCTGCATGATATGTTGTATCGCAGGGTCGTCTGAGAGACGCTGGAGGAGCGCATGGGCAGAAGATGGATTAGGAAGATGAGGTAAAGGTGTTAATTGGTGGAATCTATAATTTAGCGTAGCACTATTTGCGCTCCCTGTGGAACGAAGCTGTGTATACAGAATCAGAATCAGAATCAGAATGAACTCAAATCAGGAGAGAACGGGAACTGAGAACATATACATACCTTCGGTTGACCCTTCAACGCACGCTCTCGCATTATTCGATCCCGCCGCTGCTGTTCACTTTCAACAGCTTTCATCTCGTCCAATTCCTTATTCGTAGTACCCAGCATCTGGATCTTCATTCCATCCTTGAGACCAGCTTCCAACAAGCTCATCTGATCATTCTGTGAACTCTTAGGGTTTTTTCCTTTGTAAAGAAGTTTCTGTAGGGAAGGAGGCGTAGAGGTGAGCTCTTCGAGTTTTGCTTGGAGAAGAGCAAGGGTGTCGTCGGGGAGGAACGAAAGAGAGAAGGCTCGTCCTCGGTGCGTTACAGTTAGTTTGATGGGATTTGTTGAGGGCATTTGGTGAAAGTTGTACTTCAAGTGAATTAGCTCGTTATTGAGTTGAAGGTATAAGTATAAGAGTCATGCTACTTAGTGAGCAAGACGCGTCATCCTTCACAGGGTGAGTCAGCGGCAGTCAGCAGGCGCGCATACATAGAGCGGTAGCGGGAATGTTCCTAAATACCGCAAGAAACCAGAGTATATTCCAAATAGATACACAAAATACAAGACAGAGTGACACAGCAGTAGGTAGTACAGAGATGCGATTGTAGCGATGGCATATGCATTATGATGGAGTGAAACCAAAAATGATGAATCCGCTGAAAGAAGGCGACCAATCAGGCCTTTGGAGACCGTCTATTGGAAGGACGACGAATGTGAGGGAATGCACTCCATCAACTGATGAATCCGCCACAAGAAGACGAGCAACTAGGCCTTTGAGTGTATTGCGAGGACGACAAATGTGATGGAATGCCATCCAAGAACTGATGAAGCCGCTGAGAAAAGAGAAGCAGAGTACCAAGCGGAGGGTATCATCACGAGTGCGGAAACGATGGAGGAGGGTCGTAGGCAGATCGAAGATACTCAAGCTCCATCCTCATCTCAGCAACTTGATGACGCAGCTCCCGTACGTTCTGTTTCTGATGATGGGGCTTCCGGTCCGTAACAGGATGCCGAACGCCACTTTTGCCCATGTCGAGATCAGCGCTATTTCTGCGAGGTTGATTATAAGGTAACAAAAACCGATTTGGCGGAGCAGCGTAGAACGGCTCTATGGTCGTACTGCGTATAGAAGGCCTGTTGCGATGCCGCAAACGGTATTTGTAGCGATAGAGCAGTGCTGAGATGATAGCGACGAAAGCCAAACAGCCTATAATAACGCCCAGAATCCGACCGAGTTTTTCATTTGACTTCGACGAGGCAGCGTCGCCCGATTGAGATGGATCGCTTGCAGATTGACTGGTGGTCGGGCTTGGGCTGCTCGAATTGATTTCAAAAATAGAGGTGGAAGAATCTGGCTGACTCGTATGAGCCGAACTCGATTGTTCCGAACTCGATTGTTGAGGCATGACACTACCAAGTTCAAATTAGTACTTCCTTGAGTACTGTCACCAGGAATAATACGCACGTGTACGTGGCATAATCAAACAGCACGGTCGAGTTTACAGACGTATCAGCCGCCGAGATGATGAAAGAATGGTTCGTCTGGGTCAGCCCCTGTATTGAGAAGACGGAGAAATTGTACTGGAATACGTTGGAGTTATTGGAAATGTGTTGAAAACCTTGTCCGGAAAGAAGCCCGTCTAAGTTGAACTCCAACGCATACGTAGATGTTAGCCCGGGATTTGAAGGATTAGGGAGAATACAGTAAACGTCGAGTGAAGTGCCTAAGATTTATGTTAGAATAGAGGCAAGTTGAAAGGGAGATTTACCCACCGACGAAATTAAATGAGATTGTACGGGGTGCATCATCTTCATGGTGGGTTGTGTCATGCCATGTTCCATTCATAGCCATTGA
Organism: Omphalotus guepiniiformis; assembly: GCA_028554645.1. Classification (NCBI taxonomy): domain Eukaryota; kingdom Fungi; phylum Basidiomycota; class Agaricomycetes; order Agaricales; family Omphalotaceae; genus Omphalotus; species Omphalotus guepiniiformis. The sequence goes on from JAQOOI010000017.1 coordinate 508,683, forward strand.
AGGGTCCGGATGAAATCCACATCCAGTACAAGATTCGCCTTGTGCCCATTTGCCCGCAGGTGAATATACGGGCACGGCACCAGTGGATGAGTCTCCAGCGGCGTCATCGATAATAATGGTCTGCTGAGCGACAGCCGTACGGAAGTTAAAGAAATAGCATAAAGAAGTAAACCACAAGTGAAGAAAGAATCTTTGCTGGCAGGTCATAGCGCTGAACCTGCAGCGGAGCGACAAGTAGGGGTGATAAGCAGCAAGGAAGGGGGATCCCGACGAAAACCCTGCAATATCATGATATACGAGAACCCAATCCCCTTCCTTGCTGATTGGCCAAAAAGATACTCACTGGCAACCTGATGCAATGTGGGGTGAGCCAAGTCCCGATAGTTCGTAGTAGAAACCCTCATACCTAATCGAGGGGATATATTCTTAGCCATCATTCAACAGCCTGGGATACACGGATGTATCATTCATAAAGGCGCTAGACAGCGTGAGTGCAGTTCCTCGAGGCTACATGATCATCTTGAATATGCTGTGCCAAGTAATTGAATCTGTCAAGGTTCAACGCGAGTTGCGGGACGTCCATGACCACTCCATTTGGTCTTCAGCGCATGTAGCAGCAAAGAATCGAGATGAGATGCTGAAGAGGGTTGTAGCAAGTTGTAGCGCCGCAGGAATTGCACTGGCACTGGGAGAACCCTTGCCGACATTCTGCAATGCAGTATCCAAGATTTGTGTCTCTAAGTAGACACGTAGCTCTGGGATTATAGCAACCATGAAGTTGCAGTGCAGATTGTCAAGGTCTTGCGCCGACGTCGAATAATATGGGATGCTGTGTCGAGATTTGCTATGTGCTGTAGCCTGAGAAGATCAGAGAGGATCCCGAAGATCAACTTGTCAACCTCCAGGTTAAACATTGTGCTGTAGTTACAGGGACAACATGTCGTTCCAGCAAGTTCAGAGCAACTGAGGAAGTGAGGATGCGCGCAAATCGTTTGCAAGAGGTTTGGAAACAAGCGCCCACTCAAACAACGCCTAATAACGCGCGACTGTACTTTCCCACGAAGGACATAGGCGTCCCAGAATCTTGACAGCATACTTCCAACTTTCAGCTTATTCTGCTAATATGGCCTCGAAATCAAAGTCTTCGGAGAATTTGAAGCAGAAAAGTCTGATGTCTTTCTTTGGAAAGGCACAGAATACCCCTACTTCGAGCGCCAAACAGGACAAGAAATCCGCTGCCAAAAGTGCAGCCCCAAAGACGAAAGACGCGTCGAAAACCGCGCGTTCAGTGGAATGTCCTCGTACACCCGAGCCAAAAAGGCTAGATATACGAGCTCTGAACTCGTCTGCAGCGGCAAGTTCGTCGTCTGCTGGTAGCATTCACGTAAGTCTGTCCCAGACGCGTCGTCTGGTCGTCTGGTCGTCTGAATGAAAACCCAAGGATACACCTCCGACAAGTGATGCTATTGACGTGGACATGGTATCGTCTGAAGGGAGTAGGCAGAGTCGCGTTCGAGTAAGCGATTGATTCATGCAGAGTTACAGTATTTACATTGCCACTCCCAGGTCACCGGGAAACGCAAGCTGGTACTCGATGATTCGGACGAAGAACCGCAGACGTCCGCTCCTTCCTCTACCTCACGCCCATCGTCTTCCGTGCAAGCTTCTTCTCCGGTCGAGAGACACAGTGCGTAGCGTGTCATTCTGTTGAGGATCCGTTCTTAAGCTCGCATACATCTAGGTCGAGCCAAGAAAGCTCGCATGTCGGTCAGCATCTCTGATGATGATGATGATGATGGATTAGAGGTTGCAACTTCATTTACAAAGCGGCTGACCAAGTTCAAGAAATCTCCTGTAAAGAAAGGACGGAAGTCTTCGATGACTTCAGATGATGATGATTTCACTGCTCCTTCTGACTCGGAGGAGGAAGTCAAATCTATGAGATCCACGAAATCTTCTTCGTCTCGCCGCTCCGTCGTGTCAGACGACGACGACTTTGGCGAGGACGATGAAGAACCTATCGCAAAGAAACCGAAGGCTAAAGGAAAATCCCTACAAAAAGTCGCAAACAGTGATTCCGCAGGTTCGTTCTCGTTCTTGACGGCTGCGGAACGTAGGGAGCAAGATAAGAAGAACGAGAAGAAGTCAGCAGAAGATCCGTATTCGTTCTTGCAAACAATCAAGGATGTGGGTGCATTTTCCATAGTTGTCTTCGGTGCTCCTAATTTTTTGAGCAGAAAGATGGCCGGCAACCGGGTGATCCGAAATATGACCCTAGGACGCTCTACATTCCTCCCAAAGCATGGAAGGAGTTCACACCCTTTGAGAAGCAGGTGAGTATGAAATGTTTTTCTGAATGTTACATTAATCATCCCTCTTCAGTTTTGGGAGATTAAGCAGAATCACTATGATACTGTGAGTGTTCATTGACTAAGTGTGCGTCGTTGTCTAATCCTTTGCTTCAGATTCTGTTCTTCCAGAAAGGGTAAGCTTTCATTTCGTTCTATAAGCCCAACGCTGAATATCAACGCATCCTTGTCTACAGCAAATTCTTCGAGGTAACAATCTATCCAAACGAGCATTCTTCGGATCTGACGTCCTGCAAAGCTCTATGAGGACGATGCCAGAGTTGGTCACCAGCAGTTCGATCTAAAGCTCACCCAGCGAGTTAAAATGTCAATGGTTGGTGTCCCGGAAATGTCCTTCAATTTTTGGGCAGCGTAAGTAGTCTTTTACTCTCTACTATCATCGACTTATTCCTTCGCAGCAAAATTCCTCGGTAAGGGATATAAGGTTGGGCGCGTGGATCAGGCGGAAACCGCCCTGGGGGCGGAGATGCGCTTAGCGACGAACAAGAAGAGCGGGAAATCTCAAGGAGGAGAGAAGGAGAAGATCGTTAGACGGTTAGTTTTATTCTTGTCGCGCGGTCATCAAACTTAAGTCAACCATATACAGAGAGCTCAACAAAGTCTTTACAAATGGTACTCTCGTTGACGGCGAGATGATCACTGATGATGAAGCGGGCCATTGCGTGTCGATTCGGGAGATAGAATCAGACGACGGGTCGCATAATACTTTTGGCATATGTGTTCTGGAATGCTCCACATCTCAGTTCAACCTGAGTACCTTTGAAGACGATATTTGTCGAACTAAATTGGAGACACTGATGAGACAAGTTCGGCCAAAAGAAATGTTGTTTACAAAGGTACAGTATCCTTTCGTGCAATGGTGATGTTTTGACTAACACGAAACCTGCAGGGGAATTTATCTGTGTCTACCACCCGTCTATTGAAGTCTATTCTTCCGGCTTCTTGCTTATGGACCGGCTTGCGAGAGGTGGAAGGACTTGATTACGACGATACACTCAAAGAATTGAGAGAACGCTTTCCTGCTGATGACGACGACATGGAGGCTGAAGAAGCCGTTCTTCCGAATAGTGTTCCAAAGGCAATTAGAGAGATGGTTGATTCGAAGAGTTCTATCGAAGCGCTTGGGGGAATGATTTGGTTCGTCAACTCGTCTTTCGCCGGTGATAAGAACTCACGAAGGACTCGTTGTCCATAGGTATTTGCAGCAGCTCAATATTGACAAGGATATCCTCAGCATGAAGAATTTCAACATCTATGATCCGATGAAACGAGGAGAAGGGTTGGTTCTTGATGGTCAGACACTGGCGCACATCGAGGTAACCTACGGCGCTGCTTAATCAGTTGTTTCCCTCTGACGTTATGCTAGGTTTTGCTGAATAACGAGGGCACGGAAGATGGCTCACTTTTGAAGCTGTTGAGTAGATGCATCACGCCGTTTGGTACGTCGCGTCATTCGAATTCAAGGTATCCGACTTATATTCCAAGTAGGAAAGAGATTGTTCAGAATATGGCTTTGCATGCCTCTTCGCGAAGTCTCTGACATCAATGCGAGGTAAACTTCAGTTGTTATAATGGTGTCATGGTTCCCTTATAGCTCGTTGCACCAGACTCGATGCAGTCGAGGATCTCATGGAACATCCCACATTCGAGGGAGCTTTCACTCAGATTGCCAAAGGACTACCTGACCTAGAGCGTGTCGTCTCTCGTATTCACGCCAAGAATTGTAAAGTCAAGGATTTCCTCAAAGTTCTTAAGGTGAGGACGCTTCTTTACTTTTCCCGGAGCGAGGAGTCATCAACGTTTTCCTTCCGATAGGCTTTCAAGAAACTCAGTGGCGGACTAAGTGACCTCGCAGACGCCTCCGAGACTTTCAAATCGAAGACAGTCCTTGGTCTTCTTCGAAGTGCTCCAGATCTAGCCCCGCATATCGAGAACCTTGAAGAGATGTTTGAAGAACCTACAGGTGAAAAAGGTTGGACTGCAGACGACAGCCTTCGATGTGCATAACACCCGATTGACACTTTATCGTAGACGTGAATGAGCTTATTCCTTGCCGAGGGAAAGACCCGGAATATGACGAAGTCATGACTGAAATCCGGGAGCTTGAAGAGGAGCTTGATGGGGAGCTGAAGAAATTTGAGAAGCAGCTTGGGTGAGCTCTGCAGAACGTCCCTTAGTGATTTGTCTCTAATCTATGAATTTTCAGTTGCAAGCTAAGCTGGTGGCACAGCGCGGTCGGAAACAAGGTATGTAGGGTTCAAAATAGCCCGTCCACCATCTTACTCACGTCTTTTAGGAAATTTACATGGTGGAAACTTCTGCTAACCAGAAAAACATTCCGAGAGACTGGACGAAGAATGGTGGAACTAAAGTAATCACTCACCCAGTCTCCATTATACCAATCTAACGCGTTTGATTCAGGCAAAATCACGCTGGCTGGTCCCAGCACTACAGAAATCAATCCGCACTCTTAAAGAAGCTCGAGAAACCCGTAACACAACCATACGGGAATTCAAGTTCAGACTTTTCACTGAATTCGACGCTGATCGATCTTTCTGGCTCCGTGCGATTAGAGTCTTTGCGGAACTGGATTGTTTGTTGAGCTTGGCGAAATCATCTACTGCGATTGGAGAGCCGGCGTGCAGGCCAGAGTTCGTGGAGGGAGATTCGGCTTGGATCGATTTCAAAGAGTTGAGGCATCCGACGTTGGCTGTTAGTGTCAATCTGGAGAATTTTATTCCGAACGATGTGAAGTTGGGTGGAAATGTTGGGAGAATTGCTTTGCTTACTGGTGAGTGAGGACCAGAGTACTTTCTGTCTTGAAAAACGTTTGTTGATCGGGCTGCTATTTCTAGGACCAAATATGGCGTAAGGCGAACTTTTGAGTGTGCTTGAGTTCAAAGGTTGACCTGTTTTTCTTTTTCGATAAAAGTGGGAAATCGACTGTATGTTGTTGTCTTGTTTCCTGTGTGAAACTCTTCTCTGACGGTGGTGTTTTAGGTGATGCGGATGACTGCTACGGGGGTGGTAAGTGCTAGTGCATCTGGGTTGAGTAAGAATACCATGTTGACAAGATCGTCAGATTATGGCGCAATTGGGAATGTTGGTCCCTGCGAAGAGTGCTCGGTGAGCATATAGGTTTTTGCTACAAAATTCCGTACTGAATCTTCGAAGACTGTGTCCCGTAGATTCAATTCTAACACGAATGGGAGCATATGATAACATGTTCTCGAACTCCAGTACATTCAAGGTGGAATTAGATGAATGGTAATATCTCTCTGTCCTGGACGTCTCATATCACTGAGCTCTTGTGTCACAGTTGTAAAATTCTTCGTGATGCTACGCCGAAATCGCTGGTCATCCTGGATGGTGAGTGTCACTCAGTGACATGGCTGGGTGTTTGTTTACAATATACCTCAAAGAACTTGGCCGTGGAACTTCGACTTATGTGAGTTCAATCTTGACGCGAAACTTTCTCGCACTGAGCTGTTGATTGTAGGATGGCATGGCGATCGCAGGGGTGAGTTTGTCTCTAAAGCCGCGACGGATATAAATACTGATTCGCACTTGCAGGCCGTTTTGCATCAACTAGCAACACACACGTTGCCTTTGTCATTTTTCGCAACACACTATGGTTCCCTGACCGATGACTTTACCTACCATCCGAACATAAGGAACATGCATATGTCAACGTTGGTCGATGACGAGAAACGCGCTGTTCGTAACCTAATTCATCTGCCCTCAGCTTTCACGCTCATGTCTTCATAGATCGTTTTCCTTTACAAACTAGTCGAAGGCGTCGCGACCTCTTCGTTCGGGACTCACGTTGCCAATCTTGCTGGAGTACCTCTTGAAGTCGTCGAACGTGCGGAGCTTATCTCCAAGAAATTCGCGCAACAATTCCAAGAAAAACTCCAAGCCAAGCAACTCAAGCACGCGACTTCAAAGCTGCCGCTTGTTGCACAGGCTGACTTTGTTTACTTGGTGAAACTTGCTACAGGAAAAATCCAAATGCCGGAAGATCCTGTGCGTCAAAAGTGTGTGCTGACAACTCTTAAGGGTGTTGCGCAAAAGTATGTTGCTACTTAAACCTCTACGTTGGAACTAGTGCTCCGATTTGCTCTATGATACTGCTGTTTTCTTTGATCTCGCTTCCTTTGCAACTCCTTGCTCTCTATAATTGACAACTACCATACCCACAAATTTGCTTTTCATTGCTGTTGCTGCTATAACTTAGTTCAATTGCTTACAATATCGCTCATGTGTATAGACCACTTCTGCCTTCCATTTGTAACAAATCGCACATATACAATCAAACGCTTGCATGTACATATGTAAGTTGGATTTCTGACTCGTTCTGAAATTCCAGCAGGGACTTGGCGGATTCAGTAACGCACGTGGCAGATGCGATGAATACCAACTGTTGATTGACAACAGCAACTGCGGTTTCTTCTACTCAAAACCTACCATGATCTGTTCGAAAACCGTCTTTCGCTGCTTCAAAACATTAGAAAGACTGGGAGACAAACTAACGGGCGCAGCAGGACCGTATTTCGTTGCTTTTGCAACAATTCTAATGACTACTGGTACTATATGTTTCTGTAAGTATTTTTTACAAGTCAGCTATAGCCTAAGCTAACAATTCTGCTTTACATGTCCTTTAGTCGAAGTAATAATGCCAACTCTGCCATTTACGTTGCTTACCGGACCTCTCTGCATGTTGATTGCGTTTAACTTGCTCATGCATTACTACTACGTATGCTCGGTCCCGCCGGGGTTTGTAGAGGACCCACCACGAGATGGAGGGAAGAGTTTTATGTGGGCGCGACCAAAGAATGGAAAGAGGGGCATGCCTTTGACGGAGGGGGTGAGATGGTCGAATGAGTCCGAGTATAATATCACGAAGGCTCTGACGACGAAGTGTAGGAAGTGTGGACAGACTAAACCTGAGGTGAGTAGGTTCGTTGGACAGTTATTGAACCCTCCAAGCTGATGGTGAGCTCAAACAACGGAGAGGACACATCATTGTAGGATATGTAATCGCTGCGTCCTGAAGTATGATCATCATTGCCCTGTGAGTCTCTTGGTCGCGTATTCGTCTACGTGTCAGCTCATCGTTTCGTTTCGAATTGTTTTTGTAGTGTATGTGCTATGCTTGTTCGTATGTCGACATGATTTCTACGCGCCTATCTGTGTAGGGGTCAACCAATGCGTCGGCCTTCATAACGAGCGACATTTCGTCATGTTTATGTTCGTGCGCCATAATTTTTTCCCCGTGTCACTACTCATATTGCTATCTTCGTCAGGGGCTACCTCTGCTTATCGACCTTTTGTTTCTGTATCTTAGGACATCGACAAATGTTCGATGCAATCGGTCTTACCTTCTCGGTATCTCATCCTCCCCCCTTTGGCAAACCGACCCTTTCGCTAACCTGTTTCAATAGGATAACTGGCAATATTACGTGCCTGTACTTGCATATATATTGACATATATACTCTCTGGAGTTTTATGTGCGGCAGTTGGCATAATGTTCTGCTTTCATCTATGGACCATCATGCATGGGGAGACTTCGGTGGAATCGCAAGATCATGAAATTTACAGTCGGATTGCAAAGAGTAGGGGTGAGGTACGTAGGCTCGGACGTATATGAGTCGTGTTTCTGTACGTGTGCTGATCTGGTTCTCTTTCCTAGGCTTTCGTCAACTGCTATGACTTGGGGTGTGTTATACTTCTCATGAAGCTCTGATCTTCATTCTCACGAACATATAGAAAACTACGGAACCTTGAGCTTTTCTTCAACATTGGCCCGAACGGATAGTACGTCCATTGGAATTCCTCTTGATTGTGGATCTTTACCCATTCATCGTTTGGTAGCCCGATATACACCCTCTTCTTTCCCTTCCGAATACAACCCTACACTGACGGCCGCTCATGGGCACGTCGAGCAGGTTATGAGGGGCACGGTGGAGTGAGGAGAGGTGAAGAGCTTACTGATGAAGAAGAGGAGGAGCCCTAGCCAAAGAAAACTCATCCGAACTTCCTTTGACTCTGAATCTCGTATTATGCATAGGTGAGCCTGTCCCAACCTCGGTTGCTTTGATATTCCTGCACCACTTTTCTTTATTCCGAATGATGATATACCGCCGGGGCCAGATGACGCTTCGAAAGCTTTGCTTTGGGGAGCAGAGTGATCTATGTCCGGCTTTTTAATCTAGTTCATTGCTTTTGCAAATGAACTCTTCGCTGATTTTTTCTATTTTCTTCCGTGTTGCTTCTACCTTCATGATTGGCTGACTGGAATGGCTGATGCAAATTTTGTTATCGTAGAGCATATCGTGCGTGAAGAGCTGGGACTAGATATTTATTGGTGTTGCTAGATTGCAAATCTAGATGTATTGTGTTTCATTGGAACTGCAAAGTGTCGCTATCTGAAGACAGCTGTTAATTCTCAGTGGGACGATTTAGAGGTGTCACCATAGAACGCAACATACAACACCAGAATTCTCATTCAACACAAGACCCGAAACATTGACCTTTGGGCACTCTAAACTACAGATCGCCTTCCCTAGATTCATACCCTTTAGATAACGACTGAAACCAAGATAGCCATCCAACCCACTCCCGCCATTGTCACATTCCAATACGTCAACACCCTATTCCCCATTATACAATTTCATGCGCACTTTCCCAAGAAAACCATCGTACCGTCCTATAATCTGCAAACCTACACACCCCTTCCTACGCCGTTTGCAAACGCTCCTCGTCCCCTCGCTCGACCAAATCTATATGCGGGACCCGCATATCCATGCCCGTTTCCAGCACTATTGCCATTCGCATGACCAGGACCAACAATTCCCCCTCGCATCGGTATGATTCCTGGCCTGCCTCGGAAGTTACCCCGTCCGCGAAATGCAGGAGCGGGTGAGGAATTAGTAGAATTACGTGTGTCGTTAAGAGCATGATTATTATGCCCGTCTGTCGATGCGTAGCCACCGCCGCCTCGAGTGGGGATACGTCCCCGTGCAGTTGTGTTAGCATTCGAAGTAGATGCTTGCGCGTGAGTTTGAGTTTGTGGTGCGCTTGCATATCCGTGGGGGTGCGTAAACCCCCTTGTACCACCTCGACCGAACCGGATGTGGGACGGTACGAGGGAGAGAGAGCTCATCGAATCTACTAAAGTGTCGACTGCCATTGCGTCGTCTCCCGAACTTGATTGAGAATCTTGACGGACTTGTCCGTTTTGTTCTCTTCTGCCTCCCATACCGACACGTCTCGTGTATGGTGCTCCATTCCCATTTGTTTCTTTCTGCCCTTCTGCTTCCGATCCTTCAATTTCGACTTCGATTTCAGCTTCAGCGTCTTCACTAACGGTAGCATTATCACTCGTCGTATTCTCCGTGTCACTCTGCGTCTCCCCTCCCTCCGTCAACGGAAATTTGATCATGCTAGAGTTCTCTTCTTCGTTTCCGCGGCTCTTCCACTCTCTTCGGATCATACTCGCGCCTTCGCCCCACTTTTTCAGTAGGCCACCAACACCTTTGTTCGTCACGGCGAAAAAATATTCTTTGGGGTAAGCATGAGCTTGGATGAGATGTAGACGGCGAGCTTTCGGTGTTAGAAATCGTTTAGAGCATGTTGATAGAAAGCAGGCAAACTACAAGCGATAAAGTACTGTTAGGACAGATTAATTCTGAATCGGAAGGATGACATACAATTTTCTCTCCTCTTTCCCTTCTCACAGCCGCTATCGAATCATGGCATTCCGTCAAATGCTATTTTGATCTAGTCAATAGACGTCGCAGTAGAAACATGTATTATGCTCACCAACTCCAACAACTTCGCATCAGGAAAGACACATCTACACCCAGGTTCCTCGCATACATGCGCGTGATACGTAGCGTAATGAGCCTCCAAATCTCTGCTGTTGGCAATAGGTGTCGGCCTGTGATTACATGTCGGTGGAAGCGTGCAAAGCAGTGAATGAACCTCTCCAGTCGAGTCACTGATAGGTAACGTTCTCGATGCTTTGGGTGTTGGTGAGGGGGATACGGAGGAAGACGAGGAGGACGATGAGGACGAGGAAATTCTTGACCTCTTTGTAGACATCAGTCAACCCACATTGCCACTCACTTTGACACCAAGCTCAAAGTACAATGTCACGCTTCTGATAGACGCGTCGTGACAAAGTATGACTGAGAGTGACTAGGAGTGACTAGGAGTGACTTCCTCGTGACACTACGTGATTGCGCCGGGCGTGACCGAGATCTCATAACTCAATAACTCTCTTCGCTATGTCCTCCAAGCGAAAATGGGACCAGCCAGCACAGGGACTCGACGACAAGGCAGGAGAAGATACCAAGTCTGCCACCGAGGCAGCTACGGCTGCGGCTGCTATAGCTGCTAAAATCGCGGCTCAGTTCGCTGAAGTTGGAGGGCTCTCCGGTGCGATGAAGGATCCACACGACGCAGAGTTTACTCACGACATTGACATTAACGATGTCAGGAATAGGTATATGTTGACCAAGTCTTCGACGCAGCAGGATGTGAGTGGTGTTTCATGGTTGAGCTGTTTGTGTACTGAATGGTTGTGTAGATTCACGATGAAACGGGAGCGTCTGTTAGTACGAAGGGAGTGTGGTATCCTGATCGGAGTAAGGCGACGGAGAAGGACCCGCCGCTGTATCTGCATATCATGGCTTCGTCAAAGGACACACTTCAAAGAGCTATTGATAAAGTCAATGAACTTATTGCGATTGATATGGGGTCTTTGGTCGAAGACAAGAAGGATCGACTGAAGGAAAAGGTTTATTTCTTTCTCGACGTTCTTGGAAGCTTTCACACTTACATACGCGCGTATTTCTAGCGAAAATGGCCTGAAGAAAAGTTACCCGTAGGCTTGGAAAGCATCCGCAATTTTAACGTTCGGGCAAAAGTCGTCGGGCCAAGTGTACGTGGTATATCTCTGCTCCGTATCGTAGAGCGAGCTTAAGGAGTAACGTCGTACTGCAGGGCTCTTTCGTCAAATACATTCAACAAGAAACTGGCACGAGGGTACAAATAAAAGGCATTGGATCTGGATTCGTTGATCAAGAAACAGGGCGTGAAAGTGACGAACCTCTATATATTCATATAACGTGCGTTTAGACTCGCGAATACTCATCCTCTTGAATACCAATTGTCTCCGTTTTCAGAGGCCCAGAAGAAGGTCAAGTCGCCCGAGCAAAAGTATTAACAGAGGACCTCCTCCTAGTCGTACGCTCCGAACACGCCAAAATGCAAGCTGTAGTCCAACAACAACAGATGGAGCTACATCAAGCTCAGGCACAGTATGCTGCTTATAGTGCTATGGCGGTAGGTTGTTTCCCGCGAACTCCCCTTGTTCACATTTGAGGGCACGCGATTGAATCGTTCACTCGGAGCTTTCCCTCTCAAGTGTGAATGGCTAACGAATCAGGATGAACTGACGATTTGTGATATGTGTATGTTAATAGGGATACGCACCGCCTCCGCCGTCTGATGCACCACCACCACCACCACCAGGCGAGCAACCACCACCACCTCCGGATGGAGGTGCAGGTGCAGGGTATACACCTGGTGCACCGGCTCCAGGGGATCCTTCTCAGTCACAAGATGCATTTGTTGCGTATTGGTACGTTTAATTCACTTACAGTCTTCCAAGTCATCTCAAGGCTTTTCTCCTATTTTTTCCCGCCTTCCGCGTACCAACCACACAGGGCCGCATACGGGTACGATGTCAACTCACCTCAATTCAAAGAATGGGCAGCTTCGCAGCAGCAACAGTATAGTCAGTATTATGCTACGCAAGGTGCAGCGGGGTATCCTGGTGCTTCTGCAAGCCCTCCACCGGCTCCTGCTGGAGGCGCACCACAACCTTCTCAGCCGCCTCCGCCGCCACCACCTGCGTAAGTTGTATTTGTTCAACAATGTATGAGTCGGGGTGCGAGGGGTTAGTGGAAGGAAGAACGGGGGAGGCGGGGGAATTGATTTCGAATGAAGTGAATGTTAATTGCCGTTGGAGGTTTGCGTTTGTCGTACATTACATATCGTGTTTTTGTTATTGTTTTTTTCTTTGCTTCATGGCTTGGTTGTCAGTACGTAGTTCAAGCCGGGAATGAATGAATGAAAAAGTATGTATGTATATTCCGTGCTACGTCGTATCTGGATGTATTCTTGCGAGACGCAATTCGTGGGTGACCGTGTACCGGTGTCATATGCGATGCTTCGATTCGTGAGCCAAAAAAACCTTTGTTACGTTTGTACTATCTGAAACACTGGGTAAATACATATGTATGCATTCCAACAGAAAGTCTTGAACAGGATTCTTTGTGCACTCCGCAAACGTACATCTCTAAAAGCACCGCTCAAAAGGATCCATAAGGATCCATACATGCAGTAAAATGGTAGAGATAATTCCCATCTGCCCCAGAGAGGCTCGAACTCTCGACCTTCCGATGTCTCCAGTAAGGATAACAGTCGGACGCTGTAACCAACTCAGCCATGGGGCATGTGCGAATCCTTCGGAAATCAAAGACTATAATGTTGAGGGGTGTCAACACCACAATCTCACTTCACTTTCGACTGGTGAACATCAAATCAACTACACGAAAAAGTAAGTAGTCCCGGTTGATCATCAGCCCCACCTATACACTGAGGCCTCAGGTACTCCGCGTATTCACCTCCATCCGCTCATACGTTGATCACCCAATTTTCCGGAATTTGCCCTGCATCCATACTCTGTACATCTTGAGCTGCCTTTTGCGGTTGACGATGAGGCGGCGGTCGATGCCTAGTTGGAGGGTTTCGAAGAGTGGTTTGGAAGTAGGGGTGGAGATGAGGGGGAGGAGATTATGGTGGATGTGGGGGTTGGTGGTGGAGAGTGAGGGTGGGGGTGGGGGTGAGGGTGAGGGTGAGGGTAGGGAGGATACGGAGGATGAAGACGGCAGTGGGGAGGGTGAAGGCGGAAAGGATACTTCGTCTATTTCTTCGATCACTTTCGTGGTCGTGTTAGTTTTCGCCGCGGATGAGGCGAGTGAGCCGGAGAACAGAAGTGAGAGTTCATCTGATGCGAGTATATCAATAATAGTATGTAGACGAGAGAAAGGAGTAACGTACCCAACTCGAAGAAATAGACTCTCGTTTTATCGCCTCTTATATAGAAGTTATCGTCTAACAGTCTTCCTGATTTGAATCTAAGCTGCGTTAGATCATACCGCCCGTAATCACGCAGGAGTAGTGTGCCGCCTGGCCTCAGAAGCTGTTTAGTCTCATTCATCAGCGCCGGGGACGAGGCAATAGAAACGATGCTGACCACTGACTCTATAAATATTCTTCACAGCTCTATCCCACTCATCTGGATGTAATGCACTAAGCACGAAGACCAATATCGCGATATCCACGCTACCCTCTTCCAAGCCATCGGGGAGTGTACTAGACGAGAGGTCCCATACTGCAGCATGTATGGAGCCTACTGGTGGGTTGTTATACATGCTATTTTGCTGGACTAGCTTCACTGCATGAGAAGAATAGTCGTATGCATAAAGCTGAAGTGAAGGATTTTGATTTGAAGAAAGGACAGGAAAGATCGAGTTGCCTGCGCCACATCCGATCTCTACGATTTTGATCTGACCTGCCTCTGGCTTTGCAGCTTGTACGAGCTCTGGAAACTCGTTATGCAACCACTTTCGATCTCTGAAAAAATTTGCAGTATTGGATTTATAGAAATTGTCCCAGTTTTTAGCAGGTTTTTCGTTGTATTTTTTCTTGTCCTCGTCTGATACAGGTGATTGCTGCTGCTTTGCGATGGCAGATGCTATACGCTCTCCTTGGTCATCTGGTGGTGGTACATGATCCCAGGCGTTATGGGCCCAGACATCGTCTTCCTCAGTGAGGAAACGTGAGCCAAAGGGAGGAGTGGGTGAACTGCTGATGTCGTGCACGGAAGAAGAGCGCATTGCGATTTGTAATCAGACCTTACCCTAAATCATGTCCGTGTCACAGTCCACCGAGCACGATTTACAGATTCTCTTTGAAAGCGTATGGGATGGCTACGGCGCTGGTTCTATAGCTAATAGCACTCCAACGACGCCCTCGACGCTCAAATCGCCCAGGACGCCAGCGACAGCGACATCGGCTTCGACATCACTAAGGAGCCCCCGCCCGCTACCACCTACACCAGGCGCGCCACCGAGTCTTCCACGTCATTTCAGCTCAGAATCTTTCCAGCTCGTTCCAGATTCACCCAGTAGTGTGCGTACTGGCAGGCAACTACCTGTAGCACCTACGCATACAGGGCTTATATCACCGGTAACCAACGGATTGAACGGTACTCATCATCTCGATGAGGTGCCAGAGTATCAGTACGATCAGGAACCATACGTGCCCGTTGCTGGTCCAAGCAAGCTAAACGGACAGGATCATGAACACGTTCACCGCTCGCCGTTGGAACTTCATTACGATCACGACGAACACGGGTATAATTCTGATGAAGATGGGTATTGGGATGAAGATGAAGATGAGGACGAGAGTCGATTCGTCAATTTCTCGCTCTTATCTCATATTGCTGTGCAGCTCAGGGATAGGATACCTAGGGGGACTCATGTCAAAGGGAGTATACCTTACCCGAGAGCTTTCACTGGAAAGGATATCGTGGTACGTCTCTTGCTTTTCATTTCCTACGAACTACCGACCTCATGCTTAATCTAGTCAACAATACAATCCCTCATTCAACGCGAATTAGCTATCAACCACAACCTATCAACCTCAGACCGGCGCGCAGCGATCCAAGTTGCTCGGTCGCTACAGTCGCAGCTTTTCTTCTACGAAGTCGAGTGGGGCGGGAGAGTACTGCAGGATGGGGTAGAGGATGTTTATATGTTCCTAGACGACCAGGACGGGCCATCGGATACTGCCCCGGAGAGAGCAGAACTACCAACCGGTGTCGTGACGGCGCTTACAAAATGTTATTCCCCGGATTGCGTCGAAGGTTCGAGGTGTTATTCACCTAGATGTCCGAGGAAGGTGGGTTGATAACGTCTCGCTTACAAAGGCGGCGACTGATATCTGGTGTCATAGGGCGATTCGATTATAGGTCCCATTCAAGATCCCGAACCCCTTCAAGGTCCATCTCGTGAAACATGGATCAAAACTGTCCCACAGCAAGTTCTGGTATCACTTCCCGAATCAGAAATAAGTCGGCAGACGTGCGTATCATCCGACTTTTCGCATTCTCTCCTTCTGACAGTTCTATTCAGTATAATCCATAAACTAATTTCCAAAGAAGAGCAATACCTACAAGACCTCGACACTCTCGAACGCGACTACATCAATCCCCTCAAAACCGCTTCACCACTAATCATTCCTGCTTTCGCCCTAGACGACTTCATCGACGAGGTATTCGGGAACATCCTTGACCTACGCGAATGTAACAAGAGATTATTGGAGGAGCTATACGTGAGGCAGAGGGAACAGTTTCCTGTTATATCGAGGATAGGCGATGTTTTTTTGCAGGCTGCGACGGAGTTTAGGCTTGCGTACCCGATTTATATCGGACATCATCCTATCGCGGAGAGGAGAATTAGGGACGAAACAGAGAAGAACGGGGAGTTTAGACTTTTCTTGGAGGTTTGTATCTGGGTTGATTTTTTTGATTCTCTTGAGTAAAAGTTGATTATGTGCTTCCCCACCTTTTCTTGGAGCGAGTCGCACGCGAACCCACTACTAGCAGCGCTAATAGTAACGGTAGCACACCTTCCCAGCCGCACTCCCCACATCTGCGACTTGATCTGAAACACTTCCTTAACCGTCCCTCCGAACATCTTCAAAAGTATCCTGTACTCCTCGAAGCGATCTTGAACGAAACCGCCGAAGGCAACCCCGACGCGGATTTTTTGGCAGAGGCTATTGACGCTATCAATAGTTTGCAGAGTGTTGCGCAGTTGAGAACTTTCCAGACTGCTATGGGGAGGGGAGCGCCGGGGAAGTGGGAATGGTTTAATCTTGTGGGTGAGGAGAGGAGGGCGGGGATTAACAAGATGGAATGTAAAAGGCAATCGTGAGTGTTTGTTTTGAATGTGTGCGTTGAAGTGTTCATTGGTCTTTTTTGTAGGATCATCTTTGAGTTGATAAAGGGCGAAATGTCGTATGTTAAAGATCTAGAAAACATAGAGATCGTACGTCCCATCATCATCTCCTCCCCAATCCCGTACTAAACCCTCCTTCCTGTCTAGATGTACATCCGTCCCCTACGAACCGCATCCCCACCCATAATTCCCGCCTCCCGTCTTGAATCCTTCATCGCCGATGTATTCCACAACTTTGCCGAGCTACACGCGCATCATAAACGGCTAGTCACCAAGTTCCATGAGATCCAGCGTGAGGAACACCCGTTAATCAGGAGCGTGACCGCTGCTGTGTTTGACGCTGCGTTGAATTGGAGAGACGCGTATTTGGAGTATGTGCCTAATTATCCGATTGCGAAGTATAGAATTGATGAGGAGTGCGAGGACAATGAGAGGTTCAAGGAGTTTGTGGAGGTGAGTTTTAGCTTTGGGGGTTTCTTTGGACGAGTTGTTGATCCTTTTTTCTCTAGCAATGCATCAAACACCCTGATGCACATCGACTGGATATGAGAAGTTTCATCAATCGTCCTATCCCTCGATTATTACGGTATGAGCTGCTGCTTAAGAATATCCTTGACGAGACACCTGAGGGACACGAGGATCGAGATGAGATACCGCAGGTGTTGGAGGTTATTAAGGCTATCGGAAAAGACGCTGAACCTGGCGTTGTGGCGAGTAAGCAGAAGGTGGAGCTGTGGAGGTTGAATAAGGGTATTGTGTTTAAACCTGGGGAGTGGATTGTGAGTTTGGAGTCTTTTTGTGCTGGATGTAGGTTGACTGACGAGACTTGCCTTCGTAGGACATGGATTTACTGGATAAGAATCGGTCGTTGATCCATACCGGCAGATTGCTGAGGCAGCCCGATGGTGGTCTTGAGTGGAGTGGATGGAGTGAGCTGTATGTGTTGCTGTTTGATAATTACCGTGAGTACTGTTTCCTTGCGGATTTCTTCAATGCTAAAGTATATTCACAGTCGTAATGACCAAAGCAAGGGAAAAGGATGGGGTCACGAAGTACTATGTTAATCGTCGGGTGGGTATTTAGTGCAACCTCTGATTGGTGACAGCATACTAAAAGGGAAACATGCCTCTACGTAGCCTATCCCACTAGACCTCTTGACCCTCGTCAACTTCACCGATCCTCCAACACAACGCGGCGCAGGTCTCCTCCGTAACCTCCGTGGCGAGCGACACAACACGAACGGATCTGACCCATTAAACACATCTTTCACCAGCTCCACCCCAAAATCTCCCGACAGCGCCCTCATCACCGCCTCACCCTCTGAACGCACTGACAGTCGAGCCGACACTTCCCGCGCGGACTCACGCTCGGTGTACCCCTGCACGATCCATCACAACGGGCGTATGGGAGGGAATTACATCTTGTACGCCGAGTCAGCGGCTGTGAGGACCGAGTGGAAAGAGAAGTTGGAGGAGGCTGTTGGGTTGAGGAAGGTTGTTCAGGAGAGTAATAAGGTATTTGAGGTTGAGACTTTGAGTGCGGATACGTTTATTGTTCCTTCGCCTTCGGTTGGTGGGAATGGGAAAGGGGATGGTAGTGGGGGAGGTGGAGGTGCGTGGAGTGGGGAGAATTCGTTCACGGGGAAAGTTACTTGTTCGGTACCGTTTAGTGAGTTGTTGAATGACTGTGTTGTGGTTACTTTGGGCTGTTGTTGACGATGTTGTGACTACTTAGATACGCCGGATGGGAGAGGTCTTGTGGCTATTGGATGCGCTGAGGGTGTTTGGATTGGGTTCAGGTTGGTGTTTTTGGGAGTGTGATGTTTCATCTAATCTGGTTAGCTAATTCAACGTCCTTTTTGTGTAGGCACGATTCCCGCTGTGAGTATTCATATACTTTGCTTCTAGGTGGTTGTTTAAGAGATTCTTTTGCTTCTAGCCATGCGTCGTGTGTTACATCTCAAGATGGTAACACAATGTGCGATGCTGGAAGATTTTGGGATCTTTTTGGTCTTGGCTGACAAGGTGTGCTGTGTTTAGACTATAAGCTTTCAACGCGAGGTTCTGATGCGAAGCTGATTATAGTCCTTGTTCGCGTACCACATTGAAGCGCTCGTGCCATCCTCACCCTCAAGCACACATTCATCTCAAACACCACAAAAGTTGAGCGGGAACAAGGATGTGCATTTCTTCAGCGTCGGGTCGCTTCATAACCGGACGTTAGTTATCTATATGAAAAAGAAAGGTGTAAGGATCACTTTCCTTCTTCGGCCTTTTCGAATTTGTTTCAATTTTGTTGTTTGTCCGTTTAGCTAGACAGCATATTCCACGTCGTCGAGCCCGTCATTGACAAAATCAACGAACGTTCCAAGGCTCCCGCAGGATTGGGATCGAGGTTTGGATTCAGGTCGCCCAAATCGGACTGGTTCAGAGGCTACAGAGAGTTTTTCTTACCGTCCGAGTCGTACGATCTTATTTTCCTCAAAGCGAGGATCGCGATACTTTGTGCGAAGGGATTTGAGATCATGGATTTGATGGAGTGAGTGTTTTTTTTTGTGGCGGGTGTAGGTTGACTGACGTTGGTGGTTGTTAGTTTACAGAGTGTGACTATACCTCAGAGAGAAGATCCGAGGCATGCACCGTTGGCGAAGCGATGGGAATCGTGTCGGCCGTTGGGGATGTTTAGGTCGACTGATGAAGAGTTTTTGCTTTGTTATACGGGTATGTTAAGGTTCTTTCCTTCGACAGAATTCATTCCTTACAGCTGCCTTTTCACGTAGAATTCGGACTCTACGTCAACAAACATGGCGACCCCAGCCGAGCAACAGGATCCATCGAATGGGAAGGTACCGCCGAACGGGTCGCTCTCCACCCACCATACATCCTCCTCTTCGACACGCGCTTTATTGAAGTCCGACACGTTCAAACCGGCCGCCTAGCTCAGATCATCCCAGGGCACGACGTGCGGTGCCTTTGGGACGGCCGTGGGGCGAGCCTCCCACCTGTATTGACGTCAGGTCCAGACGACTCTGACGAGCGCATGATACAGGAAGCCCGCGTGCACGGAGTGATGAACGCTCGTGATTCTGTTTCGCAGAACGGGGTTGTCAATAGGCAGAGAGGTGCTGTTGCGCAACATGTGTTTGAGCTTATACCGACGATTCCTTTGTATTTGCCTGGATCGCTGGCTTCGCCGTCGACGGCGACGTATTTCCCGGTGACATTCTCGCCCGAGTCGCCTTTGTTGAGGCCGACTGCTTCGTATAGGTCATGAAACTGAGAAGCTGAAGTTTGGTGTGATGGGGCGGCTCTTTGTTTATTATTTTATTACTTGCTTTTTCTGCTCTTCTTTCTTTTCGATCTTCCTGTTGGATTATGGCTTTGGATTTTGGATTGGAGACATTGCTATGTACATAATGTCGTGTATTAAGACCGATGAAAACTGGTAAAAGTGGTCCAGACTACTTACTCAAGTCGGAATGTTACAATGTGGAAAGGGCGTTGTCTGCCCCATGGCTGAGTTGGTTACAGCGTCCGACTGTTATATTTACCTTAAATGGTAAGGACATCGGAAGGTCGAGAGTTCGAGCCTCTCTGGGGCAGCTTGCATTTCTATAATCACCACTTTGTTTTTCCGTTTGCTCTTGGGACATTGAGAATTCTAACTTCACTCTCACTCTCATTCCATGGCTCACCATTTATACCTGTAAGAGAAACCTCGCGATCTTTTTCATTATGCATCTTCGTGCAAGTCGTCCAAGTTGCTCCTTCGTTCGTCGGTCGTCGAGTACTGTTGACAATCTCCTCAAGTCAAGCTCAATTGCGCCAAATGATGAATTTGTAAACGCGTTTGTTTGCAAGGACGACAATGCGCTGCATAGCAAGGCCTTACGGGAGGGTTCGCGGCCACTGAGAGGCAAACTGATTGGGGTAAAGGATAACATATGTACATCCAAATGGCCGACGACGTGTTCTTCAAGGATGCTTGAATGTGCGTATTTTGAGTGCTGCTCATGTACAGAGTCTTGGGATTCTGATTTTGACGCGTTCTGTATGCGTTAGCCTTCGTTCCGCCATTCGATGCTACAGTCGTGTCTCTCCTCGAACAAGCTGGCGGGATCGTAGTGGGTAAGACGAATTGTGATGAATTTGGGATGGGGTAAGTCTTTTCCTTGAAGTTTCCGTGTTCACACCGCTTCATCTTCTCCCTCCAGCTCCCTAAACACGCACACCATACATGGCCCCGTCATCAACCCGTATAAACCGTCTACATCGAGAGGAGAGGAAAGATCAGCAGGTGGAAGCTCTGGTGGAAGTGCGGCTGCTGTCAGTGCAGGGATGTGCCATATGTGCGTGTCCAGATTCTGTCTGGTTCTTCTCATTCAGTGCTCGGATGCTTACGGACGCGTTTTATTCATTGCAGAGCGCTGGGTACAGATACAGGAGGATCAATTCGTCTACCCGCGTCGTATTGCGGGGTTGTTGGGTTCAAACCTTCGTACGGGATCGTTAGCAGGTACGTGCGCGGTGCTCTTTGTGTATCATACTCGATTTTCACGCGTACACCATTTCTGTGGATCTATAGATGGGGTGTAATCTCCTACGCAGACAGCCTCGACTGTGTAGGCGTTATGGCGCGGGAAGTCGACAAGGTTCAGGAAGCGTTCGGTAGGTGAAGGGTTGATTGTGTTCATGACAAGTTGAAGCTTGTTCTGATTTCTAATCGCGAAGATATACTTAATGTTCACGATGAACGGGATCCAACGTCTGTGTCTACCGAACTCCGCCGTGCTGCGAGGAAAATTGGGAGAGAAAGCTCGGGGGATTGGTGGGAGACTGCGTTGAAAACCGGAAACGGGAACGAGAGGTTGAAAGGATTGAGGGTTGGTGTCCCGCAGGTAAGCTGGGTTTTGCCATTTTTTCTCCTACCCGCTTTACTCAACCCTTCTCTCACACTCTCAAAAGGAATACTTCCCGCGCGAGATAACCCCTTCTATAACACACGCCATCCGTAACATACTCCGTACACTGCAACAGAACGGGGCGACCATCGTGCCCGTCTCATTGCCATCGACAAAATACGCGTTGAGTGCGTATTATGTGCTTGCTAGTGCGGAAGCGAGTAGTAATCTCGCGAGGTATGATGGGATTAGGTACGGTCAGTACATTCGTTTTTACTCCTCCAAGTGTCGTCAACGCTGACATGTTTCATGTCTTCCTGGTTTATGCACGTACACAGGTCGACGTGCTGAACTGCCTGCAAATACAGACCGAAAACAGACGTCAAAGGTGTACGCGTATTCCAGATCCGAAGGGTTTGGGTCAGAGGTGAAAAAGAGAATTCTTTTAGGGACGTATGCATTAAAAGCCGAGTAAGTCTCCTCCTTCTTCCTATTTCTTTAGAGCACTACAAATCATTCTGTTCACCTCTCCGTAACAACCACCGACAGCGCATACGACAACTACTTCCTCCAAGCTCAAAAAGTACGACAACTCGTCCGGAACGACTTTAACAGAGTATTCAAATATCCCAACCTCAATCTCAGCAAAGACGACAAGCTTTCCGAGTCGAAAGACGGAGATATAGACGTGTTGATCCATCCCTCAGCCATCCGCACTGCCC
Source organism: Omphalotus guepiniiformis (assembly GCA_028554645.1). NCBI lineage: Eukaryota > Fungi > Basidiomycota > Agaricomycetes > Agaricales > Omphalotaceae > Omphalotus > Omphalotus guepiniiformis. Next base: position 530,774 of record JAQOOI010000017.1, read on the forward strand.
CGCTTCTATCTACACTATCAAACCGTGATTCCCCGCGAGGGGTGAGCATGACCGGGAGTTTAGACTCGTACGTCCAGGACGTGCTCACGGTGCCTGCATCGCTAGCGGGTCTTCCAGCGTTAAGTGTTCCCATGTCGATGCCGGAGCCTGACTTATCAAGTAGACCTGGGGAAGTAGAGGAGGATGTGGGAGATGGGTGGCCGGTCGGGGTAAGTATTGTAGGTCAGTGGGGGTGTGATGAAGTTGTGTTGAGAGTTGGGAAGGTTGTACAGGATCTTGCTATATAAGAAGACGAAGGGCATAATGCAATAGATGTGTTGCGGGTGGTACTGGTGATAGTATATCTTCAATGTGCGGTAGTTTTAATATCTAGAGCTTGAAGTACTTAATCCTTGCACAATCTGGATACGGTGCTGGTTTTGAGGAAGCTATATACAAGGCACCAACAAGTCCCATTTGCGTCTCTAATATCTTATGAAGGACAGGAAAGAACGCAGGATTAAGAATACAGATCAGTTCGGAAGACCAGCAATCTGCCACCTAGATCCATCATATATGGCCTCAGATATAGTATCTGGAGCACCTTGACTAATGAAACCAACCCTCAACTGACGAGAGGTCGTAACACTGCCCACGGCATACATGGCCTGGCTTCCTTCAACCACTCGGAATCCTTGAGTAGTGATACAATCCAAGCAAGTAGGTCCACCCCTAAGACCCCCAGCAGCAGCTTCGTAGATGTATTCACTTAGAACATTATCTGGAGAGACGAAGTACAGATGGATCTGTGAAAATGTTAGGATCTCAACTCCGGTCACCTTACAAAAGAGACGAGATTTACTTACGACTCCAAAGCCTCCAGGAGCTTGCAAAACAGCCGCTGCGATGGGGGTACCGTACAGTGTTTCATTGGCTGGTACGATCACATCGTCGTCATTGGATCCGCAAGTTGTGTGGGTGGAGGAATTAGTAAATGCGTTGGTAACACAAGTTTGCAAAATTTCGCCGGCAGTGTTCTGAGCGTATAGGCGGGTATCTCCGGTTCCTGCGGTTGCTTGAATAGCAGCGATGTCACCGACTGCGCTGAAGGGAACAACGACGTTTGTCGATGCAGGGATAGCTGCTACCCAAGTGAAGAAGGTAGAGAAGGCGAGCTGAGAAGGTGGGTTAGGTGTCAAGGAAGTTGTGTTGATGAGGAAGTATTTGTGAACGTACGAAGGCAAGGTTGAGCTTGATGAATGGACCGCTTTTCATATTGATGTAAGAAGGTATTCCTTGCGAGGTTGTCTTTTCCAGTAGATCTTTGGCTACCTACCTTTTATCCTGACGGTAAAGAAAAATAAGTCGGCATTTTGGACAGGATAGATGTAGGAAACGGCCTATGGTAAGTACCTTCTGATCAATGATATGTTCCGATTTTGTTACTTCCTGAATCCTTGAACAGTTCAACCTCATCAAGACGTCTGCCTTCCTTCAAGTTAGTCGTTGATTTGGGTTTGCTTGTTACGAAAAACATACCGATGATTTCGCGGAACCGATTCCATCATACAGTTCTTCTGATCAGGATGTCTGCCGTCCGACTAGCGTATAGCCTTGAATGTAATCTTATGACAAAAACATATGAGAGTGATCATCCTTGTATTCCTATCTCCAGCAGTAGCTCTGGGTTCTCCGGTAGCCTCACGGTCGCAGAGAATGGTACGGCTATTAGATCAGAGAATATTGCAAGATATGGCCCCTGAGTACGTCAATCGCCATTTGATTGCCAAAAGTTGAAGTTGAAGGCTAAGAATGAGTGGTTTGGGTATGTTTACCTGGAGCTTCTGCCAGTACAGACTCAGTGCCGAGTTCCCAGCGTTCCAACTTCCGGCAACGTTCTCCTCTTCCACTCTACCGCTCTACCTTGATGCTGAAACCCTGAAGAACGTTTGCTCAAATGTGACCGTAAACAAGATGTCAAACACTGTCTACAATCCGCAATGAAAACGAAATATCTTCTGCGAAGGTGCAGCGAATTAAAACCTATTGAAACGACTCGGACCCCTTGCATCATTGAATTTCGGCAACTATATTTACACCCACATTGGGAGCAGGTAAAGGCAGTCGTCTTGAATCGAAGCTACTTGGGGAACAACACTATACTGTCAAGAAAAGAAGCGCTATGTTAAACACGGAAGACAAAAAACGAAAGGACGAATGTTTGTCGGTACCGTGCTCATCGCGGGTATTCTAAACTCTGAAAGAGCCAGAATTGTCGTGGAATTGAAGCTGTTAAAAGGCTCAAGATTCCCGGGATGAGCAGCACTGCAGGTTGGTTTGCATTTCGTTATCACCATGAAGATTTTCCACACTTCGTTCATCAAGCTCACTGTGGTAGGACCACAATTCTTCCTGACCACCAAAATCTAACTGCATATACTTATCATACTTAGGTCATCAGTCCTATATTCTTCGCATGTGCTACAGCGAACCCTGCAGCAACGAACGTACGCTCGTTCAGCGCAGTGAACGATGTCGCTATAATTCAGTCACGACTGGGGAATGGTGACACCCGACTGTACTCTCAAAATAGTGCCGGGGATATCATTCAAACTTGTGTTTCCGACGCGTTTGATGTTGGTACTGAAGATTGCAATACCACTACTATCGTACCAGCCAACGAGGTGCTTCCTGGCTCACCAATTGCAGCAGAAAACCTCCCAACTTCGACTGGTGGGGCGTTTGACTTGGCGAGTAATTGAAAAACCCGCAGCGATCTCGTGGACCATTGTTGATTTTTCTCTCGATTATACTAGATTCACCTCTTCTTCGTCTCTCCGGACAACGTCCTAAGTGAATATATCTACCAATCGGGTATCGGATTCAGGGGAGGTTCAAGTTGCACGGACTGTATCACGGCTCAAGGATTCAAAGTTGTTAGTGGGAGCGAAGGTTTCTATGTACTTGGGAGCTCTCATGCTGTTCGTGAGCTGAGGGTTGGGTTCGTCAGTCAGGGAGCTCCGGGGACTGTTACTGAAGCTGTATACGATGGGACTAGGTGGCAGACGGCAGGTCTGCCGAATTGACCACCCTTGAGGCTCATGGTAGCCCGCTTTATTGCGCTTGCCTCGCTAGAGCTGAAATGTTGTTAAATTTGCAAATGAATATTTCAGTGTGACGTTTTATGAGTCTTCTACAACAACTTTCTATTTATTGCTGTCCCATCCGCCCCTTCTCAGTGAACCGTGTGCTTTCCGTACGCATATATGCATGGCCACTAAAGAGCTAGCCAACGCAATTTCTTCTTCGCGTATTTCTCGTAAACAGTCAGAATGCGGGAGGCGCAATACCATAGCAGAATCGGACATCGCCTCGCCGCTGCTTCAACTGAAGCCAAACATCATACGTGAAGATTCAATGCGGCCTCAGGCTGTGATATACAAATCATATTAGATAAAAGTTACAGTACTATAATTTACAAGCTCAAATGCGTAAAAAAGTCAGACACTCTCCCCCTCAATCTCTATAACCCCTGACGGAGTCAATCTGGGATTTACACCATTGAGGATTCGCGCAATGGCGTAGGCTCCGGTACCGAATGCAACAATTCAACGCCCAGCCTCTTTCGTGTATCTACCATTTTCAGGAATTTATCCGCCATATCACGCTCCACAGGAATATCAATCACCACCAAAAATGACAAGCGGGGTAAGAGATTCAGAGCTTGATGATCAGACTGCTCTGTCGATTTGATCGTCAATGAATCAAGTAGGGCGGTATAATTCGCCTTTCCTAAGGTGACTGCTCCTTCGGCCTGACGCGCATCATTTGTCCAATGAATCCGAAGTGTACGAAGATTGGGAATCACATTAAAAGTTTCATTCAATGAACTCTCCGTCACGATGAAAGGACCAGTAATGTCGAGGACTTCCAATGAACACCGTGAACGCAAGATCATAGATTGGAACTCCTCCTTCGGCCACGGATGAGCGTCCACACCTTCGAGGCAAAAAATGGAAAGTCCCTTCAACGACGGAAGGGTCAATGTGCGAAATGCCCGGGAGTAAAGGTCAGCGAAAGCAGAATCAAGTATCAATGACGTAAGTGAGGTGAAGTTGGGAAGTGGTAAGAGTGGGCGACCATCTTTTAGATAGCTATCGATAGGGAAAACAAGTTTCTTCAAATCACGGCACTGAGACATGTTGCGCAATGTATCATCGGTAAGTACTTCGTCGTTCAGTTGGAGTGTCTTGATCTGGGGATAAGGCAACACGAAACTGTCTCTGAAGTCGTTCAATGTCAACGAAGACAACCTTGGGGCAATTTCAAACACATCAACTGGACCCAGAGGAGGCTCTGGTTCAGCGACGAACATTTGATCATCGATATTGAGCGTTTCCAAGATTGGAAAGTAACCGTCCACAGGACGTGGTCGCGGTCCTAATTCCTGCATTACGCATTCCCACACAAATTCATCCAACGTCACGCTAGCAGATCTCCACCTATGAGATTGACCCAGCAGCATCCTTAGAACTTGGCTGGGCTCGGAATCGAATCCCTCAACCCAGCCACCGTATAGTTCCAAGTTAAGAGGTGCAGTTTGAGACATCAAGATAAAGTGAGATATCATGGACACGGATAGCCTGTCACGGAATCGGAGGTCGATGTTCCATGCAGCACTAGTCCACAGTCGCGGTGTATCCTGAATAATCTGCCTCCACCGACAACACACTTGTGAAAGACACAAGACTTGAGATTTATCGTCTGTCTTGAGCCGGATGACAGTTCCGACACAGAGATATGAGAAAATCTCTCCGAGAATTTCCACAGGAAGTCGGCGGATGGGAGCGAATAAGCCAATGGCACAGTCTTGAATGACCTGAAGCTGTTTCCAAGTCTCGGTATCGGCGTCGAGAGTACGGAGTCTGGACGCGTTTTCGTTGATGTAGCTGGACAGTTGGTGGATGTACGGCCCAGTGGGAATTATAGCACTGCGTAACTGATCCATGATAGAGCCAGGAACTGAAGATACGTGGAAAGATGTGGTTTGCATCTTCAAAGTGGGCGAGACGAAATAGTGGGCGAGATTGAAAAGTGGGAAATGTTGGTGGTAGAAGAAGACAAGGGCAGAGAGAATATATATAAAGGACTCGGGCTTGGGCCACAAATGCCACAGAAGCCACACACATTGTGGATTAGAACAAGGACTTTGGTTAACGTTGAAAAGCGCCATCACTCTATTGTTTGCACATGGCCAAGCAGTGATCTTTCCTGTTTTTACAGCAGCCCTAGCGAAGTACTTTGACCACTTTTGATAGACAGCGGATTCCGGAACGGCGCCTCTTGAAGCAGGGCAATGCACAGCAAGCTCTGAGCTCTGAAGGGCTTTTTGGCACTCGCACCTGCACAAATTTCGGCCTTGACGGCCCCACGGAATCGGCCATGGTCGAAAAGTATTACGAACATGCAGTACACTTTGATCAATAGTTTCTCGCTTTGAACGCCTGATACTTGGTTGACGATGACAAGGAACGCTAACGATGCCCATGTCCAACTTGAATACGATCTAGACGAATGTATGCCACAAGGCGTGGCCATCGGGTCTGCAGTTCCTCCGTTACCCATTCCCATAGGTATCCATCCAATACCAGGGTTCACAGAGTGGGCAGCAGACTCGATGTTTCCTCCGACCGGGATTCGACAGTTGAAGAGAACAGAAGCGCGTTTTGAGAGTTTGAGAGAATCTGAGAAACCCTCGAGTATGATTTATCGTCATCGACACCGATGTCCCATATAACGCTAGCCCACAGCTGTGTCATACTTGTGAGAGTCTGAACACCTAATATCTCCAGCCAGACGCGATGGGCTTTTTAGATTCAGTACAGTGCGAGAAAATCTCCTCGATGTCCGCAGGCAGTCAAGAGAAACGATCTCAGCATCGAGAGACCGGAGTGCGGACTCGCGTTTGTCACGGTCGATTGTAGCTGGAGAGTTGGGAGATATACAGATATACGATCCGCTAAGAATGACAGCACTTGCGTAGCTGATCTAGGATGGAGCCGCTACTAAGATCGCGGGGGGTTTGGGTTCGAAGAGACGGAAAGAAAGGTGTTTGGCATCGCAAGCTGTAGAATGGATAATGTTGGGGATGGAATAAGACAAGATATACAGATCAAAATTTGTCCCACTCACAATCTTGAGTTGGATTGTAACTTAGGCTGCAAATCTATCGCCCGAATCCTTTACAACGTGCGCGTGGACAAGGAAGAATTGTTAGAATAGCGGTTTCAACAGCGCTACTCGGGATTTAAGCACGAGACCCTGGCAAACGCGCAGGGTATTTCATTCGCAATTCTAACTACATATATAATAACTACAGACAAAGCAAGTAAAGAATAAAGCAAGGATAAAGCAAGAATGAAGCGGAAATGGAAATAAAGCAGTAGGTCTAAGGCTCGGGTATCAAGCACTTCGACTTGTCATTGACATTCCAACACACCCCTGCAAGTCGTAGTGCAGATCTACAGCTGGAAAAACAGAAATATAAAACAAGAAATTTATGAAAAAATAAAAATGCACCCCTGCAAACCTAAAAGGCACCTCCAGCCTCCCAGTCTGAATCTGAATCCTCCATAGTGACTGCAGCGGCCACGGCGTCCTTTTTCTTCTTCAGTGACTTTTCCCACGCAAGTCTAGCAGGGCACTCAGATTTGTAGTGACCTTTCTTGTCACAAAAATAGCAGGTGATGTCGCTAGGAGAGCGTGAGACCAATGCAGCAACTAGTGCCTCATCAGCGGTGTCTGATTTAGGGGACGGGAAATTTTCGGAACAAGAGTTTTGTCGGGTTTCCTCATTGAGAAGGCGAGTGATGACACGATCGAGTGTAAGTTGCTCGGGAGGGGTTGCGTCAAAATTAACAATGACAGCATTGTAAGTGAAAGGAAGACCCATCGTAAGTGCAAGGATCTTGTCCTGGTCCGTAACATCAACATCAGCATGCTTCAACCTCAATGACAATGCCTGAATCCGCCCAATGTAAGCCTCCATGCTCTCCTCATCCAACTTCTTCGCAGTCAATAGTTGTCGGCGCAAAGCAAGACTGGTTGCAAAACCTGCAGCCCGGTGAACCCTCTCCAAGTCTCTCCATATCATCAATGGGTCCTTCGAAGTCATATGAGCCAACTGCCCATCATCAACCCTCAAAATCATCTCAGCTCTAGCCTCAGCCATCTTCGTCGCATCTCGTGCAGCCATCTTTGATGTCATCTCGGCATCAATCTTCACCTGATCCTTCAGACTTCCATCAGCATTCTTCTCGCTTATCAAAATCTCCACAATTTCGGCCCAAAGTCCTTTCCGAACCAGTATAGCTTCCATCCGTAGTGCCCAAGATGGATAATTCGAATTATTAAGCCGAGAGAAAGACACAGAGGACACGGTATCAGAGGACATGGTGGACACCAGCAGAGGTACGTAGATATTGGAAAATGATGTAAGTACTTGCACCTCGTCGTCGTGGGGTCAGCAAGCTCAACTGCCTTATGTAAACAAGGACTTTTTCTTCTTGCCTCGTCGTTGTGAGGGCTTTTCGACACGTAAGACTCGAAAACGAGAATGGCAGCGATGCAAAAGAAAAGCAGAGATCAGGGGTTGCTAGCGCGTTTGTGTTAGAATAGCGGTTTCAACAGCGCTACTCGGGATTTAAGCACGAGACCCTGGCAAACGCGCAGGGTATTTCATTCGCAATTCTAACTACATATATAATAACTACAGACAAAGCAAGTAAAGAATAAAGCAAGGATAAAGCAAGAATGAAGCGGAAATGGAAATAAAGCAGTAGGTCTAAGGCTCGGGTATCAAGCACTTCGACTTGTCATTGACATTCCAACAAGAATATGAGTCCAATCGCTTCCCTTAAGATTTTCTCGTCGTTAGCCGCACCCGGGCGTTTCTGGCTTCCGTATGAAGTCTCTTTAAATGCCTCCTCCTACCCACGTATAGTAATATTAATGAAAGCAGGGTGAGAACTGATGTGATTCCCTTCGTGGCTACTCAAATAGCTGTGCCTACTCTGATTCACTACTTACCAGTTCATTTTGTACGATATCGATCTTCCTCTGAATCCTCACGATATCCAACGATGGCGGAGAACTATGAGGGCAAAGAAATAGTGGATTATATCCTATCCTGTCTACCGACGATAGAGAAAGAAGCCGAAAGAGTGATCTAGTACTGTCCTCTTGCCCTCATACTTTCTAAGTTTTTTGTTCCAGGTTCCGGCAATGAAACCTCATGTTGAAGATATACGTACCCGTCTTATGCAAGTAGGCGATCTACTGAGCGAGAAGCACGCTGCGAAGGTCGAAGAGGAAAAGAAGAAAGTTGACGATACGCCGAAGATAGCAGAATAAATTTCAATCCAGTGGGGTTGTGTTTTTGGGACAAGTGTGGAGAGGAGAATTGAACAGCAATGGGCGCACGAAGCATTACAGTTTGGCCGTGTATCGTTGTATGTAGAATAGGGATACGAAGAGACCTGAAATCTTTCGTTGTAGAAAACAGAATTAAGTATAGAGAGAGAGACGAAGCAAGCGTTCCCACGCCTTTCGTACTTGTGCTCACTATGACCAGTCGACTGAAGCGCAAACTGGGTGATCTCGGTATCGACCCTTCCAGTTCCAAAGCCAATGAATCATTCTGCTTGGTACGCTATAGTTAAACGTCCTCAGTACCTTCTCTTACTCAACTGATTTCATATAGATCGGTACACCCTTGCCTCCATTGGAAAAGTCAAAAGACACCGGCGAATTCGTTCCTCTCTGGAAACAAGAAGTTCGGGATGAGAAAGGGAGGAGAAGGCTTCATGGCGCGTTCACGGGTGGATTCTCTGCTGGGTACTTTAATACTGTGGGTTCGAAGGAAGGATGCAGTTTGAGAGCTTCATTCGATGTCTTGCGATGTGTGACTTATCATATGCATATTTCATTAGGATGGACACCTTCTACCTTCGTCTCATCTCGAGCCGATAGGTCAAAGAAGAAGGCGTTTCGGCCAGAAGACTTTATGGACGAAGAGGACCTCCAAGAGCTAAAAGACAGCCGACAGATCGTCGACACGACTGACGAGATGGATTTTATGGGCGGGACAAAAGCAGAGCTACAACGAAAAGGAGCAGAAGATGATACCGAGTATGTATTATACCATCTCATTCCTATTCACAGCGAGATTTCTCATAATGAATACTCGTATAAAGTTCACTCACTGCCGCTCTCCAAAACGCCTTGCTACCTCCAACCAAAGACTCTGCCGGCGCGCGGATTCTCAAAAAGATGGGCTGGCGACTCGGGCAGGGTATTGGTCCTCGTGTGACACATCGGCAGCGCGCATTACAGAACTACGACCCCACACTCAGTCGCGGTGCACCCGACGATGACGACGATGAGGAAGCTAAGAAACACACGTATGCACGAAAGGACACGCCAATCTTGACTGTTGAGAGGAAAGATAACAATCATGGACTTGGATATCGTCCTGGTATGAGTCTGAACGAGACACTTGGAGTGAGAGGTTCATCTGGGGCCTCTGCGTCTGGTCCGCAGCTATCTGGTGAGCACTCTCTTTCGAAGGAATGTCCCTCCGTTGGACTGAAGAACTTCGTGACTAGCTGGTTTCGGTCTCGGTGCACTCAACGATGCAGACGAAGACGATCTCGATGTGTATGACCAAGGTCTAAGCTCCCGCGTACGGAACAAGACTGCCTACGACATTGCGGGCGATCATGATGCCGACGAAGTTCGTATTGCTGGAAGACAGAGAAACCGATCCTCCGATATCGTAGGTAACCAACCATTTCTGAGCTTGTCAGTATCATCTCCAGTCTTATTTGGTTTCTGTAGGGCTCCGCGTCAGCGAATGCGTTACTGGCTACCTTTCGCGACGGTACTGTCGTGCTGCCTGGATTTGTTCTATCGGATAAGCCAGTTGCTGAGGATAGATGGTGAGTAAATGCTTGTTTCGCGGATGTTTGGTACTAATGAGGGTGTACGATAATTTAGGTTTCCGATACCTGATATACCGAAAGGATGGACGCCGGATCCTAAACGCGTATGGAATCAGAGTCAAGGGCAGGGTCAAGCTAGCACCAAGGACAAGGAAAATGTTCAGATTGGTGAATCTGGTCCAGTACCGCATCATAAATGGAAGTCGAGTGGGATGTCGGCTGATGAGGTATGTTTTACTCGTTATGCGTCCTAATCAAGAACGATACTCAATATCTCTCTGTTAATGTGTTGAATATCTAGAGAGGTACAATACTAGGAGAAACGCCGCTCCCGTCCGCACCTCGTTCAGTTTTCGACTTCATGTCACAAAAGGACAGAGAACGACTGAAGAACATCGCCGCTGGATTAAAACCATCCTCAGACCCTTCCTCCGCACCAGTCCCTTCACCAAGCGTCCCCGCTGAAATCCGAATCCCGCGGACCGAACCTCAAATTGCGAGCGCTGCTCTGAGAGGTTTCCGTCCCTTCCCCACCAACCCAGTCAAACAAGCGCGGTATACCGCCTACCTGCACTCCCAAGCTGACCATTCTGCAACCACGACGTTAGCTCCTCTCCCAGGTCAGTCTATAGACGAGTTCAACAACGAAATGGAAGAATACGCGCAGTCCGCTCTGATATTCAAGCCAATGACTGGTGCTATGGCTGGAAGATTCACGAGTGCTGCTATTGTTGATCACGGGCCGAAGATCTACGAGGGGCTGCATAAACCTTCGGTAGAGGAGGAGAAAGCTGCGGAGGAGAGACGTAAGGAGAAAGAGGAAGAGGAGAAGGAAGCGAAACTTTCGCCGAAGGAAAATGCTGCGAGGTTGGGTATGTATGGGCCTTTGACGAGAGAGGTGAAGTCGTGGCAGCCTGCTAGGTTGTTGTGTAAGAGGTTTGGACTTAAAGATCCGAATCCGATGCCTGATTCGGCTTCTACGTCGGGAAATCAAGGCGCTGGAACAGCCCCTAATACCAGCGCTGGGCAACAATTTGACGGTGCAGCGGGGTCAGAGGCGGACACTGTTGGTAATGACTTGATGTCTATAGCCTCTGCCTCGTTCACGCAACCGACGGGCGGTGGTAAAGGTGGTGGCAAGCGTGATTTATCGAATATAGGTCTTGGGGAGGATGAGACGCAGGGTCGGGATACGTTGACGTATGAGAGGCCTTCTGTGGATGTGTTTAAAGCTATCTTTGCTAGTGATGATGAGGAGAGCGACGACGATGATGAGAAGGAGGAGGAGGAAGCTGGTGCGGTTCAGGTGCCTGGGGCGGGAGCGAAGGCGATTGAGGAGAAAGATTGGAAGAAGGAAGAAGGGGTGAAAGACGCTGTGCCAGCGGCGATTAACACTGAAAGTGAGGTCGTCGACCCAAGCACTTTCAAGCCTACTTTTGTTCCACGAGAGGCACGAAAGACGATAGGGACGGGGGTGGGTGATACCGGCGCGAAGGAGAAGAAAAAGAAGAAGGAGAAGAGGAAGGTGCTTGTTTCGTTTGCTATGGATGAAGGTGGTGAGGGATGGGGTGATGGTGAAGGGGAGGGAGGTGAAGGTGCTAGGGATAATGTTGAGAAACCTAAGAAGAAGCGGAAGAAGGATAAGGATAGGGAGAAGGACAAGGACAAGGACAAGGACAGAACGAAGAGGCGCGAGTCCAAGAAAAACAAGGAAGATGAGGACGATGATATGTGGGTCGAGAAACCTGTTCCTGCTAGTGTTCGGCACCTTGACCGTGATGTTGAAATGGCACCGGTATCTACAGACGCTGATGTCGAAGGAGAAGACGAGTTTTCTGTTTCTGGACTGCCTAAAGGCAGGAAACGAGCGATAGATTTTATGTGAATATGTACTTTGTGTACTATACATCCACAGAATTTTTGAATAGTATCTCTCGTCATCACTCACTTTCACCTTCTACTTCCTCCTCCTCTTCATCTTCTTCCTCTGCTTCATTTTCTTCCTCGTCCTCCTCTTCTCCCTCACTATCATCAACTCCGCCCCACCCTTCTTCGTCGTCGTCGTCGTCGTCGTCGTCTTCTTCTTCCTCCATATCAACCCGCTTCCTCTTCCCATTCATACTTTCTCCACCACTCACCGCCTCTCCATCTGCCAAAGTAACACAAGTCAACCTCGTCCCTTTCGTATCATACTCTGCTACTGGTGTAATCTCTATAACCCTTTTATCATCATCCGAGGGGAGTGCGGCTAAATCGTATATGTGGATCTTGCCATCGGAAGATACAGTCGACACGATTGTTGTGGATTTTCGCGTGTTTGTTTGAGATTTTGAGTCCGTTTGAGAGGGTGAGGGTGAGGGTAGGGCGATGGAGAGTGTTTGGATCGCTTTGATTCTATGGTGTAGATTCGTTGATTAGTATATGAAATAAGAAATAAGAAATCACGAAGGAACTCACCGATTTGAATGGCCTACCATTTCAGCTATAACTCTCGGTATCTTATCTGGGTTGGTAGAAATAGTGTAAATTGATAGTTTTTTATCTTCTGCTCCTGCGAAAAGGAGTTCTTCTTCCTCGGAGGTGTTGTTGTTGTCGGCGGTGGTGGTGGTATCGCTAGCGTCTGGGTTTTTGACGCGCTTGCAGAATTTTATGTCGTGTAGACGTGAAGGGTGGTTGATGGTGTGTATGAGGACCACGTCCTAGAGGAATTTGAGGGTATGGTGTTAGAATAGGCAAGATAAGTGGAGGAGGAGATAATGAATAATGAACATACGGTTGTGTAGACTTCTATCGTAGATCCTGATTGTACGGCGAATAGCGAACCGGTCGTTGACCAACGTACGATTTCTCCCTCTGTTGAAGACGAAACATCAGAACCCGGACCACGGCCAGACGAAAACAAAAAAAAAACACTAACCTTTACCCAACTTCGTACTCGCAACACCCTTCCCGCGCATCAAATCCCACATCCTCAACGTTCTGTCCTTACCAACACTCAACGCGACCTTACCCGACGGGTGCACAGAAACCGAGTTGACGCGCCCTTTGTGGCCTCGAAGAGCGCGTAGAACGGACCAGTCACGAGCGTGGAAGATACATAGCGTTCCGTCCTCTGAGGCGGAAAGTAGATGGGAGCGGGAGGGGAATAAGAGGTGTGTAATGGATCCTGTGAATTGAATTCTTGTAAGCTCTACGGAAGGAAAGAAGGAGAAAGAGAGAACAACAACCCCTACCTTCATGATGCATCAACCCTCCAATCTCCTTCTTCCTCCTCAAATCCCAAACCTTCACAATCTCATCCGCACTCCCCGTCGCAAGCCATTTCCCCCCACTCGGAGAAGCAGCAACGGCTTTTATACAAGAAACATGCGCTGGGAACATGAATATCGGTTTTAAATCAAACTTCACTTCACCCTCTTTCTCCTCAGATAGAGAAGTAGATCCTTGTAACCCGTACAACAATTTCTCGTACGACCCCGCGATGACTTTGAACGTCCGAGGTAGAGAGGACGTTCCATCCGATGAAGATGAAGATATCCCTTCGTCGTTTTCCTGCAGAACCTTTTGTTTTCCTTTTCGTTTGGCTGAGAGATTCGAACTTGGTGTTTTATCGTCGATGTTCCGTGTGTTTGCGGTCGCGTTTGCAGCAGTAGTAGAGGTCATTTTAGATTTTTGCTCTGGCCGAGGAGAGCTTTTTGTCCTGAATTTGGTAGACTTGGTAGATTTGGTTGGTGCCGGCGCTTCGATACGAGCTTTTTTTGTGGATCCATGAGCGTGAATATCAGCATGAAGAGTTTTTCTAGATAGGCCTTGTTTTGCCATGGTGGGTGAAGCAAGGAAGTGTCTCCCGGAATAAATAAATCAGCTGGCCGCGGCGCGGGGAAGATTTCCTCGTACAAAACCTCACACAGAGGTTCAATCTTACGGTGTGTGGTGTGTTCACTTTTTCCTTCTTTCATTTTCTAGTAAGTATCACCTTGTCGGTTTAGGAATCTAAAGAGAGGCAAAAAATTTTCTTGGTAACCGCATCTGCCCCAGAGAGGCTCGAACTCTCGACCTTCCGATTGAAATCACGTAACAGTCGGACGCTGTAACCAACTCAGCCATGGGGCATACATGAGCTCGCCTACTGAGCCTTATATAGACGCGTAGCTTAGTTTCTCGGAAGTGAGCTGGAAAACTCAGCAACCTTAACCTGATCGGTGCAACCTCAGTCCACTTACCACTATCGCCTGCGCCATGACTACACAAAGGACTCAAAAATACGGTCAATCATTCATTTAGAAGAAAACTGTTAACATTTTGGCCCCACCCGCTCCCACCGCAAAGGCCGCTTTTCGCACCGCTTTTAACACCGAATCGGTGTCACGAGTACATACCTCTGCAAAATCATCTTCAACTACGAAAATTGAAAGAAAAATTCGAAAACAAGCCTCGCTTCGCCGGACATCCGGTCCGAGAGCCTACGGACCGAGGGGATCATCAGACTGTCCAAAGAGCTGCTTATAAGAGATATCTCGCCCCCATGAGCTTCAAATTTCGTATACCTCATCTTACCTTTAGGTACAGACCCACAACCCTACAAGAGTTGACCGAGAGCCAGAACCATGCCCAAAGTGTTTCCTACGATTGTGAAAGTTGAGACTTTCATCGTGTCCCAGGCTGGAGATGGAGGGGATTATCATAGACAGAAGGTACGTTCATTCGTTTATAAAGGAAACAAGGCTGATCTTCGACTTTTACTGCACAGAAAGGACATTGGATTATCGACGTGAGTTGAACAGATTTTCAAGTAGGGATACAAAAATTTCTTATGCACAACGTCTTCAGACTCCAATCAGTAACCCTATGTCAGGCTACGAACAATATCGCCATTCCCGAACGAGCTGGGGAATCGGCGTTCTAGGCTCTCTAGTCGTAGTCGTCACCGCCTCAGACGGTACACAGTAAGTTTCTTCACTCCCATATCCAACTAATCCATTAACACATGAGCAGAGGCTTCTCAACAGGCTTCGGCGGCCCCCCAGCATGCTGGCTCATCACAGAACACTTCACTAGATTTGTCGTAGGCTCCGATCCACGGGACACGAACCGTATCAGGGATCAGCTCTTCCGCGCAAGCATGTTTTACGGACGAAAGGGTATTACTCTTGCTGCTATCAGCGTCGTCGACCTCGCTATTTGGGATTTGTTGGGCAAATTGAGAGATGAGCCAGTTTACGTGCGTTCATTGCAGATCTTTTCTGTCTCTAAGCATGCGACGTTTTGATTGTAGAAACTCATCGGGGGAAGGACGAAAGACAAGATCGCGTTTTATTGTACTGGGTAAGTATTTGATCGTAGCCTGTTTAAGCTGGTGCTTATTTGGGTTTTGTTTTCAGCCCTCTCCCGACTGAAACCCGTCGAATGGGTTTCTGGGGCGCCAAAGTCCCTCTGCCGTATAGTCCACTAGACGGGTTCGACAGTATGCGCCGGAATCTTGATTTCCTCAAGGCACACCGAGAGAAAGTTGGGCCTGATTATCCTATCATGGTTGATTGCGTGAGTGATAGACTTATAGCCTTCTGATCTACCTTCATGTTGATGGTCATGTGCCTATTCACAGTATATGTCTCTTAACGTTCAATACGCTATTGAGATTGCTCAGAAGGCTATTGACGAAGGGATCAACATTAATTGGTGGGAAGAGGTGAGTACTTGCTTTCGGAGAACGGTCGTTTCCTGTGCTCAAATCAGTAAGTATAGGTTCTCCACCCGGACGACTTTGACGGCCAGAAACTCCTCAAGACTGCGTTGCCTCAGGTCAAATGGACTACAGGAGAGCACGAATACAGCCGGTATGGGTTCCGCAAGTTGATTGAAGGTCGTGCGGTCGATATTATTCAACCGGATGTAATGTGGATGGGTGGGATGACGGAGGTACGTTCAATTCGACAAGTCGTATCTTGAATGTTTGTTTTAATAATAGTGTTTCTTAGCTGCTAAAGATGAGCGCGATGGCGAGCGCATATGATATCCCGGTTGTGCCGCATGGAAGTGGACCGTAGTAAGTGGCTTTAAAACGAACTCGGAGGTTGAAGTTTACTGACCGCTATCGTTTTGTACTACAGTTCCTATCACTTCGTGATGTCCCAACCACATAGCCCGTTCTGCGAATGTAAGCCTTACAAACATCCTCCACCCGAATCGAATGGCTGTTCCGAAATACTCATTACGTCGGTTTTCTGTGCACACTCACTTGTAGACATCGCAAACTCACCCGACGGCAAGAGCATTCTTCCCGTTTTCGGCTCGCTCTTCACGAACGAACCCGTCCCCCACGGCGGATCGCTCGACATCTCCGATGAGCCTGGGTTCGGACTGATTCTGAACCCTCAGCTAACGCTGTTGCCTGCGGAGAAGTTCCTTGCGCCAAATCCAGAGAAAGGGCTTGGGAATGCTGATCAAAGTGAAGCTGAAGCAGCTGGAACCGCTTGAGAAAGGTAGTGTAATTGCGTTGATAACAGATTGTTGGCTGAAGGAAAGGATATAGACATAGATATTGGTCTGTGTGTAGTGTGTATGGTTTATTTTCGGTGATGCTAGAAGAGTGATATGTAGAGTATGGTCAATGATTAAATATGTACTCACTATAGAATGCAAAGGTCATTGCAAAAACAAGATTTGAAATGCTTCTTGAGGAATCGGAGTTATATGCGGCGCGTATTACTGAGCATGGGGAATCGCACGCCCTCGTTACATCGCTCGTTACATTCAAGTTGAACAGTTCAACGTTCAAAACTCGTCGCTGAACAACGTTGAACTCTTGCTTCTTTCCTTCCCAATTGTCCCTGCCTATGATATACGAGATGGTCATCGCGATCTTTCTTCCGCCGACTTCAACCTTCTTCAACGTGAAACGGTCTAGATTGGAATAAGAGACTAGTTGGTATGTTTTTGTCGTAATTGTAGATTGTACACTCAAATTCGATTCGGGCGGTTCCAGATACTACACTTCTTGAATTGATTTCTTCATCTGCCTCTCGAGCATAATGTCTAAAATGACGCTTTAGCCTTTCAATGGTGGTTTGAATGCCAGTATACATATACTCACTGGCGGGAAAAACCTCGAACCCTTTACATTGATGGTGAGAGAGCAAGCTGTGGTTGGGCGCTTCTCTCTCTCTCTCCCATACCAGAAGCTCTTCCATGGTGCTTGGTAGAAGTAATTCGACGATAACACCGATTTGATCATGAACGATATTTCTAGCGTCGTTGAAGAGCAAATGTCTGCCTCTGCTCCTCCGATGGTACTCTCATCTCAATACTCAACCGCTGCACCGAACGCTGTAGAGTACGTTGGCCCACGCCTTACTTGTTGCGTCAAGGAATAACGAGTGTTTGGGATATAGAGGTCTTCTCCAATGCTCAGAACTTTTCCATTAATGGTGGCACATTCAATATCAGTCTATCTCATACAGCCCACCAAGCAGCCCGTGAATCAGAACAGCCTCAACACAAACCTCCTGCTCCCACAATTTTGTCCACCCCACCTACTTCGAACCCTCTCACCAGCACAGAAAGTGAACTGTATGCTCGCTCACTACTCCCAAAACGCCAGGGGTACCTGCTTTGGATTCCAGAGCCGTATGAAGGTTCAGTATCTGCACATACAGCGAAAGGTGTGATGGTGGGCGATGTTGGGGTGGTGAATGATGATGGAGGTTTTCAATTTCTCTTCAATGTATGCCATGCACCAGATGATCCCGTCAATCACAAAGGGGTCCCCGATGGTTTTCAGCCATTTCCTCTAGAAGGATTGGAGGTTGAACGGCATCATTCGAGGTTCCCTCCTGATTCATATGTAGCAAGCTCACTAACTAAGCTCGTAGAAAACCGTCGGTGCGTCTGTTGTCTGATTGCTTGATAGTTTTCGTATTAAAACCTGTTCTGCACAGGCTGTTGAATTGTGCTCCAGAGACGAATATCCGCTCGACGTTAACATTTACATCGGCAAGATCTGAAGGTGCCGTTATTGTCCTACCTACAGGCGCAGTCCGCTTTGACGCTCGAAATCTCGCTGGCTTGCGACAGTACGCCATGCGGAATGCTTTTGAGTGGTACAAGTACGTCAACGGCCGGAGAGGATGGGAAGTGCCTAATGGTGCATTGTATCTCATCACAGGGTGTGACAAATGCACCTGCTGGGCAGCAGTATCATTCTGCGAGCATGTGGTAGACGGGAACAATTTATGCTTAGAACTGCTCAAGGTCACCGAGCGCGAAGAGAAGCAGGACGGTGCGGGGGAGAAAGTGTGTTCTAGAGTCCATGAATCGAGCGTAAGATACGTTTGGAAGGGTAGAAGCATCGTGGCAAATAGGACAGGTCCAGGAGATGAAGTGCCGCTAGCTGGGTACGGCAACAGTATTCCAGCGAGACCGCAAAATCATTGTGTCTTTTTACGGGGGTACAAGGTCGCAATCAACCCGGATAGAGCTGAAGATGGCATCATATTATCTTCTTTGGTGGACTCCTCGCCAGATATCATTCTTTCGAAGGGCACACACATCCCATTTGGCTTAGACGCAGGCGGATTTTCAGGGGTCGATGTGGGGTCAAGCTCAGTGACTGATTTGGAGGAAGCAGCGATCAGTCCCCGTGAGGAGGGGTCTCTGCCAAAAATTAGTGTACCACACACCTCAAGAAGACAACAGGTGATTTTTCTCTGTTCTCACATTTGATGCAGATCTCATGAAACAAGCAGCCCTACCATCCCTCTGACGTTGTCAACCGGTTAATGCTCTCAAAGGTATACAATGCCATATTGCCAACTACTTCATCTAAGTCAACGCTGTGCAATAGAATGCTAAAGTTTCTATTACGCATGATGATGAGTGGTGTTCAGTCTTGGATCCAGTGAGTTAAGCCTTGTTATGGTGTTGGCGA
Source organism: Omphalotus guepiniiformis (assembly GCA_028554645.1). NCBI lineage: Eukaryota > Fungi > Basidiomycota > Agaricomycetes > Agaricales > Omphalotaceae > Omphalotus > Omphalotus guepiniiformis. The sequence goes on from JAQOOI010000017.1 coordinate 549,680, forward strand.
TGTTTTGACCTATCCGTGAATTATAGGCAGCATCAGATATGCCAGGCGAGGATGATCTGCTTTGCAGAGTACTTTCTACCCACAAAGTAGCCAATGGGCCTGGTGAGTGTTATATCTTCGTAGCGATGCAAGGGTGCTAACCAGGCGGTGACTTGATGAAGACGGAGCGTTCCTACAGCCATTGAAGCTAGCGGACCCTCTTTCTACGTTTTCTGTTCGTAAACCTCTGTCACCCTCAAGTCCTCGTCTTCTTTCTCCCTCGCGATATCACGACTTGAAAGCAGTGACAACGAAAGATGTCTCGTCAATTACGCAGGAAGTCGGAATACCCAGCCACGAGCCTGAGCCTGGTGTTATGGCTAATAAGCAGAGGGCCGAGTTGTGGAGGTTGAATGAGAATATTGTGTTTAAACCCGGGGAGTGGACTGTAAGTATATTTTTTGGTGATGGATGTGGGTTGAATGATGAGCATTCGTTCCGTAGGACATGGATTTACTGGATGAGAATCGGTCGCTGATTCATACCGGTAAATTGTTCAGACAGCCTGGTGACGTGCTTGAGCGGAGGACGCTGTATGTGTTGCTGTTTGATAATTATCGTAAGTGCTATCCTTGCAGAGTGTCATTCGATCTTGATGTTTCATACTAGTCGTTATGACCAAAGTAGCTTGGCAGTGGGATGGGGTGGCGAAGTACTATGTTGATCGTCGGGTGGGTATTTAGTGCGAGCTTTTGATTGTGACAGTATACTAAGAGAAAGACATCCCCTCTTCAAAGCCTATCCCATTTGACCTTCTGACCCTCGTCAACTTCACCGATCCTCCGACTCCACGGGGCGGAAATCTCCTCCGTAGCCTCCGTGGCGAGCGGCATAACACTGACGGATCCGACCCATCCAACCCATCTCTCACAAGCTCCACCCCAAAATCCCCCCAAAGTGCCCTCATCACCGCCTCACCCTCTGAACGCAACGACAGCGGAACAGACACCTCTTACCCGGACTCACGCTTGGTCTACCCTTGCACGATCCATCACAACGGGCGCATAAGCGAGAATTACATCTTATACGCCAAGTCAGCGGCTGTGAGGACCGAGTGGAAGGAGAAGTTGGAGGAGGCTGTTGGGTTGAGGGAGGTTGTTCAGGAGAGTAATAAGGTGTTTGAGGTTGAGACTTTGAGTGCGGATACGTTTGTTGTTCCTTTGCCTTCGGTTGGTGGGGGTGGGAAAGGGGATGGTAGCGGGGGAGGTGGAAATGCGTGGAGTGGGGAGATTTCTTTCACGGGGATATTTAGTGAGTTGATGATTGAGCTGTGTTGGGCTGTTGTTGACGTTGTGATTATGTAGAAATGCCGGATGGGAGAGGTCTTGTGGCTATTGGATGCTCTGAGGGTGTTTGGATTGGGTTCAGGTTGGTATTTTTGGGAGTGTGATGTTTCGTCTGATATGGTTAGCTAATTTGACGTTCTTATTGTGTAGGCATGATTCCCGCTGTGAGTATTCATATACTTTGCTTCTAGGTGGTTGTTTGAGAGATTTTTTCGCTTCTAGCCATGTGTCGTATGTTACATCTAAAGATGGTAACACAATGTGCGATGTTGGAAGATTTTGGGATCTTTCTCGTCTTGGCTAACAAGGTGCGCTTCATTTAGCATTGAGGTTATAACGTGTAAAGTTGTTAATGCGAAGCTGATTATAGTCTCTGTTCGCGTACCACATTGAAGCCCTTGTGAGCTCGTCCACAAGCATGGATTCATCTCAGACACCACAGAAGCTGAGCGGGAACAAGGACGATGTGCATTTTTTCAGCGTCGGGTCGCTTCACAACCGAACATTAATTATCTATATGAAAAAGAAAGGCGTAAGGATCACTTCTTTTCGGTGTTGTCGAATTTGTTTCAACTTTTTGGGTTGTTTGTCCGTTTAGCTAGACAGCATATTCCACGTCGTCGAGCCCGTCATTGACAAAATTAACGAACGTTCCAAAGCCCCTGCGGGACTGGGATCCAGATTCGGATTCAGGCCCCCCAAGTCGGACTGGTTCAGAGGTTACAGAGAATTTCTTCTACCGTACGAGTCATATGACCTAATTTTCCTCGAATCGAATATTGCGATACTTTGTGCGGAGGGATTTTACATTCTGGATTTGATGGAGTGAGTTTTTGGTGTTTTGTAATGTGGCGGTTGTAGGTTGACTGACGTTGGTGGTTGTTAGTTTACAGAGTGTGACTATACCTCAGAGAGAAGATCCGAGGCATGCACCGTTGGCGAAGCGATGGGAATCGTGTCGGCCGTTGGGGATGTTTAGGTCGACTGATGAAGAGTTTTTGCTTTGTTATACGGGTATGTTAAGGTTCTTTCCTTCGACAGAATTCATTCCTTACAGCTGCCTTTTCACGTAGAATTCGGACTCTACGTCAACAAACATGGCGACCCCAGCCGAGCAACAGGATCCATCGAATGGGAAGGTACCGCCGAACGGGTCGCTCTCCACCCACCATACATCCTCCTCTTCGACACGCGCTTTATTGAAGTCCGACACGTCCGAACCGGCCGCCTAGCTCAGATCATCCCAGGGCACGACGTGCGGTGCCTCTGGGACGGCCGTGGGGCGAGCCTTCCACCTGTACTGACGTCAGGTCCAGACGACTCTGACGAGCGCATGATACAGAAAGCCCGCGTGCACGGAGTGATGAACGGGGTCAATATGCAGAGAGGTGTTGGTCTTGTTGCGCAACATGTGTTTGAGCTTATACCGACGATTCCTTTGTATTTGCCTGAATCGCTTGCTTCGCCGTCGACGGTGACGTAATTCCCGGCAGTGTTGGAAGGGCAGCGCCCAGGTGCCTAATGGCAGGACGATGACCTGGTGGATTTCCATTTGAGGGTCACGCGCACTCAAAAACAGAGAAAGGGAAAAACAGAGAGCCAAGGGCCTAGCGGGGGTTGTTGAGCGGAGGAGATCAGTAGGGTATCTCACTGAAGGGAAACGCTCTCTCTGAAGACGACAGCTGAGCGAGTTGCACTCCACATGCCATGTTTTATTGTTCAACCCGGACTTCTTCGAAATTCGCCACTTGGGAACTGGAAAACTGGCACAATTTTTGCTCGGGAATAACCTGCGCTGTATTTCAGACAGGCATGGAAGTGTGCAAGGAAGTCAGGTGCACGTCGATAAGGCCCAGCCCAAGTTCGGGATTCATTATCGAGATCTTGGTCTCCTTCCGAAAGTGTCTTGTCCGTGAAGCAGATGATCTTGACGATTCATCGTTTTAGTCCTAGAGCTCAGTATATTCTCGAGCTCAACAATTGCTGTCAGTTACATTTTGGTGAGATATATCAAACGGTGCTTGAGGGCGATGCGACTTGAGGAGTTATGAAATGGGTGCAATTAGATTGTCTCACATAGATTATTGGCTGAAGGAAAGATAGACTGAAAGATGTTGTTTTATATCAAGGATGACCCTATTATTGACCCCCAATATCTACCGTCTCCTATTTGCGAGTACAGATTTCTGTATTTCTTGTAGTCCCAAATTCTCAAGACCATCTGCTTCGCGACTAGACTGTATTTGGAAGAAGTCCAATCTGCTCTATAATGACTCCCGATTCCGCATTTACGCCCATGGTGACGTGCACGCAAGCTTGATTTGCAACCTCGTGCATACGGTTTGTGCTAACGCCATGCCCATCCGAAATGCAACGCACACAGTTCCCGAGCAAGATCTGCTCCAGTCTCCCGGTCTCCAACTGGCGAATTTCAATGAAGTCCGCATTAATGAGCAGGATGTATGGCATATGGAGCGCGACTCGGTCAGCTATGCTTTCCCATTCAACTACATCTTCAGCGAGGGGGATTCCTTGCTTGTCGACATACATACCAAACCCTGAAACAGTTCAGTGTACTGACAGGCAATTCAGAGAGCTTTCGAACTCACTATCATAGCAGAGCAGAAACTTCTCATCATCTGTACTGAACATGCCCAAGGGACGACAGGATCTACAGCGTTTAGCAAGCTCCGCATGTTGATGCTCTTCCCGTAAGCGCGGAAAAGTGACACTCTTGAAGCTAAAAACGTATAGAAAATATTTAATAGTAAGTAATGGATTCTATCACTTACTCGTTCAAATCCAAAATCTCAAAACCTCTTGTACACATGATAGCAAGCTTCATGTTCAAGAAGACGAGGTCAAAAGATTCTACATTTGGCAGGGAAAAATCCTTCAGAAACAGTAGTTTAGCCCTTCAACCACATAGCAACGTTATTCAAGTCATAGGCATACCCGGTAGATCCGGAACCACTCAGACTTCGAACGAAATAATCTGAATTGAGGCTTGCCGCCTTGCGCCTTGTTCACTTCCATTACACGGCACACGCTATCTGACTAAAAATGAAATGTGAAATGGCAGATTCCACAAAACCAGTCGACTTACTCCTTTCTGTCTCATATAAACTACAAGAGTTCGAGAACCAACTTTACCCACACGAAAGAAATTTGCATCCCTGTTTCTGTTGAGTCTAACTGGACCTTCAACAGGGCAGAAAGTAGGAGGTAATGGTACAAGGAATTCAATATCATAGGTGAATATAGTCTGTAAGGCTGAAAATGAGCAACCAGCAAAGAACATGACTGAATTTTTCATACTTTATCAGCCAGCACAACAAAGATACCAAAATCATCCAACACAGCACACTGAGTTACTGACTTCAGGTTCAATATATGCTGCAACGCTGAAAGCACATGTGAACAACATAGTCTTGAATGGAGTGAAGCTCAGAACACACTTTTAGAGCTGTCCCCGTCAGTCCTGACCCCACCAATCCAGACACCGTCGTCACTGCCAAAGGCAATGAATTCCTCACCATTACCAGCAACTAAACTGCAACATTAGCAATTCAAGGATTGGTACGTGGAGAACAGTGTACTGAAAGGAACAGAGCACGAGACCCTTATTGGCATCTGACTCTGAAGACTTCTTAATGCAAATATCCGAAGGGGACTTTTTGCCTTGATGCTTTTGCATTTGGCAATTGCCTGTCCTGTTTTCTTTGTCCACTCTATTTGTTCTTGAGCCGTCTCCACAAAGAAGTGATGCCTGTAACCTGGCCGGCCGCTTCGAATCAGAGTGAAGTGGTATGGAGCGTGAGGACTTGTATCGCTCAAGGTAAGCAGTTCAAGGGGTAACTGCGATGTTGAAAAATCTAGTTTCAGCTCACTTCATTCATATTCAGTAGTACCATGCTTACACGGTGAACCTCATGATACTCCGTAGTACTATTCGTTACTTGTGCCCTTGTCAAGACCACTTCTGGAAGTGTTAGATTTAGTTGATATTTAAAACATAGAAGTACGCACGACAGTCGTTAAACAGGAAGACGTGGCACTCGCTCTGTCTTAACACCATACAAGCAATTTCAACAACATTCCAAAAAAGCTTCCCTGAATGGATGGGCGCAGACCGTAGATCCATATGCTATGATACATATTCAGTTTCCAAGCTCGCGGTGTGTAGACATGACATACAATCTGCTCTCCCGGGGGAAATACAATTTTCAGTTTCTGACTGGGTATCTTAATGACCCGCGAAGTTGATGAGACACCGTTTGTTGTTGTCTGGTCGTTAGGCCGCAAAATAGAAGCCAGATGAAGGTCTGACGGTGACAGGGTGTCACGGAGAGGAAGCGCATCAATAGGGTCCGCTGAATTCGATGGCAGTAGGAACGCACAGTCTTCATAGAATCATCACGGTTAGCGCCGCTGCGTTGACATGAAATACTACGCTCACCAGACTCGACAACCACTTTGTCGGTAAGTACACTGCCAATAAGATCTTCATCCTCTGGCATCGCTGATGCTTCCTAACTATAGATCAATACAAAGTATCAATGTCAAAGCCCAACTCACCGGTTCCAGGAGCGAGCTACACTCATCGTCATGCGTGACAACTCCGGCCTTCTATTGTGCAGCATCGACTTAGAAGAAACAGCCAAACAATGGGTACCTCGCATACCTTCGAGAGCAAAAATCGGTTGACAACATCAGAGGAATGGTATGGTTTCTTTCAAACGAATTAGATCAAGTATCCATGTAAGAAAAAGAAATCCTACTTTATGTCTTTGTCGCCTTTCATGGATATATTGCATACTAACAGAGATATGGGATGGAGACGATGCACGACCACTGGTCTCTGTGTCCATCTCCGAGCCTGGAATCGACCCCTCATCAAGTCCTGGAAACCCTCCCGCGTCCAAACCAAATGGGATGTGCGTGCCCTTCGAAAAGATCGTATCTGGTGAGGAATCCACCACTGAAGATAGTAAAACATCATTCTCTGCTCCACCAGCGTTGATCGCGATCTTATACCCTCGGAAAAAGACGCAATGATTTTGTTTTCTTGCTGAAATACTGCTACCGTACCCAGCTGGACCTGCCCTGCTTGCCACGATACTTCTGCCCTTCCACTTATACCCCACGCTCGATCCCTGAACTTTTGCAGAAACATTCGCATCTGCACCATCGTGAGTGACGGAGAGTAGCTCTAAGGATGTATTGTTCCCGTCTACTATAGGCTGACAGAATGTCACTGCTGCCCAACAATTGCACTTGTCGCACCCTGTGACGAGATACAATGCATCATTAGGCATCTCCCATCCTTTCCGGCCATTAACATATTTGTACCACTCAGATGCATTGCGTATAGCGTACTGTCGTAGGCCAGCGAGATTTCGAGCGTCGAAGCGGACTGCGCCTGTGGGTAAGACAATAATGGCACCTTCAGACATTGCCGATGTAAACGTTGACGTCGATCGAGCGGCCGAATTGAACAGCCTGTGCGGAACACAACTTCTAAGATGAGAATTACGGACCGGGAACAACAGAGAACTACGCACGGGATGTTTTCTACGCGCTCAGTCTGCGAACTTGCTACATACGAGTCGGGGGGGAACCTTAGATGCTGCCGTTCAACGTCCAAACTCTTTAAGGGAAATGGTTTAAAACCATCGGGAACCCCATCGCTATTGAGAGGACTATCTGATGAATGACACACGTTGAAGAGGTATCGAAAACCTCCGTCATTCACCACACCGACATCGCCCACCATTACTCCCTCTGCTAGATGTGCAGTTGTTGGTCCTTCGTAAGGCTCCGGAAGCCAAAGAGGGAATCCCTGGCGTTTCGGGAGCAGTAGGCGAGCATAGGTTTCGCTATCTGTACCAGTAAGAACATTCGAATTGGGTACAGTGGAAAGGAAGGTGCGAGCTGGAGGGTTGCATTGAGGTTGGTCCGATGGGCTGTGGAATGCTTGATGGTGGGTTGTAGAGAATTGACTGATATTGAATGTACCACCGCTAACGCAGACATTCTGAGCATTTGAAAAGACCCGAATATCTATGTACTCGTCATTCCAACCGACAACGCAGATAAAACGTCAACGTACTCTATAGGGTTCGCTGCCGCCGCTGAAGAATCAGATGGAATTGCCGTCGAAGCAGCTGAGGGAGGCACCACTTCAGCTATTTGTTCTTTCGCGACGCTAGAGGTATGGGTCATAATCAGTCTTCAGTATTGTCGTCGAAAGCACCATGAGAGAGGTTCTAGTATAGATTCAAGAGTGACAGGAGAAGCGCCCAATCGTCACATCTCACTGCTCTGTCAATGATAACGAGATTGAAGTTCTGCGAACCATGCTGTCAAACTGGAAGCAAAAATATACTTGAATATGATATAATTTGTTCGTGATGACTCAAGACTGAATTCAGACCACCGTTCGGACTAGGGGAAGCTGTAGTCGTCCCCAGGGATCGTGTATCCAGATTTTTGGAACCGCCATATGTGAGTTTACAATTCCTGCAACCAGACCAACCAAAAAGTACCAGATTTTATCGAGACTTGGCCCTTTTGGATGGGTGCAATTCTCTCATGGATGGTCAAAGTTCCACTTTCATTCTACGACACGTTTCAAGAAGTTGAAGTTAAGAAAAAGACAGCGACAATGAGGCTGTATGCGTTTTGGCTAAATACTAGCGCAGGTGATATTCTAATAACCGGCTCCCTCAGTCTGCCTCAGTTTGCCCCGGCCCGAGGGCTAAGCCTAGTATATGGTTGATCGTTATATCCTTCCAGTTGCACAAAATTGTACTAGGATGGACGTAAATAGCAATACAGATATTCAATCATTGCCAGTCGTACTCTAGAGTAGTGCCACATTTACTTATACTTCGATAAAGGACTTCAAACTGCACAGACCAAAGTGTGCATACTCAAGAACTGTCGGAAGTTACATCGTAGTGAGATATACTAAATGAAATTAATTGAGACCGCCGTGGGTTCTTTGATATCTACGTCGCGGAAGAGGGATTTTTGATGAATATATTGTCGCCCTTGATATTGAGGAAAGAATACTAAATAAATGGAACAAAATCAGAACGCCAAATCAGAATCGACGATGAAATCGTATACACTACCTCTGCAAGATAGGCCGATTCGTCATGGTGATAGTTCAAATAGACAAGATTGGGCTGCAAATCGGAAAACATCAGACGAAACGTCGAAACATATGTACGCCACAATCAGCGCGCGCAACAACCACAACAACCAACAACCCACCTCCGTCCAAAACGGCCTCAATCCCGCCGCTTCCAAAGTCTCCCACCATTTCAGGAACCTATCAAACTGATTATTCCAAGCGTGGATTTCAAGTTGCATCTGCCCGAAAGGAAGAGGCTTCCCTCGCTCGATATATGACTTTACGAGCGTGGTGAGCGTTTCGAATTCCCAAGTCTCAATATCGATCTTGAGAAGATCTATATGTGTGTGGCCTAACGAAAGCGCTCCGAGTCAGCGAAAGAAAGAAAGAACAGAAAAAGTTGATATAAATCACCGCTGGAAACTGTCAAAGTCAAGACGTGATCAGCGGTGATAATCTACATACCATTCATGCGCATAAGGGATTGAAGTGTATACATCTCGGGGTCGCTGTCGCCTGATGCTGGGTGATCCGAGCCCGCTAGACCGTAAGGGTAGAAGTGCGTGCGTGATTTTGAGAAACTTTCAATCTCAGGACCGAATGAGTTCACAGAGAAGTCGTAGCCCCATAGCTGACAGTGGCGAGTTTCAGAGAGGAGCTGGGCTTCGAAGGAGGATTCGCCGTTGATACCTAAACAACAAAGATTGAATGAGCGCGGTGTTGATGCCGAACACGCTGGTAGTTACCGAAGGAGTAGACGATACAGTCTTTTTTGTCCCGCAAGCGTGATAACCCGCATACCCATTTCCCGCCATCGCCCATGGCACCAATGCGCCGAACCTCATGAGGACAGTTGTATGCGGCAGGGAAGAAGTCCCCTAAAGATATCGTCAGTTGAACACAGTGGTCTGGTAGATCCATTAATTGTACACGGACAGACAGTATACGCTGGCCAAGGGGATTTATCCTCAGGGTACCTAAAAGAAAGAGTAAATTATTGAAAATCATGCTCAGAAGGCGTCAAATCGACTTACATTTGTACATCCTGTGGAGTCGGTCCAAATTTGCGAATAGCGCCCTTTCGGTCCTGAAGAACGCCTGCATATATCGCGTCTGATTCAGCCAAACGCTCTGCAAGCTCGCCAGTAGATATTTGGCGAAAATACGATGATGTCAAGGACGGTCGGTAATCCGAAGGTAAGAGGAGCAGGGCAGTCGCTAATAGAGTTAACGCGACGAATGTAACATAGCGAGGATGACGCCGCCATACGGGAATAAGAGCCATGACTGGAGAAACCTCAGGGAGCTGTTCCAAGAACGAGTTTTCCTCAAGTTGGTTTCCTGGCGGTCAGAGGTAATATTTGAAGATGTGGAGAGAGTCTAAGTGTGAAGAGTTCCTGAAGGGGTGAGAGCATTGATACGAGATTTTGATTCTACGTTCGGCCTGAAAGCAACACCGGGGATGTTTGCCGCTGAATGATTATTGATTCCCTAGTTCATCACCCGATGGCCGTACTACTACTCATTTCATCTTCGGAGAACATTGAACTGTAGACAGGTAGACAGGAAATCAATCAATTTGAGATTTGAGGGTGAGATCGACAGTTACAGAGTGTCCCTTTGACACGGTAAGCGACGACGCCGACGAGCGTCCATTTAGAGAACGTGATAAACACGTGCCTCTATTTACTTCCATCGTCGTCGGCTTCACGAACCAAGCAAAGTCTAAAAAAGGTAGCACGCTTTATTGTTTCATTCTTATTGTCTTCGCGTCTCAATTCAGGGACCGTCTTTTTATTGTTCTTTATCGTCCTTTTGTTCGCATGGCTGCTTATATGGACTGACAATATCGCGTGAAGACTTCCCTCCTCGGCGAAGTTGGCTAGTCATTTTGGTCTTCTGAGCAATCCTCGTTCCCGTCCATGTCATTCGGCATATCTGCCATGTCGCCATGTCTTCTTTCTTTTTGTCTGACTCGTTAGGTCTTTACTGGTTTATTGTTAAATAACCTCTTCTCAGGAATATGATTCTGGAAGGTTTGCTATCTTTTGCAATTTCCATTTGCTTCAGCGAGATAGGCTAGGGTTCGTGTTTCTTTTGCTATTTAATCGAACAGGATGAATGCGAATTGTTCTTCACTGTCGTCGATTTCTTCCTTTGTCTCTTGTATTCAACAACTCCTCTCTTGACTATGTTCAACAAATCTTCAAAGAAATCTTCTTCCGCCCCAGCTCCCCAACAGCTTCCTCCGAGTATCGCTCACGAAGTGATGCTCATGCAATTCATGGGTGGAGGTTCGCTAGAAAAACACGCGAAGCGCGTTATGGAGCAACAAGCCCGCGAGATGGCCCCTGCTGGGCATCCACACGCACACAGATCTAGTTCATCTCGCGATCACTCTGGCCAAGGGAGAAGAAAGAGTAGGCAGGGTGGCAAAGGAGATCCTTTACCTATCGGCAAACCCTTCAGAGACGAGCACGGGAACATGTGGTGGGACGAAGATGAACCTTTAGAGTTCAAAGGTTTACTAGCTTCCACTCACGCTACGGAGTCGATGTCACCGATATCGACGACATTTTCTACATCATCCGATTATCCTCAGAGACACCGCGTTATGGCGCCTGTTTCGGATACTGCTTATCCGGACCGTTATGCTGCGTACCCGCACCCGCATCATATACCCACACCACCGAGGGATATTCCGCATTCGCATTCTGAGATCAGACGGTCTAGGCAGCACTCCGCATCTCATGCTCATCATCCTGGTGGGTTTGAGGATTCATTTATGCCTCCTCCCACCGTCTCTCCGACACCGCTTTCCCATGCGTGCGCCGTAGCTGGTGTTGTACCTCCGCCTAACGACATGAGGATTAAGAAGACGGGGATGAACTTGAGAGGTAGAGCAAGAGCTTTATTCGGCGGACATTGATTTCGATTCATTGCGATGTTCTCGCCGTCATTCACATCTTATATTTATTCCTACTCCCTTACATCTGAGCTTGTATTCTATATACGTTTCGATCTTCACTGGCCTTGCATCTATTTCTCTTCACTTTTTTTGTATCATTGCATATCGATATATACACTGCAACACTAAAATTATGGTAGATTGTCCCGAAACATGCTTGATTGTATCTAGCAAACGAATGAAATAACAAGCGAGCGTAAAGTGGCGATAAAGATTCTATTCCTGAGATATATAAAAAGTCCGATAGCAGCCGTATTATAATGATATACAAGATTCACAGTAAAATGAAAGCGTAGTTTATGGTCGTGCTGGAAGACGTCAGTCAGCTTCATCACAATACGAGAAACGGGTTGATAGAAAGACTCACCAAGTTCTTCCCGACGGTAGAACCAGAAGTATCCAGCAACGATGATCAGTTGACAAACAAGCGCCACCCAGAAGTAGGGCTCCGCTATTGGGCTCCCTATTATCACAACCAAGTAAGAACTTATTATTCATAAAAAGAATCTGTTAGACTGAACGAACCTGCTAAACCTTCGGAAGGATTCCATGTGCCAGCGTCGGGGAAAACAGATCCAGGACCTATTCCGTCCGGAGATGTCGCACGAGCAAGCATTACAATTGCAGCCCCGACAATCTGTGAGAATGCGAGAGTGACAGTGACGTGAAGTCGAGAGAGCGTTTGAAGTAGAATCAGCCCAAGGCCGACACCCTGAACGGAATCTAGTACGCCGAGCCAGAGCCAAAGCCCGAGAGCAAGGTAAGGACCACCTCTTCCAGCCCAAGGCACGTAGGTCGCGATGTTGGATGTACCCCACAACATCTACGAGACGTCAAAGTAAGAGAGCCATTCTGAGTGGTACAGCATGTATAGTACTTACCTGACACCATCTCGGGGCACCAAGACCCACGGCAAAGACAGGAAGCAGCCATGTGTGAGTTTTACTGAAGTGTGTCAGCACGGCCAGCACAAGAGCCCAGACACCAACAAAGAACGCGATGATGAGCAACAAGGTTTGCCACGCAGGCACGTCCTGACTCCACAAGAAAGTCCAGTTCAGACCGTATGGCTATTGAAGGTTATTCAGAATCTAGCAACATGTGCAAGAAAAAAAACACATACACCGCTGAGCCAGTAGTCACGCAGTACCTCGGCCACCAGGAACCAAATCACTAGCCTTCTACGGAAGAGCGTCCGGTAGAAATTGGGAACCTTGGGAGGTGTTTGACGGTAGTACTCTGCACAGAGAGAGATGAGAATCACGAGCACACCAATGAACATTCTATGTACTCTGGTAGGCCATAAAGCATGAGGTATGCAAACAGCCAACTCATCAAAGCCAAAGGCCACACAATCAAACATATCCACCACGGTGGAGTGTAGCTGTCAGTTTCTCCGTTCAGTTTGAAGCCCCAATACCAAAGAGCGGCAACCCATAGTTGTTGAGAGCCCTGGACGATACAGGCCCGCAGCATCCAAACTTCAGTGGCAGCACCCTAGAATCAAACTCAGGTGAGGATCACAGTGAGAGCTGTTAATGTGTCTACATACCGCTTCTTCACCAAAGTTCAGACCGAAAAACAAGAACGCAGCAGCAGAAGCAACGGCGTACGACCATGTGGCGACATTAGACAAAATTCTGTGTGCTGGATGAAGAGCAGTCGCGACAGAAGGCAAACCAATCAGGAAGAAGGCAATGCCGAAGAAAACCCAAGGCGCAGAGAGAACGTATACAGATGGCTTGAAACGGAACAGAGGGTACCAAACAGCGGATGCGGCCAAAAATACACCACCAATGATGTACAGCTGCACACTGCTCGCCCAATTTCGTCCGGTCAAAAGAGTCATCTGGAAACTGGTAGCACACAACATCTAGATAATACCAGAAGTTACACTCAGTCGGTGGCACGAAAGAACAAGAACTTACCTGTCCAAGAGCAATGACAATTGTGTATAGAGGCCAGCCGCCTACTTCACGAGCCATGATGATTTGCAAGCGAGTCAAACGAGTTTCCTCAGGTGGACCGCCGCCAAGGGGTGCTTCATAATCAGAGGCTGCAAAGCCTTCCCCGCTCGGAGCTATGGTGTCTGGTTAGCAGGGGCTTGTAGAACAAGAAACAAGTTCAGCATACAGTTGGGACGGGAATATATAGAAGCCTCGGGAGTTCCCCAGGTAGAATCGCGATGGGAGTGAATACTTGAGGCAGCTGTCGTGAGTTTGTCCTTTTTGACCTTTCCAAAGAACGCCTCTTCACTTTTGATGAGGTACTTCTCGATTGATAACTCGTGTTCGGAATTCTTAGCATTCAGGCTCTGCAGTTTTTGCACAAAGTCTGCCGTGACGCCTCCATCAGCATCGGTGAACTAAACGAAGATTTAGTGTACGTTCAACATAGTTACAACTGCCAGTGACTCACCGAAGCCATTGCCTTGTTGAGGACAGAGTTAGACTTTTCATCGGCGAGGTCAGCGAGAGATGAAGCAGAAGACATCCGAGAATGCATGCTGAAGGGACGACTCGGTCTGGCGAGGTTACCGTCCAGGAAAGGATCAGGTACATTTTTCTTGTCTTTAGCAATGGTACGATTTGCCCTTGATAGGAAATCGTCATAATCAACATTGACGGATTCCGAGCTTCCATGCGAGTTGATGCTGTCTTCGGCATTGGCAGGGAAATACGAATCTCTGGGTGCATCAGGATGAAGGAAGGGCGAGCGACTGCTGGGAGTAACACCATCCGGAGTAAGAGTATCGGTAGAAGCACCGAACCGTGGGTTAGACATTGGCCCATCTCCTGCGATACTGCTGCGACTATCCCATTCAGGTTGCGAAGGCATACTTTGGTTGACAGGATTCCAGTCGTCAGTTTCCTGCATCGGACGGACACCTCCGCCGTCACAGTCGGATGTTCTCCAAGCATCGGCACCAGCAAGATCTCGACTCATCGTGATACTGCGCTTATGGAAATCTTCAGTGCGCTGACGCCATTCCACAACAGGGAAACGTTGCACTGCGGAACGAGCTCTCAGGACTGCACGTTCCTCTTCAGTTGACTTGAGAGCCATCTTGATTGTCTTGGTCAACTGAGATAACATATGTGCGGTCGAGCTCGATTCAACAGGGAACCACTGCAGTTATGAATATTAGTGAGTGTGTGGCAAAGAGGCATTATTTCTTACCCAACCAGGCATCAAACCGAGACCGCCAAGACGACTACCCACACCAAGAGCACCTTTTCTACCGAACTCGACAGCGACCAAACCGAAAGGTTCATCACGAGAAGGAATTAGGGCAAAGTCTGCACCACTGAACAAGTATGGAGGAAGAGCGGTGAACTCAGGCTTGGAGTAAACACGATCGGGGTAAAGCTCCATAAGGCGTGCAAGTTTCTCAGCAGCAAACCGACCATACAAATCGATCACAGGACCGACAGTGATTAGCTGAATAGATGGGCGCTTCTCAAGCCTGCAGAACATTAGGACTGACATTCAAGACAGAGAAAATAATGAATAGACTTACAAGGTAGGCATGACATCGGCGATCAAATCGACACCCTTCTGCTTAGACCAACGTCCAACAAACACGAACAAGTCAGAGTTGGGATCCTGTTTGATACCAGCCCATTCCTGCGCTTGACGCTTCATCTCGGGACGAGCAGCCTCTGCGGTCTCATCGATCTGAATGTTCTTGGTGTCCATAGCGACCTCGTCAAGTGCAGCGATATCGGTAGGATCAGGGTTGGGAAGTGAATCAACATGCTTGAGGGTCCAAAGGGCGGGATAACGAGCCCAACTACGTTTTCCGTACTTGTCAGATACACCAGCTACACCGATACTCTTCTGATGAACGCTGATGAAGGACGCAGCAGCGTGTAGCAAGTTGAAGGTGTTACCGAATTGGACATATTTCGTGCAGTGTTCTTTGCTAAGGTTAAACGCCGAACAAACTTCCTTCATTTCCTCCTTCGTACGCAGCGGCCAAAGACCCTGGAATTCAGCGTTGTGCAATGAAAGACATACGGGAAGCACTTTAGGAAGGAGATAGATAGGGGCAAGGGCGCCGTGGTAATCATTGATGTGGTAGATGTCGATAAGGGGGAAGCGGCGAACAGTGGCAGCAATAGCTTGGTTCCAGGTAGAATAGAAAATGGCGGAGCTGAGATCGTCCATGCGTGCAGGGTAGGGATCCGACTTGGTCTGCGCACGGAAAACGGGGCTGTCGAGGATGACGTAGGTGATGTTGTCCAGAACGTGAGTTTCAACTTCAATGAGATATGGTTCACCAAATATGATGACTTCGATGGGCTCAGCAGGGTCACCTGCGGGGTACTCTATATCCTTCACTTTCGGTATGACCCAGATAAGGTCGACATCGGTCATCGCTTTACCCATCAAACTGGACATGACACCAAGACCACCGATCTTGACCTTCAACTTCCAATCGATAATCTCGTACTCCAGCGTAGCAATGAGAACTTTTCTCCGCTTGTTCTTGTCCTCGGGCCAACCAATGATATCTGCATTGTGCTTGTGGTGGTGACCAAAGAACTTCTCGGAAGCGGGCTCTTTGTCCTTCAGATCGGTCGAGGACTTGCCGAATACGCCAATGATAGGGAAATAGTTGGTGTGTGATTTGGCCTTGACACCATACTGGTTGTATTTAATACCGTAGAAAGACCACATGAAAATGAGGACCGCGAGAGTACCGGTAATGAGAGGAATCGACACGAGTAGCGCGTACATGATGGCTCCGACTGAACTCTGACCCCGAGGTTCGAGAGTCCAGGTCATGGTGGCATCATCGATGAGAATCGACCAAGAAAGATGGGGATGAGGAGGGGCCGACATATTGACATAGTTGGGCGACTGTGTGTTTGGCGGCAGTCGGTCAAGAACACCATCACCGTCGACGTCGCCATAATAGTAATTATCAAATCCGAAGACATTGAGCTGAACATAGCTAGGCCATGTGTCCATGATCTTGAGCTCCCATTTCCCGTCTGAATTCAGCGTGAACTCGCTGTCAGCACCCTTATTGTTTCCCCATTCATTAAATTCGCCACGAGCGAGGAAGCGAGGAACTCTGCGAGGCTTTCCCGAATAGCCATAGTCGGCGTGAACCACTGAAGAAGCTTCCAGTGTAGCCTCACTCCAATCTGAAGAAATGAGATTCAACGACAAATACAAGGACTCCAATGAAGACACCCACATTGCATAATGACATGGTCACCATCCCAGAACATATCCGAGTCGGAAAAGAACGAAGTATTGAGTGTCGTAGTATCTTCCCAATTGGTCCAGTTCGTCCAATTCTGACCATAGTTCAAGGAGTAGCGGAACATATCAGCACCGTAGGCACTGTGCGTGAACTGGTATTGGTTGTTCGAAGAGGTAATCGCCGAGTTATTATAGTCGTTCTCCGGAAATACCATGACGTTCCCAGACGTGCCCTTTCTCACCAAAAGATGGTCGGTGGCCTAATGACCTGAATAAGCATTGAACATACACTAGAAAGGATCTGTGCTCACTCCTGTACTATTGCCATTGGTAGCAGAAGGGTTGGTTACCGTAATTGTCAAGATACCATCCGGGAAATTAGTCAAAGTCGCGTTCCATACCCACTGCGTCCTCGAGACACCTTGCACACTTCCCGTCGCATCATTCGTGAAGGACGAGCACTTGACGTTCGTGACAGAGGGAGTCGAACCATGACCTGAGCTCGACATGTTCAGCGAAATGCTGTTAGTGACACTATCACAGTCCATGATGGTGCTGAACTCCAGGGCAATATCGAGCGTCGTAGCGTTAGCATCTCCGTCATTGACCGGTACTCGCGCGTCGTGGCCCGGAGTAAAGGCCGTCAATGCAGGAGGAGGAGGGGTCCACTGGTCGGAGGGTACTAGAGCCTTAAAGCCGTAGGGTTCCATAGTGACCTTGTTCAGACAACCGAACCAAGGCGACTCGCTATTGTTGTAGTACGACGACAAAGAATCCTCGAGCGTATAGTTCTCATAGGGGTAGAACAAGTTCCTCACCGTCGTTCCAGACTGGAACGGCGAAGATATCCACAAACTCTCTTTACAGTCATACGTCCAAGTCTTGGTGTTGTTTTCGTTGGTGTAAAGCATCCAGATCTTGTCCGTGTATGTGCCATTGAGAGTCTGAACACCCGACATGCCAGAACGGGAGATAGACCATAAACCCATCTCCGTTGCAGTTCCGTTAGAGCCGGCACGGTAGATATCATATGTCCAATTGCCTTGCTGAACGAGACTGAACCCGTCCTGGAGAGCGGCATAGGTCGCACGGAGGTGATTGTACTGCGCGAATAGGCGACGTGAATCTGAAGTAGGGTCGAAATGATCAAGCGCGTTCTTGTCATCCATACATCCGAGCGCAGCTTGGTTGAGAGGCATATTGTAGTATTGTTCTGAGCCCAGCTTGTAGCAACCGTGACGTTTCCAGGCTTGACTGGCAATCATCGCTTGTCGTCTATAGATGTATTTAAATGACAAAATTCCCAGTTTGTCGAAGAACTGTTGCTCACCCGTAGAGATAGTTGTTTGCCGTATTATCATAGATATAGCTGGCTTGCTCTTCACCATAATAGTACTATAGACCAACTCAGTCCTGAAAACAGCGCAGGAGCACAGGGGAGACGTACCAAAACCATACCAGGCATAACCAGCGAAGTGATGAATGTACCCAGTGCACTCCTCTGCGTCCCATTATCGATACTTGGCCAACGATACACATCGAAGTTACTCGTGCCGTACATATGCCGAGGATCCAGTTGACCGGTCTGACTGTTAATGAAATCATTGTCGGTGAAAATTTCGTTCCACGCGGTTACAAAGTTCACATCGACGTCATAAGCGACTTGCAGATTACCGTCCATGCCAAGGAAACGAGTTAAAGCGCGGTAGATAGAGTAGTGGAAGGCGCAGGCATCGAGAGGAGTGAGGCCCTTGTCACGCAAGAAGTATTGGGAATCATCAGAGGTCTAGTTTCGGTGGTCAATAGGTTTTAGTGGATGTCACTGTGTGCTTTACTCACAAGGTTGGCAGCTACGCCGATATCTGAAGGGCGCAGTTCAGGAGTACGGCCACGACCACTATATGATAGAATAAATTAGAGTTCACGATATAACATAGTAGAGCCCGACGTACAGGTAGAGCGATCCAAACGTGTCACCACCAGTAACTTCGCCAGCAACGAAGAAGTTTTTCTTTCCGAGCTTGGCGGCACAATCACGGGTAGTAGATGTCCATGTAGCGAGCCCATCAACGGTTACCTGTGTAGCTTTATCCACTCGGATACCGTCGATATCAAGCGCCGTGATGGCCATGCATGAAAAAGTCGTCAATTTGGACATGACGGATGGTTTCCACTCTCGCAGACGATCCTGCACCGAGGCGAATTTCGACAATTGACGCTCCCAGTCTGGGAACACACCGAAGGCTTCGACATCACCATACTGATCAAAATCTGATTCGTAACAGCCGTTTGCGTCTACAGTTACGGGTTCACCATCGTCTCCCCAGAAATTAGGCATTTGACAAGATGTGTTATAGGTGTTGACGATCTAATACAGGACCGTTAAGCATGCGCAGTAAAGAAAAGAGTAAGGCTTACGTCGAAATCTTTGTATGTAGTGAAGTTCCACGGCATCAAGTCAGGTTTCAGCCATACACCTTCGTATTCGTTGAGAGTGAATGGAGCACTCTCGTTGAGGAACCTGCGGAAAACTAAGCTGACTGAAGTATTTACAATTAAAACCGTACTCACCCATTAAAGCCAATGAGATTGCTCATAGTGCCGACAGTGAAGTCAGCCATAAAATACATTCCCCGACTATGAATCTCATCAATAGCGTTGACCCAATCATCCCAAGTGCCCCAGTGAGGATCCAGTACAGTGAAATCGAGGGGCGAATAACCTAAGCGCAGTCCATTAACGGCATAGAGGCGTCAAGCTAATAAAAGACCTTACTGTCGGCTTGCCATAACATGTTCAAGAACACGGTGCCAGAGATATAAATAACCTTAATGCCCATGCCTTGCAGATAGTCCAGGCGAGCAACGAGACCTTTAAGGTCACCACCATACCGCATCTGAGTCTCCCTCCAGTCAAATTCGTACATTGTCCCAAAGAAATCATTGTTAGAGGGGTCTCCGTCAGCGAATTTGTCAAGAAGAATGGTGTAGACAGGAAGCGCGCGCCAGTTGTCTGGTGACGGTGTATACGTCGTATTCGACCGCGTAGTAGAGTATTGTGTAGGATCCGTAGCATCCTTGTTAGTATTCAAGTTCCAAGCTGTTAAGTCGTCTCTATAAGGCGAGGCATTGACCAAGCAGGAGAAAAGAGCGAAGGCGACGAGAGCGATAGCAAAAGCCATCGCAATGTCTGTAGAGTGTCAGGAGGTGAGAGTGAAAAGGAAAGATAGATTAGCGGCAAATTGAGGTCTCCAAACTCGCGTAAAAGTTCCCCTGATTATAGCATGCCAGCAATCAGCAAAATGTAAGTAAGCGCGTCCCAAATGGAAATTTTACACAGCCACTGTGAGGATGTCAACGGACTACTTTGCTCTCTCTCCTGAACAAAGTTTCACCACTGGGAGTATTACTTTCACCTTCTGGGTAGATGAAAGCGTCTAGGATGCAGAAGTCCAATGTCTGAGAGTGACTAGCATTTTTCATTGATCGGTGTGTCTTGAGCACCGACGGTAATAGGTAAGTACGGCAGGGTGAAGCCCTCTGCCGCCTAACGCTGCGGACTTCGCACATGATCGGCTAATCGTTCTATGTTTAAGTCGCCGCTTTTTCTTTTTTACAGTGCAGCTCAGGTGCTACTAGAGTCCCTCTGTGCAGGATGATTGAAAGGTCGTTCGTGATGCAGTTTCTGTGCGATGGCAGCATCAGGCTTTCTGAATGTTTCGAAAGATGATTGTGTGCCGTGACCCTGGAACCCATCAACGTGATCATGACTCCAGAACGACGTCCAGGCTGATCATCGTGTTTAGAGTAGGTTATACTATCGACGTTCCCGCATAGAGGAACTGACTATGTATGTATGTGAATTCGAATTCCACCTTGCTGTATTAGTTCTTAGCCTGCGGGGGTTTGGTGGAACTATGCTGTTCGTCAGGTTGAGATATCCCACCATCCTCTACAGCAAGGCCATGGAGCAGCCAGCTGGCATCATCACGGAGAAATCAGACCGAGATTTGAGCATGAGCCACGGTGCCAACTGTGGTCAAAATGATACGTGATACGTCGACCTTTGCGACCGATGTGAGCATATATATGTGAGCTAAGCCTCTCGAGAAATTCATCGTCGATTGTTCGTTTCCATTTAACATCCGGCGAACTGGAGCACAGCACGTGCTGAGTAAGCAAATGGGTTATGACGCCAGCGTGAATAATGCGGACTAAGCACTGAGTACTGAGGACTGAGCACTTTGTTTCTGTTCAATCAAGAGTTTATCATCTCAACTTCCTTACACATAGCAAGATGGTCAACATACTTCTTCTTGGTGGGCATGGAAAAGTGGCTCTGCGAATGACACAGCTTCTCGTTGCCCAAAACCACAAGATCACTTCCATCATTCGAGATCCGGACCATCAGCAAGAAATCAACAATCTTGCACCCGCGCAGAAGGCAGCGCTCGTCAATCCAGTCGTCGCATCAATCGAAGAGGCGGATGAGGATGGCGCTAAGAAATTGATGACTGGAATGGACTGGGTGATATGGTCTGCAGGTGTGCAGGACTCACTTGAGCTCACCAAGCTCCTTTTTCAAGGAAACTGACGACGAGTAACTGCACAGGCGCTGGAGGCAAAGGGGGTGCGGAGCGTACCAAAGCTGTCGATGAAGTTGCCGCCAAGCGATTCATCAGCGCAGCGTTATCCGTCCCATCGGTGAAGAAGTTCCTGATGGTCTCAGCTGGGTGCTCCAGACGAAGCCCCGCCTCGTACTGGACTGACGAGGACCGCGCGATATACAAGCGTACCTGGGAAACAATCCCAGCATATTGCGAAGCCAAGGTCAACGCAGACGAGTTTCTGTACGATGAGAGCAGAAAGGCGAAGAAAGATGGTTGGGAGGACATTTGTCTGCGTCCTGGGATGCTTACTGATGGACCTGGAACCGGTTTGGTTGATTTGGGGCGTGCGAAGCAGATTGGGAGTGTGCGTCGAGATGACGTCGCAGCCGTGGCTGTCGAGCTGTTGAATCGAGATGGTGCTGGAGGGTTGTGGATTGACTTGATAGAGGGAACAGAGCCCATTCAGGCCGCCGTTGAACGTGTCATTTCACAGCGCATCACGTCGAAAGAGTAAGCAGGATAAAGGATTGAAATTAGGAATTGTACAAGGAGCCGTATCCCTTTTTTGTGCTCCCAAAAGATCTGTAAATTGACAATACAGTCCGTCTTGTGAAACAGCCAGCATTCGGGAAATCGTCACAACATGAATTAACAAATTCTCGGAAGACCAAATCGAAATGTGCTTTCGAAGGGTTGCGATCCTTTCTGTTGGTCTTCGAAGTTCGAGGGAAAAGGGTTGAAAAAAGAAAGAAAGGATTAAGGAATGGAACACGAATAGGCGTGACGGCTGCTCTCACGTGACTGTGACCATCGCGTTAGCTGTGACTTTGACAATATTCAAGGAAATCGGACTCTTCGTCAGACCTGACGAGGCCACAAAAATTCGAAAGCTATAGGGAAATACAAGCGGCTTTTACATCTCACAATCAACGAACTACTCGAAATGCTTGAGCTCCTTGCTGAATCTTATATCAGGCTCGTAAGAGAACAAGCAATTCCTTGAATTCGGTGATGTGCGAAGCCTGAGGGAAAATCATTGCATGTGCGTCTAGAACTCATTCTTTTTATACAGACCCTGAACTATGCGAATTATCTGCCGGAACTATGTCTTTCGTCAGCCTAACGGTGGACTATATTGCTCGGCGAATCGGTACACAACAGACATACCATGTCGGGACGGCTTCACTTTCATCTTGGCTCATTGCGCTAACGGCCGTAAGTTTTTCATCTTGGATCGTTCAACTTCCTTACTGACTTACGAGATGCACGATAGACAAAGAACAGTGGGAAGTCGTTGTCCAAGCGTTGTTCGATCTGGCCTCTAATGACATCAACCGCCGAATAAGAGAAATTTGGTGTTTGGATTCTCAAAACCACGGCGATTCTGCTGTACTTAATGAGGATGCGCTAGCAATGAGTGGGAAGATATGCTGTGAGTCTAATCCTTTGTCTTTTCACCATCGACGTTGACTAAACGAGCGCGGTAATGAGAATAGCTATTCAAGATTACAGCGAGCTCTTACGCTATTTTTGCGAATCACATCATGTTTCTGGCCACCGAAAGATTGCTGTCGGTCATTCTGCTAGTACTTCTGCATGGTATGTACTCCTGTTATTTTCTTTCGTTCTGAAAGCTTTCGATTTACCCGCAACTTGAAGGACCTTAGCTTGCACACCATACAGCGACTTGATGGGCATTGATGCTATCATCCAGATTGAGCCCGTAGCTGTGACCGAGTCTGTACTTGAATCTGCGTCTGCGGCTGGGAAGAAGAATACGCAAGCCATCCAGTCTAAGCAGGGAAAATGGGAGAGTTATGAAGTGCTGGCTGGATGGATGAAAAAGAAATATCCTTGGAAAATATGGGATGAGCGCGTCTTTGATATCTATTTGGTATTCTTCTTCTAGTTTCATCAGCATCATTCTCATTCTAAACCAGAGCTAGAAACATGGCTTCAGAACCGTGATCGAGAATGGCCGCTCTGTTATTATACCAAAGTGTATGAAGGAGTACAGATATTATGACACCGAACACCATATCGTCGCCGGGCAACAACTTCACCAACTCTGCCAGCGTGTCCCAGTCCATTCCGTCTTTGGGGAGCGCCCGGAAATGGTGTGAGTCCCATACCTGTCCCGGTGAATGTGCCCCTCACTTATTCATTGTCATATTCAGTTCTCTGGAAGCGCGCTCATCCATCACTGATGTCTCAAAGGGAAGAAAGATGGCCTCGATAACTATAGTACCGAAGGCAGGACATTTGGTTCGGAGCTTCAAACCTTTGTGCTAGCTCCTCAGGCTGAACGATCTTCTCGTTTAGGTTGTTCAAGAACAACCAGATGCAGTAGCGCGCGCAATTTTCGATGCATTCGTATGCACGCCAACCTTTAAGAAAGCAAACCTGTGAATTTAGGTACCAGGTGACGACAGCATTGGATATTGCAGGACAATACAATACCCGTCCAACGTTGTATCTTGGTTTCCAAGTATAATTCTGCCAGTCACCCAGACTACAAGCGGTGAATTTCGATGAAGTCGGGCTTTTAATGAGTTAATTGTATGGCAGACGGAACGCCACTCGCTCTACGGTGCTTTTCTCATTCATTTGAAGGTTCGAGGAAGGGATTGCCTTGGCTGTCGACTCGGATGTGAAGACCAAACCTTGAAGATAGTTCAGTTGTTTTTATCTCACATTGCAGACGGGTTTCAAGCTCACTGTCATAGCAGAGCAGAAGCCTGTCGTCTTCAAGCACCATGGAAGACATACGAATCTAAGAGTGAAGTAAGTTGGAAGCGCCCAGTTAATGCCCAATCTCTCACCATCTGGCACGCAACATAATCCATCGAAATAGCGTCTGATAGCCCGCCCCTTTGCTGATTCTCATTTGGAATGGGCTTCTGCTTGTATTTGTCGCACAAAACGAGGTAGAATTCCGGTAAATTTTGATGTTCGCGGTTCGAGCTTGAGCTTGAACGTCGAAACCTGAATATGTATCGTGTTTCGAAGATTGACCGTAGACGTATTGGTATGTAATTACTAATTGTACACAAGACCTTACTTCAACTTAGTCTATTCGCGAATCAAAACATATTTGCGCGACTTCCGGGCAGATGTGCCAAGGCTCGGCCTCCTCGTCAGAAATTGATTACAAGCATGAAGATCACAAGTACAAAATTCACAGAATACAGAGCAACAACTTTCCTAAATTAACATGATATATAATGTGCATGTACTAAAGATTATGAGCGCCGTGAAGACGATCCTGACGGTGGAGAATGAGGTGAAGGTGTAGTCTGAGAGTAACCCCCCACGGACGTCCGCGACTGTCCATACGAGTTACCCGAGGAGCTCCCGAATGCACTCGTGGAGTTGCTGGCCCCCAGATACACTTCTGGAACGTCTGGGGGTGTCTCCGGAAGGAAGAGCGGTACCGTTGGAAGAAGTTCAAACACTTGTTGCACGATAGCCCTCGATCTGGGACCGGCATCTGGGGCGTTCATAACAGCGTGCACCTGAGCATCCTGGTTCACGGGCTCGTCCCGAGCATCATAGATAGGCGTCGACACTACGTTGTTCGAGCTCACACCGCGACCATCCCAAATGCAACGCACTTCGTTCCCAGGTATGATCTGCGCCAGTCTCCCGGTCTCCAGATGGCGAATCTCAATGAAATGTTGGTCGAACAGCAAGACGTACGGCGAGTGGAGCGCAACTCGTTCTGCAGTTCCTTCCCATTCAATAGTGCCAGACGAACGGCTAGGATCACCATGTTTGTCAACATAGAGACCGAATTCTAATCACAGGTTCAGTATGAGCTTAGCCAGATGCCACTTCCGACTTACCGTCATAACAGAGCAGGAACTCGTCTTCAGCCGATCTGAACATACCCAAGGGACGGCAAGATTCACAACGCTTGGCAAGCTGAGCGAATCGCGGGTCATCCCGTTGAGGTATAGTGACACTTTTGAAGCTAAGATACGAGCTTAAGCAACATCCAAAATCATTCTACTCCGGAAACTTACTCGTTCAAATCCATAATCTCAAACCCTTTTGTGCATAAGATGGCGATCTTCGCCTTCAGGAAGATGAGATCGAAGGATTCCGAGGGTAGGAAGAAGTCCTGCATATGTCATTCAGTGGATCAGTCCCACCTCATGAAATAAGTCAAATACAGTACCCGATATATCCGGAACCACTCAGATTTCGCAGAACGGAACAACTTGGAGCTGAAACCTGACGGTGCTTTCACCTTCTCGTTAATTTTCTCCCCTACAGGCTCTAGCACACGGAAAATGCTATCCAGCTGAAAGCGAAGTGTAAATAGATCGATGGCACGAAAAACTTGGTTAACAGACTTACTCCTTTCTTCTTCATATAAATCACGAGCGTCCGACCATGTAAGGTACCGACACTGAAGAAATGAACATCCTTGTTTCCATTCAGCTTTTGGGGAACTTGGGAAGTGTGGACGGCATGAGGCGACGACGGTACAAGGGCTTCGATGTGATAGGCAAACAGAGACTGCAAGAATGCATTCAAGAAGGCAGAACAGGCAGGGCTATTCGAACACGAACCTTATCAGCCAGTACGAGAAATATTCCGAAATCTTCCAGCATAGCGCATTGTGTCACGAGTTTGAGATGCAAAACACGACGCATGGCTAGAAAAAGTGATGCGTGTCAATATTGTGAGAAATGAATTGAAGCTCGAAACACACATTTGGGATCATGCCTGAACCCGATCCAGACGCCTTCGGCGCATCCAATTGCAACAAGTCCACGTCCATCGGCAGTAGCTATAGTGCAATATTAGGTTGATTATTACAAAAGTGGTGAAATGCAACGAACTGAATGGTACAGAACAGGTAACCTTCCCTGTGTATGAACTCTCCTGATTCCACGACGGAGGTGAAGTCTGCCCATTCGAGGAAGGCACCAGGAATGTATCCGCGCTCAAAGTCTCCACCTCAAACACTTTGTTAGACTCCTGCACTACTTTGCGTATCCCGATTGCCTCTTCCAGCTTCTGTTGCCATTCCGTTCGGGCTTGAGCCGTTTCCGCGTATAGGACGTATTGACCTCCCAGTCGGCCGCTGTGATTGAGCGTATACGGATACAGAGAGCGAGAATCTTGAGCACTATCAGGGGATGCTGTGTTTGTGACAGAGCCAGTTGCATCATGCCCACGGAGGTTACGCAGTAAACCTGCACCTCGTTGGACTGCAGGGTCATTGAAACTGCCGAGTGTTAGTAGATCGAGGGGTATAGGCTAGAGTCCCGAGGAGATCAGCTTTGGCAGATTGTAAAATATTACCATGCTTACACGGCGATTGACGTGGTATTTTGTGACACCATCCCTCTCCTTTGGCTTTGTCAAGACCACTGTCAAAGTGTAAGGGGATGACTAGTCAAAGACAGACGAGGGTACGTACAGTAGTTGTCGAAGAGCAGGACATACATCTCACTCCATCCACTCCATTCGAGACCACTTTGCTGTGGTCGAAGAAGCCTCCCGGAATGGATGAAAGAGCGACTCTCATCCAATAAGTCCATATCCTACGATAAATAATCAGTCGACGTCACATGGCGATAACAACTTAAAGCATACAATCCATTCTCCAGGTTTGAAAACTAGATTCGAATTATATCTCCAAAGCTCGACCTTTTGCTTAGCAGACACAACGCCAGGCTCCGTATCCTTTCCAAGAGACTTGATCACCTCAAGGACTTGGGGTATCTCTTTACGATCATCGTGTCCAGGAGGTGTTTCATCCAAGATGCCCTTCAATAACAACTCGTACCGCAACAGTCGAGGGATTGGCCGATTAATGAAATTCTTCATGTCAAGCCTGTGAGCATCTGGATGGCGGACGCAGCTCTACAATAACACCAGCGACAACCTTCAGTTGAGTTTAAGAACTGAGGGAATGTTTTACATACATCCACGAAATTCTTGAACGACAAGTTGTTGGCCATCTCGTCATCAATGCGGTATGCTGCTATTGGATAATTGGGAATGTACTCCATATATGCGTCTCGGAAATTGAGCGCAGCGTCGAACATGGCAGCAGTGACACTACGGATGGTAGGGTGCTGCTCGAGCTGAATCTGGTGGAACTTTTCAACTAGTCGAAGGTGATGGACATGAAGCTCATCGAAATTATGAAAGACATCTTTAATGAACTGATTCAGCCTATCCGGTGTGATGATGGGCGGGTCAGCTGCCCTGAGGGGCTTGATATACATCTGCAAGCGACTATTAACAGAGAAAATCATTGACAGTGTTAAAGGACCCACAATTTCTATATTCTCGAGGTCTTTGACGTATGCCATCTCGCCCTTGATCAGCTCAAATATGATTCTGAAAAGCGACAATTTAGGCACACAGCAGTTACAAAGCGATGCGAAACACGCACGACTGCCTCTTAGCCTCCTCCTTCGGCATACTCTTTCTCACCTCAGTAGCAACTAGATCGTGCCACTCCCACTTTCCAGGTGCACCTACACACATCGCCGCCTGGAAAGTCCTCAACTGAGCAATGTTTTGAAGGTTCCTGATCGCTTCAATCGCCTGCACTAAAAAGTCGGCATCGGGATTTCCCTCTGCCGTCCCATTGAAGATTGCTTCCAACAACACCGGGTACTTCTGCAAATGCTCTGATGGTCGACCGAGGAAGTGCTTGAGGTCCAACCGGGGTGCATCGGACGCTTGACCATGACGAGCACTCTGGTTTCGAGAGGCATGCTGGATGACACGAAAAGAGCACTATTAATATTCCACCTTCAATATCTGTTCGGAACGCACCTCCAGAAACAATCGGAAATCTGCATTGTTCTCTATCTCGTCCTTCAAACGCTTCTCCGCGAGAGGATGATTCCCAATATACTCCGGATAGTAAGACCGGAATTCTGCAGCCGCAGTCAAGAACACATCTCCAATTCTTTGTATCACGTATTGCTGCTCCCGCTGTCGGACATACAACACTTCGAGTAACCGGCGATTACAATCGCGCAAGTCTAGAATATTGCCAAACACAGCATTGATGAACTCCTCTAGCTTAGATGGCGGTGAAATGATAGGTGGATTTGCGTTCCGCAAAGGATTGAGGAAGACAACCTCCACGTTATTCAAATCACGTATGTATTGATCCTCTTTGCTGATGATCTTGTGTATAATGCTACAAACAAAAAAAGTCAAAAACGCGGTACCATACAAAAGCTGGAGATCTCACGTTTGACGATTGATTTCGCTCTCTGGTAACGATTCGAGCACCTCCTTCGGTACAGTCTCTGGCCAACTCTTGTTCGGAGACGAGGGCATGGACACTTCCGGTTCCCCGCTACTAATCAATGCGTGCATGATCTTCCCCTATCCAACGGGGTGAGACTTGCCCATCCTTGGAAGCCACAAAGAAACGCACCCTCTTCGGACAATCGTACGCGTAACACGGGTTCTCGTCTACACACGTCGGCACATAACACCGCGTCAACATCGTCACAACACCCGTAGGCAGCCCTTCCCTATCCGTTTGTACTGGTCCTGACGACCCTAATCGAGAGCTACGTTAGTTTCCACTTCTACAGACGAAGATAGAGCGAGAGAACGCACCAGAACCAGAACCAGAACCGGATGGTCCACTACCCTCAGGATCATCCAAGAACATATACACATCCTCAACACCATCTTGCAACACCCGCCCACCCCACTCAACTTCATAGAAGAACAACTGGCTTTGAAGCGAACGAGCAACCTGCAACGCGGCTCGACGATCGTTGTTACTCATGTGATGGCTGAGGGCCAGTTCACGTTGTATTGAGGATTGTATTGTGCTCTGGAAAACGCGGTGAAAAACAGAAATGACACAAGTAGTTCTACTCACCACAATATCTCTTCCTGTAAATGCATTTGGATACGGTATACTTCCCTTCACGTGAGTCCCTCGGGGGACCTTGTCTTTCAACCGAACTGCCAGGTGACTCAACAAGCTGAAATTGATGAAACTCTCCTCTCCATCTTCATCAGAACCCCATTCCCAAGCCCTGTCTGCTATCTCTGCCGCAGGTACGCCTGGAGCAGATTCCCATTCTCCATCTTCCCCAATACCGTCGACATCCTCAGGCCTATGGCGGTAACTTGCGATGTCCCTTAACAACTCGCTCGGACGACGGGCAACATCCACGGGCCTGCTACTGGGACCAGCAACATCGTCATCGTAGTAGCCGTCTCCGTACGCATGGTAGTCGTACTGTGGTTCAGGTTGTTCCCGAATGTTTACTGCAGGCACTACGGGTACAGGCATTGAATACACAGGTTGCCCCTGCGCATTTACTCCATTCGTGTACGACCCTGTAGAGTCCCATCTATTGATAGAAGGAACACTCGTCGCTATATACACCTCACCCACCGGGTCTTGAGGTGAGGACGTAGTACCGCTGACATGGGCTGTGCGATTACTCTTATACGGTGACGGTGATCTCTGACCATTTGCAGAAGTAGAAGTAGCAGCGTTCGCCGATGAGTACCCAGAATCATTATTATCTACACAACCTTTTAGCTCCGAGTTCGCCAGCATACGAATCAACAAGGCTTACCAATAGGCGATAGGTAATCCGCAGCCAAGTCATTCCGACTACGCTTCGAAGGAAGACTACGTTCGGATGAGCGCGATTGCTGTTTCGTCCTAGCATACCCTTGAGCGTATGACGTGTTCTCGTCTCTCGACGACTGCGCAGAATGTCCATTGGTGTAGCCGTTGGCTGAAGGGTGCCGACTTACACTGATCGACTCAGATGCGGAGGACACATGAGAACGGGAGATAGGCCTGGGATCCACAGGCAAACTAGGACCACGACGACCGTTCGGTACTAGGCCAATTCCAGACGGAGGTTCTGGCAGCTTCCTTGAGCTTGCGTTGTTACTAACGATGCTTCCCGCGGTAGCTTTCCGTAGCAGACTGGATCCGCTGGAAGAAGTAGTCGATACGGAAGTATATGAATCAGTGCTGAGATGACTTGGCCGAGGTGCTGGACTCGGCGCGCGAGGTGGGTGGTACGGATCGGCTTCTGGCATTAGTATAGGCGGTGACCTGGGAGAAGCAGAAGGTGTGCGACCGGAAGATGGTGTAGGAGGAAGTCGACGAAAACTCCCGCTGACACTAGTACGTGAGTATGCGTTGGAAGGGGATGTATCATAAGAAAATGTTGACTGAGCATCGGTACCACGGAAACTAGGATCTGTTGGAAGTATAATCAATAAGGTGAATTTGACGTGAGATAAGCCCACTGTGCCCACGAAGACACGGTCTAAAATAGCAGCCATCACCAGAGCCAATTAATCGACAGGTCCAGAGTGAGTGAGGAGATAGAGCATTTCTATGCCAGAACTCCAGACTCTGCATGCTCAGGACGGTCAGTTGACCGTATATTTAACGTAAAAGACCTCCAGTATCTCCAGAGAGCTCGAGAATGTATCGAAGACACAGTGGGCAAGAAGTAAACGAGACGTACTGGATACAGCGCTGCTGGGCGACATTGGAGAGACATGGATGTCTGAATCTGTTCCATAAACACTATAGATTCCATCGAGGTCTTTTTCGCTATTCGGCGTATCCTCTGCAGCAAACCCAGCCCAAACTTCGTCATAAAGTATTTGCAAATCGCGATCGACAGGTGAATGAGCCCTTGGGTTGGCAGAGATGATTGCGGACATGACAAGGGTAGGATGTTACGGAATAATTAAGCAAGAAAAGTAGTAAATCGAAGGTATTGTCGAGGTGGGTATGACTCTCAACGTCGCGCAGCACGATGAGGAAGAGGAGGAAGAAGACCCGGGTCATGTACTGTTATTAGGCACCCTGACTGCCGATCAACCGGCATCACAGCGGCCTTGCAACGCCTCCGACGATTTCCGTTGCTTTTCTAATTCTATGGTGCTAACACATAATTGACCTAATAATTCTATCTCTTGCAGTGCAAAACCGCTATGCAAGCAGATCACTAGCGCAGCCGCCTCTGCATGTGTTGAGTTTTTGCTGGCAGCAATTCTCAGAAGTATCAAACGGATGTTGAAATCAGGCATCATGATTGTCGTAAGCCGCTCATAGCATGGGTTTTCGCAGCTCCAGGCCCTGTGGTCAGGAGTTCTTGTGGTGTGATCGACGCCAGGTACTTCCTTTATGCATACAAGCGCATCATACAGTTTACATACGTCTGATGCTCTGTAGCATTTCCTGTGATTGATTTCATTTGGATGATTATGCGCATAAATGAAATACCTGAGTGGAGGTTGACAAGAAACCAACGACTTCATGATACAATCAGAACAGAAGGAGTGAAGATACGAGCACGAGCAGAGTTTGTACATACATACATAGAATCCTGAGTTCCCCCCACAACAACTCCCACAATAAATGACTCGGACAAAAAAGGACGACTAAGGGTGCACGCCTACAATCATTGCCCTTCATCCATCGTCGATGAATTGTCGTCCAATTCCACGATGCTGGGTTTTGGTTGAGGTGGAGCAGGGTTCTTAGCGGATAGGCTTCGTCTAGGAAGGGGGCTTATCAACCTCCGAGCCTTAGCGGACACTTGAGTGTCAGAATTCGACCGTGGAAGAAGGTGAGATGGCAGGAAAGACGACAAGATTTCTTCAGGGCCGAGGTCCGAGCCCGACTCTGAATCAGAATCCGAGTCGGTGTCATCGGAGGAAGACGCGGATAAAGATGAGGAGGTAGACGAAGACTCAGAGTTGAACATTTCTGCGTCCTCGTCTGTCTTGGATCCAGAGTTGGGCTTCATCTCGAATACTCCTAGTCCAAGATTCTGGACGATTAAGCGAGAAACAGCGCCACAGAGAATTCAAGGGTCAATTGGGAAAGCTTGAGATAGAACATAGAAGCAACTCACCATCTCTATATAACTGTCGGCGTCATGCGCCACATTCTCGATGTCGACACTCAGTGGATCAGCTTTAGCACGATGCGCCAGTGCAGCATTAGAAGCTTCTATCTGTGGCAAGAATTGCTCAACGCGGGACAGAACTGTTCAGCAGCATGATACGGCAGCGTGATAGTTTGTAAACATAAATTGATACCGAGTCGCGTTTCGTGTACGACGAAATGGAAGATGGAGCAAAGGCGTGAAATGAAGTATCATTCCGAACAATGGAAAAAGCAATTCTTTCGTCAATCAACAAAACATGGATGAGTTAGATGCTAGACGCTCACGTTCACTAGGAGGCTCCACGGCCCACGTCTTCCTCGATCCAAAATCAAAGTTGAGGTGCGGCACAGCAGTATCTGCAGCCATTTTTGACGAGGAAGCCGAGTTTGAGTTCAATTTCTCAAAGACAGATTCTGTGTTTCAATCAGTAAAAGATAAGTACAACTGCGGAAACAAAGTGGGACGATAAACGCCCAACGCCCTCCAGACAATATATAAAGTGAACAGGAAGGGTAACAGCGTAGAAGGATAAGCGACTTACGAAATCTCCTCACCCTCGTATCCTCATCTTCTACTTCAAGCAGCTCGACAGGGCGAGACTGACCTGCTTTCATCTCCGAGCCTTGAACTCCTAAAGCTTGCCGCCTGCCTTCATTCGATACCTCCTCTGGTTCATCCATTCGAGTTTGAATAGTAGGAAAGCCAAGGCAAGAGAAAATTGTGGTACTCCGCCAAGAGTGTTACGGTAGAAGTCAAAGCTGAATTGTGAGACGAGTCAGAGTCAAAGTGCAAAGTCGCGGCAGGTACAAAATTTGCCATGCTTAGACGAATAGACGCCCAAGCTTCTATATATAGTATATGCTGACTCAGCCTCGGTCGAGGCGTCTCCAGAGTCCAGAGCTCCTGGATGTATGTACTTTCAGAGGGAACTCTGGAGCGTGCATTCATCATAACCTTCAAGATTGAAATTATTTGAAGGTGCTGGACCAATTACATTACGCCAACACGATCACGCCTTTCCCTCACTTGGTCTGAGCTTGATCTGAGGTTGCAAAGAAACCTCAGAAGCACTGACACCATCAAAGAAACCTGAGGCGGGCCGAATACAATGCTTAATTGCTGCTTGAAGCTTCACATCTTTTGAATATTTGAGTTTTTTCATTGTAAAGTCTTCTGACAACCATCTGAGCGCCTGATCACGATATGTATCTAAATGAAGGCATCAGACTCAGATAGGCGTCGTACTAAGCTAGGTTCGTAGATAGATCGTAGCAATTGGAGTTCAATATAACTTGCTTTGACATGTGGCTGTGTACCATCACGTGGTGTATCTATGTACGACGCGTCATCTCGAGCTGGCTTTGAATCGTTCAGATCCTTCTTTCTTTCAGTTTTTTTTTTTGGCTCCCTCCATTAACATCTACTTCTTCATGGCTGGTGACAAAGATACACTTCTTGGCATGGGCTTTGAGGCTGCCCGGGTAGAATGTAAGCGTATCAGCCATGAAAGTACTCAACACATCCTTCGAACATTGTATTTTCGGTCATAGGGGCACTCAAAGCCACTGGAAACCGCGGCCTTCAACCTGCGATGGATCATATCCTCGAGAACGAGTCAAAACCTGTGCCCGATCTTGGAGGCGTATCAGAATCAACACCTTCAGCTTCAAATGATGCAATGGACGAAGACGACGAGGACGCGGAGGCTTTACAAAGTTTGGGTGTCAACGCGGTAGCAGGGGTTGAAGCTAAGGTGTGCAGCTCTCTCTATAATATCTGACTTTTATCACTCACAAATAATTTCATTCAGAGCATTAAATGTTCACAGTGCGGTAAAATCTTTCGAAATACAGCTCTGGCAAACTTCCATGCTGAGAAGAGTGGTCACGATCAGTTTGAAGAATCTACTGAAGAGGTGCGTCTGTCGCACTCGGACATGATCTATTCGGTAGCGTCTCTGATGGCCTTCAATAGATCAAACCTCTGACCGAAGAAGAGAAGAAGGAAAGGCTTGCAGAGTTGCGCGCCAAGATGGCTGAGAAACGAGCACGTAAAGCGGTGGAAGATGAGAAGGAGGCCAAGGCAAACGAAGCTATCAGGCGCAAGGCCGGAAAGGATATGTGAGACTCCTTAAACACTACTTATTAACTTCTAGCGAATCACATGAATCTGTGCAGGATATGAACAAAATCAAAGAGGAACTGCAAGCTAAGGAAGCGATGAAAGAAGCGGAACAAAAACGGAGAGGTACGTTGCCCCAAGAATTTCTCAGGACTACTGGAATAATGTTAATTGCATCTACAGACAAAATTGCGGATGCCAAGGCTCGTGCAGCAGTCAAAGCTCAGATCGAGGCCGATAAACAGGCCCGCGCTGAAAAGGCTGCTCGTGAAAAAGCTCTTCGCGAAGGGAAACCTGTGGAAGACGCTCCTGGACCATCTGCTTCGCCCGCGGCGAAACCGGCAACATCTGGTGTTGCAGGGAAAGATTTCAAGGACACGCGACTGCAGATACGGTTGTCGACGGGAGGACAGCCATACACCACTACTCTACCTAGTGATTCGCGTGAGTATTCCGGTCGAGTGTTTAAAGTCCCCGAAATAGCGTCCTGATGCTTGCACCAATAGCTCTGAGTGCGGTCGCAGAATATCTTGCCGGCCAGACCTTAAGCGTGGATGTGGAGACGGTGACACTTGCTCAACATTTCCCCAGGTTAGTATTCCGTTATGATTTGTTTGACAGTTGGCTGATCGATTATTGGCTGGCCCTGCTCTGCTACTAGGCAAACATTCTCGCGTTCAGATTTCTCGAAATCCTTACGAGATCTTGGATTGACCCCGTCTGCTGTGAGTACAAATTCAATACACCGCTGTCGATCATATCCACTTAGTTCTGTACATCAATAGGTCCTTATTGCTACACCGTGACGGATGTCCCTTACTTAAAGCATAAGTGTACAATGCGAAGAGAAGCGGAAAGGGAAGATCAAGTGAAAGGTGAAGGTACAAGTGTAATGTCCATTGTGTATATGTGTTATCTGTCATGAACCTGCTTCAAAATGATCCTTCCGGAAGTGCAGTAAGTCCAATCTATTGGTGTGAGAGACCGTAGATACTTAAGCATGTGTGCTTAGAAATATTAAAATAGCGAGTAAATGAACGACAGTATGGCTCTCGGCGGAAAACAATTCAAGTACATATCTCTTCCGACACTCAGCTTCCCTTCCTTCAACTCAGGCACTTGCACTGACAGACGACTCAGGTATGTGTTCTCATGGCCCTGTGTAAAATCCCCTTTCACTATCGCAATTTAGCAATTTAGTCAGGTAGAAAGCGGTACCTTCAGCTGACACGCAACCGATATTGACTGGTGCTCGCCGTTCATTGAAATTGCTCAGCGACGCGAAACACGAGTCGCGGAAACTATGTACCTCGGTAATTGTCTGAGAAGTCATGATCCTCGTCCACAAATCGAGTACTACTTAATGCTTTCTAGGCGTAATCATACAACACAACCCTGCCAGTTACCGATCCAACCGCAATCCGGCCTTCGCGTTCATCCACCGCCACCCGGTTCCAGTCATCTGTCTCGTGAACTTTAAATACCATCGATGCCGCAGTATGAGTGTCATTGTCTGCAGGATCGACTCCCTCATCGTCGGAATCGAGTGGTAACAAAGCTCTGCCAGCTAATCTCTGACCAATTTCGCCTTGGTTGAAATATTCTTCCGTGTGGCTGTCAAGCCAAACTGCTGTTCCGTACGGGCCCAAGGCCATGTCCGTCATCGCAAAGAGTCGTACAGGAGAGGCAATCGTCTGTGATAAGACTGGTATAATATCGTAAGGTACGTTGCTCGGGGAGACAATGGTTGGTGAGTCGGGAGTTGAAGGGGTGTATAAAGGGTTGGGATATAGCACGTAATGGTGTAGAAGGTTTACTGGCCAAGGAAAGGTACTCGTGTAGCGGATGAGGATATTGATAGGCAGAGGACCATGCGCACTGGCTGGAGTTGCGATTCGGCACTGCATACGACAAGTGTCTATTCTCCATTGAAAATGATACACCGTGACGGGGGTGAGATGTATTGAACGCTCCTTGCCGTTCCGAAATTGGGCCAGAGCATAGAGCTCTAAGGTCGTTGGTCTGAGCACAACAGCGTACTCTTCCTGTATCACAGCTTCAAAGCTTTCAGGCTAAAATGTAGGTAAGGAAACCGAAAGATGGAAATGGGTAGGTGAATTTAATTGCACCTTACCTGATTTTGAAGGTGTGGCGGCTGCGGATAATGCAGAATCGCCTCAGAAAGAGGTCGAGTAATATCAATTATCTTCGCTTCGTCAGTCAATGCACGGAAAATCATTGTGTTGCCTGTAAAGGAGAGTACACTCTTAGCTTGGGATAGTGTAATAAGGGTGATGAAGGCAGAATCCGGGTCTCTGGCATTCGTGTCGATCCCCAGGACCTCAACGCTACAAAAGAGGCTGTCAACCTCGGCGCGCAGCAAGAATAGAGTTTAGTCTCGTACTGAAATGTCGTGATTGCGATAATGCCAGAATGTTTTGAATCAGTATTGACAGCATATCCGCCTGACCACTGTGCCCTCCGCCGAGCTATACAGAAAGGTGTTTCGGACATGATGTCCCAGCATTCCAGAGTGACCATACGCGGTTCGGCATGGTGGCTTAGAGAGAGCACAAGTAAACAGCAACGCTGTTCGACGGTAACAAAGTGAATGGATATGATGCGCGCCTCTGCGTCCCCTGTCGATTGTATGTGCCGTTGCTTTGTTGCACCGGGCGACGAAGCCGTCCAATTCCGGTGTAAAACCAGGGAACGATAGACGCATCGCTCAAGCTGATTTGCCGTCAATTGTTCGAGATGCCTATATCCTAGTCGAGGGATAGGAATACAACGGTTTTGAATTTCTCTTCGAAGTAGTACGCCCCAAAGACCGCGCAGATACGTCATATCCCTGAAGCTCCTGCACACCTAAAAATCATTAGCCACCTTGTCAGAGCGGCCTGAGAACGGACATGTCTACCTTCCTGATCGCCATGATATCTTGAAGCGAAAGGTATTGAAAAACTGTGATATAAACGTCCTCAGGCAGCGGAGGTAGCATGGCCACGGACATTGGAAGATTGATAGCAATGATGTGATGTTTTGTTTGAAGAGTATCAGGTGATCTGGGTGTAACTTCATTCGTTTCACCAACTTTGAGGTCACGGAGGATACATACCGAGCTGCCAAGGAATCAGTACAAAGTCCAAGAGGCAAGTTGTCGTAAGCTGTTGGACTGAAAACGGTCGAAACGAAGAGAATCTCCATGCAGTAAGTAGGGTGGGTTTAGAAGTATACAGACATGTCGAACGGTAAGAGAGGGCTTCAGGAACGATATAAGAGCAATTATAAGACGACCGCATCTAGTCGAGACGTTTACTGAAAGAGGCAATTTGGATCGCCGTCTAAAACAGTCGAAAGCTGGATACGTGATTGGGAGCCTTGCTTCAGATCTCTTCTGAAGTTCTGCGAGGAATCCAAGAACTTGAAATTAAAGCTTCCACCGGTAGATATGTTCAGAACATACGAAAGGTGCGGACATGCTAGGAGCTCGGGCCGTCGGCGGTCGATGAAATCGCACATTTGCAAGCGTGTAATTTGCAGAGAGGAGACGCTTACACTCTTCCCCGATAGCAGGTTCCGTGTCAGATTTTGGCCCGTGCTGTAAACGTTTTCTGAATCTCACTCCCATCGGCAAAGGTTTGACTTTACTCTTGGAGCCTCTAGGAAAATGACCGTGATCTACAGGAAAAGCATAGTAAGTGAATTGTTCATATCGCGTGAGTAATTTGAATGATATTGATAATTGAATCCGTGCTATAAGAGGGTGGAGCTCATTGCATGCACATATAAGTTTTGGCGAGAGATACGGATGCTTCGGATGCTTGCTGGACATCACCGTGACAGCCAAGCTCAAGTTATCGGATTGCGTGAAACTCGGGATCCTTAACAACATTTGTACATAGTCATTTGAATTTAGTTTGTTGGACACGCGTGACTAGCCGCGACTCGGACTGTAAGTACATCCTGTCCACTGTTGTCGTCGATGTAAGTTATACTTCTCAATAATCAGATGCGCGGCGTCGCTGCGACCACGCAAAAAGCGCGAAAAAGGCGGGTCGTATTGGAGCCGAGAGGTGAAAAATGGTTGCGCCTTTTGGGAACGTACTTTGTTGCCGTGGTCGCCATCTAGTCTGTGACTCTGCTCCGTCCCTCACAACTCCTTACGGGACTAGACATCTGCTAGACATAACGCGGATGAGGACTGAATATATCAATGGCCTTTGGGATCGGAACGTCGCAAGCTGGACAACTAAGGTGTAGTCGGAGTGTGTGAAAAAAGCGGTCGAGGTCAAGGTCGGAACTGGCCCAGGCCTCGGGCATTCTGAGTATGTATCTTCCCTAGCTCAGTATCGGACAACTATCCCCTGGCTGGCATAGCGCATGGAAATATAAAATATTGTATTAACGCACAATTTTTGGGCCTCCTGTCTCCAAATATACATTGACTGAGACAGGACTTCGAAGCTAACCCCGGCGCTCAGCCGACTCAACATTGCCCCGCACCAGATTTCCGCGATTTCTTCGTGTGTTCGACAGGCACCAGACTGCCCGTTAGAGTATTTCATGTGTGCGTAGTCCGATGAGGGCGAATACATGAGGCACCTGTAGCCTGTAAGCAAGTTTGGTGGGTAGCGAAGAACAGAATACATCACTGAAAATACAGCGCGGTTGCAATGGAGGGCCAGAACGAGGAATTCAGTAAACCCATAAGAAAGCAGTATGAGAGACCATACATACATATACCTTGATTCCGCTAGACCGGGGTTGTCTCCGCATGTTGAAGTTCAATATCGTGGAGCGTATCCGCGAAGTGACTGTGAGGGTTGATTGGCTGCGTCAGCCACTCATTCATTCTCCACTGTGAAGTTTATAGTACTTGAGGCCTGAGGTATCGTCGCGGTTGGAGTCA
The DNA here is from genome assembly GCA_028554645.1 of Omphalotus guepiniiformis. Taxonomy (NCBI): domain Eukaryota; kingdom Fungi; phylum Basidiomycota; class Agaricomycetes; order Agaricales; family Omphalotaceae; genus Omphalotus; species Omphalotus guepiniiformis. Next base: position 588,919 of record JAQOOI010000017.1, read on the forward strand.
AGGCGTTCAACCATTACAATCGAGAGATGCGTGCAACTGTCAACGCCATTAGTGAGTCAGAACGAACCTAAGAATGCCTGATTTGTCCATATCGTTACTTGCTCATCGACATCCGTAAGTATAGTGTTTGTCATTGGAACGAGTCCTTCTACCGAGACTCAAGTATTTTGAATGTTCGAGCGCCACAGGCAATTCCGCTGTCGAGAAAATAAATGCCATGGGAGTAATGGGGATTGGTGGCCATCAAAACTTTTGTTCGTGGGCTCATGAAGAAAGAAGTTTGAATGGATTAGTGCCTGCCTGTAGGCATACGTTGAAGTAGACAAGAAAAGGAGTAACAGTTAGAGGAACCCAGTGCCAGGCGGGAACATGAGAATTAGAAACAAAACTGCCTCACGGCACTGCCACACAGATTCGCCGCCGCAACCTTCACTACTAAAGGACTCTTGACAACTCATTAGGACATTAACTTGAATAAGATACAACTTGAATAGTAGCTTTAAACTACACCATTCCTCAGCTCCTCCAAGAATAAAACGACCTCCTTCGCGACATCTTCACCTCGTGCAGCATCCCCTGATTGCTCTCTGCTAAACCTAGTACTATCCTCATTTCCATCGCTCTCCCCATTCAGCACTCTGCTACGACTGATCGCAGCATAATATGCACCCACTTTCTGAGCATTCTCCACAAGCTGGTCAAGTCTCATACTATTTGACACCGTAGACCGTCTCGCCGGCTTAGAATCAACCAAGGACGAGGATTCTAGTGGGAGTGAGCTGAGGATAATGCTCTGATTTTCAAGGTTGTTGGTCATCAGCAAGCCAAAAAGGATAGATAGGTGTCCGAGAAGGAAAGACGCGTCTGCTTCGGCCTCAGTTGCTACCTGAGTGGGGCTGTCGATGGGCGGTGGAGAGTATGATTCAGTCTTGACAGAACCTTTCTTCTTCCTTGTAGGCGTAGCTGGGGAAGGTGGAGCACTATCGGGAATATGGTGGCGATAGACATCGATAAGAATATGCAGGATAGTGACAGAACTAGGACAGGTACATGAACGGATACAAGGTCGACTTTTACGGGCACACCCAGGGTCGAAAACTGTCGCACAGAATCAAGTGCTCAGGAAACGTAAGATACATCAACAGAAATGAATGGGACATACGTGTGTTTCTTAGAATGTTCTTAGCTTCGTCTATAACCTGAACAAGGTTCGTCAAGAGCCCGAGTGCAAGACACAGCCTGTCTAGCGCCTGGGCAGCCACTTGCTGCTTGTCAATAGCGGATGCAGGATGATCCTGGACGGCATCAACGGAAACATCATCTGCCTCTTCCTTCTTGACACTGAGGGGCTTCGTCTTCCGCCGTTCATTCCCATTCCCATGTCCGGTCTTCGTGTTACTCTTTGACACAATCTTCTGTGCCAGACATTCGTATCTTGTCAAATCAGCACGGACAATGGTCCTCACAATCAACGTGATCGCAGACTCGTTCTTGATCAGCGCTTCACTCCACTGGTAGTCCGCGTGTGTCAAACTAACCAACACACGGAAGGTCATTTCGGTGCATTTGCTAGCCGAGTCTGTTAGAAGAACGTCAGATGATACTCAACGCCAAGTTTGACACCCCAACATACCAGCATCATGAATTGTGTCAAAGACCCGACCAGGTGCAAGCTCAGCGAAGATTCCAACAGCCACCAAGCCATTTATCAACCATTCATCTCTGGCCTGATCAAGTAGCTTTCTGTAACGGTCCAGCCGTGTCTCGGATGACGATGGCGAATTTGTAGCGGGCCGAACCCATTGACCAAGGAGATACAAGTCCAATAACACGAGTAAGTTGTAGGTAGTGACAAAAGAGAACTTCTCAGCTAAAGCTGTGTCACTCCGTCTATCCGAGGACGAGGATTTAACACCTCCGGTGGAGCGAGATGAAGGTTTACCATTGCTGGGAAATCCATTTGAGTGCCCAGGTTTCGTGGTTTCGAGCTCAGATTGGGCGAGCGTGAGGGGTGTCATATTGGTTCGGAGGGATTCCAAGAGGTCAGGTAGTTGAGCGCAGGATATTAAGGAGGGTGGTAGCGTGGAGAGAGTATGTGTAAGGAGAAGGGAAGTTGAAATCTGACAGCGGATGGTAAAAAATAGTGGAGTATAGAAACATAATCCACTTACTAGTGCTTTAGAAGCAAAAAGCTGAGATTTCGTGACAATCGTAGAATGGACAGACTTGAGGAGGGTTCGGTCAGGTTTGGTTATGCCCAGCTTCTTTAGATCTGCATCGGGATTCAATGACTGGGACACGATGTACAACAAATCGGTTTCGGGAGTGAGAGACGCAAGAAGCTTGAAGATGGTGCAGATGAAAAGGGAGTCTGAGGAGCTGCTGGAGGTCCCTGCGGATGAGGTGGAACGTTTTGCGAGATCAACCGAGGAGCCAAGATCGCGAGAGACGAGAGCACAAAAGAACGCTAGTAGGACGTCGAGGGTCTGCGGTCGACAATGAGCATCATGCTTTAAGAATATATGTAAGACATACCTTATCATTACCCTTACCTGCGTCAGCATCGATGAGAGCTTCCCAGGTACTTGTCAGGAAATCCGCAGCCTTAGCTTGTCGAGCAAATTCCGCATCGCAGAGTCTGTTCAGAATTTCGGAGGTACTACGCAAAAGAGTTAATCTAGAGATATCTGACGAGAGAAGGACACCGCTTGCCTTGCCTTTTTCAGGGCTAGAGTCTCATCCTTGCCCAGCCCTTCCAGAAGATAACCAACCTCATCAAGAAATCGTCGATTTTCGCCTCTGTTCCTTAATTCTATGATGCTCTTATGAGGTTGTACAATGTCTGGCAGTGTTAAAGATGCCTCCTGCTTCAGACGTCCTCTTCCTTTTCCTTTGCTTTTCGAAGGCGAACCACTCGGAGTGGTTGTATTCGAATGCGTAGGAGAGGCGAGAGCAGGAAAGGGATCGTCCTCGGAGAGATCTACGCCCCACCGGGCTCGTAGAGATGTATATGATTCTCGATTAAGAAAGTCGTCTTCATCCTGCAATTGATCTACAGAACTCGTTGGAAGTTCGACGAGGAATGAACGAGATTTTCCTGCATACGTCCGTTTGTTGATTACAGAGCGTTGCGAAGGACCAGGTGAATGATCCGAAGGAGACAACGGTCGTGAAGCAGGTTCCGACGGTGACGCGAAGGTGGGCAACGAAGACGTCCTATCCAACAGTAACTGGCTGGAGCTCGGGGAGTTGACCTTGCTCTCCAAAGACGATTCTGTCTTCGACCGACCCAGCATACGCTTTGCAAGCCTTGAGGGTGTCCGTGAAGGTGATTTCAGTGGTGACAAGGATGGCGAGGCATTATCGAAGATATGAGAGAGGTCTCGCGCAGGTGTTTTGGGAGATCGCAATGCTGGTTGCTCCGCAGTCTTTTGTTTCTTTGGCGAGTCAATATCTGATTCATCCGCTAGTTTTCTCTTGAGAGGTTTCCTGCTGTAAGTTCGAGAGGTAGACATAGTTCAGAAAGGATATGAGCAACGCCAGGGTCGGACTCGATTCAAATTGTCATGAAAGTGGAGGTATTGGAAATGTGACACGTGATGCATTGGTCGCGACCGTGACGCAAGTGTGACACGTGCGTGACTACGCGTCCGTGACACACTCAACCTCCGCCATGAACATGCAAGTTTATCAGAACAGGCTTGACTCATTTTTGCAACCGAGGCGCGCAAAGGGATCCTTGAAATCTCATAAACCTATTAAATGGCCCCATCCGACTTACTTCACTGCAACTCCGGAAGTTTTAGCAGAAGCCGGGTTCTATTTCGATCCTAGTCCAGACGACACCGACAATGTTACTTGCTTTATGTGCGGAAAGGAACTTGGTGATTGGGCAGAGAATGATGACCCGTTTAATCTTCACTTCAAGAAATGCGGAAAGAAGTGTGCTTGGGCTAATGTGAGGTGTGGGCTGGACATGGACAAGAACGAGCAGTAAGTGTGTTTTTAATGTTTGCATAAACTGGTATTCAAAATTGGAAGATTCATATTTACTGACAAAAATCGACTTCCTACATCAAAATTAATGGAGAAGGCGCGTCTGGAGACTTTCACTTTCGGATCTGGCTGGTGCCATGATCAAGGCAAGGGCCACGGCGCCTCATCCAAGAAGGTATACACGATAAATTTGCCGTTTATATCAAACTAATTGCAGAGAATATAAGATGGCGAAGGCAGGCTTCATTTACTCTCCGGCAGAAGATGGCGATGATCTTGCTGCGTGCTTGTATTGCGGTATATCTCTCTCTGGTTGGGATGCAGATGATGATCCGACGTGAGTATAATCTCATCATAGCCAAACAAAATGAATTAATATGGGCTCTATATCAGTGAAGAACATCGGAAACGCGTCAAGAAATCTGGAATTCCATGCCCAATGTTTCCTGACATCATCTTTTCCAAATCAACGAAGTCTAAATCCAAATCTGCCCATGTTGATTCTTTCATGCCAACAAAAACCTTTGACGGAGAAGATGACGTGTCCGACGCTACGGCTCAGACTGTAGCGAGCACCAGCACTACTAAGACGCCGAGGTCATCTCGCTCGGCAAGCAGAGGTGCAAAGACACCTAAAGCTCCCGCGTCGCGGAGCTCCTCCAAAGCTCGGCAGACGTCGGTTTTAGAAACAGACGGTGAAGAAGAAACCGAGTCGCGTCCTACCAGCAGGGCCTCAAAGAAAGGTGCTACGCATACCCGCTCTAGATCGGTGTTTAGAGCCGCTACGGTAGAGCCAGATTCTGCCGTCGAGGATGAACCTGCTCCTACGCGCCGAAAGGCTTCCTCTTCACGATCGAAGGCGAAAAATGTAGGAGAGCATACGGATGATGATAGTGCCACAACTGTCCCGAAGAAGCACACTCGCTCGAAATCCAAATCTCGAGTATCTGTCATTCCGGAGAATACGGCCGCTGAAGATGATGAAGAAGAGGAGATTGTAGCTTCTGCTGCCCCAAAGCCACGATCTAAATCTGTCTCACGAAAGCCTTCTTCACGCGCGTTGACCAGGACGGCGTCTGCAAAATTGACAGAGGATGAGGATGATATACCTTCAGTTCAAGTGAAGAAACCGCCGTCTAAGAGCACGAAATCTGGGAAATCTAAGTCCATTCCTTCCGCGGTTGATTTGTTCGACGATGACGAGGTCATGGACGTTGATGAGCCCGAACCTCCCGCTCCTGCCTCTTCCGCACCAAAACGGAAGTCCTCCAAAGCCCTATTAGCTTCGAAGACAGTTCAGCAAGAGGAACTTGGCATTAATGGAGGCGGTAACAAAAAGAAGGGCGCCCACTCTCGTACAGCATCGACATCCCAGCGGGGTAAATCCCGCGCAACGGCGGCTCAGGTCGAGGAGGTTGAGGAGGTGGCGGAGGGAGATGATGAGCTGGAGATAATTTCTAACATTCCTCCTTCCTCTGTGGATCCCGAACCAATACCCGAACCTGCACCTTCCACGTCTACAGCGAAGAAGCCTTCCAAATCAAAGTCTAATCCGAAATTGAAGAATCACAGCCCTCCTGCTGAAGAGCCTGCACCTCTAGAGCATCAAGGCACTGACGTATCTATGCACGAGGTGCCTCAGGTCGAGAAACCAGCACCAGCACCGGTTTCGACACTTTCGAAAGCGAGGAAACCCCTATCCCGTGCGCCCTCAACGTCTGCCGTCCGTTCTGACGGACCTGTTTCCGCTCTTCACCCGCTCGAGTCTAAAGCTGAGATACCAGACAACAATCTGCCCGCGACCTTAGATTCCGGTGAACTACATGATATGGATGAGGACAAGACCATTCCACCCGCAACACCCGGGACTTCATTCGTAGTTAACAGCATGAAAGATTTGGGAAAGGGTAAACCGAGTACAAAACCCAAAGCAGCAGCTCTTCTTCGTCAGACCAGCTACGTAGGTTCGCAGCGGGCGAAGAGTCGTAGTGGCAGTGCAAGCGATATCGAAGTCGACGCTGCGCTTCAGATCGTCGATATATCTTCTGAAGAGGAAGAAGGACACAGACATAGGAAGAATGCTGCTGGTACAACTTCGAAGAGCAAGGCAAAGACGAAAACAAAAGCGAAAGTGACCGAAATAGGTGCGGAGGTGGTGGGTAAGAGTAGTGATGCCCCTCCAGCTTCATCTTCGTCTTCGTCCTCGACGAAACCCACCTCCGGGAATAGAGTAAGAAGTGGAAGTGTCAAGCAAGGTTCCGTTAAGGCACAAATTGCTCGATTGGAGAGCATAGAGATTATTGATAGTGGTAATGGGAGTGGTGGAAAGACAGCGCCTCCATCGCCCGTGAAGAGCGTCCCCAAGGAAGACGTGGAAATGGCGGATGTTGATGTACGTGTGGAGGCAGAAGCAGTGGAACTGGAACCACCGAGACCTTCTACACCTCCTCGATCCACGACACCTCCGCCTCCACCTTCGCCTATAGTGGTACCGAAAACACCGCTACCGTTGGCCAAGAACGAGAACACACTTAACATCCCAATGACACCAGGTTTCAAGTTCGTCCCCCCGCTATCGAAGGAGCCTTTCGTTAACCTCGATGTGTTGACGGATGCGGAGTTGTCTATGACGGTGGAAGAGTGGATCAGGCATCAGATGGATATTGAGTATAACAAGTTTAAGCAGGATGGAGAGAAGGAGTTGGCTGCGTTTCAGGAGAGAGTTGAGGAGGTTAGGAAAGCTATAGAGGCGTTGTGAATGTCGAACTTGTATAGAATATCATCAGGACCTTTTTCATCATCTGCAACTCACATTCAACAACCGCACATGCATTTATACTACTGAGATATAAATAGTAACACGGTATATACCATCGTCCATCTGTATCAACAGAAACGACACCTAGTTCGTGAGACAAAGAAGTTACAGCGCCAAAGATACAGCAGTAACGTAGGTGAATCTAGCCACAAAGCAAATAAACAAAAAAAAGGTAAGTCCAAAGGTCCCGGCCAGAAGCTAGTACTGAGGGCGCTATGATTAAAAAGTCTTTTAGAATGTCCATTATTGCTTACTTACTATTCATACCACCTCTATGCAATAGCAAACAAACAAACCGAATTTCCTATACATCCTTAGCTTCGGACCCAGCCTCAGCTTCATACAGGGCTAAGAAAGTTCATGCTCTCTAGGGTCATCTTCTTTTCTAGATCCGTACCATCTTTGTACAACGAGTCAGTGAGGGGGATTATATCACTGCACATCCAACGCTAAGGCGTAGCTTTAAAATCCTGTCGAGAAGGGAGAGTCAGCATTATACACTTCTTTGCTCAAACATTAACGCGCACCGAGTAAACTAAGAACCATCGCCGCCGCTCCAACAACACCCCCCGCAACCACACTGACATGCAACGAGCTCGCTCCATTGTTCCTATCCGAGGTACTAGTAGTACTAGAATTACTCGAAGAACCAGTACTCGATCCCGATGCGCTTCCAGATACACCATTAAGCCTTGTACTAGTAGGAAGCGAGCTGACAGCAGACGTAGGCTGTGTCCCCATCTGGCCACTACCAACGATAACAAAAGTACCGTTGGACGGGATACCATTGACCACAACAAACACCATCGCAGGGCCCGGTTGGAAGATATTGGGATTAGGAGGCATCTGTGCAGTGTGCAGAGTCAACGAGCCGTCGCTATTGACTGTATACGTGTTGTTCAGCTGTAGGAACCGCTGACCCATGTTCATCGCGTGAGTCGTCCAGCCAGGACGAATAACGACGACGGTGGTGTTGTCAGCGGCATCGTTGGAATCTCCTGAGTAAGAGCTAGCGGGGACAGTTATGTCGAAGGAGTTACCACCATAAGAGAGTGTGTTGGGGATGCCACTTGGAACGGGGCGGGTATCCGCTGAGAAGTACGGAGGGTAAAAGATCTCCGCTTGGTATGTGGTAGGATAGAATGCAGTCAGATTTACATCGACATTGGGATTCGATCCAGCAAGGATAACGGATGCATCGGGAAGGAGAAGCGCTGAAGAGTGGTATAAACGCGCAATATTGGACGTGTCAAAACCTGCATCCGACCAACGGCTTCCAGCTGGTGCACTGGGATCGTATATGGCGGGTTTGCCGACTGCACCGCTTGCTAAGGACATGCCAAACGGCATCTCAGAGTACGACGTAGTCACAAGGGTCTGTGTAGAGTATCCAGCAGTGCCGTTCAGGCCACCATTTACGACCAAGAGCTTGCCAGTTGGCAGAACGATGAACTGTCCCATAGTACGACCATCAAGCATATCATCATCCTGCACGTATGCAGGGGTGGAACCGTCCTCAGGTTCAGGGGTGATGCGCTGGCAGTCTTTTGAAGCAGGGTAGAGCCAGGTGTCGATGAAGGGCCATGAATAGTTTCCCCAAGCATGGTCGGGCATGTCGGATCCACCGCAGAAAAGAACGGTAGGGGTCCAATTGTTGGCAGGAGTCAGGGGGAGCATAGCCACGGCTCCGGAAGCAGGGTATACACGAGCTACACCTCCAGGCATGTCGGGGAGGTCAGTCTCCGTGTTGGTATCGGGATCCCAAATCACTGAAAGATGCCACTTTTGATCAGCAATCGCACAAGTGACTTCACGGTAATATACGTACTGGTCGAAACGTTTGCCTGAACAAGCATCTTTCCGGAAGGCAGGAGGTATGTGTGAGCGTACGCATTCAAGCCAGATGTCTTGATCATGAATTGCATAACGGTTGCGCTACGACCATTTGCAGGATAGAATTCATATGTAGGCTCGGCAGCACCACCCTCAAACTCAGGATCGGTATTAGGATAGTTTCTGTTAATGTATCCTCCGTTTACGAAGCCACCAATAAGAACGATCGTGCCGTCGCCCAAAGCCTCTGCGGCGGAATACCATCGACTCTTCTGCATTGACAAGACGGAGGGGTCGTCGAACCATTGACAGTTGGCAGAGGAGAAATCGTCACTGTCCGTGCAAGTGTTTATCACGCGGATTGATTTTGTTCCATCAAAATCTTGGTACGTGGCATCAAAGGCGGCAGAACCACCACCAGGATTCAACTGAGATCCAACATTACCACCGGGCGAAACGGCACCGTTACCGCCAAACGTGGCATAGGATCCGTTAGGAAGATGCATACCAGAAGCACAGAAAGTGTTCGTTTTCACGCTCATTGCTGTCGATTCATGAGTATTGATATCCCTGAATGAAGCGCAGATGAGCTCGCCGAGCGATAATATGATCTATAGGTTGAGCCCTACCAGACAGCACCCCAGGCTGGATGACCGTCAATTTGGGCAGCGTTTCCCTCAGCCTTGTCTAAAATGTAGACTTTTTGGTTATTTCCGAGGAACATCTAGTTCGCCTAAGTTCAAGAATCCATCCAGATCTAATTGCTCAATCCACGTACCATCATTGCGCTAACCGTCGTATTTCCTCCATCCGCGAAGGAACCTGCGCTCACTGCTAAAGAGGGGACTGCTGCGCTGGCGAGCCATAGTGTGGCCACCCAACGCGCATTGGAAGGAAACATCGTGTTCAGTTCGTGACAATGAGATTAAAAGTATAGGAAAATGTAAGTAAAAGAGAGGAAAGGGAGTGACAAAGGGATGACTTGAGTTGGGGAGAAAATAAACAGAGAATACAAGACAAAGAGTATTTGAGGCAGAGCCATCCTTGACAGGACTGCCCCACACCACGCCGCGCACGGCTTCCCAAATTTAGCCTACGTCTCTATTTTCAGCCACCGCTAGAATATACTTGCCGCGGCATATATGCCTTCCGGTACGTATGGTTACGTGCAATCTGCAAGGCAAGTAGGCAAACTAAGAATGCTTTGTATCTTCAAGCTTCAAAGCTTCAATATTTCAATGACCAGCCTCAATAGTTCATATTTTACACCAAGCCTGCTCTGGCTTGCTTCCGAGATCGAGTTTTGGCTTCCCACATCGGGTATTTGATTCCGGAAAGAACGTATATATGTCACAGACATGACGACGCAAGCCAGCACTAGCACTACACAGGCAATATACGGACCACACCTATGACCTCGTGTGCATATATATCGTCGTCAGACAGGTGTCTTGCATATGTGCATTCTATTATTACCGCAAGTTTTAGGTTCCTGCAGAAAAACATACTATTTTTACCCCTATCTGAAGTAACACAAACTTACCGTATCGATTTTGAACGTAGAAGCTCCTGGAGGCCCTGAGATCTTCATCGAATTCGCGACTATTTGAATCTCCGAGAATATGTTTTCGCCTATAGTAGGCTATACCAAAAGGAATCAGCTAAGAGACGACGGGCAATCACAGAAGCCTAAGTACACCGAGCCTACATGCACAGATGACCATCGGAAGACTTACCTCACCAAGCTCTGTTCATCCGCGTTGACCTCTGACGATGAGCGCCATCATACCACCCGAAAGTATGTAGCTGCTGTCCCCCGTAGCGGTATAATTAGTGGTGCATGCCAAACATCACCACAAATACAAATTTAATGAGTGACAAGCAGCATTCAGGCTCCTCATGTCATCACTGTACGCTGCTTCAGGATCTATCCGATCGACACAATTTGCAGAACGCGCGAGGGTAGTGCGAGGGTCTGGGATAAGCTGCCAATTAGGTTCCGACACAGAGGCCTATTAGATGGGACATAAGGCATGCGCACCTGTTCTTCTCGATTCGTCTCTTTCGCAGTTCAGTGCTATAAAAGAACTGAAAGAAAACTGTAAAATAGCAGGAAGCCTAAGCAGAGTACTTGGTGGTATGACCGAGAGATGACGAAACAAAATAACGGCCCAGTCCAGCCCGGCGGCACGCAATGCGCATCCCCACGCGAAAATGCATCCCACCACTTCACCATCAAAGGTCGGTATTCTTCAGATTTCTCGCTCGACATACATCGATTCATTCGATTCATAGACTTCATATGGTACTCGAACGTATGATTCAAAGCTCGTAACTCGCGAAATGCATCGGCTAGGCCCTGCGCCGCCTGGTTCAACGTCTCTACCCAACCCTGCTTCTCTAGCGCAAGCTTCGACTGCAACGTCATCCAATGATCCTTGGGGCGTCCTTCATGTTAATCTACTGCCTTTATTCAATGGAGAACCTCTCAGAGTGCCTATGTAAGCCAATTTAGTTCAGATCAGTATGAAGAATTGGACTAATTTGTTCGTTGTGTATTGAAGAGCTCAACCTTCTCGTCAAGCGTCATATTTCTTTCGCAGCGTCATCACCTTCAAAAGCTTTAAGTACCCTCGAAAATGATACGATGGAACTACTGTCTTCGGGTATGGTGACCTTGAACGCGAAACTTGTAGGAATAGAAGACGACAAACTCCTTTCGCGAGTCGTAGAGCTATGGGGTTTCTTTTGGGATCAAGTCCTCACATACGTTGAAGGAGTACGTTCAAACCTTACCTTGCATCTATCCCTTTCTTGATTTTGACCGCACGGCAGGTGTTGTTACCTCTCCAGACCGATCCTCTTCTCTCGTCTCTCTATCGCACCCCCAAGCGACCATCCTCACCGACTCGGCAAACATCGAAACCATCTGTATCATCTTCTCTCGCACTTACTGGCCATGGGAAGTCGGGTTATTACATCGATGTCCGTACAGTCGCTTTACGTTCCTTCCGCGACAAAATAATTCTACCACTGTCTGCCCGATTATATGCGCGAATAACCTCAATAACCTCGGGCAGAAATCAGGAAGGGGTACAGGATATCCCACCCAGGATGCAACAGATGTACGTTAATTTCCTATCCTCCATAAGTCTAGTTCCCTCAAGTCGTTTTGCTGTAGGCTTCTGGTTTTAGCTTCGCAATCGCGACCCCGCCCACCTACCCTGTCCTTATCAACACCACCTCTTCAATTATCTACAGGCGAAGCAGCCGTCACAGATCTCCTTCGAGCACTCCGCACAAATACGCGGAATCAAGGTTCTCGTACTGGCCATATGCACTCCAGACACTCCGTATCCTCTCAGGACCGTCCAAATTACGACCTTCCAGGCGGCGGCTCCTCAGACCCCAACTCCGTGCGCGCGCCTTCTTTCCTATCAGGTGGCGCCCCTCGCGATCGCCGAGGTCGTATAGCTCAGAAAGCCAGGGGGAAAGGCCTAGCGATTATTCCTAGTGATTCTCAAGATGATTTATCAGGAGATGAGACGCCGAGGAATGGTTACATGGATAGTCACGCCAGACGGGTGCTTGAATATGATAGGCAGAAGGAGAGAGAGTTCTTGGATTCTTTAAGGTTGGTATTGTCTTCTTCCCTTTTTCGTGAAATTCACGTAAATGGTGTCCCTGTAGGAGCCCTGATCTTGAGCCACCTGCGTCCAGTTCCGGCACACCGACCGGGAGCTCCACTACTGCTACCGTTACCGTGCGTGCAAGTGTAGGTGGCTGGGGTCTCGGGGCAGGTAATGTCGATCTCGACACAACGAGGCAATTAGGCGAAGATGACGAAGACGAACCGCTAGACTGGGATCAAGCACAGGTACATTGATTATCTCCTGCTGCTTAAGATCTTGCTTTTCTTATTGTTCTTCGATTTGTAGGCTGTGGTAGAACGGATGGTCGGGATGACCTCTAGTACTCAATCTGCGCAAACGCAGAATCAGTCCCAGTCTCAGGAATCCGGTGCAGCTGCTGCTGCCCCACCGTCTGCACCACCCAATTCTTCGACGAGACGGAGGATGACTTGATGTTGCTCAGTTTTAATTCGGATTTATTTGGACGGACGAGAATGGTAAACCTTGTACTTTTTTCCGTTTTTGCTTTGCGGGATGGGGTGGCTTTCAGACGTTCGCATGCTACATACAGAGAGACGTTGATTGAAGTTTACTACATTATTTTTTACTGTAAATTCTCGAATGCCAGAAGAGATCTCGGACAGTAGATCACAGACTGAATTGAACAAACACATGTACACTGAACAGACTTTTATTGCTTGTCCGTATTTGGTCCGTGCTTCATTCGACCCCTACGGTCAACATTCCGTGTTAAAGTTGTCGAAGAAAATCTTCATATCAAGGACTAATTCTTTCGATACTGTACAGCATCGAGAACTCTCAAAACACTCTCTCATTCTTCGGACAATGGGAATATAAGCAAGTATGATGACAACCTTTTCTATATCGAGGCTACATCGATGACAGGTACGTGCCCTTTTGAGTAATCCTTGTATCGAATTATTTTTAAGGATACCGTTATTAGGCATGTTTATCGCGAAATACGCGTCGTCTATTGCCAGTTTATCGCAAAATCGCAAAAATACAGAGGACACGTTGTTCCTGCATCCTTGCCGAAATGCTGCCAGAAAATGAATTCGGCGAGGGGTCGCTGGGGGGTTAACGAGGCTTTGTTCGTCCATCATGGCAACATCTACATGCTGCGGCTCAGTGGCTTCCACACCTTCTCCCTGGGTTGACGATTCTTGAACCAATTTCATTGTTCGTTGCCCGGTTTGGTCTGTAACTATTTCGAGCTTTGTGGCAGAAGAATTGAGCTGAACTCAATGAATGGATGATGCTACCCTTTTCTGCTTCGCCACCCTTGCCTTGCATTCCTTCGGCATTGGATTTCTGTCGACTTTTCCTTGGTACTTCGTCCATTTTGAATATTTTGACTGCATCTTAACGTTCTGCTTTCACTCTAGAACTTTCTATGAGCGTAGAGGATGGTGTGCAGGCCCTTAATCGCTAATTGTTTTCCAGCTGGCATGTCGGCAGCAAATCAACTTTGATGGTTTGCTCTGCCTGTTACTAATGGAGATGTTCTTCATTTAACTACACGAGCAGTGCCGGAGTGCGCTACCTGTCAGCCACTTAGAAGCACTCTCTACGCATCAGTTTGCAGCTCGGTCAATTCAGTTATTGTGGTTATCATTGTCTCACCCGTTACGACGTTGGTCAATCTTTCTACATCTTTGGACATCGAGCCACAGTGGAATTCACCATAAATTCGCGGGGATGAACACGATGAACTTTACCACTTGCCTTGAACCATGTCTTCTATCCTCTCTTCCTTCAGAGCCAGCCGTCAGATTCATTATCATCTCCAGTCTACTGGCACTTTTTGCGTCGGTGCGGGCCTCAGCGAACGCGAATTGACCCAAGTCTTCCCTGAAGGCCAGCAAGTTCTGATGCCTGATGTGTTGTTGTCCGTTCCTTCGTCGTGTGTGGAGGAGATGATCATGGTCATCGGCCGCAACATTCGCCGAGTTACCAATGAAGACCTCCTCTTGGACTGCTCCAAGCACTTCAACAACGTCAAGAAGCTTGGACTTGTTGTCGACACTTCTGCATGGAACGACGCTTTCGCTGATCGCCTTCCTTCGCTGCATCCTAGTGTGAGGGTTTTTACACTTCTTGTGGGAAACCAGAAGGAGCCTCTCTTCCTTCTGAAATACTTCGCGAACGCTGATTCCAATGAGCTGCTCACGTTCGAATTGAACGGGGTGGATCATCAGATTTCCGTCGGTGGTTCTCATGGCACCATCACTATTCACTCGCTATTGCAGACAGTTGCCCCTCTTCTCGACCTCGACGTCGGCACTACCAGGACCAAGGTCATCTTCTCGCCTACCATCTTGAGTGCTTTCAGAAGTGTCCAGGTTCTGATGATCTCTGGAACTCTGTTAAGTGCGCAGAAGGTCGTTCAAGTTCTTGGGAGCAATGATAGTGGAGTGCCAATCACTTCACTGGATTGCGATGTCCCTGCGCTTGGATCTCGCGCCGAAGTACAGGCGTTTTTCCTCTCTTTGCGACATCACGCTCCCCAGTTGCGCACATTGAGAGTTGCAGTTGACGCATTGAGTCTCAGGGGAGACGATACTACGTGGATGGACGCCGTCCTTGAAGTGGTCCATCTCCACAATCTTACTGCCTTGATAATTGGCCATCCTCTCCCTCTTCAATTGCGCAATCTCGATGTCAAGAACATATTCATTTCCCTGCCGGATGCGCAGATAATTTCTCTCAATCCGAAGCCAAAGCTAGGATTCGGAGGTAACGTGCCTTCCATTTGCCCAAGTCTGGATGTGCTCGACATCGCTGCAGTTCACGGCGGGCAAAACCTTCATAGCTTGGGTTTATATCTGAACCCGGAAGGCACCCGCACGGGGATGTATCAACCCTATGCACCCAGGCCCCATGTCAAGGAGCTGGAATTGGGCACGCCTAATGGGTTGACGTCCGTAGCTAGGAAGATGGCTAGGGACTTGTTTCCTGAAGCGACGTTGATTTGATATTCATCTCCTTTCATTCGTTCCATTCATTCGATTTTTGCCTCAGTTTAGATCCATTGCAACTTTTTTGTTACCATTCATTCGAATTTTTTCATGACGGTCATGACCTGCATTTATCATTATCGCATTTGTACATCTGTACAAGCTTCGTCTTCACTGATGTTCTTTCATCAGTTATTTCATAAAATATGTGTCGTGTATCTATCACGTATGTAGTACAGTAGTAATATATCCCTACAATGTGGAAACGAACGATCCTGGTCGGCAAAGAGAACTCAGGCTTGTACATACTTACACTCTCACTCTCACAGTAAGTATATGCTCTTCCGGGCACCAGTGGCAGACGCGTCCTCGAATTGAGTCACGCGTCGAGCATTTTACATCTTTCAAAGTGACACTGGCAGCTGCTCGACTGCCAGCCAAGCTGGCTCTTTCTTTATCTTCGGTATTTATTCGTATTGGATCACAGTTTCCTTCTCTACGGCGTTCGTTTTTCTCTTCGCCTTCCACCGAGCTCTCGTCCACCCGTTCGAGGCGTGATATGAACTGGCATGCTACCGTCTTGAGCCCAGTATCTTCTGATACGGAGCCTACTGTTGTCATTAATTTCGATAACGCAAAATACATCTTCAATGCCGGCGAGAATACCTGTCGGGCTTTTCTACAAAGTAGAAGTGGTTGGAAGAGGGCCAGGGGAATTTTCTTAACTCAGGTCGAGACGCAACGTGCTGCAGGGCTTGCTTGTGAGTACATTGAATCCGCTTTCATCTGAGGTATCTCAAAACTTATCCTTGTGTAGCGCTTCTAATGAGTTTTGCGGATGCTACCATTCCTAAGCTTGACATTGTTGGACCTCCCGGATTGAAGCATTATTTAGCTGCGATGAGAATGTATACTTATCGGTACGTATTCACCGCATTCTCTTTTGATGAAGATCGAAGCTGATATTTGTTTTCATCGGAATACTATGCCTGTTATACCAACCGAAACACCATATTATTCAGACCTCTCCGGTACCCCAAATCCAGTTTTTAAGGACGACAACCTCGCGATATACAGTGTCCCGATCTATGAGACACCACATGATTTGCAGGAACCCACTTCAAACACCTCATCTGCAGCAGACCAATCGATGGAAGAAGGGTCTCTCAAGCGGAAAAGGGAACTGTCGCCGGACGCCCCCTCCAAACGAGTTGCAACCTCTGCCGTTGATGTTTCGACACCTCCGACTTTGGAGGAACTGATGCAGGATTCGCAATTCTCGCCGGATGAGTTGACTGGTGAGGAGGCTCAGAGATGGCGAGAGCTTATGATCAATGCTATGTTCCCTGCTTCCAAGGTATCCAAAACTGTCGTAGCTCAAGGAAAAAGCAAGGGGAAAACGAAAAAGGAGAAAAGTCAACAGAAGGAGCTCAATGATATTGAGGCAGACTCCGCAAAGTTATCCCAATCTACGAACAACAATGGGAATAACTCCAAGGAACCGAAAACAGAAATTGTATGTTCAACCTTGAAATACACTGCCGTTCCTTTCATCTTAGTCAGTGCTTAGATAGACGACTATCGTCGGCCTGCTCTTGCAAAAGGTTTCCACATTCAGCTTCCCAAATTCGTTCCACCTGCGGGTGTACCCACTTCCCGACGCGCCGTGGCTTACATAGCTCTAGGTCCACGAGTTCGAGGAAAGTTTGATGCGGCCAAAGCTAAGGAGTTGAAGATTCCTGTGGGACGTGAGAGGGCCAAGTTGGCTGCAGGTCAGGCCATCACATTCAAGGTGAAAGATGGTGACATAGAATTTGAAAGGACTGTCCGTCCTGAAGAGGTTATTGGGCCTACAGAGGCTCCATCTGTAGGTGTCTACTGATTGAATTCTCGGGATCATGTCGCTCAATTTCTGACCGTTTCCAGGCTGTAATAGTTCTGGATGTTCCTACGCAAGCACATGTAGCTTCCGCAATTTCGGCATTTACAGAGTCACCCTTCTATTCAAAGTTTCATTCGACGCAGGAGGAAGACTTGAAAGAGTTTGCAGTTCGCACTGTCTTCCATATATGCGGAGAGGGGGTTCTGGAAGACGAGCGATATCTCGAGTTCATGCGAGGGTTTGATTCTCGTGCTCATGTTAGTCTGTTGTCACACTGCTGTTGTCGTACACTGACATAGGTTCCGATCTGTTAGCATCTGGTTGCATCGAAAGAGCACTGCCCGGACCCAGTTACCTTTACAAGCGCAGGCTATCACCAGCTCAAGCTGAGCCACCTCGACTCTGAAATTTTCTCGGTTCCCAAGTTCAACCTCAAGTCTAAGAAAGACATCACTAGTGGGTGCATTTCATCTTGGCCACTTCGAATTCATGCACTCACGATGCTTGTGTATTCCGTTCACCAGCTATTCCTAATCTCCCACCAAACACTACTCTAATGAAAGGGAACATGCGAGCTAATGTGCGGCCTCCTGGTGTGCCGGTTCAGGAACAGTTTGCCATTGAGTCGGACAGGTTCCATCCGGCTGCAGTGGAGGGATTGGTTCTCCGCGAGTCGACTGCAGAACATTTTACCAAAAGCAAAGCTGAGGTGGAGGCTTTTGCACAGACTGAGCGGTATCAGAAGTCAACAGGAGGTGATGTGACCATCATTAGTTTGGGTACGGGAAGTGCGATTCCTAGCAAGTACCGCAATGGTGCGTCTCATCAATAAAAGAGGACTTCGCTTCGTTCTGACCCTCATCATCATTTAACAGTGTCATCTACTGCGATTCAGATACCAGGACATGGGAATATCCTCTTAGATTGCGGGGAAGGTACTTGGGGACAACTTGTTCGGCAGTTCGGAACGGATGAGTCGACCACAACAAACATCTGGGACTTCATGCGCAACCTCAAATGTATCTACATTAGCCATGTCCATGGTGATCATCATATGGGTGTAGTAAAACTGTTATCCCAGCGTAAGCTCGTATGTTCCTTCAACCGCCGCGTTCACGCCCAGGTAACTCAATTCTTGGACGTAGTTGGACCCGCCACCAAAGGAACCTCTCTATGTGGTAGCTATCCGCGCTGTACATCTTTACCTTCGCGAGGTGCAAGATCTGCAAGATCTTGGACTGTTTGATCCTTCGGGAAACGGCGTTGTCCCGATTTTGAGCCCTGCGCTGCATTGGAAACAGCTGGAGTCCTATCCGCCGGCTGGTTTGTGGCAGATTGGAGGGACTGAATCTTGGCTTGATCTTCAGCTGTGTGTAGATTCACTTTCATCCCCCTTTAACCTCGTTCTCAATCTTAATAGGTCTAGGAATCGAGCACAAGATATGTGCCAGTCGCTGGGTCTAAAGAGTTTCCACACAGTTGATGTTCGGCATAGGACGCGATGTTATGGCGCGATTATTAAACATCAAGATGATTGGAGTGTCGTGTATGTGGTTTTGGTCATGGGTAGACCGCTGATTCCAATACTCATTCTGTGATATGTATCTAGCTTCTCTGGAGACACGATGCCTTCAGAAGGTCTCGTGCGGGCGGGGCAGGGCGCCACTGTCTTGATTCACGAAGCAACGATGGCGGATGACCAGGAGGAGATGGCACGACAAAAGGCGCACAGTACACTTGGTCAGGCATTAAGCATCGGGCAAAGGTCAGTCCCGTCTACCCCCATTTCACTTTGAGGGCCCGCTGAATGTCTTCTAGGATGAACGCTAAAAACATTCTCCTGACGCACTTCTCTGCCCGATATCCAAAAATCCCTCACCGCTTGGAAAACGTGAAAGGTGAAGACAAAAACGATGGGGAAGCGAAGAACTCTGAAGCACTTGAAGAAGTTGCTATGATTGAAGACGACGACAAGGCCGTAGTCGCCTTTGCTTTCGATCACGCCGCTATGAAGATTGATAATATGTGGAAGATCAAGTTCTATTTGTCCGCATTAGAGAAGAGCTATCAGGAGACGATAGCGGAAGTTGGTGAGGAAGAGGCCGAAGACATGGCTTTGCTTGAGCATGACGTCAACGTGGTGTAGGAGGGCGCTAGTAGTTGTCGGAAAAAAAACCGAGTGCAGAATTCGGAAAAGTAGAAGTAAATTATAATTTACTACATCATACATTGCGCAAGTACTGTAGCGTACAAGAAGGAAAATTAGACAGAAGCTAAAGAAAATTCTTCGGAGGTGCATTCTGCTGTGAGAACTAAGGATTCAAAGAACACGAAGATAACCGTCTGAGTTGTTCTCCTACTGTAGGCACACTGCATTCTAAATAGACGTGATCAAACAGATACAACAACTAAGGTACTAATACTTCCATCTAATACACGTCAAGTCCAACAGAGACCACGACAGTCACACAACGAAACCATTCAAGTGTACAACATACGCCTCAATCGGATTCATCTTCCTCGTCTCCCCCCAGTATGTGATGCGAAGCCTGGTTCACGCTGTCACGATTCGGTACTCTAGCGTACCACTTGGACCGTACAGGCGTCTGTACTAGTTCGATATTGTTCGTGGCGTTATCGTTGAGCGTCTGTGCATTCCGTCCACTGACACTATACAGGTGAATGAGGCTGACGATGAGGGTGTATAGTACAAATGAAAGGCTGCAGAAGATATCCAGGGGAAATGTGAATATGGCCCCATGGCCGGGCTTACGGCGAAATAAAGCTGAAGGTACAAACCTGAACATGATGAGAATATATGTAACATGGTCCATCCCATTTTCGTGCACATACTCCAACTCTTCGTCAGTAGCTGACATGAATAATAAGCTAGAAAGTGACAGGATTGTGTTAGTGACGACACGTGTTCCCTGGAGATAGTAGACAATACCCTGCAGAAACGAGTAACTGGAAGCCCAACCGAGTAGTGAGTAAGTCATCGTCATCCACAAAAAGGCATGTCAAGCAGAACTTACGAAAGGAGGCAAATGACGGAACGCCCTCGCAGCAGAGCTGGCTCTTTCAGTCGCACTGGGCGTGGTGGGATCCCTTGGACTTTGAAGCGGGTCAGCCAATGTATGTTCGCTGTGGCTATCATCGTCTAGGCCGTCAGCTGTGGAAGTGGAAGAGAAGAAGCATATTTCAATGATTCTGGTGACACCCGCAAGCTCAAGGGTATAGCCAAACATTGTGTGTACCTAACGCGGAAAGAGAATAAGTCAATACATGATTATATCAGTATTATGACACGTACTCGTGTTGAGATTGCCAGAGCTTGAGCATGGTTGGACATTCCCCAACCGGTCAGAATGATTCTAGATAAGGCATTAGGCAGTGCGCAAGTGATATACTGAGAATGATGCATACATGATAGATGGGACGACGTTCCTCTATGATTTTGGGATAGTCAATTGACACAGCATTGCAGATGGAAACTAATTATTCACATACCTGGTTTTTTCGAGCAAGAAAGATCCCGAGAGCACCGCCAGCCCACCCTTTACGTATATCAGAAACATCGGGGTCAGAATAGATGTATGGTAGGCGTACAGAGAACTCCAAGGATACTAAGTCACAGTGAGTGAAAGAAATACACGTCATTCGTAAATATGAACTTACGTGTGCTGCATGTCCTTCACGGACCAAGTTGATCCACGGTGCTCGGTGAAGGTATTGACTGGATACAGCGTAAGATTCAATACTAACCAATGGTCAACAATTACTCACCTATGCCCTGGAACAAGCGTTGGTCTGATCATCCTTTGTTGTGCTGTGACAAGATTTGCTTACCCAGAGCATGATAACCCTTCTTAGTCATTAGCAATCACATGTAATCAAAAAGACAGAAAAACCTCACCATGAGTCCCACCACTCGGGGCTGCGTCCGCTCCGTCTAACCCAAGCCTCGCCAACTAGAAGAAGGATGGCCATAATAGTTCCATACGCGATGAACCCGCTGCCCATGATGTAGTGAGCAAGACACTGCCCCAAGTGACCTCCCCGACAGTATCCACGGAATGTTATTGCACCAAATAGCATCTGCACCCATCCAATGATAGGGTACGCCTTCCCAACAACACCGTGTGCGCGAACAGCATATGGGCGAATGGACCTTTCGTTGATATGAAGCTTCAGATATATGCCGAGAACAAGCTGAGAAACGATTGGAATGAACATAATCGACGCCATCGTTCCATGAGCGCCAGCCAAGAATTGGCGTCCTTTATGTGAATGCCCCAGAATGTAACCACCCGCGGTAAGAGCAAAGCCAGTGCTCTTAAGACATAGACCGTCAGTTCGATCTCTGGGCTGAAAGTTAAATTGCGTACCTGCAAAGGAACATGCCATCTGCTACGAGACAGTCCAAGTACCATGCCAGTTGGAAACAATACTCCCCATACAAAGGCTTGCAGGAAAATGTGTATCCAAAGAATTGCATCGACTGGCTTCATGTCGTTGTCCGCGTCCAACTCGTCGTGATGTTCATGAGCAAGAGTTAATGAAGCGCATAATATAGAGGCAAACGCCGGTATCCAAGGCTTGAAAGCCATTTTGCGACGGGTAACCGTACTGTATAAGTACAACCAATAGATGAAGGTTCCAGTGGAAGGAAAGAGGCGGCGCGTGCTTCCCGAACAAGTTTGGCTGATGATTTTGTCATATATGCTTTGTCATATGTTGGGTGTAAAGCTGTGTTGTGGCCATGCTTTGGAAATTGTGGCCAAACTTATTCTGAATCTCGAACTGTCATGTCTTCCTTCTTCAAGAGCTTCAAATCCCATAAATCTCGCAAAGACGATCCAATATCGGACTCTGGCTCAAAAATATCTCAATCTAGCTATTACTCTACGCAACCTCCGGAATGGGCGCCTGCTCCAGAAAAATCTGTACGCAGCACACGATTCATTCGGAATGTACATGTCTAGATTCTTCAATAATATTTAGCATGCGTTTGGAAGAATCAGTGATGCTCCTGAAGAAGATTATCAAGCTGCTATTGACTTCTGCCTGACATATCCTCTAAGTCCACCGGTCCTCGTCCCATCTCATGCTGTCGATCGAATTAGAGCAGAAGGGAGCAGAGCATGGGGTATCGAGATACCAGATTCACAGGGTTACAGACGCTTCTCTGGTCGTATTGAGAATATCCCTCCTGCATCAAAGTCTCCAGGAGTCGTACGTGTAACCACAGATTCGAGGTGCAGCGATTTTTGTCTATTGAGCGATCTTCCGATTATTGCTGGTCTGTACGATGTGTCAGGGAGAACGGGTGTTTATTTCGAGGTTAAAATACACAAGATGAATCCTCCAAGGTCATTAATTGCGATAGGTATGTTCCCTTTGTGGGATGACTTGCACGGTGGCGCCTTCATAAAGCCCCCTATTTAGGTACGGCGTGTCGCCCATATCCTCTTTGGCGTCTCCCAGGTTGGAATCGAGAGAGCTCGGGCTTACACCTCGACGACATGCGGAAGTTTTTCGAGGATCCCGACGGAGGACGTGACTACGACGCTCGCCTTAATCGCGTAAGTCCCGGAGACACAATCGGGTGCGGATACATCTACGCTACTGGCTCCCTGTTCTATACATGGAACGGATCACGCCTAGGTAACGCGTTCGACGGAATACATCTTCCTCGCCAGAAACTCGATGTTTTCGCTGCGATTGGTGTTGTAGGTGCGGTGCAGTTTGATGTAAATTTCGGCGGCGAACTGTTTAGATGGAAGGAAGGAAATGAATGGCACTGGAAAGTTGACGGCTTGGTTGGGAGACTGACTGATATAGGGGGTCCTGCTGAAGACCTCCCAGCATACAGTGGTTGACTGATGTTTCGTGGGTGGGTGCTCAATATTTGGAGATCTGTACTTACTGGAACGTACTTACTGGATCGGACTTTGTTTCTTTCACTCTAACTGAATCCTTTGTTTTACGTCTTTTCCCAATACTTATTCGCGGAGTTCGGTGTGCCGGCCATCGCCGGCCGAGGTTAGTGGCAAGTTCCAATTCAAAGTCAAGAACTCAGATCCACTTTGCTACTTTGCTGACACCAACCAGTTTCAGTCTCTAAGCGACCCCAAAGTCGCGTCCTGTCATTTGTGGCTCTCCGCAAAAATCTATTTCTCGTACTTATTCTCCAAGCAGCTCCTATCGGCAAGTAAATCGTGCGCGACGCGTTTGTCGCGTTTGCCAACGCTTTACTTGACCAAGGGCATCCTTCAGCACAGGATGAGTCATTACACTTATCCTCGTGATAGTCGACGTTACGAAGAACCTTCAGGCTCCAATAATTCCAGGGATTATACAAGTTATCGGTACAGCAAGGCAGGAACAGCTGATGAAAGGAAGTACAGTGGCAAGCGAGGCGGTGGCTCAGCGGAGTCTTTATTCGACCGTAGGAGTGGAAATCCACCCCCACATACTCCATCGACAAGCAGCTTTAGGAAACGAGAATCTGACTATACTCAAGATACATCCTGTCGGTCTACAAAACAAGTCGGCAACAAGGCTGGCATTACCAGGAGCAGAAGCAGAAGTCCGTCCCGTCGAAAAGTACCATTCTCAAGTCGTTCGTCAACCTCAGTTTGTCATGACGATCGTGGCGGAAGCCTCAGCAAGGAAGGTACGACTTCAATGGGGGAGGGTTATGGCGAGGATGTTCTGGACTCTACGTCGAGCGCTGTCACGTATATGAGATTCCAGCGGATTTGCAACCAGCCATTCCTCTTCTGCTCGCCTTTCCGATGTATGACGATGGTCTAATTATTAGACAACTTTGCAGTGCTCCCTTACTCTTCTGAACCCAACAAACATCTCAAATCACCTGAACGGTACTCTTTTAACAAAGTGGCTTCTAGTCGTGAAAGTTCGGCTCGAGGTGGGGAGCCTCCCGCTCGTGTGTTAGGCACCAGCACGATTAACCGAGCTTCAAGTCGAACCTTGATCGTACGAAACCTTGCGGTAAGTGTCACAAATGAATACATACTTGATCATTGTCCTAGAACTAATCAAAACATTATTGCAGTATCAAAGTAATAGTCAAACGGTCAGATGTCATTTTGAGGCGCATGGACGAATTGAACACTTTGATGATTTAATAAAGAGGAGAGGAATTGCTTTTATAACTTTTGTGAGCTTCCATCTCGTCCTCGGCTGCAGCCAAACGTGTTAATGGTCATTTTACTGCTGCAGTATGATATGACTTCAGCGGAACGTGCATATACGCGATTACAAGGGTTTGAGATTAGTGGAAGCAAAGTACGCGATTGCTTGCACTTCCAGATGTCGACATATGATGATGACTGTGCACATGCAGATTGAAATCGAATTCGAACGTCCGAAAGACGGCGAAGCTGACGAAGCTAACAAAGTAAGCCTGTTCAAATATCATTTCACGAATGCTCTATCGAATTTAGATCAATACACACAGGTAGAAACAATACCGGCAGTCCTGCAGATCACGCTCAAATATTCAATATCAAGACAGAACATCGATGATGACGAATTACGTCGAAAGTTTACACAGTTTGGAGAAGTCAAGTCTATCAGGCCAGTTGACAATCAAACAAAGTTCGTTCTCGATCCCGTCTTTGTCCAGAGTCGAAACTTTTTCACTGACGCGATGCCTGTAGTTCACGCTATCTAGAATTCTACGACAGTCAGGTTAGCTAACTCTCCCGTTTCCATGTTCTGGACAGAACGCTCATCAGTTCAAACGGACATTAGAAATGCATGGGAGCTCTGTGTATGAAGGATCAGAGATTGCAAGATGGTATCATGAGTGTGGTATATGTCGAAAATGATAACAGTACAACTCAAGCAGCCAGCATGCCAGGTTCTTACAGTGACAGGTTCGGCTTCGTATGAACTTCACTTCTGGTCTTTCAATGATTGTTGTTTTAGGAAAACAGGACAAGAAACTCACGGAATCCGACAAGTGCAAGGAATTGGTCAGGCCACTGCAACAAAAGACATTTTTAATGCCGGAATCAACATTCCCGCTCTCAATCTAGATGGTGACAAGCCCATCTTCTCCAAGCTAAACTACGATCGGGACATAGTGAGTCATATAATCTCGCGGAACCTCCGTACGAAGTTCTGACTGCTCCGCCACTACTAGCTCAATGCAACAACTAGTGATCGCCTTGAGGAAGCTCGAAAGCTACAACAGGTAAGTAGCTGAACTCTTTAACATTTACCATCGTATCTTATCTCAGAAATTGTTCACTCTTCTAGATGCTTGCTTCCCTCAGTGGCGACAAGTCGAAGTCTACACCTAATATCTTATCCACTGCCAATTCGAGCCCATCGCCGACCTTAATTGACTTCCCAGCATTGAGTCGTGTTACCCAATTCATCAATGCCGCGCCTGGACAGGTACCAACAATATCTCCCGCACGCTCCGACGCTCCTAACACTATCACAAACTCGACTCCATCCCCGTTCCCGTCTCATGACGCTTATGTCCATACCGATGCAGGGTCCATGGTAGCGTCCACGCCCGCTACCAGGAAAGCAAGTTCGGATTCGACCTCGTCCCTGAGTATCCCGGAACTCCTGCAATTGATACAGAAGTGTAATCAATCAACCTCAACTTCAACGATACGAAGGACAGGCTGATCGTCGAGCCTCCCATGATACTATTGCCTCAAGATTTACATGCTTGCCTTTAGTAGAAAATTGAATATCATCAGTCATGGACCCTACAATATGATTTTATGAATATGCTACCGGATGAATTTGCCTATACAACCACCTAACGTAGGATAGTAGTGAGGTGCTCTTGCCATATAGTATGATTTCTTGAATACAATCTGATACTTACTTACGGTACTTCGCTGACGTATGGCAGGTGTTATGAGGATCAACGAGTGCAGTACTTATTGGTTAAGTACTACTGATTACACCGAATCAAAATACAACAAGACATCTCTATATGCAGGCCACGAAACACAATTAGATAAGTAATGGATGAAAGGAGGGACTGTAAAAATATAGTTATGCACAAACGAACGAATAAGGTACCTCAGGAAGAAACGGTGTAACCCAAATAAGATAGGGCATCCGAACTTTTGTCTCAATTTCGATTCAGGTGAAAAGTATGGTGAAAAGCACTAAGGTCTGCCACAAGCTTTGAAAGATTTAACTGGCCAGGTCGACGTAACAGCGGATGAGCCTGATTAGACTCGGCTTGGACTCGGATCTCAGCCATGTTGGGTAGGTGGGTGAATAAGTTACCTCTACCTTGGCCGCCCCTACGTCCGACCTAGGAAGAGATGTACGGAGCACAAACACTAGCATCATGATATGCCGAAGGGTCACGCGTGAGGTACCCTCTCTCAACGCCGTCAAAGTAGGACCTGATAGTGGTTATCGTGAGTTTATAGAATCAAGTACGTATTGGAATGTAAAAAAGATCCGTATCTGGGAATCCGAGGGATGCGGGGAACAGACGGACAAAGTCGAAATAAGCAACACATACCATTCTCTCGATAAATTACCAGCTAATGTCGATTTCTCTACTTTGAAGTTCCAAAACTGTTTTGCGTGGATGGAATTGAATAATCAGAACAACATCGGGAGGAAGGATAGAAAGGAAGAGGGGGAATGAACTTTGAACGAAACATTGCACTCACGACCCACCCGGCACCCTTACTATAAGCCATCTTCTGTGCGTCAGCCCACTGCATTAGAAACGCGTCTGTCGCGTCGAATTGCGTCGGCAAACCCCATTCTCCGATAAGAATCGAATCAGAGAGTCAATAATCTCCGCGGGAGTTCGACTGATATCGTAACGTACCTCCGAACCACAATGGACTATCCCCAAGTGCTGCATCGCTCTGTACACGATTCAGATCTACGGTAGTACGCATTCGCAAGATCGTTGTAGAGATTTATGTAACAGCGAGGTATAATGAGAGATGAGCGACAAGATTAAGCAACAGCGACTCACTGCAGATGCTGGTCATATATGCGTCCGGATTCGCAGCTGCCACACCCTTGTAGAAATGTCAGTTTGAAACGTTTATGGATTTGTTGCAACTGTTTTACTTACACCGAAACTAGAAATGGAAGCAGTACCGAAGGAAAGGGCGATGAATGAATGCATGGGATGTAGGAGGTAGGAGGATGAGCTAGGTACTCACACATAATACAAGTGATTATCGTAAGCCTGAGGACCGATAGCCGCGTCAGCAGGGTTAGCAGGGTTGTTATTCTGCCAGTTAATATCCATGAAACTATTCCGAGCAATAGCATCTTCAGGTTCAAACCATCCATCAAAACATACGAACAGAACTTACTTCGTAATTAAATTTGTCCTCCTATTGCCCCCTCCCAAATCAAGACTATATCCAGTCTCGGGATTCATAGCAATTTCAGCGAGTATCGGAATCGCAGTAGCGATAGCAGCGGTGATATTAGCGTTGAATACCGGTGATTCAATCATGTTTGACATCATCGCTGTTACATTTGTATTCGTTTGAGTTGAATTTAGAGGTTGCATTCCTTTCACGGGAATTTCAAGGATTAGCTCAGTAGCGCGTACAGCTTCGACAAAGTTCTTTTGAACTGGAAGGTAGTGAGGGAAGACTGAGGACAGAAGTGATTGAGGATTGAACGTGACTCACAGTATCCATATCCAGGTGTTTGGCTAGCATCCATGATAGGTTCGTTCACCGCCTCTATAGCGAACACACTCTCGAACGCGGGGTGCATGTGCGACAGAACTGTCATTACGACGGTCCAAACGAGCGCGCGCTGATAGTTCTTGTCCGTCTGAATTCAAAATAGCGTATTAGCATAACGAAGGAGCTAAAAGAACATTATGAGAAGCTCACGTAGAACTCAACATCGCTCGTACAACTGAACAAAATGACCATTAGGACTATATGTCCTCATATATATCGGTTGTAACAAACTCACTGTCCAGTGAACATTTGATTTGGACTCTGCACACCAGGAAGAGCGTGATGATCTAGGATAGCTTGAATACCAGCATTCTTGAGCTGTCCCAATCCACGTATCTAAGATTAATGAGTTTAGCCTATAAGTACAGTGAAATTCTAACGCAAACGAACTCACAAGCTGGGCGAGCCCGCCGCGGGGATAAAACTCTGTGCTGCGGTCAACTAGAGCTTCAACAATCCAGTAACCGAGCTAAGAAGTATGTCAGGTGTGTTTCCAGTCGTCCATTAAGCGATCTACTCACAGGAATCCGAACGGTGTTGATTCCGTATTCCACTAAAGTATTCACGTCTTGCTGTGTAAACCAAGTAGACCTGATGAGGGGGAGTTGAGCTCAGCGTATTGCTGGTGTATGTGATAGTGTACTGACCAATGCTTAGCGAATACTTCATCGACCGTGTCGGGATACGCTTTTGCGAAAGCACTATCGAATCAGTGTTATTCAGTGATCTCGCCGAGTAAACCGAGAAAGGGGATATGTGTACAATTCTGTGGCGATACACTGCGAGCAATCCGAACAACTTTGGCCGCCCATGTCAAGCCATTCTGTAGTCCGATATTAGACGACGCGAAAGATTTATGGTCCTATATACGTACCTTGTGGAAGCATCCACGATTCGAGAATCAACCTTCATGAAGACGCGTAAATCACTAGGTAAGTCGCATGATCAAGGAGTGTAAAGCACCATGAACCCAAGTTGACGCCATAAATTTTATCCTCTGATCTAACAGCGAGAAACGCTGTACAAAGCCAGGCCAATACGGATACGAGAAAGAGCGAAGAGTGCATGTTAAAGGAGGGGACAGGTTCCAGCTAGCGCTATGAAGAAACCTTTATTGCGTATCCTAGTTCCCTTGGGTCTTTATATTTGCATCGAAACCGCGGACTTTGAAACTTTGAAATTCTTTAGATCGTTCTTGACCAGAACCTGTCGTTTGCCCGATTCTTCTATGTAAGTAACGTTGGTATTATTCAAACGAAGTCGAATTCCCAATTATTGTATTGAATTTTTAGGAACCTCGGACCGGGTCTTGTAGCGATGCGGCGGTTTCATTCTACCAGAAGAAAGAAACAAAAGAGGACAGAAAAGTGCTCCCAGTATGATGTTGGTACATACTGTATTCAGTCCGAAAACGTCTAGGAGTATACGCCATGATTAGACATCAAAAGTGATGAAGCATACTTCACATTACGACAGGAGCGATGCTAAAATAGCCTTCAGCTTGTCCTGCAGTTTAGTCATCGCTTCAAGCGTCCCGAACTTGCAGTCATGCCAGTTATTCATGTAGAACGTTCAGGTCCTGTGGGTGGATATATGGCAGGCGGACACACGAAAGTGACGCGTCAGCAGGTTTTTCCATTGCATTCAAGTTGGTCAGATGTCACTTCATACCGCATGCTACAATATTCGAACTCGCCGCTGAGAGACGTGCATATTATAGTGTGAAACCACATGCATTGACCGAGGGAGTACCTGAAGTAGTAAATGGAAGATGTAGAACGAGCGCGAGCAGTCATGCTCCTTGACTTGTTGAATTCCTGAGACACGAGAACAAGGAGGCTTGATGGGAAACCTGAGGCTCTTCAGGGCCTTGAGGTACCATCGCAGAGAAGAGTTTAGAAGCTGAAGAAAGCGAGGGAAATTGACGAAGTCATCCTCAGCCATGGGATTATGATATATTTGGTCGGTCCAACTGGAGGCTTTCGCGTAGCACCATGGACATCAAGAATGGTTACTGCTTCCCTCTTCTATTGTAACGGCCATGCTGCCAGCAACGATATACTGCCAGTATGTGAAGCCCCATGTCATTCGACGACAGTACACCCCCTAGTACACCCAGAGTCTCTCTCAGGATCTCCTCGATACGCAATTGAACAAAGAGCGACCAATTTTCGATGGATCAAAGCTTGAGATGAATTTCGTGCGACGGTCGCCTGACTCTAGATCTACCAGGTTTCACCGGCACCTTGTGGGTCCTGGATGAAGGAAAAGAGCAGGAACAGAGTGTCGAGTCTTGGGCACGTGAACTCGGGCTACTTAATTCAAGGTTCGTATGTCCGTTCAACCGATTTATGTTCTTCCAGGTTCTTCCCTGCTTCGTCCTGAATTTCTATCGAATTCTGCTAGATCAGCAAAGTATCACAGGAATCGTTAGACTGTCGATGGACGCAGAAACTCTCTGAACCAATGCATCTTCTCACAGATTTACACAACTTGCGAGGTCCGCCCTAAGTCCTTTCCCCAGGGTTCCGGTGCGTAACTGCCAACGTCCACTTGTACATCACACTCATTTCACATAAGGCTCACATGAGGCTTCATATCACATATCCTTCTTTTAGGCTATTTGCCACCCACATACAGCGTTAAATGACAGATGACACAGATGTGAGCAGCGGCGGTATTTCGGTTGTGGTCAGTGCCGGTGCACTACCATCTGCATCTGCTACAAGTTGTCATATTCGAAAGTGATGAAAGGTCTATTCGAGCTCAAAAAAGTACCGCCGAGCTGTGATGAAGAGCTATATATATTGTTGATGAACAGATGATCTACAGCGAGGCACAACATCCTAGGCGCCCTAAGGCCTCAACTAAGGCGGCTTTCTGCATTCCCTTTTCTTCGTCTTTCTCTTGCTGGTATACACCTCAAAGCCTCCAAGCTTCAGCTCAACCTCAAGCTAGCTTCAGCACCATGCTAACCCCCGCTCTTCTCCTCCTACCTTTCTTCCTCACAATCACGGCTTCGCCAACGCCCAAACTCAAATTCGTTTCCAGACAATCCTCTAACGCTATTACCGCACTATCGACTGCGCAGGTCTCCACATTCAAGCCTTTCACGTTCTTCGCTAGCGCTGCGTATTGCGCACCGAACGTTACCCTCACTTGGTCCTGTGGAGGTTTAGTGGCTACTTTGATGACCTCGCTTTGTCTCGTTTGCTAACAGCTAGCTTCGTCACCCGCGCCTTTTTGATTCCACAGCCAACTGCGAAGGAAACCCTTCGTTCATTCCGACTGCATCTGGAGGCGATGGTAGTGATGTGCAGTTTTGGTATGTTGGGTTTGACCCGGCCTTAAGTACGGTTATAGTGGCACACCAAGGGACGAATGAGAAAGCAATGTAAGTCGTTGTTGCGCTGCCCCCCACCATTTCTTGCACGATCTGACGATTTTGATTCATTGATGTATTCGCATCCTGGTACTATGATCTTCTCGCCTAGTCAAGCGGACCTTACAGACGCGGACTTTTTCCTTGGTTCTCTCGACTCGACTTTGTTCCCTGGGCTGAGTTCGAGTATAGAGGTTCATTCTGGTTTTAGAAATGCGCAAGCAAAGTGAGTGATTCTATCCATAACTGCCGACTCTTCTAGAGTTTGATCCTGTTATAATTATAGCACCGCGACGGCGATTCTGGCTGCTGTGCAGCAGACTATGTCAACTCATTCGGCGACTCATGTCACGGTCGTTGGACACTCCCTCGGTGAGTCTTATCTTGATTTTGCAGATATTACTTATCATCTATGCATATAGGTGCCGCAATCTCCCTTCTCGATTTTGTTTATCTTCCTTTGCATCTGCCTGCAAGTACTACATTTACCTATAGAGGATACGGATTGCCTCGGGTAGGATGTCAGAACCTTGTATTACTTTGCCACCTAGACTTACAACAAGCCCTCCTTTGCTTCCGAATCAGGTCGGAAACCAAGCGTTTGCTAACTACGTTGATGCGCATGCTACCGATCTCGCTCATGTTAATAACAAGTACGCATAGATTCCTATATTTGCCCTAAAGAACCTGCCATACTTACCGATCCATGTGCACAGGGAAGATCCCGTTCCCATCCTTCCCGGTAAGTAAGGCCAGTACAGACGGAAATCTTCAGATGTACTGGTATATGCAAGTGAGAACGTGTATTTCTCATGCCATTTTTTCAAGGTATGTTCTTAGGGTTTCATCATCCTTCGGGGGAGAAACATATCATGGATGATAATACATGGGTTGCATGTCCTGGTACGTATTTCTTCGGCTGGTATCGCGTTTCCAAACTCCGTCCCTTTTCCGCAGGGCAAGACAATCCCAGTGATGAATGCACCACTGGCGATGTTGAGACCATTTTTAATGGGAATGTCAATGATCATGATGGTGCGTGCGCCCACGCTGCACTTCGCATAGAAGGGCAGCGAAGATCCTCTTTGACATGAATTTAATACGAGCTTTTCTTTGATACAGGTCCTTATGATGGTGTGGTGATGGGATGCTGACCTTTTCGCAACATGTACTTGTTACTCCTGTTCTCATTCAGAAGTTACTCACTCGCTATAAGTACTATCTTGCTTAGTAGAGAATGATAGTCGCTTTAATAGTATAGCCTTCTTTCATCGCCCCTGTCTGAAAACTCAGCGCTTATCTAATCTTATCTATACCACGTGCTAATTCTGATACCGGCGGCATAATGAAATCAGTCAAAATTGTGTCTGTCTACCTGGCTCTTCTTCTCAAAAAGACCCCCACCGAGCGCTACGACGACGATGGCCAGCGGTTTCAGCATACTCAGCTTCTTTACGAGAAAAGAGGCGGCATTTCAACATGTTTCTCTTTCGCCGCTCAAGCTGATGAGGAACCAAGTACATCCTGGGAACTCTCGCTAAACCGCAGACCACGGGCGGTTACTACAATTTGTTTTATCTTGTTCTCCTTCTTCTATAGTGCTTGAGGCTGAGACTCAGCGGCCAGCACGTAGGGATTCATCTGGGGAAAGATTAAAACTTTACATCCATCTCTATCTTACACTGTCTACATGACCTCGACACCCGTGACAGAAAATGACAGGCTAGTCCCGTCGTCAGTTGTTTCAAATTCACTTAGACCATCATCGTTACGACCCCAAGGATCGCGACCAGCACCTCTGGGGCCCCGCATTCGTCAGTCGTCAACAAACTTTTCTACGAATCTGACTCTCGAGAGAAGGTTGAGCCAAAGAGATTCAACGGTTTCTAGAACATCTACGAGATCTAGAGAGTCTACGTTGTATAGCCCGGGTCCTGCTTCTCCTGCTCGTTCAGAACACGACCTACCTGGGATAATGGAACAGCCCTCGCAACCCACTCAGTCTCCAGAAACCGCGGGAAAGGTATCTCGGACACCCTCTGTCGTACTTAGAGAGCAGTCACTCGTTGCTTCAACGGCTTCTTCCCCTTCCCCCTCCCCAGCGCCCAACGTGAAGCCTGTTGTTAAACCAGGTACTCTCATCCCTCCCCCTCAGGTTACATTCGAGAGCATATCAATTCCATGGAAGGGTCTTCCTCTGGACGCCGCACTATGTGAGTAATACACCGTTTGGATCGCATCCTCATGCAACTTCCCTCGCTAATTCCCATTTACAGGGACATTCGACTCCAGAGAGCTCCAAGACATCGTATCACGCGCAATTCGCTCATCCGCACGCGAGTCCTTCATCCGACTCGTCTCCATTAAGCAGCTTGACGAAACGCTCCCTGCCGAGCTTGAGCGTCTAGCAGCGCTCAAAGCCACGACTCAATCTAAATATAAATTCAATGTTCACAGGAGGACGATGCTTTTACAAGCGTTGATGTCGTATTCTGGTACCATTTCGCCGGGTGGTGGTAGTGGCAGCGGAGACAATGGAATGGGAAGTGTGATTAGTAGGTTGACGGATCAGTTGTCGGAAACGACTATAGAGTGTGATAAGCTTTCACAAGAGCTTGTTCAGATTGTTGGTCAGATGTCGCAGATTCAGCAACTGTTGGATGTGCATTGGGCTAGCGCGCTCGCTATTGCGCTCCGAAAAGTGCGTCATTACATTTGCTTCGACTCTCTGTCACTGATTGTATTGTATCGTCGCCCAAAGCTAAACGGCAGCTACGGCAAGCGCACCTCAGACCTTGTACAAGCCCGATTGCGAATCGAGCAACTTGAAGCGGAGCTCGAGGATGCATGGAAAGAAGCGGAAAAGATGGCGCAGGAGATAGATGATCTTGATAATGAGGAGGATTCAGATCTTGAAGTAGACGAGGAAGGAACGATACAGATTAAAAAGGCGGAAGTCGTACCTGTGTCTATGCACAATGGTCTTCCATCACCTCGGACAAAAGGGCCAGTGTCCGCGTCATTCTCATTAATGAATCTAAAACGCACCGCTATGTCACCGCCTATTTCCTCAAGGCCTGTTCCCGACTTACCAGAAGATTGCGGAGAACCACCACAAGAGGAGAATACAGAAGATGCTCTTGTTCATGGGCCACCAGCGAAGGCCAGAGCGAACGCTGTAACTGCCCCGGCCGATACCCCTCCTCCTGCTGTTGAAGATGACCGAGCTAGTGTCCACAGCAAACGCAGCACACGCAGCGTACGGAGCACTAAAAGCAACAAAAGCAACAAAAGTTTAGCTGGCACCTCTCGAGTCAGCCTCGTCACCGCCGCTCGAAAACGCAGTGTGCGGACTTCCTTAGGAAGCCTTCGTCTCCCTGGGCACAAGCGAAAGATCAGCTTGCTTGCATCGTCTGGAGCTGGAATCAAGTCTCCTTCAGACAGTGCACAACCTGCCCCTCCAGTCCCAGAGATTCCGAGAGTGTTCTCCCCTGCTTCATCTCACCCACCGTCGTCCACGATCTCGGTGACCCATCCACCGTCATTTCTTGATTTGGGATCTAGGAATGTATCAGCGGTATCTCTGGTTGATGGCGAGAGTAGTGCTGTGTCTGTATCTGATTCTGTCTCTGCATTTGCATTTGCGTCTTCCTCACCCTCAGCGCTCGAACCCGCACCTACATATTCAACGGCACAGAGGAAAGCAGACTTGGAGGATATAAGTCTTGATCCCATTCCTCTCGTTCCTAACCGCAGACTTGATACGGATGATCGAGCGGGACCGTCATTGGTGATGGATGATTTGTATGTCATGTCGAAGGGAATGAGTGACCAGGGTGACAGTACGAATGTGCGCATGCAGAGGAAATCAGTTGACGATGTTAATTTCATGGCGAGTTCCCGTCGACGAGGTTAGTACGACTCTTCTGTCTGGTACTTGGTGACTGACTATCTTATTACATTGTCGCAGACACGCAATCTCAGACGATACCCTCGATATGGCTACACGCCGATACCCCGAAAACATCTGCTGAGCGAGTCCAATCGCTCGTGCGGTCTCAATCGAGCGCTGGCAAAGGTAAAGGAAGCAGTTCGTATAGCAAGCTGAGGGAGATGACCAGGAGGTATTCATTGCCTTTTGGATTCCATGCGAATGGGAGCGGAAAGGCCTCGACGAGTTCGAGGTCGAGTATGAGTAAGAATTAAAGAGTTCGCTGGGTCGAATGGATATGCTACGTGTCGCTTGCGTTGATCGTATGTTTGTGCCCTGTTTTTCCTTTTCTCTTTCTTTTGTCATGTTTCGACCCGCTAGTCGGGCTCGAATGGACTATGTATGTCTTCATGTCTCTTAACACTTGTGCCCCATCATTCCATGCCTGCTCCTAATCTGCCATGTATCCACTAATCGCTTCTGGCTACATCTTGTTTCACGTCTACTGTACATACTAATACTCGTCATTGTTCTGCTGCTATCATTACCATACTCTTCTCTTCTCATTTGTCACTTGTTGTTTCTTAACCCATCATCCGATGTCATTACATATGTAATCTATAGGAAGGAATACACTACAGCAAAACTCTGTCTAAAACATCTACTTGCCTGGTTGCACCTTGACCTTTTTCAACGCCAAAGTTGCTCACTCTAGGACTAATCCGACTCCGTCTCCTCATTAATTGGCAAGGGCAAGGTCGTTAGCACCTGCATTCGAGACCACCGTATAGCGCGCATCATCGGCACCTTCCTGAGTGGCTCGAGCGACAGCTGGAAGACCGGCTGACCCAACGCTGCCGGCGAGAGCCATGGCTTTCCCTAGTCTGTCAATCTGAAAATAACATAGAAGAATCAGCATCTTGGTATGTCGAATAATGAAAAAGCAAACCTTGATTTCTAGGTTTGATGAGATGTGGGACAAGACACTCGTCAGAACACTATATAGATGAGTGGTGTAAGGAGAATTGGAAAATGGGAGAGAATGCTAATTGGCTTACAGCGCAACGGATTCCAGGAGCCTGCTTTCAGCTCGGTTCACACCAGCCAAAATACCGGGTCGGAAGATAATGGTGTCTGCGTAGCCCAGATACGCTAGGGCTTGTTCAGTGATAGCTTTGCTCTTGGGATACAGAAAGGATGAATTGATGTCTGCGCTGTTAGACTGTGAACATGGGTCAGAATTACGACTCAAGTTTTCATGTTGCTTGAGAACGAACTGACAGAACAGTATACGAGTCGTTGTGAGTAGTTTGGGTCGCTAGACTTGGCTTCGCGAGCGGCGTTGATCACATATCTGTATCATGAACAAATAGGTGAACAGGAACACTGTCAAACAACCTTTACTTACTCCCTGTCAATCTTCACAAACGCCTCGGCACTCCCAGCATTCTTTTTTGTTGTTCCAAGTCTAGATGCATTTCAATTAAGAGAAGTACTGTGGTTCTTCTTGACATTAGTATCATATGGACCTTAATACTCACGTAATGAAGACAACGTCCCATTTGCCATCTTTCAATCCACTCTCTTCGAGTTTCTCAAAATCAATGACCTTCTGTTCGAGCTTGTCCTTGACATTTTCAGGAAGAGCGTCTTTGTTGGTAAGTCTCCGGCCATATTCGAAGACGCGTGAGTAGTGTGAGGAAGCGAGCAATTCTTTCAGGACCTTTTGACCTGTCTGGCCGGTGGCACCTAGGATGAGCGCTGTCGACATTCTTGAATTGAGACGAAGCAAATTGCTGGAATTTTGAATTTGTAAGACATTGAAGTAGTGGGTGTCTCACGGTACCCCCGTAAGCTTCTCTCAAAGAGTATGCTTTTCTGTCCTACTTGCGCAAACCTGCTCGTCATATCATCGGAAACAGGCTACAATAAATGGGCCTGCAATACTTGCCCATATGAGTTTCCTATCACAAAGCAGGTTGGTTATATCTTGCACTCTTCCAGTCCGCGCAAAACTAAAATTCCATTACGTTTAGATGACCTCCAGGACGAAACTGAAACGGAAAGAAGTGGACGATGTTCTTGGTGGAGAGGAGATGTGGAAACATGCAGATTCTACTGCTAGTACGTCCCTGATGTGTATTGGATAACTGACATCTGCTCATGCTCATACGCGATGATTCTTTCAGCCTCATGTCCGAAGTGCAACAACGACCAAGCGTACTTTTATCAGCTTCAGATTAGGTCTGCGGATGAACCTATGACGACTTGTGAGTTTTTCTTTCTGTTTCTATCCTTTTAGGTCATACTGAAATTTTTACTCTAGTTTACCGGTTCGTTCAGATGTTCCAGAACTCTTGCTTTGCACTCATCGTATTTCGCGCAGATGTACAGCTTGTGCTCACCAATGGAGGGAGAACTGAAGCTTGAATCCATTATTCTTATATGCACAGCTTATACAATCACCAGCTCTAGTCGACTTCCAGGACCTCTTGCGCGTCGGAGCCCGTTCCTAAGTATTTCTCCGCCTCTCACGCCAGCCCAACACTCTCAGATCACTCCATAGCTCACGTTCGTCCCCCCAATTCTTTGAACTGTGGGTGATGATTTGGATGGACAGACGAGATGGTGTATGGAGACTCAGAGGTATACCGTGGAGTGTATATTAATACACTTTCCTTTGGACGAAGTAGTTCTTGCGCGTTTCGGTGTCACTCGTCGCGTTTCAACTTGAAGTTATTGCACCGACTTCGCCTCTTCGTGCTGGTTGTTTGTGTCCTCTGTCATCGATGATGATTGGAATCGAAGGAGTACTTTTCGACGCTGTCAAACCAGCTATCCTCCATGTATTTTAGTTGTCTCGTTACTTATCTTCGCTTCATCTTGGTTTCTTGCAGAGTACATCTGTACTCGGACTAATTGAGTGCATATAATGATATTGATCAATGTCAAATCGTAATCACGACATCACGTGCCCGCGTTTCAACGCTTTGACCCGCGACTCTAATCATGGCCACACTGCCGCCACAGTCCATCGCTCTACTAAAATCACTTTGTTAGCCGTTATTCTATGTCAACTGCTCTCAATCTTTTCGTAGTCTCTCCGGATACGAGATCAGAGCGTCGCCTGGATCCTCATCTCACTGTTGCCCAATTGAAGGTATGTATGTGGATGTTGTAATAGCTGATCTTGCTCGATGAGCTCATTATGCTGTGGTTAGTCTAAGCTCGAGCTTATTACAGGTATACCGGTGTCCAATCAGTCGATATCTGTATTAAACTCGGACACCGATCCGACCGTTGTCGCGAACTTGGCGGATGATAGCAAGGCACTTGGGTTTTATGGACTGAGGGATTGGCAGGTCTTGAAAGTACGTTTTCCGATTCGTGAATTGGTTTTCGTATGCTGATATTCAACTACTCAGGTAGATGATCTGAATCCCTCTGTTAGCTTTACTGGTCAGTTGACGGATGTATCGCAAGTCGACAAATTCGAGCTTAGCGATGAGGCTTATGCTGAGCGAAAAGGCAAGTAGTTTGTTTCGGAGGATCTATTTGTCTTTCTCAACAGTGCCTGTGA
The DNA here is from genome assembly GCA_028554645.1 of Omphalotus guepiniiformis. NCBI lineage: Eukaryota > Fungi > Basidiomycota > Agaricomycetes > Agaricales > Omphalotaceae > Omphalotus > Omphalotus guepiniiformis. The sequence continues at coordinate 627,696 of JAQOOI010000017.1, forward strand.
GCAGATAGTGTTTTGGCATATAAGCAAGCGCATAAAGTAGGGCGCTTTGCACCGAAAACAGAATCTGAAATTCAGACGGCAATTCAAGTCGATATTCCGGTTGGCTCGCGATGCGAAGTAGAGTCCTCAGAGCCAGGCTTGAGCAAGAGAGGCACAGTCCGATTCGTAGGTCAGACGAAATTCGCGGCAGGAGCATGGGTTGGGATCGAGTTTGATGAACCGTTCGGGAAGAACGACGGATCGTAAGTCATTTTCATATCATAAACTTTTTGAGGTATATAAACTAACATCCTGATGGCTTTGATAGCGTTAAAGGCGAAAAATACTTCGAATGCCGACAAAATTACGGAGTCTTTGTTAAACCGGAGAGGGTGAAAGTTGGGAATTATCCTGTACTGGAACTTGATTTGGATGAGGAGATGTAGTGACAAACAATCTTAATTGCCTCTGTATGCTGTACATACTAAGCTCGGTCAGCAATTCGAGTGGAAGGTTCAAGAAGGAACGGCTGTAACGCCAGATTGCCACGTGCTTTTCTTTGGACTTGTTTGTTGGACCACGTCCAGGACGCGCGTACGCCCCCTCCTACCGCTTCTTAAACCTGAGCGTACAGCTCGACTCTACTAAACTTTTTCATTTCTCTTCGATATATATCCTTCTACAATGGCGGATCCCAGTGGTGCACCACCCCAGCCAGGACCTAATGATACTTCCACGGCCATCTTGAGGCCAAAGAAATCGTCAGTCTCGATCTTTCTTGTTAGGATTGAAGGATTGACTTGAATTGTAGTCCAAATCGTCTCATTGTTGACGAAGCAACGTCTGATGATAACTCTGGTGAGTAGCTTTGGAGCTCAACAATAAGGTATGAGCGATTGACAAGAGATAATAGTTGCCACTATCAACCCTGCGACGATGGAGATATTGCAGCTGTTCCGCGGTGATACAATAATTATTCGGTTGGTCTTGCATTCGATTTCGTTAAGATTCTGTTGAAGGAGCGTTTAACGCGTATCTAGGGGCAAGAAGCGCAAAGACACCGTTCTCATCTGCCTTAGCTCTGATGATGTCGAGGAGGGGAGGATTCAGATGAACAAGGTTGCCCGCAACAACCTCCGAGTGAAGCTTGGTGATCTCGTTAATGTTCACCCTTGCAATGACATCAAATATGGGAAACGTGTACACATTCTACCCTTCGACGACTCGATCGAGGGCCTGAGTGGTAACATCTTTGATGTGTATCTCAAGCCTTATTTCCTTGAAGGTATTAACATATTACATTGTGTTTGCCTATCAGCTTACACTTTCAGCAGCATACCGGCCTGTTCGAAAGGGAGATACTTTCCTTGTTCGAGGAGGAATGCGAACTGTAGAGTTCAAGGTCATTGAGACCGATCCCTCTGAGTTCTGTATAGTAGCACAGGATACTGTCATTCACACAGGTACTTTGTTTTTTCAGATCATCTTCCGCGACTTATTCTCACTACTTGTGTTACAGAGGGCGACCCAGTGAAGCGTGAAGACGAAGAGTCAAATCTGAACGAAGTTGGCTATGATGACATTGGTGGTTGCCGCAAGCAGATGGCCCAGATTCGTGAACTCGTGGAACTTCCCCTGCGCCATCCACAATTGTTTAAATCCATTGGTATCAAGCCTCCGCGTGGGATCCTGATGTTCGGTCCTCCCGGTACTGGTAAAACTCTAATGGCGCGAGCTGTGGCGAACGAAACTGGAGCATTCTTCTTCTTGATTAACGGTCCGGAGATCATGAGTAAGATGGCTGGTGAGAGTGAAAGTAACTTGAGGAAGGCTTTCGAGGAGGCTGAGAAGAACTCGCCTGCGATCATCTTCATTGATGAAATCGATTCTATTGCCCCTAAGCGTGAAAAGGTACGAAAACCGCTGTGTGTCGTGTTAGGATGCTGATGTATTCTATTGGCAGACCAATGGAGAAGTCGAACGTCGTGTGGTTTCTCAGCTCCTGACGCTCATGGACGGTCTTAAGGCTCGCTCTAATGTTGTTGTCATGGCTGCTACCAACCGACCCAACTCTATCGACCCAGCACTCCGACGATTCGGTCGCTTTGACCGAGAAGTTGACATTGGTATCCCTGACCCTACCGGTCGTTTGGAGATCCTTCGTATTCACACCAAGAACATGAAATTGGCGGACGATGTTGACCTTGAGCAGGTATGTCTACCAGCTGAATTTTCGCCGGGTACAACAAGCTGAAAAGTGTTTAGATCGCTGCCGACACTCACGGTTATGTTGGATCTGATATGGCTTCCCTTTGTTCAGAAGCTGCCATGCAGCAAATTCGTGAGAAGATGGATCTCATCGACCTTGACGAGGATACTATCGATGCTGAGGTCCTTGATTCTCTTGGTGTCACGATGGAGAATTTCAGATTTGCGCTGGGAACTTCAAACCCCTCTGCTTTGCGGGAGACGGTCGTCGAAGTGCCTACTGTCACTTGGGACGATATCGGTGGTCTCGAAAAGGTCAAGTTGGAGCTGCAGGAAACTGTGCAGTACCCTGTCGATCATCCAGAGAAGTTCATCAAGTATGGTATGTCACCGTCAAAGGGTGTCCTGTTCTATGGTCCTCCTGGTACTGGTAAGACAATGTTGGCCAAGGCTATTGCCAACGAGTGTAACGCCAACTTTATCAGTATCAAGGTTTGTTCCTTATCTGCTTCGGTAGATATGTGTGCTGATAAGAAGTTATGTATCAAGGGTCCTGAGTTGCTGACGATGTGGTTCGGTGAATCCGAGGCCAACGTTCGTGATGTGTTTGACAAAGCCCGTGCTGCAGCGCCTTGTGTGATGTTCTTTGACGAGTTGGACTCCATTGCCAAAGCTCGTGGTGGATCCTCTGGTGACGCTGGTGGTGCTGGTGACCGAGTCTTGAACCAGATCCTTACCGAAATGGATGGTATGAACTCGAAGAAGAATGTTTTCATTATCGGAGCTACCAACCGACCCGACCAAATTGACTCGGCTCTGCTCCGACCGGGTCGGTTAGACCAGCTCATTTACATTCCTTTGCCAGATGAAGCGTCGCGTCTGTCGATCTTGACGGCTACCCTCAAGAAGTCACCACTTTCTCCAGAAGTGGATCTAAAATTCCTAGCTAAGAGCACGCACGGCTTCTCCGGTGCTGACTTGACAGAGATCTGTCAGAGAGCGGCGAAACTTGCCATCAGGGAGTCTATCGATGCGGACATTAGACGGACGAGAGAGAGGCAGGAGAAGGAAGGCGATGATGCTAAGATGGAAGAAGATGAGGAAGAAGACCCGGTACCGGAAATTACTAGGTATGCACAGCTTATCATGATATCTTTGAATAAGGTTTCTGACTCTGTGGAATTTAGGGAACATTTCGAAGAGGCTATGAAGTATGCTCGTCGTTCCGTCTCCGACCAGGATATCAGGCGATACGAGATGTTTGCCCAGGTATGTTTTTTCGAGAACTTACCATCAGACGACTGATTGATTATCGATGCCCAGAACCTTCAACAATCTCGTGGATTCGGAAACAATTTCAAGTTCCCTGAGGGTGATCCGGCGAATCTTCCTGCTGGCACGACAGCACCGACAACGTCAAACACGGGTTTCGCCGATGACGCTGATGATGACCTATATGCGTGAGGATGGATGGGATAAAATTGCCTTGCTACACGACACGAATTTCATTTTGTAGCTCTGTAATGTCTTCTGTTGCAAGTGATGCAAAGTCTAGATACTTTTCTTTTTTGTTTCTTTTCGATTCCTTACAAGTAATGTACGAAATGGGATTCAGAATTCCAACCTTAGCCGGAAATGACGCAAAATCACGTGCACCGCGTCTTTGAGGGCGGCTTTGACAATACAAGTGCAGTCCTGCATCGTTCAGGCAACTTGCATGCCTTTCTCTTATTCTCTGAGTATCATGGAACTGGGAAGAAACCTCACAAGCTCGTCTCGCTCACTCTCGGCGGGTTCTTTGAGAGATCGCCTTTCAAAGCTCACTGTGACGCCTTTGACAACAATTAAACCGATAACGCCAAATATCGAGTTCGTGTCTCGTATCTGGAAAGGAGTTTTGAAATATTTAGAGACCAATGTTGGTGCAGGTTCGTTCCTGCAAGAATTCCGAGGAAAAGGAGATTCCAGATGCTCGCTGTGGCTGCCTGGTCGGTGATGATTGTGTTGACTACGGTGTTTTACCTGTTTTTGTGGTATGTCAATTGAACCTTTTAATGCCCTTGTAAAGCGTCTAATGGACTCTCCGAATTACACATACATGGAATGTTGATTGGTCTCACGTCACTCGAACTGCTCCAGCTCGTTTCCTCCACTTTGGCCTCTCCTTGCGGCGTATCAAGTTTGGGTCTGGATAGATCAGAGTCCCGAGCACGGCGGTCGAACCAGTCCATGGTTTCGGCGGATCCTGTTTTGGAAATATTTCGCGGATTATTATCCTGCATCGTCAGTTTTTTTTTACAATGTTTCGCAGGTGAATATAATTAGCTGACAATATCTGTTTTGTTTAGACTTTTGAAGGTTGGCATTGACGGTACTTGTCTAGTCATTGGTCGTTGATATGATGCCATACGGTGAAGGAAGCAGACCTCCCTGCTGATAGACCATATGTGTTTGGATATCATCCACACGGTGAGCAACCCATCAAGTGAAATTTTGGATCTAGCCATTGATCTTCCTGGTTGATTTAAAGGTATAATTGGAATGTAAGCAGACTTACCTCACTCTCTCGTCATGTCGCTCGATAAATGTGATGTGCGATGTAGGGGAGCGTTGGCGACCTTTGCTACAGAAGGTAACAACTATCTTCACATGAGATGACTTGCTGCTTACGCCGTGTGGTATCCCTCAGCGACGGGTTTCTCGGAGGCATTTCCTGGAATTACACCGCATTTATTGACGCTGGCAAGCAACTTCCGCATGCCTATCTACCGAGATTTGATTCTCGCGATGGGAATATGCAGCGTCAGTAAGCAGTCGTGTTCAAACATTCTCAAGGCTGGTCCAGGGTCGGCCATAACAATAGTCGTTGGAGGCGCCGCCGAAAGTCTAAGCGCACATCCTGGTACAGCTGATTTGACTTTACGGAAAAGGTGCGGGCTGTGCGATATTTCAACTGTCTTCTTTAACCCACGTTCGGTCGTGTAGGCTCGGTTTCATCAAGGTCGCAATTCAGCATGGGTACGTTCTCCGTTAACGGAGCTGGTTTTGATGCTTTGACATTCTAACGACACTAGAGCCGACTTGGTTCCCGTGTTTTCTTTTGGTGAGAACGACGTAAGTACTCGTAGTCTCTATTCCTTGGGGTTATCTTATCCGCGTTTCCAGATATATGAGCAAATGCCCAACGAGAAAGGCACCACTGTATTCAAAATTCAGAAGAAATTCAAATCTATTTTTGGTTTCACATTACCACTATTCCACGGACGAGGCCTGCTCAATTGTATGCTTCTTTCACTTTCCTCTTCTTGGACACACTATCTGATAAATGTGATACTCACTTGTAGATAACCTGGGTTTGATGCCATATCGAAGGCAAATCGTCGCCGTCAGTGAGAGAACTTATTCACTTCGTAATGAAACGAACCAGAGTAATCAACACTTACACGCCCCTCTGCTATCTCTTTGACTCCTTTTTGTCGGCTAGTCGGCAAACCGATACATGTCGAGAAGTCAGATAAACCCAGCATAGAAGAAGTGATGCGCGTGCAAAGGATGTACATCGAAGAATTGACGAGGCGAGTCTATTTATTTTCTCATGTGCTTCGAGACGTGTTTCATCACCAAGACTTCTTGGGCGCGCCACGTCGGTGCTTCCGCAGATGCTGAATTTCTGTCTGTTCTCACGCAGGATTTGGAATACGTATAAAGATCAGTTTGCGAAGGCTCGGAGGAGAGAGTTGAGCATTATTGAATGAATCAAGTGATTGCAGCCGGACGATTGTGGTAGATTTCACACGAACTTGCTCGTTGGGGAGGTGAATTAGACTTTGCGATAGAAAGAGTACTCGCCCTTTCTATCGATGAGAAAGTTTGGAATAGCTTCCGAGCGAACGGAACGAACGGTACCGCTGCGCACTACAATTGAAAGAAGCAAGGCGGAAGACCGACGTGGAATAGAGAACAAATACTTATTCGATACAAACTTTCCATATACATATTTGCTGTACACAATCCGTACAAATGAATCAAATACTCTATAGTGGTTGGGAAAACATGTATATATGCAACGATTGAAAAGACAGCAATTTAAAAACGACGGACAAAAGAAAAAAGTCTATAAGAGTCTAATTTAGCGTGGCAAAAGAAGGATGAATCATCATGAGATTGCGAGAAGAGACCGATTCCATGCACACGGGGCACCTCCCTCTCTCCGACTGAGCACGGTTGATGCATCTAAGTTAGAGGAAAAAACGTGTAAGCCGGATGAGAAAAATGACCTGCAAACAAAATTTCTTACGATTCGCAAAAGATATGTCCGCAAAGCGTTACAGTAGCGTTTTTGGGGAACCCTCGGCAAAGAGGACACATGAGCGTAGGACTTGCAGGTTCCGCTGGAATACCCAGGCCGTTGGCCTTCTCCCAGGGATCGTCAACGCGCTTTGCTGGCCAACCAACGTAGACTGAGTTGGCTTCTGCGACTTCCCCAGAAGTCAACAACGTGTGTTCGCAAAGCATCGAGTGGTCCTCCATGGAAGCACCAGAAAGTAGACGAGAACCAGTCCGCATAGCACATCTAAATAGGCAAGTCAAGGTTAGCCAAAAAATCACTATATCAGAAAAAGTATACTTGCCCGTTGCCAATCTTCAATGCGTTCAAAGCAAAGTTTCCTCTCGAGTTGATGTGAGCAACCACCGAGCAGTTGTCCAAAGACACTTCGCTTCCAATCTATAAAAAGTGTGAGCACATAGACCAAGGCACAAAATGAAAAGGACGCGACCTCGACTAGATCTGGTTCGGTCATCAATCCGGTCTTTCCGCCGGGATAGAGAGCGCAGTCACGCCCTATTTTGGCACCTAATGCACGGAAGAACCATACGATGTACGCAGAGCCGGTGAGAGGAGCCAGAACGCCACCGATGCCGTAACCCTTGTACAGCGGCCGCGAAAGAACCAAATGCAATTGCCATCGTTGGCAATAGCTGCTTTGATCCCAAGCGCAGGGACCCGGTCGCCGGCGGCCAATCACGATCCACTTGGTCACGATAACCCACAGTATACACACGATCGCTTGAAGGTTGAGCACAAGGATGAAACAGACTGCGATCAGTCCATATAGAATACCAAAGCGATACCAGTGGGCCGCGAAAAGATTGAGGCGAGTCAGGTGAATGTGGAATTGGCGAAGCAACTGAGCAGCCGTGACAGCGCTAATTGACCAGTAGGCAGCAGAGACTGAGACGACAAGGATGTTGATAAGGAAAATAATAGGATAGGGTAGGACGAAGAAGTTTGCTTCGCGTTTGTAGAATGCACGCCCGAACGGTGTAATAGTATCGCCAGCATCCTCAACGGGTGAGCCTTTGTTGAAGCAGATCGCTTCCCCTTGATCTAGTAGAGCCTGAATAAACCTCATCTAAAATCAATGTAGAAAATGACGCACTGTTGCCCATCCATGTAGACCCGTCCTCGTAGGCAGTATCTCGCTTGCTCAATGCTCCAGAGCCCATGACAGCACGATGCCCAACTCTGGTACCGGGGAGTAATACTACCCTATCGGCGATCATGGCTATAGTGGGATACTTCAGGACAAAAGAGTGGACAGGAAAAGAGAAACTCACCACCGTTTCCTACAACGATCTTTCTAGAACCGAATCTGTCTGTAGTGAACAGCTCAGACCTAGACCCAAAGACAACCTAACATGCGTGCTTAATAAAGCACAAAACAAGAAAAAGGGAAATGGCCTACATCGTCACCGATTTCAAGCAGCTCCGGGTCTTGACAGTAAATTCCGGAACCTGGCCAGTAGACACGCCGACCAATCTTTGCCCCCATCATCCTGAACACAACCTGATATATTGTAAATTCAGAAATATGACCGAAAAGAGTTTTTGATGCCTCACCGAAACACCCTCGTAATGAGTTCCAATAATCGAAAAGGCTCTTTTGAGGTGCGCCTGCGACAATAGGAACGAGTTGATATATCTTCGTAACAAGGCCAGCTGAGAAACATCGGCGGCAGACTGTTCTCTATTGAGGCCAAAAATCCGCTTCACGGCGATTGCCAGTATCAGATGAAGTAGTGGGGTGAGCACCGCCCTGACGATCCTGGATACTGCATGCCAAACAACTCTTCGGGGCGCTGCAAACCAGAAAATGACGGAAACTAAGGCATTTGAGTTGCTCCTGGCGATGGTGGTATTGCTAACCATCAACCAAAGGACAACGAACCAAGGGACATCTGCAGATCACAGAAATTCAAGTAAGATTGGGAATGTTGCGACAGATATTTAACTCACATGATGCGAAGTTCACAACGCCAATGATGGGCCAAGCAATGAACACCTTGAGAGCCCAGTGCGGTTCAAGTGTCAAAGTCCGGTTATATGCGGCATATCCTCGAGGGGAGGGCTGTTCCAGCGAAGACGAGTGTGGTCCGTATACGGAATTATCAGGTACGATGGCTCCGGGAGATACTTGGGTATAAGAGTTGATCACCGCTTTACGACCTATGACGATGGGATCAAGACGGAAGTATCCATCTCGTTCAACACAGAAGCCACGGACTAGAGCCGAGTCGATTCTGCAACCATCCTCTAGGGTGATGAGGTCTAGTTCACCCAAGCGCGCATGTCTGGCAATATGAACATTTCGTCCGATCTTGGCGCCTAGAAGACGATAGTACAGTTTCTCCAAAGAAGGGTGTGAAGCGAATACCCCTTGTCCTGCAGCACTGGAGGCGCGTCAAGACTTTGATTAGCGAAAGAAGAAGCGAAATTAAGACGCACATCAAGCTCTGGTTGACTATCCACCATCGCAAGTAGTAAGTTGACCACCTAAAAGTGCACAGTTGAGAGACGTTTCTTGGCAAAACGATTAAGGGCGCCTTACATGCGATACGTGCCAGGTCTATATTTCCCGATGATTAACCACTTGAAGATGATCGCTGTAACTGGAGCCGCGACACGAGCAGCAAATCTGGCAACTATAATGGCAGTCACTAATGCCACCATACGCTCCCAGAAGCTTCCATCAATGTGTGGGGAAAGGTACGAAAGTATAAACAGAAGAATGGACCCTAGATAGCAGGAGAGTTGTTAGTGATAGGCTGATGATAGAAAATGAAAAGCCTCACAAGTCAAAGCAGCCTTCAAAGGATAGAAGAAAACCATCGGAATTGCTTGGATGATCAGATTCAGCGGGTGAGTTTGTTGCCCATACCGTGCTTCAGGGACTTCGAAATCACGATCAAATTCATAATTCAGAGTCAACTCGGAACTGTTGACTGAGTTGGGGTATGTCTTGAGCTTGTCATCAACCAAAGACTCCAAAGACAGGTGCCTCATCTCAGCCTCGATGAGCGACGCGATGCCGTTGATAGTACTGTTCGTAAAGATAGCTGCGACCGCGATGCTCGCGTTTGTCCTTTTCCGAATATGATAAGACAGCTTCCCGAGAAGTAAGGAGTTTCCGCCGAGGAGGAAGAAATCAGAGTCGGCGGAAATCATGCCGGGTTCGATGGACAAGAGCTCAGCGATGATATCGCGCACAATGGCAGCGCGGGGTGACATGGAGGCAGTATTTTGACGTATGACTTCTTGCTCCATGGCCTCGAAATCGAATGCGCCAGGTTGACCCGGGAGAGGGCGAGTGAGGACGTGGACCTCTGGGACAGCATAGCCAGGCAGGAATCGCGATACTGAGTGCCGGATGGATGCTGAATCCAAGTCCGTCTTCCCGTCAATGGAAACAAAGGCTTCGGGTGTCCCGTCGTGACGAGAGCGAACAGCAACATCGTTCACTCCCTCAATGGTGAGCAAAAAGCGTTCAATGGCGGGCAGATCAAGGTGAACAGCTGAGCATTTGATCGGGTCGGAGAGCGCAGCGGTGTTGGGAGGAACCTCAGCTTCGAAATGTCGGTGAAGATTCGGGACTGAATCGGACATGCGACCAAGGCTGAGCCGCTGAGCCAATTTGATTCGCAGAGGCTTGCCAGCACTATTAAAAGTTCATTCTTCTTAGTACAAGGGCTTCCATGGGGATAGATGGTAGTGGAGACAAACCTGTTCTTCGGTACATCTTTCATGTATACGACAGCATAAGGCCACTTTGATGGGTGTAAATGATCCTTGAGCAGGTCGTGCAGCTGGGCTAGTCCTAAAACTGGGCGCCCGGGAACAGGTACGATAACTACACCAATCGCTTCCTGTAGCACATCGTGCTCAATTGCGAACGCGAGCGTGGTCTAAGATCAATCAGTTGCTGGTCATAACGACGGAAATAGAAATATTAACCTTGACATGCTCCTTTGCCGCGGTGACAATAGCTTCTTCCACTTCGAAAGGAGAGATGACTTCGCCACCTCTATTGATGATCTCTTTTGAACGACCTGTGATATACAAATAACCATCGGCATCCATATACCCCACATCTCCTGAATCGAACCATCCCTCGCTGGTGAAAGCTGAAGTATCCAAGGGGACACTTATATCTGGACAGGTTTCGTAGCCGCTGAAAGTAGGAAGCCCACGAACGGATACAGCTCCGGTCTTTCCCTGGGGCAGTTCGCGCTCTAAATTCGAAGGATCACGAATGGACAAATAGGGACCGCAAGCAATCCCAGAACAGCCTGGGCGTTCCAGTTGATAGGTTGTAGGGGGCGAAGCAATAGGCATACATCTGACAAATATATGTTTCAGCAAAAAAAGGAAAAAGAATTGTTTGAAGCGAATAAAGCTTTGACCCACTCAGTCATCCCGTATGATGGCAGTATAACCGCACCGTCGAAACGTTGTTTGAGTTCCACGGCAAGAGAAGGGAGAAGACCTCCGGCTGCGTTGCAAATCATGCGAATACAAGTATCTCGAGTGGCATCGACATCATCTGGTTGAGACGTGAGGATTGCGTGGTGGATAGTAGGTGCGGCATAGTACCTATAGTGATGTTAAGCGTGAGGAACTTGACCTCAAAATAAAATTACTCACCAAGTTGCCTGGAGCTTCACTGATAATTGCCAGAAGACGATCGCGTCAAATCCTGAACACATGATCGCGCTTCCGCCGGAAAATATCGGTGCGAGAAGATTACGAACAATCCCACCAACATGGAATAAAGGCATCATATTCACTTGAAAAGGAAACTTAGATGCATAATTTCGCTACATCAAGAGAAAACTCACTATTGATGTCGAAGGACTGTAAATCCCAAGACTGGACAACTGCCCATGTACCCACAATCAAAGACCGTAACGTGTAAGGAACGACTTTCTTCTTCCCACTCGTTCCTGAGGTGTGAAGAACCAACGATTGATCGTCAAGTCGGTGAAGTGCCGAAGGGCTTCGCACTGATGTGTCAAGTCGGCCCATGACGGACATATTGAACAAGCCGGCAGGACCGGACGAGTGTCCTTCGACGAACACGACATCGCAACCGAGCTCATCCTGTAGAGTCTGCAACTCAAGTCGTTCCGCGGCATCACGAGTCGTCACGACAGTCTTCACATTGAGACGCGCTGCGTCCTCCCGCAGTTCCGCGGCGGTGCAGCTAGCGTTGACGGGAGCGCAAGTGTGATAGGTCGCAACTGCGAGAAGCGCGAGAGCGTTCTCTGGACCTGTGGGTAGCACTATCATAACACGGTCGTTGGGGCCAAGAGGTCGACCCGATATTGAGCAAGGCAACACGAAGTGCGTGATAAATGAGTGTATAGCATCATGGCACAGAGGAGGCCTGGATGGGTCGGGAGAATAGATGGCAGGCGTAGAGACCGAAGGAACACAATCGAGGAGGGTACCGACGCTGTCCGAATTCGCGATACGGTCAGCAAGGTAGTCCCCAAGCGAGGTACCCGCTGGAGGAGTCGACTGAGAGCGCAAGAAAGTCAAGGGAATAGACATTATGCACCGTTAGGCCTGCAGAACCTGCAACCAGAACTCACTCCTAGAGAGACGAAAAGGAGGTCAGCGCTACATGGACAACACAGCAGTCGGTTTAAATAACTGACTGGCAATTTAGACAGATCTGCATGAATTTTTGAATAGATCTAGATTGAATGAGATTTCGCAGGGTATGAGAGCATACGGTATTCGTGGAGTCATGCACCCTGTAGTACACAAACAAGCGAGCGGTATCTCGCTTCCTTCGGACATGTCTGCTTCCCGATTAAAAATTGGATTCGGTTTGCTTCGAGTCTTTGAGAACTGAGCTGAGCTGGACAGTCAAACCGAGTCCGTTTTTTGAAAGGAAGCTAAAAAAGGTACTCACGAATGCGCATATATTACAGCTTTGAGGGTTAATGGACGTTGTAAACGGTTGGCTGGTGGTCGATGATTGCATAACCAGAGCTGAATCTGGCGACACCCAGCACTTGCCAGATGCTACCCGATTAAAAATAACATTCTATAGTGTGCCCTTGTGCCTCCTTGTGCTAGTACACATGTGAAAGAATCGGGAAGCATGCAGCCTCAAGTCTCGCCATAGAAACAATGTTGATAAGTAACCCCGAGAGCATTGACTGTCTGAGGAGGCACCAAGGGTGATATTGCGCTATCAGTACCATCATCTTTGCTAAACATGCGAGGCAAGGAGAGAGAATCAGATCCTCCTGGAGTGATATCGCTGCTCCAGTTCTCCGGTGGTTGAACGTTCTGTTCGCGCCTGCCAAATATGGTAACCGCTCCACATGAGCTTGCATATTACGTAACTATCAATGCCGACCGAAAAGTGCCAAGCCACCGCTTTACTACCCTGAAATGCCAAGCTTCATCGATATTATCTCCTCCTCAGCCGTCCGTCGCCGATATCGTTGGACTGTTAATCTGCTCAGTGCTTTTCCGGTCTTGCTTAGTATATACGCGATAGGCTGTTCCCAATCTTTTTTTTTCTCTCTCTAAATTTTCCTTGCTTCTAGGGCAGTTTCTGGCAGGTTTGCCTTCCCCGTTTGAAACCGTGTAAGTAGTGGTTCGGTTCAACCAATCCGGAACCGGACACAGGTTTCACAGCCCTTTACATGGTACTCACTAGCACTCAGGCCTCAGGTTGAGCGTTGAGATTTCTGAAATTTGAAACGTTGACTCCGAGGCCCAGGTTGTGCATAATCTTTACATGCTTCATTACATACTCGTATTTCTTCATCTATCTAATGGTCATTCATGGTGAAAGATACGATGCTACAGCGCCAACAACGCCACCTTGTCTGAAATATATCTGTGATATTGCTTTTTGTGTGTGTTCTGACGAGGAGAACACGTCAGTTATTCTTCACCATGAGAAAACGTGTTCTGAGAAGCTGTGTTTGGGAAGAAATACGAATTTTGTCGTTGGCGAGGTGACAAGTTTTTATTCACGAAAATGAATTTATTCAAAATCGTGATCATATTTGCGAAAATTTTAAGCGTGGTAGCCTGTGGTAGCGTGTTTCAGTTCGTCCGATAGGAGGATTCCCTACATTGACGACATCCTCTAGTGTCCAGTCCTTGCGGGAATCGAGCGCTCTTGAGCGACAGCCTACAGGTTAATTGTAAAGCGATTTTGAGGGCAGCACACCGTTCACTACCGTTCATCATTAGTGACTCCTAAGTGTGGCAAATTTCGACCGTGTCGCATCAAAAATCGATTACGCCATCCATTTATTATCGGATCAATTGACCACCGTTCCACCGAGGCGACACCTTGGATTTTTCTCTCTTTTAAGATTTGCCTCATAGACTTTGAAGGTGTATCTGGATAGACCTAAGTAGATTTTCCGCGCGCACTAGCATAATAGTCGTTCCGCCATTCCCCTGCTCGCTGGGAGCACTAGAGATGTAAATCGGAGAAGAACGAATAGCAAGAAACCCAGAGTTCGGGTGCAAGAGTATATCAGACTACAGCCCACAGCCCAGCATCCGGTAAAGGATACGCGCACAGAGGAGCTTCCTGCTGGCTTCCTGCAACTTCGCAAATATCTAAGGGCTTGGCAAAAGAAGTACCTGGTGCCACGCTTGCAGGACAGCAATGATAGCGTACGGAAGGCCCGGAATCTTTCAACGAGATAGTTCGGAAGAGTACAAGCACCCAGTCGCCGAGTGTTCAAGCTGAATTTGTGAATACCGACCCGATGAGGAGCTACAGAATGTGGATGATACCTCTCCTTGGCACACGGTAGTGTAGTACCAGGTCGATGGTTCGAAGAAGTCGACTAAGTATCCGCCGTCGGCGGATTATCAAATTACTCATCAAGGCCTCATGCACTGTTTGTGTTCTCATCTCATCGTTATTTGTGCTGTAACGCCTTGTAACGCGCTGGAAAGCCTGATGGCGGTTAGGGAATATTTTCGTGGGGCAGACGGCGGGAGAACGCACCATACATTATACACTTAATAGATTGCCGGGATTGCGCAGTGATGCCGCGACCACAATACACAGTCGACGCAAGCAATGTACTTACAGTATAGTATCACAAGAGTTCATGGGAGTCCGACTCAACGCTCTTCGGCGTCGGGCGAAAATCCTACCGTCGCCGATTGACAAATCGTCGGTTTGGTCAAATTGATCGAGTCGCTCACAGCCTCTTTCAAGATAAAAATCTATGGTGAAAACGAATTGAAAGTTGGTATCAAACAGACTTCAAAAAGCGAACCGGTTTGGCTTGACGATCTCAACGCAAATGGGTATTCCATCTCAGCGGCGAGCGCCGAACTTGAGATATTAAAGATCCAAGCTGTTCTTGCGAGTCACGATTAGAAGAAAAACGAGGGATCATGAGAAGGTTCAACCGTTTACTTACGGCCAAGCACGAACCTCGGAGCTCGGACCAGTTACTGTGGTGGACATGCTAAATGGCGATGATAACGACTTGTTCAGCACATACCTGTAATCCTTGGCGTCTAGATACTGAGCATAAAAAAACCTCAGATTAAAAGGACAGTCAAGGCGATTGACCGTGCGCGTTACATTTCGAGGTACATCTGTTCAAGCACAAGCGCAACACCCCAACACAGTATGTGGTAACAGTCTCAAAGAACCTCCGTTGATGTCGTTAGATGACCTAACAACCTCGTTTTGAACCTGAAAGTCATTTCTCGTTTTGCATGTACATAGGCGAAATGGCTTTGAGGCTTCGATATACAGTTGAAGGTCCCACATTGCAGCATGCGTTCCTGAGCCCAAATCCGAAGTGCCTGGCTAAACGGCTGTGGCCTCTAGGCAAGACTATAACGGTAAAGCTCAATGGAACAGTCACTGGACAATTTCTTCAAGTAATATCATGATACACACGAAGTTGCAGCGACCCAACTTCACAAATGAACCAGGTCAACAAAGACGAGAATGAAAGAACCCTTCGAGTGAATTAGAACGTTGTGGCAATTCAAACCAAGGACAGGTATGACAGGAGAACCTCTGAAAGCCTCCGGACGCAAATTTTCGGTCGAAAACTCAGCATGTCTAATCAGGTACTGGATCGACAACAAACTTTGTCTCATGCATCATTATCTGTCACCGCAACGTGTACATGAGCTCTAGATTTTGGCAATAGAAGGAGCACACGTTCAAAATAGACTCACTTTACTGAACTACATACGTATGTAAGCGTAGGTAGCGTCATTGAGAGGACGTCATGACATGCTCGCACGCAACTCGTGAAAAGGGTCCCAAATAGCAGCTCGGTATTCTTCGCCGGGATCACATTTCCGAAGGCGGTCGTAGTCGTACCAGACGATAGTTTCGTTAGAATGTGCTACGAAAGCTTGCTGCTTGACGGAAAATGCTGACGCAGTGAGATAGATAGATGCAGGGTCATGACGCTGTGTGGGATGCTCTGTGGGTCGATGAGATATGAGCAACTGTGAAGGTGTCAGAAAAAAAGATCTAGTGATCGGTAGATATCAGCGTACAGTATCGGGAAATGTCACCGGCCGTCTATAGTTCACTTCGATGGATTTGAGAATGAGAGAAATTCCCTGTCCCTTGAGGAAAGCTTCTGCCTTGGCAGGTCCACCTAGTCGGTATCCCAACCAGCTCATCCAGTGTATACGACTCTGAGACCGAGCCAATGCGTAGTGAGATATTTGTGTCAGAAAGTGAAGATTAATCCACGTACGGACTCAAAGAATTGAACTACAAGACACGTCAGCCGAGGAGTAACAAGAGAAGAATACCACGAACCATAGCGAACGTTATTCACGTGTCTTATCATGGATCAGAAGGGGAGGATGTTCGTAATGGTAATACAAGACTGACTGAAATGAGTCTTGATCTCCCCATGCGATGGGCTGCTGCCATATGAAGGAAGGATGAAAACCGGCATCAATCAGCTTTGCTCGAGAAGTTTGTAGGTCTTCATTCGACATTGGGTGGGGTGCGGAGGATTTCAATGTGAGGTCTTCAACAATCTCATCGGGAGAAGCAGGACCCTGTCCTCCTGGAGGAATATGAAATGGAGAAGATGGATCACGAAAGGCCGCTAGTAATGCCTGGCGGATCCAATGAAGACAAGAAGTTCCTCAGATATTGTACAGATTGTAGCACGATAAATACCTTCAAAGATGAGCTGTTTTTCCTTAGCTGAAACAATGAAATTCGGGGTAACCTCCTTTTGTATAGCTGAAGAGTCCTGAAGCTTGGAAATGACATGAGGCTCGTCGACGGATTAGGCCGTTGTTGTTCTGTGTTTGAAGAGCAGGATCAAAGGAAACATGGATTACGTTATGATCAATATGCGTGGACTTGCCGACGGACTTCTTCTTTTCTTATGTCGCACTACCCTACTACTCCTTGCTAATCCTGTATGCGCAATATACGATTCTGGGCCTGGAAAATTATCGATTGATAATCTACTCAGCAACGGTGCCATCGTCAATTTGCTTACGTATCCCAACAATCATTCAGAACCTGCAGGACCCCGACTAAGTTCCAAATTCTGGATTTCCATACTATTTCGACAGGCGTTTTGGACCCTCTCTGCTTAGTGACTGGTGCGTGTGCATTTTTCAATGATCAGTCACTCACACGTTGACATTTTCTTTCAAGATTTCTTCCCATGCAACCGAGGGAAGCAGCGCGTGCGCGACGCGTTTGTTACTCTTGCGTTACATAAGCTTGCATCATACAAGTATCAGCTGATGCCCTCCCTCCGTTTTCCTAAACAGTAAACTGCATTTCCTTTACGGGCTGCACAAGTCCTTGCTTTGACAGGTCCACAAATTCGTACAAATACACGAAGGAGCCATATATATACTGGCCTTGCTCACTTTCGCTCCCTATTCTTTTCTTCCATCCCCTCGATCCTGGTGATCGTCTTCTTTCTATTCTTTGTATCTTCATTCTCTCTGCGACTGGTTTCGTACACATTCTATCTACATTTCTATCTTGCCAGTATCATGGTTGTCCTTGACACCCACTTTGCCTTCCTCGCTGCCTCTCTTTCTATCGCGGCGCTGTCTTTTGGTCCGTCTTCTACCGACGCTGCGGCTATCCTGGCTCGTGAAGCATTCCCTGTCAAGAGTCTGAAGACTACTGTTCCCGCCAAGGTCCCTGAGCTTCCGTTGCCCAAGCACTCGCACAAGTCAGGAAAAGAATCTCCCAAGCATAAGATTGCGTTGAAACCGGGATCGGACGACAAGAAAATCAAGAAGGGCAAATCCAAACAGGAGGTTCGTTTTAGCACGCGGGTTGCCTTCTTCTCTGCTTGACTGATAGGTTTCCTTCTACAGAGATCCTTGGAAGTTGATATCCTGAACTCTGGCGAGGCAGATGACGCTCTACTTCGAGTCCAAGTCGGTGGACACACTCAGGCTCCTTTCCATGTTCCCCGCTTTGATCAACGCGATGGGGGGGCTGCCAACGGTCAAAGCTCGTCAAGTAGACGTAGTCGTAGAGACGAACACATCCACGACCATGAACACGACCATGATCATGACCATGACCATGACCACGACCACGACCACGATCATCGAAGACGTTCACCTGTCATTCAAGTTGAAAGCAACTCTCAAAAGTCTAGTCCTCGTACGCCACGAATTCGTCCTCATCCACGAAGAGCGAGTGCTAGCAGCCTTCCTCCAGTCCAGGGACTGCCTGGGCGGGTAGACATCACGGTAAGTGTTCTAGTTTTAAATATAACGATGGACACTCAGACCTTCCTCCAGAGTGACAACTCGAACCTTGCATCAATCTGCCTTCGTCAAGCACCTCAATTGGATATTTGTGAGGAGACCGCGACGTCTTTGTACCTTAGAGATCTTGCTTCACCACCGCCCAATACCAATAGCCTCAACCTCAAGGCTCTTAAATGCGGTCCGGACCTGGATGATATGTGTGCTACGTATACTTATGGTCCTGTCGAGAGTATGACATGCCTGCCCTGTCGCAATGGTGCGCCTTCGCAGAACGAGACACAGATATTCCAATATGACGAGGTTGCTGGCACCCTTGCACCTGTCTACATCGTTTCTACCGCGCAAGCAGCCGCCTTGAATGTTGAAGCCACTTCCGACACCAGTAATGGCGATAGTGACAATTCTGCCGCTGAACTGATGGTAACTTTCGTTCCCTACAACACTAGTTCTTCTGCCCCTGTCAACGCGTCGAGTACCGAAACCACAACTGCGACTACCACGGTCACTACGACGGTCGAAGCCACACCTTCTGCCGCCGCCAATGTCACATCCTCAAGCGACGCTGCCATCACTTCGCCTACGTCCCTCCAGGCTGAAGACGTTAGTGACTCGAATTCGTCGTCAAGCTCAGATTTGACTTCGACTTCTACCGCCATCTCTACGTCCATGCCCACGAGTACCACTTCGGTTGATGCCAGTGCTATTGCTGCCAGCATTGCTGCAGGCTCTACCAACGCCCCTGCTGCTACTTCGACCGAGTCGGTCTCTCCAAGTTCGTCTACAGATTCAGCATCGACTGCAGCTGCTTCTGCCGCAGCCCTTAATGAAGAGGTGGAAGATATTTATTCTGCTAACAGCGACTACGCGGCCAGATCAACTGGGATGTATCAATGGAAGTTCCGTGCTCTCCCTCAATTGTGAAGATTGGCATAACTTTGTTAGGCAGCGTATACATTGTGTATTACTCGGGATTACATCTATAACAAGCACCGTTTGTTCAAATTCTCGGCGAAATGTGAACGAAAACGAAAGTGACACCGGAGTAATATCGCACTCATCACCACCTGATGGCTAGATCTACTTTGAAAACATTTTGTGCTGACTTTGCTCCCGATTTACTGTCGGCGACTCGTCCTGGTAAGAAACGTTTTTTCGAATATAGCAGGAATTCACAAAACCGATCTTTCATCTAGCCTGGTGACCAAGCTCTCTATGAGTAAACTTTCGATAGAGAACGTAGTATTCACGTTTCAGGTCTATCATTCATTCTTCACGCCTACGTTATGGCAGGTTGAGGCTCAAGCGCTCAGACTTCAGCCTAGGGAGATAAATGCATATGCACTTGGGCTATTACATGAATAAAGTAGTATAACGTATTGATACAAGGCATCTCCCGTCCAAGATGTAAAAGTAGAAGCACCTCTGTGGCGGAAAACACACGATGCACGTCTGGTGTGCGTATTACCTACCACAGTTGTTGTATCGAGGAATAAGCCTCTTGTATCTTGTCCAGCTGATATCCTGAGCAATGACGCCAAGGTAAGCAAAATGAATTCTGATGAGAGAACGAACACGAACTTATGAAGGTAGAACTTGAGGCAAAAGTGTTCATCACAGGTAATGCCCTTTGTAAGCCCGCAAGAGAGTTTGTTTGTCGTTCGTACGAGATCTCTCTGTTTTCTACAGCCCTGATATCATCGATTAGTACATAAGATGCTAGCGCCCAGACAGACTGCGCAAAGACAAATTAAGCATCACTTGAGTTAAAGAGCGTGGCACTAAACGCACCCCCATGACTGGGTTGATGTGCTCGTAATGCCCCAGATCAGTTGTTGATACGATATCCAAGATTGCTTGCGCAGACGAGACGCGCCTCGCTTCCTCCGTCTTAAAGATTCCAATCACGGTGATTAGAGCGGCATGAGCTATGCTGTGCGCTTGAAGGAGCCTAGATCTCTTTGTTGGAGTAGGATTCCTCAGCATATCCAAGGGTGTTAAAGTATTCATAAAGTCTTCGATCAACACACGACGGAAGTTCACGGCTTTCTTGAGTGCAGTGTATTGTTCGGGAGCTAGATATGAAAAGTAAGCAATACCGCCAAGAGATCGTCGATTGAAGAAATTTTGAGATCTCACTGGAGCACTGTTCTTTTGCAAGGTCGTTCGCACGTTCCCATAGTACGGATGCCTTGGCGAATAGAGCCATAGTGGAGTCCCCTATATCTGTGGTTGGTTCGCCTGATAAGAAGTTGCGACTCGTGAAGCAGTATTTTGCGTCTGGGGGATGTCCACCCTGTGAAATGAAAGATTGATAAGTACGATACTTCTGATAGAAGAAGTAAAGGAAAAACGGTACTTGTTCATACTCCTCCATCTCCAAAGGCCAAGGCGTATCTGTCTGAGCCCCCGGAATCTCTGTAGGGCAAATCATATTAGAGCTCGAGTCAAATGCGGCTGCCCAGCATTTATCCACGGAAAAACCGGTCCAGCATGCGTAGATTCGTTCCCCTTCTTCCACGGAATCCGCTAGAGGCGGGAGTAACGATACACCGACGAGACTGAGAGGAGAAGGAGGCTGGTTTGACCGAATTTTGTTCAGCCCGCCGCACACCCCAATCGACAAGGCAGAGGTTATGTGATACTTGGCCTCTAAGAGTTTCCCAATGGAGAAGAAATATTGCCCGAGAAGAATCTCGGCTTGGACTGTGTGAAGGACTCTCTGGGGGTGACTGCCTGAAAGAGAAGAGGTTGTGCGTTCCAATGCCCTCGAAAGGAACAAGGGTTCATGCTCGGCGAAGGGAGAATTTGGACCTGAGAGGCGAATTCCCCATAAGCACACCACCGTCAAAAGCGCGGGACAGGGGCGTCTGGGGTGCCCGAGCGTTTCCGGAAGTAGAGCGGAGGTGCGAAAACGGGGGGGATTCAGAAAAAAACCGAATTCAGGCGCATATGGCAAGAACCGATCGACTCTAGCAAACGAGCGAGTGAGTTGAGAGTTGGAATGCAACGAAGAACGAGGATCAATTACAGGGCGGAGATTTGATTCGCAGGCAAGTCTTGGAGAGTGGAGATCAGGGTTCCGGGTCCTCTGGATGATTGGGCATACGGATCATGCAGCAAGATCGGTGATTCTGGTGATTTGGCGCGAGGGTTTTCGAGTTTACGGAGACGTTTTTGCAGACGTGCGATATCTTCCTCTAGAATCTCTACCTTTGATCGATTGTTCGGGTTCAGATATTCACATTCGTCTACCCTGTTTGCACGTTCGCATTGGCTACATGTTGGACGTGCTCCATCACATTTCTAGGAGTTGTCCTCTCAAAACTCGGTTGAAATACGATCTAAAACGACAACACTCACCATTTTCCTCTTCCGACAGCATACACATGCATGTCCTTTGAGAAGGATAGATTGAACTTGTTCCAGAGATGATTGCAAAGACATCGGTTGTAGGGATCTTTCGGTTCCTTCGCGGTTGTATTTGTACTTCATAACAACAGTCCGATGCTTGTATGTAAGTCACTCTAGCGTGCACGACGCGTCGTCGGACGACTGCTTCCAACCTCGGCTAAATACATAGGTCGTTACTAATTGTCAATTCAACAACGTTCGTAAGAAATGCCCGGTCGTCGATCGTCTTTGCTATGTTACAGTTTTCCCGAGTAGCCGGACCAAAGGAGAATGCTTTTTAGCCAGAGTAGAGAACTGGTGAAGAAGGTACAGAACGAGCAACGAAACCTGCGCGATTCCATTTTGCCGGCGGCCAACACTGATCGCGCCGAGGCCAGTAGGAGATGGCGCTTATTACTCTGACTCCAGTGAGTATTAGCTAGGCACCTTGACAGGCGCACCAAAAATCTCTTGCTGAACTTTGATGATAGCGAATCGCAGCCGCAAATGGTG
Source organism: Omphalotus guepiniiformis (assembly GCA_028554645.1). NCBI lineage: Eukaryota > Fungi > Basidiomycota > Agaricomycetes > Agaricales > Omphalotaceae > Omphalotus > Omphalotus guepiniiformis. The sequence continues at coordinate 649,879 of JAQOOI010000017.1, forward strand.
CAAGCAGCCAAAAGTGCGAGAACTGGTGGTGTTTGGAGGGAGAAACAGAGTCGCAGTTAAAACTCGACCGATTGCTTAGTACTACAGAACTTCGTAAACTACTGTAAAGTTTGAATTTGAACACAGAAGTACAGAAGTCTTAGTCAATAGACAAAGAGTGTATTACTGTAAATACATGCAGGACCATGATTCCGGGCCAAGCTTGCCCGATGCCGCAGGCTGTTTTTTTGTGTTTTGTGTTTTTCTTTCTTTGAAGGTGACATGTAAGGCAAATGAAGACCTGCCCAGTTGCTTGATTATATGTCCATGTTATTCACTCCGTTGGATACTATCGGAATAGAGAAACCCTTGAAGTCGCTCAAGCCTCGACTGAAATTAGCCTCTGGAGATACGCAAATATCAAGACTCCTACCTGACTTGCACGCTCTACTTCCACTGATTGGCCCCCCAAAAAAGATACAGACTCGGGAGCTGTCTGACTACGAGGACACATGAAATGAAAGGTGCACGAAGCAGATTCTTGCAGGAACTTCAATCCTTGGCAGCTCGAAACTCTCAGGCTTCTACTACAACGCAACGTTCCACCAAGCGGACATGAGCTGATCCCAGGCTGATCCATATTGCCATTAACCTGAACGACAAAAGAGTACTTGAGGTACTTGAGCTTGACTGAATCTGTTTTCCAGAATATGAAGTCGACTTGACCCGTCTCAGTTTGATTATCTCAATTGAGATAACCCCCAATTCCTTCCTGTCGACAACAAACACGGACCAAAGCGGCTGATCTACGCTGAACCATTCTCAGCTGAACGCGACTTGATCATTATTCAGATTAATTCCCGTCCTGAAGACCCCGCCTCATTTCTGAGTACCTCGTCCTGTATTTCTGGCATCCGCCGATATCCCCGCTTGAGCGAGGCGAGGTGATATAACAACAAGTTGCTTTTTCCACTTCTATGTTAAGACTGTGTCGGATCAGGCCCTTGATAAGGCAGGCACGAACCTAGGGCCAGTAGACCGGAAAGAGTGTACTGGGAACACAGTGCGTGTCATAGATGGCGTCAGGGTCATCGATGAGCGAGGGGAGACGGATTGAGAGAAGGAGGGAAAGATACTATCGTGGGGCTCCCACCGGTATCCGAGGAGTAAAGGCGCGCTCATAACACATTGAATATGAGCAATGTCGAGCATCGTGGTTCTCATAAGTGACATACGCTTGGCGAATTTACATGCTTTGTCATTTGTGTAGATCCCCGTCCACTCCCAATCCTTGGCACGAAATATTTATCCTTATCCTTTGATCCAAAAGCTCCAATAACAACAGGAGAACCAGTTCGTTTTTGTTGGTACCATAGTTTCGCGCTTCGGAGGATTCGTATGAGCGCCAACAAGGGGGTGGCGGGGAAGTCACATTGTTATCTCAAGTCTTGAGAGCAAGCAAAACCAGTTCCACCGCGACTCGTTCCTGGTATACCAGAGTTCTGTTGATGGTTCGAGAAGAAATGAGCGCCAGCAGTGAGCTTATCTGACAGAGCACTACTTGGCGTGGCAGCGGGGGAAGTTACATTCTCATATGAATCCTTGAGGGTGAGCCAAACATTGTTCCAGGTATACCAGAGTCTTGCTGATGCTTCGAGAGAAGACGAGCACGTCAGCAGTGAGCTTTTCTGACAGAGCTACTACTTGGCGTGGTGGGGAAGTTACATCCTCAAATGAATCCTTGAGGATGAGCAAAACCAGAACACCAGTTACACCGCGACTCGTTTCTGGTATACCAGAGTTTTGGTGATGCTTCGAGAAGACAAGAGCGTCAGCAGTGAGGGTTTCTGACTGAGCTCCGACTTGGCGTGGTGAGGAAGTTGCAGATACTGAACTCTTGAGATTGAGCGTCGAGCTTCCGAACGGCGATGAAGATGTAAATCCAACTACACGGGGGAAATCGTTCTTCAAAATCGAAGCAGGGTGTTTTCCGTGGCCAATACGGGGGTAGACGGGTAAACAAAAAGTTGCGGAAGCGATAGAACAATGACTCCCAGGCGACGACATCCGTCGCATAAGAACGGTAAGAGCACCTCACGGTGAGCGCTTTTGGTGCATCCGGATGCTGCACTATGCCATGGCCAGGGTTCAAGAACCGCAAGTCATGTTCGCTTGGGAATGTTCAAGAACTTCTATTCTCATCGCATCGCAATATAGAGAAATGGTAGCCACTGTAGTCGATACCGCCGGCTCGGTAGAAGAAATGAGGGGCCATTCCATTGAATTGAGAAGAGAAGAGTCTGTCAATGAACCAAGATGTAAGGAAAATCAAAATTGCCATGAGGTTCGTTTGCTCACCGACCGCCGGGATTGCAGTGGGATTTTTCTGTGTCTGTTAGCGGTGGAGAGATGCAATCACACCGAAAGTACATCATGCTCCCCTCCCCCAATGTTTCCCTTATACTGATTTGCAAGGGTGTTCCACGACTGAAATGATGCGTTTCAAGATGATCATGCCTGCGGGTCATTTGTTCGCGCTGCGACACTTCGCTGTTGGCTGGTCCGAGTCGATACCTCTTCTTGAGGGAATCTGAATGGCACCGCGACTCCCAAATCCAGAGAATATTGCAAACTTGCTGTTCGCTAAGCTTCGAGCACGGTAGCTAGGTAAGCGTTATCATTCGATGGCATCCGTCGAGGAGTGAGTGCTCACCTGGAAATTCCTTTTCAGACCAGCGTCAATGCACTACTTTGTATCACGATCTTGATGCCAGGATTGAGACAGGAGAAATAGGGCTCTGATGAAGTTGAATGATTTCACGAGTTTCATCGTCATTTCCTTGATGTTCGAAAGAGATGGCTACAGACTGCTTTGGAAACTCGGCTCCAAGCATAGCAGGAGGTATTGAGCGTCTCCATTCCAAGCTGTTCCATATTGATGAATGTGGGTGCTGTTGTCTGCTGTCGTACTTGTTTTTGAATTTTGAAAATCGCTTACGCGATTGTCGAGCGACTCTCTGTATCGAGTCAGGTACTTACATACATACAAGCAGATCCCAAGGTAAGTCATTCTCATTCTGCAGGGCATATGAAACCAGAAGTATTGACTGCACAAAAGACATAATCCGGTAATCTGTCAGTCATGATCAGATCCATAGTGGAAATTTACTGTGCCAATGCTGATGCAACGGCGGGAAAACACCGGATCTGTGTCACGTGCACCGCATGCAGTAATGGCAACAATGGCCCAGAGGGAAATAATTATATTACTGTTGTCCTTTTCTCATCTACAACCGTCCAAAGCGAGCGAGCTCACTGAACGCTACGACGTCGACGTCTCCTTTGACCCTCGACAACGCCGTATTCGTTTGGCATCAGTCCAATCTTGGATATCACATTCTTTTGTTCCTATACACTCTTTCTCTCAAGTTGCGGCATAATCTCAGCACAAAAGTTCAAAACATTTTTGTTTCTCAAAAAATCTCTTCATGTCTATGGTCAAACGTACTTTCGAGCACAAGTTGATTCGTACTCGCCGCGCCGGTGGAGACGACTCGGCCGTGCTACTCCCCGATGTTGGTGATAGCGGTAATGCTCGGAGTGACTCTGCCGCTTCGAAGCCCACAGGAAGTAGCACTTCTGCAAATGATAGCGCGAGTCGTGTGTACCACTTTCATATTCTATCTTGAATTAATGGCTAACTTGGTGTTGTTCTAGCTACCGACTCGGCTACTCCGACGGTTACTTCTACTCCTCCAACCTCGACCCCATCTGCTACTCCGTCGCAGTCAGACACAACAGCAACAGAATCCAAACCAGTGGTCTCTACTTCGAGCAGCGATTCTACTCAAAGCCAATCCACCGCCGTGTCTAGTTCTGCCAGTACCTCATCTTCGTCCTCGGTTGCTGTGACCCCTAGTGTCTCCTCGACTTCGTCTTCATCTACTTCGTCTACTTCTTCGTCTTCATCTTCTTCGGCCACTTCTTCGGCCATTTCTCGCTCTATTTCCGCCACCTCTACGTCCACGAGCACTCAGGTAAGTGACATAACAGCCGGTTTGGTTCCGCTTCTGATAAGTTCCTTGTACTTGCAGACGTTCACCTCCACTGCCGCGGCTACCCCTGTTACACCCACGCAGGCCTTGGAACAGTCGAGTTCCATTGGCACTGCTTCCCGTGTGAGTGCTAGTACTCGCGCTGGGTCCACTGTTAGTGCTAGCAGCACTGCTGTTGCTGTCTCCGGTGCTATAAATACTGGAGCTGTAGTTGGTGGTATTGCCGGTGGCCTTGCGTTCTTTGCCATCGCTGGATTCATTCTCTATTACTTCATGGTGTGTGTTATTTCCAATTCTTGGCAATTTTTTTCTGATGATATTCGTTTCTTTTTCATGCGTCGTGCACGCCGACGAGCCCGCCGCGACCGATTCAATGCGGCCCAGTTCCGCCGTTCAGCTATGGTCATGGATGAAGAGCCCTTCCCGGCTCCTCGTCCTCTTGAAATGGTTCAGAACAGGCAGAATAACTTCCCCTCCTCCATCGCAAGTACTACTGGACCTGGGATGGCTGGTGCAGGTGCTTACCGATTCCAGCAAGAGAACGCACAGGCAGAACAATATCAGTACCAGGACAACGCCGCTGCTCAATACCACGATGAAGTTTCCGGATCGCAGGCTACCCAACACACGGTTCATCAGGCCCTACAACCCAGGCAACAGTATACCTTTGGCCAGACCGTCGATCCCACCACTAATGCATCTGGTGTTCATGGGAATGTTCACGCCGATCACACGGACGACTACGATGGTGAAGCCCACGGAGCCTACAGTGTTGAACCTCATGCACAGGGAGCGTACAATGCCGAGGCGTATGGGAACTACATGGCATACTCACCGAATGAGAGCGAGTATGCTGGAGTCGCGGGTGCTCATGCCAGCCGTGCTAGTGTCGGCTCCAAGATAGAGGATGCCTATGGTGGCATTTGAGAAGTGATCAAGGCATCATTCTATCACACAATGGAGTTTTTTGCTGAACGGATCTTCCGGCATAAAACATCCATTCTCGGACAAAGCTAGGGCCCTCAAGTATATCTTCTTTTTTTCGTGATTTATTTCATCATTCTTGGGCTCGTGCTGTTATTTTTCATCTTATACCTGGTCTCAAATATCACCCTCATTCATTATTCGTGACCGGTTGTACTTATGTATACTGGCCCTTTCCTAATCATCCCCTGGGCCAACACCGTCTATCTCTTCTTGTAATCGTTCTTCTTTGGTCGCTCCTATGCCTGATCGATGACGATCTTTCGAGATTCGGCGCCCTCCCATACCACATACGAGCGATACCTTGTCAGGTACAGTTACAGTCTACAATCCTCCTTCCCCCCTTCACCACATTCACTGTTCAGTAGGACCGTTTTCATACTCTTGACCGTTTTTATTTATTGGTATCCGGCTATGTACGGTACAGTGTGTATGTTCTTCCTACGCATCATGTACATACAGGCTGGTCCATTGTAATTATCGGTAGTAGTGTATCACGTCCAGGATGATCGATGTAAGGTTCTTTTCACGAGTTATCTATCTTTATTTTACAGGACCTGGAGGTTCTTTTTTGGTTTTGTATTCGGACTTGCATACATTCAGTGACAAAAGTTTTGTTTTTGATAGTTTTGACTAACATATTTGATTGCGGTAGTCCACGTGCAGACTGAAACCGAGAGCACCCCAGCCGATTCGAATTTCCAATTGTGTAGTTTCCCTCCTCACCTCTCTCCTCAAGACAAAGTCTAGCCTTGAGCTCTTCAAGGTTCCCTCCTTCGTTTCTTCTACATTCTTTCAAAGACGCTCGTTTCATTCTCCTAAACTCACCATGAATCATCAGCTACGCGCCGTGAACACCTTCCATCGAAAGGTTCATCTGAATCGTCAGTTTTTCGGATTTCCTGGCTCGGACGGTACAGCTACTACTGGAGCAACTGCTGCAGGAGCTTCGGGTGTGTTTTAAATTTTAAAGTTTGTTTTCCTTCTGCTCCGACTGTTGACATGATATGCCCGGTCTGTTATAGAATCTACTTCTGCTCACCAGGCCACCCAGACGAGCGCTGCTGAAACCAAGACCGCAGGTACTCCAGCTCCTACTTCAGCTGCGACATCTGCAGCTACAGCTGCTAGCCAAGCTGATACGAATACTCCGACATCAACGGGGGCTGCAGCTTCAAAGTCTTCTGCTGCCACACCTTCCGACACCTCGTCGAGCTCAAGCACTTCTGCTGCGAGTTCCTCTAGCTCATCCAGTACCAAGCCTACCTCAAGCAGCTCTTCGACCAGTAGCAGCTCACATAGTACTTCACAACCGACTGCTGTATGTGTCTTCCATCTTCAGCCGGTATTGCTGTAGTAATCTTTCGACCTTACAGGCTGCTACTAGCGCTGCGGCCGCTACGAGCAAAGCGAATAGGCCTGTTGCTTCTGCTTCCGTCGAGTATACCTATGTATCCGCCCCGGCAAAGAGCACCTCTGCTGCTGCTAGTTCGTCTGCGACGGTGGATTCATCGAATAGTACTGGTGGTGCCAGCACTAGTACTCTAGTTGGAGCGATTGGTGGAGCCATTGTTGGTATCGCAGTCGTTTCAATCCTGGTCGCGTTCTTCATCGTAAGTCTCCCTGTCACCTCGCTCCTGTTGTTAGTTCGTATTGAATGAGTATCTCATTTAGCGTAAATTTCGTAAAAGACGCAGTGATGAGGATCACTTCAGCGCTTCGCAATTCCGGCGGTCTGCAGTCCTTCTTGATGACGAGTTCAACCCTTCCGCTCCGAGCTTTAGGAGCGTCCGGCCCCCAACTATGATTGAGCGTCACGTTGCACATACCCCTACTTTCCCTAACCCTGCCTATGGCAACTACGGATCTACTGACCAGTATAGTCAGTACAACCAGTACCCTGTCTATGGTGAGGCGCAGCAATATTCCTTCGCCCCTGGTGAAATCGTCAATCCTGCTACACCTGGGCCCGAGTATCAGGCCGAGGCCTACGCTAACCCTATCGGGCACGCTCACAGCGGTAGTGCTGGTTCTGCCGAGGCTATGCACGACCCTAATGTATACCTCAATCGCCAGCCGACTGTTCACAGTGTTGCTGAACAAACTGGACCTGGAATTGCGGAGCAACATTATGTCGATATGGATAGGGTAGCAAGCCCGCCTGCTGCTATTACTCATGACTCTGTTCCGGTTGTTGCTGCACCCGATGTTACAGCCCAGGTCCAGCACGCCCCCATCGTTTCTGCTGTTCCTGAATCACATACCCCAACTGCACCTGCGGCTGCTCCTGGCGTGAAGCGGCCTGACACTGTTTACGATCCTGAGGATGCGTACGGTGGAATGTAAGTTCCTCGCACGTCGTCTCGCAAATCTCAACCGCTCGCAAAAATCAACGTACAAATTCCTTGCCAATTTTTCTTCTTCTCTTACCTTGCCTGTTTTGTGCCATTCTTGTGATATTTAACTTAACTTCGTCAAGTTGTGTGTGTACTTTTTTCTCTGCTTACGCTAACTATACCTTCCGCCAACGACCTACGGATTTGTCCGGGTGTATCGATACCCCCCTGACTGCTGCTACATTCGCCATTCGCCTCCTTTCCTTTTTCATGACCGCAATGCCTTCCTTGGCTACCCCCTTCACTTGTTTCGCGCTCGTTATTGTTTGTTTCTCAGGATGGCGAATTTGTTGTCGCAGGCCGTCAAACTTTTTGATTTAACGTTGATCGGCGCTTCATTAGGTCCCTCTGGAGATTGGATTCTAACCCAGCCGTCGTTCTGTTCATGAAGCTAGCGCCTCGGAGTTTAGTACATATCGGATACCACCATACTTACTCGATTGTTACTTGATTATTGTTCATGTGTTCGTTTTATTGCCTCGGCAGACTTTTAACTTTGTTTTGAATAAATTGAAGACAAAAGTTGTATACATACCCCTTATTATTTGATGATATACGCTTATACCCATCCGCTCATTTCAGCATTATCATAGTTGTGGAAACACAGATCGTTACATATACGTTACCAAAATGGTGTCGGTCAAAGCGTATTTTCGGGATGGTAGCTTGTCAACACGTGTACACAAACATGACCTTCGTAACTTGAACAATGGAGTGCCTAGGCTGGACGTTTACACTAGTGTTCCAACTACTCTCCTCTAATGCTCGTCCCCTTTATATTCATCGCACTTTACTTTCCTGTTACCATTTGTTCTCGTGTCGACTCACCGGAGCATGACCACCCCGATCATCATGATGTCCAGCTTCAAGATCAACAAGTTCATCTCGCTCAACCGCGACGAGATTCATACCCGCAAATACAATTCGCCTTTGATACTGCGGTCGATGCCAGTCAATCTAACAAAGGCGACTCGGAAGACCAGCACGGAACGTCAAAAAACGTGAGCCGAAAATACGTTTTTATGCATCATGTGAGGCTGGCACGCTTTGGATTCAAGTAGTTTGATTTACGGTCTCTGTCTAGATTGTTGGAAGTGCGCGTCTAGCAATCTCAAGATTCTTGTCGCCAACCTATATATCTGATTTTTACTCGTTCATACAGATACGTGAGTTGCCTCGCCCCGTCCTGCCTCGTTCAAGATGATACCCAACTTGAAAATCAAATCATCTAGCTACGAATACACCTATAACTCATGGCTTTCCGATTTCCGAGAGATGGAGGATGCGGGCATGTATGTACCTTATTTTGAATTTTGTGTTTCCCAACTTCGCCTCTGAAAATTGAATGTACGCAGCGATGCCGTCGCTCTGAATATAGGTGGAGACTCATGGCAATTCAACCAGCTAAAATCTGCCTATGACGCTGCAACGCAAACCCCCGACATAAAGCTCTTTATCTCATTCGACTATACGGCCTTTCCCTGTAGCGTGCCTACTACCGTCGACTACGTCAATTACTTCAAATCACACCCTTCGCAGTTCAACTTCCACAACAAACCGATGATATCTAGCTATTCCGGAGTATGTCTTGGAATAGATGGATGGAAGCAAGTCCACAACGAGACTTCTGGGCATTTGATGCCATTCATATACGGAGAAGAATACGAGAATCTGCGCACGGGGAAGGAGTTTGGTTTCTTCGACTCGTGGTATTGGTGAGTTTTGTTGAATCTTCATCGATCGATAGGTTTTGATTGAGCGAGGAATCATGTAGTTGGGGATGTGCGTGGCCGCAGGGAAATTATTCGAAGAACGTGAGCCTACTATGTCTTCATATGGTCTTTGTGGCCTGGGCTGACGAGCAGAGTATCAGACAAACGATGATCACTACTGTATGGATCTCTCCAGAACAAAATCTATTGTCACTTACAATGCCCTTCAGATATGGACATTCTCGGCACACGATATGCCACTACTGTCAGTGGATGGTTCTAGTAGGTGCTCTTCAGGCGAATGTGCATTGTTTCGTCGTTGATGGCAGAATGTGTACCAGTGCTCATTATTCTTACAAAAATTTCTATCTCCGGGGCGACGATTGGTTGCTCAACGAGCGTTGGGAACAACTTTTCGAGATGAGGGATTCACTCACTTTTGTTGAGATGGTGACCTGGTGAGTGCTAGAGGTGTTAATCTCGAGAGCTGCCTGACATGATCGCAATTCTGTGGTAGGAATGATTTTGGGGAATCCGACTAGTACGTTGATACATGTGTGTATTCAAGTCACTCTGATTATGGATCGATGTCCATTTGAAGCTTTGGACCTTTGACGCGTGGCCTGCAGCCTGATGGTGAGCATTTGGGCTTCTGATCATGTCACTTATCAACCATTTTGCGACCTGATATAGGGACTACTTGGGCGGATGGCTTTCCGCACACTGCATGGCTCGACATGTCCAAGTACTATATCGCAGCTTTCAAGACAGGTACCTGGCCTGAAATCACTGTATGTTCATCCAATTTGTCGCGAAGCTTGTTTGACCCTGACTCTTGATCCTGCAGGAGGATGCTGTTTACTACTGGTGTCGTCCACATTTGAGGAATGTGGTAGCATCAAACGACGCGCTTGATCGACCAAGGGGATGGGACTGGACTTCTGTGAATTGACTTTTCCTATCATTTTTTATCCTCATGTACTCATTCTTCTGTGCCTCAGGATAATCTATGGGCCGCTGTATTCTGTACATCTGTATGCGACGTCGAGCTATGGGTAGGGAATTATACCCAGACGTTCGCTGGACTCGAGTATGGCGTGTCGAAGATCAAGATGCCGTTGAAGGATATGGGACCTGTGGGCATCAGGATGTATAAACGCTTCAATGGTGGAATGGGGATGCCCCCGCAACTTGTGGTTGAGCATAGCACTCGAGGAGATTTTGAGGTTAGGAATTGGACGGAGAAATGTAAGTGGTGTAAGATACTTGTTGGACGTCTTAGTGAAACTGATTGCTGGATTTCAGACAACTATAATGTCTACGTTGGGAAAGCTAGTGCGTCAAATCCATTACAACGAAGTTTCTTCAGCTGATTTCGTTCAATTTCGCTTTTATTTTCAGCACCGGAATAAACATAATCAAAGCTGTCTGTACTACTCAAGCACATTCCTATCTCCTCCTCAGTCTTCAGAGGATGGCGTGCTCCGAGTCACCTTTATCAGTGTCAGAATACTAGGCCAGAAAGACCCACGAACAGGTGTATTCTCTAACACATGCGCTATTGTACATGAAGCATGAAGCTTGCGTATTAATTAGTTTATTTTGTACACTCTAGCATGGACTTGAAGCATTATATCAAAAAATAAGTATCTATTCCTTCTCCTCTTCCTTTTCCGTTGAGTCCTGTACAAGCTTCTCTAGATCTATATCCATGGCTTGAACCTCATCCTTTTTCGCAGACCTACGCCACACTATTGCAGTGGCGATAGAGGACGAAAGTATTACAGCTGATAATATGAATCTGTTGCAAATAAATCGTAAAACGATAGACCATTGAAAAGAAAGAGAGCAAAACTTACCCAAATATCCCAATTCTTCTAACTACCCACGCCCACGTCTTCTGTCCCAACCCTTCTAACCAAGCCTCCAGAGAATCTTCAACGTTGTCAGACCACTCCTGCATGCGCGTATTATACTCGTCCAATTGTCTCTGAAGTCTATCGATCCCTAACCGATGTTCAAGACCGTCTGACCATCGCTGTAACCGCCTATCGAGCTCGTCGAAATAGATATCCCAATCCTCAAACCATTGCTGGCATTCTTGAAGCCACTTATTCCATCCCTCGATCCAGTCCTCTGCCCATCTCTGTAAACTCTCCTCCCATTTATCCCATTTCCCTTGCCATCCGGGTCTCCCCATAGTCGTAAAAGGCGTAGTGAAGATGGCGGTAGTACTATTCCTCTTCCACGGACCTAACTCCCACCCACTCAAATCGGTGGTCGACTGATGACCTGCTGCGTTCCCTTGATGAGGCTTCCCTAATGCTTTACAATTATCGTACATTTCCTTCGGAACGTCCGCTTTCGACGAATCCAATTCGAGTGGCGCTTCGATGAGTTGTATAGCAAGGCCTGATTGGAGGTGCCATTCCATGTGGCCTAGGTGAAAACAGGGTTCGTCAAACGATATGTGGCCATAGAAGAGGAAAGCTTACAATGAAACATCCAAGCTCCTGGGTTATCAGCCACGATTCTGAGCGTCACTGAACCACCTCCGGGAATGTGCACTGTATCTCTCCGCATAGGGTTGCTCAGGTTTACCGAGGCAGGTGGATCTAATCCCGATGCGGCGATGGAGGAATGGAGATAGTCATCTTCGCGTTCAACGAGCATCATCGTGTGGCCATGTATGTGGCTGCATCGTTAGAAAACAGTAAATTTGTGAGTAGACAGACACCGCGCAAAAACAAGAACTAGGAACCTACAAAGGATGCATCCCATCGTCCGTGTTTACAACCACCAAATCCACCACCTCCATATGCTCCAAAACAAAACTCGATGGCCCGTATGCTCCCGGTGTCGTGGTGTTCTCCCCGAGACTCATCACGCTAAAAAGCGCAGGGACTAGAGGGGAACTGTACGTCATGTCATTAAACATGCCGCGGTTTGTCCCGTCGGACATTATATCGAAGGACGCGACGAGGGTAATGGTGCGCGAGGGGGTTGGTGCCGGGATTGGGATTAGGGGAGCGAATGTGTGGTCGGGTAATGGGGTGTACGACAATGGGGGATTTGGGCCGAGGTTGGTGAAGGGGGTAGAAGGAGCATTAGAGTAGGTTATTAGGGATGTGATATCTAGTGAGAAGAGCAAGTATGAATATCAGCTTTAGAAATAGGTGAAGAGGGAGACAGGACACGTACTGGGGTTGAGTGTATCAGGAACTTCATCGAATTCGTCCGTGTTCATGTTTGCATGGATAGCCCAGTTTGATGGTGTGTCGTTACGCGCAGTGACGAGTACAGAGTACCGTTGAGCGACAGTTAAGCTGAGGTAGTCTACGGGTTCTTTCTCGATATCAGTCTGGTGGACGTTATCAGAACTGACTCAGACTCTTTTGAGTGAACTCGCGACTTACTCCATCGACCTCGATCTGGGAATAAATCTGAGTGAGCCTAGACAGAAAGTAGAGAGTGGGTGGGCGAACTCACGATACTCATTTCATGCCCATCAATCCAGAAGAAAAACATCGCAAACGCAGAAGTGTTGATGACGCGCAAACGATACGTTTTTCCAGGCTCGAAAGGTAGTGTTGCATTGTCGTTGAACCCTACAGCAGAAATAACACCAGATTCGGGATCAGGAAAAGAACCAGGCTTTGCGGCAAGGTAGGCGCCATTTTGGCTGAAGTACATTAGTCCAGAGTCTGCATGATAGAAAGATAAGGGCGTGAATATGAAACAAAATAACGAAAGGCGGGCAAGAAACGTACCAGGGACTGGTTCGTTGCCTTCAGGGTTATCCGTGTTGATAAATTGTTCCAAAAGAACATGGTGCTCTTCGTGGTACCAGTCTCCTAATATGACCGTGAATTCCTCGTCGTACAAATAGGGTTCTTTAGGCGGGTGAAGGACGAGTGGTGCTCGAAGACCGTCAACGTATTGGCCCTGAGCATGGCCGTGAATCCAGTATGTTCCCCATTGATTTGAGGAACTAATGGGCACAAGGTAGTCGAAGGAGCCTCCAGGAGGTATTCCACTGCATCTAGAGTTGAGAGAAAATTTCAGGTTAAGTCGGATATGGTGAGCATACCATTCAGAAACACCAAGAGCACCGTCCATCCATGAAGAGTGGTTGAAGAACATGCCATGGTGATGAATAGTTGTAGGCTCGTCTAGTGAATTCGTTACATGGACGACTAATGAATCGGTTGTATTGACATCCAAGGGCGGGGGTCTAAGCATTACATTCAATGAGCGGCCAGGGAAAGACTGAAAAATACGACTTACGGCCAAGTATTATTGACGCCAACGACTCGGCGAGGAGCAAGCCCATCTGGGTTGACTTGCTCGACGTAAGTGATATTCCACCATACATGCTGTGTGCCCGCGACGACTAGCCAAGGTGGACCCACCACGGCAGCGAGCAGAACGAGTGCAGAACGCATATAATAATCGCTGCGCAGTTGCGCAATCACAAGTCACGGCAAACGACATGATTGTCAGGGACCCTCACTCGATGTCGCAATGTTTGATTCTTGAAAAGCAGAGATATTGGCTCTAAGTTGGGCCGTGAACATTTCCCATCTTGAGTCGGATTCTTGACCATGGGACAAGACAATCCATACCCCCAGCGAACGGTTTGGAGTCGTCTTCAATACCGCAACTTGGCTATTTCTATCATATCGCTGTTGGTTGTGTTCCAACTCACTATAGGGCTCACTCACCTCTACCCCAGTCAATCATCTACCCTACCTTCCAACTACATCTCGATTCTGGAAAAATGCAATTCTCTTCATCTTAGCGCTGGCCCTCCTCCAGACTTCCATCAACGGCCTTCATCAGACCGCTACGTGCCTGGTACAAACCCAACGCTGATCAAGAATGCAACGATTTGGACTGGGAGGTTCAACGGGTTAGAAGTTGTACACGGCGACGTGTTACTTCACAACGGAATCATCATGAGCATTGGGAAGCTTGGTACTAGTGCTTTAATCGAAGCTTATGGGCGCGACTTGGACGTATTAGACGCGAAGGGCCGATGGTTGACTCCCGGTATCGTCGACTTGCATTCGCACATGGGTGTAGAATCCGTCCCAATTCTGGAAGGTGCACAAGATGGGAGCTCACTCAAAGGGCTTACACTCCCCTGGCTGAGAGCTATTGACGCGCTGAATACGCACGATGAGTCCTATCGGCTGTCAATTGCTGGTGGGTTGACTACAGCCTTGGTTTTGCCTGGGTCTGCGGATGCTATCGGTGGGCAACTCTAGCTTGATTCCTTGTATATTCAGCTCAGTGGTTGGTAGGTGGACAGGCATTCGTTATCAAGCTTCGGAAGACGACTGAGAGGTCAACTTCTTCGATGATTTTGGAACCTCCGTACCAGATCAACTCTTCCGTTCCTTGGGACTCTTCCTTGCCTCCACGCTGGCGTCATATAAAGTGCGTATCTCATCCCTGTACTTGTATACTTTTGAGCTGAGAGAAGAGCAGGCACGCGTGCGGTATGTATTGATTTCATTTAAATATCGCATCCGCTCATAACAAATCCGGACTTTGCAGGCGAAAATCCCAGTGCGTTGTCTATCTAGCTTGATACCTCGCACGAGAAAATGAATCACTGACTTTTGATAATTATAGGCAGAGTTTATTCCGGGACTAGAATGGTACGTTCGGCTGCTACAATACATTTCCAAAATAACCATCTGATTCGCGATTCTCAGGACACAATGTGGGCTTTCCGAAAAGCGTCGGTGTCTATTGCCCCTCACTCTCACCTCCCCTTGCTTACAAGTTTTACACAGATACAACAAAGCCTCTCAGCTCAAATCTCAACAAGACGCCTACTGCGCCAAAGCTCAAACAGGACATTTCGCTGGCCTTGGAGACTTCCCGGAGGACCTGCAATGGGAAGCTCTAGTAGACGTTCTCAGAGGAAGAGTCAAAGTGAACACCCATTGTTACGAAGCCGTTGATCTTGATGCATTTGTTCGTGTAAGTTCGACCTGTGTTCCTAAACATTCCTCATATCATCAAAGGTACCTGAGTAACATGGTTTTTTTGCAGCTCACGAACGAGTTTAAATTCCCGGTTGCTGCGTTTCATCATGCGAGTGAGACGTATTTGGTCCCGGAGGTTCTTAAACGCGCTTATGGTCGGTGACATGAACCCGCACTTCATTTCCCTTACTATCAGTACTGAACTTGCTCTGTCTTTCCTTAGGAGGAGCTCCAGCCTCTGCCATTTTCTCCGGGTTCGGTAGGTGAGTAGCCACTGGCCAATAATTGAATCCTCATCTGAGCTGATCATGACAGGTACAAGAGAGAAGCCTATAGATTCTCCGAATTCGCTGCAAAGATACTCAATGATAATGGGCTTACTGTCGTCATGAAGGTGGGCGAGATATCTCATATATCAGGTGACGGTATCGAGCTTGATTCAAATCCTGAAAACAGAGTGATCATCCTAGCGCAATAAACTCTCGATACCTCCTACACGAAGCTCAACAAGCATACTATCACGGGTTACCTGAGAATGTAGCGATTGCAGCGGTCACTAGTAATCCTGCCGAGGTTATGGGTGAATACATTCATTAGAAAGGATGGCTAGTTACTGATGGTTGTGGGTTGATTCTTGTAGGGATGGGACACCGCATTGGGTATATCAAGAAAGGTCAGAGACACATTAGAAGATAGATAATGATTCTGATCCCCTTTCATCCCCAGGCTGGGACGCCGGTAAGTATTTGGATTCTATCTTCAAAGCGAATATTTATACCGTGTAATATACGATAGATCTAGTATTATGGGACACACACCCCCTCTCCCTAGGTTCAACACCAATTCAGGTATTCATCGACGGCATCCCTCAACTCGTACCTGCCGCAAGTCGTTCTACGGTGGAAACCAAAGCCCCCGAACTACAACACCCTCCTCGGATAGGCAACTTTGACAAGGAAGCTCGAGATGTTGTGAAATACGATGGCCTGCCTCCTCTCGAGGTATCGAAAGCCTCGTCGGATACAGTGGTCTTTGTGAATGTGAGCGAGGTAGTGATGAGGATGGAGGCTACGGAGGCGGGCGTTGGGGGTGTGATGGAAGTGTTTCGTGCGGAGAGGAATGACGTGGGTACGAGCATGGGCACGGTCGTAGCCCGGAACGGAAAATTTGTCTGTTGGGGACTGGGTCAGACTTGCGAGTCGTCAAGCCTGAACTCGAGCGCGGAAGAGAAGCCCGTAATCATTGATCTAGAAGGAGGGTCAATCTCACCTGCCCTTGTAGCGTACGGAGCACCGCTAGGGTTGACACATATCTCGTTCGAGCCGTTGACTTCTGATGAGCCTGTCTTTGATCCACTCCATGAAGTTCCCAGAATCTTAGGAGGCGAAACGAGTGTTATACGCGCCGTTGATGGGATCCAGTACGGTGCTAGGGATGCTCTGTGTGTCTTTTCTTTTTCAGACACAGTAATTGTGCTCTAATGACTTTCCTTGACGTGTCTCCCCTCCTTTTTCTCTTCCTTGGGGTGGTCTGGGAACAGTTTAGCTTACCGAGCGGGTGTAACGACAGCAATTACTGCTCCTATTCACGAAGGCTTCTTCTTTGGTCTTGGAACATGCCTTTCGACAGGTGCTTCGCATAAGCTTGAACGTGGTGCTCTGGTCCAGGAAATTTCCGCACTGCATACCTCTATCAGGTTTTCCGACAGTACGGGTGCAAGTGTCAGTACGATAATAGGGACACTTCGACGTGCGTTACTCGGTGCGATCAAGGACGAAGATAAGAAGGGTCTGTTAGGAAGTTCGGTGTTTAGTGAAGTCGTCGGGGTTCGTAGCAATCTCATCTCTTCCTAGTTGCCCGCTTTCATAATGACCTGATCACATACAGGGCCATATCCCACTAGTCGTAGAAGTCGACAACGCGGATGCCATAGCGTCCCTAATCTCTCTCAAGAGGGAGATCGAAGAGGTACATGGCACACCTATCGCAATCACCATCACTGGCGCTGGAGAATCCCATTTACTCGCGAAGGAGATAGCGGAGGCAGGTATAGGCGTCATTGTTGCCCCCACACATCCGTTCCCATCACTCTGGGAAACTCGCAGAGCGTAAGCAACTGGATTATTTTGTTGTTCCTATACATGAACATCGTTTCTCAGATTGCCTGGGCCACCGTTAACGAGCGATACTACCATAACAGTGCTGCTGGAACATAACGTCACGGTTGGAATTGGACTTGCCCTTCCTGGATTCGGACCTCCGCAGAACTGGAATGCGCAGAATTTGAGATTGGTTGCTGCTTGGGTGGGTATAATTTACATTTGAAAAGAATAACTGCAACTCATCCCATTTTACTACTCTCCCTTCGTACCCTTTCAGGCCGCACTGGACTCGGGAGGACGAATTAGCAAGCAACAAGCTATAGAAATGGTTTCAGTGAACGTGGAGAAGTTACTCGGGGTGAAAGTCGCCCCGGAAGAATCAGAGCTTGTCGCTACGAGAGGGGGAGACTTGTTTCATCCTGGTGCGAGACCTGTAGCTGTTGTATCACCTCGTAGGGAAAGGGTGGATTTACTAGCTTGAAAGACTAAAAAATATTCGAGTTTGTTTATTGATTATTTGTGGCATTGGTGTATATGTGAACGGCGTTGTACGAAAAGACAAAGAACGCAGAGTAGCAAGGTAATTGAGGTGATTCAGAGAGCGCCAACATCCTTCGAGCAGAACAGAAGGTTGCGTCTATGTCTCGAGTTCATACCAGTGAGGCTTCCGCGGTGCGTTTATCAACTTCATAATCTCCTCTAGGTTCTCCGGGCTTGGAATCTCCATGGCCTCTCGACTCGAATTATCAGCGAGAACCACAGCACACTGAATATCATAAGAAGAAGAATCCCTCTTTTTCACATGGACCATGCCCCGCCTCGCCTTCGGCCAGATGTCCTTAATCCTGGCCCCTAGGTAATAGACCATCAGCATGCTAGGCAGGTAATCTCCTGGGTAATCCTCGGGTGGCGGGGGGTCTCCAGGTTTAACCGCACATCTCATTCGCTTGTCTTTGAACTCTGGCATGCTTCGGAGCTCTTCCTTGGTGAAGCGGATGGCGAATGCATGTCGTGGTGTATATTGAAATCGTGCGAGTGCGGAAACTTGATCGGTGCTCATTTTCTACAGATATGAGATTACGATAGTGGATAGGAGAGAAAACACGAACCTTCCTGAAGTACACTAGGGAATTGGTGGTGGTAGTAAGAGAGAGTGAGTCGGAGATAAGCGCAAGCGCGTGTGGCATGGTACGATAAGATAGTGGCTGTGTCCAATTTTGCTCCGACGTCCGTCCAGCTCGCTTTTTCATCTCGTTCGCATTCTTTCCCCAATATAGTGAATTCCATCGTCGGAGGATCATCGATGATGCTTGAATGATTGTTAGTAGTCCCCACAAAGCCTACTCGACGCCAGAAATGCACGGACATCCTCAAAACTGTCTTCAAGCCCGTACCCTCACTCTTCCATGCGACAGGCAACCTGCAGATTTCACCGACAAGTTCACTATCTGCACACTCGCATCGGGCTGGCTTACAGACCCTTACTCGAGGAGAAGTCACGCGAGGTCCTTCACAGAGCTAGTGCCGGCCTGACGTGCTTGTTCAACAATAAAGAGAAAGATACAATAAGTTTCAAACGATAGCAAAGCGACATATAGTTCATACAAGAGATGTCAAAGAATGGAAGGGATATTTCCAGTGTATCAGATAGCGTCAACTGACTTCGAGCAGAGCATCAGAGAAGACTGCGTTTATGGCTCGAGTTCATACCAGTAGGGCTTCCGAGGTGCGTTTATCAACTTCATAATCTCCTCTAGCTTATCCGGGCTTGGAATCTCCATGGCCTCTCGACTCTTATTATCAGCGAGAACCACAGCGCAGAAAATATCATAGGAAGAAGAATTCCTCCATTTCACATGGACCATGCCCCGCCTCGCCTTCGGCCAGATATCTTTAACCTTGTTCCCTAGTAAATAAACGAAGAGCATGTCAGGCGGATATTCTCCTGGGGAATCGTCGGGTGGCACGGGGCCTTCGGGTCTGTCGGGGCGCCTGAGTCGCTCGTCTTTGAATTCTGGCATGCTTCGGAGCTCTTCAGTGGTGAACCAGATGGCGTACGCACGCGGTGGTGTATATCGAAATCTACTCATTTTCTACAACAGCTTGAAATGAACATATCATAAGAATGGATAAAAGTGAAAAACATACCTTTTCGACATATGCTCGAGAAATGGTGGTAGTATTAGAGAAAGTTAATGGGTCGGAGATAAGCGCAAGCGCGCTTGCCATGTTACGCGCTGGACACAGCCTCTATCTTATCGTACACAAGGCCACAAGCGCTTGAGCGCTTATCTCGGACTCCTCTTACCACGACGATCGCGACCAATTCTGGTGTACTTCAGGAGGGTCGTTTCGTTCGCATTCAACTATTGCTATCTCAAGCTCTTGTAGTGAAATGGGCAGTGATAAAGTTCCTGCGCTCGAGCGATCCCGACATGCACCCATGCGTGTATTCGCCATCCGCTTCACCCCTAAAGAGATCACAAGCTTGTCATAGTTCAAAATCCTGCGATACAAGAAGTCAACTCTAGTCGGGGATCCAGATACAGGTCCTGAAGAATATTACCAGCCTGAATTGATGATAATACACATACTAGCTGGAAGGGTTGAACAGACACTGTGGCCGAAGGCGAGGCGGGGCTTGACTCATGTCAGGAGGCTATCGAAACTCCAGAGCTCCAAGTCCGGAGCAGCTGGAGGAAATCATGAAGTTGATAGAGGCGCCTCGGAAACCTCGGTGGTATACGCTCGTGTAGGTGCAACATCTGTTCTGCTCGGACGATGTTGCTCGGAGGCTCCAGACGTTCTCTCTTGTACGATCTATGTCGCTTTGCTGTTGCTCTACTTTCGCTGTCTTGCTGAAATCTCATTCTCTGCCGTTCTCTTATTCGTGAGCATTCGCAAGGTACTTGCGTCAACTTCCAAGTTCTATACATCATTACAACTCGCATGAACATTTAGGAACGAAGACAAATGATAATGCAAGTTCCCACTGCATTTAAACTTTTCAGCTTAGCTCAGGTTCGTTTTTGCCTTCGTTCCGAAACCTATCAAGGCGCCGAACATGCGGATGAAGCCTAGTACAATGTCTGTCGCTCGATCGACGGCAAAAGCAGTAGAAGGACAGCTGTAATAAGATATAATGAGTTTACAACGGTAGCAAAGCGACATAAGGAAGAGCCAAAAGAATACAGAATGGAAAAGGTGGTCCAGGTGTTTCCGAGAACGTCAGCCCGCATCGTCCGAGCAGAGCATCAGAGGTGACGGTGTCTATGGCTCGAGTTCATACCAGTGGGGCTTCCGAGGCGCGTTTATCAACTTCATAATCTCCTCTAGCTTCTCCGGGCTTGGAATCTCCATAGCCGCTCGACTCGAATTATCAGCGAGGACCACAGCGCAGTAAAAATCGTAAGAAGAACCCTTCCTTTTCACATGGACTATGCCCCGCCTCGCCTTCGGCCAGATATCTACAATTCTGGTCCCCAGTGCATAAACAATGGCCATGTCAGGCAAGTATTCTCCTGGGGAATCCTCCGGTGGTGGGGGGTCTCCGTGTTTGGCAGGGCACCTGATTCGGCTGTCTTTGAACTCTGGTATGCTTCGGAGCTCTTCAGTGGTGAAGCGGATGGCGTACCCACGCGGTGGTGTATATCGAAACCGGGCGGGTATGGAAATTTGATCGCTGCTCATTTTCTACAACAGCTTGAGATGTCGATTTATCAATGAAAAGAAGTGAAAAATATACCTTTTCAAAATTCGAAATACGCTGGAAAGGGTTGTAGTAAAAGAGCCTCAGCGATGTGTCATCATTGTGTCGCGCGGTTAAAACACAGCCACTATCTTATCGTCTTTTTCTCAGCTTGGCCCCAGCTAGCTTTTTCATCTCGTTCGCATTGTTTCCGTCCAAAGCCCAGCATAGTGTAGTTCATCGCAGGAGGATCATGCTTATATGATGGATAGTAGTCCACACAAGACCTACTCGACGAGAAATGCGTGGAGGCCCTCAAAAGTTTGCTTTGGGCCGGACTAACCTCAGCTTCCTGCACGCTACAGCAACATGCAGGTTTCACCGGCAAGTACAAAGCGACAAATCAGCAGCAGGCCAGCTTACAGACCCTTACTCCAGAGGAACAGGTCGAGAGATCATGAAGTGATGCCAAGTGCTTTCTTTGGGTCGCCGCTGCTCCTCGTTGGAGTGGCAAGAACAGTTCTCAGATCCCACTGGATTTTCCGACAAGGTTCGATATGGCAGGCGAACATCGCTAAGATAGTATTATTATTGTGTCTCTACCTAGAGAACTGAATATCTAGATTGTTTGTCGTCGTAACACTCTGGTGAGCTTGTTGGCCAACTTCGTTCGTCCTTACCACTGCCCTTTCGTAGCTCTTGCTTGCGTTCGTTCAACTCATGGCCTCCACCAAGAATTTTCCACTGGAGGCCAACGCACTAGAAGTCCATACTTTGCGTCACCGGTCATCGTTGCAGAACAAGGACCTTCTTACAGTATCGAGTCTGTCGTCACCTCTCTAAAGGCACGAGACTTCAAAATTGACGCTCCTGCTGAGCTTGGTTGGCTACCCTTCGTTATTACTGCCCTTGCGTGGCGCACTTACTTTCGATTCTTCATTCTTCACAGATTGCAGTGTGCCGTTCTCGCTCGGAATTCTTTCAGTAGTCGTCGTTTGTTCGCTTCCTCTTTCGTTCTTATCTGTATTGTATGTTTTTTGGATATTTGGATCTCTATCCCTCAATAGAATTATATTGTCAGAACAAAGCAGGGCTTCTCTGCAGAATGTAGCCACGAAGAGGCGAAAATGTTGACTTGTCGTCGTGACAAGTCGCGACGAATGAAGAGAAAGATATATTCTATATTTTATTATATTCCAACGAAAGCAAAGCGACATAGATCATGCATGAGAACGAGCGTCAGCGACATCGCTCGAGCAGACGATTGTGTCTACATGAGCCAATACCACCGAGGTTTCCGAGGCGCATTTATCCTGACCATGATTTTTTCCAGCTGCTCCGGACTCGGAGTCTCCATAGCCTCTCGGCTCGAGTTGTCAGCGAGAACCACAGCGCACTGTGGATCATACACAGACCCAGTGCATTTCACAGCGACCAGGCCCCGCCTTGCCTTCGGCCAGATATCGCCAATATCGCAAGCTAGAAAAAAGACCATCGCCATGTCAGGCAAGTATTCTGCCTCAGAGTTCTCGTCTATCGGGTCTCCAGGGAAGACAGGTCTCCTTATTCGCTCGTCTTTGAACGCTTCCATGCTTCGGAGCTCTTCTGTGGTGAAGCGGATGGCGAATACACGCAGTTGTGCACTTCGAGAGGGCGCGAGTTCAGGAACTCTATCGCTACCCATTTGCTACAATGGCTTGAGATCATAATGGATCAATCTGTGAAGTAAACACGTACTTTCTGAAATACGCTCACGGAAGGGAAAGTAGTCGATGGTCAAGACAGATTTTCGTGGGCTCTTTTGAGCCTACCATCACGTGATACCACTCAACAATCGGAAAATGTGGCACAGCAGCAGAGGACAAAGGTTTCGCCAAGCCTGAATTGGATGGGGTGCATCTGGGGCTGGGTTTGACCTATGGACGATCGGAAAGTCGAAAAAAGGAAGCCTCGTTTCGTACGCGGCGGTGGCGATTACAGACGTGTGGTCAGGCGCTAGAGAGATCAACCATGGGTGGGTCATTCATTGTACGCGCTTTTCACAAGATGCAGAAAGGCATACCGATCTCCATTTGTTCAAGACACGTAAGATCTCTGGGTAACGAAAGCGAGGTCTTGAGACAACGTTCGAGTCTGAATTTTATGAAATAAAATGTTCTTGCTCTGCAATCTTGAGTGGCGACGGAGAGAAAGGATCTTGAAAGTTGAAAAACTTCATGACTTCTCGACCTGGCGTTCCTCTCGAGTAAGATACTGTAAGACGGCCTGCTACCACGTTGATGTACTTTTTGGCATCTTGGACAACGTTGGCGAAAGTTACTGACGAAGGCAAGAGCCCTATAGAGCCTTTCGTGCAGACAAATCGCACGGTTAAAACACAGCCACTATCTTATCGTCTTCTTCTGGTCTTTCATTACCCCCAGCTATAGCTAGCTAGCTTTTCATCAAGTTCGCATTGTTTCCGTCCAAAGCCCAGCACAGTGTAGTTTATCGCAGGAGGATCATGCTTAATTGATGGATAGTAGTGATAGTAGTCCCACAAGACCTACTCGACGAGAAATGCGTGGAGGCCCTCCAAAGTTTGCATTGGGCCGTAACCTCAGCTTCACCGGCAAGTACAATAGCGACAAACTTGCAGCAGGCCGGATTACAGGTCCTTACTCCAAAGAAACAGGTCGAGAAGTCCTGAAGTAATGCGAGGGTCCTTTGCGTCGTCGCTCAGCGCTCATCGATCATCGAATCGTCGGAGCAAGAACAAGAATCGATACGGCGGCGAAAGTCGCTGGAATAGTGAGTTTGTCTCTCCACTCGAACAATCATCGCCAGGTCAGGCATGTATTCTGCCTCAGAGTCCTCGCTCATCTGGCCTCGTCGAGATGGCGCGAGTTCAGGAACTCTATCAGAGTCTTTGATGACCGCAATCGCTGTCTAATGATTTGAATTGGCGTTCTACTGTCGGATGACTTGTACTTACTTGGTTCGTCAGAAAGCTTCCGTCTTGGATCCAATGATTTCTCATCTTTTAAAAGTGACTTTTAGTACAGACCTGTACGACCCACAGGGAAAGGTGCCAGTTTGAACGCCAACCTCTCCGCCGCGGTCACAGTCTAGCTCTGGTCTTCCGTATCTAGCAATCAATAGCACAAGCAAGAGCCTACAACAATCAGGAAGCAGCTGTTTCATATCGCTATACTACACGGGTTCTTGGATCAGAGATGCTGATTGAAGGTGTTCAATAGCCTAATGAATCTCCGAGTCTGATCAAGATAATGTATCGACTGAAGTAACTGATCAGGAAGCACTACACTGGCATCTTTGCGCTGTATGCGTGCGGGACCTCGAGTGTCAACCTATCATCTAGGTAATACCAAAGCGTTCTCGAGTCTTCATGTCGGAAGCATCGATAATTCAAAACTCGCCGTCCTTTAATTACCGACCATTACCACCTTTGTGGGAACTAATGAATTGCTACTTCCGGCGAGACAGTACGCATTTGGTGACTGAAAGACCACTCTAATTGAATTCATATTATAATTACCGAGGTCTATATGTGGCCTGACATCTCTCCAGTCACTGCAAAGCGCTGGTGACTCGATGAGAAACACTCAAATTGACAGTTTTGAAGCCATAGTAGTACTTACACCGACTACAGTGGTAATGGCACCGATATCGGAGGAGTTTATGATAGTCAAGAGACCTGTCATTCAGTTTGCTTGTTGAGTTGATAGTGTTATCGCACCTGCACGACATGCGCCACACAGGAACAGAGTGAAGTCAAAGTCTAACTCCGACGTGGAGCTCTGGCCGGTTTGACTCTGTCGTACAAAATGTAACAGTGAGTATGCACATGTACACCGCAGCAAGGTGTATCATAAATACCTCTTCGAATCCTATCCACAACGAAGTTTGAACAGTGATGTCCGTCCAAGGTCAACCGAGTAGATTACCTGTCTGCAAGGACATGCTCGCCTCCGTCCACTGAGGAGTGAATGTATTTTCATTTTAAGAGGTTTACAAAACCCGAACCTTCTCTCTCAGCTCCATGAAAGCTCCATGAAGTCCAACATCACCTCAAGTAAACGTTCAGCCTGCTGCCACGCAAATGTACTTCTCAATGGGATCTGCATCTTGGACAATGTTGGCGAAAGTTACTGACGAACTTGAAGGCAAGCGACTCGGATTCGCCCAGCACGAGCCCAAATCGCACGGTCAAAACACAGCCACTATCTTATCGTCTTTTTCTTGTCTTTTTTGCCCCTAGCTTTAGCTTTTCATCTCGTTCGCATTGTTTCCGTCCAAAGCCCAATACATCGTAGCTTCTAGCAGGAGGATTGAATGATGGGTAGTGCCCACAAGACCTACTCGACGAGGAATGCGTGGAGGCCCTCAAAAATTTGCCTTGAGCCGTAACCTCAGCTTCTTGCACGCTACAGCCTGAGGTTTCACAGGCAAGTACAAGAGCGACAAACTCGCAGCAGGCCGGCTTACAGGCCGTTACTCCAAAGGAATAGATCAAGTACTACTGAAGTAATACGAGGTCCTTTGCGTCGTCACTCAGCACTCATCGATCATCGAATTGTCGGAACAAGACCAGTTCCCAACAAGAATCAATGCGGCGGCGAAAGTCGCTGGACTAGCGAGTTTGTCTTCTACTCAAACAATCATCGCCATGTCAGGCATGTATTCTGCTTCAGAGTCCTCGTCGATCCTGGCTTCCAGGTTCGGCAGGTCTCTTGCGTCTTTGAACCCAGGAAACGCATATTATTTTTCAAACTACACTGACGGAAGTAGCTGGAAGTAGTCAATGGTCAAGACAGATTTCGTGGCCATAACGATTACTATCTGATATTAACAATAGAGCAGGTGCTTACTGAAATACCTCGACTCCCACATACCGCGTAAATCGCACCCGGAACATCCCAGGTGTTGAGCCAAAACGAGGTCATGGTTCAAGCTGTAAGAAGCCGTAAGCCGCCTAGACTCTTTTGATGCCCAAAATCGCTGTCTAATGATTTGAATCAGCGTTCTACATACTGTTGAATGACTTGTACATACTTGGTTTGACAGAAAGGATCCAATGATTCCTCTTCCCGCTCTACATATGTAGTAACAATCCGGAAATCTCGTTGAAGGACCGACCGGAAAGGTGCTATTACTGATGGTTTGCAAGAGCCTACAACAATCCTCTAAACAATCAGGAAGCAGCTGTTTCATACCTCTATACATGGGTTCTTGGATCAGAGATGCTGATCGGCTTCACCGCACGCTCCCAGTGTTGCCTCTATGTTTTCAAGAAAGACCAAAGCTTCGCATTGGGAAATTTTTGAAGGTGTTCAATAGCCTGATCAAGATAATGTATCGGATGGTATTTACTGGGATAACTGATCAAAAAGCACTACACATCTTCACGCTGTATGCGTGCGGGACCCTGAGTGTCAACGTATTATCTCGATAGCACTAAAGCTAGGTAATACCAAAGCGTTCTCGAGTCATGTCGGAAGCATCCCGCGAGACAGTGTGCGTTTGGTGAATGAGGTTTGATTGAACTCATACTAATTACCGATGTCTAATATGTTGCCTGACATCTGTCCAGTCACTGCAAAGCCCCGGCGACTCTCGGTGAGAAACACCTCAAATTGACATTGACATTTTTGAGGCCATAGTACTAGTAGTACTTACACTGACTACAGTGGTCAAGCAAAGCAATGGAGGAGGAGGTTCTGATAGTCGAGAGACCTATCATTCATATTGCTTAAACCCCTAACCGGATCCCCTAATCGTTGGTAGTGTTATCGCACCTGAACGACATGCGCCACACAGGAGAAGGGTGAACCCAGTCAAAGTCCAACTCCGGTTGACTGTGACGCTCTGGCAGGTTTGACTTTGTGGAACAAAAGGTAACGGTGAGTATGCACATGCACCGCAGCACGGTGTATAATTAAGTACCTCTTCGAACCTAGGTTCGAACAGTGATGCCCATCTAAAGTCAACCGAGTAGTTTACCTGTTTGCAAGGAAATGATGCTCGCCTCCGGCCACTGAGGAGTGAATGTATTTTTATTTTAAGAGGTTTACAGAACCCGAACCTTCTTTCTCTCAGCTCCATGAAAACTCCATGAAATCCACCGTCACCTCATCGGTTAATACCGAAGACCCTAGAATTCAACGTCGTACCTTATTTAATGCAGCAGGCATCATCTTCACTAAAGAATCAGGACGATGCCCGATGAGAGAGGTAGACTGTCCACTTCTTCTTGGTAATAGCACCGGTGACGGCCTGTAACGGCCTAGTTTCCGAGATGCGTAGCTCCCCGAAGAATGTATTATGTATATGATGCCTGCATCATCTTCACTAAAGAATCAGGACGATGCCCGATGAGAGAGGTAGACTTCTTCTTGGTAATGAGCACCGGTAACGGCCTGTAACGGCCTGGTTTCCGAGATGCGTAGCTCCCCGAAGAATGTATTATGTATATGATGTAAGTATTGCGCAAGAGAATGCCAGTCTATGCCAGTGCTACAAATACATACAGTCTCTATGCCGCGGTCCGAGAATCTTTCATACGGCCTTGTAGTTAGTGTGACAGATCTTTGATAGTTACGCAACCGCAATGAACTCTTTGGCCAGTTTTTCACTGTCAAGGACGAAAGGCAAGTCTCTAGATAGGAAGCAGGAGTGCATATCCTCCGGAGAATCGTTTCTTCCATACATCTTGTGTGTAAGACTGCGGCGTTGATTCCTGTCCACTGTCAGTTCAGAGATAACCAAGAAAAAAAATACGGGAAGCGTTCGCCGATGCGTAAGATGCATAAAGATTCATATACACAAGAGGTCCAGCATTTGCGAAAAAAGATAAAAAGGGACTCTGATTCAAGACGAACAGTATTCTCCATCTTCTCTACAATGGTCTCCTTCGTATCACAACCCGTCAACACCAACCTTATCGCGTCGTACTTCAGTGTGTCGCCTGTTCAAAACTGTGAGCAGGACGCAGGATCGATAATCAGTCACGCACTGAAGGAAACTATCGAGGACTGTACTCAACCTGATACCAAAGCGCGAAAGAAAGCTCTTTACCGACACAACAACCCGTTTGGTAATTTATTCGGGTTGTGCTTCAGCAAAAGCAGGAAAGACAGACTAGCGTATTGCGTCCAGTTCATCGAGCTCTTGTGTATCGTTGATGGTAAGGGACACCTTGTACGACTAAGAGTCCCCGCTAACTCGCTACCGACTTCTCTAGACGTGATGGAAGATCTCCCTTTTGACATTGCCACGCAAGAGCACGAGATTCTATGCCAGGCGCTGGATCCTCGTTTTGACGCAGATCAGAACACGGGCAAGGCTGTGGGCGGGATGAAGCAGTTCCTGCGGAATCTTCGCAATAAAGTATTAGAAACCGGTGATGCGGACGGCCAAATGCTGCTCTCGGTGCTGGCCACGAGCCTGCGTCAGCGAGATAGCGACGCATCAGAGTTCGATAGCCTCGAGCGATACATCCCGTACAGAATCGTAAATTTCGATTACGGGTTCGTGACTTGTTTTTTAAATGGAATTGGAGACCCGCTGAATAACTGGAATGCCACGTTTAAATTGATAGGTTTGTGTGTCAATTGATTCGTTGGACCATGGGCATCAGTTACACCGAGGTAGACAATGACCTCGCTAGAAACTTCGAGCACTCCATCGGTGTCATCGTCGGGCTGACGAACGACTACTTCTCCTGGGATATGGAGCGGCAGCAAAAGACAGACAGAATCCGGAACGCCGTGCCAATCCTGATGAAACAGTATTCGTTGCCGGAAAAGCAGGCAAAGTCAATGGTAAAAGGGGTTATCATAGATTACGAGGAGAAACAAAGGAAGCAGAGCTTAATGCTGGAGCAGAGTCAGGCACCAGAGGTGACAGAAGGAATGAAGCAGTATGTTCATGCTCTGGGTTTGTTTGCGTCCGGTTACAGTTACTGGTGCGCCACTTGTCCTCGTTATCATAAACCACAAAAGGAAGAAGAACTGTAGTGGAAATTAGCAGGACATTTGGATTTAAAAAGAAGTATTATGTACTTACAGAGGTAGTGACGGTTGATAGCCGGTTATTATTCATCCATTGTATATGCAGAGCCTGCGCTAGACACTTCAGGGCTGAGCCTTCGAAAGACGGCGGATAATGTACGCCGAGGCGCCTAATTTTCAACACTGTAGCCATCGGGCTCGGACCCGCGATGCAACCACTGAACGTCTCAGATGGACACAGCATATCAGCTATCAGCTGCACCTGGTTCCTTTGCTCGGATAGGATACAGATTTACTATAAGTGCCTAGTGGACGTACATTTAAGCCCAGGAGAACTGAGATTTGTGCTCTTCAGATACCCATGTCGCCTTTCGCATCTCAGCCAATCGATACTAGTGAGGTCTCCTCCTATTTCAGCACCTACCCTGTCCGAAGCTGCGAACCGTACGCAATTTCGACCATCAACGACGCTTTGAAGCAAACTATTGAAAGCTGTACTCGACCTGGCACAAAGGAGCGCAAGCGTGCGCTGTATCGACACAGTAACCCGGCCGGAAACCTGTTTTCTCTATGCTTGACCGAAAGTGATGAAGAAAGAATTGCATTCGTGGTGAAATGTGCCGAGTTCCTGTGTATCGTCGACGGTAGAGTGCCTTTAATTGCTCTTGACCTAGCAAGTGAATAATAGCATTTTCAGACGTGATGGAGGAATTACCGCACGAGCAGGCCGTGGAGGAGTACGAAATTCTGTGTCAAGCCCTTGATCGTGACTTTGACACGGACGAAGACGCTGGTAAAGATTTCGGAAAGATGAAGCAGTTCCTGCGGAACATCCGCGACGATGTCCTAGAAATCGACAAGCAGAGAGGCCAGGCATTGCTTGATCTTTTAAAAATCACCCTAAGGCGGCGAGACAGTGACTCCTCCGAGTTTGAAAGTCTTGAACGGTACATCCCATATAGAATTGTCAATTTTGATTACGAGTGAGTGTCCACTTCTACCAGAACTCGACGAGCGATTGACACCTATTTGCTAGATTCGTTTGCCATCTGATTCGATGGAGCATGAAGATCGACAACGAGGACGTAGACAGCGATCTAGCTCGAAGTTACGAGTACAGCATTGGGGTCATTGCCGGGCTGACGAATGACTTTTTCTCTTGGAACATGGAGCGACAAGAATGCACAGATAGAATACGCAATGCTGTGCCAATTTTGATGAAGGAGTATTTGTTGTCAGAGCAGCGAGCAAAGTCCGTGTTGAAAAGGATCATTTTAGAAGAAGAAGATAAAGCGACGAGAAAAAAATTGAAGCTCCAGGTAGCAGAAGCGACAGATGGGTTGAAGCGCTATGTATCCGCCTTGGAAGTGTTTGCTGGGGGATACAGTTATTGGTGTGCGACTTGTCCTCGGTATGCAAAGCCACAGATGAAGTAGATTTCGTGTAGACGTATGTTTCAGAGAACATCGAACATAGAGTAATAGAATTCGAAAACTTTGTACTTCGCTGAGCGTTCTTGAAATGAGGCGGGTGGTAAGCGCTTTGGCCATCTTCGGATGCTCCTGCATAGCATAAGCAAATAACCTTCCTCCTCCTTTCCAAAGCTGATACTTTCTCTTATCATAACATTCACGATTTAAATGGATTCTGGATTACCGCTGGTCGTAGACAATGGCACTGGTGTAAGTCGCCCTAAAGTGATCCAACGAGACCACATAAATTGACTTGTCGAAACCCACGCATTTGCAAAACAGTTCGTCAAAGTAGGATACGCGGGTTCAAACTTTCCTGAACATGGTATACCAAAACTCTCTTAAATTTCAATCATTGAAAGGATTATCTCAATGTAATCAATCCATATAGTCTTTCCATCAATCGTGGGTCGCCCAATTCTACGAGCAGAAGAACGTGTGGGGTCCGCAGTGATCAAAGATATCATGGTCGGTGACGAGGCAGCAGAGAACAGAAATTATCTACAAGTTACTCAACCTATGGAACATGGTATCGTGAGGAACTGGGAAGATATGAAGCATCTCTGGAACTACACTTTTGATGAAAAGTTGAAGATCGATCCGAGGGGAAAGAAAGTGCTGTTGACGGAACCGCCGATGAATCCTAAAGTTAACAGGCAGAGGATGTGTCAGGTTATGTTTGAAGAGTATGGGTTTGAGGGTGTATATGTTGCTATCCAGGCCGTTTTGACTTTGTATGCTCAAGGTGCGGACAGTGTTTGATTGAATGACCAGGGGGTACTGATGGCACTCGGTCTGGATATTTAGGTCTAACAACTGGCGTCGTCGTCGATTCCGGTGATGGTGTAACGCATATTGTTCCCGTCTACGACGGATTCGCACTTCCTCATCTGACACGCCGTTTGGATATCGCTGGTCGAGATGTAACAAGATATTTGATCAAACTCCTCTTAATGCGTGGTTACGCTTTCAATCGAACGGCCGATTTTGAGACAGTGAGGGAAATCAAGGAGAAGCTATGTTATGTCAGGTGTGTAGTCATTTACACGTCAAAGGAATCGCTGAAGAAACTTGTAAACAGTTACGACCTCGATCTCGACACGCGTCTGTCGGAAGAAACTACTGTCCTCGTCGAGAGTTACCAAGTGTGTACCGAATGCACCACGAACTATACTATCATCTAACTTTCCTACCCAACTACCAGACGGTCGTACAATCAAAGTCGGTTCCGAGCGATTCGAGGCACCAGAATGCATGTTCCAACCTCACCTCGTCGACGTAGAGCAGCCAGGTGTAGCAGGTTCGTTCCCCAACACAATTCACAAGGCTCCATTCCTCATCGTACTCCTCCAATAGAAATGCTATTCCAAACCATCCAAGCTTCCGCCGTTGATATCCGTGCCGAGCTATACAAGCATATCGTTCTCTCAGGTGGTTCTAGCATGTACCCCGGTTTACCTAGTCGTCTAGAGAAGGAGATGAAACAACTGTATCTGACTCGAGTGCTCAATGGTAATCCAGAAAGATTGAACGTGCGTATCGTATCATACGTCCTTTCTCTGACTTGGCACTAACGATTTGTGCTTTTTTCATAGAAATTCAAGATCAGGATTGAAGACCCACCTCGACGAAAACATATGGTTTTCCTTGGTGGTGCTGTCTTGGCGGACATTATGAAAAACCGCGAAGAGTTTTGGATATCGAGGGATGAGTGGTTTGAGCAAGGTGTTCGCTCGTTGGATAAACTTGGTAGAGGGGAGAACTAAACATCTCGAGTCGTGTTGTACGTAGATGAAAAACCTCTGAATACGAAGAAATCATCCTATATAATTCAACCCTCATAAATCACCTCATACATAAAAGTAAAACACGAAAACAAAAAAAGAACGCAAAACAAAAAGACGACTCTGGAATTAATATATAGAATCTACTCCAGCAACTTCCACCTCTTCACAGGTACCATCCTACCACTCTCCCCATTCCCAATCCCAATCCCAACCCTAACACCCCCATCTAAAAACTCAAAACAACTAGAATCACAAAGCCACACGTTCTGATCTAACGTATGATACAGGTTTTTCGTGTCGTTGAATTTGCCTTTGAGTGAGATTGAGATTTCTGGACTTGGACTTGGAGCTACGGCTGGTCGATCACTTTCCGCAGCGACTGTGACTGCGAGAGCAGAATTCCCTTCCGACGGTGGATTCTCCTTCTCTTTCTCTTTCTCATCCCCCCCTTCCCCTTCCCCTTCCCCGGCCTCCGCCTCGGTAGAAGCACCAGCACCAGCACCCTTCATCACAACATCCCCATCCCCATCCCCATCCTGACCTCCCCCTCGAACATCAAAAGCAAAAGCCCGTATCACATCCTCACCAAACCGAAACTCAATCCACTCTCTCACTCTTGACCTCTCAGTGATGAAAAATCCATACAACTGACGTTGAGTTTCGGACTCGGACGAGGAATGAGATTCGGATGAGGATGAGGACTGGGATGGAGGTGTGTGAGGTTCTGGACGGAGGATACAACACTCCGAGGAGGAAGAAGAGGAGGAGGAGGAGGAGGAGGAGGAGTCCCATTCGAGTAAAAAGATAGGATGAGAGACCTTCTTCTCGATATCAGCCCCGGTGGCGGTATTCACATCCGTCTTGCGTCGTTTAACAGGTCTTTGTTCCTCTTCACCCTCACCGCCTTCAGAAACCGCAAGAACAGCCGCTCGTAACGACTCCGGCTCATACTTGTACCTATCAACCACCATTTAGCCCTCAAACCTCAAATCTAAAACAAATCAACATACCAAGGTTCCGTATCCTTCCCAAAAACAACAGTTCTCCCCATAAACAACAACCTCTCATTCCCTTCCACTGCACCTCCACCACCTCCCACTAGACCCCTTCCCCACTCATCCATCCCAACCCCCTCATCGACCTCCGCCTCCGCCTCCTCACGTATAACATCCAATGGAACAGCATTCGGCTGTTGTCGTCTCGACCTTGAGGTCCAACGTGGTGTATGAACAGGATAACTAGTTTCCCAAAAACCTCCACCTCCACCACCACCTCCACCCGGCCCCCTTCGCCTCTTACGTCCAATAACACTCGTCGTAATAAACGTCCTTGACCCATTGATATCGAAATTGGAATCAAAAATCTCCGCACGTCGTTCAGCGTATTCGAGTAACCTCTGCGAACGACTTCGAAGACTTGGACCTCGGAGGGATTTAGCCTTCACGTCCAAGACGGACGAGAGAGAAATTCGATTTAGTATGACGTTTACTGCATGTGGATGGTTGGGGGAACAACTCACGGGTATAAACTCAACATCAACAACTTCAATCGCACTTCCATCATGTCCAATTCCCCAACCAGCACTAAGTAATCCTCTTCCGTCATCTTCTATAGCACTAGGTGTATCTCGATCATCGTTCTCTACGTCCGTCTCTGCATCCCCATCCGCCGCTTCACTTTCGTTCTTCGTCGTCGAAGTGGTTGGGACGGAATGCTTTTCCTCATTCTCAATAACCTCTCCTTCCTCTCTCATCGCTAAATCTTCCTCTTTCTTCTTTTCTTCCTCTTTTTGTTTCTGTTTCTGTTTCTGCTTCTGCTTTTGTTGGTGTTTCTGCTTCTGTTGTTGTTTCTGCGTTTGTTTCGATTTATCACCACCAAGATACTTTTCCCCCATTCCACCCATAAACCTCGCAACGACTTCCTCTTTGCCTCTTCTACATGCCACAATGTCCGTTATGCGGTTCTCATCGACAGGGGAATGTCCACTCGGTCCTGCACCAGTCGTAGTCCCAGAAGTCGAAGTACCAGCCCCATTAGCAGACGCTCCTTTCGTCGTCGTAGTCGTCGTAGAATTCCTCCCCACTTTCTTCCCCGAATCCCCCAAAACCTCCTTCGCCCTCTCAAGCCCAACAACTTCCTCCCTAACGCCAAGACACCTAATAACCCTCAACCTAACCCTCATATCCTTCCCTTCCATCCTAGCCTTTCTCGCACCAGACCAACTCACCCACCCCGAATGTACAGCACATAAAAATACATCAGAGTCGTCTGTGTATATCCTCCTCTTGCTGTTTCCCCTTCCTCTATTAACGTCTAATGGAGGACCAGGAAAGTGCTTTCCCCTTCCTCGTTCACGTTCGCGTTCTCGGTCCCAACCACCATGTGAAGAAGTGGGTACGAGTAAACCTCCACCCCAAATCCTCAGTTCGCGCTCCTTGGTTGGTTTTTCAAGTGGGATGAAACCAGAGGGTATGATGATAGTTACGAGAGTTTCGCTATCTAGCATCTCTGGATCGTCTTTTTCGTCTCGGTCAACTTGTGGGGCGGGAGGAGTAGGTAGACGTTCTTCGAGGTTTATAACAATGGGTTGATTAGCTTTAGGTTCTTCTTTCTCTTCAGCACCATCGACAACCATTTTATCATCCGCATCCCTCTTGACAACCCACGTCGATTGATCGAAAAAGTAAGGAAAAGGAGTTTGTGGCCAAACGAAGGTTCCAAGGTCGATTTTAACCTTGCTCTTGACCTGTCTTTCTTTTTCTTTTTCTTCTTCAACACCCGTCGACTCGGGAGGCATCGGCATCGGCATCGGCATCGGCATCTGATCTCTCGCAGGAGGTCCATGAATGATCTCTTCATCAACAACCGCCTCTGGATAAAATGCCTCCCTTCTCCTCCCGGGTGGATCACCAGCGTCAACGACAGCACCTTCCAACTCGACGCTATTGACTCCGCCGGCACCAGTAGGAGTCCCAGAGCCAATAGCAGCCAACCTAATCCTCTCCCTTTCTCTCTCCCTAAACACTTCCCTATGTTCCCTCTCCCTAATCTCGCGTGGATCACGATGCAAGACCTCTCGTTCCCTGTCTCTGTCGCGGTCACGTGTGTCGATGGGTGCGGGAGTAGCGGAAGCGGAAGCGGATACGGATACGGAAGAGGGACGATGATTGGGTAATGGAATAGGATGATGATGATGAGGAATTCCATGTCCAAGATGAGCACCATGAAAAGGCAATTCAATAATCTCACGCTCTCTTCTTTTAAAATCCAAAGAATGTCTTGATCTCCTCTCTCTTCCTCTCAAATATTCTCTTTCTCTCTCAGAACTTGGCACCAACACACCCATTCCCATCCCAGCAGGTGGTCCAATCGCCTTTACTCGAATATTCCCAGACGAATACTCTTCAATCTCCTGAACACGCTCTCTAACGCTCAACCACTCCCCATCCCCTCTATCCCTCTCTCTTTCCCCTCTATCCCTCTCCCGCTGCTGAGATGTCAACCCAGGAACAAATTGCGTATGGAACTGATTCTGAAACTGTCGTTGTGGTTCAGCTTTATTCCCATTCCCATTCGTAGATCCAGAACCAGCATCATCACTACCCTTTCCAACATTCAAATTCAACACCGCGCCTCCAACAGCCGCCACCGCAGCAGCAGATGCAGAGCTATTCTGTGAACCCATATTGACAACCGAAGTCATCGATCCGAGGGGACTCACTGCAACCGACGCAGGAGGGGGAGCTTGAGCAGCTTGTGCACTAACGTGCATCTGCTGCTGCTGTGCTTGCTGCTGAGCGAGTTGATGTTGTTGGTGAGAATGTTGATGCTGAGGAGGAACGAGAGCGAGTGTTCCTGGTTGTGGAGCAGATATCGGGGCAGGTATAGGTACAGAGTGATGCATCCCAGATGATCCCTGCTGCTGCTGTGGTGGTACTGGTGGTGGTGGTGGTGGTGCCGACCTAGTAGAAACTACATTCTCTGAATGATGATGATGTATATGATGCGCAGAACTAGGTCTTCTTTGTCTTGAACCTTCATTTTCGTCTTCTTCTAGAGTAAATCAGATAAAGAATTTTTACTTTAAAACGTATACTCACCGAAAATAGGATTTTTTCTTTCACCTTGCCAATCCATGATATTCAAAATCCTAGCCTCCTTTTCTACACCACCGTTACGGTCGACGGAGATCCCGGACGGAGCTCGGCCGGGGTGGGAAGAGCTCTGACCCCACACACCTGCCTGTGGTGGAGGAGGCGGTGGTTCACCTGCTCGAGGGGATGGTGAATTCAGCTGTTGTACTGGTGAACGAACAGCTGGTCGAGCGCCTGGAGGAAAGTTGACGGGATGAGAATGTGCTATTCCAGGAGAAGAATGAGAATGAGATGGTTGTCTAGTTCGATTCGGTGATGATGCATGGTAAGAAGATGAAGAAGTTGAAGAGGAAGAAGCAGTAACCACTGCAGTATTCGTCGTTGTGTTGCTCGTCGATGGAGGCCACTGAACCTGATTCGTAGGCGGAGGAGGAGGAGGAGGAGCAGAAGTAGAATTAGGACTATTACTACTCCCAAAACTATTAGCCCTCCTTCTTTCATCAGAAGGCGAGTCTTGTAGTAGCGCAGCGACGTTCATGACAATTCAACTCAAAGATTCTTTTCCCAACAAACACAAGTTCAATAAAGATCCACGATAAACACGTGGTCAAAGATCTTCACGTAATATAAAATACATAGATGAGTAATACACTATGACACATCCATTTTATCTGCGTAGCCTAGATCAATCTCTCCTCCGCTCTCCTTCTCTGCACGTAGATACAACTCCTCCCTCTCTCCTTCATCAACACTCAAATTAGCCAGCGTAACCAACGCCTCTGCAAGTAAATTCCTCAACTCTTCATCTCCTTCAACTTCTTCCTCAACAACCGTCGCTGACCCTTTAGCTTTCTCGAAAAACGAAACTGCATCTTGAAGTGCGTCTCTAGCTTCTTCAGCTTCTTCAGATCCTAAAACACTCTCATCTCCTCTATCCAATGCATCTTCAAACTCTTCAGCCCTAGCCGTACCCACAATCAAACAACATCGACCTCGAGCACGGTTAATAGCTCCTCTCCACGAATCAACATCAGCCTCCATCTTCATCTGGTTAAACACAGAATCAGCCCATGAAGCCCAATACTGTCTCTCAGACGTCACATCAAGTTTCTCCGCAAGCAACAGCACCTCGGACGCAATCGTAAACAGCTCTTTCGCTCTCGAAAACGATTCAGGCTGTGTAGTCCCCGACGGTCCACCACTTGACAAAGCAGCTTTACCAGTAGGTAAAACATGATGAGGATGTGGCATATGAAATATCCCTCGAGAGAATTGATCCATAGCGAGCTTCATCAAATCATTCGCAGAGGATCTTAACAACGACATTCGCCTCGTTACTGGCGGTCTCCGTTGTGCGATGATAAAAAATGGTGATTCGGGTGGCCAGGTGGGTTCTTCGTCTGCAGCAAAAGGACTCTGTTGAAACCCGCCAAACATCGACATCGACATCGGCATTGTCGCTGTCGGCGGCGGCGGCGATGATAAAGAAGTCCGTGCTCTCGTGACTGTCTCGTCAGCTAGACAGACTAATGTCCTTCCCCACACTATCGCCATGCGCCAGTCTTCTGGTCCACTATTCGCGTTCCATCCACTCGTCCTACTAGGCAAGTTCTCCCCTGTCTCAAACACATCCAACGCAGCAAGCCAATACTGCGTTGGTGTATTTGGTTCACCAGGTAATGCGAGTGAAGGATCTTGCGCTATCAGGTTACCGAATAAGAACAGCGAAGTGCCAAGTATCGCGTGGAATGCCGTGGGTAGTTCGATGCATTTGCTACAATAGTAATTCAGTTACACACACACTAGCTCCGTCCCCCCCCAAAAAAAACGTACCATGTAGGAAAAGGTTTTGAATCACAATTTTCATTCGCCCAGTCTCTATGTAACCTCTCGTCCGGAGGTGTAAGTGTTTCGGGCGAGTGTCCTGGTATATTCGTCGGATTCGTGAACAACACCGACGGGTCTTGATAGAATAATAAGAATCGATGACATTCGTGTACAACGCCACGAATAAGTGGGAGTGCTTCAGCTGCATCGTCACCTATAAAGCATGCCTAAATTAGCCCAACGACCTCAACGAACAAAAAAAAACACCTACTCTCATACTGCTCAACAGCCTTTGAAAAAAGATCCTTCAAATCCTCCCAGTCTTCAAAATCACACGTAGCCTTCTCCTCTCCAACACCCTTGTTACCCACCATCTGTAAACTCGGGTTCAAATTGACCAACGAAGAGGTATCCATAATCCTCGTCCTTCTCGTCCAACTACTTTCCCTCTTCTCCGTGACCTTGTGGTGATGATGATGATGATGATGCGAATGCGAATGGTTATGCAAAAGCAAATGCGAAGTCGTCAACGGTGGACTCCTACTACACTGCCTCGAATAATCCCAAAAATAAACTTCGTCACCACTAACACTGCTGCTGCTCCCACTACAACAACTCAAATTATCCGATAAAGACCTAGACCTCGACAACCTCCTTCTCTTTGATCGCGTGCTCGAAGCTGACGAACCAACTTCAAACTCGTCTCGATCGTTATCGTCGTCGTCGTCGTGGTATCCGTCGGTTTCAGAGTTTTCGTTAAAGTTGGAATGAGAGTCGTGTGAATCAACGTCGACGTCGTTATCGGTGTCAGAGGAATCGTGAAAGGAACTTTGGCTACGTTCCTGAAGCAGGCAACGTGGCGGCGCCGAAAGTGTCACACGGGCCCTCCAAAGCCCTTTTGGCCGGTCGACCTTTTTCCTTGGCTTCACGGTGGTGCTAGAGGACGCTGTGGTAGTCGTACGAGAAGGCGATGGCCTCTGCGCGAAGAAATAGGTTGCCATCGAGGGGAGAATTAGGGAATATAATAGAGTGTTGTGTGTGTGTAGTAGCAAGTGTGGGGAAGTAGGGGGGTGTATAGACCAGTCCTTTGTTACGACCCTTTGTAGAGGGGCAGCCACAACTCCACTCGTTTCGTCGTCGCGAACAGAAATATAAAAAAGAGAAAGAAAAAAAATCTTGTATCTCTCTCGGGAATGGTGTATATATTTATTTCTATATGTCTCTCCCCCTCGAATTCTGGACCCATCAACTGGATTGGATGGACCTAGTATAGACCTCATAGACCCGTCTTGCCTAAAAGTCTAGAGCCTGGAGCTCGTGGCCTATCGCCTCCACCTCACCCGTCCCTCCGATCACTTGCCGGTCTTTTCTCATTGGTTCACGCCTAGTCCAGCCAACCACAGGTCCAGAACAATCTCCAAGGCTGTTCATAACTTTTTCAAAATAAAAACAAAATAGTCATTATTAAATCCTATATTACTTTCACCATCCACGTCTACGTCCTCCTTTACCCCATTTCTCCTCCAAAAACTCCAGCATGTACTCGTACACCTCCCTGTACGCTCCCCGTTTGCTTATACTGTGATCACTGCATTATTGGTTCGTCAGTAGCCAACGCAACCAATCAGCATTCATCCCGCCAACAGGGTAACGAGTTATAATAAACGAACCTATCGGTGAACATCCTAAATCTGAACTT
This sequence comes from Omphalotus guepiniiformis, assembly GCA_028554645.1. Lineage (NCBI taxonomy): Eukaryota > Fungi > Basidiomycota > Agaricomycetes > Agaricales > Omphalotaceae > Omphalotus > Omphalotus guepiniiformis. The sequence goes on from JAQOOI010000017.1 coordinate 689,685, forward strand.
CCGGACCTGGGCCGCTGTGAACATATCAAGCAAATGGGCCGAGTTGGCGTAATGCACATTGTCGTCTGCGCTTCCGTGGGCCAATAGAAAGTCAACGTGATGGAATCCGGTCACATTCGATACCGACGCATTGATGTAACCCCCTGGGTTCACTTCTGGAAGGTTCATGTATCTCTCTGTATATATAGAGTCTAGAGGTCCAGATTAGTCTCTTTTTCTGGTGTGACCGCAGCGCGCAAATTGTCATATGAAAAACCCATCGCGGTGGGAAGACTCACCGTACAATCTCCAGCTGGTCACAGGCTAAATTCAACATCAGAAAATACATATAGATTTGTAAAATCATCCTCCCCTTCAACTCACCGCGACGGCCATTCCAAGCGAATGGATTCCAGCATCAGCTTCTACAACTTTGGAAGTCATGAAACCGCCATATGACTAGAGGAAACCATCGACACCGCCCAAATGTCAGTACAGCACATGATGAGAAAAAGGCTAATTGCCACAGGTACCAACCCAACCCCAGATACCAATACGTTTCGGATCCACGTATTCTTTAGCTGCCCATATCCTATGTACCCCAAGAGGAGGTAAATCAAACGGACCAATCAGCACAAGATCCCGACAAACTCAATCAGAGTCTCGACGGGTCTCGCCACGGCCGCTTGGCACCGACAAAGCCCCGTCCGCCCAAAAACAAATCGATAGGGCATCCCGGGCGCACACCCCGCGCACATGAAATCAAGTCGGGGAGATGGTAAGCAAGCAGGCATGTAACGTACCTGGCAGCATTGATCTGATCAATCGTCTCAAAGTAACCCAAATTACTCTTCACAGGATTCCTCAGCTTCCTCCCTTTGTACCCTGTACCCCTGCCATCCACAGTAACGACGATGTACTGCATCCCGCAGGCAAGGTAGTCAGACCAATCGCGTCCATACCGCATATGCACCATCTGGCTGAATGGACCACCATATCTAGACGTAACAGATTTCATTCTGGCTGTACGCTAAAAGTGTTTCGACAACTCACACGTAGAACAAGACGGCATACTTGGTGCGCCCAGAATCGTCCATCCGCGGTGGCCGGAGCTCCTTCACGTTCAGTTCTGTTAATACACACGTTCACGCACACACACACCACCGCGTAAGCACCAGACGAGAGACTATATAACCGCACTCACCATAACCGTCGCTTTCTATCGTCGAATAAATCACAGTCGGCAACTCAAACTCGCTGGTGATGTTGCTGAGCGCGTCGTTAGTGGTCAGTACATAGTCAAAATCTGTTACGACACTTTAGTGAATTCGAACCTGAACAGCGCGACCTAGCATTACTCACTAGTGTTATTGACTTGTATAATCCTCTGCCAAGGTGTATTAGGCCCTTGGTAGCTCAACAAATAGAATCCCGCTTGAGGAGAAAAGCTCGCGGCGTAGTACGCAGGATCCTCCGCTTTCGTTAACCAGTTCAAGCCCACAGCGTCGGGAGAGCTCGTAGTCGGTATCCGGGCCGAAAATACATGTCGTTCGATGGAAGATGGGTTAGCAGCTTCGAAGTACCTGTTTAGAGGGATGAATGGACATCCCTATCATGACGAATACAAGACCAGTACGTACACGATGCCGGCCTTAGGGTCAACTCCCTTGATTCCACCGCTGACCTCCCATTCGCTCTTACGGTTGGTTTCCCATTCGCCAGAGGTCAGGAAGCGAGGCGTGCTCGAATTGGCCGGGCTAAATAATGCAATATGGTTGTACCCTTCTGGAGTAGGCAGAACGTCGAGATATGCAGCTGCTTCAAAGATACCCAATTTGGATGGTAATGGGTATATGTTTTGACCCTACAAGAACGAGTTGTGCGTTCATTAGCAGATGTACCCATCCAGTAAAGGGAATTGATGACGCGAGAAAGAAAAGTTTATACACACATGATCTATCCACCCATCGTCTCCTTCCTCTCCCAATTTCCCAAGCTTCCGTGCGACTTGGCCGCGCGAACGAGCTTGGTCGTCAGAACCGGCAAAGTCGAAGAAGACGACATGTCCATCGTCGGCGTTCCTGTTCACCTCTTTCAAGACAAGCTGCTCATCATCAACCCATTTCAATTCGGAAATAATGCTATTCTCAACCGGGTGTCTCCCTTCCCAGTCTAGCTCTAAGATGTGATTCTCAGCAGGAAGTTCCATGTTCACGGCATTATCATCATCCAAGAACTTTCCAAGGTCGAAAACATGAACAGACACGAGTGGATTGTTGTATCCCGGCTTGGGATACTTCATCTTAACCTCGGATGTATACGGAATGACAGCATTGTTGTCCGAGGTGGGGTTGTATACGGGGAAAGAGAATTCGTCTACAGAGGTTTCGTCGAGGCTGAGGAAAGCGATCTTTTGCGAATCAGGGGACCACCATAGGGTATAGTCGGCAGAGAAAACCTCTTCTTCGTAGACCCAATCTGGCACGCCATGGAAGAGTGAGGTATTTCCAGAGGCGGTTACTCGGATGGGCACGGTGGAAGCACTGTTCAGGGTAGAAACTTAGACATTGTAAAGTACAGCGAAGCAAAGACGTACAGAGGAGAATTGAGCACGTAGAGATCATTATTTGAAACATAGGCTATTGATTGCCCTGTCGGCGACCAGGTAGCATAGGCAGTAACGGGAGGATAAGAAGGAGGTATTATTGGGTGAGTAGACTGTTCAGCAATATTGTGCACATAGTAGTTGCCAAAACTTGAGCTTCGCCATTGCTACTCGGGACAGTATAAGAAAGAAAACACCGAAGCTATAAAGGTAAAGACATGCCTTCGTGTAGTCAGCTTTCACTAGTATATATTTCATGTCTGGAGAAAGACTCCAGCTAGCAAATGACAGTGGTACCCCAGATTCCTGCGAAACTTCGTTAATGACAAAGTCTCTCTGCGAGGTAAAGGTAACTCACGCCTTGAATGGTGCGCACATCTACCAGGTCTGTGGTAGTATTCGTTTTTAGATCCACCAATTTAATGATCCCATTGTCCTGGAGGGAGAATACACCATCGCCAGCTAAAGTCGCGTACTTAGCACTACTAGCTTAAGGCACGACAGCGCACGCACCTTCTGGGACCCAGGAGATGGAGGACTGCTGAGCATAAAAAGTCCCATTGAATATATGATCCATGGTGATCTTTCTGAAGCCGGGGATACGGTACGCAGTACCGACATACGTGCGAGCAGCAATCATACCTATCACTGCGGAAATAGAGACGAGTGTAACGAGTGTGATGACAATGAATTTCAGACTTGATGCGCGCTGAACGTGTCACTGTCAGCCCAAATGCATGCATAACTCGACTGCGTAACTCACCCTTTGTACCGGAGTCAATCCATAGCTCGAGCGCAAGTTTCCAGCTTCTGCTAGTCTCGGCGATAAAGGAGCTTTCTCAAGCAAGCTATCCTCCTCCTCCGAGTCAGAGCTCGGTGCGTCAAAAGGACCATCGCCGTAGTAAGTCACTGGTTTCGAGACAGATCGAGTGGATTTCACGGAAGCAGCGATGGTGGATGTATCGCTAGGCTCTTCTGTGTCTAGCCGCTCATAGCTGGACGCCCTCATTGTAGAGAAGATGCCGGGCTAGTTCCACTGAGAAAAGATCCACACAAAGAAAGAAGAAGCACTATGTCGGTCGAGGATTTTGGCTATGTTAGTAGGTTGTACAGCCCGGCACTTTGTCGGTATTCCCAGTTTCAATTTGGGAATACCTGCTCACTGATTAGTAATAGTCATAATGTCGATCGTTGAATATCGAGCCACGTGGTACAAGATACGACTGACCCTAACCCTACTCAGCCGGACTTGTTATTCTTTAACACTCTTCGTTGGATGGATTACTGCTCAGACTTCCACTGAAATGGCATCGCAGGCAGTAACGAACTGGGACCCTGTTCTTCTAATATCTCAGGCTCGTACTCATTTTATTCGAATCTTGTACAAAAAACCAACAAAAGTTATCTCAGATCGTGTCAATGCAGACCCTTCATTATCTGACACTCTCCATATTCGTTCCGCCCCTGCTCACCTTGTTCGCCGAACCTACTTCTCTTACCTATGAAGGCGGTGCCAGTAACGTTGGTGAGTCGTGATTCACCCTCGAATTGGGTTCACACTCGAACTTCGTGAAACTAGGAATGGTCATGGACTGGCGAGAGATGGCCGGACGACCTACCGTACGAGGAATTCATGACAGCGAAAAGTGGGGATCAACCTCTTGGGCTTGGAGTGGAGGAAAAGTAATTGGCTTCACGTGGCAGGAGGACCGGTTGAAGGGTGCTGACCCAGTTCGTGGATGGATAATTGCGTTCTGTTGGATGCTGGCATGTTCTGCAGAGTACGTCTGGCCCTTTCTGAAGCGGAGATTTCTTACCCACGTTTCACTCTTTAGCATTTACTACCTTTATACCCTCATCAGGCGTCCACGACTAATTCTCGATTTTGCACTTACCCTAGTTTTCAACCATCTTGTTCTAACGACATATTACTCATCAACGATACCAACCTCGCTCTTTTTCTGGGTTGTTATGCTTGCCGGGGCGGCTATGACTGTCGTTATAGCTGAGCAACTGTGTGTGAAACGCGAGATGACCGATGGCTTGAATGTGGCACCGGTCCAGGCGCAGGAAGATGAGCTGGAGGATATGGAGCTAGGGCAGCTTTTACCTCGGAGGGACTAGTTTGTGTCTGTACAGTATATAATAGGCAAGTTCGGTCTCTATCTGGTTTGGTGGGCGCTGACTTACCCGTTCGTAGAATCTAGTGTACTATTACTGGAATTGCATGATAATCTGTTACGCTGCCATCTATGTCCATCGATACATGCTACTCTGCTGAGGCCCGGAATTGTGGCACAGAACGTGCGTCGAATAAACTGTCGAGTGCTAGCTAACCCTCACTCAACAGCTTCAAACCCTCGGTGGGAACTCTGTACTATCCAACGACCCACGACTGAGGTATGTGGTCTGAATCTGGAACAATGGCTTGATCGATTACATGTCCTTCGCACCAGAAGCCGTCTCACGGGCTTGTCATATCTCGACCTATCTGGACTAACTCGACCAAAAGTGCAACGTTTCTTATGAGTGTTCTCCCAGCTGTCCCTTTATGGCAGTCCATCGAACATTTTAAGAGTTCAAGACAACACGAGTCGGTCAACAAGTGCGCCCACATTCTATTACTTCGATACTACGAAAACGTTTTCCTCCTGGTTTCTGAATCCATACTCAAGGAGTGTGCCCTTGATTCTCATCGATAGAGATCCACAAAAGCACAGCATGTCCTACTGGTCGGCCCCTTTATGTTTTTCCGTTCAGTATCCGTTAACGAAGCCATATCAGTACGACAAAGGTATGTCATTCACGTTGTTGTCCATTACGCCATCTTCACACTTTCTGTGCCCGATGTCATATCGTCATATCTCAGGTATTAAAGACATCACCGAAGTAATGAAAAACACGAGTTCTTGCAAGACAATAAAGAAACCGTCTTCAACATGCAGTACAACTCGGAGTAGACGACTGTCCTAGCCACTGAGACAACGTGTCGAGGTGCGATAGGTTGAGATGTACCCGATGAAGAAGCCCAAACACTAATATGCTCATAGACGACGGTTTGAAAGGCCGCAGGACCGACAGATCCGAATTAACCATGCGACCCTTCAAGCCATCTGTAGTTGAACACGCTCAAAAGGTACCAAGTGGGCTTTGTGGGCTATAGTGTGCGTACGTCTTCACATCCGTTCTAAAATTCGCGCTTCTGCTGCTAGACCCAGCAAGCTATCCTTCGGTGTCAGGCTGCAGCCAACGCGGCTTTAAATAGCCCTGCAAGACTCAGTGGTCTCCTTTCACTCTCATTAACAAGGATAGTTCAATATCTATGCCCAATCAGAGCACTCCGAGGCTTCCACGTAAGCTTGTCGAATGGGTCCGCTCCTATACGTGATGAAGAGACCCACTCTAGCGGTTCACAGGGCTCGCAATACACCGCCAGACTGTGGGTTGAATGAAAGTCTAGGACTAGGCGGTGTTTAAGAGAAAGTTCCGGACGCAGTTGACGGAGTAGTTCTGCTCTTATTTCGTGTATGGGCGGAAATTGACTCTCTCTCGCAAATTCTCAATATATATAGGTGACTCAATGTATCGCGATATTCGAATGGGAGAAAGAGTTGTATTGGCAGAAAATGAATTACATCTTCTTGTCCTTCATAAGGTCCCCGTGACTCGCCAGCAGACTTGTTGTATTCGTACGGTATGGCTGTAATGCTAGTATCAGTGGGTCAGCGGGTCGCTTCACGTCAATAACTGGTCGTGTCTTGAAAGTAAGCTCGCCTCTTTCTCCGCCGTCGATTCGCTCATAGGGGATTCGAGCTGCTGGGAATTCTTCACAAATGGGCACCGGCTTCGTCGCTTGCACAAGACATGACATGACAAGCGATAGACGAGTGCAAGCACATCCGGAGACACAATCGCAGCGGAAGATATTTTGATAGTCAGTTCGCTGTAGTTCCGGCGTCGGAAAGTTACTCTCAGGAAACTTTCCGCCTTCAGTGTTCCTATCATGTTCCGCAGAGCTACTATTAGATTTGTGGTCGCGAGACATGTTATGTAAGTGCTGAATCTATCTCTCGTTAATTGTTCACCCCTGAAGACAAGCAATATTTGCTATTCATGGTCATGGTAGGGTGTCCCTGGCCAGCAGCTCCAAGTACAATTAGGCAATACTGATTTCCTGACTCAGTCCAACTTGGAGTCACCCCAAGATCTGGATATCGGCCAGGAGACTCACACATATGGAATGTCATTCACTTTAAGAACTCTTCTATAAGTGCCAGGCTCTATTACTACCTGGAGATGGTAAGGAACCTAAGGCACTGAGTATGATCTTCTATTAGCCTTGCAAGCACCCTAGAGATACAGGGTGACAGCATGTCCATTGACCACTGATCTCAGGAATCAGAACGGCCAAAATTCTCCTCAGAGGTACTTTAAGCGCCCCCACTGCGTCCAGCAACTTTGCGGCCAGTTCAAGCGCCGCGCAGATCAGGCTTAAATTCAGTCGGAGTTCATAAAGGTAAGATCTAGACTGCGAGCGCTATCATATCTCCAGCTGTTCGGAATATTTCACACCTCTGAAAACCGCAATCGGTACCGCAACTTTCCTCGAATCATTGGGTCCTGAGTTATATTCTGGGAGTGTCCGGATCGGATCTCTTGATGCGTGGCAAGTTGTCGACGTCGTTCAGGGCGCTCAGACTTCAGATCTTGGGGTGCTGTAACTCAGACTAGTACGATGCTAGTTGTACAGAGAAGAACGAAGAATTGACTTGTACATATGGTCATGGAGTGGAGACTCCAGCGCTACCTATGAAATCGTGAGCGTCTCGCGCGAGCTGTACCGAAGCATCCCTGATATTGATTGCGATGAGTCTCGACTCGAGTACGCGTCTATCTGTGTCTTCCTGACTCAAGGTCTCAAGCTGAGTTGCAATGCGCTTCCGTGGGTAGTTGTGAAGATTTTTTTTTCTGTGTTGTTCCCAAGTTTTATTCCCGAGTTTGACAAGAGCTTGGATGACCTCCCGTGGGCATTTCTAAACTAAATCCTATTCTAAACTCATATAAGCGAGCTTAGCCGAGTCTCCGAATCTCGCCAACGAGCTCACATCAGCGGAGTTTGAAATTTTACTCATTTCTAAATTTTAATCTGGAAGGAGGGTACCCCCCCCCTCTTCCAGACTAAAATCGTCTTTCTAAACACATTTCAAGCTCCGCTCGGAGATACACCTTCCCTTTTTGTATTCGTCCCCGAGGGTCAGAGCTAGAGTTTTGCATAGGGAGCCTTAGTGGTCACTTGCAAGTGGCCGTATTCGTCTCAAAAGGATGATATATTGTCAGCTGTACATACTTATTGAACTTTGAAAGAGAATAAACAACTCTGTGAGCCCAATCTTCTTCGCCCTACCTAGTGGCTTGTGGGAAGAATAACTTCCCATTCAGGCTTTCAGCCGGATTATTCCAGACCAAACATTTGGTCCACGACTGGTCGACGGTTTTCTAAACTAGAGCTATCTTTTTTCAAAGTCCGCGTTTGATGGATTTAGAAAATAATCTAGGTTTTCTAAATCCACGGGAGGTCACCCCTTGAAGCGCTGAAGCTAATGCAAATTGCTATCAGGATCTTGGCAGACTCTATGTGAGTCCAATTTACTTACCTTTTTAGTTTTTTTTCTTGTATCAAGATTCCACGACGATGCTTTCCACGTATACTGCTGGGGCTACCTGGTGAATTCGCAGTCGTCTTCCTGAGCATCCGCTGCAAACATATTGTTTCCGATTTTCCAGGAATGTGGCGCCGCTCTACGGCCCGATGGTGCGGCAGCAAGTGTTTCTACATTATTTCTCGGACGTTAGTGCCTCTGTCTTGATCATTTTACTGAACCACTCTCGAGACTACTTTGGACCTTGGGATTCTCTAGCGCTACCGAATGTGGATGGTATATCATACCCAGCGCCTAGCTGTGCGCGTTCTGACTTTGAATATCATTCAAAGCTGTAGAGCTATGACCTTCTGAATCAGAAGGATACGGTCATAGTCTCCGCAGTCTTGACGTGGAAGCCGCCCAGACGCCTGTATTTGACAGACCAGTTCATCCATTTTATGAACGTGACCAGCAGGGGTGTCAAGAGGATTTCGTCTCATCTTATTGTGCTCACCTCATAGGGCCATAAGCAGTACTCAAGTATCCGAGCGGGGAAAGCTTTTATTTGCTCACTGCTGCTCACTTACGTGGAATTACAATGGCTGCAAGTACCCTTGTCTATTCTTTTCCCCATTCCTCTGGCCATCCAGTCTGGTATATGCAAATACCCATCGTTGCTTAGTCTTGAGGGGAACGTGGAGGCCAAAAATGGCGTTGGAGATCTGGTAGCCGACCAATCACTCTCACCGGAGTCGCAAATTCGCATCTGAAGATCTGAGATCCTTGATCCATAGCCACGCCACAAACCGGGAACTTGGTGCGAGGCTTGAATTACAGAGGATGTTTAGCTGAATAGTAACAGAGGGAAAACATGTAGGAAGGTGTGGCTGATCGTAAGTGCACGACTAAAAGTCTTCCAACACATTCAGGGTAACACCTCAGCACACGTGTATCTCGCTACTAAATCGGAGAACTGATTTACTATATTCCAGTGCGCGAGAGAGAAGAAACTGCCAGTACCAGTATGTACAGAAACACATAGACATTCGACCAAAGCAAGTCCTGAACATAAATGATACACTATGACTCGGAAAAACAGATAGATCACAGCCGAAATCTCGCCGCTGTGACCCAAAACGCTGGCTTGCTTCCCGACAGACTAATGGATATTGTACGTAGATACAAAGCAAGCTTTGGACGTAAGAATGCGTATTTTGGAGTAATGTTAGAGCTCGCATGACGGGGAAGATATAATGAACAGTTCAAATTTGCATCGGACGAGGCCCGAATAAAGGGACGCTTTTGCCGCGAGATGAGGGGCGCTACCCTGTACTTCTTACACGAGGCGCCCTAATCAGCCCCATATAAGACGGACGCGTACCGCTAACTGAATATCCCTCTTTCTTTCTTTCCTTCTCCTCGTACATCATGGAGACTATAAAGAATATGCTGTCGCCACTTGGCATGAATACCGGCGCTATTCAGGATACTCTTGTCTGTCTTCAATCTCAAGTTCGACTGCAGCCTGTTAATGAATATTCAATTCCTTGTATCTAGAAACTTGTCGTTATTGGAGGAACAGTAGAGACAGCAAGGAGAGCTTCAATGTCGGCTTGGAACGGCTTTATTGATTGTAAGCTATCTATATTAATTGTGCGACAATTTAACTATATTCATCGCTCCACTAGCTTTCTTCCTCACAGCACATTTCAGTCAAGAAGACTACCCATACGACTGGTACTAGTGAAATTCTTTCTCCCTCTCCTATTGTTCTGACTCGTTTGTGCCCCAGGATTATGCATTGGCTGTCCAAAGTGCGCTACCCCCTTTAGTCTACCCCCAACCGATAACTGTGATTGATGATCCCGCTTAGCAACCCGCATGGGGACGTAGTCGCGAATTCGAAATAACCACTCGCTCCGTAGGCCGCAGTGGAATTACGCAGTCCACAACAGGCGATTTGGAAGAGGAGGAGGAAGAAGACGACGACGATGATCAGCTCGTTCACGGACGGAAGAAGCGTAAAGTTGCTTTTATGCCGAGTGTTGGTAAGTTTCTGTTCATGTGCAACTCGATAGACGCGTCTTTCTCACCTATTATTTCCCAGACACTACCCACACAATATATTACCGAGGACATTGGCTGAGAGTGCGTCAATACTTACTGTGCGGTATTATCGGCAAATCTTGACATCATCATTTCTGCGCAGATTACCAGGTCTAAGCGCTATCCAGATTACGGCCACAGCGCTTCATTAAAGATCAGGTATGGTATCACTTTCCATGCTTGTCGGCTTTTCGACTTACTTCCACGGTTTTCTAGCGTTGTAGCCCGGAACAATGACATTCTCAAGAAGCTTGTTCTTGAAGCGAAGCGTGAATATGAGAAAGATGCTGAACACCGCGTACATATCTTTATGGCGGACACGTAAGTCCATTCATTATACACTCTTTTCACTTTCGTTTTCTCCGGACACATTTATTGACTCCGAGTATAGGTCTTACGGATGTTGGAGATGGAACGGCGCGAGACAAAAGCGGCCGATGAGCTCCATTGTCTTGCAGCCTGGGGTAAAGGATATGCTTCTGGCTGATTGCAAGGACTTCCTGTGCTCAGAAGAATGGTAAGCCCCACCTGTTACAGCAATGTGGTCATCATTCGATTAACTGCTGCTGTATTTGTTCAGGTATGCTGAGCGAGGTTCGTTGGATGCATTTTTGGATCACATCAAACCGGTGGATCTCGTTCCTAACAAAATATCATCACGTTCATAGGAATTCCGTTCCGACGAGGGTATCTCTTACATGGTGTGCCCGGAAGGTAAGTACAAACCTCATACATGGGAAGACTGATGTTAATTTCTTCGTCCGTATCCGTACAGCGGCAAAACCTCCCTCATCCACTCACTTGCGGGTGAACTGGGCCTTGATATCTACGTGGTTTCGTTGTCCTCAAAGGGGATGAGTGTTCCTCATGGTGTTCTTTTTTACACCCACTGATTCCGTAAATGAATTCCAGGATGAGTGACAATACTTTGACGACTTTGATGGGACATGTACCTTCCAGGTGAGAGCCATCTTGCATCTTTCAATTACTTTACTTCTCCCGTGCTCATATCCCACGCTCGCCGCCCAGGTGTATCTTGCTTTTGGAAGACCTTGACGCCGCATTTACACGGTCCGTCACTCGTGATGCATCGTCTACAGGTGCTCCTAAGGAATCTACTGCCTCGACAAATGGCGCTCAGGAGAATAATGATGGGTCGACTTTGTCTTTGTCTGGTCTACTCAATAGTTTAGACGGCGTAGCTGCCGCAGAGGGCAGGTGAGTCAATTTCATCTTTAAAGTTCACGTTCACGCGAGTCTCCCGAGCCTCTTCACACCTTCTCGGGTACCACCATCAGCGGCGCTTGGGGCCTTTCCTTGCGCACATTACGTTTTCATGCGGCCTCCGTTCAAGACATTTCTTACTGCTCCCGTTGAGTTCAAGTTGCTGACTATGACTCGTTTGCAGATTGCTATTCGCGACTACTAACCACATCGAACGGCTGGACCCGGCATTGAGTCGACCGGGCCGAATGGACGTTTGGGTGAATTTCACCCACGCCACAAAGTGGCAAGCTGAAGGCATCTTCAAATGTTTCTTCCCGTTCAAAGCAGCTTCGTCCTCAACCTCTGCTTCATCTTCGACTTCCTCTCTGGCTACAGTTAAGCCTGATGATAAGGATGCATCGCAGAAGAACCTTCCTGGTTCTAAGCGCAAGTCCACACATTCGATTCCTCTGTTGAGTGAGGAGGAGATTGGAGAACTTGCTAAACGGTTTGCTGAAGCTATTCCTGAGGATGAACTCAGTGTTGCTGCTTTACAAGGATACCTTCTGAAGAACAAGACCCGACCAAGGGAGTGTGTAGATGAGGTCGGTGCGTGGGTCATCCAGGAGAGGGAAACTCGCGAGAAGCTGAAGAAGGAGAAAGCTGAGGTTGGTTTACCGGAGCGTTCTTGTACCCAGTACTAATATGGTCTTATCGTAGCGTGAGGCGAAGGAGAAGAAGGAAGCTGAGGAAAAGGAAAAGAAAGAGGTATGTTTTTGTTGTCGGTATTGGAATGACCCGTACTGATCTACGACTTTTATAGAAGGAGGAAAAGGAAGCTAAAGAGGTGAACATTGTCCACTCTTCACTGGATTCTCTTGCTGAACCTTCATTCTAATGATATAGAAAGAGGAAAAGGAAGCTAAGGAGGTGAGAGTTTAGCTATTTCTAAAGCTAATAATTCTCAAATGCCGCGATGTACAGAAAACTGAGCGCAAAGAACGTACTAAGGCAAAGAAAACTCGCGAAGCTCTCTCTACCAAGAGTGATACTTCAGTCGCTGCAACGCCCAGCACATCTTCGACGACGACCACTGAATCGTCCCCTACAGCGCCGTCAGTTACAACGAAGGACGTTTCGTCCAGTGAATCATCGAGTTCGGAGTCCGAGAACACCACCGGTGTTGATGCTGACACTGAGGAAAGTGTGACGTCCGAGGAAGAGTCAGATAAAGATGGCACATCAAAAGCCTCCAAGGAGGATGTCAAGAAAGAGAAGTGGGTTGCGGTGTCAACCTCTAGTGCCACTCCCATCACTGTCTCCACTGTTGAAGCTGCTGCTTAAACGAATTATATAGACTGTCTTTGTGTCATCTTCCGTGCTCCTCAGACTCACGCGCTGATGACACTTCTTCTGATGTGCCCGTTACTTACTCTCGTTGCAGTTGCATCTTTCCGACCCCTTCTACCGTGTTGTCTCGTGGAGTGGTCCAGGTCCAGAAGAGGTGGCCCGTCGTATCCCTGCTTGCACTTCCATCTTCGTCCCGGGTAATTGGCTACTCCTGTGTTCTGCTTGCTTGCTATCCTGGCCGTCTGCTTCCTACCATCTACCTAGGCAATCGTTTGGTACTGGTTCCGTTTGTAAAGTTGGTTGTGTCCATATATCGACCATTTGTAAATCACCCCCTTCAGTTCAATTCTTGGAATGAAGTCTGATTGAAAGTCCCCGAAATAAATCATGAAAAATCGTGTCCTATATTGGTTGGCATTATCCCAGACGAGTGCGTATGTAAGTATCTTAATCTATCTAAGCGTGTAGGGAGCGATTTGATAACAAACGTGTAAACAAAGGAGAACTTTTTGGTTACGATATGCCGTCGTCATGTAGATTTCATATTCACATCCGACAACGTTTTGAATGCCTCCTTGTAAGCGTCTAAAAGGGCTTTTACTCTGGCCCGTTCGGCGACCAACGCCTCATCCTCGTTGAGCATGTCCGCGAATAACTCCGGCTTGTACAAAGACGCAACCAATCGGTTCTGCACTTGCTGCGAAGTGTGGTTAACTAGCAGATGCATGATAGCCTTGGGCACCAAATCCTGAATCGTCTGCCGTACAATTCCAAAGTAAGAGGTGATCAGCGAACGAATGAGATTCGTTTCCATCTCTTCCCGCAGAGTAAGACGCGATCCATCGCTTGGTATCTGTACGTCATCAAGAAACAGCAATGAGATGAAAGGGTACATAGACGAAAGACGGCATGAAAAGCGACACTCACGGCTTCGATATGTCTACCAAGACTTTTCATATCATACGCCGCACTGTTCCCGTCCGTGTTGCGCGTCCCTGCCATCAAGCCGGAAGAAAGAACAGGCTCCGCTCCTGAAACGTCCCGTCCCACCGGCACAATACCGCCGCCACTCGAACCTGACGGGTGATGTGCTCTATCAACGGCGGAGCTAGAGACAGGTCCAGGACCGTTTTGACCAAAGAAATAATTCAGGAAAGTCTCTCGCGCGGAGGACGGAGAAGTCCCAGGTGCTCCCATAGCTGACCTTGGTCTTTGTGGCTGCGGCTGAGAACGATGTCGTGAGGACCCTCGTTTCTTGACTGCAGCCGCAGGTACATTAGTGGGTGTAGAGCCTGTGGAGGCACGCGAGCGATCGTGAATAGTTGAAGAAACAGAACGAGTATCGGGTCGTGGTGGAAAGATGTCGTTGACGCTGGCGCTATCATCGGACATGTCATCATCACCTTCATCAGCTAGAGGTACGGACCCATTTACAGGCTCCGCAGAAGCAGGCTGCATAGAGAAAGAGAAGAGAAATGAATGAACATCAAGGCAGAGAAATGTCGTAAACTCACTCTTGGGGGAGGTTGTGGTCTTGGTGGGGAGCTAGCTTGTGCTGCGGCCAGCGCGGATCCAGATACAAACGCAGGGTGGTTGGTATTGATATACGCGGCTTGAATCTCAATGAGAGACTGTGTATATTCTGAGGTTGGACCTAATCGTTCACGCAGAAGGTCAGAAACCACATCAATGATCTGAGCATGTAGCCCTGGGAAGCGTTGCAGCTCCTAGATTATTTGTTAGGACAATGACATATCGAAAATGTTTTCCAAACACTGACCGTACTAGAGCAATTATGGCATATCTTCACCAACTCCTCATAAACCAGCTCGACACAGCGCAGACTCGGCGCCTCCAAAAGCTTTATTTGTGGTTTCACTAGAAGATCGAAGGCAATTTCCGGAACGAACAGGCTTGGCCTAGGACCTGTAGAGTTACGGATGGCGGTGCGGATATCCTGATTGTCGAGGTTCTGGGTCGCGTCAAGAGACAGGAGTGCATGTCCAAAGACATCGTTGAAGATGTAGTAGATTCGTGCGCCTCCAGACAGCTCTTTTGTAGAAATATCGAGATTGGTGCCGTCGATAGACGTAACGAAGTCTCTAGCGAATTGCGTCATGAGTCGAAGGATGAGTGACCCTTGCTGTAAGAATAGAATAGGTTTGTAACGCGCTTGCAATGTCAGGACAAAAAAAACACACCTGATTCTTGTCTCCAAAGACAGCGGCATCACCAAACGAATTAAGTTCTTGCTGAGCTTGACCCATCAGAGTGTTCAGTCTCGCCTTCATATCCGGCAATTTTTCTCGGATATGGAGCATCAGGACCTGGAAACGTTTAGCTCTCAATCATAGACAACTCTATCAGCTACCAACCTGATTCAACGTCTTGGCCAGATATTTCGTGCCGTTCTTGTGAGCGATATTTCGGTAGGCAGAATGGTTCCTGAAGAACTCGGTCTCGGAGTCATGCGCATCTGACATACTCTTTTCTGAAATGATATCCTGCTGGCTACGATTCACCACTCCAATAAAACCAAGTTTCAGAGGGTAGACACGTCCGGTAAGAATATCAAACGCGTTTGTGCCAGCGTCCATGAGATCGAGCTTGGTCAGGACACCTATTGTCCGTCGACCTTGTGGATCAACGGAACGAGCAAGTTTAAGTGATTCCGAGTTGGCGAGATCTACATTGGCAGCAGATACGGCGAGAATCACACTGGAAGAGCAATTTAACAAACGAGTGTTCGGATACACAAGCCGGTACGCACCTATTGGGGTTGGATATGTAGTCGAGTACCAGATTTCTAATTTGGCGTTCGATATCGCTTGGTTGATCACCGACAGGAATCTGCAATTCGACAGCTTCAGCAAGAGCACAAACATCTGTTCAAAAAGCAACATCGCACCTTTGTCAACCCTGGCAAATCCACTAAAGTCAAGTCTAGCACGTTCGGACTGTAAATTCTCAACGAAATCGGTAGTTTGCTAATTCCTTTGTTCTGCCCCGCTACTCTGAAGGTCTCCTGTTCTATCTCTTTTCGAATTTCTGCAAAATCGGTGAATCTCTTGTCCAAGTGAAGGAATTGACCCCATTCGGTGTAAGGAGAAGCGGTAGGCGAAGGCTCATCTGGTATTGGGGTGTGAATGAGCTGCAGGACGAGTGGACGTCGCGTTACGATGCCTTGGCCTCGCGGAAGAAAGTCTCTGCCGACGATACTGTGCAAGTAAAAGTGGTCAGTCGCGCTCCGACTAATTGCGGTCAGAAATTACGGACGTTTCAAGGACACTAGATTTTCCAGCTGATTGACTCCCAACCTACAGAGATTATTTCAGCAAGAAGCTACTGGGTATACTAGGACGAAAAATACGCACGACAACCAACTGGGGCATGTCAAGTTCTCCTCCTGAATACCGGAAACCCCCATAAGTGAGAGGATTTTATCGACAAAGAAGCCACTAACCAAGATTACTAAAAGTATCTTGGAGTTTGTTGACCAACTTGATTAGTTCTGAATCCATTTTTCAGCTCGTAGGCTGTGGAAAGCCTGGAAGTGTTGTAGCGCGTAGTGCAGTTCTAAGGACGGCTCGCCTAAGGCGCGTTGTCAACGGCAGAAGTATTACGTTTGTACATGTTTGTTATTCATGCTATCGCCTTCAGAAAATTCAGGATTGTTCTCGACTTTGTATTTTAAATTTTTATCTCGATTTCCCTTTTGAGCAGTCAGTCTGGATACGATATCTCACTATTTCTGGATCTTCATCCTTCCAATCGATCAAGATCCCGGAGCGAGCCTCAGATCCTACCTGCTGCGATCTGATTAGGTCGTCCTACCACCTTCTACTGCACGGTCGTCACCTCAAAATAAACGCGCCCCATCCGTTTGTTTCCTGTTATCCTTGCTAGGTCAATGAGGTGCTACTTCTGTATCAGCACAGTCTACACCTGTCTCGAGAATTTCCCAATAAACCTTGGTCTCAAAAAGTGCGCGGAAATGGTTTGCGGCTTCACTGTCGACTTAAGTTGACAAGTACCAACTTATTATAACCAAGTGCGCGGGATCGAATGGATGCATCGGTCAAAGCCACATGAAATTCGACGCCCAGCGGTAACGGTAATGGCCCATGTACAAATTGAAACGCCATGTCAATGAAAACGCTCTGGACCTGGACTATCATATCACGCTCGCCTCCCTCTCATGGCCTCGTCAAACTTGACAGCATGCATCACTACTATCCTAGACATCATCGCAGGCAAAGGCGTGCGCAGCGCAGTCTGTATCTAGCACTTCATGACTGTCAGGGACCTTCTAGTGACTTGGGAGGAACTTCGTTCGATGGAAACGCGATCCAGCACACACCTACTTACAGCATGCGCTTCGTCTTCTCTCTGCGGTCCTGCAAGGTTATCACCACATATCACGCTCTGGGCATTCTTATTTTATCATGATCATGGATGAACCACATCACGCTCATATACGCTTGCATGTTCTAACATTAGGGCCAGGTCGTGTTTGCACGGCGATTCCTGCCTTTGGATGGTCACGAACTGGCAGCCCCGTGTTAATTGTTGGATCCATCCGTTTTTCGTTCATGAGTGGTTTTGGTTTGTGGGTCTGGAGCAAGATCGACTCCTCGTCCAGTCGACAATCGCCTCAGTGCACTGTAGAGTCGTTCGTAGTCATTCTTGGCTATGATAATTTCGTCACCAACAAAACCGGAACAAAACTCTGCGCAAATTATCGATCGCTGCCCCAGTGCTGAACATGGTTCTTGCGGTTGGAATAGGTTTCGCGTTGGATACTGCTTCCTTGATGATTCGTCTAATACGACTCTTCGCCGAACCTTTTTCGTTATTGGAGAACATACAGCATTCATTTACCCGGCCTACATCGTCTTACAGCCGTCAACGCTGTTTTCCTTGCCAACACTGAGATAATGATGATGCAAGAATTCTCAGCTTGCGCAGGAAGGCGAAATCAAACTATTTGCACAGACCCTTTTCTGCTTGTTGTTCCTGCTTGGACTACTATTCAAGGACTTTCGGGGGCGTGAAGAGCGGACGGGTTCGTCGAGAGTAGGAGTCCTTTACGCGGAAGAAAATGGCACGTCTTACGTCGAATGGGGATGGTTGGGGGTTTTTGCGTACTCCTGAGCGCGATTGAGGGCTCAACGCTGCATTTGGCCAGATCATTCCTCATCCCCGCCCCCTCGCACCTCCTGTGACAATAACTGGTACACTCAAAGCAAATGACATTCCAAGAAAGCATATGTTACAATTTAGTCTATAGATACAGACTTTCACAAAAGGATGGCAAGAAGTTTATACTATCAATCATAGAACACAAGAGCTCGAAGCTCAATCGACTCCCGAAGAGGACTTCCCTCAGGTGTAGCTGGGTCTTGGAACGCCGTGTGTGGAGTCATTCTCGCTACACTCCCATCGTCAACTGAATCAAAGCTAGAAACAAACATCGTGAGTTCCATAAATATGATAGCGACAAACAGAGCTCACCATTTGATCAATACAATCTCCTCAGGTGTCATCCCTCGAACATACTTCCATTTATGCTGAGGGTGATATTGGACTGAATAAGTCTCTCCTTCTCGGTCAGGATAGACGAGGGGCGTCGGCACAAGGTCTCTCTTTATATCGATACTGCGGTAATCGCAGAGAGCGAGAGGCCAGTCGAATGCGGGATGGGAAATTGGTCTCCAGAGATTAATGATTTGGAATCGGTGTTTCACAAGTTCGGGAGCTTCGGAGGCAGGGAGATGTCTGTGTACGCGATCTACGGCAGAACGAGTAGTCTGGTCGACGTGGACCTGCGAGACGGGCTGGCGTTTGGATGGATCAGAGTCTAGTTGGCCAGGTCGATTACGTCGAATAGCTGGTAGATCCAACGAGTGAGCTATGCCGTTCATAAAAAGATAATCACTTGACGTACTATGGTCGAATAGAACAACCTTGCTAGCACCTGTAAGCTGCTTGATAAGCTCTATGCTCTCTGGGTAATACTCCTTTTCTATCTCCTCGTCATTCGTGAACGACGTGTGCTTCGACGTGTGCTTATAGAACTGGAATCCAGCAGTGTCCAAAGACACAGTATCCTCCTTCCCACGAATGTTCTCAATCTGCATAATGTGCTTTACTGGTTCCCAGTTGTACCGAGATTTGTTGTCAGCGTCCTCGTTGATACGTATGAATGGTCGAGAGCCATCTGCAGGAGGTGAAAAGTATCTGAGGGATCCGGAAACAGTGTCGAGTACGGTAGCAGGCATGTTGATGAAGTGTGAGGGTCAAGTGAAAGCATCGTATTAACGATGTCGTTTATATACTCACGAAAGACGTGAATTGACGCCATCCTGGTCAAGATCAGTAATGCCAATGAGTAAGCTGCTACTTCAGATGACTGATGGTTCCAGGAGAATCTGAGATTCAGAATTACTGTAAAATTAGGTACTGGGGCGATTGCGTGATTACCCGTGGGAACAGCTTTGACCGATACTCCAACAAAGAACATCGTTAAAATACACAAACAATCATACGAAATACCTGTAAGTATTCATTGTGTTACCATGACACCCTAACTTCCTTGTATCTCAGAACCAAAAGCGATTTGAGTCTAGTTTGTTTACGCCTATTCATCAGTCTGGTCTAGGGCATATCACCTCAAGAAGCCTTCAGCACACCCCGTCTCCCCGAGGTTGTTTGTCATGCACAGTCGAAATATATATAGAATCTGGATTGTCTCCTAGTTTACAAGAGTGCCAGCCTCGATATAAAGTTCAAGGGTATTCTCAAGTCCTAGCATCATCCATTGAACATAGGTTCTTACTCGCCATCACAGACTGAGCGAAGTCTTGAAATTCTCGTTTGGGACAAAACCTGCCAGGCTATTATGATAAACGCAGTCATCAACCACCATACATCGTTCTCAGACACAATACATGGAAACATACCTTCAACGCGTACACGACAATCTCCCGCTTCACCTCACCGAAACCGTTTTGCGTAACAGACTCTGCCAGCACGAGTCTGAGAACACACTCTTCAGAGTCAAACGTACATCGGACACTAGGCCGTAAGCGCGTGTTCATTGATACTTTCCACAAAGGTTCTCGGCGGAACACTTTCACGAGTCAAAAAAAGGTCAGTGAAATTCGCAACAGATCCTTCACCACGAGACTCACGCAAACGTTCATCCAACGTCTGTCTATTCGACAAAAGCTTGACATGTCCCAACATGCCTCCCGAAAATTCATTACCACCCCGCTTCACGAACAATTTTGCGCCTTTCAATTCACATTTGGTTTCTTCGTCTTCTTCTCCAGTTGAATCTAAACAGTTGTCTGCCGTCAGATCTCTTCTTCATACCACCGTATTACAGATAAGCGATGAGAAACTAACGACTGTAAGTCGACAGAGCAGCAGGGGGACTCGACTCAATGGCATGACAAGGCGACTGTGATCTAGAACCCGGTTGCGAAAGCTCGGGATCGTCGTCGACATTGTCAACAAAACCATACCTCTTGCGAAAACTACTTGAAGTCGACCAGACAGGTCGGGCATTGGCACCCGAAGCCAGCGACCCCGCACTGCCAAATCTGAGAGAGGATTGCGAAGAAGCAAAGGCTTCGAATGCAACACTTGCTGGCAACAATATTGGTGTTGGTTTACAGACCTGCGATCCAAAAAACCATTGAATGGATCTGTCACTTCGCCCCAGGGTAGCCATACCTGATTAGTATTCGCTGTTGAGGTCGTGCCAGGATCCAGGGCCCCGTTCGACCTCTCGACAGGCGCCTTGACTTTGCTAGGTTCCTGCGACTTCCACAATAAGATCAGGGGAAGACGGAGTACCGAAACAGTACGAACGGGTAGAGAAGGTGTAGGCTCTAGAGTTCGGGGCTCTAGAGATCGAGGCTCATTTACTTCTACCGCGCAACCTTGTTGTGGTTTCGTTTCCAGTTGCTAGATTGTATCAGAGCTTTACCAGCCTGTCACCACACCCGCCGAAGAGATAATGCAGACCATTGCGGGCTTGACCTTCTCAGAGAAGATCGCACTTTGTACGACAGGGACAGGTGTATTCTAATTGAAGAATGATGAGTACTTCGTTCCTCATCTGTGTTAAGCTGACGACTCTGACCTTGTCATCATCAGTCACGGTTTCTCGAGGAGGGGTTTTGTTACGTTTGTTGGGATATAACGCCGTGAGGTTCTAAATGTCAGGAAGGTAAGAAATCCTGGAATAATGAAGAATCGACTTACATATGGATACTCTAGAGGCTGGATAAGGACGTTCAGTCAAAGTACCGAACTGCGATTGACAGGCCGCTTACCATATTATTCTCATCGTGATCGTGCATTTGTTTCCTTTTCAGTGACTGACGCCGCTCCGCCGTAGTCGTGGAGGTCGGTACGAGAATAGGAAGTACAATCACAGGCTCAAGGTTAGGACCTGAGCTCGCTTGAGGCGCGTGCAAAGCAGCTGACCCGAAGGGTTGAGCAGCTGCAGTAATTTCGGCTACATTCTCCTGTGGAGGAGCCATGGCTTCAATGGACGGTGCATTTGGTGAGTTTTGTGGTAAGATATCGGCTTTACTGGCGGAATCTCCAGTTGAGGCTGGACTCTCCTCTTTGGGAGCAGGTATTCTGACGTCGTCTTTGATTTCTTGATCCGAAAGACGAGTAGGGTCTTCTTCCATACGAGGCGACCTGAATGACATCGTTCAATACTGACGCAGACATGACAACAAGAAGCTTGTTTTATTGCTTACGGTTCCTGCCTCAATTTCTTCGCACACACATACCCAACCGTTGCTGCTACTGTCGCCATTCCACACGCCACGAAACTAAAGTCAGAAACTGTCAACATGAAGGACGAACTGGAGATTTGAACAAGAGAGTACGTTGTTACAGAGAGAGAGAGATCGACAGACGAAGAGTGAGCGTTATATAGCGTTGAAAGCACACCTCTCTATCAAGCTGCATCGGAAGGCCTCGCTGCATCCTCGCGGTGTGCCGATCAATCTTTGGGGATAGTTCTCGCTAGTGATTACAGACACGTGCATCAGGCATTGACGATGCTGACGGTTGAAGAGCGCAAAGTGAAGGTACTATTGAGAATGAACATCACCTGCCAGAAGACTGGTTGACAAATGACGGGGTTTTAGTGGGTATTGAGTCGGATCGCCAACGCCGGACCGGGAGTCGTGAACGGTAGTCGCAGCGGTGAAGTTTCTTCACCCTCCTCGGTTTCACACTTCGGTCTTGGCTACGCTTTTCGATTTAGAGCCCCACACTCAGTGCGTAAACGCATTTCCTCGTGGAGGCTTCAAAATATGTTTATTTAATATGATACACCTATGCATCTATGACATTGGCGAGGTTGTCACTCCTTGCCCATCACCAACGGGCCAGAGGGGGTGCCATGAGCGCTCCTTGTGGGTTTTTCCCTTAGCTGGCTCCGGTGTAAAGACCGGAACGTTCCTCCAAAAAAAAAAAAAAAAAAAAAAAAGGAGCGCAAAGTGTTGGATGTCCAAGTCCATATGAGAATGAGAACGATGAACGATACGATATAGACGAGCGCTGGCGATATGTGCAGGAGACTGGAGATATGAACGACCAGATTCTTGATTCTCTGGAGGATCAAGGTGTATTCAGAGTGCGTGATGTAGGCCTATCAGGTGAGATATTTCGACGCCATGCTCTTTATTGGCGTGTTATGTCAATTGAATCACGGCGATTAGACAGTAGAGTTTGTCCTTGCTCCAGTACAGCGTTCCTAGCATGCGCAAGCAGTTTTAATGAACATCTGTCACCAGGATTGTGAAAATGAGTAGGTCCTGAGTTCGTGAGGCGCGCGCGCTTCGTACAGTACTGAGTAACAGTGGAGGTAAAACAACAGGAAGCAAACAGCCACGTGACTCAAACGCGTCGCGTCAGAGTCTGTCAGAGTCTGAATCTGAGCTGAAGCCAGATAGTCGGGTCTATTTGAAACCAGTAATAAACCATTTTATGCATTTCGCACCGTTTTCTTGAATGTACTCACACAAAACTAACGAAGCAACCGGCTTCAACAATTCTCTTCGCAGGCGATGTCGCAACCATCCCGACACCCGAATCCCGGGACGTCACATGACGCATACTTCCACGTCAGTCACTGAGGATTTTGCATAAATATAATTGCTATCCACGTCCATCTTCACCGATTCTACGTGTACCCAGTACTCCTTTCAAGCGATGTGGAATCTTCAGCTAATTACGCTGACTTTAACCTTGGTGCCTTCGTTGGTATCAGCAGGGTTGTTTGCTCCAGATTCGCAAGTTAAGATGCTAGATGCGAAGAGCTTCAAGAAAGCTTTGAAGGCGAATGTAAGTTCTGATTATCGTTTGGATGTTCGTCGTGAGCTGACTATTCGTAGCAAACAAGTATGGTCGCGTTCGTCGCACCGTGGTGTGGGGTAGGTGAAGTAAGATCGGGAACGGGGATAATTCGCTCACACACATCGCTAGCATTGTCAAAGGATGGCTCCAGAATATAGCAAAGCCGCACTTGGACTATACCCTCTTCTTCCTGCCTATGCTGTCAATTGCGACGATGAAAAGAACAAGCGGCTTTGTGCTGACCAGGTAAGTAATGTAGTGTCATGAGTGTGTTCGACGTTGTGCTGATCAGTTCTCAGGGTGTTCAAGGATTCCCAACCATCAAGGTACGCCCCTTTCATTGAATGCTAGCACCAGGTACTGATCGACTGCTTAGCTTTTCCCTCGAGGGCGAGAACTAGCACCCATCTTATACGACGGCGGGGAACGAACCGCAAGTGCATTCTTCTACTGGGCAACAAGGCGGATCCCAAAACATGTAACGAAACTTTTCAACGTCGAGGACATCCAACCTTGGATCGAGAAGGTGAATCGCAATCTCATCCAATTCAGTCTCATCCCGAGCACGAGCTAAACCCTAACTTTTCAGACGGCAAAAGAAGGAAAACCTCGGGCACTGCTATTGACGAAAGACAAGAAAATTCCTCTTCTTTGGCAGGTTCTCGGTAACAAGTACGCCGGCCAACTTGACCTCGCATCACATCGGGACCGCAAGGGAAGGAGTTCTGTGAAGCTAGGGTATGAAGCTGGAGAAAAGAATGTTCCAAAAGTTCTCATCTACCCCGTCGGATCAAATCAAGCAGTGCGATATGAAGGTGAATTCTCATCTCCCTTTTCTTCTCCTCACTTGTCGCTCATCCTCTTTCAGGTATCAACAAGTTCGACTCACTCTCTAAATTCTTCGATACTGTACTTGACGGCACAGCTGACCTCACAATCGTAAACGAAGAAGCCGCTGCAGAGGAGTTTGTCGTCAGCGAGGAAGAGCTAGAAATTGAGCGAAAGCAGGAAGCACAGCGTATTGCGCTCGCCCATGGTGGATTCTCTGACCTTATCGATTTCGAGGAGGCTTTGAAGAAGGGTCATGGTGCCGGTTTCCATGATTCGCATGGCTTTGCAGGAGGGATGGGAGATATACCGAAAAAGAAACCCGCGAAGGCAAGCGAAAGTGCTACAGGGGAGGGAGAGAGCAAGAAAGAGGAGGTAGTTGAGACAGGAGTTACTCCGGAACAGGTTGTTTTCGCCACTTCGACTATAGAGGAGTCTGCACCTACAGAGACTCCTGTACCGACAACTTCGGCACAGGAGTCAGAACCACAGGAATCAACTGCAGCTGCAGCAGAGCCGGAACCAACTGAACCTCCAAAGGACGAATTATAGACAATTGTATCTTGCTGTAATTTCTTGATGGGTTATATCTGGATTGCAAATAATATTATATTTCTAACCAATGGTGCTGAATATCTGATGCTAATGCTTTTTAAATCACTCGTTACCTGATAATGCAATATGTACAGTGCTTGTCAGTGTAAAAGTATCAAGGTATAATGATTCCATGAGAACCTCACGCACGCCTATCGAAATGAAAAATAAAAAGAAAATAAGACATGGCGAAAAACCATTAGGAAATCCGCCAGTGGGTACAAAATCCACTCGTAACGGAGGAAGTATGCGAATGGAAGCTTTGTCAATGTCGCCATTAAATATGTCAAACGTAAGTCTCTGCTACAACGCCAGAGGGCAGCGCGTGAAGGTATCAAGCATGATTCGTGCAGAAAAACGTCGTGCTTCGTCACCAACAAATTGTGCGATACAATTACAGGAACAGTGTGAATGCCATCGCTGAGCCAACAAGGGCGAGAGCAGCCTGCCCAAGTCTGTAGTCAAGGACCAGCGAGCTGATAGCAGCGTTTGAATTCGTGCTGCTTGTGGAAGGAGCTGAGGAAGCCGCCGATGCAGCAGCGTTGTCGCCGGAAGTGCCTGAGGGCGATGAAACTCCGGTGGCTGCTACATTACGGGAAGCAGATGAAGAGACGCTCGAACTTGCACTGCTCGAGCTGCTACTGCTGATGCTGCTGGAAGAAGAGGCAGATGTGCTGGAGGCACTAGATACACTGGCGCTACCGCTACCGCTGCTGCTGCTGCCGCTGGCGAAGCTGGGGGCAGCTACAGCAGTTGACGGGTCAGCGAGAGCACCAGTACCCCAAGGAATCTTGTCTCCATTTGTCTGTGTGGCGTTTGCGGGATCTGTGGTAGCACCAGATGAGGAGGCGATGGTGAAACGGGTAGCCCACTGCACATCAGTAGTGGCTGGGGCGATGAACTGGTAGAAGTAAATTGCAGAATTAGGAGTAACCTAGGAGATGAGAAGATGTTTATCAGCATATGTTCAAAATGTAAGAATGATCATTTGCTTACGGAGGGGCAGGGGTAATCAAATGTCCCATCCTTAGTTCCATCCTGACCAGTTGCGACCGCTGCAATAAAGTCATTAGAAAAAATACGATGTGTTCAATGAAGAGTTACGTACTGGTAAGGAAAACCATGTTGAAGTTATCACCGGTCATCAACTCAATGGCCATGTTTTGCCATGCAGTCGTTGAACTAGAGTCCCCAGTCCAAGCAATATGACACGTTGAACCTTCCTTGAATACATCTCCTGGTCCAGGTGCTGTTGGGGTCACGTCCGCGCGCACGAGAAGAGCAGAAGCCGACGCAAGAAGAATGGCGAGAGAGAAGGAAGCGACCATTGTTAAAAAGAGATTTTGAATGAACTGAAATTGTGATGATATTGAGTTGCTAATAATTTGTCGGGGAAAAAAAGATTAACGCACCTTTTTAAGAGACGAGGAGGCAGTGAATTTTGAAAGGAGTGGCTGGGTAGAAATGAAAGACTAAAAGTTGGATTGACACTGAAGTCTGCGTGTGTTTTAAGCGAAAAGGGGGCTATACATAGAACTCGGAGATGTGACGTTACTATGTTACTGTCACGTGTGACCGCGATATTGATCTATTAACTCTCAGGAACCCATTTCTCGTTAAGTACTTCGACAGCCATTTCTAGAGCGCGTTCTCAAGTTCAATGTTGATATTTCAACCTAAAGTGTTACTGAAGATAATTCTCGACTTCCACTCGGACCCGCAGGACAGCCAGCGGCGCCTCGTACTGCCGCCACGGTCAGATGGTCTAACGCGGGCGCTCGAGACTGAGTAAAGAAGCATGGCTGCATGGAGCTGCATGGGCGTTCATATGAACCAGAATAAGAAAATGATCCCGAGCGTTAGAGACAAACGGGCATCAGTGGCCGGAGAAAGAAAAGTTATTGGTGAGCCGCTGGTGTGCGAAGGCTGTGAGAGCCCGTACGCGTCCTCCTAGCTGTAAGTCAGAAAGTGTGACCAGCGGGAATCAAAATATCAGGGTAGGGGAATGCATATATGGAGGGGATCTTTCAGGATACCATCCGGAAACCAACTTGAAGCGCGTCGACACGATGAGCCATTGCGCTCTCAGAGCTCAAGCTCAAGCGCTATCCTGATCCCCTGCTCTCCAATGCCAGCTCACAAGACTCCCATATCCAAACCTTCCAGCAACGAAGCAATCGAAGGCCGTCTGATCCTGCCTGACACTGACGATCATTGAATACCGAGAAACTCGGGAAATCGACCCTTAACCTTCAGGCCTTACGCGTACGGCCCATTTGATTGAAGAGTGCTGGAAAGAGAGGAAGAAGATGTAGGAGGGAAAATAGCGATACGTCCGTCGAGGAAGGTGGAAGAAAGCACAGTAGTACCTTCCTAGTATCACTATTATGATATATATACACACCTAAGAGTGCTTGGTTTTGGCCTAGAAACCTCAACCATGTCTCGGCGCAGGGGCCTGTGCCAAGTTCCTTCACAACTTCAAGCTTGAAGTTTTATCAACACTGACATGTACTGACAGGTGGCTTTCGTCATCGCGAACCTTGGCATATTGCCGTTCGTCTGGCGTTCCTGACGTCGAAAGGTCGAAAAGCGAGTGACATGGAGAGGCGAGTGCATGCTCAAAGTTTGAAGGGCGGCTGAAAAACACACAAGTAGCTTGCTACCAGGGTGAGGCTTTATATATATATATATCATACATAACCTGAAGCTCCACAGATGGTTTACCTAACTCGACCACTAAAAATATTGCAGCCGACTTCGGCGTCGTAAGTATGTACTTACTTACAGATGTCAGAGGGATCGTAGAGGGGAAATATGATCTGCAGGGTAGTATGATCTGCAGTCTTCTATTACTTATTGCAACTTTTAACTTGTACCTCACGATAAAACGCACTAGCTAATCTTTTTCTGGACCGTCCATGTATTCCGCAGGGTGACTGCCACGAAAATACCTAGCTCTCTGCCTTTTGACTGCTTTGCTTCAGCCCCTTTGCGCCCCTGGTTGAAAATTTACTTGTGATATCGTTTTCAGTTGGGCAGATCCTAGTTCCTTTCACATTTGTCGACATCTCCGGAGTGCTCTGCTACCATATCCGAGTCCTGAACGTCGTAGGTGATACTTACTGACCTTAAATCTCCTAACCTCAAACCTTGGCAGCCACCCAACCCAAAACGAAAGATACGAAGATGATATTCAAACCCATTATGTCCAAGAATCTTCTGGATCAGTCCACTTCTGTGACCGTTGCCTATCTGTAGCAAGACAATTACACTGATGCAGTGATATTGGCACGTTAAACTCACCTTCTACAAGTAAGTACTGGAATCTGATGAAACATTGGTTGGTTACAGATGACTAGCTCGCCACGATACTCGTCTAATGCTCGAAGTGGCACAACAACGACGCACATCAGTATACGTGTTAGAATAAATAAATAGTGAGGTGTTCTCCATCTGCCATATCAACTCAAACAGGTATGCATAGTGCATGCAACAAATTGACTGTCCCGGGTACTCGCAGCGACAGTGTCGGATGCCACGCCTTCGCGTTGCCACCCAAAGCATTCTAGCGAGTGAAAAAAAGAAAGTGAGAATTAAAAGGAGTATTTAAATCACATCGTAACCACCTTCAAGTTCAATGAGAAGTTCTCCGCAGCCACACGACTTTGGTGATTGTCAATTTTATTGTGTTCACACCTACAAAGCCTTGAAAACATTTCCCATTACAGAGTCATTCGTTCCAGAGAAAGGGATCGACTCGGACGTCGAATGTATGTAGTTCGTTGCTGAAGCGCTGACCAGCACCAGAGAACTGCCAGTGATAGATGAATCAAGAGGTATATGTATTACCGGGAAGCGTACAGGATTAATTAAAACCATCTCGTGTCCTGATTGTCCTTGTCCCTGCGCCAGAAACGGAGGGTACGGGCAGGGCGATCGGACGTTTCAACCTGCTGCGTCGCATCAGTACCGAGATCATGCCTGTGCCGCCTTCGCCGCCGTCGACGTTTCCAAACGAAGAAGCCCACAGCGGTACCCAAGGGTAATCCAAGACCAAGACCTAGCGTAAGTCCTACAGCATAAGCTATCAATTGACGCCTACTGGAATTTGATCCGGTCGACGTCGTCGGTGAAGGTGTACTCGTCGAGCTCGGGCGAGACGCGGTAGGAGAAATAGAGGTTGGAAGAACGACAGTCGGAGGTAGAGTGGGTGTAGGCAGGAAAGAAGATATTGAGCTGTTTACGGCAATAAAACAGGAACATCAACGAAATGTCGCGTGTTGGGGCAGGAGGTTGTCACGATAATTTCTGAACAACTTACGAATTATCAGAGATTTGTACAGTAATCGTACCAATATCGAGACGAGAGGGCACCGATCCGGAATCAAAAGTTAGGATGAGAGTTGTAGTTTCGGACTCGGGAAGATTCAAAATGTCGATGACGCCAGCGCTCGAGTTCGCCGGAACACTGACCACCACGTTCCCGGCCGACACGGTAATGTTGACGGTTGCGTTTGACAACGACGATGTCGTTAGATAGAGGGCCGAGGCTGACCCGGGGCATTCAATTGAAGCAAGCCATCTTGAAACGCGAGTAAAAACTTGCCTCGAAATTGGAGAAACATTTGCGGTGTGATATTCGCACCTTGCGCGCTGGGACCCTGCGTGGAGACTAGTGTTTCACCATTCACGTTCAATACTTGCCTGGGACATAAGTAGACAGTCTGTCAGCAGTCATCAAATATGTTGATGCCTGGCGCGAGCGCAGCACTCACCATCCACCATCACATTCGGGATTGAACGATGATTCGCCCAAGATATTGCACAGGAAAGGTGAGTAGTCAATCTGCGATGAATCATTCGCAACGGTGACATTCTGCGAGGATCCTGCCTGCTGAGCTCTACATTCGAAAGTCGATGAAAGCAGAAGAAACGACCAAGCCAAGGCGTTCAAAACCGACCCCCACCGTACCAGCATTCAACGTAGCATGCGCAGTAGCAGACGGGGTAGGATCGAATGAAAGCGACGGAATTGAAGATTCGAATGGTTTATATGCCGGAGGTGAGAATACCTTTCGGTTACCACTGACAACGCTGGGTCACAGGGAAGCGCTTGCGACTAACGTGAATTTATATGAAAATATCGGAGGTAAGGGGACCGTCCAAACTGGGTAAAGTAGCTATCTTGGTACTCCTGGAAATTGACATGAACAGCTCAAACACATAAATAGCTTGAACCAGGACGAAGTTTCAGGACAGCATTCACGGCTAGTGGAGGGCTCCTGACCCACTCATGTGAGCACTGAAGATCATACACTCTCTGTAATCATACCAATAGCAGACAGAAGAGCAATTCTGGCTTATGGGGCATTAAAAGCATCGATCATCACACTGTCAACCTGATGCTGACTTCTTCATGGATACAAGCGTCTTCCGGACCCCGGTTGTTCGCCGGATCCGGCGGCCTGAGTTTGCATTGTATGATATCGGACAGAGCTAAAAACTGATATGTCAGTGCTCACAATTCAGCAGAGTGTAGTGCCCGAAGAACATACAAGTACTATTGCATGCATGGACATGCATGTCTTGCTATGGCCATTATACCAGCGCTCAACGTGAGGTTCCAGGATTAAGTGATTTGCAGGATAGACGCTTCTGATTGAGCGCCAAATTAGAAAGAGCAATGATTGGGTGATTGTAACCAACATGATTGAGAAATTTTGACGTGTCCTCGAAACAGCATGAACTCATGAACCCTGTAAAATAGCAGTCGGTAAAAGTGTGAGCCGAAATTCAAGAGGCCTTCAATCGTTAGCGGAAACAAGCTTAAAGGAGAGTTGGCTAATAATGAAAACTTCCGGAAGTAGTGCCTG
This sequence comes from Omphalotus guepiniiformis, assembly GCA_028554645.1. NCBI lineage: Eukaryota > Fungi > Basidiomycota > Agaricomycetes > Agaricales > Omphalotaceae > Omphalotus > Omphalotus guepiniiformis. The sequence continues at coordinate 720,263 of JAQOOI010000017.1, forward strand.
ACAGCTCCGTGAGCACGACATTCTGAGCGACAAAACTTATTCAAGCCGTGAAAGTTCCAAGGTTCAAGTATGGTGATCTATTGGCGAGCACTCGACATGTATCTAAATAGCCTTGCTCTTGACCAATTCTAGAATCAAAAGTTAGCCTGCCTGCAGAACAAGGCTATAAGCATGAAAACTTACGCTCAACCTCTGCAACTGCGGCGACAAGAATGTCCTTCTGCGTTTTCTCATCCTTTAGGCCAGCAAGGACTTTGTCAATGACCGTCTTTGTTAGTTCAGCTTGCTCGCTCTCCTTCTGCTGCTGCTCGAAGCGGACCCAGCTGTCGAGGACGGCCTTGAGCTCAGAAGCAACGGCAACCTTCTGCTTCTGAACAAAGGTCGCTGCCTCGAGCTGGGCAGTTTCCTGTGATTTATCAAGGGCAACGAAGATCAGAGGAGATGAAGGAGCCTAAGAAGCAAAGCTGGGTACGTGCCTTGGAGAGAGCAAAAAGACTTTGGGTCAAAGACACGACATCCTTCATCTGACCGACAGAGTCAATACGATCCTTGACTGCTTGAGTATGCTCGGCACGAGCGGAGTCTAGGACGCCCTTGATCTTCTGGACCTGAGACTCTGCCCAGTTGGCGTAAGGCTCCCGAATCAACTAAGCCGGAAGACAACTGATCATCAGGACTGTTTTTCAGTACACAAAATTCAGGCTACGTACCTTTCCGACGTAGGTGAGGAAGATAGCAGTGCCGACAAGAAGAACAGTCTCCTCGTTGACCACGTAAAGCTCCTGGGAGATGGCCGCGGCAGCGAGACCAGTTCCAAGGAGAGCGGTACCAGTCTTCGTGATGAGGTTCGGCGAGGAAGGAAGTTTGTCAATGATTTCGGAGGCGCGTTCCGAGGGAGGTGGTGGGTTAGAAGAGCTCATTGAGCGACTACAAATACCATAATTGATTGAAACGGTGTCAGCCAGAGAACATGTCAAGCAAACAAGTTGCACTCGTACCAGGGAAGGGCCTGAGGCAAAGCTGCGACCGCCCGGGGCCTAGCTATAAGAAATTGTATTACAAGTCAGCGTAAAGAGCTTTAAAACCGAAGCAAATGCATACCAGCAGCCCTCAGCGAGTTGATAGCAATTCTCGAGGCCATAATTTTGGAAGGAGCAAAGGGCGACTAGCGCAAGGACGAACGTATACAGCAGCGTGGGAATTTTAGTCCCGACATCTCACGAGTCCCTGCCACTACTGCCAGTGCTGCAACTCGCGACGACAACATATCCTCAAATTATTCAGATTATTCATATTTCTTCATTGCTCGTTCTACACTAATACGTGTTCTGCTAAAAAGTACATCATATCGAAATTTCTGGCTTTGTATTGATCATTCCTCTCGCGGTAGACCATGCAACTCTGCAAATGGATCCCAATTTGCATCTTCATGTCTTTCATACTCCATGTGAACCGCGATCTGCTTCGCTTTTTCCTTTCCATACACTTCGCCAATGAACGCCAGTGTAGTGTCAATTCCTGCACTGACCCCAGACGACGTCCATATGTTTCCATCTACAACCCACCGTGCGTGAGACACCCACTTGACATTCGGACCCACCACCTTCGTACCGGCCCATGCGTTCTTGTTAGATGTAGCCCGTTTGCCGTCCAATATACCAGCTCGCGCAGCGATCCATGATCCCGTGCATACCGTGATGAGGTATTTGAGGCTCGGATACGTTCGTCGAACGAAATCGATTAGCGGATCAAGATCGTCTGCTCTCGTACCGAGCCCCCCAGGGATGATCAAGACATCTAAGGGAGGAGCGTTGCTGAAATCGTGCGTAGGTACGATTGACTCGCCAAAATTCGAGTTGAAGGGATTTAATGATGGATCTCGAGGTTTAGTGGATACAGGATCCAGTGTGCGTGCGATGATGGACAAATCCAGAAGAAATTCGCGCGAAAGTATATTGAGAGCATCAAGCGGGCCAAAGACGTCAAGCGCCTGAAAGGTTGGGAATACAAGTACACCAAAATGAATTGGAAGATCTTTGGCGAAACGGTTTGTCAAACGTGTCTGGCTACATGAGGAAATTTCCAAACCTGTTGAGGTTAACCTTGGATCTGACATTGTCTATACACGACGACCCGCTGTCACTATGTAGGACGAACAGACTTGGTATGCAATCAAGGTGGCGATTGTTCTTTCTTTCTCAGCACGTGTCTGAAGGGGCTTCGAATTCACTTGGTAGTACTCGGAGCAGACTTGATCTTGACCGGTTGACCATTCAGTTGATCTTGTTTTTTGAGCCTTGAGCTTGAAGTATCAGATATTGCAGTTACTCGAACCAACGTTGCCAAATGTTGATGAACCTATCTCAAACTTACGACTCAGACTCGCCAGGAAAAAAACTTCGAATCACGAAGCGACTGAACGAAGTATTTCAACGTTCAGTCGTCTCGCGAGCCAGAGGCTTTTTCTTGAAGACCCATCCGCAATACTCAGCAAATCCCGGGACCAATTATATAGTCATCTTACATCCTCTAGTGCATACCCTCTCATCAACGGCCCGCAGAACAAGAAATTGCATACCTCCCTCGTTGTCGGACGCTGAGCAGGATCTTGTGCCCAGCACTTTTGGGCCAGCTGCCATATGAGACCAGGCATGTTGCTGGGCCGTTCTACCGGTCTCTCCCCATCCCGCATCTTTAAGGCAGCTGTTATTGGCCGCTGTATGTGATGCAATGGAACGCGTTCACTATAGATCTGCCAGATCCCGCTCTATCAGAGGCTTACATCCCAGAAGCTTCAAAAAGTTCAAGTTCACATACTTGGTATATCACCATGCCGAGGGAGAAAATGTCGCTAGCGTGAGTCGGATGAACGCTGTGTCCGTCGGTTGGTGCAATAAGTTCCGGAGCCATCCACCTGTAGGTCCCGCCAGTGGAGGTGGATGACGCCGGAATGAAAACATGATTTTTCATGGTGGGCGCAATCACGTCGATTACTTGTTCGTGAAGGGATGGACGGTCAGCGATAAAGCGAGCGTTGCCGAAATCGGCGATCCGGATATTATGTTTTTCGTCCACCAGAATATTATCCTGGGATGTGACCATCAGGAGGAAGTCATCAAGAAAGGAGGGCAGAAGTTACCCCTTTTATATCGCCATGGATGACGCCAGATATTTCCAGGTAGTGCAGACCTTGGGCGATTTGACATACCTGAAAGTCATCAGAAGGTTCGATGTACCAGTCGGGAGAACACTATACCATCGCGTCTCGAGAGGCGTTGGGGTTCTTGGAGAGATACTCCATCACTGTTCCGTTCTGCATCCACTTGGTGAGGATGCATAGCCTGTGTGGCTCTTCCAGGACCCCGACAAAGGGCGTGATATTTGGATGCGCCAGCGCACGCATTATCATCGCTTCCTTGATGTATTTCTGCGTCGTAATTCATAAGCAACATAGAGCTGAGAAGGTTCAAGCGCATATACCTGCCCTTCGAACACTGTCTTGGTGCATACGGGCGCACTTGATGGCAACTCGACCTTGAGATTTCCCAAAGTGGAAACCTCGACGAACGTCAGAAGTTGCGCCGTTTTGAAGGGGAGGGTTTTCGCTAAAGACAACTCGTCCTCTGACAAAGAGGGATCGTGGAAGGATATCACGAGCCTCGCACATCCGGACCAGCCATCGTCGAACTCGATGCAGCATTTGCATCCTCACCAAATCCTTCCTGTCCTGAAAACTCTTCGTCCGTCAACTCTTTTGAATGCAGCCAATCCCATACTACTTACCTCGATGAACCGATCCACTGTATCGACCTTTTCCTGTGTCGTTGATTCCGATTGGAAACATTCAATGATCTCAAGCAGGCCGGTCAATTCACTGTAACTTCGAGTTCAACGCTCTTGGGGCATCTATCAGGGACAGATTTGAAATTGTGACTGACTTTTTCATGCATCGAGCGCAGCATTCAGTTCGGTGGACTCTAAGGACTCAGGAGACCGTCAGCTGTATGCAGTGGGTGGATGAGTCAAACGTAGATATACGCACGGGTGAAGACCACCAATAGACGCCATCTCGGGCCAGTGATTGCGGCACTCAGGCTACAGCCTAGTCGTGTCACTGTTAGACTGCGGGGGACTTGAGGGAAGATGTAGACACTGCCCAATCCCTAAATCAGATTGTCTTTACATATAGAATGTAAAACCAAAGTCGACGCACGGATATCATGATCCCTGCATTCTCGAGGAAGAAACTTCGCCATCACCGAATGGCAAAAGCAGATTTTTTCCTTGTCTGATTACCTTAAAATTACTGCCTGTAAATTCCGTAGTCGGTAACGGATCGGCCTGTAAGTATCCTGGGTAACGTGAGGCTAAACTCTAAGTTTGAAACTCCCTAGAACACTCGCTCGTGGTATTGTCTAGTACTGTATGTATGTACATACATCCATACCGGTAAATCCACATCGTAGGCAAATAGTGGGGTTTTGGAAAAATTCAGCGTCCATACATATGATCAGTGACATAGCGCCGATATTGTGTCGGATGACCTGCCATTGACAATCTGTTATGGGAAAACTGTTCCCTACTTATCCTCCAATCCATTTCTCCAGAGTCCAGGTCCCTCTAAATTTCAGAAAGAGAACGAGAAGGCCTAGGAAAAGCCTATTCATTGAACTCGGAAGCTAAAAGTACGTCACCGCTACGTTGTAGAATGACTGTTTCTATCCGCAGCAATCACCGGGTTCTCTTCGTTTCCAGTACGTGCCAACCTACATAGGCTTCGAAAATCTTGCGGTACACATAGACGGAAGTACTTACACGTCGGAGTTGCTTCTGCCTTGTAAGTATCGTCCGGTGAGCAGTGAAGAGAAGGCGAAAAAGCGCGAGGCTAAGTCCGAAAACCAATAAACAGGCAATACGTGCGTCGGGTCTTCAACCTTGTTTAAAATAGGTCGATGACATGAGAGGACGAGAGAATGAGATATTTATGTCACAACCACAGAGGCGGGGAGAGACAAGTCTATGTAAAAGTGTACGAAGTTCAAACCCGGTGCAAATAAGTACTTGGTAACACACGATTGAGGAAGAAGACTTGAATATGTACTTGATAAAGGAAAAAGGAAAGGAGAGAGGGAGATAGCTGGACATTTTCAACAAGCACGGCAAAGAAGTGAAAATCAAGGATTTTTTGATGACGATGAAAACCGCCAACTGCGTGAAAGTGGTTTCTGGAAAGCAGAGGAGAGATAGCACACAAGACATCGATACGTACAGATGACACAGTGAAGGAAAACACGAAAATAGGAAAGGAACGATGAGGGGAGATTGGAACAAGTACAGATGGGATAGGAAGATACGTGAACGGTATGTACGGATTCAAGTTGGGGAGTGCACAGGGTTTTGGATAGCGGAGAAATGAAGTGAAGTCGTTGCGCTAGCGAGTCCCAGGAAATTTTAGGTACAAACCTCGGACGTTTTAAAGTCCAGATCCAGAGGGTTCGGAGCGCCGCGAAACAACAAGAACAATGAGGATGCATCCGAAGAGAAGATAGAGACAACACGACCAGAACCAATGCATTCCAAAAACGAATCCCAAAAACGAATCAAACGAAAAAAGGGGAGGTATACGCACGAACAGTGGGGGGATATCGACAGATAACGGCCAAACTAAACGTAACAACAGTGGGGAGGAAAGAAAGAAGAAAAAACGAGTGTAGGCGGAGAGCAAACAACGGAAAAGAGGAGTGAACAAAGAAGTCAGAAAAATGCTGTCCGAGTGAGAAAGGTAGAACCGAGGTCTCAAATATGTAGATAGATTGATCCATATTCCAGGTTCCACTTCATTTCCGTGCAGATAATGTCCATCCAAACCAAACAGTGAAGGGGAAGAAAAGGAAATAAAGAGGCCGAGACAAGATAGCTAGCACGGGAAAATTTTTAGAAAGAATGGCACCAATTTGCCGTATTTTGATGATACTGAAGAGAGAAGCGGATACGTTCTAAAGATGTAAAGCAAGGAAATGACGCCTACGCAGGGACGAACTTAAGTGGGAAGGAAGAGGAACGATACGCAGCAAGACATCTTGAGATAGTGCGGAGAATCGTCATTCGAGCCCTCAAGTGTGTGATATTTGGTTTTTTTGGTAGTGCCCAAGATCACCTCCCTTGTTGTCCCTGTGCATTGCTCGGCACAGTCGGCATCCCCAGTCCAGGGCCACCCATCCCGACCCCCACACCCCCGCCTCCGACCCCTAACCCCGCTCTTGGCATGGAGATACTAGGCACCGTGACTCCGCGCTGCATATTCCCATACGCATCTCTCTGCCCTTGCCCAGGTCCATGCATAGGCATCATCCCGCTCCCGCTTCTCGGTCTCCCTCCCCACCCACCAGGATTACCAGGGGATCCCGTATTGTTGCCAGGGTGTGACGGTGACCCAGACCCATGCATATGCTGAGGATGATGGTACAACGGCGCGCTATCACTCCTCGCCCGCGTCGTCGAGAGCCTTTTATTCGGATTCGTGTTCGAGCTTCCTGCACCAGCATCAGACGCCGACGGGACCGTTAACCCGCCCATTCCACCCATACCACCCAAGTTCATGTTCATCGAGTGATGCGCATGGTGCGCGTGCGTATGCGCGTGGTTATGATTATGTGGGTGGGGAGAATGATGTCCGGCGGGACTAAGAAGCGAATCACTTGAGGCAGATGCTGCAGTTGTCATCATGGATGCGTAGCCTCCATGTCCGTTCATCATCACATCTTCGTTGGATCCACTCGGTCCAGGCCCAGAGCTGGATATACTCATCCTCTGTCTCTTCGGTCCCCTACCTGTGATAGGTGCACCTGGCCCGTCCCCAGGCCCGTCACCTTGCTCTGCAGTCACACCTGCCGAAGAGCTAGTGGGACCACTGCCGCTTCCAGCACTGCCCATGCCTGTGAGATTGACGCTCGTGCTGGAGCTTGTCGCCGAGCTCGATCCACCCGCTAACCCACTCCCAGACTGAACGACAGGCGACATGTCGTCAAACATATCAAGACCCATATCTCCTGCCTGCCCTGAGCCCTGCCCATGCCCATTTGGACTCCCGCTCCTCGAACCACTGCCACCATTGAACCCGACACCGTACGAATGCGAATGCGAGTGCTGCCTGCTCATTTGCTGGTGTGACTGTTGTTGCTGGTGATGCTGATGTACTCCGTGCCCCGCATGGAGTTGGTGGTGGATGTGAGCTCCAAATTCAGGTGCTGTAGGACTTGATTGAGGCGAACCGACGCCCATCGCTGTTGCAAGGTTTGGATACCCGCCTCCACCTCCACCTCCGCCTCCTACACTCAGCAGAGTTGGTGGCGGATAACGTGAAGCTGGAGTCGCAGATGTAGGAGACGTAATATATATGTTTGGACTGTTACTGCTTGAATCCGAGACAGACTCTAAAAGGTCGGACGGGAACGGAGGAACTAGTACATAGAAGAACCACATCAACAATGCTTTCTTTGAGGAAAAGGAGGAAAAAAACGCCCAGGGACGAACAGAAACTCACCACTCCCAGGCCAAGCCTTTCCGACAACGTCCCAAAGACTACTGAGCACTCTGGCTAGCTTTTCAACCTTTCTTCTCTCTGTGGTAAGCTGATCCCATACCCTCCTGTTCTCCTCCCGCATGGCTCCGAGTTGAGCGGCCACCTCGCCCGGTAGCTCTACCCGCTGCTTCACGGCGGGATCGGGTTCAAGAGCCTTCCTCTTGATTTCGTCAAGTAAATCCGGGCGACCGCGTAAGAATTTGTGGTGTGAGAATTCCCATGTTTGGGCGTCGGTGGAGGTACGCTGGGCTCGAGGTGTTCGGTTTATCTTGTGAAAGCCGTACATGTTGAGCTGTCGCACAAAGGACGAAAACTGTACAGACAAGGGACCATGAAGAGTAGATAGGGAATAAGGGGAGCATGAGACTGACGTTGTTGTGCTTAAAGTGACTACCCAAAATGCTCCTGCTGAACTCGCCGACGTTAGATACGACGAAGGAAGTGCCAAGCTCTGTCCAGTTGATAAAATGGGCCGACTTGGGGTCGTTTATCATCCTAATATCATACACGTAAATCCCGAAACCAACCAAGCAGAGAAAGAAAACTCACTGATACAACTTGGTCACAAAGTTATTGGTGGGCATAGGCTTGCCCAGCAGACCCATACCGGCGGCCATGGCGCTATTAGACTGCACCTGCCTGCTTGAATGGCCTTCCTCTCCTGAACCACCACTGCCTCCATCAACAGGACTGGCACCCCCACCTGGAGTTATACTGCCCCTGAGATCCATGGGTGTGTCCTCTGGAATGAACTCGGCATCTTCGGAGGCTGTTGTAGTTAAAGTAGGCAACGTAGGCGGGTTAGATGTGAAAGATCTTTTTCGAGAGGGAGGTGCGGAGGCAGAATTTGAAGATGAGATTGAAGTCGTCGAAGTCGATATACGGAGACCGAAAGGACGACCTGGATGAGCACTGCTGGGTGAAGCAGGTCTGTTGATGGGCGAGAGATTCGTTGGGCTTGCAACAGTGAGCCCACTGAGATTCAATGAGAGCGGGTATTCGCTCCCTTGCCAGCTCTGCCCCTCGTAGTCCATGAAAGACCTTGCGCTTGTTTATTTATTTATTTATTTATTCCTTTTTTTTACATATCTGCTTTTTATTTTTTGATTCAACGTATCACCATGCCTTTTCTCTAGCTATTCAATATTCAATGTTCGCCAATGTTCGCTTTATAACCACAAAGCTCATCATTTAATTTTTTTATTTTTTCATGTCTCATCCCGCTCGGTAAGTATCATGATGTTCGTCGCTCTCTGATTGCCCACCGTAGGTACTGCTATCGGTCCTACATATCACTGCGTTTTCGCTTTACTCATTGAATTCTTCTAGGTCCCCGCGTTCGAACTCACCCCCTCTTCTGTCACAGAGTGTCCTTTGACTGCCGTGCTACCGGTCCGAATCGTCCTGTGTAAGTAGGTTATTTCTTCAGACTTGACTTGACTCTGGCACCTAATTTGGTACATCTTTAGGTCCCGATTCCGGGGTGGGCGAGGTTGACGACTCGGTGCTGCTGTGTGATATGGACGCCGGTGCTACCCGGAAAAGGGTCGATATGTTTTCGGTTTCTGAGCGGTACAATATACAAGGCTCAATGTTCTTGCGTAGTACATGGACACGACACACATTTTGATATGAGGGACTTTGTCACCAACGGAATGTGATCCGGCCAAGTAAAATGCTGTAAGTACCTGGTAAGTACGGGAGCTTCTTCATGTAATGGTGTCTTTCCCGTCTTTATGATGCTGCGATTGATGTATTTCGGGTACAAGCTCTCCGAGACATCAATTATCAACTGGAACAGGGTGGGCGACAGACGTCGGTATCGGAGTTTTTTGCGTTTCAAAATTTATTGCTTGCGCCTGTCAATTTATCAGTTGTAGATGCAAGATGACTATCTCTTGAACAAATTTTCTTGCGATGAGCGCTAAGCAAAGAACATCCACCAACTCTATTACAAGCCCTTCCTGAGACATCGGACATGTTATTCCATGAGTATCTGCGCTATGTATAGGTTCATTCTGTCTCCAAGGTCTATCACGCCCTTGGTCAACACATCCTCCAATGGTCTCACTGTAGTGCCTCCAACACTAATCTCTGAGACTTCTGAGACTAAGAAATGTGGGCAGGACGGTAAATTCTTGAATCCCCTTGGCAGTAATCATGGCGATCATAGCACGAAGAGAACGGAGCGCCGATGCTCCAAGTAGCCAGGCAGAGGCAGGCATACCTACCTGAGGCTCGGAGCCTTTGCTAGTGAATGTGTGCTGGACATAAATACAAGCATCAATATGTCGGAAGACGTAAGTAACTCGTTGCGAGCGAAGTTTGAGATCAAGAGACGGCCCGCGGGTCCAGGTTCTAAATATTTCGCGTCAATGCGTACTATAGACAGGCTGCGTCCACACGCACGCATGATCGGTCCTTGAAATGTAGCGGACAGGACCTTCAAGTGAGGCTACTCGACTGGCCAAACGGTCAAGTTAGCCCTCCGCTCCTCCCAGCCGAGTTCTGCGTGCCAGTTCCATAAAGGACTTCTTCGTCTTGAATCGTAGGCTACGGCTGAGTGAGAATCTAGGCCGTCCACATCGCCTAGCACGCCTCGCGCCATGAGCACCGAGGCTAGGGCCAGTAGCGAACCGAAGAACCTCCCCAAGGACCTATGGCTGTCGGCGTTTAGACGGTGTGCCGGATACTTGATGGAACGAGTTTCGATGCGATGGGGAGTTGATGATCTACACGTTTTTACGAACTCAGAGGAGTCCGTTGTGAGCTGAGCTTCGTGTAGTTGAAGGGAGTTTGAAGTACTCATGCGACCAAGTAATTGGTGGCGCTAAATAACATCGGGTTGGTTGGCTGCTCTTCCCTAGGTCTGACGGATTCTTTCGCTGGTCTGGTTTCCGATTCTTTTCAAGGTCGGTGAGATGATGGAGCAGAATGGAGCTAGCAATCACCTACTAGGCGTTACTTGACTCCGAGGCGGGCTTCTCGCTTTCGGCCTATACTGTCTTATTGGAATCGGGGGGACGTACGCCTCAGAATATCTCCAGCATCATCGTAGCGAGATTCGATACACCAATTCGTTCAAAGAAGCTCCCCCCCAACACTTGGGACCTGTGAATGACAATACCAAGCACAATATATTTGAAATGGCAATATTTACCACCCTCGATTAAAACCTGCCAGGCAATCCCATGAGGTCCCAGGAGGTCCCAGGCAGGTCCCAGGCAGCTAAATGTTACGTGGCTCTTCGCCCGAAGAGCGCACAGGAGTGAATAAACCAACCATGAATCGTACGAAAACTCACCGGAGGCTCGATCTCTCGAAAGTCCTGTTCTGAAATTGTGAATGAGTCTCCGTCCATCAGCGCATGTACATGTCTACGACAGAAAGACTTCGAAAAGACCTGTTAATACATACAAGTGAGCGCCACACCGTGACCTTTTGCGAGAGATGCCAGCGTCAAGGTTGACGTTACATGACATGTTTTCGATCACTTCGTGACGACTGGAGGTGCATCATGATCATAAATGTCGAGAGAGCGTAACACAGGGTTTACGACTGACTCACTGAACACTTTCCGATATATGAGCGTCATCCCCCTGTGCCTCAGTCCTCAGGCCCACTACAATTTTGCTAAATGATTGCAAGGTCACCTCGAGTGTGCGTGTGTATAACATATATCACAGTGACTCACGCCCAATAAATGTCTATAGGCACAGAGGGCGGTCCAGAGCGGCCTGCGTCATAAAGGTATGTAAATAGTTTTATGATTGATGTGATGGCATCCGACATGTGAGTATGGGGCTGGTATGGGGCGCCACCATCGAAGTGAATGATCAGTCAGTAATTTTACATATGGACCCGCAGACCTGCAGGTTATTCATTCGATGTCTACCACATAATTGAGAGATGAGAGATGCCTGGTCACTGCTTCGGGTGTGTCTAGAAATAGAATATCAGCGTAACGCTGCACCGGCTGAAATGTTTGAAAGGCTTTCCACCAGAGCCAGACCATAGCATAGCGCTACTTCCAAGGACTTACACCTACTTACACTCAGAATATATCTTCGGAGTTTAGCACATGGCGAGTAATACCATCCCGAGCTTTCGCATCGTGACCCTGAACAGTTCCGGCGGTAAACGGAAGCATAGTGAGTGCATAGTGCCATGGTGCCATGGTCGGATACTGGTCGGATACAAGACGTCCTTGGCCTTGGGGTCTTCATCAATTCTCTCGATAAGAAGTCGTGGAAGGAAGGTCACTGACCAGTGACCAATACATACACAGTGATCAACATTTACGAACCTTCGACCTTCGACCGAGACATGTCAAGAATCTCTTTAAGGTTTTGAGTAAGCACAGGCGCAGTATGTTTTGTGACCCTCCGTGACCCGGCGCTTTTCCTTCTCGATGGTTGTAACAGGTTGTAACTTGTTCATCAGATCCAAAAGGCGGCAGGGATGCACAACGCGGCTGCTTGATGAAATTTCAAGGGAGATTTTGAAAAGATAGCGGGTCCGCGTTATATACATAGCGACTGCTTTGTAATTGCTATGTCCAGTTAGTTGGGGTTGTTAAGTTACATATAAGGCATAAGACATACCATAATGATAGCCAAGATCGCGTGACCGGCATATTACGGCATCCGGACCGAGGAGGATTTCCTTTTATCGAACTCCCCATTGTCAATGTTTATGTTCGTTCAGAATCATGATAAGTTCTCGAAGTTCTCTGATCTTGGACCTGGGGCCTGGCCTGATCAGATGGTATCATGATCCTCCGAGTCCAAGTTCGCGAAAGCGGACACCTACCTCCCACCATAAAGCAGAACGACGTGGATAACGAGATAACTGTGGAAGAAATGCGACATTGCGCGAGGCAAATTCTTCTAAAACCTTGTTGCTCACGTATAAGAGTTTCCGCCAGGATTACGTTGCAAAGCTTGACCATGATGCGCCTGTACTTCGGATATTGAAGCTTGACCTGAGCTTGACAAAACATCTGAAAGCTTCTTGATCTAATCACAGAACCATTTTACTCCGCCGTGATATGCAGGAAAATCGGAGAGATAAACTCACTGCGTGAAGATATCATATCATCACAACGACCACATGTCCGAGTTCAGCACATGAATTCGTGTGTTTTTCGTCAGCAGGTCGCAACTCACTCAGAGCTTCGATGAGCCCGAAGAGGAGTTTTCCCTAAACGTAGGCGGAGCAGCGCAAAGCGGGAAACTGGCAAAAAAAACAGGGGATGAACTTACAAAGAGCCGTGGAAGTGCTCTGCAATCTTCAAGGACGAAGCAACAACATTAGTTGTTGGCATGTGGGGACCGAGGACCGCACTTATCCCAACCTCTTCTGTATCGGAACCGCAAACATTTACATCAGAGATATGAGTTGAGGATGTGATCAGATGATGTGCTCCTCCCTAACACCTTAAAAGATTGCGTACCAGATATTAGCGGGATTTTGAGTTCAGCTAGAACCTATTTTAAATCAGAATAGATATTCTCGTCAGTAAAGTGTGGAACCATAGGATAACTGTCCGAGCAGGTATCCAGATATCAGGTGCTTGAAGAATTTGCCAGGTCAAGGTTTTCGGAAAAGGTCGTATCGTTCATCCGATAATCATACAACATTAAGAAGCAATACATAAGTAGATGGAATCCGGGGCCGTGATAAGAACACGATAATGTGGAAGGTTGAAACGACAGAAACGATAGCAAAGCGAGGTCATTTTGACATGGTGCAGATAGGAAATCGATGACAGCTATCATGATATCGAGATACGACCACTGCCTTCCCTAGGAAGATAGTTTTGATTAAGCTCCTGGTCAGGCTAAGCGGCAAAGAGAATGCGCAGGTCAGAAGCCATTAATACGCGAAGACTGCTTCATAAAACACACCTCTCTTGAAAAGTGCCGGATTCCATTTGACCCATTAGTCCTACCATTCACATACTCATGTCCTTGCGCAGGTCGAGACAAAGAGTTGTCGCGACGTGAACTTGGTCCGTGAGGGGCCGGTTGTATTGGAATAGGAATAGGATCTCGTTCCCTTTTCATCTCAACGTCCACACTTCCACTCCCTCGCTGCTCTCTTTCGACGGGTCTCTCAACGTAGCCGCTCCCTGGAATTGGCGCTGGAGCAAAGTTGAAAGCGTGGGGATGCTGTGCAGCGGCTTCAATCATGGCCTCGAGAAGAAGACTGGAACATGAAACTGGGTCAAACAAGGTAGTGGTGAGAGTTGCATTTGAGACTACAACATACTCGATTTCTTCTTGGAGTTTTTTCATTTTTGCATTGGCGGCGTCTAAGTCTCGCTGATGAGCATGTTGGACCTGCAACAAACAGGTTATACTGAATAATAACGTGAACAAAAGCAAATAGTGCTCACCGTCATAACTTGTTCATATTTTTCCCGTAGCGTATTGAATCTGAGCATGATGGGATCCTTCTCAGGTCTTTTCTCAGTATGGCAGGGATCGACAGTACGAACTTGTCTTTATAACGCGTACTCCGTGGCGTCTAAGTGAATCAGAATAGCGGTTTCAAAGAGGTAAGAACCTAGTCAAAGCATGTTGTAAAGACGTAAAGAAAGCATCCAGTACAATCCAAAAGAAGTCTAGCGGGAAAGGAAGAATGGACCGAAGAGCTTACTTTGCTGCTCTTCTCATCGTGGGCCCCAGCTTTGTCCTTGTTGCCATGGTGGCCGTCCTTCTCTTTGTCTGCTCGAGACATTTTTTGTGCACGAGAACCAGAGCTAATGGATTCCATGGAGTCCTAGAGCCTTAGTGAAGTGCTGGAAAGCAGAACTGAGATTGGTTTCAAGCGAATGGTGGTCCCGTTTTCCGAAAAGGAATGTTTTTCTCATGCTCCTAGTATTTCAAGCTGAAAAGTGACGCTTTGATCAGTACCAGGGAATTTATGTAGGGACAGGAGGGACAGGAGTTTTCATCAGAACCGTAGTGGTGTACTGGAATTGCTCTTTTAGTCTGTTCGCGAGAAGCAAGAGACACAAGAAATGCCGTCCAGTCCAGCCATCTATTAGCTAGCAAATTTGACTCTAAAAAGCTCAATCCTAGGTATGTTCTATATAATCTTTTAATGTGGTTAGATGTAAGCAATGTCAGTATCAATAGTGTGAAACGGCTCTAATGGGCATGTAATCAAGATTCGGCCCAAAAGTTGGTCCAAGCTTCCATGTGTCTGAGCTCCCCGGTCCCATTTCCTCTAATTATATCTATGCTTTGTATCAGACGAAGCTCGCGACCTCTCATTCGCCTCGTTTTGCGTAGGGGGTCTACTTTATCCTTCTCGTCATCGGTAACGAGCCGTTCTTCTTCCGGTAACTTCTCAGAATATTCATAGGTTTGACAAAGTACCGCATGAGTCTTTGTCAACGCATTAGACACCGCATGAGAAAAGGGTGTGCGTGAGGCAGGAAGGGAGGTGTCCGTTGGATTATAGTGGCCTATGAGGAGAGCCGAGAAGAGGTCCCCGACACCGGAGAAGTATCCTGGTAGAAGGGGCACACATTGTGCATGAACGGAAGAGATGGAAGCACAATCAGAGGTGACCGAGGATGATATACAGAGAAGATATTTCTCGTTGGTGGAGTTCGAGGGTCGAATTCCTGCCGGTAAGACGTCGAAGAGCCAAGGTTGAAGTGGTATAGAACTGATAGAGATGTTGGGAACCTTATATTCCTGGTGCAGTATGGTGAGGGCGGCGCGTAATGAGCGTACATCAGTGAGTGGTGTGTTGGTCAATGTCCTAATGATGCTCACTTAGCATTGAACAAAAGTAAAAGTATGACACGCACTCGACCTCAAACCAGTTTGGTGTGATGATGGTTGAAAGCGGCAACAGACTACGGTAGACGGGTACAACGTCGGGTGCAACGTATAGGCGACCAGAATCACCCATGACGGCTGTTAATACACAAGTCAGAACATTGAAATGACGAGGTTGACACGAATCGCCTTGAGATATCTCGCAATCTTCCCAGCTGAGCACAATGCTCTACTTACGATCGAGTAGATAGATAATTTCTGGCTTTTGCTTTTTTATTTTTGACGCAAAATCGACTACAGCACTCAGTGCTTCAGCGTTCGGAATATAACCTAACTAGTTTTATCAGCCACATTCTAGTTCTGATCTCGAAATGATTACCTGTCAAAAGTCGTGTAGGGCTGAGCAATTCGTTGTGCTCCATAGCTTCGAAGATCGATGCTAGCTCCGCGGCGGAGGTTTTGCTACCACCCGAGCGACCGTATCCTGACTGTCCGTTACTTTAAGATTATGCTTGCATGTATGAAAGATATGAACCTGCATGATTAGAATAGTGAACAGTATTCACGATCTAGACAAATCAGTATCCTCGGCATAACGGAATTGCGAAAGATTTGCATACATCCACATCATATCCTAGACACTGAAGAGGAAATGCAGCAGCTTTACCGCCAACATATCCGAAGGCAACATGAGACTGGATGCTCAATATACGTCCACTTGGAGAGGACATGACTCGAAGATGCTGGCGGAGAACGGCCAAGTCCTAAAGAGGCAATCTGAAGGTCACGCCACCTCGTGGACGCGCCCCAATTACTCTGAGACAGTGAAAGTGCTGCCCGAATTGCAGCGAGCTCAATAGCCGACCGTACACGCCTTCTTGGTTTGCTTCTTCTTCACGACCAGTAATGTCTGATGGCTCCAGGTGAAGAAATTTGCACGGTGCAATGATTCGCCTACTAACGTGATACATTCAGTTTACGCCAGTCCTGGGGCAATGCCTTGAATGACGCTGAGGCTCGGTTTCGACAACTTCTTACTTCTTCCTCTTCCACCGAGTGGAAACGCGTCTCGAATATCTCAGAATCCTCTACGAGCAAGAAAGGAAAAGCGAGGGTGTCCTCCACGCCAGAACTTTCTGACGTCGTTGTGCATCGCAAGTCGAGCAAATCTGGGGATGACGTCTATAGATTAATTCTCGATGTACCGGCGGACGAGGAAATAGTTTCTTTGGATCCTTGGAGGAATGTTCTTTCCACACCGGAGTTGCGACAGGAGTGGGATCCTGCAGTCATTGACGCTCATCTGGTGGAAATGTTCGACCACGACACTCGGATATGTAAGACGAACTTTACTTTGGGGTGGCCTGCAAAGTAAGTCATGTCGAAGGTATCATAATTCTGAACCGTATTTAATATGTATCTTTCAAACCCTCGCGATGCAGTTACTATCTCACGAACAATCCACGACGCTACGACTGTTATTGACATTTCTACTTCATTACCTCGTTCACCCGACGAACCTGCGTATCTTCGTCCTTCACCTCCATATGTGAGATCGAATGTAACACGTGCGTTCTGAACTCATCTATCCAATGAATAAGTATGGTCGACCAAAGAGTTTTCCTTTCAGTGTTTGCTTGGTGCATCCAGCATTTGAGACCGCAGCAGTCTTCAGGAGAACTGCCAAAGCGGAAACCATCATTAGGTGGCAGGCTACGTATCATCTGCTTTTGGCAACACGATCTTCGGGCTGTTTGGAACATCGGATCATCTTCGGGTGTCGTTCAGCAATTATCGACGATGGTATTAGGTCTCTTCAAGACTACAACAAAGCGTGCCACCCGCGTGTCAAAGCTTGTAGGATACGGAAACGGCGTCACAATCGAGCGTATACGCTATCAGATCGACAGAGAGGCATTATCTATCGAATATTCTATAATTCCCGAAGATGAAGAACGCTCTTCCTCCGGACATTCGCAAGACCTTGCAGAATCTGACTCTACCCGAGAGAACTGGAGCACCCCTCGCGCTGTCGAATTTGTCCTGCCTGCTGCAGAAGGCTGGGATGTACAAGTGTCTACCAAAGCTTCCTCTGAGGAGGTTGAGAAGCTCCCGTGGAAAGCGCACGCAATACGCAGCAGTTCATATCCTACTTCTCCAACGCAATTCTCTACGCTTCCTCTAGATCAGATACTACTTCGCCTGTCGCATGCTCCTCTCATAGATAACCATTCTCTGTTGAAAGTTCAGGTCGTGATTGAAATTTCCGGGCCATCGAGTGGACTACGTTTGAATGGTGTTCCTCAGCAAGTTCAAGAAGTGGAAGAGCGGGATTCGCATCCTAGTGCTCCATCGATACTGCAAGACGTCTCCAGTGCTACTGATGTCAGCTTCCACACTGCGTCGTCCTTGAGCGGGGCGACTGCCACTAGCATCGCATCCAATTCTTCGGCGCCGCCATTTGCTCGCGTGCCTGCAGAGAGAAGCGCTGGTGCTGAGAAAACTGTTCTATCGAGGGTGAAAAGGAATTACATTTATTTCTCTTCTCTACTACAAGAACCTGAAGCTAAATGGAAACGCAGTAAGTGCTCTATATTCTTCATTCTTTATGTCCATAATGCTCAATATGTCTTTGATTGAGAAGCTACCGAAGCTCGCGGGGTCACCATAACGCAACTAGACTCCATCGACCCAACACTAGTCGTTTACAGAGCTGAGGCTACGTTCGTCGGGGTAGGATTGTGGGATTTGTACGGGGCAGTTGTATCACCTGGTGCCAAGAATTATTGGGACAAACAGCACGAAGATGCGATTCTTTTGGAAGATGTCAACGAGTTGACTGAACTCTGGCATTTGAAGACCAAGCCTGCTTGGCCCGTGAAGTGAGTCTGTTTCATAAGTTTGAAATGCTTTGTAATCTGAGAAGACATCTCATTCTAGCGGTCGAGATGCAGTCGTGCTGAAGACTGTGTACAAGTCACCTACGGCAATACACGTCTTCTCATTCTCTGCCGACGACCCTCATCTATTCCCGCATATTCCACCCGTAGATCCAAACATCATTCGAACACAGGTTGACCTACAAGGATGGGCTATCGAAGCGTTGTCGCCCACGACGACACTGTTAACTCTTCTGGAGCAATCCGACCCGAAGGGATGGACTAATAAGACAGCTATCCCTACACAGATGATCAGCACGTTGGCAGGCATTGGCGAGTTCGCGATTAAGTGTGGTGGTCCGCCAGTCGTGACGCGGCTTACGGGAGCGAAAGCGAATGAGATGCGGTATGACCACGAGCGACTCAGCTTCAGAATTGAATACGAGCCTTCAGCGAGCCGGCGGATGGTCAGCCCCACTGATGGCACAGGTACTCCCAATGATCAAGGGTCGCCTACACTGCCAATTATCGAGTGCGAGCTGCGATGCGATATGGACACTTGGGCTCCATCTCTTGATATCGTCATCGATCCTCCTCCACAAACCATATCCTGCTTGAGACGGCATCGATTATCTAGTGAAGGTGGCGGCTTATGGTTGACGATCACTCATGACTCGGTGTTTGTAGACGATGAACGTCTACAAGTAATAGTTCGCCGGGGACCCGGAAGGGAAAAAGGTTTAGTGATGGTTAACGGGGCCAAGGTCAATCTTGATGTGGAAGAGCTACCTGAGCAAGAAATCAAGACCTTGTCCAAGCGTAAACGAGTAAAACCTCCACGGATACCACTGGACCAGCCTCCAGTAGTTAGCGTCATTCGACGACGCCGAGCAGAATGGGATTCCAGTGACCAGGATGCATCAACCCCCGAAACTACCCCGAAAACAGGAGCTTTGGCGAGTGCAACGCCAAGTTTCTCTAGTCCTCTCGCACGTTTCTTCACACTTGCTGTCGATCAAGCCACCTCGACTACTCAGCAGACCATTGCCGCTATTTCACCCAGCTGTACACCCGCAGATAGCTCCATCCCTTCCTCCTCGAAACTCCCCTTGCAGTATGCCTTAGATGCCCTCTCCTGGACTCAAAGATATCACTCAAATTTAGCTCAAGCGGGTTGGACCTTAGTGAGTGACAAGGAGCTGCCTATCCGGCGGAAACTCGCGTCCGAGATTTCGCCAATTATCCCATTACACAGGGGCGAAAAGGTGATCGAAGGCGTATCAGCAGAAGAACTCGCTACCATTATTACCGAACCTGATTGCAGAGCAAAATGGGACGATAAATTTGATTCGGCAACGATATTGGAGTCGTACGGGAGTGACTGTAAGACATCTTTCCTCGTTTCGAAAGCTGGCTTGCTGTTTCGGGACCGGGGATTTTATTTGGCGTCTGTGATGGCTCGAGCACAAGGTACTCCATCGATATCTAGGAGAAATACCACAGATCTTGTCGGGGACGTTCAAAGTCCTGGGAACAGCGTGGACAGTGGGAGTGGCGCAGGAACACGAAATGCTATTTTCTGTGTTTCTGCTTCTTTTAGTCCTGATTCTGTCAACCAGTTCTCAGCTGCAGAGTATAACCAGTATGGGCTGCCTATTGGACGCGTTTACCTTGATGCATGGATTCTGGAAACACTGGACCCTTACACGAAGGAGAATTACGCTGTACCTTCATCTAGGTGTACTCGGTTAGTAGCTTTCGACTATGCCGGTTCCATTCCAGCTGCTGTGAACTCTATGATAAACGCGACAATCCCCCGGGCGATTCTTGCTGTGGAGTCGTTTGTGCGGGGTATCGCGTCCCTGCCGATCACTCGGCTGCCCCCGCCTGGTTTTGTGCTTGCTGATAGAAGAGATGAAGACATGGAGGCTGAGGCATATGCGAATTTAGCTTGGAGACTTAAACGGAGAGATGATTGGCGGACGTTGGTGGACACGAAATATGAATCGAGCTCCAAGACTTATAGTAGCTTGATTCTGGTCAATTTCCCTTCTGCGTCTTCGGCTCAGCCGAATAACGCGGCGTCACCGACGAGGAGATCAGAACAGATTACACCACGGCCGAGCAGGATTGGTCTGAATAGTAACGAGATGAACGATTCACCTTCTCAGAATGGTCTAGAGCCTGTCCCAGGCTCATCCTCATCTGGCGTGGCGGCCCCGGCCTCCCCGATAGCTAATTCATCGTTGACCATGCCTGGACAGAGGGAACGCGCTAATTCAGGGTCCTCTGGCTTTCGTGGACGCTCATCCTCCGCATTCACCGTCAAGGGTGAGGTGAAACACAGCACGGATTTATTGGTAGGAGAGATCGTAATTGACTCAAAGTTGTATCCTAAAGGATACGTGGTTACTTTGAAGTCAAAGACATTGCCAAAGATGAAAGCTTCTGCTGCTGCGACTTCGTCACGAGGCAAAGGCAGGGCTATCAAGCTCGATTCGCTATTCGAAAGTACGGACGATACTCGTGAAGAAGAATATGTACTGCCGCTCTCGTACTCGCTGCATACTATGCCTTCATCCCCGCTGCATTCTTCTGGCATGAACACGGAAAGCCCCACGAGACACCTGCTAAGACTCAGTTTACCAACTGCGCAGTATCAAATATCAACAGTTAAAGACCCACTTACTGGAGAGCTACAGCACCCGCCCCCAAAACCCACATGGTTACTTGAAATGGAAGAAAGTGGTGCGGTGATAAAGGTGGAGGTGAGGTTGAGCAGCGTAGGCAAAGGGAAAGCTGTGGTCGTTGATGGAAGCAAAGATAGGAACATGCAAGCGGGCATGGATGGCAGGTCTTGGAACGCGGAGAAGAAAGGATGGGAGGTAATTGTCGTAAGCGAAAAGGAGTCTCTGACAAGCTTAGGGAGAGAAGAGCTTTCGGATGATAGGGTGTCAAAGATGGGCGTCCTTTCGAGGTAAGTTATCCCGTTCATGAAATTGGTCTTCAAAGGCTTCATTCATTTCTACATAGGGCTACAAATGAAACGGAAACGCTACCGCATGAGCTGAAATGCCCTGTGGCTGTCGCAGATAATCTTCTTGATCCTTCTGTTGCCGAGGAATCTTCTATGAATGATGGACAGGATTTGCGGAATACAGAGGAATGCAGCTCTAGCTCCGAGATCAGCGAGGAACTGCCTCGGACGGTAAGTGTCTTCGGTCGTTGATCCTGGTTGAAGCTTTGAAACTCACAATTGTTGGTGCAGCAGACGCCGGATCCACCTGATATGCCACACGCACCACGCACGCCTGGAGGGGCAGGCGGGCTGTTGAATTTCTTGCAGTCTTACCCGAACCCTTTGACACGGTTCACAGCAGGAGGAATGATTGGAAGCCCACCTGGCACAAGTACGTCATCTTGTGTGCGCAAAGCAGTGGAAGGACGAAGTGAGGGAGCCCTAGTGGCGTCCACGCAACACAGCGAGTACACCACGAGGCGCTACACAGTGTCGACCCTCATCATCGTTGCACTGATTGCGTTTCTGTTTGGATCGCTGCTCCGGTCACTTTTGTCGCCAGCAGACTTTATCTATGTTGTTACTGACCTGAGAGAAGCAGAGGAAGCGAGCAGTGGATGGCGAGAGATACGACGGCTGTTTGAAATCAAGTATATTATTGCTGGGTGGGATTTTCAGATAGCTGTAGTGCGACGACATTAGAAAAGAGGTGGTGTAAGAGTAAATACTTTATGGAAACTGTATAATATGTAGCAAGTAAATACTCATAACTGAGAAATAATATGGTTCCCGTGGAGAGTACGGCAAAAGGCGATGCCAATTTGGTCGGCGACTGTTTTTGTTTAGCCTTCGCACCGGACCTGGCTATCAGTTGACCTTGTCTTGCCCACTTCCTTTACTACTGATCCTTCTCCGTGTATTATCTTCTCCCTGTATCTTTTCTCCTTTTGCTCGCTGTCGCCACCGTTCTGCTCGAACAAAATTCATCCTTGTCCGTTGTTCTCGCCCTCATACTACCGGAACCTAATTACTCCTCAGAATCCCACACGTATCCCCGAAGGTCGACTTTTCCGATTCTTGCTCTCTCTCACTTCTTCGACAATGGCCAACGTTCCACAACCTGGTTCGGGCCCACCATCGTCACGGAACGACTCTAATGCGTCCAATACGCTTTCATGGGAGGGCGACAAGATGTCCGTTGGCATATCACTTGTTCGCTTCTGTCGTGCTTCACTGACAAGTTTTCCGCCAGGTTTAATATTTACATCTACGACTACTGTTTTAAGAGGGGTTTTAGGAAGACTGCTCAAGAGTTGCTTGCTGAGGCTGAGATCCCACCAGAATCTCAGCCTCCGATCAACGCTAGGCAAGGGTTGTTATTTGAGTGCGCCATACCTCAGTATTTTACTCCTCGGTCAACATTTTCTGACAGCAGTATCTTTTGAACAGGTGGTGGAGCGTGTTTTGGGTGTTATTTACTGCAAAAGCAAACGGAAGTGGGTCAGAGGATGCGCTGATATACACACAGGTGGTAACACCATCCATCTACTCTACTACATCTTGACTCTAACGATTCCTTTCAGCATCAAGCGCAGCAAGCTAATAATCGTCAACAGCGGCAGGCGGGCCCATCTACTGCCCCAATGGTTCAGCCCATGCAACAGCCCGCTCTAGGCAGACAAAACAACATTCCGCAGGGACGACCATTCATGGCCAATGGCGTACTTCCTAACACTGGTCCTTCAGGCGCTCCTGGTTTTGCTACAGGACCTCATATGAATGGGGTTCCAGGCCCACAAGGACCTCAATCAGCTCCACCGAACCAGCCAGGCCAGCCTCAAAACTTTCAGCCTCCTATTCCTGGACAACGTGGATCAATGGGTGGTCCTCAGCGAATCCCGAATGGCGCTCCGCCCTTCCAATCACCAACCATGGCTAATTCACCGCAGACAACCGGATCCGCTCCGGGTCAACCTCAGTCACTTCAGCCGGGCCAGCAGCCTCCGATGGGGCAGCTAGGTCCCTCGCCCCATATGGGACCTGTACATAGAGCGATGCATCCACCAAACGGGCCGCAAGGAATGCAGCCTGGGCAGTCACAACCTCCGCAAGGACAGGCTCCGAATTCGTATTCGCTCGGTAGACCACCGAGTCGTACTGCGAGTCCAGGACAGATGCCAATTATGTCCAACCAGAGTCCGTCGATGGCCAACCGTCAAGCCCCTGGAGTGCCCCCACAAGCCATCGAGGTGGAATATTCGCGCATACCTCCTACCTTACACCCCATTTTACGGAGCGAGGCGGGACTCGATGGGAAAGATTTTTCTGCTTTTACAATTGAAGATAAGGTAAGTTATCATTCTTTACTCGTCCGTGATCGGCGTTGAAAGTAATATCATCTTGTTTCATTAATTCTCATGTCTTATACGTGAATGTGCGAATTGTAGCAAAGAATGATAAACGCGTATCGACGTTCCGGTCGAAAACCTGGTCCCGGAGGTCTTAACGCTGGACCTTCCAACATCATGCCGCCCAACCAACGCAACCCTCCTGGTCCTGGTCCTAGTCTTGGTCCTGGGGGACGAACGAAGCGAAACAGTACATCACCAGGAGAAGAGGTAACGTTATCCCTAATTCTTGATGATATGCGCAGTTGCGAGGATCGCTAACTTCCATGTCCTATTATGTTTCTCCTTCTTCGCTACAGCCGGAAAGCATGCCTGGCGCAGGCTCGTCACCCCCCGATCGAAAGAGGCCGCGTCGATCTCCCGTTGAACAGTCACCATACCCCCACCCGCCCCAGCAGATGTCTCATCAACCACCACCACAGTCAGGCCCTCCTGGATCTGGACCTCCCCAGCAACCACCAATGAACGGGATGATGAGATCCATGGGTGCACCCATGAATGGTGGATACCAGGGTGGAATGCCACCGCAACCGTTAGGCGGTCAGATGAACATGAATATGGGCAATCCTGGAGGACACCAGATGAGTAACGCGATGTCCCCGATGACAGGTGGTATGCCTGGGCAAGGAGGAGTAATGACACCGCAACTACAGGTACATTTCCTTTTAAGGACATCTTCATACCTGTCAGGCCAACTGACTATGTTCGTGTGATAGCCAATGACACCGCAGCAGCAGCAAAACTACAGGAACTCTATGAATAACTTCCACTCCCGACAGATGCACCAAACTGGAATGCCTGCAGCTGGGTCTCCGAATGCTGAGGCTCCCTTCGGTGGAAATAATCCTCCACAGGGTGCCCCTGCTTCTGCACCACCGTTTGGTGCACCGCCTGGTGCGAACAACAGAATGGCTCAGAAACCTGCGAATGGTGGCATGATGCCACCGCCACCCCCTTCGCCTGGGATGAATAAGGACGCGGCGAACAAAGAAATGAAGCCTGAAGGTTCTCCACAGAATGGCCATACACCAAACGCAACAGGAACAGGAGGTTCTACGCCTGTACCGACTCTTAATCAACCTCCCCCTCCACAGAACCCTACACCTAACCCGCCCCCGAACATGGCACCATCACCTTCCTCGTTGTTGGCGAATTCAGCGATGAATTCTATGATGGTGCCTCCGTCAACTCTGGGTTCAGCGTCTGATAATCTGTTTTCGGTTTCGGAAAACTTCATTAACATGCCAAATGTACTGGACGATTTCGCGCCTGGGTTCTTCGATAGCGGTGGTATGAATATCGGCGGTGTGGATTTCGAGAGGGACTTCAATCAGTGGTTTAACCCTGACGACATAGCGAACACTAATTTGGACTCTATGAAGTAGAAAGGGAGGCCTTTTTGATCGCTTGGAAACACATCTTATCCTACAATCACTCACTGTTCGCCTTTGGTTCCTCTTCGCTGTCCTTGCTTGTCAAGGAACTATTTATTCAAAAAGCCCGCGTTTTGCGGCGATACCTTCACCCATAGTTATTCCCGGTCTTTTGAGCGCTAGAGCAATACTTTCCGTCCCTTTACTTGATTCTCTACTTACTGGGTCGGGCTTCTTTTGCGTCACATGCTTTGCTTTGCCATCTCTCTGTCGCAATGTCTTTTCCGGTCTTTGCCCTTCCTTTGCACCCTCTGTCGCCTCTTGCTTCAATTGCCTGTCTTACCGTCTTTGTCTCGGCTTGTGTATTTTGCAGCTTCTTCTAATCCTTACTAGTACCTCACCATATCGCTTTCGTTTTCTTTTCGTGACCATCATTGGCTGTCTTTCCTGAATCTGTCTCGCGGTTTTCTTTTACTCCTGATTGTTGTCTTATAGTCCCTGATTACATGTATTCCCCGAATCACTATATCTCTTGGATGGAGAACATTCATGTACACTGCATGTTCCTGGCCTGACAGTTTGAGACAAATCGAGATCTTCATTAGGGTAATAATCATGATGACTAAATACCATTGCATGAAAACACTATAGATGGTATATATACTGACATGTATATGCATAAGAAATCCAGAAAGCCTCGAGAACAATTACCGAGCGGTATACTAATAGTGAAGATGGATAAGGATATAGAAAGACATCACTGACTACTGTCCGATAGCATAGGATTTATCGGTTGTGGTACAACGTTATGGACCTGACCGTCAGTCATCTTCCTTCTCCGCTCACCCACTTTCCAGATAACGTCCTTCAGTTCCTGTACTACTTCATCTCCAGGCCCCAGGGACTCCTGACCGGGTCGATGATTGAGTTGAGAAGCAGCACTTATGTTGATTCCTAGACCTGGTAAACCTTGACCACTTTCCCTCGCTTTCTTTGCCATCTCAATACGCTCCTCCCTGCTCAATTTTGAGCGTTCCCGTTTGAAAGCTCCCACGTTTCCAGAATCAGCTTCAAAGACCTGCTCAACGCCCGGCGAGGGAAGGTGATGTGATGAGGAAGTAAGTAGAAGATGCGCCGTCACATCGTCCAAGTTTAAGTCTACCACAGTGACATTGTCACTTGAAGTTGAAGGTGCCTCGTACTCGACAGGGAAATTTGATTCGTGCTTGTCAGACGACTCGTCGCTACCATCGTGTGCCAGAGCTGGGAGATCTCTGAGATTCTCGTCTCGCTCCTCGTCATCCGATTCATTTGCTAGCCGCGGTGAGACGATATCCAATAAGCGTTCCCTGCCCCTCTCACACTCGCGCAATGCAAGCCCAAGCTCGCGTCGGAGCCGCTCATACGCCTGCACGGATGGGTGCTTACTATTTTTCGCACAGAGTTCATCTCCTTGCATCATCTCATCACCAGCAAGTGATGATCGACTCCCCTCTCTTTCTTCAGACTCACTCGCATCACCGTCCATGTCCTTCCTCAACGCAGCCACACATTCCTCCAAGTGTTCCCTTGCATCATCAAGCGCAGATGATATAGCATCTACATGCGCCGCGAATCTTGCCAAATGACTCGGCATCGGGGCAAAAGACCCCATCTGCTGCATAGTCCTCGACCTTTCACCAGCTATAGCGGCTATTTTCGTCTCCGTAGACTTCAACAAATCCTCAATGTTGACATCGTTATGTATGCCAGCAGGACTTGGCGTCTCATCCACTAACCTCTGTCGATCTACCTGTTCTAACGCCTCTGTGAGTCGTGCACTCGCATCCACAAGTGCACTCGTCAACAACGCCATAACACTCCGAACATCTTCCCAATATGCCTCGTCATCTCCTTCCTCTGCGAATCGCAGCGCAAGCAGGTGCGAGCATGCGTACCTCTTCGACGCTAGAGCGTTTTGGAGAGCTAGGTGGAGAGAAGATAATGATAACGGATGCCGGGGTGCACTGATGGAGGTGAATTTCGACCCAGCGTGAACGGTAGAGAATCTAGGAGACTTTGGAGAGCGCGGAAATGTAGAAGGAAATCCCACAGTTGCGTTTACGTTGAAATTATGAGGAGAGGTTGGAGAATGAGGATGTGAAGACAGCCCGAAAGCTTCGAGACCCATCGACCTTCGCTTCCGGTGTAGGTCTAATGCAGCGAGACCAAAAGGTTTATATCCAGTCGGCCCGCTCTTGTTACTTTCGTCGTCAGAATAGGGCGAGAGTTCCTGTTCCTCCTCTCCTCCGTCTTCTTCAAGAACACCTTCTAAGTGTGGAGAAGACGAAGGTGTTGGAGGAGCACTGTGACTTTGCGGTGAGGTAAGGGCCCCGGTAACATTAAGAAGTGCAGATAAATCCGAACGGCGCTTCTCACGACGTCTGGTGATTTGCATAGTTGGACTACCTGCGTTCGCTAATGAGGAATAAGAACCATTCCACGTTGACCGTTTATTTCCTATACTGGTCGGCGCGGAGGAAGTACGTATGCGTGTATACGACGAAGATGTAGGGAGGGAAGAGTGGCGCGCGGAGGAAGATGGTGGGAAGAAAGCCATGGATGGCACTGGGGAGGGTGGGGCGTACATTTCAGAAAGCTGAGAGATTTCGGAATGAGAGGCGAGTGCAGATAGGAGTTGGCGAACATTGTCGCATTGCGTCTGGGTCGTTAAAAGAGTAGAATGGAGAGCTACACGGAGAGATGAGGAAGGGGAGGAGGGAGCGGGCGATGTATATGTGCTGCAGTAAAGTGTACTTATTGAGTACGTGATTTCATCAAGACAAGAATACACACTTTTGTTCCTCCTTTTCGAGGGTTGTGATAGCTTCTTGGACTACAGAGTCCCAGACATTGCCAGCAGCTATCAGATCGTTAAGTGTATCCAAAGACTAAGTGAATGTTGAGCAAATTGACAGTCACAATAATCAGCAAGTTGACCTACAGGTGTCATGTCATGCTTTGATGTTGAGTCCGATGAGGATATATACAGGAAAGTTGCCGAGCCAGCGAGGACAAGGCTCATAAAATAGTATCCAGCGCCAAAAACGATAGTAACGAGTGCGAGAGCTAGAGAGAATATATAATAGTGGGAATCGGGTGTTAAAGAATGGACTGGTTGTGGAGACGTCTCGTTTGTGTCTGGGTTTAAGCTGGAACCTCGACTGTGGTGACCGGGAAGTCGTGGTCCTCGGAGGGTATGCTGCGCGGCCAAAGAGGATGATAGTAAGGAAGAAGAGATTACGCTGTACTTGAAGCGTTCAACGAATGCAGAAGAGGAATTCGCGGACAATGTGGCGTGCAAGGCCTAGGCGGGGTAGATACGCGTTAGAACGCCACTCAATGCACCAGTACGAAGAACGACACTCACCTCGAAAATTTCCTTCAGAAATGTCGGACATGTGTCAATTTGTTCACCATCTTCAGAAGAAGTGTCATAGATGTCTTCAGCCTCAGGCAGGAAATCAGAGCAGCCTCCTGGCATAAGCTCTGCCTCTCCAGCTTCTACAAGGACCGACCAACATAATTGAGATCATTTAGCCTTTAGAAACGACGCCATAAGCGACATACCTCTCAAGTATTGTCCTATTGGATGATCATCGAATAAGGGCTGAGCCATAAGCAGTAGGCGACTGGACGCCCGAGGAGATACTTGTAAAGTTACTTCTGGATTTAGTCGGTCGTAAGAGTCGTTTTCGCGAGGAAAGCAGTAGAGTACAGATAGCGAGAGCACCAAAAAGATAAATGACAAGCCAAAGACAAAAGTGGTCAGAAACCAAAACAGAAACAAGTTTTGGTTCCTCGGCAGACACTGCGCTAAACGGACCAACGGTACCGTCGGCGTAACAAGAATTAGCAGTTATATTACCTAATACACATAAATGCTGCCTTCTCAGGTCTAGACACGCAATTTCTAGCAGATGAATATTCCCTCTCTCCTCAGAGACTGCCAGAAAACAAGAGAACTACCAGATTGGAGACAGAACCAATGCTCAGAACTTTAAAACTATATGTTGCTTTACATAAAAGTAGGTCTCATATGGTCTGAACAAGTTCCAGCCCCTGGTTACAATATCGCTTACTTACTCCACCAAAAAGAACGTAAGCTTCGAATGAGAATTCTAACATAGAACTTGTGTGCGCAGGACAGACAGACGACATTTCTGTCATCCAGATTGACGGGAAAATCCAAAGTGGTAACGGCCGCTCTCAGAGACTAGAGTCTCATGTTACCGAGTATCCTTGTCATCTACTGTGACAGAAGGCAACTTATTCCGATACTCGTTCTGACTTTGCAAGTATTTCTATAGCAGTCTCCGCGAAATGGGATTGAAAGTTGGGTCGATATTGTACGCCGGTTGTTTGGCCCTCCTCAATCCGCAATTTGCCTCGGTACGGTGGGGGCAACTTCAATAACCGCAGGAGCAGCCTGTCCTCGTACTCAAAGCATACATGAGCAACCAGACCTTTCAGACCTTTATGTGAAGCAGTAAGACCGAGAAGACGGAAATCATGTTGCGGATTGACTTACTATCATCTGAAGCAACCTTCCCTGTGCGTGGTGCAAAATTGTTGTATATCTGCAGGGGCACTATGCGATCCTGTCCAACCACAAATAGGGATGTACCGAGCCGCCCTATTTGTATCGGGAACGACTGTCCTGTAGCATAAATCACAGGCTGTCTTGGTGCCAAAGACTTTCCTGCCTTCCGTAAAATGCTCCTGCATTCCTTGATAGTTTCTTTCGAAAGCAGACCTTCTTCAACGAGCCTTTCCCGAAAAATCTGGTGAGAGTTTTCCATAAGCATCCAGGTAGTGATCTGCCATATCGAACCATCCCCTCTCGAAAGGTCATGGCCCTTCTCGAAAGTCTCCCTCGAATCGCAAACGCGAAAGCGTAACGCCCCAGCGCTGAGAGGGAGGTTCTTAGGAACGTGATAGTAGAGAAACCCGCGAGTTCCTGGGGGAAACATCTTTTTCATGTTTTTACTGGGTCTCTTGTGAGTGAAAAAAATGTAGGTCATAATTGACCCGAACCACAAAGTAGCAACGTGAAGACCAGAGATATCGATGAAGTCAAGCTCCGAGAGCTTTTGGGGGTCCAGAGAAGATATCACTCGCTTTCTAGGAGGCATACCTCGCTGTAGCGAACTGAAATTTAAGGCAGAGAAGACAATCATCACAATCATCACTTACAGGTTTACCGCTGGTTTTATATGGACGAATACGCTTTTGTTCTCCGATGCTTGCTCCATGCGCCAAATGCCTTCTTTGATACACATATTTGAGATGCAACGCGCCACTAGGAGCGAATATGGAAGATGGACGCGCGAACCAATTGAGTGTTAGAAGACGCGACATGCATGAAGCCAGAGATATTGGGAGAAGAAAGCTAGTGAGGTTGTGGTTGTAGTTCTTCAATAATGTTCACAGCTTTGAAAGCCTACGACGAGAGTGAGATGGCCCAGGCTTGTAGCTTTGAAAGAGTTCAAGTTTCAAGCTTCAAGGTTTCAAGCTCAAAGTGAGTTCGTTGCTATAATGTGGCTGTGTTATTATTGCTCACGTGGGCCAGGTTCCTTCCTTCCCCACATCTTTTGATTCTTTATCATTTCACTCCATCTATCCAGGACTCAATTAGGCCGATAACAGCCATGTGCACGACAACAAGATACGTTATATATAGCCTATCTTCGTCTTTCTGCCCTTCGTCGACAACTAGACTGGATGTACGGGTATAGCAAGTTGACCGGCGCATGGATTCCTCTCTGGGTCCCAAAATCTTCTCTAATAATCTCGGTCTTACTCGTCCTTTGTTCGTGCATTACATCTACCGTACGCTTCAGCGTGCTTTCTTGCTCCATAAAGTGTTTTATCCTGATGATTTTCCAACGTAGACCTTTGGATATGATGGATCCATGATGTGAGTGTGCAGCTAGACTGCAATGGAAATGAAAAAAGGCCAGACGATTACATCAACTCTAGTAACGGCCTAAACATCCTCCCGTCCTACACCAACTACTTCAATCTCAACCCCGCCACTACCGGTCTGAACACCGCGTCCCTCTTCATAGGCGGGTGCATCGCCGGTATAACCTGGGGCAAAGTGACCGACATCACAGGCCGCAGACCAGCGCTATTCTGGGCGGCAGTCCTCACACTTATCGCCGTCATTCTTCAAACTGCTGCACAAAACATTGCCATGTTTGTCATCGCGCGGATTATTCTTGGATTCGGGACTTCTGCTTCTGGGCTGACGGGGCCTGCTTATCTGGCTGAGACACTTCCTTTGCACTGGCGAGCTTGGGGTGTGGGTGTATTTAATGATTTTTACTATGTTGGTGAGTGCGAGAGGAGGCAGGTACAACACATTCTGAATTTTATGTCGGCGGTTTAATCGCTGCTGGTATAACGTACGGAACGTCATTCATGACATCTACATGGGCCTGGCGTATACCCTCTCTCATTCAAGGAGTTTTCAGCATTTCGTGCATCATCATCATTCCCTTCATTCCCGAGTCTCCTCGCTGGCTAGTTTTTCAAGGTCGTCGAGAGGAAGCACTCGTCGTTCTAGCTCAAACTTACTCCAATGGTGACGCCACTGACAAAGTGGTCCTAGCACAGCTCAAGGAGATTGAAGATACCTTTGAGTATGAGAAGAATGTTGGCCAGACTCTGTCTATGGCAGAGATCGTTAAGACTGCCTCTGCCAGGAAGCGAGTAACGCTTGCTGTTTCAGCGGCCGTTTTCAGTACCATAGCTGGTTCGTCAAACCAATTTTATTTCTCTTGCCGTTTTCGACCGTACTTTCAGGCAATGTTATTGCATCGTACTACCTTGGTTCAATGTTGACCAACGCTGGAATTTCGAGTACCACAAAGCAGCTCCAAATCGCAAGTACAACCATCCGTTTTTTCTCTCAACTCTTTTTTGACTTGATTGGACTCGCAGAACATTATTTTGAACGCCTTTTGTCTGGTGTGTTCCGTGTTCGGGACCTATGGTATCGATAAATGGGGCCGCAAGTCTACCGCAGCAATCAGTACTGCACTCTTAACAGTTTTTCTGTTCATGATTGGCGCACTCACCAAAGTGTACGTCTCCGTTTTTGCGGTTAAACCACCATTCAAGGCTAACTGGTTCTGATAATCCAGTGTACGGTACCTCGAACAACACTTCGGGCGTCTATGGTACTGTTGCAGCAATATTCCTGTTCCAGGGCGCCTACAGCATTGGGTGGACACCAGTGTTATATTTGTATCCTGCTGAAGTTCTGAACTATCCTATCCGAGCCAATGGGATGGGTGTGTTCCAGTTCGTCCTCAACGGTGCCGCGTAAGTCCTCGACGGTCCTCACAGTGATGTAATCGAGAATTGATCTGTGCATGAATAACTTGTCTAGTCTGCTCATCGTCTTCACGATGCCCATATCAATTGCTAATATCGGATGGAAAACGTACATGATTAACGGCGCCTGGGATGTGGTGATGCTTGTTCTGATTTTGATTTACTGGGTGGAGACAAAAGGAAAGACATTGGAGGAGATTGACGAGCTTATCGAAGGAAAGAAGCATACTGATGTTCCTGATCTAGAGATGATTATTGAAGGGAAGGATGGTGTTCCGAATTTCTCGGAACATGAGGTTCTCAAGATCAAGTCCTAGTTCTCAAGTTATTCGCGTGTCGTAATCAGTGCTTTTTTCTTCATCTACAAATGAATCAACCGTCGAGCCTGCCACAGCTCGGCGATCTCACCACTTAGTAAATTTATATCGGTTATCGTACAAGACCTACACGAGTGCGTTTTTCTATACTGTGCTGTACTACAGTGTCCCTTCTATGAATCTACCTCCAACCCAAAAAACTTGAACGTTAGAACTTGTATTGAACTGCGTTCCGCGGCTCTATGTGACAGTGGTATCAAGAAAGAGCTTTCACCACCATGTCAAACGTCACGAAAGTAACCGCGTTAGCAGGTACAGCCCTGAACTCTAGTATCAGTATACGCAACAGAAGAACAGATTCTATTAAGTACACACCGAATGAGCGTAGGCCCAATACCGCGGTAAAACACCCCTATTCCTTCTTCGCGATAAGAATTAACGATTGTCGACATTGTCGTTCGATATGGATACGGGTCAACAGAGGTGTTGGTGCCAGTGGGGAGTAGAGGGATGCTCGTGTCTGAGATTAAAGAGCTCGAGGGAGAAGCATTGCTGCCTTGTATACGCGTTTTTATCACATCAAAGGGGAATGTGGCTAACCATCCGACTAGAAATATTGGGAGGTAAGAAAACGGCGTATGTCTTAGCAGATGCAAAGGTAGAATATTCACCGATACCAGCTATTGCGCCAGCAAATAGCAGTACACCCCATGACGGCGTAGGAGGTATTTGATCTGATTCTATTGATGGTTTAGAGGATAAGGAAGTGGGGTTGAAGTATCTGCAAGTTGCTTCATACTAGCCAATAACAGCTCAATTGATGATCTAAAAAAGTTGAAAGTGCTGAACTCACAGACCAAAAATACGCGCCGTATCCTATTTCCCGGATCGCAGTTGCTGTGAAACCACGATACAATCCAATAACGCCAGATGTCTTGAAAATGTCCATTGCAACGCTCGAGATACTGGTTTCGTCAGTGTCGGCCTGTTGTCGAATTTTGATTAGTTCTACTGGCGTCGTAAGAACCCTGTGTAGGTCAGAGTCTCCACCGAGGATTGAGAAAGTGAGTGAGGAAGTACTAACGAAGTGATGACACCACATCCTGCACCAGCTAACGCGACCTGAAAGAGTGTAGGGACAGAATCTTTGCTTTCTGTCTGAACCTTCAACAAGAATCGATAAGAAGCGAATATGAGTCCGTTCATTAGAGCAGAAGTGGACTTTAGAGAAAACCGTTGAATTGAAGTAAGGACGTAATGCATGGAAGGTAACTCACTAACGGCGAAGTAATCCCCTTAAAAAGTCCAAAAAACTTCTCCTCTCGAATGATAGTAAAGATCGCATTGGTTGTCGACGAGTATTTCCGAGCAAAATCAGGATGTTGAAAGCGGACTTTGACTGGGTATCATTAATTAATAGCTCGATTGTATTGGTTCTTTTGCTGGCAACTCGAAAGCACGAACACCAAGTACTCACCGGTGTCGAAAGGATAGCCGACTACGAGTCCCACTATTCCCTGTCATGATTCATATAATCAGTAACAATGATCGTAGAAACAAAACAAATCCGACCTACGCTGATAGTACCCGCGATAAAATCTACGACTGGGCTCAGCTCTGCTCATGGACCCAACCCAGGAGATTATGTTTGTGTCTTGAAAAGAGGGCACAAAGAGCTCACCCTGGCTTTCGCTCATGTTAAAGACAGAGATGGCTTGCTTCTCTTGAGATGGGGCAGCCTTGAGAGACTATTCATATAAGACAGAGTGTTGACAGAGTGGGAACGCGTCAGACCCGTTTTGGTCCAAGCAGGATGTCACATAGGCTTCTTCCGGCGGCGGCGCCACACATCATTCCCCTTCAGGCTTCAGCTTCATCCAGCTTCATCCAGACTGATGTCCAGCATCAAACTTTCCATACTTGCGCTGGTCTACAGGATACTTGATTTTCAAAGACTCTCAGCCAGTGGATATATGATTTATGTTTCATTTTCTAATATAAGTTGAAAGTTTCGTTGAATCTTCTGAATTGAAGTTCAGATCCCGAGGGCTCAATTCATTGTCAGTTGACTGCGGGGAGATTGTTATCAGTTTCTCTATATTATGATATTGTCCAAAATCGTCCCATGTACTCTACTAACCCACTCCACAAGTAGCCCAAATGTGAAATCTGATCCTTCAGAGTGACATAAATAAGAATAATGCGATTGTTGAGTGCTTTACAGAGGACAGGCAAAATCTCCAAAGGATACATCGTCAAAGTAGGGACCTAAAAAAGATTATAAATCGAAGTCAGGCTACGAGTTGCACATTGTAAGCAAGGAGATGTCATACCTAGATGGTTGACAACGCTCGCATGCAAAACCGAGTTATTGTCAGCGCAGTTCTGGTTCTCTTGTCCAGGACAAGATATGATGTCGGTCGCTTGACCGTTAGCATCGACCGCATTGATGTGAATCTCGCCCGATGGATGAACGAAACCGAGGAACTGCGGAGGTACAGTAGGTACCGGATCATTTTGGTTACTGACATGCAAAAGAGCATCTGTGCCAAGCTGTGACTCAGGTTCAGTACAACCCTTAAGCAGGACCTTGAGTTCGCACAAAGTTACGTACGGTAGAGTCAACGAAATCTGCCCAGGCTTGATTACCTACTCTTGGGAGTCCAAACACTGCAGTTGAGATCGTGATGGAAGGATCCAAGTTCGCTTTGAGCATCATGGTATCAAGAGAAGCAATCGCCGCTCCTATCATACGGTAAGTATGAGTTATAGAATTGACAGACTGAATGAATGCGGTATACATACCTAACGAATGTCCAGTTACGAGGACATTAGTAGCGTTGTTGGTTGCAATACCGCTCTGAACGCCAGCAAGCAGGCCATCGGCAGTACGCTCGAAAGTCTGCTGGAAACCATCATGCACTTGAATATTTTCTGTCAAGCAGAAGAGATTAGCTTAATGTAAAGGTGCGCTCATCCCAAAATAGCTCACTTCCAGCAGCTGCTGTGAACCTGGTGGTGTTGAGATCAACCAGACCAAATTCTGCGTCGTTGAGTACAGAGAGACTGAAAGTGGGATTAGCTTTGAGGATATTATTGGTACTTCCGGGAGTTCATACGCACAGATTGGTAGGATCTGTACCCTGGTGAGCCACAACAATCGTGTTGCTTGAAGGATCGTGCGCAAGAAAATCTGAGTAGAAGTAACTTATAAAAAAAGAACACCATGTATTGGAAGGGAAACTCACACATCGGAATAAGTCCATCATCTGCAACGAGTAAACGAAATTTCAATCAGAAGATATTCCTGTGCACCAAAATTACAACCATACCTCCTCCCACTTGAAAGACATCAATATCATTTCCTAGAGCTGTACAAGGTGATCCGCATTGCCAACTCTGCACTGCAGCACTGGAGCAGTACGCAACACGACTAAATTGAGCAGGCCGTAAAAGACTGGAAGTAATAGTGTCGTTGGATACAGCTGTGGTCGAGGCGCTGTTGTCACTATCGTCGCCAAGTCCGAAAATAGGTGCTGCTAGCGCAAGCTTAGTCGAGATAAGACCGTAAGTGACGAAAGAGAGAGTGGCGTGAAACATTCTGTCTCGAAGTGATGCACAAGCAAAGAGGGACTTGAAGGCAATCTATAACAGAACGCGCTGCGACGAATAGATGCGTGAAAGCTGATACAAAGGAAAAAACTAATAAAAGGGAAAAAAAGGAGAGAAGGCGCTGCCTGAAAAAATCGAACAAGGCCCGAAGGGAACAGGGAAGGGAGTGAACAAGGAGAGGGAGTACCAAAGTGTCATTGAACACGCTTTTAAGAGTGCGGTGATTTTGATTGTGAAATTATTGCTTAAGCGTTTATATATTCTGATCAAGGTTAATCAGAGATTGAATGTCCTGGGTGTCGCCAAGTTCTTGCTCGCATCATTCGTAGTCGCACGCCAGGTCTCGCGTTACCCTCTTGGCTGTGGGCCCACCTCAAACAGCAAATGATGTGATTGGCTTATGTTCGTCCAGTTTCCTGAACTCGCAGGCACTTGATTCAACGAACATATGATAGATACTTGACCTCGAGCTCACGGATGATGGGAACATATGCAACATCTTTATGACCGAGGATAGCAACGGTCCATGACGATGATCCAGGGACCGGTACCGTACCGAGGGTGTTGTATAACAAAGCAGTGTTGTAGCAAACACTTTCAACACTTCGTTGCATTGGCATTGATCATTGGAATTTGATACGATAGATCATAAGTAGATGGAGGATGAGTGTGAAGCACACTGACTGGATCCGCAAGGCAAGGATCACTTCAGTCCGTACAGGCTCCAAACAGCGATATCGTAGCGGTATAGGAAGGCCTGCTTGAAGGCCCACCGCCTTACAGCGCCTTACTCGTACTTAGTCGCGGTAGATGATCGTTGTCGTACGAGAAGTCAAAATTCCACGGCGCCTGAAGTCCATTGTATCAACAATGATAAAAATCAACGAAAAAGAACTCCCTCACCCCTCGTTATATCTTTCAGCCAACCCACGCTTGTCCGAAGGCGGGACCGCAGCTGGCCGAGACAGCACAGGCGCGACAATTGCCAGAAGAGCCAGCAAAAACAATGAGATAGTCATGCTTGGAAATGTGCAATGCATTTGGTAGAGACGCCTTCAATAGAAGAATCTGAAGAGACGGATGGCCTGAAAGATACGATGAACAATTGACAGTACCAGACTGTGACGTGAAGAGTCGTTCAACGAGGGGGGGCTTGCTGGGGGCTTGCAAGCGATAGATAGTGCACATCAGCTTTTATGTATTCCGACCTCCGCATCTAATTGGAGCAAGATGGCAAGATGGCGGCAGGCGCGTACTATAGTAGATGATACAGTGTGTGTGGAAACCGGCATTGCGAGGAGGACTTGTGAAAGCCCGCTCGTACAAGTAACACCGCTATCCGAATCATTCAATACATCAATACATTTCACTGCATAGCCATTTCAGAGTATTCAACTCACCAGAGACAATATTACATCCACCTTTGAGGTTCAGGGACAAGTCCAAAGCACAGAATCCTGACCACCTGCTGACCACTCACGGAATCTGGTTTAACTGCCAATACACTGGGTTCCCACGCATGTTATCTGCCATGTTATCTGCCATCCCGGTTTTGTTACCAGTATATCTCCTCTTGTAGCTACTTTCTTGCCTCAAGAAAATTGTTATGGCTTAATTATAGTGTCTAGTAATATATGTTGAGCTATGATTATTTTTATGGGTTGTGCATCTCACACATTTAAGCAAAATGTTATCTGCCACTGTACTGTGGCAGATAACATGGCAGATAACAAGCGCGCGGCAAAACCGGTTACTCATCCGGATTGCCGGGTGCAAGCCACATGGCACTCGCATGGCACTTTCCTGAGTGCCGTCTGGTGTATGCACAGTACCCTGCAAAGTATGTCTGCAAAGGAGTAGATGGGGGCAGGGTCTGTACATTTACAAAGCAGCAAAACCCATAGATAATGTACATTTGAATAGTCTCAAAATGATACTGCACTGTTACTACAATTCAGACTAAGAAACTCTGAGAATTTGTATAATTAGGGAGTAATAAACCTGAATATATATTGTAGTATGT
Source organism: Omphalotus guepiniiformis (assembly GCA_028554645.1). Taxonomy (NCBI): domain Eukaryota; kingdom Fungi; phylum Basidiomycota; class Agaricomycetes; order Agaricales; family Omphalotaceae; genus Omphalotus; species Omphalotus guepiniiformis. The sequence continues at coordinate 758,658 of JAQOOI010000017.1, forward strand.
AGCCCATGTAACTTTATTGGAATTCTACTTATATTTTTGAAGAGAGATGCAAAATCCATAAGTGCAATGAACATGAAGTCGGAAATCCGGCATTTCTCGTGAACTATTGCTAAATTTGGAAACGCGGCAACTACGGCTTGACTCATGTGATCAGACCGCCGGCAATTTCGTGAAATTTCTTTTTCCCCCCTTTTTTTCTTTTTTTCCCTTTCTTTTTGGTCATGAGATACCCAGTGTATCCATGGGAAAACCCGGAATCTTGGGGTGAAGAGGTGAAGTAAGCGGATGCTGATGGGCGCTTGAAAGATGGCCATTCTCATGGCTACTTGGCGCAATGGTAGCGCGTTTGGCTTCGATTGCTGAACTTACCAAAAGGTTGCAGGTTCGAGTCCTGCAGTGGTCATTTTTCATGTTTTCTTGACATGGTGAACGATAGAACTGAAGAGTCGTCAAAATGCTGAGATGTGATCTAAGTACATTACAGTCATAAGTAGGTGGGTACTGGATTATATACTTCGCACAAGAATCATAATTCTCAGTACAGTATAGAATGTTCGCAAGGACCCAAATCCTTGACTCTCAGAACGAGAATGAATACGAGCCACCTCTAGGGTGACCATGCCCACCGAACCCACCACCAAATCCTCCACCGTTGAACTGAGCAAACAAATTGGCGATATCAGCCTGGCTCATACCGTTCATACCACCCATTCCACCAAATCCACCTCCTTCGTTCATGCCGTCCTCGTCTTCGCCCATGTCATACCGTTCTCGTCGTGCAGGATCAGAAAGCACAGCATTCGCCTCGACCACGAGTTTGAATTTTTCTTCGTCCCCACCCTGGAGAAACCAACGTTGAGAAATACACATTCGCAGGGGATGCAGTGAAAACTTACCTTGTCTGGATGGTGCTTCAAACTCTCCCGCCTGTACGCTTTCTTGATTTCAATCTCCGTGCAGTCCCTTTGCAGACCTAGAATCTTGTAGTAATCCTTCGTCTTACTTCTCTTCAACGCCACCTCGGCTTTCTTGAGCTCCGCACGCAGCGCGCGTACATCTGCCTCAGTCGTGCTTCCGTCTTTTTGAGCCTCTTGTATAGCACCATTGAAATCGCGTACTGCTTCTTCAAATTTCTCCATGGCAAGATGAATCCGTGCTTGCGTCCTGAGTGCTTTGAAAGAGCTGGGGACAAGAGAAAGTGATGCCTCGGTATCAGCAAGAGCTCGGGTATGTTCTGAAAGCTAACAGGGCGAGTATCTACGTGTCAGACAAAGTAAAAGCTCGGAAGAGAGAATGCCTACCTTAAGGAGTGTAGTTGCACGGTTAGACAGTAACGTAGCACGTATCTGTCCACCTTTAGCTTCCTCTTCTGATTCGCCTATACGCTAATGAACGGTAACATGTAAGAGATGCTAAAAGGACGAGAAAGTAATATACGCTCCAAGGCTTCCGTGTATTTCTCTACAGCTTCCTGCAATTTTCCGGATTTGAACATAACATTTCCCTCATCCTTGAGCCGTTCAACATCCCTGACACGCTTTCGTAGGTGTTGAGCAGGTACATATGCCGGATCGAGCCGGAGCGCGGAAGCAACGTGTTGCGATGCTTGCGGTAACTTGCCACTGAGGAACAGCACAAGACCACGGAGAGATAAAACTTCTGGCGAGTTGGAATTTAATCTAAGCGCGTCACTGGTACCCAAACTCAGTTAGAGAAGAGATCATAAAATGATAACGAAATACTCGTACTTTGCTGCAGTATTCGCGCCTTCTAGATTGTTTTTCACCAGTTCGAGCTCGACTTTCCACACTCTCCACTCAGTAGGGACTTCTTCACCCTCACTCTCTATCCCTTGCAAACACTTATCCAGCGCCAACCTCGCAAGCCCCCAATCCTTCTTTGCTCGAGCGGTCTCGAACGTCTTCAAGCGGCTCTCCAGCTCCGAAATCTTAGTCTTAAGCTGTATAGCAGGCGAATTCTTCGGTTCAAGCGAAAGAACCGTTCGCAGCGTCGATGAAGCAGGAGTAGCAGATCCAAGCGCTAATTGACACCTTGCAAGTCGTAAGAGGGTTTTCGCTGACGGAGCAGAAGCTTGCAGAGTAGCCGCTTGTTGGCAATCATCTAATGCAGGTCGGAATCGTTTTATAGCCATGTAGGATGCTGCTCGGTTGGTGAGGAATGCAGGCTCGAGGGGATTTATTTCTGTGGCGTGTAAACGAGAGATCTTGGAGAAGAATTAAGATATAAGCATACCGATAGCTTTGGTATATAGCTCGATAGCCTCGCGGTATTGACCAGCCTTGAAAGCTACATTTCCCTTCTCTTTGACTTTTTCGGCGCGCTTCACGATATCTTCCTCCTCAGGCTGAGGTTCAGGCAATGGCTCCGCTGTCGTCTCTTCAGGAGAAGGTGAATTAGATTTTGGTGGGGGTGTCGTAGGTGTCGTAGATACTGGTGAGCTCGGACCAGCCGCAGTTGAATTTTCTGTAACGATAGACATAAGTAACGAAATTCGCTGACTGCACGCGCTAAGAAAATGAATTTGGCACATACTCTGCTTGTGCTTTCGCAGCTCTTTTGGCTTGTTTATTCTTTTTATTGCCCATCTTGATAGAGCGACAATTAGCACAACGATGGCTTAGATGTAGATGATATGTCGCCAATATCCACTGTCAGAAGCGCCGACGTCCGTCTATAGACCACTGATTAGTCGGCTGCGCCAAACAGGACCAAAGTCTACTGACAAGATACGGTATACGAAATTACGAATCCTCGAGGCTCGAAAGATCCTAAGTAATTCACATTGATATTGAGTACTGAGTGTAGTGACTGTATTTAAATACAGCATAAATACATGCTGTATTGTATTGTATTGTAAATGATGCGTACACACAAATCCACAACTATGAACAAGATGACGAGAATACGAGAGTACAAGACCGATAACAACAAACCAACTCACTGTGACCCAATCCCTTCCGAAACAGATCTCGTCTGGCTCCTTCTCCCATGATGACTACTACCTTCCCCTTTCGACAGTTTCAGATCTTCAGCTTTCTCCTGCTCCTTCTCTCTCTCCCTGTCTTCCCTCGGTTTCAAACTCCAAATCTCCATAACCGTCTTCCCTGCTCTCCTACACATAACCGCACACACCTCTGCCCCAGGCCCATACGCAACCTTCCAGATACTCTCACTAGGATCACTCAACTCACGCACATAGTTGCCCGTCTGCGTCTCGAAAAGCCGCACGCGACCGTCGTTGCCGCCTGTAACTAGGAACCGTTGGTCAAACTGGAGCGAAGTCACCGAGGAGTCATGCGCGGCTATCCGGTGCTGCACGGCGTAGGTCGAGAGCGAGAATGTTATCACGCGTCCGTCCGAGCCGCCGGTGGCTAACATGGTAGGGGAAAGCTGAAGTTGACAGACGAGGGCTGTGTGTCCTTGGAGGAGAGCAATGCACTCGCTAAATCCATATTACATCAGTAAAGTTTTTGCGAACACTCAACATCTTGTTATACACACCCAGACTCTGCATCCCATACTCTGACAGTTGTATCCAACCCTCCAGAGGCTATTCTCACCCCATCAAACGCAACAGAATAGATCTGGTGCATATGACCTGTCAGCACGTGGAGGCATTCACCAGTATCAACATCCCAAAGCTACCGGAATCATCAGTACCCAATCCGCCAGACTCTAGTATAGTACCTACCCGACAAGTGTTATCATAACTTCCACTGACAACCCTGTTCCCGCACACATCCAGGCACCTCACACTCGAAGTGTGTCCAGTAAGAGTTCGTAGGAGACGGCCTCGTTGCACGTCCCACACCCGAAGCGTCATGTCCCGCGATCCTGAGACGGCAATTGGCCTATTATGCAGTACCTTGATGCAACGAATAGTTGACGTGTGTCCACGAAGGATGTATATACAGTATCTAATGGCGATGGCACCCAGTCAGACATAAGGATTGATGCAGCACGTAAGACGTACCCAGACTTGATGTCCCACACTCTGACCACCTTATCACATCCACCGCTGACCACAATGGCATTAGGCTGTCCCCAGCCTTCCGAAGATCCACACACATCACTTGGTTTGCCTGGGTTCCGTCTTCCGTCACTGTTCCAGCTCCCCTCCGAACTAGCCTCATCAAACGCATCTTCATCACTCGATTCGACAATCCCCTGATCGTCTTCCTCGTCGTCAGTGTCCGCATATTCTTTGCCGTTCGCTGTCAGACCTAACGCTGTCCTCAAGGAGTGTGGAACAAACGGATCCAAAGGAGGATCGCTCCCAGTGCCTACTGCGCCCTGCGCATTAGAACCCGCAGCATAACCTGCATGACCGCCTACCCCGCCCCAACCATCAGCGCCCATGATTGAGCTACTTGCTTCGAGATCCCCCTCGCTATATCTCGTATAAAGAGCTGCAGGCCGTTTCGAAGTACCTGTCTGCACTCGGTCTTCAGAGTCCGCTACACTCGCGCCCTTCTTCCTTCTTCGTTTCCCGGCGAAAGTGGCCCTATCGCCCGCGCCGCTTTCGCCCCATTTGCCTCCTTTACGAATTAGACACACGGCCCACACACCCGAATCATGGCCCACCAAAGTCCGCGCAAGCACGCCCGTGCGTGCACTGAACACATGAATCCGGCAATTTGCTAAACCTACTACAACCCAATCTTCATCTAAAGCGAGGGAGGTAACAACGCCGCTGTCTTGAGCAGTAATGCTAGTGGATGGAACACGATGAGCACGTAGTAAATGACCACCGTTGTGCCAATTCTTCACTAGAAAAGAAACTCAGTACGAGAACATCAGGAGCAAGCGAAGAACCCACTGATAGTGTATGAATACTTGAAATGATCTCGATACGAGAAATTAGGATTAGGATTAACGGCCTTCGTTGGTCGTCCACGTCGCTTCTTCGCCATAATCCATTCTAGAGCAGGATCCATGGGGAGATTCGCATAACGTTCCATCTCCACCAGGGGCTGATCATCTTCTGTTACTACACGTTCCTTCCCTTTTCCCTTCTTGCTTGTCGTAGTGTTTCCTGTCTTCGGCGTTCCATCCTCAAACCCAAACTCACTGCATAAACCCTTCCATATGCTCTCGTCACTAACGAGTCGTCTCCACCAGCGGCTGACTTGTGCGGCTCTAGCAAGTGTTCTGGGTTCGTCCACAAACCCAAGGATATGAAGAGCCAACTCGGGAGGAAGCGCTCGGAGAAAATCGCGCTTGAGAAGGGGAGCAATCGTAGTTGAAATGAAAAGTAATTCGGCAGGAGTGCACGCCTTCAGTAACGCTGTCAAATATTGACGTCGCAGAACAGGGTTCTGAGGTAATGTTAACGGAGAAACCGGAGTATTCACAGAGAGCTGTTCAGGCGTGATAGGATTGATGGAATTAGATGAATTCGACTTGCCCATCATCACAGAAATGTTGGGACCTGGAGACGGTGCGGGCGTGGGCGGTGAAGCAATAGGCATATAGAGTGTCTGTGAACCGGCCTGCTGTTGAGTAGCTGATGTTGTAGACGGTTTAACTATTAGATCCGATGAAGACTCAATAGGAAGTACATGACATTGCTGAAAGTTTCTCTGCTGCTGAGCCGTAGCAGCAGCATCTGCAGTATCCGTCGCAAACGATCCCTCGGCGCCCTCTACGGTCATGTTGGAATCTGGAAAAATCGGAGTGATCGACAGATATGGCAATGTGTCAGCCCTGAGCAGTTCGTTTATGATTTCTGGAAGAAGTGAGATTGAAAGTCTAGTCGGAATGTGGAGAAAAAGAAGAGAGAGAAAGAGGGCAAATTACAGCAGATGGTGGTGGTCGACAGCTAAGGCTGCACATCAGCCAAGTAAACAAGGGCAAACTTGGCTTCTATAAGCGTCCCGGAGGTACATCACGATCATGTTTCGGGTTCTATACACAGTGACAGTAACTTCTTCTCCGACTCGTACGTGTATGTCAGTACCTTACATACTACAAACTAGGATAGAAAAACAACAAAACAACAGGAAAAAACTATGACCACCGCAGGACTCGAACCTGCAACCTTTTGGTACGCTCAGCAATCGAAGCCAAACGCGCTACCATTGCGCCAGGAAGCCATGATGTTATCGCCAGAAGTCTCAGTTAATCCATCAGAGCACGCACGGTACATGTAAGTACACGAAGTAAAGCCATGATTTCGATCTCAAGCTGTAGGTAATTTTTTGCCATCCAGTGTGAACCTGCAACCAAAGATCTCAGTATTTCCCATCCAGGAAGTAAGGCGCTCATACGTACCTATAGTCCCAATCCTCCGGTTCTTCTCTCGAAATCAAATCCCAATACACCTTCGCATGCGTAGGTGCGCTCGTAAAGAAGCCCTCTTCTCCTGATTTCAAGTTCGGAATACCCCCTTCGGCGGAGACAAGGTGGGCATAATGAAACCTTATCCCCTCCTCCTTATACGCAAAATGAAAATGTTTTACCAGATCCACCTCGAGTGATTTCTGGATCGTCCCTGTGAAGAAATGGCGCAGCCCGGGGGAAGCGCTCGCACTAGCGGAAAGGAAGGGTAGGTAATTGCCTGTCACAATGAAGGCCTTCCTAGCTGTTGTCTCTAGGGTCTGTGCCTCACGAAGGCCGCGAAGCATTTCTTGCGCGGCTGTGAATACCCCTGCGCCGACATTCAAAGAATGGAAGAAATCAGAGCGGGCGAGCGACAGAGGGTCGGCTGGCTCTGGAATGGGATAGAAGACACTAACTGCATCGCGAAAAGATCAGCTTATGAATCTCTAAAATGTGATATTGCCAACCATTGTAGACGACTACAGAAGGAGCTCCGAGTTCCTTACGAACAGTAGCAAACGCATTGGCGATGCTGTCCTGAACAGTAGCGTCAACAGAGACAGGTAAGTAACCAGAGTCCTTTAGCTTTTCGACGTCAGGTTTGCGAGATCCAAAAGCCACAGAATACCCCTCGTGCTTGAGCTTCTGAGCCAGCGATACGCCAATGTGGGATCCTGCACCTATGAGGAATGCGATGGGTTTAGTAGACATTGTCAATGAACGAAGGGTTTGCGAGATATTGTAGAGACATATTTCGCCGTCTTTGCTTATTTTAACAGACACAGAAACAGTATAAGTAAGCACTTCTCGGAGGAAGGTGGATAGTCTAGAGTATTAGCATTGGTAATTCTATGAAGATGCTCTGTCAGCGCTCACTTACAAACATGTTTTTCTCTGTTCATCGGTCGCAAAGACGGCACGCCAGCCATGACCTAGGAAGGTGAAGTTCTACGGCTTCCGCGACACCTGGGGTGCTACAGAGGATCCTGAAGGGTTGAACGTTGAACGTTGGATGCCAATAAGTACTGGCGCGAAAGTTGCCGACTCGTATCGTAGAGGTCCTTAACTTGATATTCATATATCACTTCTTGATAAAGTGATCAGATACCGCATAAGCAGCTCCTCATCCGGTGTACAGTTGGGGACAATCAAACACGGTAAAGTTGCTTGAGCTCCGACGAAAGCTTCCGGAGCCAAATTAATACCGGCTCTGGACTCAGACCATCGAGATAATGCTAAAAATCAACCTCCGAAGTTTTTCCCACGAGTTCTTAGGTACGGCCAAATTTTTGGGCCAAAAAAATGCAAAATATTTGCCTAAGATGGAGTAAGTACAGTGTCCAATTGCATCATGGCTCGAGCTGGAACCGATCTGTGTGCCTTCTGCCACCGGACAGCCTGGTAAGCACTCATGAAACACCTTGAGTGGTTGATGAATCTTTGAATCACCTTTCCTGGGCATGCATTCAAGTAGCGGAATTCAATTTCTTTTACCTCAGCAAATGATTTCTTTGTCACTTCTCAGTATCTGTATTTCAAAGGACCCAACCTCAATAACATGAAGCTTGTTAGCACTTGTATGAAGATAATTGTTAAAACACCCACCATTTCAATTGGATTAACTTCACAGTGAAACTTCTTGTTCAACAGAAGGGAAACTAAGCTTTTGTTGATTCTGGAGTAAGCCGGAAATGTTGTACTTCCGTTTTTGTGGATGGCATTGATGACCCATGACTGCAGAAATGTAGTGGACACTGGCTGTACAATTTTCGTCGGAAGGAAGGAAGGAAGTGTATTACGGCATGGTCCCTAAACAGAAACGCCGGAGGTGTTGACGCGGGCGGATTGCAGGTGATTTCCTTTTTAGGCAGCACCACACGTCGTGATTGAGCCCATTTATTTTATTGGGAAACTCATTAGATTAACGAGAACGTTCGTTTGCGCATTTTTTCAGATTTTTCCCGATTTTTTTAGTGAACGGCCAAATTTTTGAGGTCAAAAAAATAAATTTTAGTTTGAGGCAAATCCGCCCGTTGAAATCTCGTTTAACTAGTTTAGAAATACTCTCTGTATGCTTTCCTGTCGATTCCAGACGCTTCCCGGCCTCCCACAATTAGGTCCCGAAAACTTACCGTGTTTGATTGTCCCCAACTGTACTTGAGAGACTAAGCGGAAAACGGGAGTCGATTCGGTTACATAATCTCGCGTCGCTTTATTTGGCCACCAGGAACAAACTTGGTTGTACAAACAAACATTTTCCGCTTGCACCCACACCAGCCCACACCACAGCCCATAACCTTCACATTGGCACCTATATATGTGTATGAGATTGAGTATTGCGGGACAGGTGCGCATGCGCATATATCTAGCACTTTGTGGTAAAAGGAAATGCCAGACAAAGTGCGTGGGCAGACAATGAGCGATGCTGCCACCTTTATTGTCTTTTCGGTTGCCACAAAAGGAAATAATCGTGACACGTGACCGTGCTCTGGCTCATTGTGTCCCAGATTTCTTTTGTTCTCGCTAGTGATTGAGAAGACAAAAGAGAAGGGACAGTGAGGATGGACAGGCGAAATTCTTTCTTTCTTTCTTTCACCTTCGTTCTTTGCTCGACACCATTCGGTGCTCTAAACGATCTTCAGAACGTCTTCGACGTTGACGATTTCGACGATGCTCAACGAATACGACCTTGACGTGACTCCCCCAGAGTCTATCGACGACCACGAATCCACACACACTGAGCAAGTCTCTCAACCTTCCACACCTCAGGCTCAACCCAAAGTCGAGCCTGGCTCTTTCCGCCAGCTCTTCTCTCTTCTCTCAACACGGCACCGATTCTCCCTACTTCTCCCTGCTGTTGTCTTCTCCATCATCTCAGGTGGCATTGCCCCTTTCATGACCATCGTTATTGGCCAGAACTTCAATGCCTTCGCCCAGTTTCCGCAAGAGCCTAATCCGCCCCAGAGTGCCAAGAGCCAGCTTCTGCATGCAGTAGGCATTGCCGCCCTCGAGCTTGTTGGTCTTAGCGTCGGTAGCATTGCATTGAGTGCAGTGACCAGCTCGTTGTGGATATGGACCGGGGAAACAAACGTTAGGGAGGTTAGGAGGAGGGTTTTCGGCTCAGTCATCTCACAAGAAATGGTCTGGTTTGATTCCAGAACCCAGGGAGATGCTGTTGGCGCTGCTGGTCTGATGGCTCAATTCACCTCGTAAGTCTTGGTTTACAATGACCCGAAGGATTGTTCTCATTTTCGTTGCAGAGATACCGATTCCATTCGACTCGCTTCCTCGATCGCCTCTGGCCTTCTGTTGCAGCACTTGGTGACAGCCATTACTGCACTTGTACTTGCCTTCGTTGGATCACCTTTACTTACCCTACTCACACTCGCCTCTGTACCCCTCCTATCCTTAATACAGGGCACCTCACAACGACTTGCCTCGCGCCGGCTCAGTCACGAGCGTCAAGATATTGGCGCGCTCGCAACCCTCATCGAACGTTCCTTCACCCTCATCTCCACCGTGAAAGCCTTCACAGCCGTTCCTTACACCCTTGACAAACTTCACACTCTTTTGTATGGCCGCATGCGCAAGAATGAGTACGTCCTTAACGCCATATGGGGTCTCTCCAGCGGCACGTCGCAATTCGTCATGATGGGCATGTTTGTCCAAGCTTTCTGGTTTGGCTCGAAACTTGTAAGGGAAGGCAAGATGGAGCCCGGCGCTGTGATGTCCGTCTTTTGGGCTTGCCTCATCGCTACCAGTAACCTCCAGTTATGTATTCCGCAAATGGTCGTGGTTGGCAAAGGCAAGGTTGGGATGGCTGCTTTGATGAACCTCGTAAAGGAGAATTCAGAGTATGACCCTGACGCGATCGTCCCTTCTTCACTGACTGCTCCCATGTCCCCATATTCCCTTGGTCCCTTCTCACCTTCATCCACCAATACATCCTTCTCTAAATCCCGTACTGCTCTCCCTCGCTCCAAATCCAAGGTCCTCCGTAAAATTCAACCCTCCCCTAGATCATTCAAAGGCGACATCTCTCTGTCAGGGGTTACCTTCTCGTACCCTACAAGGGACCCTTCCTCCTCCCAGACAACACCAAAGCACGTTCTAAAGGCAGTGGACATGTACATCGCCGGCTGCGAGACAACCTTCGTTGTTGGCTCCAGCGGTTCCGGAAAATCGTCTATCGCAGGTATCATCGCTGGTTTCTACCAGCTTAGTCCTGGAGTAGGCGGCTCTGTATTGCTGGATGATCAAGACACTCGATTCCTCGATCCTGCGTACTTGAGTACCCACATTGGTGTTGTTAACCAGGGTGCACCAGTCATTATGTCAGGGCGCTCGATCCACTATAACGTGGCTATTGCGCTGGCTTCTCACCCGTCCCGGACGATCGAGTCGGTGACGAGAGCTGAGGTTGTCGATGCATGCAGAGCGGTGCTGTTGCACGAATTCATCCGGGATTTACCAGATGGGTACGACACGCTGTTGATAGACGATGCGGGGGTTGGTGCTGGTGAAGGCTCTGAGAAGGACGCCGTTCAGCTGAGTGGAGGACAGAAGCAGAGGCTTGCCCTCGCTAGAGCGAAGCTTCGCAACCCCGGAGTTTTAATACTCGGTATGTTATTTCTACTCGCCACAGTTTGTCTTACTTATATTCTTGTTCAGATGAACCGACATCAGCGCTTGATCCGACCTCCAGAACACTGATCTTAGCTGCCATCCGCCACTGGAGGAAAAACAAAACTACACTCATCATCACGCATGACCTCAGTCGCGAATCGATTCTCGATACGGATTTTGTATATGTTATGAAAGACGGCAAGATTGAGGAGGCTGGATACAGATATGATTTGGAGGACAAGACGGCGGGTGCGGATGAGGGAGAGTTCCGGCGTTTAGTCCGGATGCAAGGCCTTGGGGCTACTGATGCGATCGCTATCGAGGATGACGATGACGATGAAAAGTGCTCCCCACTGGAATTCAATCACGCATCTGAAGACGAGAAAGAACAAGATGTTCCGAGCTCGTTGGAAGTGATGCAGCCCCTCTCACTTCGATTCACCAGAGGCGCAAGCATGGTTGGCGCTTGGATGTTTGACGTTGTGGCCGAGTTGACCGCACACAATTCCACTGTTCCTCTGGTCACCAACACCGCTAATTCCCCCCGTGTTTCTCGTGCTCTCTCTCCCTCCCGCCTTCGGGACAGCATCTTCCCACCTCGTTCCCTCTCCCCTATACCCGTGTTACCAAGACAGTTCAAACCGTCGTCGTTACGCATCGACGTTCAAAACGCCAATGCCGGAAGAGGCAGAGCTAGGAGACCGAGCTCCGTATCGATACCATCTCCTGGTTTCGGCTACGCGTTGGAAAAAGTTCGCTCACCGTTTGAGGATGGGAAAGGCGTTGCGAGAGAGCCAAGACGGAGGATGAGCCTGCAGTTCGAGCCGGCGACGCCTACAAGCGGGTCTTTTACGCGCCGCCAGCCGGAATATATCACTAGTTCCGATGAGGAGAAGCGGGCGATGGAGAGGAGCGCGAGGACTGTGAACGACCGAAGGAAAATAGGAACAAGACGGGCGTTTAATGTTAGTTCGGCTAAACAGCAGGAAAGCATCGAGGTAGTCGTCTCTCCTTCCCAACAAAGTACCGCTGCTGCATCCAAAGCGGAAATTCCCTTCCGTACTGTTGTCCGTGAACTCCTACCCTTCATCCCGTCCAGGTCCCTTCTTGTCCTCGGCCTATTCGTCTGCATCCTTTCCGGTGCCATGACACCCATCTTCTCCTTCCTGCTTTCTAAGCTCCTTTATGAAGTAAGTACAGGCGCAAAAGATGCCCGGACGATCAACATCTTCGGAGGTATCGTTCTGGGTATCGCTGCTCTCGATGGAGTTTTGATGGGGCTCAAGTTTGCTCTGATGGAGAGTTTAGGTTGGGGTTGGGTTGCAAGGATGAGGGAAGCAGGTTTGAAGATGCTTCTTGGACAGAGCAAAAGTTTCTTCGAGATTGGCGCGAACAGTGCCACCGAAAACGATGCGTCTGCACCGTCACGCACTTCTCCCGTAGCGCTAACGCAAATTCTCACCAAGTCAGGCGACGACGCTAAGAACCTCCTTGCCGTTGTTGCTGGCCAGACTCTTGTGGTCTTCACCATGCTTAGCGTTGGCCTCATTTGGGCATTTGCCGTCGGATGGCAGTTCACGCTAGTGGGAATAGCGATTGCGCCTATATTTGCTGGGGTCATGAGTCTCCAGTCGAGATTCGTGGCAGAGGCGGAGAGGCGTTCGAGGAAGGGCAGGGAAGGAGTCGCTGGGGTATACTATGAGGTTGGTCTCTCCACTATCGCTGCATAAAGTTGAACTAACGTGCTGTAATTCCAGACTATCTCTCACATTCGCTCCATTCGAGCTGCGGCTCTTACTCCTCTCTTCCAGACTCGCTTTGATCTTGCGGCTGATCATGCGTTCAATATGGGCGTTAAAGGCGCTTTCATCGAAGGATGCACATATGGTGTTGCCTCTGGTCTCATCTACGCTGCTGAGGCACTATTGTTCTACGTCGGTGCGGTCTTGGTAGCCAAAGGCACTTATACATACCTGCAAATGGTGCAGGTATTGGACTTGGTAGTGTTCACTGTTACTATCGGCTCTCAGTTGATGGCTTTCAGTACGTCTTAGCTCTCCACCGCTCGAAGAATTGATGCTGACTATTCCATTTCCTGTAGCTAACAGAATTGCTCGCTCAGTTCAGGCTACGAGGGAGCTTCATGCCGTTCTCCAATTGCCCACACTCAACTCCGAATCCAAGGGTATCCTCCGACCTCCTCTCAATGCAGGCCCGCTCGGTATTGAATTCCAGAATGTTACGTTCGCTTACCCCTCTCGCCCTGATGCGCCTGTCCTCAAGGATATCTCTTTCACCATCGCACCTGGCGAGACCGTCGCTCTCGTTGGCTCCTCCGGCTGTGGCAAATCTACTGTTGCCCAGCTCCTGCAACGGTTATACGAGCCTTCTTCTGGTTCTGTCCACGTTGATAGAATGGACGTGTCCTGCATCGAAGTTGACCATCTCCGACAACACGTCTCGGTCGTTTCTCAGCAAGCCAATCTGTTTGACGTCTCCATCTCGGAAAACATCTCTTACGGCAACCCACACCTCAGTGAAGTGGATATTGTCAAGGCAGCTAAGGCAGCCAACATGCATGACACCATCATGGGCTTGCCTAAAGGTTACGATACAGTTGTTGGAGAGAATGCGAGCATGTTGAGCGGTGGTCAGGCGCAACGTTTGCAGATTGCGCGCGCGCTGGCACGTCCATGCAGAGTTTTGATCCTGGATGAGTGTACAAGTGCGCTCGACCCAGAGAATCAGAAAGTTGTGTTGGACACTATCAAGGAGTTGAACGTATCGAAACAGGGCGCCCAGAGGACAACGGTGATGGTGACGCATAAAGTGCCAGCCATGAAGTTGTGCGATAGACTTCTGGTTATCAGCGATGGGAGAGTTGTTGAGGAGGGAAAGTACGATGAGTTGATGGAGCGCAGGGGTGTATTTGCGCAGCTAGCGAGCGGTGGTGAGTGGTTCGGCGAGTAAATCGTCTCCACTCGGATATTTTCTTTCTTTTTTCTCTGTTTTTTTCTCTGTATCTCAACTTGCCCAGCATTCATAAGCGCTCCATCGTCCACTTTGTTCTAGTACTACCACATCTTCGCCCTTTCTCCTATTGATTGTCTTGATGGCAAATTCATTCTGGACACCCACATATCATTTGTATCAACTCTCACTCTCTCGCATTGATGTCCTTATTAATGGCTACGTCTTTCTACGAACTTGTGTATCTATTAGTAGCTACATTACTTACTACTGTCTTAAACTAGTTACGGATTTGAAATGAATATAGATGACTTCAACTAATTCGATTTTGTGGACTGAATAGCACTAGCTGTTCAGTGACTTTGCGAGCCTTCAGTTATCTTTATTTGGCGACTTCGTTCGTATGTTATTATTTCAGCGACAATGCAGTCAGTGTGTCTATGTAGAATTCATTCCATTGTGTGAGCAGAAGGATATCAAAGCATAAGTAGATGTAGAATATCAGGAGGACATGATGTCTATATTCACACTAAACCAAGTACACCCCAAGAAAGTTTACCCGGCAGCCTGCGTCCTTTCCAACATCTTATTAACCGCAACAGGTCTCCCGGTCGGTGGATGCGCCATATCCGCCAGCTTACCCTCCCTCATCCTCATCAGCAACTTCGACAAGAACATCGGCGTCACAACATTACCCTCACCAGACCCAGACCCCGAGCTACCACTCCCATCACCAAACAAATCATCCCTTGACTCGGGAGTCCCAGAATTACTCGTATTCCGACTTACAGCTCTACTTGCCCCGGTTCGTTTCGATGAAGTTCCGCTCCCGCTCGCAAAAGGAGACAGGGCCTGATGATGATTGTGCTTGGAGGGCGATGTAGATGCATCTGGAGCGTCTTCCTTGTATCTATCCCAACGACTATACAGGGATATTATCTCCTGCGCGATGGTTGATATCAACGACAATGAGACGTTCAGATCGGCGAGGAATGCAATAGGGTCTTGTGGTTTCCTCGTTGTTTCTGAGGCTGAGGCGCTTTGACGAGAAGACCGGCGGGGTGGAGGGGCTGACGAAAAGGAATCTGGAGACTGCGTCTGGGCAGAATCTGAGGAGGGTAGAAGGTGGACGATGGTGCTTTGTGTGGGGCCGTGAAGAATGAGTGTGAGATATATAGCAGTAATAGCGATTAAATGCGGAGGGTATAACAAACATAAGTCGGAACGGTAAGTGTCATTGATGATAAACCTAAGACGAGATGAGCGATCAAATTAAATGCGTGCTTCCAAGAGAGCTCACCAAGCAGTTTGTAAAGCACTTCCAGACAACTCCAAGCGTCCCTCGCCAGTTCCCCAGTATCTTGGCCCATCTTCAGCAGTTACCCCAGCACCAACCTCGCCCGCTTCTGCCTCTTCAGACAAGTAAGCACCCGACGATTCCTTCGAACAAAGTGCAAGGAGTGTACGGTAAGGATGAAAAACGATCAGATCACATTCCAAATCATCAACAAGATAAAACTCCATTTCTGCGAGTTTTGAGTTATCCGAAGGAAACGCCTTGACGTTGTATTGTTCCTCTGAGTACAAAGATGAGCCATTCAAGGGTCAATCAACAAGTTGAAAAAGGTCGTACGGATGAAAAGTGCACGAGATTCCGCCACTACGTTTTTAATATGTACGGGAGATTCTTCAGCTTTCGCTGCGACATAGCAGCAGGCCGATAATACGAGAAAGGGATCAGTTTCGCAGTAAGAATTCTTCAAATAAAACCGTCGGAAAAAGACGGTCGCACTGGCGATGACTCTTTGACGCAATTGAAGCTTCTTTCCAAGTCTTGAAATAACTAGGGATACAACGTTTATTAGACCTGTAGCACTGGAATTAAGTAGGTGTATCTGTTCGACTCACCATTAGCAAAGTATATCGATAGAAATTCCAAGTACTCTGGCTCTCCAACATACATAAGGTCGTCTGATCTTGCTTGCTTAAGGGTAGCCCGGTCAACAATCCACCGTTTACTGGCGATACAGCCAACTTTGAGCTTGATGTGAACGATGCTTGCAGCAGGTGCGACCTTACTAGTGTGAACTTGCCCAGAAATCGGTAGCCATTTTGCAGCAGAGTAAGATTGCGCCTTCTTGACTAATGATATCAAAGCCACTGAGCTCTCAAAGAGTGAGAGTTTGAGTCGGAGTAGCAACAAAGAGGAAGCGTGAACTGAGCGTGAATCACACGAGCTGTTGGGCGCTTGAATTACCCAGCACTAGCGCCCATATACTTAGCGACACAAGCCCTTCTAACCGGTAGTATAATTACTCGATTTAGGCAGACATTCAATGCATTCATATAGATACAGTCTAAAGCAATTGATACAAAAATGAGAACCAATAAGTACCAGCACCGTCCTCTGAAATCTAATTTCAGGTCACAGCATCTATGCCTCATGAAGGAGAACATATAACGCGACGAAGAGCTAGTTCGACATCACCACTGAGTTACGCAGCTTCTTCTTGGGTCGGCTTTGAGGAAGAGCACGTATTACGCGACGGCGGGGCGTCAGTGCACTCACCGACGGTACTTGTTCAGCATCATCACTAAACGACAAACCGTCAATGCTACGTTTCGAAGCTAGCGAGACACGATGTCCAGATCTATTTCTTAACACAACGAATCAACCTCGCGAGCACAACCCAAAAGACACACATACACTCACTGTTGTGGTTTCTCATCAAGCTCTTCTTTGGCACGCTCGTAACGCTCTCGCCACTTATCCGCTTCCTCCGCAGCCAGCCTCGTTTTTCTGCGCTCTTGACGAAGGAGACCTTCTAAACGGTCCACCTCAATTCGAGCTTCTGCTTCTCCTTCGGCGTGAACAATCGACTGATGCATATACTTCTCGCAAGAGTCCATAAGCCTCTCACTCTCCTGCTTCAAGTTTTCTATCTGTGCCATACAATTAGTGAGCTTTTGTTCCAAGCCTTGGACTGTGACGCTAGGCTCTAGATAGACGCGTCGCATGCTGGGAGTTACGAAGCGGTGAATCTGTTTCGGAAGACACGTCAACTAGCACGCAAGAGAAGTGTCAGCATCGCGATGTGCTTATGAATCTTGTGAAGCGAACGAACCTCCGGGCTGACTATCAAAAGGGAAAATGACTGGTTAGAAAGGAGGCAACTGAGACGTAGAGATGACGCACCTATGTGAAATGCAGAGCGACACGTTGGACACGACGCGCTATAACCATCCTTCGTTGCCATATTGATATGATCCC
Source organism: Omphalotus guepiniiformis (assembly GCA_028554645.1). NCBI lineage: Eukaryota > Fungi > Basidiomycota > Agaricomycetes > Agaricales > Omphalotaceae > Omphalotus > Omphalotus guepiniiformis. The sequence continues at coordinate 775,867 of JAQOOI010000017.1, forward strand.
CGAGACACGAAGAGCAATAAACATGTCCTTGAGACGCGAATGTTTTAAATGAACCGGTTCAAAAAGTTCCAATACACTGCTCACCACAAGGAATGCAAACAGGATCTTTGAACGCAGAAAGACATATACTACATTGACCAGACATTTGATAGTTCGAACAAGTGGCGAGAAGATGAGGAACGAGATCGGAAGTGTCAAACGCGTGCGTCACGCGATGAATTTTGAGAGACAAGTCTCGTGAGCGTCTATTACGCGCTTATTATACGCGCCCCGCAGAAAAACTACCATAAATTTAAGATACAAGCGTGCACAATGATACTAAAGTTTGGCCTTTCCACTCGTCTTGACAAGACTATTTCCATGCCGAAGCAAACTTGCGGCCTGTTCAACCATATCTTCTACAATTTCCTTTGCTGGCTTCACATCGTTGATCAACTGCATTGAAAGATGCGAATTAGCATAATCTTCAACAAATGCGAAAGGAGGATTCTCACAGCAGCTACTTCTCCCATCAGCCATGGACGTCCAGCAGCTGACTTCTCCGGATGTTGATCAATGTCCCAAACAGCTGGAATGATACCCTTTGAAGTCAACTCTTTGATTTCAGCCTGCCGATTTGTCTCCCTGTGATCACCCATTCTTTAACCCACTGCGTGAGAGGATATAAGGAATTACTCACCAATCCTCAACGTATGGTGTCTTCCTGACACGTAGAGGTCGCCCAGTAAATATGATAGTCTTGGTCACATCTCCAAATCCAGCCTCTACAACCAAATCCTTATGCATCTTTGATGCACCAGCTTCAACAGCAGCTACAAATCGTGTTCCTACCCAAACAGAACGTGAGCTAACCAACAGACCAAATTGATTGAATGACAACGTACAAACAGCCTGAGCGCCCCACATCAAATTCGCAGCCAATGACCTTCCATCGAATACAGCTCCAGCACCAATGACATACACAGGCTTGCCAGTTAAAGGTGACTTGTGACCTTTCACAGCATCCACACATGCCGGTATAAGGATACTAGCAGGTGTCTCGCCCGTGTGACCACCACCTTCACCGGCTTGAGCGCAAATGAAGTCAACGCCAACACTCAAGGCCTTGGCGACATGTTTCGGGTGCCCAACCATATTCATCACAGGGATACCCGCCTTGTGTAGCCTCTCTACAACTTCCTTTGGTGGTACACCGACCGCACAGACGAAAAGCGTTGTCTTCTCCTCAATGATAACATCAATGAGCTCGTTCAGTTTGCCCTTTGTGTAGTCGTACTGCAGGGCGTCACCTTTAGAGATGTGTTAATGTTAATAGTGAAAGAGAGGGACTAACATTAGTCTTTCTTGCGTTTCCACCAACCTGAGGAAGAAGCAAGTCAACGCCAAAAGGTGCATTTTTGTCGACAAGATCCGCCTTTATGGCTTTGATCTGTAAAGAACGCTCTCAGCTTCTCGAAACATCTACCACTGAAATGAAAACTCACCTGTTGACGCAAAATCTTCGGTGTATACCCGAACCCTCCAATAACACCCAATCCACCTGCGTTAGTTACAGCAGCCGCAAGTTCAGGTCCTGCCGCGACATTCATACCCGCGAGCAGAACGGGATGCTTGATACCAAAGAGCTCAGTAATAGGAGTCGATATGACAGACATCGTTGAAGAATAAGATGAAGATGCACGAATGAGTTACATGCTGATCATTCTATACTTATATGCCTGCACATTGCATGAGATTATTTAGGTTTGTCGGTGACCGAGAGTAACCGACGTTCCGGCACTCTGAAACAAGCGGGTGCGACTTGGGCGGTGCCGAGGGCCACAAAAAACATGCTGAAAAGACAGTGCATGGGTATAATAAAATGCAAATGTAATATGTAATGTACTAATAGTGGCGAATATGCGGAATGCTGAAAGACGATATCGATAGCAATGTCGAATAAAAAGTCATGAAACATAGGTAGAATTAAAGTGTTCATGGGGGGTGGTCCGTAGAAGAGTCCTCAGACATATTAGTAGATGAGAGCGAAGCGTGCTGCATTAACCGTCGTAATCGAGCAAGTTCAGCTGCCAGCTCCCTGTTAAGGCCGTGAGTGACACGACACAAGAATTCCTGAACGCTGCTACTAACCTTGCTGTCTTAGCTGCCTCTTCACCGTCCTTTGAGCTCTTTTCAACTTGTGCTTTCATCTGTGCTATCTCTTCCTTCCATGCATTCTCCAAATCTTTCGACGATTTAGCATCTTTCTCCTTCAGCTCTTTGACCGACTCTCTATCCGCTGTGCTCGCCTTGACCTCCTCAACAAGTTTGCGATACTTCTTTCCCATGTTCTCAGCTTCTGTCTTCCATCGCTCCTCCCGCCTCCTCATATCCTCTTTCAAACGATCGGTATCGGTTTTCCACGACTCTGTCATGCTCTTCAGACTGTCCCGTAAAGTGACATACTCGCGTTCGCACTTCTGGGATAGAGCTGTTGACTCTGATAGAGCAGATTCCATTTCCCTCAAGCTCTTTTTCGATTGCGTGGTATCGGATTTTAGTTGAGATCTAAGTGCAGATGCCTCCGCTTCTGCCTTGCGTGCTCGTTCTAAAACCTGAAAAGTAGAGATTGGCCGAAAGAGACACAACGTCAAGTTTCGAACACGCACTTCCTGCAACAATCGCTCTTTACGAGCAACCACATTGTTCAAGCCTTCATTCTCCAACCTTAACCTCTCCCGTCCCTCCTTCAGATCCTCCGTTTGCCGAGTGAGCTGCGCGACAGTCCTCTGAGAGAGCCTCAGCTGAGCTTTAGTGTTCTCCAACGCATTGCGTGCATTGACAACGCCAGTTTGAAGGTCTGCTAGAACCTTAGTCGTCCCTCCGGGTGTGAGAGATAGTCGGCGACTAGGTGAGGGTGGGGGTTGGAGGGATGAGTGTGACGTATCAGGATCAGACGGCGATAACTTGGCTGCAGAGCTTGTGGACCGTGATAGCGGGACTACGCCCTCATCGGTGAGAGCTTTCGCGTTCCCTGGAGGGTCAAGAAGATTCATAAGACTATGTTAGTTAAGAAGCAAAACAGTATACACCGCCAACTGTGACCAACCTACAGCTGCAACCGGGATTCCTGACGGCAATCACATCCCTGTCAATAAGCGAATGCAGAACGGAGGGAAGGAAACGCACGGCTCAAAGTTCGCGTAGGGCTGGATGTTCTTCTATGTGATGTGGGACTAACGGATCCAGCACCGAACGACATGGGGATACCTTCTCTTATTCCGTTCTCATCTATACCATTCATTTCGCGTCGGGGAAGGGGCAAATTCGAGTCTGGACCAGCGATACTTTGAAGAACTTCAAAGCTGGATCTCTTGGACATTTTGATGGGGGTAGACATGATTGGTGCAATTACTGGTTCGGATAGGTCGGAATATGGACGTGGACCGCGAAGGATAACGTTCTCGAGTTCGTGGACTTGTGCTTGTTGATGCCTAATAGTATGTTTCAGCGTTGATATCTGGTTCCGTACGGCGACTAGAGCATCGTCAGACCATCAAGAAGAGACCCGAATGTCTATAGAAAACGATGAAGAGACGATGCACCTACCTGGATCGTCAAATGAAACTACAGGACTTGGGGCACGTAAAGAGATGGAAGAACGAGACGAAGGTCTAGATAGTGAACGCTCGTGAGCTGCTTTGAGCGGTGAGAGACCTCTGTCCTGGGGTGAAGAATGGGGATTGCCAAAGGAAGAACTAGTCGACATTCAATTATACAGGGTTGAAATGAAGTAAGGAACGTTGAGATGGAGACTGAACGTTTCCTAAATGAATATGGAACAACTTTCAGAGTCGCCAATAAGAAAATGAATGTCGCAGTTCGCCAGTGGCTGGCTGCACCTCCAGAAGAGTGGATTATTATTTGTTCCTGCTTGGAGTATATAACAGCAGTTCGAAAGGAATATCGGCCCGGATATCCCCTTGCCTTTCGCTTTCATGTTCCAGCTAAACTACATACACACAGTAAGTATATACGATGCTACCCTGGAGATTCATGACAATAGCCTATGATGATAATAGATAATTTCAAGCGAAACGGGCAAAGATTTTCACCCCTGGACATCTCCTGATTGTTTGACAGGCAGAGAAGTATCAATCTACAGCCGTGAATCTATCAATCGTGCTGCTGAACGCTATCATACCGAAGGCTCACAAACATTATTGCTGCCGTGCACGAAAATCAAATAGCAGCGTATTCAGTGTCAGTGAAATTCTAGTCTGTAACATTCTGAGCGAAGTGGGTCTTCGTCTAGGAAACTTGTGTGAATATAGGATACGTCACAACTCGTTCCATGACTCTTCAATAATACTTAGAGATGTACAAGAGTTGTAAGTAAGTATGTGCTCGCACTGATTCAAATAGCGGACACAAAGCTTCCGCCTTGAACGCGAGCCCGGCGCACCGGTCCGCGACGCGTTGAATAGCGCGTCAGCACGTGCCACTCTTCTGTTCACTCACTCCGATCGACTATTTCTGTCCTATTCTTCCATCTCCATACTATGTCCGTCCCCGATATCTCAGCTCTTCAGGACCTTGCAACGAAGCTAGTCAGACGAGCCCATAAAGAAGGAACGTTGCAGTCAGTTACTGTTCTCATTGCTAATGACATTTCCATGCTAACAGCATGAAGTGAATTGACGCCAAGGATTATTCGCAATGATATTGAGACCCAGCTATCTCTTGAGCCTGGTTTATTAGACGCGAAAGAGTACAGGTCAGCTTTGAAGGCAGCTATTGTTGAAGCTCAGGTGTGTGTAGTGAACCTTACTTGTGTGCTTGGATGTACTCACGTCATAATGAAGGAAAATCTGGATGAATCGGCCCCTGCTTTAGAAGCTGAAGACAAACCACCTGAAGAAAAGCCCAAGAGCAAGACCAAGTCGACAATAGGCAAGAGCAAATCGCGTCAAAGTACAGAATCAGACGCGACTTTATCGAAAGGGAAGAAACGCAAAGTAGAGGACGATCACAAAAGTTCAGTGAAAAAGAAGAAGCCTACCACCGCGAAATCTACGGGAAAGGACTCCAAGACTGTTATGCAATCGTTCAAGTCCGCTGTAGGTCATCACCTTGTATCGAACGCGCTCATTTATTGACAGAGTCTTAGGAGTTTGTCCCCCCTTCATCTGATGTCGAGGACGCGGTACACGATAGCTTATTCTCTGCTGAGGTGCGAGACGCGTGTCTTTTCCTCTTTTGATGCGATCTGATATATCACGTTCAGGAGAGTACACCTCAAAAGAAGCTCTCCAAAAAGCGTTCCAGTAAACCACTGCGACTCTCATCGCCAGATGAGGAGCCCGAGAGCAAGCCATCAAGCTCAAAACGCGAGACTGCTTCAAGCTCTCTTTCTGCTGCTCCGGAACCCAGCGAAGACCTAGTGCGACTGTTTCTTGCTTTGAGATTTGTCTGGCTTAAGATTTATCTTGTAGAAGAGTGAATCCGAGCTTTCCGTTCTAATCGACGACGAGCCTCCAAAGCAAAAGAAGAAGGCAAAGACGAAGGATCAGGCGGGTAGTATCAGCGCATATATTTGACGTCCCGCATCCTTCTCAATGTCTTGCAGGGTAGTAACGGCACGAAGGCATCTAAAGCGCAACAACAGAAGAAGTCTGCTCCCAGTCTGAGTAAAGACGAAGAAAGGATTAAGAAACTGAAGGTACTATATAACAGTTTTTGGTTCTTATCACTGTACTCACTGTGAAATGACATTTGTACTTCTATCAGAGCTTGATACTTGCATGTGGTGTCCGGAAAGTATGGTCAAAAGTCTTCAAGGGAATCGAAGATAAACCTTCTCAACAAATTAAGATGCTTCGGAGTATGCTTGCGGATTTGGGTATGACTGGTCGTATGAGTATGGAACAGGCAAAGGCCATTCGAGAACGGCGGGAGCTGGCGGAAGAGCTGGGTTCGTCTCTGGACTTTATGCCAATTCTATTTCCTCTCTGAACTCGTTGACTCGTCACAGCTGAAGTGCAATCCTTTGAGAAATCGGTGTTGAAGCAGTCTCGAGGATCTCGATCGAAGGTTGAGTCGGAACATGCAGCAAGTGCATCAGAGTCTGGGGATGAGGAAGAAGATGTGCCTCCTGCTAAACGAAAAGTATGCTTTTGTTCAAAACCCTCTCTCATCGTAGTCCAATCTAATGATCTCAACAGCCTAGAAATGCCCGACAAAGCATCATGGCGTTCTTGGGTGACCAAAGTGAATCGGAATGAATGAATTGCGGTGTTTGTATTTCAACTATGTGTACTAATCATGAGTCGGCTACTTTACTTGGGCTCGAAGAACATCGGGTTTGGACGCAGACTTTGCTGTTTGTTGTATCCCGGCCCTTCGTAATCCTTGAACTGCAAAGCAGTGGAGAAGATGCCATCTGAGACCAGTTGCAGCCCTGCAATCGAAGCACCTTCGTTGTCTAAAGACCATAATGACAGGGCTAGAGTGTTTGTCGAGTTTCGAAGTAGGATACTATAGCTATGTATCAGTGTCACGATCGAGTAACTATCGCTGGCAAAGCTTACCCCGCTGGCAAAACAAACAGCGTTTGAGGTCTGGGGGCGTAAATCGTTTTATTGGACTACTGCCATTGGGAAGCATATAAACGCACCCTATGTTATTGATGTACTTGCCGACTTGCCAGCCATTGAGGTAAATCTGAACTCTGAAGTTGGAAGTGATGTCGCTGGGGGTGATCGATAATCGAATCGGGACGTCGAAACCATCCGGGATAGCCTAAATATCGTATGCCACCGTGGTCAGAATGGTAGCTCCTCGGCATATATACTACTCGACTTCATGATGAATGCACTTACTAGGTCAAATGTAGTACGATAGAATTTGACACCAGCACCCCTGATACTCGTACTTCCGGATGGCCAGGCTTCGTCGGGGAAGCCAGGTAGATGCGCACCGATCCTTTCAGCGTATAAACCACCCTCGTTTAGGTATCCGCGAAATGTGTCTGGAGCTTGAGCTGCGCCTCCCTACATAGCGTGACATGGTCAGGAGCGCGTCCATACTGCTAATGAACATTTGATGATACCTGATTGCCTTGCAGTGTCCAGGACGAGAACGTTGTGTTGCCACCAACAAGGGTGTATCCACGAATACCACGAGGTTCCTTCCCGCCATTCGCTGCGAATGGAAATTGTCAGTTCTGGAATCGTTCAGAGGGTGGTGTACGTACTGCTAGTCTCAGAAAGGCTACCGCTCTGACGATAAGTGATGCGTACAACGACAAATGCGTTGTTTCTTACCCCATGTGATCTGACGAAGGGGTGAAAACTCATAAATAATGAGCAGACAACTCGAATACCTTGTAAAACTACGACGACATTCTCCCTTCCAACTCGCAACGTACCATTCGGGAACGACCATGTATCACTCGTCATGCTAACGCTCGCATTACCTTGGCTCGACCCAAGAAAGACACCATTGAGCCAGGCGGAATATCCACCGGCGAACCCGTATTGTACACTCAAACTGACAGCTGTCTCTTCGCCAGTAGCATTGAATCGCCCGCGGAAAATCAAATTACCACCGTAAAATCTGCCACAAAAGAATGAGTGTGGAGGTATATGCGGAAAGTTTAAAAACTCGCCCGTATTGCTGAGAATATAGAACTTGACTTCCAGCTAGAGGTGGAAGGTTTGTGTACTAAGAATATCATTTATCGACAAATGATCAAGTGAAATGATTCAATTGCAGCTCTCACATTCGTCGTAGTCTGATCTGCGAGCGTGAAGTTCGAGTCGTCGAAATCAGGGTCAATCTCTGGTAAACTGCATCGAGGTAAACATGAGAATGAAAGGGCGAAACTAGGTGGTCATACCTCCCAGCCGCTTTCCAGCTATCCAGCTCCGGTAGAACCAAATTGAACTCGATCACGGCTAGTTCGCCAGTAAAAGATCCACGGGAGGTCTTGCTAACATTTACAGTGGCACCGTTCCACGTTAACTGTGAAATAGCAGGCTGAGCTATGAATTCTATCTTCGTGGTTCCATTCAGATCCCCGGTCTGTGTGTGATAGTGAGCTGTGGCGCTGGCAAGTCAAGCAGAGGATGGACTTGCGAGGATCAAGGTATTGTCGTTCAAACTCGCACTCCTCACGATGTAGGGACCACCAACGAGAACACTAAACAGTTGTTGAGTATGTGCACGGACGGAACAAATCAGGACACGAACGTTTCATTTGTACCAATGGAGAAGAAATTGCCAAAATCTCCATTTTCGTGTATGACCGGCGCATGCCATTGGTATGCCGTGTCTTTGTCCATCACGATAACTACAAACGACGCACTTCCGGAATCGACAGTAATGAATTGCGTCCCGTTAAGTTCATAATTTAGAGTGAGAGTTCCGTTTGAGAATGATGACACTGCATTCGAGGCGTCACTTAGATCGACATGTGGCTCAGAGTGAAGCAAGAATGCTGTTTCTCCTGTTTCTCCTGCGCCCGCGTAGAAGACGATGTATTCGACGGAGCCGATCCTGCGAGTAATTAGACCTCAGGGAGACCGCGAACTGAAGGGTTCTGGCTCACGTAGTCCATGTCATGATCCTGTAGACGATTGACCATGAGCATTCAACGCAAAGGCAACTTCAGCGAAACGAATAAGAACGTACTCCGCCGTTGAATACAAAATGGTGATAGCATTCTGACCGAAAGCATAATCAGTCACGAGAATCTTACTGTCTCGGCCGTTGAATGTGATTTCTCCAGATTGGGGTATAAGAAGTGCACCCCGAGAGGTGTTTACCGTGATTTGAGTCGTGGTCAACGCAGTAGAACTATGACAATCACAATGAGTCTTTCACGTTGTTGTTCGCCCGGTGGTACAACAACATCAACTCACGTCGAATCGCTATGTCGAGTGACATAGAAACCGGCACCAGTTATGGTATTCCGTAGCTCAGCAGCATGAATAAGTGAAGAAGTAGTGTAATTCGTGCCATTGCCCAAAAGCGTGGAACCAAGGAGGTCGCGAGAGACGCGAAGAAACAGCCCTGTGTGCTGGGGTGAGTTCATGTGACTACCATGAGTCATGGTTCTTTACCCTGCAGTTTCATTTCATTCATTTTCGATGTATTTGCGACACGGTTTTCATTCAGACCTGCCCAGTTAGTATTATTTGAAAGTCATGCAAAGTCTTGAGGGCATACACCCACCTCCTCCGTAGTCATATGATGTGTAGGAGACCGGAGCAGCTGTCTGCCCCCAATTCGTCCCTCCAAAGGTCACTGAAACAGGTTATGAGTTGTTTCTATAGTTTTAAGAGACACTTACTGTAAATGTCTACACATCCGCGTAGATAAGTAAGAAGACAAGATACGAGAACCAGCGCATACTCATGATAGTGGTTGTTTGTGCACTGACAGATTTCATGAGCACGTAAATAGTCAGAAATCGTTGCAACGCACTAATTCTCCTTGTATCCTTGTAGAAGACGTTCTCTGGCACAATACACTCAATCAAAGACGCCTCTTCCAGCATACAGGTCGAAATTTACCGTAGTCAGCATCAGTAAGGTCATTCGCTGTGAAAGCATGCGACATGAGCGGCAATGATCGACCTGCATGCTAGATAGTGACTCACAGTATTTCTCATATCCAGTTCCACCGCGAGCGCCTGCGCCCCAATTTAACAAGAAGCCTCCTCCGAACTGCCAGCGATTGATCAAGGACCGGAAGACGCGCAGTATCAGAACTTACTTCCGCAAGACATAGCGGGTTACTTGGCGCGACATTTTCATGTGCGGAAAAGTAGATTGATTGGACCTGTGCCCAGCTGTTGGCGCCTTGAGGGTACGAATCGCCGCTGACCAGTGTTTCTTCAGGTGAGTGACGTCTGTGCGTGCATCAACATTGATATAACTACCAGTATATGTTGACACGACCTGTCCCAGGTAAATCCGGGGAGAAATTTCTACATTTCAGAAGAAAGTAAGTGAGGGAAGTGGCATGTGCTGGGTTGAATGAGTTACCCTGTTTGTCCTGCATGCTGATCATTATGGGTGATCGCTGCGCAAATGGTAGTCAGAATGTCAACAATATAATCGAGCGAATGGATCATACGGATCACTATGCCATTTGCTCTGTAAGTGTCAATGACAAGTTGCATGTATGGACTATGCGTCGGACTGGCACTGAATTCATTTTCAGCTTGAACGAGGATGACTGAATGACTTCATGATTAGTACGCGACAAGTGCGGGCCAGCGATTATGCACTTGGTCCTCCCTCCGTTATCTGATTCCTTGCTATTATCTTAGAGATTGCGTTCATCCAAGGCATCCAAACTGAAATATTAAATAAACGGCAGAACCTGGCAACAGTACAGTGCCTGCTCACCCTGAGTATAGTTTGCATTATCAGTCCGTAGATCTCCTGCGATATTCTCCACCCAGCCCGGAAACCCCCCACCAGTTGTTTCCGCATCTTTCGATGATTAAATGAGTGACAATGAAAACTTGGGCAGATCCTCGGCGACTTACTTATGTATGGACCTGGCCTTTAAAGAAATTAGCTGCAATTGTTTACGCCCTGTCCGAGAAATGCATACCTCGCAATCATCCACAGACCAGCATTTTGAGCCTCGTCGATAAATCTCTGTATATCACGATAAGTCCCTTCCTCAAAATCCCCAGCACCGCCGTTCGTTGAAGGCGAAGGGAAGTGCAAGGTCCAGCTAATACAGAATGAAACGGTGTTGAAACCATGAGCTTTTACTTTCTGAAAGAGGTCTGCCCAGAGGTCTGGATTTCCAGGTAAACGCCATGGATGCATTTCTGCGGACAGAATGAAGACTCTCTGTCCGTGTATTGAGAGGGAGTGAGGGTCCCATGTAACTGCATCTGTGAGGCCGGTACTGTTCCTCCGAGAGAGATTGCTGGCAGTTACACTGGCCCAACAAGTTGAGACGTACAGCAGGGCGATCGCAATGAACTTTGAAAACATTGTGCACCACCTTCCACGCTTTCGGTTCGAGTGAAGAGTCTTATATTCCAGAATTTTGTTGTATTGTTCGACATGAATGATTACGACCCAAGGAACAAAAATGGTCCATTCTCGAGCACCTGATCACGAAAATAATATTAACAGTACGGGTATGCGAGGAGAATAGTGCGCTTGGAAGTGCACGGTCCGTTGTCGCCCCGACTACCGGCATGTGAGCGTGTCCCACTGACCCTTAGGAAAAGGACCGACCTCAAAATATCGAGGTTGTTGAATAACAAGTTCGTTCGTTCCTTATTTGCTCGAATACCATTCCGAAGTAATTCCAAGGCAAAGCTTGTCTCTTGAAGACCATCCAAGTTAATCAGAACGTCTTTGGAGTTGAATAGCTTAGCTTGGAACTAAAGAAAGCAAAGGTGCCTCTAGAGTCTACCCACCTGCGGAGTTAGAGGCAGAGGTGCATTGTGCCGCGTCAGACTCTGACAGTGAATCAGCCATCAAATACCGCCTCTCCTAAGCACGATGTGAAAATTAAATAAGATGTCCCTCTCCACATTCACAACAACAACTGGTATTCTTTTGCTTCTTGTTTGAGTTTTCAGCGCTCAATCTTATCTCTAGGATTCTTACTTCCCTCTATTCACTCTGCACCCCCCTTCTTCACGTCAGGCTCCTAAAGTCAAGTCATCTGGCAGATATACTCAGTAGAATGATAGGCAGCAACCAAACCCCACTACACTCTCAATCGCGACTGGGCAGTGGATTCAGATTATCTTGAGATATGCAAAACACAGACGGTTGTTCGTGCTACGAGTGGAGGATAGCGAAACTTCGGGAAACGATTGGGATGAGGTGTTGCGAAATGAGCGTATAAACAGTGCGATTGAACGTCTTGCATTACTACCGATCTTTTCTAATCTTGAACTCGTGCAGGGAAGCTTCTACCAGCATATTTGTCGTATATCTTGGACACGATGGTGTCTCAGAACCTGGCGGTGTATGAACCGCCGAAGCAGACAAGATCAGTGCTACTATATTGGCGTCTACCAGACGAATGGGCTGAGAGCCTTCATGAATGGGTCAGTATTACCCTTCTGTTGCAAATTCACTCTGACGTGGAGAAAATCTAGGCTACATCCACTGGTCAACTGAATACGATATTGACGTTCTACGACATTACGGACCCTCAGGTTGAATCCTCATTATCTGGAATACCTGTGACTCTGTTGCGGCAAGCCATTACTATCCTGTCCAAGTCTAATCGTGCTCAAATCATTGCAATCGCTGACGGGGAGGGGGTTAGATTCTTCCCTCCAACTGGCAAGTAAACCATTGTGTATATTACACTGATACCACATAAGATGAACTGTTCCAATAGAAATTGTATCTTGTCATGGAAACCTGCACAGAACGCGACTCTTTATATGCTTTCGGAGATCAATCGTAGCTTGACAAATGGAGAATACTGGCCCATGCCAGCATGCATGCGTCTTCCAGTCGAAGTGAATGTAGAAATATGAAGAAGGAACAGATCAAGTTACCCTGTCAGCCTTAGTTCTTCAGCGTTACCTTACAGTGAATGTGTCGCGCTTTTCTCAACGCCTTGACGGTTGCTGTACAAATTTCGTTTGACTGCTCACCAGTAGTGGCACTACTCTGTCACGTGGCAGACGCGACGCGATTTCTTCTGTTGCTCCTCCATCCTATATACTCCCACTCCCTCTAGGCTTGTTCTCTCATTAAGAACAGTGACTCTTCTATGCCGCCTAAAATACATTGTCACATCTGCCTTGGAAGTTTTCATATCTCAAGAATTCTGACTTACCCTTGTGGTGCGTTGGGTAGTTCGTGTGGCTCTGCATTCACGCATCATATCCCTAGGCCATGGTTTCTGCATTGACTGCGTTGAAATCAGTCACAGGAAGAGTAATGTAACGTGCGCCATGTGTCGCGAGAAAGTCGATCGGAACAAAGCTCGTCCTATCTACCTCGATCTGGTGGACTCTGCGCGTTCTGATGCGGAAACGACAGTTGAGGGTTTGGCAAAAATGGACGCGGATACGAAGAAAATTAGCTTGCAAAGAGGTGCAACGAGGATACAAAAAGCTATTGAAACTCTAAACTGCGATAATGATATAGCGGTACGTTGCCTAACGCGTCGTTCAGGTATCAAGGGTTGATTATGTACCCCCTAGCATTCACTCCAACAAGCCTTGGACGACTTCCGGACTCGTATCATTCCTTGCTTCTCCAAAGTCGAAGAACAGAATGAAGAGATCATAGCGCTTCGAGATCGTCTTCTACGTGCTCAACGAAATGTCAAATCTCTGCAGAATGTGGAAACAGAATCATTAAAAAAGGATGAAGCGTTGGTCGGGCTTCGAGCTGACTTGAAGCATGTGGAGAAGGATCGTGATCAGGCTGTCTCGTTCGCAGAAACACTCTCAGGAAAAGTGATACAACTTCGACAGGGCAATGAGAGTGCTAAGGAGAAGATGGAAAAACTAGAAAATGAGAATCAGCGTCTTCGAGCAATATTGGAGCGTCAGGGCATGACTGTACGTCTGGCGTATCTTTCACTTTCGCAGTGATCACATCCTTTTTGTACAGGCTCGTGCTCAGGACACCAAAATCAAAGCTCTCAGGCAGGAACTTGCAAGCCTAAAAGCACGCAACGAGGATCTTGAGAAAACGCAGACTATTGAGGAATCCCTCGTGGTTGAATCGTTCCAAGAAGTGAGTAACCTGCTGTTACATATATTGCTAGTCAACTAACCATCACGTACCTGGTCCGCAGCATTACTCCTTTTCTTCTTCACCTTCATCGCCACGTCTGTCGTCCGATGGTCCGATGGAACATGCGTCTCAACGATCGTCCGGTGGTTCTTCTTTCAGTGTCTCACACGGATATGAGGGAATGCCAGCGCCTGGGTTTTCCTCCGATTGGAAGATGAATGCACCTGATCGACACCTAAAGAGAAAGTCGAATGCTTTGAATCCCGCAACCAACTTTCCGATTGCAGTAGACAGAGGTGGACGACCTAAATTTCCAGTGCAGACTGGTCCCAAACGCTCACGACGAGCGCCAATGTCATGAACCTGAATGGTGATTATGTAACCAGTGCGCGTGACCAATTGTGGGGAAATGCCTCCGAGGTGGCGTCTATGAAAACTATTCTTACGGCAGTGGAGATTTCTTGTTATTGCAGCCCTGGACGAAGCTACGTTCTTTTCTTCTACTATTGCATACCTGTATCTTTTACGACACTGGAATACTCGAAAGAAATACCAAGGTCTTTCAGTAAACCTTCTGCGGGCTATTTAAATATGAAACAGCACCTCGGATTAGGCACCTAGCCGGCGGCCGGGCGTAGTGCGTTCGAACGAGGTCTTACATCGCTTAGAGTTCAACTTCGTCGTCGTTTCCTGGCTTTCGCCAGACAGCGTTCAGCAGTTGTTATGACCTTTTGGTCCTATTCAGCTTCTTCCAAGTGGGCTGAAGACGTTGCGGCCTCTGTACATAGCAATCTTGACGAGGGCAACGAGCTGTGCCTATCTTCTCAACATTGTCCAGATGACCGTACCAAGTCCCCCGATCTTCCTGCCCCAGTGACTCAGAATACACCTTCAATTCCTTCCCTATCGACACCTATGCGCCTACGAAAGAGTCTCCAGCATGTTTCCGGTACTACATCGACTACATGCAGTACAATGTTTCGGAGAGTCAAACGAACATTGGCGGCACCATCGCCTAGGTCTGTTCTTCAGGAGACTTTATTTGACCCATGTTCTCCACCAGCCGATTCCCATCCCCAAACACACAATTTGCGTTCTACTGTCGATTTTATGCAAAATGAGGAAGAGGTGGATGAAATTGTCGTAGACCGTTCTTGGTCAGAACCATCAACGAAGGCTTCTCTGAAGTCGAAGGTTTCTGTCCCATCATCTGAATCCGCTGACTCGACCACCAATGCTCATCAGTCCGCTTCCGCTGGGGAACACGCTGGAATAGACTCTCAACACCGTTCACTGTGGGCGCCGTTGGGTTTCATATTGTACAGGCTCTGGCCACGCATACTACTGTTCTTCAGACCTCGTTTCGAAGACCGCCATAAGGAGGAAACATATCAAAGAGAAGATTGGGCTCATTCAAAACGCTTGGCCCTTTGGGCTTCAGTTTTCTTCGTCATGAACTGGATACTCGGTGCAGCACTTATAGCCAGTCCGACTGTTCTGGCCGACAAGGTGCGTGGCTGCTGCACGATTGAAGTTTTGCTACCCCCGTATGCTCATTGATGGCGCAGATTTACTATTATGGAGTACGTGATGATCCTTGATAAGATAGGTATAGGCTAAATGTTGCTTCTTTTTTTGTGCTTTACAGTTCGCACCATTAAGTGGGTTTTGCTTTGATGAATCACTTTCATCTGTTCTGATCGTGACGCCGCGCAGTGACCGCCCCTCTTTTTGTCTTATGTGCTTTTGATTTCCCTAGGGATCATGCAACATTTTATCAGTGCTTTCTGTGTATTTCCACCTGGTCTTGGTATTCTACTGGTGCTGTTTGTTGGCGTCCAGCTTCTTATAACGATTGGATCTAGGTCATTCTATCAAGTTCTTTTTGGATTCCTATGTGGTTACAGTGGTAGAATTGATTTGTTCACCTGCGGAAGCAAAGATTTTTTGCCCACCTTCTAGTAGGTCTTGCCACTTTTATGCGTTCTCATTAACAATTTCTTCGCCTCAGTTACACGACTGCCTTGCAGACCGTGGCTTTATTCGGGACGAACCTGAAACGGTTTCCAGCTATGCTAGGCGCAATCGTGTTCCTTGTTCTATCGGCTTGTATGATTGTACCAGACCGGACTTCTTGGACGCGCAGTAAGTTTGATATGTTCTGTCAAGCTTTCGAGTTCGAGTGCCTAATTATACATTTCTAGGTATCGTCAACTTCGCCATTTTCCAATGCTTTCTCTTATACATGCATCGGCAACGGGAGATGGTAATGACTGGTTTATCTTTTGACTGATTCATCTATTGAAGATTGCACATGCTAGTCTGCTCGCCGCCTCTTCGACCTCCGACTCGAACTTCAAGCGCAATTTGAACGTACACGAAAAGCGCAGATTAATGAACGCAAGGCCGCGGACTCCAAATACAGACTTACGTCGTAGGCCTAAATTCGATCGCTTCGTCTGATATGATCTCACCCTGAATTTCAGCTATGTTTTTCATGAAGTACGAGTGCCGCTCAATACGGCTTTGCTTGCCGTGCAGAACATGTCTGCTTCTGGAACGATCCATAAGAGTCAGGAGCTTGAATTTAATGCACTTGAGGGAAGTCTGAGCATGATGTCGAAAGGTGAGTTTCAAATTGTTTAAATTTACTTGTATTGAAGATATATCGACCAGTGTTAAATGATGTGCTCGACTTGTGTGTTCTTTTCAACTCGAAAGAAACATCTAACCTAACCTAAAGTGTTTGTCAGTAATCGTATGGACAGCGGCAAGTTCGAGTCTCTTTCAATGGTAAATAATCACCTCCCTTCCGATGTCTCACGAACTGACAAGTGTCATCCAGCCGTACCCATTCCACCAAGTTATGCGGTCGATGTTAATTCCGCTTCGCCTCGCGACAAACGCGCGCAATTTAGAACTCATCACAGATTTAGACGTCAACATTGACGAGGTTCGTTTCACTACAAGTCGGGATCCCGTTTTTTGTTGCCTACGTTGATGATTTAGGTCTCTCGTCGTGCGGCATATGAAGCTTCAGGAGAAGATCACGAGACTATAGAGCAGCATTTGAAAGAACAACCCAGTGGTGACGAGCACTGGGGGATGGTTGTAGGGGACGAGACCAGACTGCGACAAATCGTGACAAATTTGGCAAGGTGAACAGGTCGTACCATTTCTGGTTGATGCTTTTTAAACCTCTGTCTATTCATCTAGCAATGCGTGCAAGTTTACGCCCACGGGTGGTTCTCTCACATTAACAACTCGTTTGGTGGTACCCAATCCCTCGTCTCGAGGAAACTCCGATGCATGCGATAAAGAGCAGTCGCCTGCAGATACCAACAAGGATGCTCGGCCGCTGTCTGTAGAGAATATCGAAAAGCACAATCACGATGCAGTGCCCGACGATATGATAGTGGTTCGAATCGAGGTGACAGATACCGGTTCTGGTATACGTCCTCAGGATATGGCCCAAGCTAAACTGTTCTGTAAGAGGACTGCCTGTGACTTGACGCGTGTATGCTGACATTCCTTTGGCACCAGCTGCATTCAATCAGACTGAACAAGGTCGCCAACAAGGAAAGACCTTTTTTTCTTCCCAAATCCCATCATGCTGATCCACAAAATAGGCGGCAAAGGAACTGGATTAGGGCTGGCTTTGGTTCGTCTCATCGTCAAGTTAAGTGGAGGTCGGCTTGGTGTGCGCTCCAAAGCGGGTCAAGGATCTACTTTCTGGGTGGAGCTGCCGTTGGGCATAGGAGCTAAAGCAATTTCACCCCCTTCTGATGATCCAGTCGTATCCACCAAGCCTACCAGTCCGCTCAATATTTTGACCCATTTGAGGCGTGATACGATGCAGTCTAAGCATAGCATGGTAGATGCGGTAGATGCAATAACCCTACGTGCTACGCAAGCATCTCCAGTGTCGTTGCGCTCCAGTCATGCTCTACATAGATTGATGGATCAAGGTGCGGTTCATGAAATCTGACATCAGTATGTATTTCAAAATTGTTATAACAAATTCGCTAGGTGGCAGTGTTGAACTGAATCTGGCCAACTACGACTCGCATTCCCCGGTTCCGACACGAACTATAGGGGATCGTTCAACAGGAACCGAAATCCCCTCGCCGGCGGTGGCTCCCGGCGAATGTTCCACATGTCCTGAGCAACACGCCTCGACTTCTCTAGAGCGTGATCCCGATACAACTCCCACTTGTGGCGTTTCAAAACGTCGACCATCCTATGTTGCTCTTCCTAGCCCCTCTTCCTTCCTGTTCGATTCTTTACCCGTCCAGACGCCCGCCTCTACAGCGTCCATGCCGTCCATATACTCGGGTTCTCAGTCCGGCCACCGTCCACCGTCTCCTTTGGTCTCCAAAACTTTTTCACCTCCTTCGCCATCGTATGGTCTTTCTGGTTCCATGATGAACGTTCTCGTCGTGGACGACGACGCCCTGACTCGGACACTCATGAGGCGTATGCTCGAGCGTATGGGATGTAATGTGGCGACGGCAGAGAATGGAGACATGGCGTTGAAGATTCTGTTAACTCAGGACTCTGATGCTGGGATGTTGGAGAGTCCGGTTGAACCCATATTAGACCAATCAGGGCGTCCTCAAAATTTTCAGAGTAAATTTTCGATCGTCTTTCTGGATAATCAGATGCCCATTTTATCCGGCGTGAAGGCGATTGCCAAGTTACGGGAGTTGGGTAGACAGGACTTTGTAGTTGGTGTCACAGGTAGTGTCATCTTGCTTGTCGGTTTCCTTGCATTATTGGTCTGACGAATACTTCAAATTTCAGGTAATGCGCTGGTGACAGATCAAAAAGAGTATCTCGAAGCTGGAGTTGACCAGTAAGTGCGGTTCATAGTACATTGTCTTTGGTTCTATGCAAAATAACATCTGAATCACAGTGTTCTTACGAAACCAGTCTTGGAACGAAGTCTCCGGAGCATGTTGCAGCTTGCTGACGAGCGACGTAAAAATCCTAAAGAGTCTGTATGATTTCCGATGGACGGTACCCTTTAGACACTTTTCACCCTCTGTTCCAATTATTTTTTTTGGGTTTTGATGTAGCATTAGTCTCTCCTTTATAATTCTATCTAGGCAGCATATTTTTCACCCAATAATGTATCCCTATGTCAAATATATCTTCGCTGTGCCCATCAAAAATTTGACACAGACAATCACGGAACTCAGGCTCACGCTGCACTTCAGGCAGCACACGTTCAGAAAGAGATACAATTGTGAGTTGTGCAAGGTCTGTGGTTGGAGCTACGACTCCTGGTGCTTGCTTCCTACAAATTCAGCATCTTCGCAGTGCTTAATGAATAGTGGCCTGGACAAGGTGTTGGAGGTACATATTGGAGCATATACGTATCATACCGCGCATGAAATGTAAGAGTATAAGTGATGTGAAGGTAATGCCAATGCGGGGAGCGTTTATTTCTGCATAGGACATATTGTTAACGAATTGGCAGTGAATTAGAATGTGTGCAATCAAACTCACAAGGATGATACCATCGAATCTCTGCTTGAACCAGGCCATCGTGTCCTCCTTCTTGATACGATGCTGGAATCCAACACGAGCCTTCTTCTGCTTTCTCCTTGCCACCCGTGCACCTGGTCTGCCCATCACAACATAGAAATCCATACCGAAAATACCGATACCAGGATCATATCGAGCACCCAAATCGATGTGTTCTTGGATACCAAATCCAAAGTTGCCAGTCTCCGAGAAGTTCTTTCGTCGCAGTTCGTACTCCTTCACCTTCAATCCACGCTCCAGAATCTCCTCTGCTTTGGGTCCACGGATAGTTACATGTACCGCAATCTTTTCGTTACGACGAATACCAAAGGTACGGACGGTGTAACGCGCTTTTGAGGTGACCGGTGTCTGACCGGTAAGCTGTTCCAAGACCTTCGAGGCTCTGGTCAAGCGATCACCAGATTCACCGACGGAGATGTCTAGAGTGACAAGTCGTTTTGAATGAGTCTCTATGAGTTGGAAATAGTTGACAAAATAACGCACTGATGACAAGCTTGTCAATACGGGGCTCCTTCATGGGGTTGGTCGGCGTGGTCTTCTGGTCGGCCTATATCATCCTGATGATTAAAAGACATAAAAACGAACACCAGCATACTGTGACTGACCATTTTGTAAAATTTGTCGAAAGTCTTGAGGTACGAGGGCCTTGCCACTGGATATTGGATGTTGTTTGATCTCAAAGCCAGTGGCTTAAACCTTATTCATGAGGACTGTACAGGATGCGGCAATTGCCGGGAGTCTGCCGACGGCGACTTGTGTTTCCACGGCAAACATTCCCGCGCATACATACGCTTCTGTGAAGACGTACTACATACCAGTACATACCCCTGTACTACCTCAAGTCCCCCACATCCTCAGGATCTACTTGATACAGACGTGATCATAGGGCGATGGGCTCGGAAGATGAGAGCCAGTGCTTACACTTGATTTCACACTGCCGTGTCAATTTGCAGCTCCTGCGTGTAATCCTTCGTCCGACGTGGTGACCGTCTGCTTACTTACAAGAGAGCGACGGACGACGATTATATTGCTTCGGGATTTCCGGTTATACAGTTGTAAGTCCAAACCGGCGCTCCAACTCGGATTGCAAATATTGCCTTACGCTGGTTTGTCAAGCTCATTTCTCAGCGAATCTTCAATCCAGCTAATGAGCTCCAATCCATCTAATGAGCTCCAATACTCTCGATACTTTTTGAAAGCTTGCTCGATGTACATATCGTTCGACTTTGAAAACCCAATCTCGGTCTAGTCCATGCTCGAGCCATGACGCCACATTACCAGGTTAGGAACAGGCGCTTCTAGATCCTCGACTCGGTTTGGGTGCCGACCTTTCCGGCTTCCGGATGTCGTTGGTTTCCGTACTGGAATATTACATGTATGGTATTATCAATGTCTCGGCGAAGTCAAGACTTAGCTAGGCTCCTAACCAAGTCCTTCACAATCGAAACCATGCATATTAATTTGCACCCCCGGTGAGCACCGGAGTAGCAGGGTGCCTATTCTATCCGTCCCCTTACCTTCTCTATAAATTGTTCAGGACGGACTCCAACGAAGTTTCCCCTTCAAAGTAACAATCCATCATATTGACCTTCGACCGCTGTTCTTCTCCTATGCCTTCGTGTAGCATTTGCTTGGATGACCTCAAAGCCCCCGTGTCATTACCTTGCGGTGAGTTTCATCTTGTCTCCGGTTTTACGGATGCTCATAAAATTACAGGCCACATATTCTGCAGTGAATGCTTATTTCGTACGGTAAACGCAATCAAGCCGTACTCAAGTGTACACTTCTGTCCTACCTGTCGGGCAGTTTACTCGATAGGTGAGCTTACCTTGGCCCTGTCAAAGGCACTGCTGACCGCCAGTGACCCTTACAGTAAATATCGATCCGTCGCTCGTGCCGTCACACCTGCGTCAGCACATCGTGCCTTGCGTCCGTCGGCTATACATTGACGAGCCCGAGCCTGCCTCGGAATCACACACCCCCACAATGAACCCCGACGCGGCTGTGATTGAATGCAGACGCCTCACTGCGGAGAACAATTCCCTGAAGGTGAATTGTGGGCTGTGGCGTAAACGTGCCGAAGTGCACGCAGCTGCCACTCTGGGTCTGCTGAACCTCGCTCGGATGACGAGGGATGAAGCAATACGAATGAAGAGAGAGAGAGACGACCTCTCACGACAATGTGAAGTCTTGAAAAGAAAATTCGAAGCAGAGCAGTAAGTCTATTTCCTTGCGTCTGCAAGTTTCGTTCCCGGCTCACGATCCGTTCAGAGCATTCTCGCAGTCTGCCCCACCATCAATATCCAATGAACGAAGCAAATGCAACACGCCTCCATCACCCGTCTTGAACGGTCTGTCAATGGAGCACACCTGTTCATTACACAGTCGGCAAGCCCTGCTTTTGCCAGCACAATTGCATTGTGTACCCTGTACCCAACAATGGTTGGGCATAAGATCGTCTTCTTGTGCTCCGCAGCTGGAGGTGCCAGAGCAGAATCTCGGTCCATCCCTAAAACGTCGGAAAGTGGCTGCTCCAGCCTCGGTGCAGCAGGCTGAAGAAACTAGATCTAAACCTCTTCCTCGCCGTTCTCCAAGGACTCGCATACAATCGTAATATTACTGTAGCTATAATCTGTATTATTCTGTGTCATTATCCGGGATGGAGACCACGTTTCCATCCTTTTTTTTGGTCCATTTCTTGCTACATATCACCCATCTCTGTTTTTTGTTTGGTTTATAGCTCCTCATTGCATCTTGTGATATCTGTACATGTAGTATAATTCGCATATTCATATCCTTATTTTTTCGGCGACATGTTCAATTGCGTCATGATACTAGACTAAGATAGGGGGTCCTTCGAGTTTTTAATTTCGGAATCTTCTCCATTTCGTTGCCGCCGGCCGCCGCTAAGTGCTGTTTTGCGTACGTGCGTCTACGTGCGTATGTACAGGTGAATCTTGCGGTAAGCGTCCATGATCCGGATGACTCGCTTTGACCTCTTTCTCCGAGACCTGACCGTGGGGATCTTACGCATTCAGCTCAAGAAACAACCTTACTAACGTTGGAGAATGCGGTTCAGATGCATGCAATACAGCCTTACTGCGCTGTCTCGGAGTGTGCGCAGCAAATTGATTGCGAGAACAAAAGTGGGATAGGATACACTGCAGTAGAAATTCAAGTCCTTTGACTGAATACCTGCTTGACTGAATCAAGATTTAAATACTGAATAAAGCCGTATGGTACGTAAGTTGAATAGAAGTGATAGTTAGGATATACAAGTATTGAAGAGAAGCCAGCTCACAATTAATATTAATGACGACGGTAGAAAAGCTTGAAGTAGAGTATAAGAATGACCACAACGATGAGAGCAATGATGATTGCTCCTATGATGAAGCGTTGCTTGTACATTCTAAAGGTCACAGGTAAGATACTGGACGTGAGGCCTGAATGTGAAAATCACGTACTGCTGTATCATCTTCTTTATTGTACCGGACGCACGGTCAATGGAGGTGTCCGCCGTGTTAAGCTGAGACCAGGGTTAGCGCAGAAGATGTCTGCAAGAAAAAAAATCCCACTGTATCTCTCGCATTCTCGATCTGTTCCCTCTGCATTCTCAGATTCCTCAATATATCCGCACCCTGCTCCTCAGTTTCCAAAGCAAGCCTGGTCGAGTCCGTTATCCTTCGGCTTCCATCTTCTAGGGTCTGATTCCCTGTGAGCAGTCTTGCCCTCTCATCACGTTCTCCGTAAGGGTCGTCCGACCTTGCAGCGGCACTGAAGCGAGTGTCGCCACGGTGAAGAAGGTCAGCTCTGGAAGCCTGCGCGTGCGTATCCTTGGCGAGTTTTTTATACCGGTTCAGATCCGTCTTTGCTTGCTTGAGGCGATTTGTATATTGAGTACGTATTGACACTGGTATCCCCTGCACTTCGATTTCCAGTTGAGAAATCTACACGTGGAACAAAGAGGTTGAATGAATTTTCTGACCAAGCCAATACGGTTTTGCTCAGTATATCGTCCGCTTCGTCTAGCTCGAGTTCAACTCGACGAAGGGTTGCCTTGCGTTGCTCTATAATTATGGACAGGTCGTAGGACATCCTTTACAAAGGCGTTGAGTTTATTCATACCTCCCCTTTGCTCCTGAGCATCTTTGTCTAGTCTCTGCCGCACAGACTGTAGGATATGCTCATAATCCTGGTGATACGCCTCGAAAAGGCTGGTAGGCGTTGAGTCCATCGCCGCTGGCAGGTGAGGAGAGGAGAAAGTGGTTGTTGTCGGTTGTGTATGGGGAAACGCATTGTCTTGCGATACAAACAGAACTCAAGTTCTCGCTCGTCTCTAACCTTCTTCGCTCAAAACCAAGATGTTACTACCTGTTACTTACTACCATCCTGCAATTAGCGGACCTAATCAATGTCTCTCTGCGTAATTGACTTCAGCGTTTCCATCTATATTTCAGCTAACCCTATGGTTACACCAGTCGAGCGTTCGCCATTTGGCATTTACTCCATCAACGGTCACACCGAGCAATTGCAAACGAAGTGACGTCGACCTGGAGCTTGCCTGAACTTCTGATTGGACCTGATCTTTGAACCTCGGGATGTGCGCCACACATGCGGGTAGCTATGGAACTCTCCCCCCACATCTGAATGGTTTGCTGTCAGAAGAGCTCGATGCTTTTTCGAATTTATACAAGGTCCCCTCATTGCACCAACATAACATCACGATGATATCACCCTCGTATTAGCAAAAAGGGAATCTTGAGCGTTTTAAAAGGTAGTAGAAAGGCGATTAGTCCTTCACAAACTACTGATTCACAGAACTTCTACACACTTACGAAAATGTCCGAAATCGATATTCAAGACACTCGTGGCGAGCAAGGCCAAAATCCACTGGCCGGCGTTGCTCACCCACCACCTCAAAGCGATATCACAGACGATCGCACGGACGAAGACAAGCGGAGGGAATCTGAACTTGCCAACCGCCTGTCTGCCCTCATCGAAGACGCGAACTCACGCGTCATTCCTCTTTGCACTATGATTCGCAAGGTAGGTACTGTTGCGTTATAACCTTGTAAGTATCACTTAAACTCTTCACATTCATTTAGCACATCGAAAACATGGACGCTAAACCAGAGGACGAACGTGACGAAGACGAACTCGTAAGAGCAGTCAAACCTCTCCTCCAACAAGCCGAACAGATTCTCCACGAGACGATGGGCGCAGTCAAAGGCGCTGACCCGGAGAATCGTCTGTCAAACAGGGCCAAGCGTCACAAGGAGGCTCACAGCGCCACCCCTGAAGAGCAAAGGTTGGCTGAAGCGTTGAAAGTGGTACGTTTCCTGCAATCTCTCAAAACAGTAACACTTCAGCTCTGTGATTTTTTGTAGCTTCTGGAAGAAGTGGGCGGTACTATCGAATGGGCTAGAGACAAGCTCAATAATTTTCCCAAAGCCAAGAGGGATCTAGGTCCTTTGCTTGACGCTTTAGGCCGTAAGTAGCTCCACTGTCATTTCTAGACTCGAGGTTCTCATAAGGTGTTACAGAGCCTTTGACGCAAATCGTCGGTGGAATAGGATTGCTTCTTGCGGGCGTATTGAATTTGCTCGGTAATCTTCTGAGTGGGCTGGGACTTGACAGCCTACTGAGGGGTATCGTTGCGGCCACGGTAAATCTTTTTTGCTTTATGACGATCGTCCGCATCCTGAGTGTACTTGACAGGGACTCGACAAAATCTACTCCGGCCTTGGTCTAGGCAAATGGCTGAATTCTAAGTAAGCTGGTTGAGGTTTGAAGCAAAAGCGACGGTCACACGAATTGTTGCCGTACTGTGAATATGTATAACATGGTTTCCGGATCTTGACTTCGATTTAATTATAAAGGCTATGGACCATTGTGATAACAGGTACTTAGAGCGAGGTTTCAAGCAAAACGCGCGATGTAATTCATTCAGTTACATGTGCAATTAAATGGAGCCGCGCTTTGAACTTATGGCCAATATCAGTTTTCAATTGTGAAGCTTCAGCTGAATATAAATGCCTTTGAAGCCTTCTACTTCCCCAGAACTGTCCAGACGCTTCTAAGTTCTATTTTATCAAGTATTCATGCTCGGAATTTTAAATATACAACGCCATCACGTGACTGTCAGTTGACGCGCTTCGCGTCGGTCACGAGTTCAACTTCACACAGTTACTGCAACGGCGAACACACTCTGGCGGCGTGCGCCATTTCTCTCACCTTGACTGTCTGATTCTTCTTTCCCGTCGCAGAGAACTGCCCAAATGACATCAATGCTCGAAACACCTTCGAGGATCTGGCGCAGGATTGAAGCAGAGGGGAGCAGAGACATGCCTTCATTACCTTCTGTTCCTGCTTTCGACGATTCTGCAGAGGAACTTCTCATCGACGATATCGAACCAAGTAGTGAAATCGATGATGGTCATGAACTACTTAACAATATTGGCAGTCCTATTCATTCTACTCCCGCTGTTTCTCACCATGCCTCAACTATTCGTGCCACCTCAAGCACGTCGAGTACCGCTCGTTTTGCAAATTCAATCCATCGCTCGGCGAGATCATCTGCATTTTCCACCAACTCGAGGGCAGCGTCTTCTAAAATGAGCCCATATGATAGCTTCGACGTCAGTGCTATACCATCACTTCCGGACGATGAACTTGAACATCCGAGCGACAGTCTTTCTGGAGATATAGGAGATGTTGGTAGCCTGAGGAGTGCCGGTAGTCTGAGGAGAGGCAGGGAGGGCGTATCCGAAGATCCTCTTCAAAGTGATGATAACGAAGAAAGCCAGGAAATCTCACTCACTGACGCCTTAGAGTCGGTCAGTCGAGCAAGTTCACCCTATCCCGACGTGCAAGATTTGGGTCCTACGCCAAAGAAAGCTGCATACCTTGACATTGAAGTTCCTCTCAAGTCTACACCGAAAGCGAGTATTTGATCACTACCTGATATTCTATCATATTTATACGTTCGGAGACAGACCTCTCCGTTTGACAGATTTCGCAATGTAGCAATGCGACGCCCGCTGGCTGAGCGTACTAGAACTCCTTCCCTCTCACGAACGACTCTATCTCCAGCCTCTTCGCCACCGAATTCTACTCCTCGAAGCACGAAATCCGCCGCACTTGATCGTTCACTTAGCGTTTCCCCAATTGCCGCAGCCTCAGTACCTCTACCTCGATCAAACACGAACTCACCTGCGGTAGTAGGAGCTATTCCTGAGCCCGAACGGAGCGTCTCGCATTCTGAACCTGACAGTTTGTCTATGGATATCACAGAAACCCATATCTCTCGCCTCAGGCACCTCCCCGAGTCGGACTCGGAGGGACCAGGGGAGGAATCTTCTCATGACGGGGTCAGGTTTGCTCCAACGGAAGGCGAGCCCTCCGCAGAGGCCATATTCTCCTCTGATGATGGTGCTAGTCCAGATCCAACCGACACCGAGCGTCAGCCTTCTCGCTTTCCGGGTGGTCTCGCAAGTGCTTTCTCCTCTCCTGCTCCCTCTTTAGCAACCCCCACGCCCGCGTTCCCCAGACCACGGGCGCGTTTTAATCTTCCTCCTCCACCTGAAGATGTCGCCGCTGCGTCGACACCTGATGATCAGGATCTTTCAGATGAAGGAGCAGAGGAGGATGCGCTAGTGACACCCCATACAAGACGACGATCTTTTCTCCTTTCTGTTATTAATTCCACTGCACGCCCTCGTCTCAAATTCCCCACTCCCCACCCGCGGAACAGGATCCCGCCTGATACACCAAGTGTCATAGCGAACACACCAGGTCCTGCGATTGCGAACACGACCGTAGAGAACACACCTGCACCTGCGCTTCGCGCCGCCTTTGCCGGCGCTACTCCTAGACCTCGTTTGGGAGGGCGCAGGATGTCACATCCTTTGGCTCAAGCGTATACCGCGTCTTCGACTGCGTCTGACTCTGAATCCGGGGAATCTAGGGAACATGATGCTGCTCTTTCAATTGGAAATGCTCCTGTCCCTTGGAACACGCCCGCACCAGGATTGTCTGCTCCACATCTTTCTCCGTACGACGAGGGTGCAGGTGGCGCCTCATTCCTATCTACAGCCTCATCTCATGACTTAACAACCCATCCTCGAGCGAATACCTCCTTTGACCCAGCACTAGGTTTTGGAGGAAATGCTCCCGGTCATGGTGTGGGTCGGTTCAATGCAAACAAACTGAACAATTACTTGCATGGGTTGAACAGGAGGTTACAGGAAGAGAATGAGTCGTTAATGGAACGCCTCCGAAAGCTAGACGAGGAGAAAAGAGCGACAGGCTCGACTAGTGTCCCAGCTACTCCGGCAACATCAGTGACAGCGTCAAGACGGACCAGCGGTGGGAGAAGGCTCAGTGCTGCTTCGACATTAGGTGACGTAAAGGAAGATTCCGGCGAAGACTGGATGGAGGAAAAGGCTGAATTAGAAGAGATGGTGGAGACGTTCAAGACCGAGATGACGAAATGTTTGGAAGAGAAAGAAGAGGTCGAGAAAGCTCTCGAGAAAGAGCAGCAAGAAAGGGCTAGGGACAAGGAACGGTGGAAGGAGCGCATGGCTGAAGTTGAGAAGGGGGTGGAGGAGATTGTCAGGGATCTGGAGATGAAACTACACGCTGCCGAGCAACAAGCCAAGAAAGCTGAGTCTGCAGCCGCCGAACGTATCAAGGAGATCGAGAGAGATCTGACCGAGGCCCAAGCACGGACAGAGGACGCTGTTGATCGGGCGCAGAAGGCAGAAAGGGCTATGGCGGACGAGCAGGATCTCGGTGCAGAGCTACGAAGTGCCAATGACCGAGCTAGTGATCTCATGGGTGAACTAAGAAATGCTTCTCATCAAATCAAAGAACTTGAGGAGGAAGTTCTTCGGTCTGACGAACGGATCGATCAACTCGAACAAGAAGCACAGGAGCAGAAGGCGGCAGCAGAGAGTCTTCGCAAAGAGTTGGATGTCAAGGGCGAAGAGTTGCAGGCCCAGCGTACCGAAATTCGACACCTAGAAGGCGTCCAACAGAAGACTGAAGAGGAACTGCAAGCGACTAAAGCCTATGTTGCTGAGATCGAGGAGGACGCTGCTGCTGCCGTTGAGCAAATCCATACCCTAGAGAACAATCTGGCTTCCGTCAAGGAGGAACTCGGCCGCATGCAGATTGTAAAAGGCGAGATGGAGGCTAGAGGCGAGCAACTTGCGAATGAAGCTGAAAGGGCCGCCGAGCTTGCGAGGCAGATGGAATCTGCTCTTGAAGCTGCAGAGACAAAAATGGCGGATGACGAGGAAGAGGTCGCGAAGTTGAAAGGGAAACTTGCTGCTCTAGAACGTGAGAAGGAGCGTCAGAAGGAGCTTAGCGTTAGGTCCATCGAGCCATCCAATAATCCTGCTGCGAACTCTGCTCATGACGCCGAAATTGAAGCTCTTGAAGAGGAGCTGGACGAAGCCACTAAAGAAATTGCACGATTGCAAGCGACCCTCAACCAATCTCCTGCCCGGAAAGCGATGGACAAGGCCAAGGATGCGAAGATTGAAATGCTCGAACAGGAGAACGAAGCCTTGACTGAAAGGGTCAAGGCATTGCGGATCGCCATGAATGAAGTCAATACCCCGAGCAAAATCTTCAATTCTACCCACATCTCACCTCTGCATCGGCATGCATTATCCATGTCCATTAGAGCTCCGAGAACGCCTGGCGGCCCACTGAGAGACGTGAGTAGCTTTCTTTTCAACGTTCATCTTGTGTGCTCAGCACTGTACGACTAGATGTCATGGTTGAACAGTACTGCAAATGACCCTTCTCTTTCCCCCTTCGTGGCGGAAATTTCTCGACTACAGCGCGAGTTAGATCGAGCTAATGACAGTATTGATGACAAGATTGACAAGCTCGAGGACGCAGGCTTGGGTGTCGTTGGATTGACGAAGAAGTTGGAGGACGCTCGATCCCGTATCAGGCGACTAGAAGATGATATTGCTCGCCTTCGTAGGCGGGAAGATCGTCGACTCCATCGGTTAGAAAGGGCAAGATGTCAGAAATGTCTGACCAAGGTCAACCTCCGAAACCTCATTCACCCCTCCGAGGACGAAAGGTCTGTCCCAGAATTTCATCCCTACTTTATTTTATATTAAAATAACATCCATTGCAGTATTTTCGAGGGCGCCAGTGACAGCCTTCCAACTGAGCCTCCTACCCCTCCCACAAAGACGAGTGAGGCATTGCGAGCCAATCTCAGTTCGGTGAACATACACCTTGCAGAGATGAAGAAGCAGTGGGCAAACGAGAAGCAACAGTTACTTGGGGAAAAGGCCGTTTTGCAGGACGCAACAAATCGCTTGAATGTTCAAATTCGTGAGGCGAGAGCTGAAATAGACAAGGCTTCTAAGCAGCAGAAGACTGACAGTCGGATGCGCCTGGATGTTCAAGAAGTAGGTAATTGTTTGTCCTCGAAGAAGACCTCCGTACTTATGTTTTGGCTCTAGGATCTGGAGAAAGCCAGGACTACCATCGCTGAGCTTGAAAACGACCTTAAAGCCGAGCGCGCTCGATTGCGGTCCATGAACGCGGAACAGAGTCGTATCAACAAAGAAAGAGAGGAGATTCTTCTGCAACTTCAGCGGACTGAAACTGTAAGTGCGCGTGGGTTGCATTTCTGCTTGGTGTTGATGTGTGCTCCAGGATATGGAAGATGTTCGATCCCAGCTTCAGTCATGCAAGAAGGAAAACCGAGAGATGGAAAATGAGTTACGACGTGAGGTCATCCACTTTGCCTGATCAATTTGACACTAATTGTTAGTACTTTAGTCAATACCAACGCAGAACAGAAGGCCCGGTTGCTGGAAAGCAAAGTTGCAGAAAATGTCGAAACCATAGATCACTTGCGAGAAGAGCGTGCTGGACTAGCCGCAGAGTACAAGGCACTACAACAGCGCTTTTCTGAAATATCAGAGGTCAGCAGAACCTTCGTCAATCGCGAAAAACAAGTTGATGGTTTTCTCTGAAAGCATGCTAATCGTCTTCAAGAACGGCAAACCTCTTCTCAGACGGTTCACGACAAGCGTCGGCATGAACTAGACCTCCATATGATCGAAATTGAAGATCTCCGTCGAGCCCTATCGGAGCGCTCAGCAGACCTTCACCATGTAGAGGCCGAGAAGAATCGGATTGCAACAGAGCGAAGTAATGTTGCGCAGACTGTTGCTTCCCTAGAGGCGGATCTCAGACGAGTGCGGAAGGATGCTGAAGCATTTGGCCGTGATTTGAAGCTCCTCCGAGCAGAGAAGGAGAGAGTGGAGCTCAAGCAGAAAGAGGAGCAGTCAAGAGCAGAACGAATCAAGAAGCAATCGCAGGCGCAGATTCGCTTGTTGACTGAGCAGCTGGACGGACAAAAAATGAAGACGCTTCATGCACAGGAGGAATTCGAGAAGCATGTCTGCAAGATGTGAGAAATCAAGTGACTTGTTTTTCTCGTGATGCTGATTGTGTACTAGGGACGATCGTCAACTGTCATCACTAAAGCTTCAACACAACAAGGAATGTAAAGGACTCATCGTGCAAATACGCTATTTGAAAGCGAAGTTCACAAGGGAGTCTATGCTGCGTTTCGACCTGGCGTATCAAAAACAATATTTGCTAGTCTTGTTGGCCAGCTTTGAGAAAAGGTAAGCGGCGAACGATGTGGCTCGAACTACAAAGTGAAACCTACTCTTACCAGCGAGCGAACTATCGTGGCCTCCATAGCGAGGATCGGTTATCCCGTGGGGCCACCTCCGCCCAAGCCAAAACGGAAACTGAAGACCATTGTGCTAGCCGTTGTTTTCCTTACTCGTACAAGGTGAAGTTGAGTTTGAGTGCGTTTTGTAGGTATGGCTGACCATCTCGGCAGACAAGTAAGTGAAGAATGGAGCAAACACAACGCGTCCAAGCAAGCTATCGCCGCTGCTTTGCAAGATGTTCGGCAACGGAGGACCGCTACTACGAATTCTTGATTGTCACATCGCTTTTGATTTACTTTATTCAGATCTTTTCCTGATATTATGTTCATGTTCTCCTGTTATGATAAATGTACCCTGTACCCTAGTTTAAACGAGTTCTGTGTCGCTTGTAAGAATCATCACTAGTCGGCTTGTTTGTCAGTCCCTTGATTCTTGCGCTCTGAGAGTACGCGGTACGTATTTTTCGAGAAGACATACGAAAGGCCACTCCATACCGTAGTGCCTGCGACTATCCATCTATATGAACGTCAAATACGATGCCTTTATATGTTGGTAAACAGGTACACATTGTAATCCTAGCAAAGGAGCTTGCAAGTCCCAAGGGAGGATAGGACTGAATGCTGTAGTACCCATCAGAAGAAGTTGAAGAGCGGTGTTGACCTTCTCCAGAGTTAATAGTGCAGTCGGAATATAGGAACAGCTCATACCTTGCTGATTTCGGTGGGATGAACCTCTGCGGATGGTATCGAAAAGTCCCAGTACCGAACAAAATTTTTCTGCCAGTTGAGATCAGCCAAATTCCAGATGCGACCTAGGCCGACTTACGGGCGGCGGCAATGATGTATAACGAATGTAAAACGCCGAAATACTAAGGAGTACATCTCGGCCTATGATGAGCACTGCAAGAGGTACTGGAACCAAGCTTTCAGTCGGGTACGCGTGAGACTAGTCGTATGAACACGTAGGGGTAGCATGCCCTTCATCGTTAAAGTCACCGTCAATGTGGTCATGAGCGCCTTGTCAGCTGCAGGATCCAGAATTGTTCCAAGGACAGAGTTCATCTTGAAACGACGGGCTAGCCAACCGTCAGCCTTATGGGTAGCTTTCAGATTCAACTGAGCCCTTTAGAAACATGAACAGCAGACCAAATCTGTGAGTCCCGCATAGACCAAAAGAGAAGTCGCGAGATAGAAATGATTCTCTAGTATGGACCATCCTATGACAGGACAAGCCAATATTCGCGACGCGGTTAGGAGGTTGGGCAGTGTGTAGATGTTTTCTCTTAGCGCGGTAAGCCTGCGCCTAGGTTCTTGTTGTGTTGAGAAACTTGAGATAAAAACGAGTTTACGTCCATGCTGGAAATCGAAAGCTTTCTCGCGATATAAATAAGGATTGAGATGAGGATGGAGAGAAACACAGGGGTTTCGAAATAAACGAATTGGCAAGCAGCTACGGACGAAGAATGTCATAAAGCAAACGCGGTACCCGTGAGAATCTCTGGTTTTCCAGCTCAGGTCACGATGCACGCAATCAAACTTGGACTGCTACTATCGCTAGTGGCTCTCAGTGCACGATATGCTAATGTTACGTGCTTCAGTTTCATGTTTTTCCTCAGCCTTACATTCCCCGTCAACTTTATCTACTAACTAACCAAAAGAGCTACATATGTTGCCACGACTTGCACGGAGATGCGGAAAGACCTGATCACCTGGGTCATTCAATAGGGTCTGGGCAGAAGTTCAAATAATGAAGCGTTTTGCTCTTGTCTAGACAAACTCGCTCTATCGTCATGTCCAACGCGGTGGGAACCGAAAAGTACTATGGCCACGACAGAGCTCACCTCAAACTCGAACCAGCAGCGTCCAATTTAAGCCCAAAGCAACCATCGCTGATCAACCCTCGGGCAGAGAGACGTCTCGTCAGGAAGCTGGACTTTACAATTCTGCCATTGTTTACTTTGATCTGTGAGGTCAAAGCCCGGAGTGTACTGATAGTCTGACGCGAGCCAAAAGTATGTAGACTGTACAAACTTCATTGATAGGTGAGTCGTCATTGATTGCTTGTGGCTTCTCTAACGAGTCCCTCTAGGACGGCAATCGGTGAGATTCAGCTACAGTTCCAGATATACAGGTTCTACTAACAGTGGCGGGTTTGGTTTCCAGGAAATGCCAAGATTTCTGGCTAGTCTCGTCACCACTCCACTGTGTTCTCGTCTGACCTTTACATATTCAAAGGCATCGAGAAGGACTTGGGAATGGTTGGCTTTGACTATAATATCGCCCTCACGATCTTTTATATTTTTGTAAGCTGAAGCACTACTAGGCTCATGCGATGTTTATGAAGGAACCCCAGTATATTGCGGCGGAAATTCCTTCGAACCTTGCTTTGAAGCGTTTCGGATCTATATGGATTGCGCTTATGGTAATCAGCTTTGGTGTTGTATCCATTGGAGCGGCGTTTGTCAAGTCCTTTGGCGGTCTGATTGCTACCAGAGTTTTCTTGGGTATGGCTGAAGGAGGAACACTGGTGATTGTTCAACTAGAACTGTTCACCTTCCTACTAACTCAGATCAGTCGGGTCTAGTATACGTTCTTGCCAGGGTGCATCCCTGCCGTCCTATTGACTTTCAGCCGTTAATCTAAAATTTGTTTGTTTCAGTATTATCGTCGCTCAGAACTCGTGCTTCGAGTTGGAATATTCTTTGGATTGTCACCCGCTCTAGCTGGCGCATGTGAGTAGCGTCGATTAATTTGGACCTGTACACTGTTTACATCGATGTGAAGTTGGCGGTTTACTTGCCTCTGGCCTCTTGAGCATAGGTGACATTGGTGAGGTCACCACTTGGAGGAAGATTTTTCTTATTGGTATTGTTTATCTGCTCGTTCTTAGCACGCAACCCACTGACATCCTCACAGAAGGTCGATCTATCTCTATTTTTTTTGTCTCAAACCGGGGATAATCTCCGATACATAGGCATAATTACAACCGGAATTGGTCTTCTATGCATCTTCTTTCTGCCTGCGGACCCGCAAGTAACTCGAATGTTTAACGAAGAGGAACGTGCTCTTGCTCTTGCGCGCCTAGATGCTGATCAAGCTGTTGAAACTCATGGGCGGAAGGAGAAAACGAGCTTGAAGCTGATTCTGAGATCATTCAATTTCAATGTGATATCTCTCCATTTCTTGATTTGAGAGTCAGAAGCTTATACAATTTCCACAGACATCGCTTTGCGCATTTGCCTATCTTCGTTAGCCTTCTGAATCTATTTCTATTGACAAGCTTTTGATCACTTATCGAATTCATTAGTGGTAAACATCTCTTTCCAGGGACTCAGTCTATTTATGCCTACTGTGATTGCGACTCGTAAGTGCGTATGCTAGTCCGCGGATCCTGATTCTCAACCAGTTGGTTTATTTAGTTGGTTCTTTCAGCGAGTATCCAACCTCGGAGCTTTTCACGTTATTTTGACATTCTTATCCTTCAGCTACCGTTGAATCGCAGCTCCGGACCGTTCCCCCCTACCTCGTTGGTGCAGTCTGGGCCGTCTTCTGCGCATACTGGAGCTACCGAGTCAGGCAACATACAACGCCACTCGTCGTCTCAACACTGTTCATGGTTCTTGGGTATGCTATTGCTGTTGGGACGAGGAATCCACATGCTAGGCAAGCAAGGATGTACTCTGGATCTTCCCGAAACTCTGAGTTCGGTACAGATACGCAGCTTGCTTCTTCTCAATTATGGGCGGAAGCAATACGGGACCTATGATATTGGCATGGGGGACGGCCAATGCCGCACCAGATACGGTGAGAGCTGTAACGACAGCTATCATTCCTGGTGAAATGCGTTTCTCGTGGGATGAACCTTCAAGAATCGCTAACAAAACGTTTGTAGGCATCGGGGCAGCTGGATCAGTCATCGCGTACGTTACCCTTTCTTTCTTTCTTCATCCATGATCTGTGCTTCCACGTTTTGATCTCGTAGAGTGTGGACATACCTCCCCACAGACGCACCAAACTATCACAAAGGGAACTCACTGAACCTCGCTACGACGAGTACTGTGTGTGTACTTGTGATTACTGGTTTCCTTTACATACGATGGGAGAATGCAAAACGTGCACAAGGCGAAAGAGATCACCGGCTTGAAGGTAAGGATGCTCGACAGATTGAGGAGTTGGGGTATCTGCATCCGGACTACCGCTACCAAACGTGAAATGTCGATTGATTGATGTTAGGTTTCTTTACTGTATCTTGTACAAGTACGATCCTGCTTAAAGCAGTTGCTCGAGTGACTCAGTCTGACCGTGCGATTTCATCCAAATATGTCTCACGGCAGCTTTGGTCCAAGTCTGACTGCGCAGCAGTGCTGAGCGAGTATTGAGAACAGCGAATAGGGAATCGATGCACATCGGTATAGTAGACAGTGTGGTACTAGTAGTAGTACATGTCAAAGATGCTATGATTGTGGTGGTTCCTGGGTGACAGCAACCGTACCGCAACGCCGCAAAAAGTACAAGTTCGTCAGACTAATGAGAGGCTAATCTGAGCTCGTAGCACTACAGAGCCATGGAAGCTGATAACCTGCTCACCTCTTCTCTCATTCAGGAACCCTTTTTACCAAAGGTACTTTCTGATCTACATTATCAAACACCTCTTTCGAAATCATCTCCTCAGCTAACATCTTTTCTAGTAAATCTCGAATCCAGACGCGACAGCCGTTCTTCGTTGACTTTTGAACAAACTTGAGCCCCCGAGCAAGCCGCAGTAGCCTGTCACGCTGAGCACGAGTAAATGTTCCAAGCTCAAAAAGTTCATTATTACGATGAAAGGCCATTGTTTGTCGCTCAGCACTGGGGGTAGGATTGTAATATAGTCCCGAGCTATTCTGATGCAGTTGCACGATCTGAAGAACGGGCAGCGAGACACGAGTACCGTTCGGGGTGACGCTAACGTCAAATCCGTTGAACCAGTATATGAGTACATGGCGGGAATTCTCTTGAAACTCCTTGCCAGCCGCGTGGAGGAAGACTTTCTTGTCGACGTCTCTATCGGGATGCCTGCTGTACCAATTCATGGCTGAATGAGGAAGATAATGTTCAAACTGAACAATGTGGCTGTTGAAGATCCATGCTCACTGTCAATTGGCAATTCTGTAGGTCCAGTTCGTAGAAATCGGTAGTTACGCTGAGAAGAATGCCAGCTGAGATAGATGCCAGCAATAGCAATGAGAGCATGTATTCTTACCTAAAGCCATATCTCGGCCCACCTTATCGAATCAGTCCTTGATGTTATTTGCCGACAAAAACGAGTATGTAACCATGAGGCGGCCACAATTAGTTGACGGTACTTGTAGGTCCTTGTATGCGACTGTGTATGCTGAACTTTTTCTCAAGCTCACTCTCATTCGCTACTGTAACGCTCACTGTATGAACATGGCTTCAACTTCTTGTTGAGATGATAAAGCTCAAACTGGGACACGAAAGTCTGGGAAATAGGGGTGGCCACAAGAGACACGGGACGATCTCCTTGACCTGAAGGGCAAGAACAAGAACCACCGGGAAATCTGACGGAGATCGCGACGCTAGAATTCCAGGCCATTTGCCTATGCAAGTACTTGTTCACACTTCACGTCGACCAACAACACCAGACACATTCGTGAAGCATGTGTTCAAGTTATTCTGCAGGGGGACGGGATTCGATGCTCAGCTGGCGGAGCAGCTGAGAGGCAGATACTCTGGAAAGGTCTGGTTCGAGTGTATGATGCCTTATTCCTACTTGAAGTATGCCATCTCTTAGTGACAGTCCACAATGACCCACGTCGAAAGACCCTAGTCTCTTCAGCCTAGGTGTATGATCCTGCAAAAAAAAAAACACTGGGACCTCACTCTTCTTACTGGACAGCTGCATGAACAGCGAGGCAATACCGAACTCACTGGAATGTTCCCTTTCACTGGCGGTAGAGCTCCTGACTGAGAGGGAGGGAAGGGACATGTAAAACGATGAGATCGCCATGAACTAGAGACCTTCATATGGGTCTTGCTGTGGCTTGTCTTACGTTACATTTGTTCGCCACGACGACCTGTGATAAGTCGGATTCCAACCATGATTGGACTAAGTGCCGAACGGAAGATGACCTTCTGCACAGTCTGGGTCATTCATCGCTAGTGAGAACAAAGCTCAAAATGACTGGAAGGAAGAAGTTCGGATTGCGCTCTATTTGCTGGCGTAGGTGACGGGACGCGCGAGACAACAAGGCTAGAATTGATGCTGTAGGACAAACAATCTACCGAGGAAGAAGACAATCTGACGGAGGTAGGTATATCTCTAAGACTTAAGGAATGTGGTGATGCCTTACTTGTTCCGGTACTTCCCTACACGACAAGCTGGTGGTTTTAAAAATTCGAGTTCTCTCTTTTACACAATTTGTCTGGTCACCAACGCAAATGCACTCTTTCTTTACCCACAGCCGTTTCCGTGTTCGTCTTGTCCGTGTTCGCCTTGTCTTTATCCTAAAACTCTCTCTGATCAATTGCCAGTGGTCTCTGTTCTGGCGCGAGGAGATATCGGTTAGACTTATGGGCATCTTTGGCTTGTCTGTATGAAGGTAGTTAGTATATAAGTTATGAGAATACATTCATCTTTGGACACCAGGAATATGGGGAGTATGGCAAGGTCTGACTGACACATATATGATACAGAAACAGGTATTCGAGTCACAAGACACCGTGTTAGTGGTCAGCAATCTCGCTCACTGCCGGAGGGACCCACAAGCAAGGAAGCTTACGACTTGAGCTTGAGCTTGAGCCCTTCCCTCGCTTTTCATCCTCAGCATAATCATGACAAGCGCAGAAACGACCTTCGAGGACTTCAATCTGCCACCGTTCGATCACCCCTCTGGAGATGTGATCATCCGTTCGGAAACCAGTAAATTCGATTTTCGAGTTTGCAAAGCTTTCCTTGAATTCTCTTCGCCACTTTGGCAAGGCATGTTTAGTGCGCCTGCCATAGGCGACAAGCAGAACGAGACGAAATATGGGTTCCCGATCATTCCTTTAGAGGAATCGAAAGAGACATTGGAGCTACTTCTTCGGTTTGTCTACCCTCCCTCACTTGCGGAAGCACCCACTCTCGGTACAATCGAACGCGGAACGGGTGTCTTGGAGGCGGCGAGGAAGTACTGCATGGAAGGAGTGGAAAAATATATCTGTAAAGAGCTGATCAGGCTCTTCCTCAAGGACGAACCTTTGCGTCTCTTCGCAATCTTTTACCGACATCGTCTTCGTCCTGAGATGATGATAGCTGCCAGACAGACTCTCGCCGAGCCACTTCTTGGACAAGAGTATTTCCACGAGCTCGAGTTCATGAGTGCGGGTGTATACCATCGACTGCACGATTATCACCAGCGATGTGGGCGAATTGCTGCTACATTGACCGTTAACTTTCGATGGATCAAAGATAGATCATACGTTTGGTTCCAGTGTTATGGAGGTGCCAGTGAAAAATTACCCCATGTACTCACAAACCCTCCTTGTTCAAGTTGCAAGTGGTGGCTGGACTTCATGCATGCAGCAAGAGTCCCATTGATGGAAAAGCCGGCACCAGCTACCGTACAGGATTGCGCAGAGGGAGCCATACCGAAAGCTTGTGCTGCCTGCAAGAACTGCAGCTTTAAAGTTTTAAAGGACATGAGAAGGTTCTGTCAAGAATTTGGGGCAGAAATAGACAGAGTAGTTAGCAACGTGAGCCAGTTTCACTTTGAGCTCAAAATCAGCTAAAACGTTTGACTTTTTAGGTGGAACTACAAATCGAAATATGAAGCTAGCTCACAGAGGAATTCCTACAGGAAGCGGGAGTCCCATTGGAATATGAAGAAAGTGTAGTATAGTATGTAGTTCAGGAATGGTAGTCGATGTTGTGATGAGTCAACGCTGAGCAAGCCACCGCTTGGCGCTTATGTTATCCGCTTTTTTTCCCAGTCTTTTTGTCAACTTTCAAGTTCCCTCCAGTCCTGCTCCAGTCCTCCCCACAACTGAGCAGAGTAACAAAACCTGCTCGCCTCCTTAAGGTGGTAAAAGTAAAGTTCAAAGATGGCTGCTTATGTCTTCAAAAGAGGTACTGTACTCATTAAACGTGTTGCTACTTTCTCTTTCTAATACGCGTCGACACCGCAGATGGGTACGTGTCTTTTCTAGCGCGTTCGGACGCGTCAAAAGGGCTATGTACTTACAAATTGCTATCAGTCGAAAGGAGCGTGTTCGATTTGACAAGGTTCTACCATTCATTTAGTCAGTCTTGGTTTCCGCTCACCTCGTCTCTAGATCACGTCGAGGATCGACAAACTCTGTTACGGACTTGATATGAACTACGTCGATCCCATTGAGTTCGTGAACGCTTTGCGCGTCTCATGACTCTACTTACCTTCGACCATTTCAGGGTGACTCAGAAAGTTGTTCAAGGAGTTTATCAAGGAGTTACTACAGTCGAGCTTGACGTGCGTTCTCTTGCACAAGCCTATTTCAATACCCTTGTTTCTGACTACAAAATCCTATAGAACCTTGCCGCTGAGACCGCTGCGTATCTTACAACAAAACACCCTGATTATGCCATTCTTGCCGCGCGAATCGCTATCTCAAACCTCCACAAGGAGACGAAGAAGAACTTCTCTGCAGTAATCAAAGATCTATACGAGTATAGTGCGTGTTTTTCTTTGATATTCTCAAAGACTGCTCTCAACTTATGATAACTCATCATTGCACAGTAAACCCCAAGAATGGGCGTCCGGCAGGAATGATATCTCAAGAGACGTACGAAACTGTTCAAAGCAATCGCGAAGCTCTAGACTCAGCTATAATATACAACCGTGATTTCAATTACAACTTGTAGGTTGAGCAAGTTTATCGTGATGGAAATGGACTTACTAGGTGCAGTTTCGGTTTCAAAACACTAGAACGCTCGTATCTTTTACGAATTAATGGGCGCGTAGCGGAGCGGCCTCAGCACATGATAATGCGTGTCGCCGTTGGCATCCATGGAAGTAACATAGAGCGGGTCATTGAGACGTACAACCTCATGTCTGAACGCTACTTCACCCACGCTTCGCCTACTCTCTTTAATGCTGGAACTCCTCGGCCCCAGTTGTCTTCATGCTTCCTTGTTTGCATGAAAGATGACTCTATTGAAGGCATCTACGATACTCTCAAAAACTGTGCCATGATTAGCAAAACCGCCGGTGGGATCGGTTTGAATATTCACAACATTCGAGCATCTGGGTATGTTGTGTTGCATCTTTCATCTTTCAAACCCGTATTGATCGTTCCTTCATTAGATCATACATTGCTGGAACTAATGGATACTCTAATGGTATCGTTCCTATGCTTCGCGCTTATGATGCTACTGCTCGGTATGTCGATCAGGGGGGAAATAAACGTCCCGGTGCCTTCGCGATCTATCTAGAACCTTGGCATCCTGATATCTTCGACTTCCTTGATCTGCGTAAGAACCACGGCAAAGAGGAGAGTCGAGCTCGTGATCTTTTCTACGCTCTTTGGATTCCTGATCTCTTGTGAGCTTGCTCGTTTTCCATTCTTTTTTTTCCGCTGTTGAAACGTTATCAGCATGAAACGAGTGGAAGCCAATGGTGAATGGTCGCTGTTCTGTCCGAACGAAGCGCCTGGCCTTCATGAAGTCTACGGTGCCGAGTTTGAAGAACTGTACGAGAAATACGAGAAAGCAGGGCGCGCTCGCAAGGCTGTCTCTGCTCAAAAGCTTTGGTATGCTGTACTCGAAGCTCAGATTGAGACCGGTGGACCGTTCATGGTATACAAGGATGCCGCCAACTGTAAGTTTTACGCCTGCTTTGCCTACCTCTCTAATAAACTTCGGTTCACCCATAGCCAAATCCAACCAAAAGAACCTGGGCACAATAAAGTCTTCGAATCTTTGCACAGAAATCATAGAGTATTCATCTGCGGACGAAACTGCCGTCTGCAACCTCGCTTCTCTTGCCCTACCCACCTTCATTTCCAACGGCAAATACGATTTCCAGAAGCTGCATGACGTGGCGAAGGTCGTCGCGTTCAACCT
The DNA here is from genome assembly GCA_028554645.1 of Omphalotus guepiniiformis. NCBI lineage: Eukaryota > Fungi > Basidiomycota > Agaricomycetes > Agaricales > Omphalotaceae > Omphalotus > Omphalotus guepiniiformis. The sequence continues at coordinate 816,959 of JAQOOI010000017.1, forward strand.
TAATCGCATTATCGATGTGAACTTCTACCCGATCCCCGAAGCGCGTCGTTCGAACATGCGACATCGCCCTATCGGTATCGGTGTACAGGGTCTCGCTGATGCTTTCATGGCTCTTCGGATGCCGTTTGACTCGCCCGAGGCAAAGGAGCTCAATCTCAAGATATTCGAGACCATATACCATGCAGCCCTTGAAGCCAGTACCGAAATTGCCGCTACGGATGGTCCGTATGAGACTTTTGTAGGAAGTCCTGCCAGTCAGGGTGAGCTTCAGTACGACATGTGGGGCGTTACTCCAAGCGATCTTTGGGATTGGGCCGCGTTGAAGGAGAAAATTGCCAAGTATGGGCTGCGAAATTCACTTGTGACAGCACCTATGCCGACGGCATCGACGAGTCAGATACTTGGGTTCAATGAGTGTTTCGAACCCTACACCAGTAACATCTATACTCGTCGTGTGCTTGCCGGTGAATTCCAGGTCGTCTGCCCTTGGCTGCTCCGCGAGCTCGTCGAACGAGGTCTGTGGGACGACGATATGAAGAATATTATCATCGCGCACCATGGTTCTGTTCAAAACATACCTACCATACCTGACGACATCAAAGCGATCTACAAAACAGTCTGGGAGATCAGCCAAAAGAAAGTGCTCGACCTTGCGGCTGACCGTGGTGCCTTTATCTGTCAAAGTCAAAGTCTGAACGTTCACCTGCAGGCGCCGACTCTTGGACAGCTCACAAGTATGCATTTCTATGGGTGGAAGAAGGGCCTGAAGACAGGGATGTATTATCTCAGGACACGACCCGCAGCGCAGGCCATTCAGTTCACAGTCGACCAGAGCGTATTGAAGAACGCCAAGTTGCAGCAAGCACAGGCCGCAGAGGCCAGAAAATCTGCCGTGCCACAGACACAGACTCCGAAGCCGGTAACAAGTATCGGATCTGCTATCGGATCTACTGGGATAGCTTCGTCGCCTGTCGTGAACGGATCTACTGGTGCTTCCTCTTCATCAACTGTTCCGGCACCTCTTTTCACCGCTAATGATGGCGATGCAGCGCTCGATGAGAGGACGCGGAGAGCAGCCGAGGCTGACCCGGAGTTTGCCGCTGCGTTACAGAGGCAGAAAGACCGTGAGTTGGAGGAGGCGAAGTTGTTATGCTCGATTGAGAATAAGGAGGCGTGTTTGATGTGTTCGGGCTGAGCGTTCATTGCCGTATTCAGTGGTAGTCATGCGGGGCAGGTTGCATTCATTCACTGTTCAGTAAGTATGTTTGTTTGCTCATCCGACAGATGTATTTCTATCGTATGCATTGGTTTTGTCAGGCATCGAACATTTGTAATTTCTTGATAATCATCACATACATTTACCCCAGAGTCCCAGAGAGTCTAGCTCTGGTGTGACAGTAAGTGTCAGCTGTATGTAAATACCGCAGTAGAGTTGCTGTAAAGCAAGTATCATCTGATGCAAAGCGCTTGACTTTTCCGCAGGATGATTTTCGGGAAAATGACTCAGCGCTATTGAAAGTTGTCGACTCTGTTGACCGGTGAACCGCTGACCAGTCCTTGGATTTTGGAATTCTCAAGCTCAAGCTCAATTGTTCTGCGCAAAGTACCTGATCGGGGAACCTGGGCCAGAAGGTCAGCTCTATATGTCAATCTTTTCCTCATATGAACTCACAAAACATCTAACTTCCCCTATCCTCCAAGATGCTCATCGAGCCTCAACGTCAAAAATTCAACATCGAGGGGCATCGTCGATCAATTGGTGGGTTCAACAAGTCCAATGGTAGGTTCAACTGATATTTCGGCGGCCATCTTCACGCTCTTTCAACCCCCCGATCGTGTCAGGGAGAACACGGAATCACAGAAAATTTTACCAGCTTGGACCAGGCGACATAGAACACGTGAAAGGCGTTAGGCGTTGGAATTGGATTAAATTGTGGTGTTATGACAGCGGGGTAAGTACTAGACCTGGAGTACACGGGCTAAATTGTCGGAGCTGAGGTCAACCTGGAGCGCTGGAGCCATGGAACCAGATTTATACCAGATATGTACTTCAGCGACTGCCTCCGACTGCAGGGCGCGAATTTAGAAATTAGCCTATAGCCTGAAAGGAGACGAGCTTTTCCGCGTCTCCGTCTCCAGTCCCGGGTCTCATTAAGTGTCTATCATGAAATTTCGAGGTCTATCATACGACTCTTATCACTGCGACACAATTGAATACTATCAAAGACGGAGGCTGGTAATTACTCCAGAACGTCGTCAACGAGGTCAAAATTACTTCACGAGTCTTCCACATGCAACTCCAGGGCGTAAACTGTATATGGTCGTCATTTGCGGTGCCAGGTTTACGGTTTGAATAACCTGTAACGTTTGATACTTGACTCGGATGTGGGGAACCACGCGAAAGGAAATATATTCTCGATGTGGCTGCGCGTCCATGAGAGTAATCATTTCATCTTCGGAGCTCCCCGGGTGTCCCTACAGAAACGACAGCGAGCTTGCAGATGACCCTGAAGCGATTGCAAGCTCCGAAGTGCCAGCAGCGCAACTCAATATGATTCACAGCACGTCAATTTGCGAGAAGTAGTACACAGCAAAAATGAAGAAGAAATGCGAAGCAGCTGTTAGTATATCTACTACATTCGGTCGGAACAAGTGAGATAATTAGGAAAAATACTCAGCAAATGAAGCGGACAAATCTAATGGAGGTAGCTCAGCGGGATATGGGCGGGCCTGAGGCTGCCGAATAATTACATAAGCTACGGTGTTCCGGAGCGGTAGAATACATGTAGCGTGTTTGGAGTATCTCTCATCTCCCCTACTTACCCCCGCCGCTCATCGTCTCCAGTGTTGAGCTCTCTCTGTTTATCGGCGAGCTCAAATTCAATTACAACAATTAGCCTCCATTATCCCAAACTGAACTCTTTAATAGTGACCTTCCCATCGCCACCTTTTAATACTTAATCCGACGTTGTCGGTCGCGTCTCCTTTCTTCCCCCCTTTCTTCCCCCATTCATGTCAAATTATCTCCCTGTGCTATTGGTTTCGGTTGGGGCAAATGCTGTTCCCGACGATTCCTCTCTCTCTACGCTACCCAGAGGCCAGGTCGACTATCTCAGTCATGATTGGCAGGAGGAGGATGTCTGGCGTTCATGGCGCAAGATGACGAGGCAGAAGAACGAAATCGCGAATGGCATGCGGTTGGAGAATGCAAGTTGGAGGACATGGTGGAAACAGCGAAATAAGCTCAAGACAGTCACACCAGAGACACTTAACTGGTCAGTTCCTTTCTGCTACTTCGTCTGTGCAAGATCTATGCTAATGAAAATTGCTCATTCTGGTCCGTTAGGCTGAAGGACTCTGATGTAACCTGGCTTTATGGTCCCCTTCATACTGCGGTAGACTGGTCCCCACCACCGAGGCCAAAACCTGATCAGACCGAACATCAACCCGCTTCAACCCAAGACCGTCTCGATCTATCCATTCCGAAGCAGAAATCTATACTCAAATACCGAAGTATAAGTGAGATGCTTACAAGCGACCTTCCTAGTCCGCTCTTTAGTCCAGACGAGAGCGAGAACGAGTCAGAGGACAAGTCAAGACCTTTGTTTTCTAATGGTGACAGGGAAGACCGGGATGCTTCTCAGCAAGCCTCAAGTCCCAAACGTCCATACCTCCTTCATACGAAATCCGATACTCATATCAGCCGGTGGGGTCCAAATAGGTCCTTCCGAAAGGATTCTCCTCCTCGCGTCGAGCCTCCTGGCAGCACAGTCAGCTCTGGTGACGCCACATCTCCCGCAGGTGAGGCTACCCGCCTCGCTTCCAGTCACGTGGACAGTGCGTCAGACTTCAGTCAACATTTGACGGCTCAAGGTGAACAATCATCATCAAGTTCTACCACGCCTTCCCCGCGGGGAACTTTAAATGAGCTGGGGACTCAGCCTTCATCATTATCACAAGGGTCCGCTTCGAGTAAGAAGAAACATATTACATTTAATACGTTTGTCGAACAGTGCATAGCGATTGACAAACCCAAAGACACTGGATTTGTCGGCGGGTCTCATCATGGCACTGATTGGCACGACCGTGAAGACGATAGTGCATTTGTTGATGATGATGGGTTAGTCCCTTTCACTTTGATACATTGATGAATTTGACCCTCATTCATCTCGAACAGATATGATGAAGATGGTGAAGACGGCTTTGATGCGGATTGGGGTCTGGATGAATGTGCTATAGGCACAGATTCCGACTCTGAATTTGACGAAGATATCTTCATACAAGATGAAGATGACGATGAAGACGACGGTATCATTCAGATGCGTTCGCGTAGCAGTAGCAACAGTAAACCCAAACCCAAAACCCCAAGATCTAACTCGAAAGTTTCTACCTCCTCATCATCCTCTGCATCCACTACGACATCATCCGGTGACTCCTACTCATCATCTGCATCGACTTCTGGCCCAAGCGGTCAGTCTTCCTCCCCCGCCCGTAAAACAATACCTTCCAGTATCCGACGTCGCAGACGTAGCGATGGCCCGAATCACATATCACTACCTCGTCGAGGCTCTTCGTCGCATGGTCTGTTCCGTCCATCGTCTTCGAATCTACTAAGTGGGAGCAGCGGCCATAGTTCTTCCGACAAGGATTCCCAGCAGCCTCAGCAGCCAGTTCACGTCAGCATAGCTCCTATAGCTCCTACAATGCTCAAGATCGGAGGCAATACGTCTTGGGATGGTTTTGGTGTGCATTCTCATCATCACCATCGCGGGAGTTCAGGCGCGTGGATGGAAGGATTTGGCGATGAAGGTTACAGTGATGATGGTGGTGCTGGTCCGGGTGGCGCGAGGCTGTATTTTGGTGGGAAGAGTGGCAGTGATAGCGATGGTGTTGGGACACCTCTAGAGTTGGTGTATATGCCGCCGAGTGGGAGATACGGAGGTTCTGGTAATGCTCGACCAGGCCGGTCAAATTCGAATACGAGTTTAAATGGCGAAGAAGCGGAGGTTGAACTTAGAGAGAATGTGAATGAGCGGTCAAGTACTGCTGACCCGCGAGAGAATGGGGAAGAAGAGAGTATGGAGGAGACAGATGAGAATGGAGATAAGGTGTACCGACATCAGGGAGCTTACTTCTCTACAGAGCCGACTCAGGAGGGTGTGATTGGTCCGCATACGCCCACTGTGCCCATTGTGGTGCGGACGCCTCCTGCTATCGATCAAGGACGTGGTAGCGATTCGGAGAATGAAGCCGAAGAAGACGCCTATGACTATTTCGGAGGACCTGATCTAGGAGAGGACTTTGCTACGCGGAAAACGCGATCGTCTGCGAGGCGCAAGTCATCGAATGGAACACCAGGAAACATACGCACTGATGGTACGAGCCTCCAGCGAGGTACTTCGAGCCCAAGCTTCAATGGGATTGGGGAGCGTGATCAGGGTATGGGTGGCGCGGGGCCGCGCCAATCTAGGTCTAGGTCCAGATCAAGGTCTCGTACTCCTTCGCCTTCTTTTGTACCAGCTTCTACTACTTCCGCTATCACCGTCCCTGGACGAACAACTAGCCCTTCTGAGCAAGGTGTATCGTCGCCGCAGCTTTCCTCGTCATCGTCACTGTTGTCACCTCCCACACGTGGGCGCGTACCAAGCATTGCAGAACCCCAGCAGACGGCTTCGACATCCAGGGGTAGATCTTCTACAAGGTCATCGACGTCGGCTTCGGATAGAGAACATTCACGATCCAATCAAAGCTCTCCTATAGGGAGTTTGTCTCCCGATGGAAGTTCTATCGGTATAGCAATCGGTGCCTATGCTAATGGACGTGGGGGTGGCGATAGGGAAAAGGAGCGAGAGCGCACAAGTCGTGGTGGGGAGCGGGGGCGCGAGCGGACGGAGAGAAGGCTAAGTCATAGCGTAAGCCCAGACGCTGTAGAATCCGTGACTGCTGTGCAAGGCAGGGTGGCGAGTTCCTCTGCGTCAACGTGTTCGTCAACGTCCAGTACACGGACGCTCATGCCTCGGGTTGGAGCAGACGCGTCCGCTGTAGATGAGGCATGTTTATCGCGCATTGCGATCCCCAATGATGTGAGGAACGCGGAGGAGGAAGCGAGGTCATTGCACCCCACACCTGCCAACTCACCAACTATCAGTATGCGTGGTGCCGCCCAAGCTATTGCACGGATGAACAACAGGCCACCGATAAGTATCCCCGATCCACATTTATCCTCCCCAAGACTGTCCTTCTCATCGCCGTCAGCTGATGCTTCCCCCTCTTCTCCTGCATCCTCCACTTCTCCTTCGTCGCCGAAAGACATCCTGAGTCATGGTAGAACATCCTCTGGCTCTCTGCAGTCAAATAAGAGGTCGAGCAAGGATGGAGTAGACGAGACAATTATAAGCAAGGCAGCAGGTATAGTAAGCTCTGCAGGAGCCTATCTTGGATGGTGGAACAATAATGGTGCATCTGCCTGAAGTTTTATGTGAAAGCCATGTGTAAACCTCATGTTTTTCCATCAACTCTTTTTTGACGACTATTTGCTTTTTAGTGCACGATATGGGCACACTTTCTGTTGCACAATCATCTCTATCTTTCTCCGCATCAATGTGTTATTCTTTTAATGCCATATTTTCATTTCGGTTTTCACTGTTCATTTGTGTTGGACTGTCCCCGTTGTTTGCACTGCCCATTCCTTTTTGATCAACCGTCCTATCTTACACACATACTTTCTCTTGCTCAACTTACGTTTACTGTAATTGGGGCGTGTCCAGTACATGCTGTATACATTGTGTTTTTATTCTACCTGCGGTACATAGGTTCTCTTGAAACAAAGCATTAACCCTCACGAGTACAATTTGAATTCGAACGAAAAATATAATTTGCTGTCCATGAGTGAGCCATTCATTGCGTCGAGGATGGTGATCAGTTATCTTAGAAGAGTAAGCACGGTGCATTGATCTTGTTATCTAGTTCCAATATATTACAGGGTCCTTCTTTGCTTGTCACATTGACAGACCATTTGCTCGAACTCACATCGTGTATCTGTATCCGCTCCACTCATCACCCTTCTCCCTCTTCGCGTCAAGCACGGTGGCGTATCTCCCATTCTTCGCATTACCAGTCTTTTCGTCGCCAATAATCTCATCCCTATCGCCGCGGTCGCGCATCATGTTTTCCCTCCGAAGGGCCAACATGAAGATCGTAGAGGATATTAACCCTAGCCCAATATACAAGAGCACCAGTCCTGTTCACACATATATCAGTCCTTCATAATCTTGGAATTTACCCGAAAAGAAAAACGTTGACGGACCGTGTCCTGCGAATGATAACAGAAATTAGTAAAAGAATATTCTTGAATGTAGACAAACAAATGTACCTAGTGGATACCAAGGCTGATCTTTCGCGCGGTACTAATACATAACTTCAAGATGGAAGATCGATGGAGGAGGAGTGGAGTAGAACGTACGACATTGGAACTAACTGCACCGTTTATATTGCCGCTAGAATAAGTACATAGTGCCAATAAGCAACCAAGGCGTCGTCTAATGATCACGCGGACCCCACTCACAAGCTAATCACCATGGCCAAGGTCACGCTGCGCTTGTAGGAGCCTTCTACGTTGTTCGAAACCCAAGCACTAAACGACAACCAGTCAACGCGCATATAGCGACTATAAAGGGCATCGAAACTCACATGGAGTTGGCTAACAAAAGAAAAATCGGGTTGTAAGCAGGTTACTTCGAATTCAGGCCAAGTGCACTCACGGATAATTGGATAGATCCCACTGTGTGATTCACCAATTCAACGGGACTCCGCACTACTAAATGAAGAATACAGAAAATGACGCACCAGGCTGCGAGGTAAACTGCGAAATAGGATAAAGCAGCGTTTCTTGAGGCGATCAAGATTATGTATCCGGCGGCACCTGTATGTAGAGAGTTGGGAAACAGGTCGACGCTCTTCAGCACGAAATTAAATTAACCGGCTTCTCTACTCACCTAGGCACAGGAAGATCCTATAAAATGGCATTTAGTTTTCCGAAGCAAAAGATGCACAGCCAAGGAAAAAAAGCATACAGATTAAAGTAACCTCTTCTACCCCAGCGATCTGCCAAGAACCCAACTACACAGGTAATTACGCAAGCGAAGACATAGACTGGGACCGTCAGCAAATTTGCGGGAGTGGCCTTGAAACCTGTTCCGACGTCAGGAAGGGTGAGTAGATTTTAGAACGAAGAGCGCACCGAGCTAAGCAACAGTGAGCATAGACAAAAATTTATAGGATGCCGAAAACATACCTGATTGATAATTGAAGGCAGGAACAGCGAGAAAGCGTACTAGATGGCGATAGAAGTCAGTAACACATAAATTCAAGAGGCCTCGCCTCGAAGGCGTTGATACAAACTAAAGGCATATCTGCGCCTACGTAGACCATCACTGTCAGAAGTTGTCAGAAGCCTTGCTATATCAAGTGATATTCATCAGTGACATACTGCCAATCCATGTCTTCCAATCTAGAAGACTCTGAAAGATGTACTTTAGTCTGAGCTTTTCGCCAGCGGCACTGAACTGGTCGTCTTCCTGAAGACGTCGGACCACAACGGTTCTTTCTGCTTCGGACAAAAACTTGGCAGTGTCCGGAAAGTCCTGGATGATGAAGAAGGAGAGAACGCCAGCTATAACGGTTGCTAACCCTTCAAGGATGCTTATAGTATTCCATCAGATCTAGAGCAAATTCGGAGATTTTCTGAAGACCACGTACAAGATCCAAGCCTAAGGCAGAGATGTTGCTCAGTCAGTGAGTGACACATAACAACTAGACATTCTCGGACTTACCCAGGCAGGTTTGCCTCCTATTCCATCCATATTGGAGATCGCAGCCTTGGATCGGGTTGAGGGCGAGAGCAATGTTCATTCAGTAAATGTAACTTACCGCCAAAAGGCCACCGAAAGCGCCAGAGACCGTGGCAGCTGAGAAAAACACGGCAGCACGAATACCAAACTCGGAGCGTTTGTACCAGCTGTGAAGACAGGGATGAGGGTGCATAACAGCGTAGTAGAAAGCAAACATCTCGTACCACGATAGATAGTAATTGACACCAGGGAACAACCCTGCTTCCATCATTCCCAACATCCACCGCATCCCTGAAAATGAATCGTATGGTGAGAAATTACCCTAGAGAAGAAATGCACAGTACAAACCCATGAGGCCACCGAAGTTGTGTACAAGCCCTTGAACAGTCTATCGAAATAGTTGTAAGATCCGACTAGCGCGGTTACAGTACAGGTAAATGAATTCACCATCATGATACCCCATAACAGCATGAGAGCTGACAGCCAAAGAGATGGCCGCAGTCTCTTGAGGAACACGTTCGAGGGAACCTGCATATGAAATGAATACACGTTCTGCCAGTAAAGTGGTGATTACAGCGCACCTCGAAAATCGAGTAGCTGTGGGGTTGAAGAGTTCATTCAGCCCTAAGTCTTCGAAGGGGAGTTAGAGATCTCGCACCTGAAGAAGAAGATTGTCAATGCCAGTAGGTACTGGGTGTCCGTTATTCCAAGGTCCCTTTCCATGTTGTATAGCTGCAAGGTGTTATGAGAGTACAATGAGACTGCGCTGCTTGCTAGGAGGCGTTATGAGTCCTAACCTTGGCGCTGGAAAACCCTTGAGCAGATCATCAGGAAGACAAAGCTCTCCACTCACTTTCCAATACTTGTCCGGTCCAGGAAACTGAGCAAATACAAGAAGGATAGCCATGGAATAAGCGCGATATCGATTTTACGAATTAGTTTGCGTTCATTGACGTGGCTGACATCGATATGTTCGTTGTAAATGGGTGTTTTGTGTTCGTTAGCTTGAATAGAGGCAACGTCCTTCTCAGAATGAGAGGAAGCTGAAAGTGCAACCTTTGGTGATGGATCCATTGTCAAGGTGCGATGGTGTCTCCGAACAAAGGTACGGACCGATGTGGCGAACTATTCAGCCACATTTTACGACTTAGTACTTATATGAAGCTGTAAGTCGCCAGCTTAGCTATGAATTACGGTATAAGTATCATAACGGAATGAATTCGTCCCTGGATGACTGCAATAGCCCCACGGTACACCCCGCGTGCGAGAATCGGGAACTGTGTTGGGGAAGAGTGGGGAATGTGATAGCAATCTATAGACCCATCAACAAGCCGAGTCGATGGGAACAGGCGCGTCTCGGTCACATGTCCGCAAAAAAATCAAACTTACCGTCACGTTTACAGCCTCTAGTCTCCGTTTAGCTGTTGACCATTTGAATAGTCTCTTTTTCGGTGTAGTTTTAGCAGATATAAGCCAGTATGAGCCCATGACACCAGTGAAGCCTAATTCGATGAGGTCACGCTTATCTCGCTAGCCATGTGCCAGCATTTTTTCAACCTATAAACTGGATCCTTGCACCGAGAATTTGTAAGTAAAACAAAAACATCCTTGTGATACAGAATCGTCGCACCGAATTTGGGACGAAAATTTCGGTCCCTTCAACCGGTACCCCAGTTCTGGTGCTTCCTTGAGTGCGGCAAAGGTCGGGTCCTACAAATAGCTGGACTTTGCTCTCTCGCGCGCAAAGTACTTATCAGCATCTCCTGCATGGATGCGCTACATCCATCTGCCTATGAGCATGTACCGGAAACACACGGACATAGAAGTTCTTCCGATAAGTCCCAAAATAGTGCTAATGTCGAACTTCAGACGTATTTCAGACGTATCACCGGCGTGGAAGTGTATTATTAGCGGCAAGTAAGAGATCATAAACAATTGACACGTTTCGTACATACATTTACAGATTGAGTTCACTGCAATCCAAATTACAATACGCTATGATTTGAAGATAGGTTGTTACTCGGGGAAGTTGATATTCAGTGATACCTATAATTGGAGATCTAATTAGTTTCACTGCATACAACTTTCAGCAAAGGTATCACGTACTTCTGTAACGCGTTCTTGTATTCTGGAAGCTAGGAAAGACAAGAATTTGTGCAAATCGAAGATCATGTGTACCGAGTTTATTGCGCACTGGGGGCAGTCCCTTTTAGCATTATGAATGCGCTCCCGCATCAAGTCCAAATCCATGATTGAAGCCTCGCACGGACTATCCTGAAATTTCTTCCCAATGTCGTCCAAGTAACAGAAAAACCATGTCGGGACTTTCAGATGTCGAGGCTGTCGGGAAAATGGAATTGAACCCACAACCGCTACATCTTGACGTTTGGCTAGACAATTAGAAGTATGTCCGGCGTCAGAAACGAGCAGATCGGGGATGTGATTTCGGTCGATTAGATCGCGAGTGCCCGGTGGCGACCTCGCAAAGTTCCTTAGCTCAAGCGCAGCCTTTGCAGCAACATCGCGACAGCTCTGATGGTAGTTCATGAGACAAGAGAAATGATAGGCGCTAGATCCTTTGATTTCCTCTTCAACGAAAGTTCGTCCGTAAAATGAGGTGCAGGTGCTCAAGGTGAGAGAGTTCTTCGCACTTGCCGTACAGACATCCTTCCATCGTCGCCTTGCACCTATGAGAAATACCTCGTCGGGCTTCACTTTCGCCACATTCGAAACAAGGAGCGCATTGCGGAAGCTCTCTATGACCAAGTTATTGCAGCAGTACTTTTCAAGAGCTTCCTCTACTGCGAGTATATGAAGAATGTTGTGGAACGACACCGGTGGTCCGGGGTAGCACAATGTTAGCATTGTATGCAATACATCGTGCTTTTCTGGGAGTGGCGCAACCGGAAAACCATCTCGAGTTTCCTCGGCGAAAGTATGTGCACCAAAAAGACCCGCAAGACCTTCCAAGCTATGCTCTATAAATGCGCGGAGGACGAAGAAATCAACACCATCCGTTGAGCGAAGGACGATGTCCGATGGAGTATTACTGTCGAAAGGGGCATTAGCCGTAGAAATGCTAGATTCACTTTCCATGTTCTTTCGTCTTCGTATCAATTCAAGCAAGCAAGTGTGCAAGAAGAGTTTCCAGACCGAAGCCTGCGCGAGAGTTTGAGGCAGAAGTACTTGCACTTCCCACGATCTCATCTCAAGCTAAGCTTTGACCGCAACCTTGGACCACTAAACTGAATTTATCGTTAACAGAATATGTCGTACATCTGGACGAAATGCGTAGATGTTAGGGAAAGCTATTCGCAATACGTACCCAGTGCAAAGTCGGAACCGGCTATGTCCTTTGAAACGAGTCACCCCACGCCAGCACTTCATATATACCCCTGGAAGTCACTACTTATTCCTTCAATCATCTCTTGAGCCGAATCTTGTCTGCAATTCTTATATCGAATCATGGATAGAATCAAGCTTCTGTCATCCCGGGGGTTTCTGGGTCTCTTAGGACCTGGTATCGACGAATTAGCATCTACAGCTCTGGAATCGATTTCCCAACCCATATGTGCTTCAAAAGCAGAGACATCGTATCATGTCACGGTTTTAAATAAAGCAGAGCTTCAGAACGTAAAGTTATCTCCAGAAGAAATACACGCCCTTCGTCCCGACACTAGTCGCGTTTACAGCGTCGGTGTCGGCGGGAACCCCGCGAAAGGCATCCATTTCGCTGTGATCATTTGGGCAGAAGGTCAGCTGCTACGTAAACGACTGGGACTACTTCCAAAGCACTTTCACATCACATTAGGCCGTCAGGATAACCATGACGTGGACAAAAGTATACACTCCCTACTTCCAGGGCAATTTCCCGAATCACCTCATCTGGACTTACTCGACCATCTGATATTTACTCTCCACATCTTTGCCGACTATTCCACTGCCCAGAAATACTCTACTGATCTCATCTTGGCTTTTCCGAGCTCATTCAAAGGCTTCTTGCGGCTTGCCGATGCCGCATCACAGAGCTCGCAGTGGAAGCTTGCTATGTTGTCATATGCATGTGCCTATGAGCGAGCGTTCGACAGCAAGAGCAGAAACTACTGTCTCCAACAATTACGAAAATGTAGCGAATATTCAGAGTGGGCTTGTGTATTACAAGCTCTCGAGATGAATCAACTGCCTCACGAGATCGCCGCGACCTTGGTTGGCCCTTGGACGGATGACTTGAAGGGATCCATTAGCGATCTCGTTATGAACCCCGCTCTTTACTTGGAATCTCGGGTCGCGTTGCATGTTCCGATCCTCACAGGGTCTTCCGTCGCGTTTCACAGACTCCCCCGCTTTTTCCGTTGGATAGTTCCTTTTCACCTTGCTGCCATGTCTACCCCACGGAATGAAGATGATATCGCACTGCTCATTGCGATAGGTATTCGTACTGTCCTGACACTGACAGAAGAGGAGCCTCTGCCTCGTCATTGGTTTGAAAATAAACCCATATCCAATATCTTCCTCCCTGTACCAAATTATTATCCTCCTTCTATCGAACAAATGGACATTGTCATGCGACTTGTGAACGACGACTCCAAGCTTCCGTTGTTGGTTCATTGTGGGGGCGGTAAAGGACGTGCTGGAACAGTGATAGCTTGTTATCTTGCCGCTTATGGCTTCAGCAAACCCAGGCCGGGACAGGATCATCCCGAAATGTCAGCGGCAGAGGCAATATCTGTACTTCGTAGTTTTAGACCTGGAAGTCTGGAGACCGCCCAACAAGAAGCATTCGTGTCAAAATGGTGTAGTACCATCTGGAAGCGACAATCAGTCCATCCTGATCTCCCTTCCGAACCGCCTCCTTGCTCTCTAGTGTTTGAAGGCTCGCTCGAAAAAGAAGCTAACCTATTCGTACTGGTCGGTCTGCCTGGGTCTGGAAAGTCCTGGTTCTCCCAGGCTTTATCGACTAGGGATCCCAAAGGATGGACTCGCATCTCACAGGATGAGGCTGGTAGTAGATCGTTCTGTGAGACCGAGATAGGCTACGCTAGGAATAACAAGGTCTTACTGGATAGGTGTAACACCGCTGCGTCTGACCGCAAGATATGGCTCAGTTTGGCATCAAATTGGGCTCGTCATCCTGTTTGCATCTGGTTCGATTATGAACGAGATTTATGTGAATCGAGGGCACAGACGAGGAGTGGGCATCCTACACTTCCTCCTGGAAATCGAGTACGCAATGCGGTGGATCAAATGGACCGCGTTTTTATACGTCCAAATCTGGAAGAGGAGTTCAAGACCATTGTCATAGTAAGATCCTTCGCAGCCGCTTATGATCTTGTAGTTCGACTTTCCCCACCACTCGGTATCTACAAATTTCCTCGCACTTCGCACTTGCTCAATCTGGGTGCTGCTACGTCGGACGATATAATAAACAATTCACCACTCCCTTCATCTGAGCACGTCGTCATCACTGAAAAGATAGACGGAGCAAACATGGGATTCTCACTGTCTTCGGATCGTTCACAGATCGTTGTGCAGAATCGGTCGCACTATGTAAACCCCTCTAGTCATGAACAGTTCAAGAAACTTGGCTTGTGGGTTGATCGTCATCGTGAAGATCTGTACAGAGTATTGGACCGAGATGAACATTTCGCTGAACGATATATACTTTTCGGAGAGTGGCTCTCAGCTACCCATTCAATACCTTACACTCGCCTGCCAGACCGGTTCATAGCATTCGATCTGTACGATCGAAGTACGGACACGTTCATGGACAGACAGGCTCTCAAAGCTTTACTGGAACCTACGATGATTGCCATTGTTCCTGTAATTCATGAGGGCTTGATGCCTTCAAACGAAGAGCTCGAAGAAATGGTTCAGAAGACTTCCAAATACTGGGATGGTCGTGTAGAAGGCGTTTATATCAAATCGGAGAAGCAGCATCGAGTGGTGTGGAGGGGGAAGGTAGTCAGAGCCGATTTCATATCAGGAAATAAGCATTGGAGTAAAGGCCATTTGCAATGGAATGGGTTTACTTCCGAGGATGTGTAGCGTATATGATAGTAGGGTTTGTAACGCACACCAATAGACGTACAACTTCCCTCTGCATCCGAGAGTATCATTGTGAATAAAAGAAGACTCGTAAAATAAGGGCCAACTATGTACCAAGGCTCCCAAATATCATTCACCTCCAGCCATCTCCAACAACTGCTCAATACTCTTCCCCAAATCATTCTCATTAGCCTCCAATACCCATTCAACGACCTCAGTATCAACAGCAGGGAAGATCTGAATCAGCGTTTCCCTCGCAGCCTCCGTAGCCCTCGAGTGTGCCGAGTCAATCTCTGCTTGCATACCAGCTATATCCAAGTCTGCCTCTGTACCCGCAGTCCCAGGCGTAGCAGGGCGCGATGCATACGAGGGAGACCCAGGCTGATACTGATAAACGTACTGCGGATCCACAGCTTGACCATTCCAAGACCCTGGCCGAAAGAATGACTGCCCTCTCGGAGGAGCCTGTAATGCCTGGGATGGTCCTATAGCGAGCGGTGAATTGGTGTACGGCGCTTGACCGGGCCTTGGCCGTGAAGGCGTATCCTCTGGAGAATAACCCGGGGAGGTCATCCCTTGCCCTAAGGCTTGTGCTTGTGCTAAATACCCACCTGGTGAAGGAACTCTCTTCACTCGAGGTTTATATGGCGTTTGGATTGGCGGGGGTTGACTATCTGCTGAAGGAGCAGGCGTTTGAAATCCGCCTATCCATGGTGCAGGTGACGAGGAGCGGGAATCGGGCAGACTTTGGCTGGCTATTACTTGAGTTGTATTTGGGTGCGACCTAAAAAACGGGAAAAATGACTCAATGCGCGTGTTTGAAGTAGAAAGACAAACTACATACCATGAAGGTATTGTGGGAGCTCCAGTCCCAGGCGTACCAAACCGAGAGCTCCCTGCATTTCTCTCCCCATTCGAACTGAATGGATCCTCAACCATATCCAGCGCCTCATTAAAAATCCTACTGATCGCGTTTAAAGGCTTACTAACCGCATCGCCAGTCTTGCGCAAAAGCATACGGGCATCCTCTGAAAGCTGCAGTGCTATGGGTGTCGATGCTCCTGAACCCTGCGTGAGAGGTAATGAGAGCGGCTGTGCAGACTCTTCACCAGCATGGGGCGAAGCTGTCTTGCGTGGTGTAGACATGGATGATATGGATGACGATGATGATGAAGACGAGGAGGACGATGTAGAAGAGACAGAATTGATAGGTCCAGGGTAAGGTATTGCCGGTGAACCGTCAGCAGACAATGGGAGATTTTGTATTGCAGTTTCGACGTTTCTAAAGGTGTACCGGGCGGTGAGTACAGTCAAACTGATCGAAAATTGGTATCACTGACTTTTCAAACTCCTCTTGCGTTATATTCGACAACGAGGTGTGATCCATGGTCTCGATGAACTGCACTGCGCCCATCTACATACACCGTTCGCATTCACAAGTCAACGACGAGACGAGGGAGGTCATTACAGTGAAAATACTCATCAAACTGGACAAATAATATCCAGCTTCACTCTGCAGCTTCTCGGGGTTCCGAAAACGGTTGATGAACCTTTAACAAGGAGAAAGAGGTCGTTAGCAAATGGTTCTTATGAAAACAATATCCAACATACTCAACATTCGAAAGCAAATTATCTGGATTTGCCTTGAGCACCACAAAGATGAGTATAGGCACAAACGAATCTGCACCCTCGTCTGTTCGTAAATGTCGAATTAGACCTATATTGCGAGCAACTAGTCAGCATCAGAACAAAGGACAGTGAGGAGCAAAGAAGAAGGGATTGAGGATGGGAAGGACGTGAAAAGGAGAATAGGAGGCAAAGGAATGGAAAGGGACAGAGGCGGACCAAAGATGACCTTGCAACAGTTGAGGATGCATATAAGCTTATCTCGTGGTGCCTTGTAATGATTTATCTTGAGTAGCTCTGTCCAAGATATTAGCTGTTGTCTTACCATAAGCTTCAGCACTTACCTTGCTCAGCAAACATCAAAAAACCATTACTCCCTTCTCCTACAGGCACGTCCAAATGTTCCTCCCGGATCCACCCAAACAATGCAATCCTCTGTGCCAACACCCGATCTCTTTCCAAATCGTCTGCAGTGACAGGTCTCCTCGGTGCTCCCGTCAAAGGATTTATATCCTTGACAACTGCAGGTGTAAAAGTGTACTGATAAAGCTGATTCATAACCAACTTCTCCATGCCCTCCATAGCATTATCAAATTCAGCATCAGACGCGCTCTTCCACGGCTCGCAAAGGCGCATTTGGTTAGAGATAAAATTGAGGAAATCATTGATAATCTTGATTTGGTCGTTCACCGTGAACGTCCGTTTCGCGAAATTCGTGAGGAACCTGTTCTTACACGGTTATGAATGAATAGAAGAAATGTGACTATTCCACGTACGATTTAAGATATTTAGACACCGGCTCTGCACTGCGCAACTTCATCTGATCCAGAAACTTCTGAAAATCAAACGACGGCTCTCCGCCATTGCCTTGTGTCGGCGAAGTCATTCTTGACTGCTCATTGCTTCCTCTCGAGTTGTTCTCATTGACATTTGACGGTGTCCCAACCCTCGATCGATTAGGCGTCGAAGACGACGACTCTCCATCCTGGGTTTGGTCTTGCTGTGTAGCAAAATAAGACAGCGTATTGGGAGAAGGTACGGCTTTGGCCGTGTCAAGTGATACCGGGCGAGAACGCGGCGTTCCGACAGCGGAGAGTGCGGGGATAGAGAAAGATCGTGCGAGAGCTGCTAAAGAGGAAGGAAAACTTGATCCTAGCGAGTGTGTCGAGCGGTGCGTTGGTGTATGAGGGGCATCTTTTGACGGAGGAACAGGCGGAGGTGGGGAAGTTGTTCGATCGGGTGAAAGTGGTGCTGGTGGGTGACCTTCACTCCTTTCCCAAGCCTTTCGGGCATCTTCTTCTTCTCGATCCGCTAATGGATCAAATTCGTCTAATATGTGAGTGGGTGGTGGACTGTGCAGTGTAGGGGGTGGTAAGGTGTCGGGATCAGCAGCAAGGCCTGCTGTGATAGACATGTCCATCGTCGATGGATCAGGTGTATGTAACGAATGATGGACATTCTTTTCCTCGGCAGAAATCCTATCAACTGCGAGGACGTCTTTCTCAACATCTGCGGCAGCCAACTCCGTCTCCTTTTTCGATAATGCGTTCTGAGACTGTTGAGCAACGTCCGACCAAGGGTTTGGGGAAGCAGCTATTGGTATCAAATCCTTGTTCATCAGCGATTCCGCATCTACAGTCCCTGTGTATTCTTTCTCCTCCGGCTCAGATATTCGTAAGCGTTCGAGTGAGGGGGCATTGTCGCTTGCTTCCGCGACCTCAGACTTCTTTGGATCGATAGCTGTTGCGGAAGTGACAGGAGACTCCATGAATGCGTCCAGTGAGAGCTGTTCCGGTTGGTCAAAAGTGATATAAATCTCTCAAGGATGGCAATCTGACTATACAGTTAGTGCATACTATAAACAGGCCAAATGTGAAATTCATACGATCTGGGAATCAGCCTTCTCGACCTACGAACGGAAACTGCGTGTACTCAATGAGAAAACTCTGACTATATTCTATCTGACTCACTCTTCCAGATTCTCCAAGTGCTCTAGAGGCACTGCAAGGTGGACCACGCGATGGTAGTGGCGTCAAACTTGACACAAAAGGTTCAAGATACCGATGCGACGTATGTGGAGATTGCGAAAGGCGCGGCGAGAGTAGAACGTCCGAATCACAGTAATAGTATGATAATAGGGAGGAAAGCACCAGGAGAAGAAGAGGCACGTGCTACACGCGTATTGCTGCTGTGCTGCGCTTCAGCTTCAGCTTCAGCGCCGGCGCCCTAACAAATTTAATTTATGTAATTAAGTAATAGAAATCTAGAACTTCCAATGACGTTTATTTCTGGGAATACCACAATGAAAACAGAAAACAAAGAGAGCATACGGGAAAAAAGGAACGGAATACTTATAAATACATAAGTCAACAGAGTTACTGCATAGCCAAGTATCACAACTTCAAGTTGAACTCCTGATGAGTATCAGATACAAGCAGGACAGACTTGAGTAATAAAGAAAGAAAAAAACCAAGAAAAAAAGGGAAAACGAGAGACAGATTCAAAAGAAAGGACTGCTCCTCCATTGGAGAGACTTCATTTTTACATGCAACTGGGACGTGACAACGTCCTGTGCTACACGTTAGATTTTAGTCGCAAGAAGCGACTTGCCAAGCATCATTGCTCATGGCCATATTGGCGCAAGAGCATCAACACAATCATTCCAGGGCTCAAGCGCAGCCCTTCATCACCAACATCCATTCTTCAGATCCCCCTACCCTCATCCCACCGTCATTGCTTCCCTTCACTTATAACATCACCGCCTTGAACGCCAAGTAGTTGGACCGACAACCCTCATTCTCACTCGTTCTCCATCTATCACCCGCTGACCATCTTCCTCGACACCAAAGGTATCGAACGAACCAGAAGTGGATGACCGACGACGTCCAGAAGGAGGCTGCTCAGGTTCGTACGCGATCACTTCTGGCCAATACCCATAGGGTACTTGCGCGGAACTTCGAGTTCTACCCCAATTATACAACCGAGGCGAAACTGAAGGAGGTGGAGAGGGGTTTATCGAGCCTGACTCAGTCAATGGCACTCGACGAGGAGGTGTCCCTGGGGGCGGAGGGACCCGGAAAGATAACGGAGAAGTTGATTCGTAGTCATTGGAAACGGAATTGAGATGTGTATTGAGGGAAGGTAGACTCGAGTGCTGTCGGGAGGGTGAGTTGAGCATAAAACTCGGAAAGTGATGCTCTGCACCGGGCGTAGCAGGTGCCGAGTCGATTCCCGTGGGTGAATCCGAACGAGAACTGGAGGACGAGCCAGAGGCAGATGAAGAGGATGAAGAAGTCAATCCGAGCTCAGAAGCGGTCGTGGATTGTCTGAGCAACGAAGGAGCGGAGAGTAAGGGGAGATACAGTGGGTCGTATGAATGGGACAGCGGAGGCGGACTATCTGGCGGACGCCTATTCTCCCTCTCTTCTTCTTCTTCATCATCCGAGATTGTGAGATCGACGATATCTGAAAGGTTCGAATCACGGCGAACAACGCGGCGTGTCGTCGAGGCTTGTGTTTCCTGAGATGACCTCTCGGCTACTTCTGAGAACGTAGGCAACGAGCCACTCCTCAGATTGCGTCCGACTCTCGTAAGTAGCTCAGCTAGAGATTCCAGTTGGCTTGGGTCTCTCATGAGCTGAGGGTACGCGTCGGCAAGGAGTTGTGCAGGATCATCTGGTCCAACAGCCATTGGGCTCTGACTACCTCTGGCACTCCTCTCAATAGCATTATCGAGTATCATATCCTCACTAGCCTCACTCGAGAGGTCAGTAGTCGGAACCGAGGCTTCAGGATCAATGAAAGCTTCATATTGAGCGTCAACGAAGAACTCGTCAGAATCTGGGTCGAATGGGTTCGAAATGCTCCATTTTTCGTAGCCTCCTTGTGGATGGTGAGATAAATGGTCTGAAGACGGATCCTTGATAGCAGGAGAAGAGGAAATCGTTTGAGAAAAGAGTGCACGACCCATGGTTTGGTGTGTTTTTTAGAGAATGTTGTGATGATGCGGGGCAGACGCGTCTATATCTCAGCTATTTTTTTCTGTGCGGAGTTTAGCGGCGTAATTATATATGGTATGTTGTTCTCACGATTCTGAACCTAACCGGACCTGGCGGGCCACTACTCAATTGCTGCAGGTTGTCAAGCCACCGACAACAGACTCGGACAATGAGAAGAAAAAACTTCATTCGTTCGAACAATACGAGCCCAAACCATTAACCCCACCTCGCATCAAACTTTCCAACACTCTCTGCCAAGGCCCAAGCACACCCAGCATTTTCACTCCCACCAGAGACCATAACCACACTATACGAATCCTCAACATCCCTTGTGGGATCTCGCACCGGAGGCGAAGCAATACCCCCAGACGCTGGACTCTGAAACTTGGGCGGAATATAGGAAACGGGACTCCAGGTACACATATGGCACGTCACACTGCAAAATTGATGAGTACCCTCCCGTTGCGACAGGTATTGTCTAATAATGAATGTACGAGGGACCAGAGTCAGATTCAGCTGACAGCTCGAATAGATAAAATAGCATGGCTGCTTACGATACAGTATCCATCACGGCCCGTACGAACGAGGAGCTGAGGAATCCAGTCCAGCTTATGTGAGTGATAGATCCAACCACTGAGGGCGAAGGGACGTCGTAGAGCGCAACGAATGGATCCACACGATCGTTGGCTCGAAGCCTATTAGTTAGATGTAAGCCGATGATACATGGTAATCGCGGTGAAGAATAGAAGTAGTAACTTACCGTTGCGCACCCAACCCCGCCATCCCGACCCATTCAAACAATGCCTCCATCGCATCACTCCAATCCTCATCCTCAGCTTCGCGTTGTTTCGCTGGACGAGGTGCTAATCGCACAACCGGAATCTTAACATCATCTGTTATCCGTTTTCGAACATCGACTGATATGACGCGATTGCTAGTACCACCGAGCTTGAGGAACGCCGTTTCAAGTTCTGAGAGATGTAAAATGTTCACAACACGGATTCACGCGTATTCAAATAGTCCCCTCACCTTCCGACTCGGATTCCGAAAAGCACAGAACATCCCATGAAGGAGCACTAAGCTCCAAATTACGCTCGCGCGCTCTCCTTTCGTCCCACTGCTTGAAAGCCAAAACTCTTTTTTGTCTCTCTTTGACCGATTCAGCATCCTTCGCATACAGTGAGATTGAGATCACTGTGCTAGAACAATTTTGCAATTAGCCCTTATGTTAACAATAACGTAGACACGATAGGAAGCCCCCAAATGACTTGTCCAGATCCGCACGTACCATGTCTCTCATCTCCTTGTTTCCCTTTTCCTTTTGAGAACCCCACTTTCTTCCCGACTAGACCCAGCTTCTCGTACGTGTCTTTACAAACAGAAAGTGTCAGGACGCCTCGGTAATCGATACACCATAGATCTTCCGAGTCTAAGCCTGAACCAACGCTAAGAATCGAGAGACCGCTGTAAATAGAATTGTCAATTCATGTCATCTAGCCTTGCTCGCGTTCAACACGCACCTTCGCGTATCATACGAACTGATAAACCCAGCATGGGCAGCTCCCTCAACAACCTTTGCAAGGCAAACCTTTCCTTGCACGTATCGAGGCGCCTTGAGTGACTTTTCAAGATCGTTTTCCAGAGCACTGCTTGTCGGGAATATCACATCGATCTGTTGAATAAAATAATAAAACAAAAAGGAACTTTGTTGTTAGTTTGTTTGAATGAGAATGGGGCAATTCGTGTTTCACGTTCTTGTTGAGTGAATGGATGACGCAGGGCCAGATGCTTTAGTTTTTGATCTTGTAGACTGCTGCCTGTTGTGAGCTGGACGCGTTTGTGTTCAACAGGAGTTACATTCATGAGAGGATGGTGGATGTAAATGTACAAGGAACAACTTTAAGCGCCCACTGCAGTATGCCTCTTCTCCTAAAACGTTCTAACGATCTTCAAGGCCAAGATATTTGGTTTACAATTTATATTACAACCCCAAGCAAGGAGTACTAAATGTAATTATACAATTGAATGTGCGTATGTCTTCTATAGATCTCTAAAGGCTCTGGCGTCCCGACGACCAAGTGGTATAAGAGCCTATGATCCAGGATTGCCAAAAAAAAAAGCATGATTCAAAAATGCAACACGGATTAAGTACGCGAACCAAAAAAAATCCTTAAGCAACAGGCGCCTTGACGTATTTACGCCTGAACTTGGAGTCGACGCTGGCGAGGTAATAAGCTCCGGGCCAGATGTTGTCCACAGATCCCTCCGGCTCGTAGTCTTTCGCGTTGTGGTTCTTCTCGCGGAGCTAATAAAGAGACATGCCCACGTCAACATAATGTGGTTTTAATGTATAAAATGTTTACTCACAGCAAGAGCATCCACGAAGTCCTGGCAAGGCACAACCTTCATCGCAGCAAGACGTTTCGTCAAATCCATCTTCTCCTTGATATCCGTCGTGTCCCCCTTCACTCTCAGGGCGAAGAAACTCGCCGCACAACCAGAGCCGAACGCATACAAGCTAACCCTCTTGTCCTTGAACGCCGCAGGCTCAACGTTGCTCACAAGCGACGCGAGACAGCCGTACAAGCTACCAGTGTACATGTTACCCAATCGCTTGGAGCAAGCCATTGCGGGATCCACCTTCTCAGCAAAGCTCTTCTTACCGAGCGAGATGAAGGTCTTCTCTACATTCTTGTCAGAGAGCGAAGCCTTTCTAGTCAAGCTGCGGAAAGTCTCTGCATCTGCCGGAGGAAGACTGGCGAACAAGGGGTTTTGCGGCGAAGCAAGGAAATCGTTGTAGAGCATGCGAGCATGACCTTTGACGGCCTGCTTGCCGTAGGGGCTGTGGAAGATGGCGTAGTCGACGGAGTCAATCGAGAAGCTGGACTCGGCGTGTCCATTTGCATGGCCATTGAGTGCGGCTCTCTTGGCTAATCTGGCAACCTTTTCGCGGTAAGCAGTGTAGGCTTGGTCAAGAGCCGAGGTGTAAGTAACGACCGAGACTGGTCCGTCAACCTCGGGGTATTCCGAGGATAGGTTAGGCTTGTAAAAGTCGTATGTGTTCGACATGTAGTTCCCATGAACGGCTGTGTGAGAATTGCAAAGTAGTCAGTAAGAAGCAGATTGCAGATCTAATACGTCAGAACTCACGTTCAAACACAATAGGCGCACCAGGCCCAATGAGCATGGCGACGGCACCTGCTCCACCAGCAGGACGTGCAGCACCCTCAGCGTAAACTGCAATGTCACCTGCCACGACAATGGCATTCCTTCCATCCCATGAACTAGACTCGATCCAGTTAAGCGCGTTGAAGAGAGCGGCGGTGGATCCGTAGCACGCATTCTTGGAGTCAATACCCTCAATGTCGTAGTTGCCAGACTCCGCGAACAAGTCCATGAGAGTGGTCTTGACCGACTTTGATTTGTCGATGATAGTTTCTGTGCCGACATCGATGCGACCGATGGATTTTGGGTCAACGTTGAACTTTTCAAGAAGTCCGGAGACAGCTGCGAAGGAAGGATCAGCATACAAAAACGCGTTTTGCAGGTTGTACCGGTACATACCATTCAACGCGAAAGAGTTGATGTCCTCACGGTCATCGGGCCATGCCATGTATTCCTGACCAAGACCGATGGTGTATTTTCCTTTGGAGACACCGTCAAACTCCTCAAGATCTGCCTCAGAGATGCACTGTACCGATTGAATCGATAAGAATTAGCTGGAATGTCGATCGAGAAGAAGACATACACGGAGGGGGAAGTAGACCTCCATTCCAAGGATACCGACATCCTTAGGACGAGGAATTTCAGCAGCGACGGGAGTAAGAGAAACGGTCATTGTAGATGATAGACAGAAGAAGAGGATGGGGAGTAAAGGAATGATATAGAATTAATCAAGGTTATATAGGCGAGAATATATATCAGACGATGAAAATAAAAAACAGAGTAAAAACGAAATTCGAATATGGTACGATCACACCAACCAGCTTGCGCCCAAATTTCCAGCGCTTCTCTTTTGGGCCAAGCCGTCTACTCTTCTTCTCTTTACATCTCCCTGTTTCTCAACCTTGTTCCTTTGCTTTAACTCTCTTCTGTATTCACTACTCGGGGTTACCTCAAACAATTCCTATGTCTCGGTTTGAATATTTTTTAGATCTTATCAGGAAATAAGATATCGGGCACAATATCATCGATTCACGCTTCCCGATATCCTTTTCCTATTCGAACGCCTACTTTGGAGCGAATCTACTTTACAAAAATACACACATAATGTTCATGGCGGCAGATGACCCTCTTACTCTCTTTTACCCTGTACCAACGCACCCGCGTAGACTAGTATAAGGTTCTATTGTCGACTTTCGTACGTATTCAGTCCGCTGCCATCAAATGAGCAAAAATCATAGGGCTCAATAGTGAGACATGCGGCCGTAAAGCTTCGAGTTACTCGTCGACCTCGATCTCCCGAGCAGAAACTCCGCATTTGTTACTCTTGTTTCTTGAAGACAAATGAGCTGTTGTCGGACGTATTGTGACGAAGAAGAGGTATGAATAGGTATGAATTCATACACATCATATGTTTCATTCTGCATTAGATCTTTCCTACCGGCGGCGTGCTTGCGGGACGAAGAATCGCCGCGGACGTTTCTCCGCCGATCGCGGCGGCATCTCTGCTGTGCTACTTCCTACAGAACAGTGCATAAATTGCTTCAGGTTTACAGATGCAACTGTTTGAGGCTGACCTGACATGAACATGCAGATTGTTCTGCATCATCCTACCTCAATCAAGTGCTTCATTCATTTTACATACATTCACCATGTGTAGGCTTGAGTGCGGGAAGGTTAGTATGTATTGATTCCTGCTGGATTCCTGCCTGCTTCACATCGCTTGAAGCTACCTCAAGGCTGAGATATATATTTGATCTTATCCTGTGATAGAAATATCAACACCTGTTGAGAGGGACTGCCAACGCATCAAACATACTAACTGGTAATTTATTTCTCTGACACTGATATTCTCACTGTATCTTAGTCCCAATAGCAATACTTACAGTCTTTCATGATAATATCATGATTCAAAACTACCCTGCCACCCCTCTCCTTTCCCCTTTCACTCCCTCAGGGTCAGGTCCAAAACTACCGGATGTAGATAGGTTATCAAAGGGGTTGACTCCTGTCATGCCTACTGCACCCTACATAACTTGGGCCTGGGCCGGAATATAACTATGTAGCTGCATAGTACGGAGATATGCATCGCTCCCAGCACATCTTGACCAAGACCAGTCGTGAGACTGCTCGCTGTCAAAGCTCTGGTCATCTTGCACAGTATCAACTTCAACCAGTGAGAGGGTTACAGATGATACAAAGCGAAATGTTTCCACGTACAGCGTTATGGGCAGACCGCACGTATAACCTACTGGTACCTGGAGCCCAACAAATGAACGCGACAAATGGTCCACGACGCAAGGTTAAATTCAAACCTTGAATTTAAAGTTCGCTGGAATGTCTTTTGTTACTCCAGTGGAAGTTGATACTACAATGTTTAGCACGATGGTCACTGTCAATCCGTCAGTATTTCGAGCTATGCCCATCGTTCTAGCGCTAGGCAGACAACGATAAAGATAGGACGATCCACACGAAGTCCTACCTGGTCATATCATTAGCCTAGTGGCACCACTCCAATGTGACTCTTTTAATTGACTTGTTCTGTTGGACCCATTCTTCTCTGCGATGCCGTTTCATTAGACGTTCGGCGTTGTCTTTCTTCGTGCATTCAACCTGTCTGGCGTATCCTCTACACCAAATTCATTCATTGATGATAAACATATGTAGAGCCATTGATCACTAGAGAAGGGGGAGTGTCCACTGTCTGTAAACCTTGATATCGATAAAGCGAAGGTACGTGCGACCCGTTCTAAACCCTGCATCATCGTTCAGCCAGCTGGCATGAACCCACATACATATCGCCAACGACCACTCTGCACCCAGCTCATCGGGAGAATCTTCGACTTCTGCCACCCACAACACAAGGACATCCGTTCTTCGGAGAAGAAGCCTGAAATCAATCTCCTCAAGAAGTTCTTCGAGTCTCCACGTTTTGCGTTCTCTTCGATCTCCACATGACGCCTGATGGCCAGATTTAAACCTTCGGACTATTAGACGGAGCCGATTGTCGATGGCTTCGTCAACGTCTCCGATGGTAGACTACTTAGTTCTGTATTCAGATACATACCATGTAAAGAATCAATTTTCTCCATAATTTGTGAAACATGAAAGCATACCTATTTAATGTCGGCTGCTTTCCACGCGTGTGCGCTGTGTCATCTCATTTAATTGCTTTTGCATCCTACAAATTGACCGTTTTCTTGCATGTGCGTTGTCGACCAGCTCGTCCTGCAGATACGACGATAATCCGACTGAGAGAATCCAGGTACGATGGATGCCACCGAGTCTTGGAGCGAAAACGAGCCTACTTCAGCCAATCCGTCTTGCAGCTTTTAGTGTGAACCCAAGGGAACATCCTCGGAAACATATTGATGGACAGCGGTGGTGCGGTGGTCTCGTCATCAGGTGCATCCAGCAAAGCAATCGAGTTGACCTAGCACCACGAACGCAATGACACGTCAAGAGTCGAGAAGCGAGAGGTGTCGCTTGAGTGAGCCCGCAAATTTCAGAGTGGCAAGCATATATAGTGCATAGACGGAGTCAAGCCTGAGCTTGAACGAATACGAGAAGCAGTGAACGATATGCCGCCTGAGTTTCTATCATCGATATATCGCGACGCTCCATTGGGCACTGAGATCTGAGAGTCGAATTACTACAATTTGCATCTTGTTGGCTACCTTTTCATGAATCGTCTATTGACCTTGAATGAAACTCTTCTTGGTGAGTCAGTTGTGAAGCTTTCAGCGCTCTACAGCATAGTAAGTCACGTGGAAGGGTTAACGCCGGTCGCAGGGTGCGCGGCATTTCTTAGTTGGACACTTTCAACTGCATGCTAAAGAATGTCCTCCACTACCACAACCGAATCACCTTCCACTCAGCTTCCACCTATTGATACAGAATTAAGAACCCAGGAAATTGAAACAATACCTTCTATCCCTTCAGACGCGACGTCCAAGCCAGACAATGTCAATGACCCTACTTCGCAGAACTCGAACTCAGAGCCCGAGGCCGAGCCCGACACACCTACATCCTCAACAGATTCTTCCAACTCTTTCACAACCGTAACAGCGGACATATCTTCGTCTGCAGTTATCGTTGATCGCCCTTCTAGCTCTGATGTACTGGCCGAGCTCGATATTTCGTCGCGGAGAAGTAGTTCTAGCTCGATACATGTTCCTTCTGTCGAAGTCGTCTCTCCTGGGGGCACTGGCGCTGTCGCTAGTTCTAGCAATACGACACTTGAAACACCTAGACCACCAAGATCATTGGGGCGCAGTGTCAAGCCTCGCAAGGCTTCTTTGACCCACCCGGAGCAAGGGTGGGACGATGGAACGGTCTCTGATGGTAATGTGTTCGAATATAAGACAGAGCAGGAGGTTTCCCGACGTAAGCGCTACATTAATTCGTGAAATTCGTACTAAGGAGGTTTACAGGTGTGACATATACCGAGAAGAAAGTAATAGAGTCCATGAGTATGGCATACGAAGGGAACTGGATGTTCTCCAAGGTCTTTAGCGAAGGTGCATACATGGCTTCTGGTTTTGTGCATATACTGCCACGGGGTCGAAAGGGTACGAAGAACGTGAAAGACAACACATATGTACGTGAAATACATTCTGGACTATGATCACTACGAATAACGCTCTTTTAGATCTTTTTTGTAATTGAAGGCGCGGTGAATGTCAAGATACACAATACCGCCTACATCCTTTCACCCGGTGGATCATTCACTGTTCCCAGAGGTAGAGCAAATAATTGCCACCAGTCCCGGACTCTCTTCTTCTAACTAACTGTCCTTCTCATAGGCAATACGTATTCCATTGAGAACATCTCTGAACGAACAGCTAAACTCATGTTTGCGCAAGCCCGTGAAGTCACAGTGGGCGAACAGGAAGACCCTATACGGCTAGTACGCGGTCAGCAAACGAGGTACCTCCCTGCTGCTCTGCCCACATCCAAAGTCGTCATTCTGCTCGGATGGATCTTCGAGCGCTTGCTCAAGCGCTTCGTCAAATACCGCAAGGTGGTCCTGGCATGGTATCTCAAGTCGGCGATGCTGGTGGCACGCCATGTGAAAGGCCCTAGAGCGTACCTCGCGTTCTTTGTTTTGGGTTTTTTGTTTAGGAGTTTAACACCGTCTAAAGGGTTACTCCCGAAGATCAATATCCAATTCATAGCGCCTGAAAAATAGGGCCCGCCTCGTTTTCCTCTTCGTCGATTGCGGCTGTAATGTGTATAGTATCTTGTGTATATATCTTAGTAGGGATCTAGCCCGTTGTATCTATGATAGAGTATATCTGACATGATTTCAAAGAGTTTCAGCTATGCGAGTTTTTGAAAGACGAGTATCGAGTTTGACCCAGAGGAGGTACTTTGACCGTACAGATAGAAGACTACAAAGTGTACATTTTATACAAACCACCGCTAAATTCATATACATAGCCATCTCTCACTCTTGTGTAGGCTCAACTGCATCAGATTCGACACCAGTTCCTTCCTCTTCTTCACCGTCGCCTCCTCCATCCGTTTCCATTTCCTGCTGTGCCTTCCTATAAAAGAAAACGATTCGATAAGAGCTCAAACGACTGTGAAGCGGCGTACCTGAAAGCTTCACGACACTCATTTCTGATCGAAGTATTCTTCCATCGTTGTCGACGGGAAGTAGGCGCTAACAGATCTTCATCCAACGCTAAAAATTCATGCCATGGTTAGCGCTTCAGATTCAGAAGTCAGCGGAAGAGGCAAGACACACCACTGTCTTCCCCCAACATCTTCAATTTCCCAGTGTCGACGTATTGCCTACATACATACATGAGTGAATAATCGCCCTTCAAAGGGAACAACAAGGGGGACATACCAAGACTGTTGCTTATCGAAGAACCGCACAAAGTACATCTTGGCCTCCTTTTTCTTCTTCTTTTTTACATTGTCGGCAATTTTCTTGACACCTTTAGGTATTTTGGGATCATCACGTTCGAATACCACCGCAGGCCACCAAGGGAAGGTATCTATAGGTGACTGAATCAGTATCACAGAACACGTTGCGGGGAAGGAGAGTCGAAGTATCTGCTTTAGCCCAAACTAGCGTGCCACCTTCCAAATCCTGTCCAGGTCCAAGCAGAATTGCTCCCGGGTCTGAATCTTGCGTCGTCGTGGCAAGAACAGATGAAGATGTCTGAGCTTCTTTCTTGATTAAGGGCCCGGAAGATGATTGACCGGCCTGAGATTGGGAAGCTTCTTTTCCCCGCGCGCCATCGTCTTCACTTAAAGAGCTAAGGTCAGACTCGGCTTCACCTTTGTCGGCCTTCTTGACAACCGATGAAGACGAAGGATCTGGAATTGCAGGCTCTGCATCAACATCAAGAGCAGATGTTGACGGTTCTGGTTCTGGTTCTAGTCCTGGTTCTGGCTCAGTAAAGGAGGCGGCTTGCTTCAACCTTGCCCTCTCCGCCTTTCGCCTCAGGTTTTTCTCTCGCCGCGTCGCAGGCGAGTCCAACTCCTCGATGATTACTTTGCCGTTAGCGCGTATGACAGTCCCAATAGGAGGCAAGCGTCCCTCTTCGATGTACGACAGCGGGTTCTCGAAAAGCTCATCATCTATTTTCATGATGTCCTCCGATGATGGTCCAACCTGGGTATCTATTTGGGTATCCAATGGCAGGTCATTGACGGGCTGACCCTGATCCACGTCCATTTGCATAGATTCATCCGCAGCAGCGGCCGCTGCGGCCTGTGACAGAGCGCGTAATCCCACGGGTACCGACACAGCATCGCTCCTTGATGATTGTGGTGCAGATATTTGCCCATCAACTGTGGCGCTCTCACCATGCTCCAACGTCTGATTATCCTCCTCCGTCGTACTGAATACAGACAACCCAGACGCGGCACGATCAACACGCATTTTCTTTTTAGGCGGAGGCACCGCAGGTCTTTCCGCTGCAGGAATTCTACCCCCTCTCTTTTGATCAGCGGGTAAAATCCAACCAGCGTTGAAGTATTTGAAGGAATGTTGCTTGTCGACGTCCTCCAGAAGACCAGGATGTGAAGGTAAAGGCTCTGCTATAGACTTTTTTGACCTGAGAGAATGGATAGCGGAAGAAGTCGATGCACCAAAGTCTTCGCCACTGAGTGATGAACCAGATATCGGACTAGCCTCCACACGTCCTGAACTCCTCGTTCGAAGTTTTCGCGATTCAGGCGGGATTTGAAATTGTCCTTCGAGGCCAGGAACTCTATCTTTCGCTGTACGGCTTTTTGGGGCTTTGCCTTTACGAGGTTTAGGAGGGGCAGGCGGCGGCGGCGGGGGTGGAGGCTTGAAGACGGGAAACTCAAAGCTGAAAAGTGAGGAAATAGGGTCGGTGTTCAAAAGGAGAGGGATGTCGTCCTTCACAGCGTCGAGAGAGAAAAGAAGTTCGAGCAGTTCGAGAGGAGGTTCGAGATCGCCGATTAGGGAGACCGAAGGTATAGCAGATGGAACGGGAGTTGGATTCTCGACTTTTGTCTCGCCATCGGCTTCAGCGTGGGCCTTGCCTTCTGAGCTAGCCGGAGGAAGATATTTCGTCGTGGAGAGACGTTCAAGACCTTCTAGTATAGGCCCTGCAGCATTTCGTATCTTCCCAGCAGTCTTGTAGAAAGGCGTTCCTGGTTTATTATACAGCATTGCGTTGTCCAGCACGAGTTCTATGTCGTCCTGCGCTACTATGAACATTGGAAAGAGGAAGTAATCATGAAAATCTCGCACCTTGAAATCCTTAATGTCCCAATACTCGTGTTTATCCAATCTCTCGTCGATGACAGTCCAACACATCGGTCGAGTGATGATATCAAAGTAATCAGGTACTTCAGCTTTGCTGACAGGATTCTTGAAGTAATCGTTCTTGTCAAGCCTTGATAGCATCAAGTTCAGGAAGATCATCTGAAAGTCATGCAAAGAAACTCACCCTACGATACGCTCAAAAGCAAGCCGAAGCGGAGGCTCGTGAGGAAACAGACAGGTTGAGAATATCTCCTGAATGATCTCCAACTGCTGTTGTTTCCTAGTCTCCCGCTTCCAAGTCAACTTCGTGAGCTCGCGTACAGATTCGAGATCTTTTTGCAACATCCGCAATTGCTACATATGACCCCAACAATCAGTGACGCGACACGCTGATAAAGATTCTTTGCTCACCTCAAGCTTCATAGCTCTTTCTTCCTCACTCTGTAGTTTATTATTGGCACCATTAGCCGTCCAAGGCTCGAGGTGAAGCCTCTTGAGCAACGGTGCGCCTCGCCTAGCTTCTCGCTTCAAGCTCCAATACCGACACACCAAGAGGAGAAAATCATATTTCTTCCTCAGCACTACCTTGGAAATGTACTGAGAGATACGATCGACAATGATGTTCGGGACGAGCGGTGGACCGGGTTTATACGTCTTTGCATACGCCCGAGCCGATTTCGATAGTTTAGAAGGATGGAGCTCGTCCTCTTCCTCTTCCTCTTCGGCTGCAAGAGCGGCGGCACGGGCGTCTTGTTGCTCTTTCTATCAACGTTATGAGATATGAATGAATTCATCAATGATAGAGAGAGCTTCACCGGAAGGTGTTTATCACAGTAGCAGGTAAGCGTTACTGATTCAGCCGCCGTACTTTTCATTGGCAGAAGAAGCTTCTCCTTGCGCGCGCACGTAGTATGAAAGGCGAGGAAGCAAGAGGTCTTGGCACATTGAATGCAAGCACCTTCGCGAATATCACAAATACTACACCTCTGTGTTTCGAGTCAGAAGGATGTCAAGAGTAAGGATTCAGAGAGCGTACCAGCTTCCACCGTTGCTTAGATATCTTCTCTACACCTGTTACAGGTTCCATGAACACTTCATTGGCGACGCGTGTTTCGGGCACCCAGATAGCGCAAAGTAGATGCACCCACTCTCCATTGACGGTCTGTTTGAATGCTCCACCCTCGTTGGGGCAGAGTATACATGACTACGAGCGAGTTAATCTGCTGACTTGACGAGCATTAAGCGGGACACGTACAACAGGATTCTCTGGGGAAACAGTACACTTCCGGCAAAGCCATTGTCCCTCTGGAATGTACGGTACTCCATAGCAATCTGCCACCACGACAAACTTGTGAGCCAAGACCTCGTATTTCAAAACCTGACGACACACCTTGATGCACCGCGAGATTACACCCGTCACAGAATACGATAGCATTACTATTCTCTCCTTCAGAGTCATCGCAGATTGCGCAAGTAGAATCCTCCGACGGCATTGCAAAGTCTGCTTTCGGGATATTCTTCGTCTGATGAAGAGATCTTGAGCATCAACAGAAGAGAATATAAGAACACAGAACGCACCAAGTCAAACCATTCCTTCTCCAGGCGGTCCATGATTATCTCGAAAACTTCATAGGACACCTTATCCACCTGCTCCTTCTTCCTTTCTGCATTCAAAGCATCGAGCCACTCTTTATCTGGAATATGCGTTGGTGAACGTCGTCAACTGAGGTTTTACGAGCAACTTGCCTTGCTCATCCATGTCATATTCGACCTGCCTCGCCAAATCGATTTCAAGTGGCTCTAATACACATTTAAGAACATTCGCAGATATATCCAGCATGAAAGTGCGCACCGATATGCCGAATATAATACTCTGGTCGCTGGAAATCCGAAAAGTCGTTGTCTGCGCCAAACCACCCAAGTTAGCCCACACCCTCAGATAGTACCGGTTGTCTGGACATACAGCCATAAGAACGAGCCTGTTGGTCATGAACACCATTCTTCGGTGTTGAGAAGTCGTCTTCCACTTTCTTGAAGGAAACTTTGGGTAGTTCGGGGACTGGAGATGCGCCGCGAGTACCACCGCGAGCCATGTTGGTAATAGACGGAGATACTTAGGAACGATATCAAGCGACAAAGGAGGAAAACATTCTTATTGAGGATTTACTTATTCAAGGTGTGTAAAAGAGGGGTGGAAGAGCAAGTTTATCGAAGTTGACATTATTGATTGGAGGCGCTGGCCAGTGGCCGGCGCTAACTACGGTGTACTAGGCGCTTACTCCAAAAATCAACCACTCACTCTTTTACATGTTGCCAACGTAATCTAATCGTTTCATAGAATAATCTTATTCACATCTCCCAGCAAAATATTGTCAATCAACCGAGTCTTGTCAACCCACATCGCACCGCTCAATATTACTCCAGCTTCTTCCTCCAACACCTTTGAATTCTTTGTCAAATCGTCAGGAACCACCTCAAAATTTGTAGAGGTATTCATCTCGATATAATCCAGCTTAATCTTCACTTCAAGACCTTCCTTGTTCGCCTGTTCACTTCGACTGAGAACCAAGTCTTGCGCGGCCTGCAAGCATTCGTGCTTGGTCCGACCCGCCTCCCAAGCTTCCTCGGCCTTGCGAAGAGCAGCGTAAAGTGTTCCAGCAACTCTCCTTCCTGAAGAAGACAAATACGTATTACGAGAAGAAAGTGCCAGGTTATCGTTGTAGTCGGAAGAAACGTCACGGGCAGTTGGTACTATGTGCAGGTTATTGGGAGCCGGATGAGACAGAAGGAGATCAGTGACGAGACGACGAAGGAGTAGAGCTTGTTGGATGT
The DNA here is from genome assembly GCA_028554645.1 of Omphalotus guepiniiformis. Taxonomy (NCBI): domain Eukaryota; kingdom Fungi; phylum Basidiomycota; class Agaricomycetes; order Agaricales; family Omphalotaceae; genus Omphalotus; species Omphalotus guepiniiformis. The sequence goes on from JAQOOI010000017.1 coordinate 851,227, forward strand.
CCTTTTGTCCAAAATATGCGTTTGTCGGCTGGGGTACGATTAGTGCATGTCTTTGCCTTAAAGATGCGCAGACTAACCTCGACTGCATTGAACAGTTTCGTGACGACTGTCGCAACGCCTCGGAAGAAGCTAGGTCTGCTCTTCCCTTCCATCTGGTCTCCATAACCTTTCACCTCTACAAAAGTCCCTCGTTGTGAAGCGACCTCTTGACTGATACCAGCAGGATACATTTCCTTTACAGTCGGAAGAAAGACAGCAGAAGGTGTTCGGGTTACACTCTCGGACAAGACGAACTTTTGTTCAGCGAGTAGCCGTAGGTCATGCTCAAGAGTGCGAGGATAGGTCGCTAGATCTTCGTGAGGCGCAAATTGGGCAGGATTGACAAAGATTGAGAGAACAGTCAGGTCGTTGTCTTGTAGAGATCTGCGAACTAGAACGTTGGTCAGACAACCTGCACACACCGGATCAAAAAAGCACATACCCAAGCTCAAATGACCTTCATGAAGGGCCCCCATAGTCGGTACAAAACCGACAGATTTTTTCTCGTCGAGAGCCTTCCGCCGCCACTCCCGATAAGAGGAAACAGTAGTGAAAATCGGAATAGAAGAATGAGGCAAAGTGGATGTAGACATTGCACGAAGAGTCATGCTACGAAGCAAGGTGAAAACTGGAGAAAGTATTGTGGATAACATATCTAATATATGCTCCAAAGTAAGAAAAGGAAAATGGTGCGACGCGTATGGCGAAAATCATCGATGCATGAGGAAAGAGACGGGTTTCTGTTGGTCCTTGTGTAAGCGCCTGTATTATGTAATACCAGTTCCTGATCCGCCCATGCTCAGCGCTGCGTTCAAAAGCAAGGCTTACATTAGTTTCTGAGTATCCTGGAGGAAGTAACGACTGACTTGGCAAACAAGGAAACTGGAAGGCAACACGTTCACGCTACAGTGATGGTGAGCTGTGTCTCGTCTACCCGTTTCATGCTTCGCAGTGCCCAAAATGCGAAATTATAATCATCCGTATATCCAAATCCACGTTGCTCATACGCCTCACCATAAAACACCTTCAACTCGAAATGGCCTTGGAAAACTTCCAGTAACCCATCGTCTTCACATTCGTTTTGCCTGACCCAAGCACACCACATCTTCAGTTGACCGAACCCGTCGACAATATCACCTATACATCCTTCGCCTATTATACGTGCGCCAGCGACTATATGCGGGCCTTTACAGATGCATGAATGCGGCGAAAAGGCTGCCCTTTGTTGGTCATCCAAGTAAGGGGCAGTATCCACGACACGAATGTCAGAAAGAGCGACATCTAGGCATTCCCTATTTAAAGGGTCCCGAATGTCAACCGACCGCATGAGACCCTCTCCCGACAGATCATGGCTGTCTAGCCGAGGAATGAATATTTGGGCATTGCTGGTGGAAGTGGATTGGGATATGTAGAGCGCCCTAGCTATCGCATTGAGACGTGCTGGATTATTCTCTGCTGAGCCGGTTTGCTGTGAGCTTGGTATACTAGAAGATGTCCAAAACAGATCGAAACTTCCAGAAAGTTGAGGTGGCTCGACGCGTTTCTGCGAGGCTTTCCGAATGGGTAGAGGTTTTATTGATCGTGGTACCGTTTGGTTGTAGTTTGATCTCGAGGAAGAGCACGGCTCATCATGCTGTTTATGTCTCTGTAGCACTGAATAAATCAGTAGGCATTAAAAGATTCTACCAAGGTATACACACCGTGCCACTCGAAGTAGTACAGAACTCTCCCTTTGAGAAGGACACGAGCCTCGCTCGCTTGAAAGGTCTCTCCTCGGGTATACAGTCACGGTCATACCATTGGGGTTGATTGCGAATAGGCATTCTCGTAAAACCTAAGTCTAACATGGATGCGAATGAAAGCGCCTCGCAAACCCGTGTCGCGCTCGGACGCGTGGACAAACCTGGTGCAAACACGCTCAGCGCTTATATTAGCCCCGGGCCGCGGTCCTACTCTCAACCTAACTTCGACTTGATACCTGTAAGTATCTTGCGCAAAACCACACAAGGTGGGTGCATCAAGCTCGGGATCAACCTAAGCTATGTACTTCCACTGCACGGCTGGAGAACAGTATGGTAATAATATGTCCATTTCAGTACTACTCAGGCCTGACTCGTCGCAGGAGCCTAATCCAGTAAGTAACACCTTCACTGACCTCGCCACGAACTCGCCACAAATACTTGCCTTCATTTCCATCGCCACACATTTTCTGTAAGTATAAGAAGCCAGACTTCAAGGAATGTTAGAGCACAACCAGCAGCCTCTTCCGTTCTCGTTTTTCTTTGCCTAAATAGCCCTGCTTTTACTTGCTCTACGATGCCTCGTCAAGTATATCTTCTCGTCAGCGGCGGGGGCCTTTTCAATTCCCATTACTCATTCTGGATCCCCCATCCCACTGATGTAGGCTATGGGACTATTGTCCATGTAGTTGGCAATGTGTTGTCCGGATTTCAATTCGAGATTGTTCATTACCATGATATTAGTAGGAGCGCCACTTCTCGACGATGCTATCTCTTGGGAGATGTCAGCTCCGTGCACTTGGAGGGCGACTACGGGCGGGTTTATGGAAGAGATACCGTAACGGTGAATCGTTTTGAGAGAATAGCGTCCAGTGTTCCTGCTCCGCCGGGTTCTTTGCAGTCATCTTCCAGCAATATGGTATGCTTTTATCTTACTACTTCTTCATGAGTCAATGACGTTGCATATATTCACGTTTCAACTTTCAACAGTCGCGCGCAAGGGTACCTCAAAGGGGCAGCTGTCAGACGTGGTTGGCGCAAGTTGTTGAAGTACTTATCATAGCTGATGTGCTGCCTGAAACTGCCCGAGAAGTTGTAAGAAATGCGCCCGTTAACTGAGGAGCACTCATGATTACACTCTCGAAGTTGCTAATGTGTAAATTTAATGCCCTGTTCTGCTTAAGAGGGTCTAGTAGCGACATTGTGTTCTGCTTCTGTTTTGTTTTGTAATAATAGCAATAAGATCTTACTTTCATGCTAGAATACAGAGCACTAAGGTAAATTTGAATGGATAGCGCGTAAAGAAAACACCCGTGTCATTGATAAGAATCAAGCAGGTTTATACCGACTGCCAGAGGACTGCATTGAGGCTACTGTACGTCAATTTTCTTTCTGTCAAGAAAGGATTTATATATTATCATAGGTGAACTTGTTCTTGTAACGTACCTAGAAAAACGGCTTGCCCTTCTAAAGGCAGAAACTAGAAATGCAGAGAAGTAAAGAAATTCCATGCATTGTATTCGTCATCTGTACAACAGTCGAGGAAGCGGTCCAGATAGTTGACAAATTCATCCCACCCAGAATCAGGTCCGGGACCCTTCCATAGGACCCATTTCGCTTTGCAGAATTCCCAATAACGGGGATACCATCCCGATTGAAAGAAATCGATGAGAGCAGTAATCTGGATTGGGCGCCCATCGTCTGCAGATGTGACCATAATATTGGCGCGATTGAGATCGTTTTGAGTAAACGTCAACGGTCCTTGTTTCGACAAATATTGGTTCCAAAAATCTGGTGGATATTCCACCTGTTTTTCGCGAGCGTAGAATTCCCAGAAATCATCAGATGAGTTAAATGGGCCGATCGGGCGTTCGACTCCTGCGTAGAATAGAATATCTTGTACTGGCTGTCGACCGATATGTCCTGTTTAAATCATAAGTTAGAAGGAATACCAGGACCTAAAACGTTGTTACAAACCAACAAAGAGATCACTGGGGTCTTGACGAAAGCGTCTTAGAGAGCGCATGATAGAATTTAGCTGTTCACAGACAGAGATCCTCTCACTTTCCATTAGAGAAGGCCAACGATCCTCCAGCGTGACACCGGGAACGATGCTCATATAAATGAAAAACTCTCGACCTTCGTGCCGCCATCCAAAGACTTCGGGAACAGGAACCTCCGGTAAATATCGACGAATCGCCCATAAGCACTGTCCTTCTGCAATGCTGGTGTACTCATCGTACTTGACAGCAACTCCAATGGAGTGGAATAAAGCTACCCTCTTTCCCTCTTTGACCATAGGTTGTGCTAGAACCTCAGCAGGAGTAGGCAGAGATCCCTTTTTCTGCGTGAAGAAGGAGGAATTCTCGAATACGAGGTTGTCCCCAACGGGCAGGTTTGAAGGATCTATGATAATGGGGCTTTGAGAAGACATACTGTGGCGCACTGTGGCGTGTGGGCGACTCTGAAGTGCATAGTACTTATTCTTCCCACGGGCAATTACAGTCGAGTTTCTGCCAGGTGGAGCGGCAAATTGCCAGGCGTTGCTAAAATACTCCAAGTATCATTTGGGGCGCATCTTGGATTGTTGTACAGATAAAGAGTACAACGCGTGGAATTACTTTCACTGCCTGCATTTTTGATTCCCTGTGTTATGGTTGGCGCCAAAATGACGAGCGCTAATTTCTACCTAGGAGTTTAACGCAACCTGCCCCCACAGACTCCCCCACGGACTTCCACCATGTCCCGCGAAATCTCCATCCTCGTCTACCATCGAGACCTCTTCAATGCGCACTGGTACATCTACGTTCCTCACCCTACCAAACACAAAATCGGCACCCTTATCCATGTCACCGGAAGTGTGGCGCAAGGATTCACACTTCAATTCAAACGGCATTGGGATCTCGCTGCTACGTCCTCCTCGCACACGTTATTCCCCATAGGCAGCGTAGATGTATCTTATTTGGGAGAGGATGCAGATGAGCTTGTTATTGATTCGGAGCCAAGGAGTGAATTTGAGAAGATCGCTGCCTCTGTGCCGGCTCCGGGCCCGTCCCTTCGATCCTCTACTTCGACGGTTAGCATTTAAATGTTCATGCCTCCACTCGGTTTACCCTGACTTATCGATATCGTTTCGAATAGCGCGTCGTAAAGATTGAACAGAAGGATTGCCAGTGGTGGGTGAAGCAAGTTGTCGATACAATGATTACTGCCGGTACCTTGCCACCGAGTGCAGCTGAAGCCGTCGCTAGTGTACCGCAGCACTGAACGAAGGGAAGGACAAACATTAGTTTTCAATACGACATACCTTCAGTTTGACCTAGTGATCGTACGCTTTCATTTTTCGAAAGCCGAGCAAGATCTCAAGGAACCAACAATGTAAAAATGGTGTAAACAGAGGTATCACAATTAAAGAATCTAAGATATCATACTTATTCCAACAAAACCCATCATAACACGATGGCTTACATCCTCTCCAAAGGCCTAAGAGTCAATAATCTCATACTAGCAGCCAAGACCTCCCTCGCAGACTCATACAACCACATCCTAGCCCTCGCCTTCTCCACATCCTCCTCACCTTTAACAACCACCGTCTCCCACGCACTCGAAATCGCATGACTCAATCTAAATGCGAACGTTACTACGCCGCTCGGTTCGTGCGTCTTTAGAGCTGTTTTTACGACGTCGGGGTAGCTACCGAGTAGGAAGACGATCTCCCGCGCGTGTGCGGATGTGGTGAGGGTTGTGATGTCTATTTTTGAAGGCTCGGGTAGAGGGAGTAGGTGAGGGTTTTTACGACCGATTGAGGCTAGTCGGACGTGTGCGTATTGGAGGTAGGGACCGGTATCTCCTTCGAATGATTTCATTCGGTCCCAGTTGAATGTGTAGTTGTTTATCCTGTGGGGCCCGGCAGAGGTTCGGTGAGTCCAGCGGAAAAACAGTCTGAAGGAGGGGCACTTACCGTTTGGCAGCCATATCTTGGATTTTAACACCAGAGATACCTAGTTCCTGGCTGACCATCTCTGGATCTATAACTGCATCGTATTTCTCCTTGTTCTTCTGCATCTGCTCGTGCATCACCTGCGCGGCCTCCTTAATTATTTGATCGAGGAAGACGACTGTACCCTTTCGAGTACTCATTCCTTGAACCAGACCATAGTTCACATGAACGAGGTCTTTTGCCCAAGGGAATTCCATAAGCTCGAGAACCTTGAAAAATTGCGCGACGTGTAAATCTTGCTGAGAAGAGATGACATAGATCATTTTGTCAAACTTGTATTTCTCGTATCGTTCCATTGCACCGCCAATATCTCGAGTGAGATATATAGAAGTTCCGTCTGCGAATGGGATTAACGATGGATAGGCAAGCAGATTTGGTATGGACGTACCCTTCTTTCGAACAACTGCTTTGCCCAATTTATAATCCTGCAGGTTAACCAACTTGGCACCTTCAAAATCGTCAATGAGACCCTTCTCATTCAAATGAGTCACAGCCTTTTCTATCGATTCCTTCCCAACCATACTCTCTCCATGATACACATCAAAATGTATATTCAACCTCTCATACTCTGCTTCGTACTTCTTGATACTCAGTTCCCGCCAGACTCGCCAATTCGACAAAGCAGTTTCATCCCCGTCTTCCATCCGACGGAAGAACTTGCCAGCCTCAGTTTTAACTTCCGGATCAGCTTCAGCATCTTTGTTGATTTTGACATAGATCTCGTAGAGGTGGTGAATAGGATCTTTCTCTAATTCTTCTTTGGAGCCGTATTTCTCAAAGCCGACGGCGATGAGACCGAACTGAACAAAATTGCAAGTCAGGATGGATGCTATAACGACAAATGAATGTCTAGATACCTGCGTTCCCCAGTCACCGAGATAGTTCATGTTAACGACATCCCATCCACAGGCTTTGTATACATTGGCAAGGAAAGAGCCAATAATTGTACTTCGCAAGTGTCCGACATGGAAAGATTTGGCGATATTCGGTGAAGAGTATTCTATGATAACCTTCTTGCCTTTCCCATAAGAATTTGTGCCGTATTCAGGTTTGCCTGAAGCAGTGGAGTGGGTAAGGGTGTGTACTTGATTCAGAATTTCCCGAGTAAGAGAAGTAGTATTGAGTTGGAAGTGCAAGAACGCTTTGTCGTGGGTGACAGAAGCAACAAAGTCATCAGCTTGAAACTTCCACGCAGATTAGTTTCAACGACATTGCTAGATTAAAATAGATACTGACCTGGTCAATGACCTTCTTTGCTAGCTCGTCTACCTTGCCCGGTAGTCTGAACCTAGGCAAGGCAACAGTGAAATCAACACCTTTCTTTCCATAGTCCACCCCAGAGTACGCCTGTTCAAGAGTGAGAGGTTCAAGTGCCTCGGATACTCTTTTTGCTATTGAGATACGAAACGCGTCGAGGATACAATTTGAAGGGTCGGTGTCTGGCACTTTTGGCACTGAAGGTAATGAGGAAGCCATTCTTTTGGTGAAAAGAGGAGGACGAAGAAGTAATGATACAAGTGGACGACGGATAAAGGAATAGAAAGCCAGTTTCATAAACAGAGCATCGATAAGATTTAAATATTTTTTGCCAAAGTTGGATCGAGTCAAGTGAGTATGCTTACGTGATGAAGATTACAGATTTTGAAGCGTGCAATTACGTCATATCTCTATATCTCCCTTCATGCCAGTTCCTCGAGCACTCTTTGAACAAATCAAGCAACTAATACCACCTCTCAATGGTACTCTTCACAAGGGTCAATCAGGTAAATCCTTCCATCTCTTTGACAAGCATATAATTGATGAAATTCAGGTAGAGTCGGTGTACTTGGTGGTGCATTAGAGTATGTAACTTTGCACTAATTGTCCATTCTAATTGAAACGATATAAACCAGTTACACCGGTGCACCATTTTTCGCTGCCATCTCAGCTCTCCGATTCGTACGTCTCAGTCCCTATACTTACCAGCTTTGACTGTATATTTCATTCTAGGGCGCAGATCTATCCCATGTAATTTGCTCACCAACAGCAGCACCAGCTATCAAATCCTATTCTCCAGATCTCATCGTTCATCCAATCCTACGTGAAGACTCGTACGTTCATCACCTCTCATCTTCAAATTCTCCCTCACTCACCCACCCACACACCCAGCTCAACAGATAAAGTAAAACCTGAGCTCAAATCCCTTCTTTCTCGTTTACACGTCCTCGTCATCGGTCCAGGTCTCGGACGCGAACCATACATGCAAAACTTCGCCAAGCTAGCATTATCCCTCGCTCGCGAACAAGGGATGTTTCTCGTTCTAGACGCAGACGCGCTTTACATGGTCGGACAGGATATATCTCTCATCAAAGGATACCGCCGAGCAGTCGTCACCCCCAACGTAGTCGAGTTCAAGCGTCTCAGTGAGCAAGTTGGTGTTGATCCGAGTACACCTACTGATCAACGCGCGGGGCTTATATCGAGGGAGCTCGGTGGAGTTACTGTGTTGCAGAAGGGCGCGAAAGATTTGATTGCGGTTGATACGACTGGGGGTGCAGCTGATTTAGAGCAGAGTCATCTTGGAGGGAGCGATGCTGCAAAGGAAAAGTCAAAGGAAACCGTTGATGTTGATACTGAGGGTGGACTGAAGAGGTGTGGTGGTCAGGGCGATATTCTCAGTGGTAATGTTGGGACATTCTTAGCCTGGGGAAAATGTTATGAAGATGGCGCATTTGGGTTTGTCTAACCTCATGAATCCCATGCCCACTGCTAATGTTTCCTGCAGAGATAAGAAAATTGCAGCTTCAATGATGCCTCTTCTGGCCGCAGTAGGTGGGAGCATGGTAACTCGTACAGCCAGTCGTCGAGCATTTTACAAAGAAGGACGAAGTGTTGTAACCCAGGACATGCTTGGGGAAATCGGTAAAGCCTTCGCAGAAGTTTTCGGAGAAGAAACGCAGGGGCAGGATAAAGGTCGACTTTAACAATGTATCCAGTATTTCATGTAGCATTTAGTAATTAATTCGAATAAAACCAGAAGTTTTGTGTCATAATCTGGGGTGCTATGTTACATTCCGTTTCGTGCAGTTCATATTTCTATCGTGTATGTCAGGTCACTTCAAGATTTTACTGTGGTACAAAGTCAGTAGACGGTATCAAATCTATACCACATACACTCACCGTAATGACAGTCGGCTTGTCGCGTCCAAGGAACTCCTTCAACTTGCTGAGCTCCAAGGCAACCTCAATCAAACCTTTGAGACCCTCCGCAGTGTCGCCGTCGAGCTCCTTCGCACCAGCCTCTGGAGCAACATATCTTTCAACGTACATCCGGACCGTCGCACCTTGACTGCCAGTTCCACTCAGACGGAACACAACTCGCGACCCATCAGCGAATGTGATGACTTGGCCTTGGTTCGACGACACAGAGTGGTCAATTGGGTCTTTGTACTCAAAGTTGTAGATACCCGACACTGTGAATTTTCCACCAGTCGAGGCAGAGGCGTGGGTGGTGTTGGTAAGCGAGCCAGTCTTGAGAGCTTCGTTGATGTGATTGACCATAGACTGGGCACCTTCCGAAGACACTTCCTCGTAGTCGTATCGGCTGAAGTAAGAACGACCATAAATCTGGTAGTGGGATCGTAGGAGATCGTTGATGCCAACGAGCTTGTTCGGAGATTTAGCATTGGCGGCAGCGATGATGTTTAGCCAAGCTAGTACGAAACCTTCAGCATGAGGCATAGGACAACTCGAGTCTGAATTACTCACCAATGATAGCCCACAGACCGTCCTTCTCACGTATATGATCGGATCCAGTCCCGAAAGACTCCTCACCACAGATAGAAAGTCTTCCAGCATCCATAAGGTTACCGAAGAACTTCCAGCCTGAAAACGTCACAGTCAATTCAACCGATCCTATCGCGAAAATCTGCGCGTATCACCCAGCCAGTAGGCACCTCAAAGTATTCTAGACCTTTCTTCTGGGCAACGAGATCGATGGCTTTACTGGTAGGCATACTCCGAGCCAAACCCTTGACACCGCCCTTCTTGAAATAGGGAATAACATCGGCCCAGTGAGCGATGATTGCGACAGAGTCCGACGGGGTGACGAATGCGCCTTTACCGTAGATCATGTTCCTATCGCCATCACCATCACTGGCAGCACCAAAGTTGATGTTGTTCTTCTCAACAGCCTCGACAAGCTCATGTGCGTAGGTAAGGTTAGGATCAGGGTGGCCTCCGCCAAAGTCAGGGGAAGGAACGCAGTTCTGGACAGAGGAAGGAGGAAGACCCAGCGTGTCGACGAGAATCTTGGACGCGTAGGGACCGGTGACACCGTGCAGCCCGTCGAAGAGAACGGTGTAATCGTTGGCATGTGAAGAGAGGAAGTTTTGAATGAGAGGGAAGTCGAAGATCTCCTGCAAAAGCGTGAGGTAGTCTGCTACGGAATCGATGATTTGAACTTTGGTAGGACCGTAGCTTGCGTCGCCAATTTTAGCAAGATCGACCTGAGTGACGTTGAGCGATGAGATCTAAGCTCAAGAAGTTGCCTCGACTCACGGGAGGTGCCTCGATGACCTTGTATGATGAGATGACCTTTGTCTTGTCGTAGATCTTGTTAGTGACATTTTCAGGCGCAGGACCGCCATTTGACACGTTATACTTGATTCCAAAGTCGGCGTTCGGACCACCAGGGTTGTGACTGGCGGTGAGGAGGATACCGCCATACGCCTTGTACTTCCTGATGATATTGGAGGCGGCGGGGGTAGAAAGAATAGAATCCTTTCCAATGATGAATTTGGCAACGCCATTAGCAGAACCGATCTTCAAAATTGTTTGCACTGTCTCTGGCGAGAAGTAACGGCCATCTCCACCGATAACGAGTGTCTGCCCTTTTGGCTCGATGGAATCGAAGATGGATTGAATAAAGTTCTCCGTGTAGTGCTGTTCATCGGGATTACTGGAGTGCATACAGGATCAAAATACCATCGATATTACCTCCTGTTGGAACACCTTGACTCTTAAAGAAATGACGTGAACGATGAGTGAGAAACGAAAAAGACGCTTTAACTTACCTCTTCCTGAGACCAGAAGTACCAGGCTTCTGCCCTTCGAAAGGTTTTGTTGGAATCTCTTTCACTGGGAACGACATCGATGATGGAGCTGAAGATGTGCTGGAAAAGGGGATCTTATATACTTAAATGGATTGCACTTACCGAGCACGTGACTGTGTCGTTTTTGCCGCCCCTGAAGCGCTCAGGCCTGCTCAGTAAACTCTTGCGTGTCTTCTTGTGAGACAATTGCTTCTTTGAAGCTCAAGGCTCGATATTTATACCTAGCTTTGACGCACTCTTTCAATCATTAAGTATGTATGGACAAAATACCGAAAGTCCAGGTGCAACAACATCGCTCGACCTGACCCACGTTCTCTGTATGTCTCCATGTCTCCACGTCGACGCAATTCAACTGGCAATGACAATCTATCCTCTTTCAGATAACGATGACTCGCTGTTCTCTCTTGGGCTGGCCTTAGTGACACTAAGTCCAATACTGTTGATGGTAGGTAACTCCTTTTGTATCACACGAAATTTCTTGGGATGGGATACATGAATACATCTTTCAGCCAGCATATGCAGTCCTGGCAGTCCAAACTCGCGAATACCTCATCATCACGATGTGGGCGGGCCAGTGGGCATGTGAAGCTCTGAATTGGGTGCTAAAACACACCATAAAGCAGGAGAGACCCATTGGTGCGTACTTTGCACCCTTGCTAATGCTAGGTGCGAGTGATCATTGACAGCGTCTAGATAGTCTTGGGAATGGCTATGGTTTCCCTTCAAGTCACAGTCAATACATGGGGTATTTCTCGACATTCTTAATATGTCACTTGTATTTCCAACAACGCTTCTCCTCCACGGGATACGTCTTCCTTGATCGTGCATGGCGGATGCTCATGTACCTCGGAATTTCAGGTTGGGCCTTTGCTGTAGCATATTCTAGGTTCGTGTCAACATTCCTACACTGTTCTTGACGATTCTGAATGTCGTTCCAGATATTACTTGAAGTATCATACCCCGCATCAAATATTCTGGGGATTCGGGATAGGTTCGCTCTGTGGAGCCGCCCTATACATATGTGCAGAGATTATTCCCAAAAAGCAGCCTACATCCATACTCGGAAAGTTCAAGACCTTTCTGATATCCAACCCACTTTCTACGTGGCTGCAGATTAGAGATGGGTGGGCAATATGGCCTGATGGTGGGCGAGAAAGTGAATGGTTCAGGTGGAGAACCGAATGGGATAGGCGTCAAAGGGAGATTGAACAGAAGAAACTCTGAAGGGTTTGCTCGAGGTTAGTACTGATCCTATCATCATGGTCCCTAATGAATGATTAATCTGAATTTAGACCAGTTCAGTAGATGAACGACAGGTGAAATCATACATCATAAAGTATGTATATACATGGCTATAGTGCATGCCCAGCCTCTGGCTGAGTGGGTCCCGTCCTGTGTAGTGACCGTCGGAACAAGCGAATGCCAGCGCTGTGCAAGCCTGCAGGCTGGCACTGGCAATGTGCCTGGTAGCAATTGTTGACTATACGAAAGGTGGAATGCTGTCAAGCAGGCAACTTTACACGACACACTTACGATTAACGAGTTGAGAAAGTTCCGCAGTCGTACAGCATTGCTACTCGAGTTCAGGCTCGCAGTACATGCATGAGAAACGAAAGCTCGGATCGACAAGAGTATACTGCCATCGATATGTTGAACTTCAACCTACTTCAACCAGGTCGGGATATTGTCTGGACCGGTCGTCCAGAACTAAGCGGTTTACGCTTGCATGTGGGCGTTAGTATGGTCGCAGTTTCCAAGCCTACATACATAGTGATCCATATGAAGGGCATCGGACCTCGTGTTTGCGAGGTGCACATGTGCTTTTTTTGCACCCAGTTTAGGCAGTACATTGGCCAGCCCTTCAACTTCTTTCTTTCTTTCTGAATTCATGAGCTTGTTACAGTGGGTATTGTGAAGAGAAAAGTTGTTCGCGAATCGCAAAAGACTCAGCAGAGAATCAGTGCAACTCCGGGCCCCGTCTCGGTGTTCGGCCTTGTTCGGCGTTCTCTGCAAATTTTCAAGAGGTTGTTGATAAAGGCATCTCCATTTAGACTCCATAGAACCGAGCCGATAAGCCATCTATGAGTGCTAGCAAAAATTTCACCTTTACAAGAGTACTTGCTGCCACTGGACGCCTGTTCCAAGTAATGAATGGTAAAACAACAATAATGAAGGTACGATACAAAGTGAATTGAGAAAACAAATAGATGAATCCAGACTGCGGTTTCCAGCGATTACGGTACATGCGATCGCTATGCCATCAGAGCCATTGTGCGAGTGGCAACTTGCAAGCGCTAATTATGGAAATCCACCGCTACGGTCCACGCACAAAATTTGAACAATGGAGTTGTTATAAACACTTTGTATTTCTATTCTTTTGCTTTCTTTACTTTCCCCTGCTTGGTTCCCTTTTATTCTCTCCCCTGCCATTGTGGTGAAATCCGTCGACGTCGAAACAAAGTCTTTCATTTCATTCATAAGTAACTACAAGGTTGCTCTCACTCCCTCTCTCTATCTAGTTCTCCCTCGACGGTCACTGCTCTTCAATGAATTCTCTCTCTCTTTTTATTCTCTGCTTGCCTCTGCTCTCACTAGCTGGGAACTCTCATACAAGCGGCTTTAGTCGGAGACATCATGCTCGTCATGCCTCTCACGTTCGTAGGACCACCTACACCATGCAGGACTTTTATCAGGGCCAAGATATCATAGAGTACGTGCCCACTTGAACTCTCCTGCGTCTCCCGGCCCGTCCTAACAGTTTGTTTGCCAGCAAATGGGATTTCTTCACTGAATCCGACCCCACTCACGGTCTGGTTGACTATCAATCCCAGTCCGATGCTGTGTCAAAGGGACTCGCTTTCGTGCAATCTGACGGAACCACCATTCTGAAAGTCGACAACACCACCCAGCTGTCATCGGGTTCGAACCGCGCTTCAATTCGGATCAGCTCGCCAAACTCTTACAATCAGGGTCTTTTCATCGCCGACTTTTTCTCCATGCCTCATGGATGCAGTGTCTGGCCTGCGTACTGGTAAGTCACCTCGCACGCTTCTCGCACGATGGTTTCTCAGGGTTGCCCGTTCTCCAGGTCTGTGGGACCCAACTGGCCAGATGGTGGTGAAATCGACATCCTTGAGGGTGTTAACACGCAGACTGTGAACCAGATGGCCTTGCACACTTCTAGTGGATGTACTCTCGCTTCCACAGCCGCCAACCTCGTTACTAGCAAGCTTGGAAACTTGAACTGTGCTACCGAGAACGGCGACAACACCGGCTGTATCTTCTTTGCCAATGATACCCGTTCTTTTGGCCATGGTTTCAACATGGAAGCCGGTGGTGTGTTTGCTCACTTGTGGAATAGCGACGGTATCACTATCTGGTTCTTCTCTCGCTCCGAGATCCCTTCGGATATCACCAACAAGAACCCTGATCCTACTAGCTGGGGAACTCCGGTTGCGTTCTGGGCCGACACCAACTGCAATATTAGCGAGCATTTCTACAATCAGACCTTGCAGATTGACACTACCTTGTGTGGTGATTGGGCAGGCGCAGCTTTCACTGGAGCTTGCGGTGGTACTTGCGCTGACTTCGTGGCCGAGCCTTCTAATTATGATTGTAAGCATACATGATGCTTATTCTGTGTTTTTACCCAAGTACTCACCTTCCTCTCTCTAGACGCACGATGGGCTATTAACAACATTGCCGTATACCAGCCTTCATAAGGCATCCCGCACGAATATACGAGCACACCGTCCATACGTGTATCAATAGCATAGCATCGACTTAGAAGCATCTCAGCATCTCAATACCTTATTCCCCCTTTTTTTATATCCTTCTTTGCGGCATTGTATTCTCTGGGTATCATCTGGGCATTTACAACTTATCGTTTACGATAACAGAGCTAGTCTCCCAATGATTTTTCGCGTTCGGCATTAATGATACCCTACCCCCCTAGCTAGTCTATAGATTCACGATATACCTAACTGGGTATGGAGCTAGTCTTCTCTTTTGTCTTTGACCCGTTACATACTTCCACGGGTGCCATGTAGCAGTAGTTCTACCGAACTATTCATTCATTTGAGCAATTATAAATTGACACCTAAATGCTTTGATCGAAACTCAGCTGAAACTTGGAAGCTTGAAATGAAGTTCGAGCACGACAGAGCGAGAGTCGGACCTCTCGCTGTCGGGATCGAGGAAATTATTCCTAATTCCTAAATACACGTTGAACGAAGTTAGTCGACTGGTACACCATGTTCCGTGTTTCAGGCTGGCCCGGGGGTGCTGTTAGCGAGTCATCCGATTCTTTCACAGTCACCATCATCGACGAGAGTACTTAGGTAGTCCGGAAGCCACCGTGCCCAACTCGGGTAGCGGGTTATGGAGCGAATGTATGCTGACCGCACAAAATAAGAGATCGG
Source organism: Omphalotus guepiniiformis (assembly GCA_028554645.1). NCBI lineage: Eukaryota > Fungi > Basidiomycota > Agaricomycetes > Agaricales > Omphalotaceae > Omphalotus > Omphalotus guepiniiformis. Next base: position 866,519 of record JAQOOI010000017.1, read on the forward strand.
AACGAACTACTTCGAAAGTCATTCAGCTAGCAGGAATGCGTATTCCTTCAGGCTTCAAAGCTTCAAGCTTCAGTGATTGATAGTTGATTGATTGGGATATTCGCTAAGATTGCCGCCGGCAGCGCCACATTCTGTGTTTGATCAATGAGCGTTCTATTTCAGTAATATATGCGCTGTATACACTGGTATAAGTATCCGTAAGTCCATTGCTGCATCTACAAAAACCGATTTGAAACTGCTTTTATCCCTTTAGCTAACCGTAGCATAATAATATTCGCTGACAGACTGGAGAACTGTCATGAAAAAGTGTTAGTGTGGTGGTTTTGAACAGACAGAAGCGAGAATGCACCGACCCCGTTGCCTACAAAAACTTCAGCCTTTTCCGCGATGGCCATGTCGACTGCCATCCCAACATGCGTCTGCTCAGAGTCCAATACCAAGTCATAAGTGTTTTGAACCCCTTCCCAGCCATCCTCCTTCAGCTTTTCGCTCAACTTTGAAAGCCATGATTTCCATCCGTTCGATAATAGATAAACTTTCTTCAGTGAAGGATGTTCAATCCGTACTTGATGTAATCTTCCGACGATTTGATCAATGTTTGGGAAGCAATGCTGGAAATAATACGACTGGATTTTGTGTTCGTCTTCCTCCGTTCTTTTCTTTGGAAATAGAATGTCGGTGGTAGACGAATCAGCCTCCTTGGTACGTTTGAGCCATTCCATGAGATCAAACTTGTCAGGGAGTTCCTCAAGCTGATTCATGCCCATGTAATTGGCCTGCCACTGACCCAGTCGTCGACAATGCCGACTGAAATCACCCCGCCTAAGATGAACAGCGACAATGCCGGAAAGAGTTGAAGCGGCAGAGAAATCGTATAGAGGCTTCGGATTGGAAGGCTGGAGAATTGCGAAATTGCGCGTGATGGCGGACTGGACTAGGGGAGACCATTTGAAATCTGCAAGAATTGGAGACCCTTGAAGCGACGGCATAATAGAGAGAATCCTTTTGCTTCCGAAGAGGCTACGAGGGAAATTTTGTAAGCCAAGAAAAGCAACTGCATAGATACAGAGGTCTTACTCCATATCAAATATTTTCTTCTCTGTCGTGTCGATGACGACGCAAGGTTCGTCTCTGACCTTATTCAGAGCATCTACCCACCACGCTAATATCTCATCCGCCCCTTTGCCTGCATTCTTGTCGACCGGTGCGCCTACCGAGCTCAGAATAACTATCTCATCTGGAAGACAAATCGTCTCGAAGAAATCAAGACTAACGGAGCGCTGTGATCGCGGGTCGTCACCGGACACTGGACCACCCGCAGAGGGGCCGGATATGAAGGCATTTAGAGGTATCCGGGATGGCCGCAGGCCGAGATCATAAATAGTGTAGGGAAAGGGCGACTTCGACCAGACATAGTCCTGAAATACGAACGATCGATGCGTCATATGGGCGAGGTAGGACATCAGGATGCTGTAGGACATGAGGCCAAAGTCAATACTTTAAATGGTGGAAGCCACGGGTTGGAAAGAGCACTCACATTTCCTGCAAGACATTGTTCAGTCCATGCCCCCACAACGCTCCCTCGAACTTCAGATACTTTCCTCTGTGTCTCCTCTCGCGTGAAACCTCGCTATTGCCTGCTCTTGACGTCTCGAATACAGCTTCTGTATGATTATGTTGTGGGAGGTTTCTCTCGTACAAACGAATGTCTTCATAACTTGGCGGAATTCCGGATGATAATACAATCAACACAAGAACGACGGGGATTACTATGATTAGGATGGCCAGCCGCCGGACTGTCAGGGTGTGTTGAATGAAGTAAAGGAATGTGTATATTGATATGGGAGGTCGCTGTCGGAAACGTCGCGAAGTGGAGGACGTGGATGCAGAAGAAGATTCTCCGTTCTCAAGGTGATCGCTCTGGAGATACTTGTAATCGACCATCCGACGGTTATGGGTCGAAGGTGTGAAGCCAAGATCCTGTAATGCCATATCTAATGACGACCGTGACTCGAGAGGTTGCTAGAGGATATCGCTAGTAAAGACGGGAGGCAAGAATGGAAAGTATACCAGAAATCCAAGGCTAGCGTATTTAAACTCAAGCCTAACAACGAGGCTGAAAGAAGGTCAATTGCGGGTTGGTTATACATACTAGCGATACTGCGGCTGAACATAGCGATTGTACTGCGCTTGCACTTGCATGATGGCAAACCACCCCTTTTCCGCGACCGATGTATCCCAGGGATGGGACGCTCAGTGTTTATCTCCGTCGGACCACAGCAGTGCAGACGATATGGAAAGAGAATTGAATATCTCGAGTCGTCCTTGAGAAAAACTTTTTGATGTACAACATCAGAGATCTTGCCATCTCAATACTCTAGTGATCTGGCATCAATTCAAGCCGGGCTTGGAAGGACTTGGAGAGTTGATCTTGAGCACCACACTATCAACGGGGAAGTTGTGCTTGACCTGTGACCCTGGACAGCCCTGGACCGGGCTCTTTAAAAAATACTCGAAGTGCAGTGTGCCTGAGTATGACCCGCGTATGACGCAAATGCAGAAGAATAAACCTGAAGCTCAATTAAGCCATCGTTGATACAGCACAACAATTCCAGAGTTCCAGGGGAACTTCTATGGAACAGAGAAGCTGAGGCAAATGCTGTCAGATGCTGCCACGTCTGCGAGTTCGTCAGGCTCTCAAAGGGAAGATGTGTGCAGATTCGAAGAGATTTTGCAGATACTTATGAAACCCACCAAATCCAGCCGCCATTTAGCATGCGCAAAATGTATCTGAAATGGGACTTTTGCAATTAAATCTGTCCTTTTTTTCGCCGGAGGAATATCTGTCGCTCACCTCCATGAAGCCTCAAACACATTATGCCTTCTTAGGTCAGATCGGAGATCCAGAGCCCAGAGGTCCAGCTCTTCCTTCGCATCTGAATTGCATCCTATGTATTTGTTTGTCTGGTTCATAGAATCTGAAATATGATACAAATGAAAGTCCGGCAAGAAGGCTAAAGCCTATAAATATTCAGTTTGCTGTCCCATGCGCAGCTTGCTAGGACACCTTCTTCGTACAATGACCATGCGCAGCCAACTACGAATTCAGTATGACCGTCATGGATGTGACGTAGTTGAGGTTGCGGGCCGTTTGATGTCGTACTCCATCTGATGAATCATGTTAACGGTAAAACCAACAAAGTCAGAAAAGCGTGCTTACACTCGGCATGTCATATCGTAACTCGCACTCGCTAGGATGTCCGCCCTATGTGGGCTCCATTGCACCTTTCTAATGGCATATTCATGTCCAGGAAGAGTGGTCTCGCATAGCCCGCCGACCTGACCAGTCTCGCCCATTTTTACCATACGACAATCCCAAACTTTCAGCATTTTATCGACACTTCCGCTAGCGAGCACAAAAGGCCGGTACTTGTTCCAATCAAGAGATAACACTTCAGTACCCGATGCAGGAACGGTGAGGACTGCAGCGGAAACAGGGTTTGTGAACGTATTCACGTTTGGTCCGGACATGTAGGCGGGTGCACGTAGATCAAAAATTTTGAGAGTGCCATCGGTAGAACATGTAGATATGAGATCAGGCTGGTGAGGTGAAAAAAGTGCTTGGTATACACAGGAAGGATGAGCATGCAATGTTGAGAGGGAGCGGGGTCGATCTGGTGTCCACTGGAACTTGATTGAAAACTCCATAGCATGGCAATTGGAACCTTACATACCACTTTGACTGTTCCATCCAAGCAAGAGGAGATGAAAGTATCCTTCTTGATGTTAGACCAATCTACCGAGAAAACCTCTCGAGTATGCTCATGCCATGCAGCGATCGCAAGATCCTTTGAGGCACTTAATCTCCCGCATACAACCGGAGAAATAGCACTCACATTGAGCATAATGTCCCATAACCGGATCGAACCGTCTCCAGAGGCTGTTAAGATTTGGTTTTCGTGAACTTCAGACCATGCAACATCGTAAAGGCCATCTTGCGTCTCGAAACTTGACAGATCGACTCAGGACAGATGTCGCTCTGGGAGTGTGGACCATTGACGTACAATTTATCGAGTTTTATACTAGGTGAACCGCCTGGCCCTGGAGTTAGAGAAACGATATGGAGACGACCATTGCCGACAAGACCAAAGTTGGCCGAGGACGCGAGGGCTATTCTCGTGTTATGAAACGGTGACCAAGCCAACGAATAATGAGCGAACCCGGGTGTCTGAAAAACCGCTGGCGACAACCTGGAGGCGTTCATCGCTGTAGAAGGAAGAGAAATGAGACATAAGTAGTGCAGGTAGAAGCTCTGCAACTGAGCGGCCGATGCGGGGATAATGAAGCCGAACCTAAGACTGACCCATTCACATGCGAGTATCTGTCCCCCATATCCCTCAAGCTTTGTTGTCTGCTACCTCTTCAGTAAAGAAAGTATCAGCTTCAGAAGCAATAGAACGGGTAGCAACCTTCTTGGAACCTGGTAATGTTACGCTCATAACCGGTGCAGGTGTCAGCGTCGACTCTGGCATACGCGCATATCGAGGGCACGATGGAAGATACATGAATCCCAATTACAAGTAAGTTGATACTATGATATATCTTTGAGATCTCATACAAAGGGACCATACATAGGCCTATATTCTACCATGAACTTACAGATGAAACCGAGAAAGGGCGTGCATTCCGGTGAGCAAGCCCTGAAATTTTACATTGCATACTGACATTGAACTGTGACCTTGTCAGCCAACGTTACTGGCTACGTTCGTACTTGGGGTATCCTTCTGTACGAGATGCCCTTCCGAATACCACCCACTTTGCTTTGGCGGCTTTGCAGTACTCTGGCATCATTCCCCGTCTTATTACTCAGGTATGCCATTCAACTATAAGCTTTCGGCAGGTACTAAACACACACTATGCTGTTCAGAATGTCGACGGCCTACACCATAAAGCTTTTGCCATGGCTTCAATCAGCCCTGTTCGTATGCAAGAGTCTATCCTAGAACTCCATGGCACTCTACATGTCAGCTTCAGTCCTCATTGTATCATTCAGCTGCGATGTAACGTCAGTTTGTTATGACCGTGCCTTTTGGGACCCTTAGCGTGTACGTTGTAAACACGGGCACCTCTTTGACCGGAGTACGTTTCAAGATCAGTTATCCGCTGCGAACCCCAAGTGGAAAATTTTCGTTGAAGAAATCGAAAGGTCAGGGAATGAGCTTAGGACAAACCCTGATGGTGATGTACGGGATTCTTATTACTTCGTTTCTTGTGTTCACTGCATGAGTTCTATAGGTTGCTGTCGAACACCTAGGTATCTCATACAGCGACTTTGTAATCCCTGACTGTCCTTCGTGTCTTCAAGAAAAGCGACACAACAACGTTGTAAGTCAACCTGTTTCAACCTATTTACTCATAGTCTCACGCGATATAGCATAAACCTGACTTGGTTTTCTTCGGAGAGTCAATATCCGAAAGTGTGAAAACCCGATCGTATGTGCACTGACACATACAATCAGCACCTTCAGCTGAATCGCTGCTTTAGTTATCTTGACGTAGAGAAATCCGACCGACTTCTCTTAATGGGAACGACATTGGCCACATTTTCAGCCTTTAGGTCTGTCGGGTACTCATCTTTGAGCGTCACTCTGCTGAGCCTGTCCGCGTGCATAGACTCCTTAAACACGCCATTGAGCTGAAAAAGCCGGTGCTCATGATTAACGTCGGTCCGTCTCGAGCTGATGGTGTTCAAGGCGTCGAAAAACTGGATATCGCAAGTGGGGAAATCATGAGAGACGTTGTACAAGATGTGCTGTATGTTATCGAGTTTTGATTTTTATATAATGTATCTGACTATCCGAATGCCAACAGTGGGTATCGATCACAGGAGGACCCCACTATTGAAGAGATGTTGCGAAGCGGAATCCACAATCCGCCGCCTGCTCTCGATGACGATAGAGCACCTCGGGCTGCAGGCTGAGAAGGGACATATGTGGGGTGACGGTTTCATAAACGGTGTATAGAGGAGTTAAATTCAGTAAACTTCAGATAGAATATTCTCAAATTTGGAACAAAGGCAATATCAAGGCATCAGCATTCCGGTCTTCTTCTAAACACTGGCCTCAATCAATACATTCAGATATCAGTCTTAGTGTGGGCGTCAACAACCAATGTGTTCCGCTAAACTGACAGTCGTCGCGAACATCATGTTGTATGATCTTTATGAAACAAAATGTATTCCCATTGCACCCGAACTACCCAGTCCATCAATTGCTCGTCCCTCATTATATCACTAGTTGTACACATGAATATAATTTATTTTCCATTGAGCATCTGACGATTGCCAATATCAGACCAAGGTTGACAAAAGTTGGATACAACACAGCTTACCTTAGAAATTATCTGGATTCGCAACAGCATCTGCGCATGTTCCAGGGCAACCAGACTTTGCATAGGTAGCGCCTGCCCAATCGCCACAGAGAGCAGTGTTTATTGTCAGGACATGAGATTTGAAGTGCTGTCCGACATTACATTGACCACCGGTCGCAAGGAACGCGACTGGTTTACCCCACGAGCTCGGATTGGGTTTCTGAGATTTAACATCTGCTGGGATTTTGTCTCGGGACCAGTGCCAAAGTTGGATCCCTACACTGTTATCCCACAGATGCGCGAAAACACCTCCACCTGCCTGGTTGAAGGCTTGACCAAAGCCGTTGGGGTCCGACGTAGCGCATCCGGCATTGCTAGATCCACTACTTTCGCATGTAGTACCTATAACGCTGCCGGTGATGGCTTTCGACTTGTCGAGGGTACAACCCCCAGATGTATGCATTGTCATCTGGTTGCTCTTAGACTCGTGGACACCTTCAAGCACATCAATCTCGCCTGGAAAATTGGAACATTAGCAGACAATGAGAGGAAATTACACTGATGATGCCTACCTCCACCAGGCCAGTTAGGTCCAACCGACCTGTAAGAGTGTAATGAGTTAAACGGGCAACGTTGGCCTGCCAAGTTACTTACCAGTAGGCTGGCCATGTTGAACAACCCAATGGCATCGCGGTGAAGTCTGCAATGAAAAGCCCGCCGTTGTAGGTCTTCTTTGAACTGATACGGACTCTGCGCAGAGGACTTTGAAAGGAACGCTCGACAGGAAATGAACGTGCACTTACGAATTACGATTTTGACCCGAGGTCAACTTTGTTGTCGAATCCACAGACAGGGTGACTACGTTATTATTGACCTTGGCAAGACCTTTACTCTTTGCTTGGTCCGCTGGTAGGTAATTCACCATCCCATGAGTAGGATCCGCCTGACTAAAGAAATCCCATTGACTGCATATCGTCAGCACCGTAAACTGCACCGAAAGCGAGGATCGTACTCAAAGAACTGGGCTCCTTCATACTTGTCTGTCAGTGCCCAGGATTTCGCAGCAGCTCGGGTTCCAAACGAAGAATAGTTGGCAGGCACAGCAAAAGACAGAACGGGAAGCGTCAAAAGAACGGATGCTGCTCGAGCTTTGGACATCATATCGGCAACAGAAATACGGCGAGAACGTGAGATTGAGTATAGACGATTGTGAACAAGACCAGCTTGTAGAGTGACCAGCACAAACGAGGATTTGTGTGGACATGGAGAACATAGCGGTTTTTTATTCAAGAACGATCCCGGCCTAGGCTGTGTATTGTGGATTGAATAGAAACATGCTTTGCATCTGAAACTAGCGGTGCTGTAGTTGGGGATTCGTATCAGTTTTGTTTGGTTCCTGAGTAGAACAGTTCCAGCCTACTCAGAGCTTGGTGTTGTTCCCGTCCTTTCTACCCCGACCACATTGGAATTCCATCAAGCGACTTGTGTGCAAGTCTGTACAATTCCTGATGGTACATTCATGCACGATACCGGTCACGACACTGTGAGTTGGAATGTGGAATCTGACGACTGTCACTGTCTTGTTGTTCTGCACATCATACCTGATGCTTCCCACAAGAACAGAGCGCAGCTAGGTGTAGATGACCTGTGGTGATAGGAATCTAATCAGCACAGCTTTGATGAAAGCTACATGGAAACTGGCCAGAAAAACAAAAATTCAGGAGGTGGCACGTTTCAGACTAATAGTACGGGGTCGAAACAAACTTGCAGTATAATCAAGAGTAGGAGTTCGGAGTGTATTGACCGGCTTGGGTCGACGAAATGAGCAAAAACACAGCAAGAGCAGGCAAGAGCAGGCAAGAGCGCACTGACGAAGCTGATATTATGATTCAGTTATCCACGCTTCATTACATGAATATGAAAAACAAATGAAAGACCTTTTCAACGCGCTATTACCCACACCCAGCAGTGATGGATATTTGAATGGCGAAGGTGAGTACGAAAACACAAAATTACTACTTCCTGACGATGGAAAGACTTCAACGTCCCCGAAATCTTGCCAGTGCTAAAGGTGAGTGAAAAACATTTCCTACAAATTCCTAGTCGTAGTTTCGAAATTCGCTTGAGCGTTTGATCCGTTGACCGGATCACACACTAGGGATTACGTAACCATTCTTGCCTTGCCATTTCAAAGTAGGTCCTCAATACAGTAAGTATTGCCAGAACCAGAAGACACTGCGACTGTTGAATAGGAGATAGTTACTAACGGTACGAAATCTGTAGCCTCACTCTATGAAAAGACTTAGGGGTAACGCATAGGGAGAACTCTCCTGTGTTATACAATAGAGTGACGCTATACAAAGTAAACAGTATCTAGGTGCAAGTGCGATTGATCAAAATACAAAACCCAGATATACTAACATAAAAGTGAGAAAGAATCTAAAAGCCAATTAAGTGGTGCGATGCAAATAAAGAAAAACCTGAAAAACTTAAGTAATACAAGGATTACATGCAAGAAAGCAGAGGGGACTATACTTCTATATGCTGTATGAGGGGTGTTAACGGACTGTGGACAGCAGACAGGCAAGGAAGGTGGGTCGAGGTTTCACGGAACATGGCACGGAGGTAATAACGACGCCACCCCCTAATAAGTAGGCAGCTCTTCCCTCACAGAGCCCGAGCGGCCCTCAGCGAGACCACCATAATCTTGCCTCGCCGCTGAAATTACATTTTGCGGCTCGGACCTAGGAATACTAGCTGGTGTATTCAAACTGGTTGTGGTAGGAGTCGTAGCAAATTCTGGTGTTCGCAATTGTGACCAACTCCATTGCCGCCAATCATCCTGGGCCTCAGAGGGAGAAGGGGGCAGTCTGATATGTATACCATGGGACCGGGCCAGGTATTGCTCGGTAGCTAAATCGCGTTTATTAGGGTGTCTGACGAGGATAGGGGGAGGAGGGGAGAGGTCTCGGTCTGCGGTGCTCATTTCGCCGTCGTCGTCTTCATCGTCAGAGGTCAAAGAAGGTGTGCTGGTGTACGTTGAGTGGGAAGAGGTCGAGGCTACGGGAGATGATTTCTGTTGAAAAATTAACACACAAGGCCATGAGTTGTGCGGTATGTAGGGTGATGTTTAAACATACCTTCTCCTTCTCCTTCCCCTTCGACTTTGCGGTGGCAGTTCCCTTCTTGGTTGGTAGTTGAGCTCGCCTTGACCCAGTAATCTTCTTGCACCGGCGTTTGTGCACTTCCCAGTGGTAGGAGTCGTACATGCTTTTTGTGGACAACTTGATGCGCGTCTCGCAGCCTATACACCAGACGGAGCGTGATTGTACATCGGCCGTCCAGGGGTCCTCCTCGAGCTTCTTCTTCCTAGCCGCAGCGACGGTCGTTAAAGCGACTTGTTGTCCACTAGGAGAGAAAATTGTTAGAGCCGATAAATTACCTAGCACAATGCAAATACCTCGAAGTAGACGGCGAGGAGTGTTCTGCTGAAGCCGGAATAATCTTTCTGTGATATTAGAATTAGAAACGCTCTTTCCCAAGTCGAGGAAATTTTTGTGAAGAGACGCGACACTTACAACGAGGACAAAGGCTCGTAATTAATCGTGGCCATCGTAGTTACTCAACGGAGGGATCAGAGGGGCTATAAGTTCCAGCGAGTATGTCAAAGGAAAGCTACCATTAAATAGTAAAAGACACGCACAAAACGCTCTAGGTGCTGGACAGTAACTTCTAAGTGGAGGCACAATGATAACTTGCAGGTAATACGCGGGGGGAAATTAATGGGAAACACAAGTACTGGAGATTACAAGTCGGGTGTAATAACGGGAATGGTAGTAGAAGAACGAGCTGGCCACATGAAAGGGAAGGAAGAAGAGATTTGTCGCGCGAAAGAGTGGCAGACCTGTGGCGAACACAAGGGAGGCCACCACGGTTACCTACATACATGCCTAATTTATACCCCGCGGCAAAGTCCGATAAAAGATATAGATGATGGTGCACCGATATAACACTTTCATTCGGCATTGAAAAGGAAAACAAAAAGAAAGTATAAATTAGACCACAGCATAAAGGCAAAGCATGAAAGAATTCAAAGAATGGATATCAGGAGGGGTCACAAACGCCCACAAATTCAAATCGGTAAATATAAAACAAAGGGAACGTAGATGGTTGGAGTGATAAAGATGTAGATAGAAAAAGAAATAAAAGACTCTTTACGCGTCGTTGCTAATGCTCTCTTTAAACCCACGAACGAAAGACTTGAAAGGCATCAAGAACCAACCCAAAACGGAAGGAGGCTCCTTCTCCGGCACGACATACGTCTCCGTGCGGGGTCGGTTGTGAGGTCTTGCGTCAGGGTCCTCAAGTGACGATTCCGAATCTTCCGTCTCCTCGAGCCGGCGTTTGACGCCTTTCAGCTGAGTTCCGGCCTCAGCTACTACAGTAGACGTAGATCCAATCGATGCAGGAGGTCGAGTAGACTCCATGGGAAAGGGCACACTGTTCGATCCAGATTCCTCGGACAACTTAGATCTCGGAGAGCTGTGTAGATTTCAATATGTTTTAGAGTTGAGAAGCTTACGGCAATCGTGCCGCTGATCTTTGCTCACCGTGACTCGGAACAATCTGCCTTATGTGCCTCCCAACTCGTGAGACAGTAGTCTCCCTCGCCTTCAAGAGTAACCTTCGTGTCACAGGTACCGCATATGACATGATGCAAACCGAATGATTTGGCCTGTGGATCATTCACCAGCTTCAGCTTCCGTTCCGCAGTCGCTACCCTTGAGCTCGGTCTGTGTACATTTCATTGTCAATTTAATGAGTCAACAGCAGCAGGCTCATGAAAAAACCGTACACAGCAGCAGAACAGCTGCCTTGATGCTGCTTCCAATTTGTCAGAGCATAATTTGTCGTCCCCAATCGAATCCACTTTTGGCACTTCTTACACAGCGCCTGATCTGGCTGCACTTCTTGGGCGCGAGGGTCAGCCAGTAAAATGGCTTTCCTCTCCTCTTCAGTTCTCCGAGGCGTACTAGAAGAAGTGGCTTTCTCATTCTGACTTTCTTCTGCACCAGGACTTTCCGGAGCCCTGTTGCAATATTGTCATCATACGATTTTGTCTTGCTGGCTCAATGACACTTACGGTGGAGTGCAAGCAGGCTTGTTGTCGCATCGCGCACGGTGAAATTCCCAAGGACGTACCGTATAAGTCTGCTTCGTACCCAGGTTCACATACTTGTGGCAACGAAGACACTTGGCGCGGTGCGGTTCGAGCGACCCACATTCCGGCTGATTTTTGAAATACTCGATGCGCTCAGGCTCGGTGCGACGGACTCGGGTGGTGCTCATTACAGAGTCGGCAACAGAGGCCCCATCAGACTCTGAGGGTGCTGGATTGCTGGTGAGGAATAGTAAACACCCCTCGATCAATGCATGAGGAAAATACACAGCACGAACATGTGTGACGCAGACGAATTGGGTTTGTGCGTGCGCGCCTTGACAACCGAGGGAGGTTTCTTGGTATATGGCGGAGTGGAAGTCGAGGGACCATCTTGCTGAAGAGCCTCTTTGAGAGAGGTAACCGACGACGAGCCGCGAACGTGTTTCTTCGCTTTGCTCCTGACAGACGCGACAGAGGCCGTATCTGCTACCTCAGATTCACGACTTGCACGTTTGGTAGAGGATTCTGAGGAGCTGCATGAACATGAACAACACGCTTATCAGGGAGAGTACAGCGTTTCTCACTTGCTGAGTTCGGCTCTCCGCGGAATCGTGCTTTCCGGCGGCTATGAGGGAGCAATCACTTTAGACACAGAAGGCAAGCGATAAGATGGAGACACACCCTCATATCCGACATCTTCTTAACTTTCTTAGGAGACCTCTTGGGGCTTGTTTTTACAGCCTCTTCACTCACGTCGGATTCCGGATTGGACTGGGCGCTGGAAGCAGATTAAGCACATTTTGCAAGCGATTGAGATACATGACACACTCAGCATCCCCCGATAAAGTTCGCTTCCTCTGCAGAGGTGAACTCAATAAGAACTTGTGCATGTAAAACGAGACATTCAACGTGCCTTGTGTCTATTCAAATAAGTGACTTTGACTTGCCTGAAAAGATGAGATTAGACATGGATAGGACACGGAAACGATATATATACTTTGAAGGGCTTTCAGAGGACCGGTCCATGGTAAAAGTACAAGATCTACTGGAAAACGAATGTGGAGAGTCGAATTAATGTGGTATAACCAGAGCTTTGAAACTCCGCCCGTTGTCATTATCGCAAGGCAAATATTTGTCTACCAACCACTCATCTCATCATTGTCTGGTGAAATACTTACTACACTGTGTGTGTTAGTGTATCTTTCTCGTTTTCTGACAATAATTATGTCTATTGGAAGTACTAACGCTGGAGTAGCAGAGGAATTCGCACTTATGTTGCAATACTCTCATGACTGAAACCACAGAGGAATCAGAGGAAATACTGAATAGCGCTCTTCAAACGCTATACGATTATCAGCCCATAACACTCACTTCCGCCGGATCTCTTTTCACATATGTCTCTACGCCTTCGAACGGTTCACCCCTGACGATAACCTTACGCACTCCAGACACTCATCCATCGAACTGGTCCCTTCATGCCTCTTCCATCTGGTCTGCCTCCAGACATCTCGTAGATCACCTCAACTATCTACATTTAGACTCCCATCTTGCCCACGGACATCAATTCCGTTTGCTAGAGTTCGGGGCGGGCGCAGGGCTTCCTGGAATCTTCATCGCGAAAACATACCCAGATGTTCTCGTCACTGTGAGCGATTACCCCGATGAGGAGCTCATCCGGACACTGTCGGAGAACGTTGAGAGGAATCAAGTGTCTGCCAATTGTCAGGCGAGGGCATATGCTTGGGGAACTGACCCTTCTCCGCTGACGAAACGCGTTCCGACTCAGAATCAGAACGCTGGGAACGACTCGGAAGTGCACCTCTTTGACGTGGTTATTGCGGCGGATACGCTATGGAACCCAGACCTTCACGCTCTCTTAATTGACTCGCTGACAATGGTTCTGAAGAAATCATATGACTCCCGCGCACACCTCGTCGCTGGTTTACATACCGGAAGATACACGCTACAGTCGTTTTTCGATTCAGTTACACATGCAGGATTGGTCGTCGAGTCAATAGAGGAGAGGGAGACTAATGGTGAGATACATAGGGAGTGGGATGTGACACGGGCAGAAGGTGAAGATGAGAAGGAAAGAAGGAGGTGGGTTCTCTGGATTGTCTTAAAGTGGTCCAAGGCATCTTTGATATAACGCGACTACTTACGTCCGCGCGAGATGCATACACGTTCTACATAGAAGTACATAAAAATTTACTTACTCTCCAAATAGTTGAAGTTTGCCAAAGTACGGTATCATGTCCATTATTCTACTCACAAGAGGACACCCAGCACGCTCAATAACGCAGCGTGCTTCGAGTGGTACCACTAGTAGGAGTTCCGAATGTCATGACATTTGCCAACTTGAATCCATGTCGTGCTTCCTGTCAAGATAATCAGCGACCAATCATTGCAGCTCAAAAAGAAGGCGCTCACCAAAAACAGCACTATGTTATCTTCCGTGACCTTGATATCCTCGACAGCAAGATTATCAACAGACGAGGAAGGAATAGGCCTGCTATTCTCATTAGGTACCAGACCAGCGCGAGGACCAATTGAGGTCCATCCCCTAGCTGAGTCGCCTGCTCCAGAAAAGAGGGAGAAGTCAACGACATGCAAACGTGTCGAGCGGCTGCTTGACGTTGACGCGGCACCTCTGGTACTAGTATGAACTCTGCCCGGAGTAGCTTCTGCATAAAACACCTTGGTACCTACAACGCAAGGTCCACGAACTGCACCGGGATATCCGCTGATCTCTTTAATGAGACAGTATTGCCCCCATTGTCTCCAAGGCACACGGAAAGCGTCCCTCCTAGATGGGTACCGGAAGTAAGACTCTTTCAAAAAGAGCCAGCAGATCGGGGCGTACGCCAGGTGCGAATTAGGAATGGGGCGTGCAGTAATGGCCAAGACACGAGTTTCAGGTGCAGCATAGAACAGGGCGTCAGAAGGCAAGGAGAAATCTGATCTGGGGGACGAATTAGGGCAGAAAGCCGTGATGGTGTTAGCCCATGATTCTGGGAGCTCAAACTCGCGAATCACAGAGACGGAGGACACTTTTGAAACGTTGTAGAGACTGAGAAGCGCAGTCCCAGCCTTCTTATTGAGTCCGAGGAGATATGTCTCGTCTAGAAATTGGACATCTTGATCGTCGAGCCACTAGAGCAGACAAATTAGATGGTCATGAATATACACATTGAAAAAATAAAGAACTTACGCGAGCATCAAATGTATGCCAATTCATGATTAAATGCTTGACTCGCCCACCCGAAAAATCGATGGACACTGCTAGTTTGGAGCCGCAGATCATTAGAGCCAATCGGACCGCGCGAACAGCCACTTGAGTAGAGAACTCGTAGGATAGCGCGCAGGCACGCGGGTGCTTTCCGAAGGTCCACAAGTCTCTGAAATGAAGTTGGAGTCCGATCTGACCTTGATGACTGGTATTAGAAATGTATAGTCAGTTCACAGCAAGGCCGAAAGGTTCAGTAAACTGGAGAAACTGACTTGAATACGTGACAAGTGACTACCAGAGCCTGAAGATGTTCGACGGCTACGCTTTCAATCGCGGTAGTAGTAAACTTGAGATGACGCGTGTGGGTCGGAGGTCGACTTGTCCTGCAAGACGGAAGCTCAGTCAACTCAAGAGTGCTATAAGCTGCACCATGAGCGTGGATCTGGTGAATAAATCCCCCGGAGAACCCGACTTGGGCTGGCATAGGAATCTGCAGTTTACACTCGTGAGTCCAAGCCAGCCTGGGCCAGTCTTTCCTGTAGGTCAGGAGGAGTTGTAGACGAGAAATCGGAGGCGCGCGCGAGTAGGCGGCGGGGCCATCCTTCATTCCGGAGAGAGCGAGCTCATACTTGTAACGGAGTGAATTGTACTCCATTACGAGCATGTAGACCCTCTGAAAAGCCTGTGCAGAACCAGGAACAGTAAACATGGTATACTTTTACGAAGGTAGAAAGAGGTCCTTACCTTACAAACTCGCCACAGGGTCGGTGGGTCGAGATATTCCAGAATTGTGATGAGGACATCGTTTGAGATTCTGTAACAGCGCACTGAGGTCATTCGATGAGGAGACATAATGAACAAATAGGTGAACCTGAATTTCGAGGACCCATTTGAACGAATTTATACCCTGCAGCAAACGCTGGTTAGGACTTTTTGAGAGACAAGAAATAAAATAAAAATAAAAATAAGAGCGGTTGCTGTTGTACGTCGGATGGTCATAACTTTGTGGTCTGCCAT
This sequence comes from Omphalotus guepiniiformis, assembly GCA_028554645.1. Lineage (NCBI taxonomy): Eukaryota > Fungi > Basidiomycota > Agaricomycetes > Agaricales > Omphalotaceae > Omphalotus > Omphalotus guepiniiformis. The sequence goes on from JAQOOI010000017.1 coordinate 882,295, forward strand.
CAGCGACCTGAATCGGTTTTCGTTGTTGTAAAGCGCCAAAAAGTCTAAAGGCGTTGAAATTTTTCAGCAACTCGATACGCGCGGATCACGGTGTACGATGAAAATCTTTTGTTGAAGAGACGGAGGGCGACACTGCTTCTTTAAACGGTGCCATGTCAACGATTTGCGTTTTAGTTTGGAGCAAGCAGAGTTTGCTGATAATTTTGAAGGAAGGAAGATTTGGAACGGGTGCGGGTGCGACTGACAATAAGAGCCTTGCGCTGGGGCAGGACCTTCCGCTATGGGTTGCTATCCAATATGGCAAGACCGTACCAAGAGGCGGGTACGCATCATATCTCGTTGAGGAGGCAGGAGAATAATAAGGATTATTGTAATCTAGCGAGCATCTGTACTAAGCTGAGGCAATCTCAAAGCCAGGAAGGAGAAGGAGGAAGCAACGGAGATGGTGAAGGGTGGAAGGGAGAGGATGCGCCACGTTCGCTGGCGCTGACTAAGCAAACGGCGATCAAGACTGATTATGATGACTCATCAAACCACTGTGCCCTTAACTCCCAACTTCGACGACTAGAACTCCAGAATATGGTCTGCAAGAAATGTGAAAAGGTCTTTATATCTTGCTCCCTACCTTCTAGACTGTTTCTAACCTACAATTATCTTATAGAAACTTTCCAAAGTCGCTGCTCCAGATCCATTCACTGCTAGCTCTTCTAGTATCAAAGACGGTTCTCGCAAAGTTGGTGAAAACAAGCTTCTCAGTCGTCCAGGGAGTTCGAAGAATCGATTTCAGGTGAGCTGTCTCTAAATTTCTTACGCCCATGTATGTCGTACTGATGAATTGTCAACAGCCATACCAAGGCAAGTGTAAGGACTGCAAACAGCCTTGTACACAGAACAAGGCTAAATACTGTCATGGTGAGCTTCTATCAACGAGTATGGTCGGGTATCAACTTCTTACCGTGTTTCTTAGGGTGCGCGTACAAGAAAGGACTATGTTCAATCTGTGGCAAACAGATATTGGATACAACCGGATACGTCATGTCCAGCAAGTGATTTGGCTAGGTCAATTCTAGTACAGCAGGCGTCGGGCGGGTTAAGTGAGCGCTGGGACGAAGTCGATTCACATAGACTTTCACACTGTCTTTTGTATGTTCCATCACGATAATATTGTATTGGTTTTGTATCATTACTCTAATTGCAGTCTCAAATTCTCTCATATCCCCCTTGCGATGCCGCCGGACGTTCGAACGGATTATGGGCAGCAAAGGAAGACTAGGAGGTATACTGACTCGGTTTGGTCTTGCTGTGCAACTAGCTTTGAGGTGCATTAATGTACGTCCATAGGCGATTTCTTCAAGAACTGCACACGATCTGTGATGTAAAACAGGAGCTTACATATCTCCTCTTTATGCTCGTACATGGAGTCTCGAAGGTTAACTCGTGGAGTTGGAGAATCCTGCTAGATCCTGCTACTTACATATCACCGATGATATGTAGCAGGTATATCACCATATGCAACCTGTCTTCTAAGCGAGAAGCGCGATGCGCGCTTTCGAAGCCATCATTTTACCCCGGCTTACACTACCTTGCGCATATGCGCAGCCAATGCCAAGTTGTCTCGATCTCTCCCGGAATCCCAATCTGCGGGATTATTCGGTTAGGTGCAGAATGATTTTTGACTATAAAACAGCTTCGGCCCCGCTGGCATCGCTAGAGGCCCTCCATCATCTATCGCTCTTGTAGCTCGAGTCTGCATAGTTCACTATCTCTTCATCCACACATTCTTTATTCTATAGTCATGAAAAGCCATCTCGTGCGGACGTGCATCGCTCTGGCGAGCCTTTCGAGGTTTGCCTTTTCTGTCACGATTGACATGGAAGGTCTACCCGACACTGGTTTAAACACTACTGACTGGGTCACTGGGGAACTTCCACCCTTGGACGATATTTGGGACCTGAACGATGTTCAGATTGCTGCAAAGAATACGCTAGAACCTAAATGGTATGGTACGTACATCATCAACAGAGTTGACTAGCAACGAGCAAATTTACATGTCTTTCCAGCATCGTACAGAACTGCTGCTCTAGATGAAGTAACGTACCAAGCAAATCTGAATATCTGGCAAAAAGTTCGCCTCAATGGATTCAGCTTCCGAGATGTTTCAGACGTCAACCTGAAGTATGTCCAGACTTCATCCAACTTAGCGTGAATTTGAAATCAACACCATTTAGCACTACAATTCTTGGTTACAACTTCTCCGCTCCGTTCTTTATCGCTCCTGCTGCGAAAGCGGGCCACACTAATGAATCAGCTGAATTATCACTTGCCACAGCAGCTGGCAAGACTGGGTTACTCTATGTGGTATGTTGTCTTGCGATGCAATATTTGCAATGATGACCGCTGAACTATCTTCATAGCCTAGTATTTCGTCCACGAAAACTATCGAAGAAATCGCTGCTGCTGGCTTTGACAACCAAACGATGTTTCATCAAGAGTATATTTGGTCAAATCGCACGCAGCTAATAGACGAACTGGATCGAATGAAAGCTGCTGGCTTCAAAGCGATATTTCTCACCGTGGATAACACCGGAATCAATGGGATAAGGTATACCATCGGGACAGTCTTCTATCTGTATCACTGACCAATTGTCTGTTTCAAGGACTCGGTCTCTTCGATATACCGGATCCTCGGATGAGTTGGTCGCATTTTCAATCCTACACCTGAACCACTCTGACGCTTCTTGGTGTTCATAGTACCGGCCATTCAGCTACTTTCGACTTGCAAGCCTTAGCTGACATTCGCAACCTTACGACACTGCCTATAGTACCGAAAGGAATCAAAACAGCCGCGGATGCACAAACATGTCTCGACCTCGGATTTTCGGCAATCTATGTATCGAATCATGGTGGTCGTGTTCTGGATGGTGCTCCTACTGCAGTTGAAATTCTTCTCGACATCCGCAAGAATGCGCCCGAAGTCTTTGAGAAAATGGAGGTATACGCTGACGGAGGAGTAAGAAGGGGCAATCATGTCATAACACTGCTGGCTCTTGGTGCGCGAGCGGTTGGTCTAGGAAGAAGCCCAATGTTCGCCAATATTTGGGGCGAGGAAGGAGTGTTGAGAATGATCGATTTGCTGAAGACAGAATTAACGACCACAATGCAGCTCATGGGACAGCCTGATGCCTCCCAAATCAATTCGTCCTATGCAAGTCTTTTCGTTCTGCACGGAATTTCGGCTTTACTAATCTTGTTTTTTTCTAGATCAACACTAAGCAAGTTGAACCCGATTATTTTGGTATATCCAGCATAAAGACCTTCAAGAAGATTCAGCTCGGGTGGGCCTGTCAATATGTCCTCCTCCGCTTCTGGAAGCTGAGTTTCCTGTTGGGCCGTTTGAGGAGAGGAAGGAGATAGTGGCGAGGCTGGAGTGGAGAGTCCACCGAGGCCAAGTGAGGTGATGTATGTTGCAAGAGGGCTCGAAGAACTTAAGGAAAGTGGTTTATCTCGGAGTGTGGCAGAGAGTGTAAGGCAAAGCAGAGGCGAGGTGAAAGGAAGCCGAAGGAAAGCTAGATTTACCGGACTAAGTTAGTATCGCAGAAGAAAACTTCGTCACAGCGTACCCACCGACATCAAAGACCATTTTATACACTGCCACCCATGCCTTCTCTTTCTTCGACCAAAACAAATTGAAACTATCCGTAGTCTCTCTCTCGGTCCCTTGTACCTGCGCCTGGTCCCCTTTCTCAACTGTACTCAGAAGCTTGTCCTTCTCATCGGTATTGCCTGCAACCTTGCCCTTATCACCCTGCCCCCAAATCTTCGTAGTAAGCACCACCCCCTCCGCTTGCACATACCTCCGGTCCACTGCCGCTGTAGCAGGCGTTGGATTGGGGGTAGCAGGCGGTAAGATAGATGGATGAGCATTCGGATTTGGAGACAGACGGCCAGGGTTTCCGTGAGTATTGGGTGACAAAGAAAGGTTCAAGTTCGCTGGTTTCTTCAAGCTCGCCGTTCGTGGAGGGGGGCTTGATGCTCCTCCAGAAAGAGGTGGTGTAGTGACAGTGAAACGCGTAGACGCAGAACGTGGTGTAGGAACTAGTCCACTTGGATTTGGCGAGTTATCTCGAGTAATATTAGGAGAAACGGTATCCTGTGTTGCTGGTGCGGTTGGGATATAAGACACCTCGAGCGAGACCTGGATTTGTGTCAGGAAAGAGAGAATGTGTCGCGGTGGCTCAATCTCGTTGGCTGGCTCGACATCGGATATATGCGGCATTCGTAAAGTGAGGAGCGTCTGTAAATGTTCATCTAGTAAACTTTGTCACGGAATGCTCAGGAAAATGAAATGCAAGACATAGACTGACCAAAGAATGCCTGCTTTCGATCCAACCTCTGTAAGCTAGCAAGCCATTCATCCGCATCCCAACCAGCTGAACAACTTTCAGGTCCTGTAGAAGGAAGTTGCAGTTCAGACTCGGGTACCAAGACGTCGAGCTCGGTGCTAGCAAAGAGATCCTCGAACATAATAGCTTTCAGATTGTATTCCAAAGTGAAGATTTCATTGACGATTAGAACCTCGGCTTGAAGGAAGCAGTGACTGGAAATGCAGTTACAGGCGCAATTTGCTGTGGAAGCGGCCGAGATGAGATGCTTTGTCATGCGAGCCCCGCTCTGATGCGACCACTCACTTGCCGCCGTTTCCACCGTTTGTGTGAACGAGGAGCTGTATTCTCTTCAATTATCCAGAGCAGGCGCTCGTCAACTAGCCAGTGCCTAAGGCAAGTCTTGTATCCTCTCATCATGTCATCAGCTAACTCACAAGAAATTTAGGCTCATAGCTTTTCGTCCAGGCGTCGTTTTTGCTTCCTCGAAACGATTGCAACCCTTACCGGCCTCATCCATAGCCAATGGACAAGTCGAACTCCCGGTTCCCTCATCAGAGGCATCTCAATCACATCAGACCAAAACCATGCACCCAAGCCTTGGTCCATTTACCTCAACCCTATCAACGCGTCTACAACGGCTGCACATATATGCAGCCAATATAAGAGATAGTGTCCTGGGGCCTATATCAGCAACTGACTTTGTCGATTGCTACTTCCCAGATGCTGGGGAGAATCCATGGGACAAGGAGGAGAGTGCACGGGACAAGGAGGAGAGTGCACAGGACAAGAAGGAGAGTTCACGGGACAAGAAGGAGATAGCACTCGACAAGTTGTTGAAAAACAAGTTGTTGAAGGTCGACACGGTAACATCCGAGCAAGAATTATATCCAATTCTGGTCAGTACCACGGTCTCCTTTTGAATGTTCAGAGTTTTTAATTGCGCTGCCATAGCTTGAATCACTCGGCGCATTTTGTGATGGGATGGAGCTTGTCAACACCTCTCAGCATATAGACACAGTCAACGCTGGAGCGGAGCAGGATGAAGTGAAGCCGGATATCGCCTTGTATAAGGTGAATTCAGGGAGAACCCGGAAGACGGATATGTCTCTTGTGCAGACACATTTCGAGGTCAAGTTCCATGGAAGAGATGACCCGTTCGCTGACGTTCGTGGGGAAGAGTCACCCTTTGTACACACCACCGACCACGCACGAGTGACACTAGGACAAATCACCTCTTATGCCATTGCCCAATTCTCACAACAGTATCGCACGCACCTGTTCACAGTGTTCATTCAGAAGCAATGGGTCAGGCTTATACGTTGGGATCGGTCTGGTGCAGTGGTCACCCAGAAATTCAACATTAGCACTCTGGAGGGAGCAAAACTCTTTGCAGAGTTCCTTTGGCGATTCAGTCGAGCATCAGATGCCACTCGCGGTTTGGACGAGACAGTCACGATTCCTGGTGAGGCAGATGCGGAGCATGTCGCACGAGCTCGAGAGGAACTTGGGTTGAGCCCCACGGCTCCTATATGGAAGTTCAGTGTCTACGATGACACGAAGGAGGGTAATGTGATATACTGCAATGGTAGCCACCCACGCTTTCGCGGTCGAAGTGCTCTCACTGGCCGTTGCACTCGTTGTATACCTGCTTGGGATCCGGTGAGGAAGCGATGTGTTCTTTTGAAGGATACATGGCGTATCGTTGGGGAAGATATGGTGAAGGAAGGTGACATCTATAGGAAGCTACAGGCAGTTGAAGTGCACAACATCCCAGAATTTCATCAAGCCGGTGACATTCCTCTTCCTCACCATCAGACTGAAACGAGCGACGTCGATCTTTCAGGAAGTCGTATTAGAATCCTCCGCCAGCATCAGCATTATCGATTGCTTCTTGATGATGTGGGTAAAGACCTCACGCACTTTGACAATACTCGTACGATGGTTCGTGCTATGAAAGATGCCATGCAAGGTGAGTATATGCTACTGCATATTTCCTCTGTTTCTAATGAAAACATCATTAGCACACTATGAGGCTTACGAAAGAGCCGGGATCTTGCATTGCGACATCAGTACGGGGAATATTATGATTGGGAAGGATGGGCATGGATATTTGATTGACTGGGATCTCTCGAAGCCGGTGGCAGAACTCGGAGAGGGAGCACGTCAATTTATACGCACGGTACGTCTTCATCGTTTGTCCCTATGATGGCCTGGTATGAAATTGTTCACTCTTTCAGGGCACCTGGCAATTCATTGCGGCTCGGCTGCTCTTACCACCCATTCCAGGTTCAGGACCTGTCCTCCCCAACTTCGAGGATGACCTTGAAAGCTTCTTACACGTCTTGTCTTGGATAATATTTCGGTACACCAAGAATGGTATGTCGAGCGACATGTTGGCGACGAAACTGCACATGGTGTATGATTATATGGCCCCAAATGCCGATGCTCCGGGAGGTGTTGATGGTGGCATAGTGAAGAGAGATCATATCAGGAGCAAGTGCATGGCTGTCGAAGCCAGACTTCCTCCAACTGCGCTCCGAGACCTAGTGTGCGATCTCGAGACCGTGTTCACAGTCCGCTATGAGGAGAAAACTCCTGCCGAGCAAGAGGTGATTGATGAGTGGAAGGAGACCTATGATGCTGCCTCCGATAAGAAGCGCAAGATCATGGAGAGGTTGGATGACAGAGGCATCATTCGCAAGGGAAAGCTCAACTCAGTTTGGATGATAGAGCGCTTCCAGGAGGCCATTGACTCTGACAACTGGCCTGAAGAGGACTGCGTGCGTATCGAAAACAAGATCGATGCCGAACGTTATGGTACTATTAGGACTTATATGACATGATAATCTGTACTATCGAAATGTGTATACTGATTCGACAGTTGATGTCGCGCAAACAGAATTGACGTGATTTACTCAACTACCTATTAGTAAGTTTCAGAGATATGTACAATAACATTACATCCTTTGCTCCACCCAGTGTCCTACCTTCAGCTTGGAAGGAAGAAGCAGTGCTGCTTGAGTATGCGTGGGAAGAGTTGTTCAGTGAATTTGTGCTCACATTCGTACATTCACTCTGAAGGTTCTCGGTACAAGGTGAGTTGAGATTCTCTTTCTCTTTCTGATTCTGCTCATAAACAATTTTTTCTGGTTTGTTCCTTTTTTCCTCCAGCAAAACATTGCACGTTCCGGACGAGGTTCCGCCGGCTGAAAGCAGTGACTATTCGTACTAGAGATACAGTTACAGGCGCAATTTCTTTCCTAGGTTCTAATCGTTAATGAAATCTTCACTTTGGGATACAATCTGAAGTCTATCATATTCGAGGATCTCTTTGCTAGTACCGAGCTCGACGTCTTGGTGCCTGAGTCCGCACTGTAACTTCCTTCTACAGGACCTGAAAGTCGTTCAGCTGGTTGGGATGCGGATGAATGGCTTGCCAGCTTACAGAGGTTGGATCGAAAGCAGGCATTCTTTGGTCAGTCTATGTCTTGCATTTCATTTTCCTGAGCATTCTGTGACAAAGTTTCTAGATGAACATTTACAGACTCTCCTCACTTTACGAATGCCGCATATATCCGATGTCGAGCCAGCCAACGAGATTGAGCCACCGCGACACATTCTCTCTTTCCTGACACAATTTCAGATCTCGCTCGAGGCGTCTTAAAATCCAACCGCACCAGCAGCACAAGATGCGGTTTCTCCTAATATTACTCGAGATAACTCGCCAAATCCAAGTGGACTAGTTCCTACACCACGTTCTGCGTCTACGCGTTTTACTGTGACTATACCACCTCTTTCTGGGGGAGCATCAAGCCCGCCTCCACGAACGGCGAGCTTGAAGAAACCAGCGAACCCGAATCTTGCCTTCTCACCCAACCCTTAGGAAGCGCTGGTCGTGGGGATGACGGTGCTACTGCTACCCTAGTTGGATGGTGTCCGACTCGAGATAATATCGACGCAGCAGCGAAAACATTTCAACGGAAGGGAAGAGGGAAGAAAAGCTCTCAGGGTGGAACTGGTAAATTTCCACTACACCTTGCCTCGCATGAGCAGTATAACCTTTTATATGCAGTGACTTTCCTGCGTTCACCTGCGGAGGAAGCACTAGACGGTGTTGGCGCGTTGCTAAATCCAAATCTCTTAACTGGTGTGGGAGTGAACTCATTACCTAGCGCGGGAGTCGGGGTTGGTGGCGCTAGCGGGTTACAGAGCCCGGGTGCGGACAAGGCCCTACAGCGGGCAGTGACTATCAATATCTTTGGAAAGCCCTACTTTCTCTCATCCGAGTCTCGGTCAATTGCCAACTTGGATGTGACAACCAAGGATCTCAATTGCCCGACAACAACCTTTTCATCCCGGTGGAACTGTGTCTTAGATCTGTCCCTGGCGCAACACCATCATTTGCAAAATTACGATGAAGGAATACGGCGAGGCTACCTTTGTTGGCGGCATTCAAACAGGCAACGCTCGCAATAACAACAATGTCCTACCAGAACCGGCTTCCCCGTTCCCCGTTTCTGTCTCCTTCAGTAACTCATCCTTTCCCTCCGTCCCCGTACCCATCTTTCGCGTCTATAATCTCGCCCCGTGATCGACGCTCGCTTGGGCTTGTCCCTGGTCCCGCATCTGGTGGTGGAAGCACGACGTCGTCACCAGGACGGAGATTCAGCCTTGGTGTCGGCTTTCCGTCTGTCTCTGGGGCAGCTACGGCTGGTATGGCTGAGAAGCGACATACGCTGCCTAAATTGCCTGGGCTAAGTGGAGTACTTGCCCGGGTGCGCTCGGCTGGTGCTGGATTGTTGCATCTTATCAAAGTAATTGACAGCATCCTCGTTCGTCTTTGGACTACAGGTGTACTTCCTTTGGAGAACAGAGTACGTGCAGGTCCGTTGCTGCTATTAGCCTATCAATCTGTGCGCATGAAGTTCCTCTCCGTTACCCCTGGTGTTCATTCAATTGACATCTTAACACTGACGGGACGTTGAAAGTGGGTTTTGATGAACTTGCGGTGAGATTTCTCTTTATGGGCTGGCGAGATACCTATTATTGACTGACTGCATGGTAGGTCTGTGATAGATGTGGTCGACATGAGCCACGTTTTATTACAGTTTACTGACTATCTTAGTTGTGTTGTTGAGTGTCGCAACTGTAGCCTGTCATCTAGTCAATTGTGAATGGCAGAAAACCTTTGTTCAAGAAATTATATTATCTTATCTACACGTTCAAATAGCAAAGTGACATTCTCCGTTCAGTGATGACGATGTACATATTTTTCATGATGATGATGGTAACACATTAAACAATGAAAAATCGACCGAAGTACGCCTTGATACTCTCAAACCCTTGCGACCCTGGTAGCAAAGCACCAACATATCCATCCGGACGCACTACAATCACAGAAATCTCCTCTTCGTCTACAGCGTAATGTCGATAGGCATACCCATCACGATCGACAAACGAAAAGTCCGCGGTCGGTGAATTCGTAGGATCTGCGGCGACACGCTCTGACGCTCCACTGGGATAAATGAGGACACTTTTGACGGTTCCCTGAGGATATGCCGCGAGTGTCTCGAGCAGCTTCTGAACCTGTGTCATAGCTCCCATATTTCCAACAAAAATGAGCACAGTATGGTAGGTGATTTTGAAGATGTCAAAGAGACTTGTCACTTCTTCACCTGATGCCTGGATTGGCACTAACCCAGGAGCATCTGGAGCTCTATCACCTGCTCTGACAGGCTCCCCAACGCTCTTGCGATAAGGATCAAGGATCTCTGCAGGAGGTAGCTTTTCATCTAGGACCAGACTGCTCCCTCTATAATTGATACCAAATTGACTGAACTCGGATCCTCGTTTCCACGATTCCTGAAGGTCTTCCTTGTTTGTCGCTCGGAAAGTCTTGTTGAAGAGCAGAGTCGTCTTGTCCAACATTGCAGCGATGACTGGCAGACGTTCTCCAGAGTATGACTCCAAAATAGTTTCTGGAGCCAGACCTTTGAACACAAGGGAAAGCTTCCATGCAAGGTTCAACTAGATCAATTGTGTGAATGAATGTGCCTGCAACACCAAGTTGTCAATAAACGCTTACGGAGTCTTGGATTCCCGAATTCAATCCCTGCCATCAACCGGACGTCAGTACAAGATACGCGAAACATAGCATTAATTATATACTGACTTGCCCACCAGTAGGACTATGAACGTGAGCGGCATCTAAAAAGGGTTCAACAATCTATCAGAGAACAGAGTTCAAACACTCACCTCCAGCAAGGAACACCCTCCCTTTGCCAAAGGTATCCACCATACGAATGTTGGGTCTATTGGCAAGAACGAAGAAAGACCATCACTTCGTAGAACCAGTGGCGCGTAGCGCGGTGAAACAGGACTGACCTCCATACACTCAAACATATTAGCTTTCCGAAATGAAAATCAGTTCGGCCTGTGATATCAGAGATCGCTTTCACGAGAGTTTCACGGTTCGTTGATATTTGCACTGCGTCAAGTGTAGCTCCGCCGACGAGAAACTGAAAGCGATCATCGCCTTCCTTTGGATAGGGCCGCAGTACAACGCTATCCATAATTCATTGTTTATCACTTCTTTTTTCGGTTTGCGAGCTGCGAGTGACATACATTGCGCTAGTAAAATCCTCGCCCCATGAATGAAGATACTGAACACAATCAGCGTGACCCTAATGTCCTGAAACAGCACTCAATTTATTAGACTTACCTGGTGCCCCCACTCATTCTTTAAATGAATATCACCTGTCACCAACGCCACCGCAGGCGGACTCTCTCCCAAGAATGTGCAGCCAAGGCCTTTACGGACAGCACTATGCGCACCGTCAGCTCCGATTAAATATGCCGCTCGTGTGCTCTCAGCAACCTCGATACCGTCCTTGATCCTCTTTATATGCGCAATAACATGATCTGAATACTGTTCGAATGATTCGAGCCATGTTCCGAGTTCAACTTCGCATCTGTATTCTTTCTGCAAACGCAAACGAAGGAGTTTTTCGTGATCATCTTGCGGGACGTTGCGATAGTTGATCTATAATGATTGACAGGGTAATTAAGAACGAGTTGATCTATGATATCTGCGCAGTAATACTCACATAAGGACAATCAGGTGTTTTCTCTCCTAATTCTGACAAGTGGTGCAACATCGGCGGTTGTCCGTCATCGGGCACGGCGTGTCGCTGTATCTGTTGAGGAGCACCAGAGGCCTCCATCACTTCCTCGAGGATGCCCAGGAATTTGTACATCTCCAAAATACGAGGCTGGATGGCGTTGTGGTAAGAAACCAAGCAGAGTTCGATATTTTTATGACACACCTGAATCGCTGGGCCTCGCATGCCGACACGATATATCAAGTCTTTCTGAATGATTCTAACTGGTATATCGTTTCGTAGCAGTGCCAAAGCGAGAGCCAAGCCTGATTGTGAACCATAAAATGTCATGTTCATAATACACTTCCTTCCACACAAAGTAGACTCGATATACCTGTTGGTCCAGCGCCAGCCTAGGGCCCGAAACATAAGATAATTCACAAAATTTTTAACGAGGGTCTGTTTCACTTACAATCAATACAGGATTTGCAGACATCTTCAAATTCCGAACCACTCTTGGGGAGGATCTACACCCAACGCTGGGAGAAAGGTCATTTTATATCCCTTTCAAGAGGTGATAAGAATCGAATATAAATCTCTTCAGCAGTCTAGGCAACGGTAAAGAGCAGGTAAAGAGTTATAAAAAGATCTCGGAAATTATAGATGATGGCAAAGCGGAAAGATGACCAAGGGAGAATGAGAAAGATTCTGATTGCGTTCACAGTCAATGCCATAAAGTCCAGCGCTGCGGCTAGGGAAGAACATCCACAAGTTGTTTACATACATATACACATTACAGTGGTACGAGATGGTTACATTTCCTTCACAAAGCCTTCATTGAGGACAGAACTTTTCTTAGCATTTCCTCCAAAGCCGTGAAGCGGGTATCAACCTGTTCCTCTAATGCTTGGAAACGCTCTTCAACTCCAGCAAGTTTCGTCTCCAGTTGCAAAAGTCTGCTTTCCGTAGTGGGTGCCTCCGGAATTGACTCATTATTGTGGATTCTGATGAGATGATCCTGAACTGCATGCCATGGCGCTGGCCCATCTGACAGAGTAGGTACTCTGTTTGCTTCGCACTCATCGCAGATGTAAGCGTCCGGGGCTAAATGCATGTCAGTCAGTTAGACGGACCGGTGAAGAACGACTTAGTCAACGTACAGCAGTACAAGCAAACCCAGCATGGCGTAGAAACTGCTTTCCTGCAGCAGCAACATAACGGCTCACTAGTCTTTGCCTTCTCGGACCGATTGCGCTTGTTTTCGGGATCGATGCGGTTCAAAAGAGAGCTCATGGAACGAAAAAGAGACTTGACCCTGTTTGACACAATCCGAGCTTCGGGAATAGCGTAAGCTATCTCCCCATCCAAGATGACCTCGTCAACTTTGAGAAGTGCGTGTGACAGCTGGTGGTTGAAACTATCTCTTGAACAAGTGGTATCTCGACAATTCAAACAGAGGTCGATGCCGTTCGAAAAATCATCTTCAATACATGTTAGGCATATAAAGCGGCTCCGAATGATTTCGCATTTGCAGGAGTCGCACGTGTAACCTCTGTGTCCGTATCGAGGGATGTCAGAGCGAAACATACGACGAAACCAGGACCTGACACTCACAAGTGCCATGTATACGAAGATTCGATCATCGGGCTAATAATGGACCTGTAAAATCGCGCATCTGTAGGATGGATCTTCGCTTGAAGTATGTTCAACTCCTTATACTCATCGCCGGACAGCGGGTCTGAAGGGGAATAATTATATCTATGAACCTCGCTGCGGAGTGTCAGTTCCAGGAATCGCTCTCTTTCTTTTCCCCGACTCTTGAGGTATTTCCATGAGAACTTGCGACATTGCACTTGTTCCAGAACAGCAGAGCAGGCAAACACCCATCTGTCGCGGGCAGTTTTGCTCGTGGATCCCATAGGCGCATGGTATCTCCAGGCAAACGCAGGAGTTCGATTAAAGAAGAAGGTCCGAAGCACTTCTGCGGAGGGTTCTTCTTGATTATCATCTCCCTAGAAGGAGAAGATGTTCTCAGAGCTACCTTCCAAAGTTCAACATCGCGTACCTCTGAATGGGTATCATCCGTCCCATCGTCTTCATTCCCAGACTGAGAAATCTTCTCGTGACCAGTCACTCCTAGCTTGCTATCCTCTTCTTCACTGCTCTCTTTCTCGCTATCCTCTCCGCCGCCACTGCCTGTCTCGCTGTTCTCCTCATCGCCACGTCCTTGATCGCTGCTCGTCTCGCCCATACTCTTCGAATCGGATTCTTCGTCTCCAGAATTGCTCGAGGAATCACTATCATCTTCATCATCTTCATCTTCAAATCCTGGCTGGAAGGACCCAGAGAGGTCTTCTGTGTCTGGATTGAATTTCCCTTCGGCGGTGACACGATACCCATCATCATAGAGGAAATTCAGACTCAAGTCGTTTTCCTTCGATAGAGTGCCTGTGACAGTCATCGTTCCTAGATATGTCTCTGCAACACCAGTGAATTTCCCTGTCGCGTCGATGCCGTTAATCTGAATCTGAAATACGCCATCTGACGAATAGATCTCCTCCGGAGCTTGAATCCATAGATGACCGGCCCAATATCCCAGCAAAGGGTGAGAGAACTGTTCGGAGTTGTTCTTTGTAGGTATGAAAGCCGAATCTGAGTATCTGTACACCTCAGACTCCAGTGTATCCTTGACGCCGTATCTCAGAATGCTAAGTGGTATTCGAGTCTTGTCAATGTCTTCATCGTCATCTTGATCAGACCAAGGAAGAAGAGTGTTATCTCTTGGTGCCCGTGGAGGAGATTCGTACGATAGTTGAAGCTGAACAAGGCATTTAACGACTGTTGTAGAGAATGGACGCTGAGGACTCACTAAACCAAATGAGAAATTTCCTAGCCTCTCTTTCACGTCATTTGTCGTTTGTCTGAAGATAGATTCTAAAGTCAAACCCCAATGCTCTACGTACAGGTAAAGCAGGCTTACATTCTAATGCTTCAACACGGTCGTCCAAAGCGCGGAACAAGTTCTGCAGTGATGCACTCATTCCAGAGAACTCTTCCGCGTCAAGTACATGTGTCTGAGCCAAGTAGAAGATTTGGAGGTGCCTCTTCAAAAGCAAATAAATCAGAGGAAAGATGAACTACAAGGACTGATTATGACCAGACGGTAACGGAGACAAATTAAAAATAAACCTGCCCGTTCAATGCGTCCAGGACCGGTGATGAGAGAAACAGTGGCTGCCGTATCAATGTCATACTCAACAGAATCAAGATTATCTTGTAGACGTTTCTCTTCGGCTTCCGTGTAAGCGTTCGCAAATCGCTCGAGACGTGCGTCACTCAAGACATTTGGGTTGACCGATTGAGTAGCTCGCAAGAGTAGGTCGATGCGGTGGAAAGTGGTATGGGCCAGGTATTCGTCCATATGTCTACGGTTCGACGGCAGCATTTTGATGTCATCAGAAAGTTGGCTGCCGATTTCATAGGTTATCGCAGTATTCATCATGCGAATGAGTGCATAGATCTTCCTCTTGTATTGATCAATCGAGATATGCCATCCTAAAAGCAGATTAAGTAAGTAGGATGCGTGCTATATAATGAAGGCTGACCTGCTGCCCAATACGCAATCCAAATCGGCAAACTAAGAGAGCGCATCAATATCGTTCGCTTGCGCATAACTCAAAACTGACTTGCTCACCTCCAACCATCCGGCCTCGAAACAGCAAAATGATTCACTTCTTTGATACTAATGAAACCAGTCCCATCGTCGTCGATTGCTTCCAAGATCGGCTGGACATGAGCAACATTGAGGTATCTCAGAGCCCATTCGTCATCTTTAGGCTTAAAGATCAAACCCAATTCAGTATCGACTGTCGACGTTGGAGACGCGGGAACAGAAGACAACGGAGCTTCCCAGGCAGACGTCTCGACGACAATCATATCTGCACTATACTTATCGCTATAATAGTCTTGAAGAGCAAGCACGAAATGGCGTGCTTTAACGCTACCCTTCCAGCCCTACAATGCAAAAGGAGTTAGTAAGAATGCAAAAGGCTGAAGAAGGCTGTTGGCAAACCATGTCCTTCCATATCGTCTGCATGTCCTACATCGCGATATCTCTGAGTATGGCATGCCAGTCGGATATCAAATAAAACCTACTGCATCAAGAATTCTATCATGCGCTCCGGACTGAAGAACGGATATGATATGTTCTCCCTCCTGGTGTAACGAATCTTGAAACATGTCCTTAATCTGCTTGCTTTGCATTTCGAGTTTACGCTCGAACAATACCATATTTCTCTTCAGCGATTCATCCAGATCCATCGTGTATTCACGGAGAAGCTTCTTCCTCGCAGTAGCAAGATCCTTCGCCTCATCGCCGGTTTTGTAAGACGTGACCCCTGAAATACCCTCTCCACTGATCTCGATGAGCTCTTGCAGTAGCTGGTCATTTTCAAGACACGCTTTGACACCACCCTTTTTTTCTATAAGCTCCTGAGCTTCCCTCTCGCGGTGTGAATCTAGTTTACGAAGAATCGTCAGCATAGTTTGTTCCATCGACCGCATCTGAGACGATTGATCGTCAAGTTTAGTATTTGCTGCATCGACTCCGAGAGCTGTGTGAATACTGAGAGCGAATTTAAGATCTTTTCGGTGCTGAATGAAGCGGTCCCCATATGATGCAAGACGCGCTTCATATTTCATGGCCTTTACGGTCTTAGCTACGCATTTAAGTTTCCTCATCAGTGATGCACACATTGGGACTGGGTTGACGCACCCAGGAAGCCTTTCTTCAAGTAATGATCACACTCAGACCCCGTTTCCTTGATATCTTTTCCTATTGCCTCTAGTAGAGCAGTCATTCGATCTTGGATTGTAGTGCCATCCGGACCTTTTTGCTCGGGATCTTTCATGTGACGTAGGCTGTACTCAATCATTGAATAAGTCGAAGCATATCACAGGAAACAGGTAAACGCACTCAAATAGCACTGTCATCGTCTCTTGCATCTGAATCTTGAGGGCAATGACTTTCCTATTATTCTGCCTCCTGGTCAAGTCCAACGATATAACCAGCTTGAAGGCGGTCACAGCCACTTAGACAATAGTAGACATAAATGAGCATCCCATCCTATGCACATTCTGAATCACGTACCTCCAACAAACGGATGGAGTTGGCCAAGTGCGTCCAGCCCTTTGATCACAATCTGTGAGTTCTCCACAAACGAATATATTGCTGAGTCGATTGCTCTCGCATCTTTCAAATTCACGAGACCTGACGCGGCTGCCGTGATAGCAGACTGATTAGCATTATAGAAAGAGTTCACGGAATCATAGGCTGATTTAGCCCTAGTCCCTCCGCTGATAACCTTGTCCACTGAATAGCACTCCTCAATATGCACAATCAAGTTCGAATAGCACTGAAACGTACGCAGATCATCAGCCCTTTGTTGCCCTTTGGATAGCTCCGTGTTCTGAAGGGTGGTATTGATCCTATATGCGGAGTCTATTGACTGTTGCAGATCGACCGCATCCTGTGGGCTCCCAGTGGTTGTGACACTTATTCTCGGAAGTGGTTTGTCAAGGTCCGACATCACATGCGCAGAGTAAACGGTGTAGTTAGTTGGTTATGGAGCTGTAGACGTACTGAGGGGTCAGGAAAATGCGGGGGAATTGAGGAGCACTGGTGAGCGTTGAAACGAGGTTTATGAGAAATTTACGTGTCCCTCAATAAGCACTGAGCGCTGAGCGCTGATCATGAGCAGCGATACACACGGACGGCTTAATGATAGATTTTTATCAACGGAAGCTACGGGGTCGCCTTCGCCTGCCTTCGCCCCTTCTTGGAGAACAATGTGGTTGGCTTCATTGAGCTAGACAGATGGTGCATTAGATACTGACTTGAAGTTAGGTGCAGGCCTGACGGTGAACGAATCTTATTCAAAATTAAGCGCGAGGCGATACCGATACTATGACTTACATTGACTGTCTACATGTTAATCTGCCATAGTTGTGCCTGAATTGCGCTCTAGCCCTTCAATAGATATGTATTGCGCAGAGAAACGGTGGCTTGGGACAACTCCATAACTCGGTGATTTACCTTGTAAGTTTAACGCTGAAGACAGAAGGGGAAAATCAGGAATGCTACAGTTTCAAGGGATCCGCATGTATGCAGCGCTGGCGCAGA
Source organism: Omphalotus guepiniiformis (assembly GCA_028554645.1). Taxonomy (NCBI): domain Eukaryota; kingdom Fungi; phylum Basidiomycota; class Agaricomycetes; order Agaricales; family Omphalotaceae; genus Omphalotus; species Omphalotus guepiniiformis. The sequence continues at coordinate 899,961 of JAQOOI010000017.1, forward strand.
AAGTTTCCACGTGATGCCTTTCACACAGATGTTTTTCAATGAACGGGCCTAAGATCGCATTTAAGTCTCCATACATTTCGTATTGGCATAGTGTATGTCTCTGGACGTTGTACTAATTGTCCTATACATTTCATTTCTTCATGCGCATGCAGTGATATCAAAACTCTTTGCAAAGACTGTTCAATGGTCTATTCTATCGAAAGCTACAACAATTCTAATATACACACGGATAGCAAAGATGAAAACATAAGATCAAACACTTGAAATTTTCTGCGTCCTCTGTTCATAGATCTCCTCGTCGATGGTGTGCTTCGTCAAGAAGCGATAGACATATACATGCTTCGTCTGACCGTACCTCACCAAGCGCCCAATGGCCTGAGTTTCGCAGGCATTGTATATTTCTTGGGAGGGGGCCAGCAATGGGGAGAGGAAGATAGCGTGATTGGCAGAGGTCAAATTAGCTCCGCTGGCGCTCTCATCCATCACATTGAGGAGTAATACACGCTCCTCGCTGTCGTTCTGGAACTTCTCCAGGTTCTTGCTCTTTTGACTAGCGCTTCCTTTGATCTCTAAGAACTTGATCTTATTGAAAGCCAAAGCCTCGGTGACTTTTTTCATAAGATCAGGGAACTGGACGAAGAGTAGAATGCGGTCGTCCTTCGGGATTTTTGCCCTTCATATAGAACATTAGTACAAATTTTGACTTGACTTGGTAGAAAGCAGACACACTTAATCAGTTTTACCACCTGTTCCAGCTTCATACCGAAATGCTTTCCACGACCATCTCGCTCGACGTCGTCTACACCCAATGACTCGGCTTTGACAATATTGAGCACCCGTGCAGCAGACTTGCAAGCGCCAGAACTTGCGTAGACACATTCCTCCTTTTCAGCACAAGACCTGACACAGGCACTGCATCCGACATGACCGCAGGAGGATAGGACTGCAGTCTCCTCGATGTTTAACTGGTCTCGCCCACAAGACGGGCAAGATAAGACGGGAGGTGTTTCTCTCTGCTTCTGCAAGTCTCGCACCACAGTGAAGTAACGCAACGATCGTATCCGACCGACGAGTTCCTTCGTTAGTCGTCGAATTTCGTGAGTCTTTTCACGATGTTCCCATATCTCGGCCTTGTCTTTCTCGCTGAGATTCACATCCTCCTTGCGAAGCTTCGCCTTGCCGGCAGAAACTCCGGCTTCTTCAATGAGTGACAAAACCATCTCTGTCGCATCCTGGTCATCCACTCCCTCTGTTCTACAGATCCGGGCCCATTCTTGGAACATAGACTCGCCGCCTTTATTGTGAAGTTTCTGCTCTCGTTTTACGCCATCCTTGATTGCTCGGAGAAGTTCCCCTTTGCATTCGTTCAATTGCTTCTGGCGCTCCTGGACGATGACATCACAAGCCTTCATGGCATTTTCGTTCGCGGTCTCGAGGTCGAAATGTGAGCAGCGCTTCAAAAGGGCCTCCTCAGCTGAACTAAGAATTTCTTGAGCGCGAACGAAGTCAAGTCTTTTGTATCAACTTACTTGCTCTCACCAAGAGATTTGGCGACTCTCTTCTCTCTATCGCTCTCAGTCTTTTTGCCGCGTTTCACAGTCATCTCGAGAGCACGTAGGTGATGTTCTAGTTCAAGATATATGGCTGTTTCAGCGGCAGGAAGGATGATCTCGACTTTCTTCTCCGTCCACGGTATCTCGTCAATTTCAGCAATATTCTAGATTGACAGATGAATAATGATAAGCTGGGTCCGAAACTGACGACACTTACCTGTCTAACAAAACGGTCCAAGAATGTCTGTCCAACGCCGTGACGATGTGCGTGCCATTCTAGACTGTGAACCTCACGGAATGAATGGAACTTCTCAACGTCTGGAAGAAGGAACGTCAACAGTGAATTCGCAACACTAAATTCAGACCTACCTGTCTGTTCCCTTTTCCGCTTTCTCGCCTCTGCAGACTGACTCTCTGCGTCATCATAGATACCCAAATGTATGTTCAAGAAGGCCGATATCGTCTTTAGGGCGCCAAAGTCGTGAATCGGAGGCGTTCCAGACAAGACCCATTGCCTATCCGCCGTTAGGTTAGTAACAAGCGAAAGGACCTTTCCATCGAGGTAAGTGTATTCATCCACAACTTTTCGAGAGAAGTGGAACATCTCCAGTGGTGGAGCTTGCATTTGCGTCCAGTCTCGACGTACCCCGGTGCTCTTCAGTTTCCAGGGATCGCTATCAACGCGTTTCTGTTTCTTGACAGCAGGTTGGCTATCCTCATCCCTCTTGCGCTTTTTTGTGGATTTTGTAGCCTTCCCGGCATCCTTATCAACATCCATGTCATCTTCTGTAGAGCTGGTAGTGGGTCGCGCAGTCTTTTTCTTGGTGAGCTTCTTGGGTTTGGGCTTTGATTTCGACTTTGACTGCTCCTCCTCAGAGGTCGCTGACATAGCATCCTCCTCGTCTTCATCGCTGCTCTCCTCCGCGAAGCTGTCGTCGTCGTCCGACTGTTTCAAGCGTTTGAGCTGAGCTGTCTTCCGACCGCTTTTGGCTGTAGAGGCCGCGACGCGCTTTTTGGAAACTTTGGACTGCGGGGCCCCTTCATCCTCACTGGTCGACGTATCATCGTCATCGTCCGACAAAACAATAACCTTCGGAGCTGCTGCACGGGGTTTCCGTTTTCGCGGCGCATCAGAATCTTCTCCCTCGGTCTCAGAGGGGGGCACGGAAGAGGGGGGCACGGAAGAAGCGGACGACGGTATCAGCTCAGGGGTCGACTTCGTCCCCTTCCCTTCGTAGGAAGGGACTACCACGCCGTCCATGATCATTCGGGTCCGCTTCGTCGGTGCGACAGTGGCTTCTGATTCTTTCGTCCCTTCTTTCGTGTCGGCCACAGTTTTCTCAGCCGCGTCCCTGTATGACTTGCCTTTCAACCTCTTTGACTGCAGTTGTGCAGCGAGAACAGCTTCCCTGTCAACTAAAATAATAGAATGTTGGGTAAGCATTGATCATGCAGGATCAGCGACAAACAAACCTCTCTTCTGACCCTCCTGGATCTCATCCTTCACAGCCTGAGGTCCTTCATCCTGTAGACGGTCGGTTTGGGTCTGCAGGGATGACGAGACAGTCCGAAGGTGATCATTGAAATGCCGACCATCCTTTGAAGGAAGTGGTCCTACCGCAGCAAGTGCGGAAAGGTTTTCGAGGTAGACGTTACTCTTGAAGATGTTGGATGCCACGATTATGATATCCGCGCTTTGGAAATCTTCAATCGTAGCAGAATTCAAGTTGGAAACAGTGGAGAGTACCAATGTGGTGAAATGCTTCTTTGTGAATTTTCGGACTTCGGAGTCCCACTGTCTAGTCAAATGAGGGGGGACGATGACAAGGGTGGCTTTGAGTGAGATCTTGCCATCGACACGTCCCTTCTTAGAGAACTCCTTCTCGACATTACTCCAAGTACAGTCGATGAGTCCGAGTGTGATCGCGGTTTTCCCGTAACCAACTTGATCAGCCAGAACACCGCCCCTGACATGAATGGCTCTTTGAGCACGACCCTCAGCTCTCCATCCGAGGGGTCCTAAGATGGCTTCTGAGACCTCCTCTTCAACAAACGGCTCGGCACTGATGTCTTCCTGATGTATCATCCACTCAAGGGACCGAAGTTGTTCCGTTCGCAAGGGAAGTTTGAAGCTAGGAGGCTGCGCATGCTCCTTATCCAACTTATTGCTCATGATTGTGAATTTAGGCAGATCAAGGCTGGCTTTGGGAACGAAGTTGGTGCTTAGTTTCCAGGAAAGGATCGGTTTCTCTGTTCGACCCTCAGAAGGTAGACGCGAAAGAGCACGGTGGAGAAGGGATGGAATGTTGATCCCGACGCGAACGATCCCAGTCCCGTTGCCATCAACTTTAAGCTGGGTCACAAAAGGACTGGGCCTTCTCTTGAGGCGGCGCTCGTATTCGCCAGCCTGAACCGGGTCCTCAACGGCGACAATCTTGTTATTGCGAGATTGAACGTACTGAACTTTTGGTGCAGTGGGCGCACAACGCTCACAATTCGAATCTTCACAAGCGTTGATCGACTGCCATGAACTGAAGTGTTCGTCAGCGTGACGGACACGCTCCAGAAGCCAAGCGATGGAGCCAAACACGCTTCGCTCGTGGATCTTGTCGACCTCTCCCCATGTGCCCTTGGGCCACTCTGGGCCGGCTTGACCTCGAAGAGGCACGTTGCAAGCGAGCAGAGCTATGGCACTCTTGCAGGAGTCGTTGGAAGCTGAGACTTCCACCGCATTATTGGGGACTCCAAATCGAGCATCTCGACCGTGAGTTGCCTACGAATCCATTAGACCAGAGTAAGAGGGTGAAAGAGCAGATGAACGAACCCGTAAACAAACGTCTTCTGACCTTACCCAACGTAATGGAAGTTGACAAGAAACTTTCTGCGGTCCCTCGCCACTATGTTGACGCCACGAGGGGTCCAGTTTCGCAATGATGGGCCGGGACTCCCCGTATTCATACCTGCGTTTGCTGATAGAGAATACGAAACAGTCCTCAGAGTCTCTGGTACGGTGAGGGTCCAACAGCATGAAGAGGGGAGGTAGAGATCCACCGTCTAATTGCTGTTTGTGTAGAGCATTGTTCGCAGTCCCACAACGATCCAGAAGTAGATACATCCCTGAGATGTCGCGGTCAAATCTTGTCACGTCGGGTTCAGGTACAGATATCTGAATCGAGGACCAAACACTCTTCTCCCTGAATTCTTTCCCAGTCAACCCAAGGCGCGCTTCCCAGGAAGGCACTAAAGATCCCTTGCCTTCGAGCGTCACTTCAACAGTGGTGACCTCTGGCAAAGCAAAGTCCCATTGACCATCGAGTAACTCATCTTTACAAATGAGCCTCCCAACCGGTGCTTCCAAAACCCGCCGAATTTCAGCATTTGCAGGCACTTCGTCCTCAGGTTTAGCATACAGCCGCCACTCCGGCTGCCGGGGATGCAGACTCAACTCCAAAGTTGCTACTGGGGAACAGTAGACGGCACTCCAAATATCCTGACGTTTGAGCTCAACGAAGCGCAACTCAGAGCCAGATGCGCGAAGGACCGCATCGCGCCACTCGGACCACCGTTCCGAATCAATCTTCGCACCGCTGTTAGCCTTCAGCTTGTCCAAATGCTCAGCGGTCACGCTGGATAGAGACAGGCACATCGGGAGGGTAGATTTCAAGCGAGCGTCAAATTCCGAGGGTGGCAATCGCGGATTCGCGGTCAGGTCAACGGGCAGTACATTGTGCTCAGGACGACCAGCACACTTCTTGCATGCAGTAGTGCCACAATCCTGGCAGCGGAGTAGGGGCCTCGTAGTCATTTCAACACGCCCCTCGCATTCACACAGCCTAGCACTTTTCGACGCACTATCGAGCAGCTCGGCGAGGGTCTGGCTCTTGGTGACAGATAGATCAAGTGGCTGGTATGACAGTTTGTCCTCTCCAACGATATGATCGTCGACACCAGAGCTCGGCGCGTCTACCTCCATAACATCATCTGCAGCAGACTCCCCAGTAGCATCTCCAGGTTTGAGCAGTTTTTTGCCTGTTACCAAAGCAGCAAGAATGCAGGTGCCAACGACAGTAGTCGACATGGCATTACCAGCCAGGTCCGCAAGCTGATCTTCAGATTCCCGTGTTAACAGAAGCTTGTCAACAGGGAGACCTTGCATGGACAAAGCTTCAATGCCAACCATCGGTCCCCCGCGATTTGTGATGTACGGAATCATGGAGGGCGTAAGACACGGGCAAATGCCGACTTTGTTTGATCCAATGGTTCGGTCAACGTTCTGAGATAGGTTCCAAACTTGTCTGGTTTACAAAAGAATGAAGAATAATCCTATACCAGAAAGAAAGGGCTACTCACGTCTTATAGGAGGGATCGATACCCTTCTTGGCATCACGCAGCAGACTTATATCCATGAGATCCCAAACGCGTTCGACCTGACCTGCACCCCAGTCGGTCCAAGCAAAGTCAGGAAGTTTGCACGAACCACCTTTGCAAAAAAACTCAGTATAACTTTGTCAATGATCTAACAAATGACTTACCTTCGTCCCAACTTGTCAATGGACGTTTGGCACCCAAATCTTCTTCTAAGCGCGCTCGCTGGTGACGCGATTCACAGCGGCCCCAGTCTGTTCGACCGGTACGGCGATCAAGTGCGTTGAAACTCGCTTGAACGAGTTTCTGGCGGGCTTGATGAATGCGAGGGTCATCTGAAGGTAATAAAAACGCGTCCAAAGTAGAAGATGCAGGGCGCTTCAGCTTATTGACGACCAGGTCCTTCCATTGCTGTGGGATCGATGATTTCTTCTTATCCACGGCGACTAGGTACACTCGAGTACGAGTATGAGGAATGTAATAGAATTTAGTGTCGACACGAGACCAATCGGCACTATAGCCATGCTTCTCGAATTTCTCCTTGACTCTATCCCAAGGCGCGGAGCAAACATTCTCCAGAATGACAATTGGTGGTCTGTGGCGGTTCACCCAAGACATCATCCCGCGAAAAGTCCTGCCAGACTCTCCATTCGCATCGATGTCCTGCTTCTCATTGTTGAGATTCGAATAATCGACACATGATGTTCCCGCAACCAACAAATCCACGTTACCAGGTACTGGTGCCAAAGCACCGTAAGCTGTATGTCTAAGAGTAGAGTCGCGTCAATGAGCAAGCAATCACACTTAGAATGAATAAAAAATACGCACGCTTCATCGTTTCCCAATTCGCATACATCTCGGAAAAGTATGGGAGGATGAAAGTTTCTCTCAATGTAAGCCTGCTTGAAAGGCTCTATCTCGCACGAGAAGACGTGTTCAACTTCCAGATCGACGCTATAATGGTCGCGTATAGAGTTCTGGATCATCTCTAGAGCAAGTAAGGGAGATTCTGTGCCGGAACACATTGTAGCGACGCGAATTTTTCGACCTGCAACACGAGAAGCCACGTCCTTGATTTGAGGAATGCGGTTGACAAGGTCCGAGAAAATGGCGGGAATGTCGTGGATGGGTGGTAAGTCGGAGGTATCTATAGCAGATGCTTTTGCACCAGACTTGTCTTTCTTTGGTGGTTCGGGCGCGTCGTCCATCTCTACGTCCTCGTCCGACAAGCTGACCGCATCCTCTTCCGTACTCCTTCCAGCATCCTTTTTGTCTTTAGAATTTCCTCCTCCGAAGAAGCTAGCTATAGATTTTTGCCCTTTAGACTTCGCCTTCGACTCTTTAGCCATGCGAAGAAGGAATTAATGAGAGAGAAAGAGAAGTAACTACGGTCACGCGCCAACGACGAAGTCGATCGTGTCGCGACCCCGTGCTTGCTTGCTGAGTCACCCTGAAAATGATATTGTTTCTGCAATTTGGATAAAAATCGAAAGAAGATTTAAATAAATTATACACTATAACTAATGTGCGACCTAATGAACAAAATGCTGCAAAAATCGAAAATGAGCTAGGAATACAAACATCATAATGAAATGCCTGAATCGCGAACGAACATCCACCGGTCTCCGACCCTTTGCATACGACCGCCTGGTGTCCCACCAGAAGCAGCTACTGAACTGGGATCCGTTGCGATCGACGGGACCCCCTCAAACACTTTCGTGTCTACACCGGTATTAGCGCCTTCATTATTCCACTGCTTCGTGATATTGTGACCACCATTCCCAGCTCCTACGGCCCCGCCTGCACTCGTGGAATGTCCGCCATATCCTTGCGAACCAGCGGGCTGACCTTCACTCCAGCCTGCCTTATCCCATTCCTGTGATACTTGGCTGGGATCTGCGCCGGTGCTGGCCAACATGACGAATTGCATGAGCTGCTCCGTAGTGGGGGCAGAACCGTTCGAAGTAAACCACATCTTTCCTAGAGCCTCCCAGGATGAAGGCGATGTGAAATCAAACATCGCGATATTGAAATGTTCAAGGCCCAGTTCCGAAGGTGTCTGCTGTGACTCTACTGCCACATTGGCAGAAATCGGCGCGGTCGTTGGGAAGGAAGCCGATTGTTGGTTCGGCTTCGTCACAGGACTTTGTTCTGCAGCAGCTGCTGCGTGAAAGCTATCTTGCGACGTCGTCGTCCCTGTTTTTATGGTTTCTGGGGACTGAGCCCGGATATCTCTTCCAAATTCGTCTTTTTCGACACTACCGGCCCTAGGATGAGACTCGTCCGTATTACGTGAATCTCGCATTGATGCCATTGACGGCCTCCTAGGAGGACTATACGGCTTTACTCTTCCTCCCCTAGCCTTATATCTACTGGGAGGACTTCTCGAGCGGCTTCGTCTCGTATTTCGAGGAGGGCTTCGCTCTGTACCTCTGAAGCCACGCCCATCTCGATAGCCTCCATCCCATCTACCCCGTCCGCCTCTGAAGCCGCCCCTTGGGCTTCCGTGGCCACTGTGATAATTATCGTAATCTTTCCGGTCCGGACTACTATACCGCTTATAATGAGGATCGGAGCGGGAATCATCTCTGTACGCCGACGGTGCTTGAGTTATGTCAGTCGTTATGGAAGGTAATGGAAAAGGCGCGGCATTGGGATACGAGGGAGTAGTCCCAATTTGCGCAGTCTGTGTTAGTTGTTGAAGCAAAGCTAGCTGTGCTATGTCTAACTGTGGCCCAGGGGGAGTTGTAGTCGTATTTGGTGGTGTTTGCCTATCATAAACGGTGTCAGTAATGCCGTTACATAGCTGTTCAAAAGATATATATTACTCACTGAGGGGGAGGGGCAGTACCTGCATTTACAGCCTGAGTGAGGAGTGCAAGGAGTGCTGATTGCGGATCTTTAGGAGTTATTGGCGTCGCGATTTGTGGTGGAATGGGAGGAGTCTGAACTGTCGGGGGCGTTGCACTTGCACGGGCTTGCGCTGCAACTCGTGGATCGGAAGTAGCAACTGACTTCAGGATTGGTTCTATCGAAAAACAGACCAATGTAATTTTAGCGGAAAGTTCTCAATTCACGAGAGCAACAGTTTAAAACGAATTAAATTCATGATACTTAGCGTACAACATGAACTGTGATAAGCACCTTTTACCGTTTCCTTTGACTTCAGCACATCCGTCAGTTGGGTCAAGATAGCGGAAGGGAACGTGTTCCCTTTTACCCAGATGTCAAGGATCTTCTTTGCCTTTTCCTGTAATTAGACATTGATGGGAACAGTCAGGACTGTTTCTACTTCACGTTTGTCAAAGAAAAGAAAACGAAAATCCTATCGGAAACACAGTCATGTGACATGACGCGATGAGTCGAAAACATAGGAGCATAGAATGCCCATTATCAACTCGATTCCGTTCTCGAACGCCAACGACAATGGTGGCAACGAACATAGGCGACCTGAAGCTCGCTACGCTACAGAACCGAGGTCTAGCTATGCAGTACATGCTATCATTGTGCAGCGTGGATCCGAGGTCCAAACGTTCGTGTGATGTTCCAGATGCTGGAGCTGAAAGCTTGCCCACGACTTCTGCGGACAACTATCGTTACTATTTCACTAACCTTTAACTCGGGAGTTCCGGCGGTCATCATATCCTGAAAAAGGCTTTCCAAGACACCTTCTATCCTTAGTAGGAATGTGGCACAGTTGCCTTCCGCAGCATTCAAGTCGCCAGTGAGGTCTTGCTTGTTAGCTTGGTGTTTTGCAGCACGAGAGAGAGCATCAAAAACATATAGACTAGACACTTTGGCCGAAGCAGACAGGGATTTGTGGGTACGATAGAGAATAGACACAAGTTGGGTATCATCCTGGGGCGATAAAAGTAATCAGCGAATGTCAGAAAAGAAACGAATCAAGCAAAAATAATGCGAGCTCGTACCTTCATTGACTTCAATGCGATTTCTGTCAACTTACTCATTTTTGAAGCCGACAAATGCTTCGCCTGAACTACCTCTTTCAACTTCGTTTCAAAGTCCTGCGGAGCGTCAATCAGCACACAGTGTAGGACATTAATTTTGACGAACCTCGAGACGACCCATACAGGCACTATCCGTATATACCGCGACTTATCCAGAGTGAAGAATATGGTGGTAAAGAGCAGAGTATTGTTTACACTTATTTACGTGCAACGGAATTCCGGCAAATGAAACAGTCTCATTAACCCTCCCTCGTGGAACCGCTTTGAACATCGAATGTCGACGAGGGCAAAAGCAACACTCGGTGTTGTCATTCTTCTGTCTTCTCTTACGGTATGGGGCGTCCACTTTCAGCAAGAGCAAGAACGTGAAGTACGTTTAGTTACTATAATCCGTTTACATTCTTCAGCTAATGTTTCCACAGACTATGTATCGAGGTGTGCTCAGAGACGATGAACGCCGTCGCGAAAAGATGCTGCAAAGACAGCAAGATTTAGAGGAATCCAGGCGCAAGCGAGAGATCTATGAGCGTGTACAGAGTGTGGATAATAGCAGTTCTGATGTCGGTTCATGAGCGATCTGTCAGTTACTCTATGTACAGTTTACCGTTCACTCATGCATTATCCAACTCTGCTATTCCAGTTTGGAATCGTTGCCTTGCTGATGATACTGGCCACTGGCGTCTGAAACCAAAGCCAAGGTGTAGTAGGTTAGACAGTTGCTTTGCTGCCATGCACTTTGCACTCCTCTCTCTCCGGCTTTAAAGTATGCTGGTTTCAGATCCAACCGGACGTCACTTCGTTCTTCAAACGCTTCTTGCGAGCATGAAAGATTGTTGCCATTGTCTGTGGCATATCAAGACTTCTTTTAGAGAATAAAAAGGTTTCCTCAGAGATCCCTTCGGATGTTATCTGAGAAATTCCCTCACACGTTGGTGTGTCCATTCCTAATACTTGAGTTCTTTGCCTCTACAGATCTGGGTCCAAGGCCTTTTGAAGTCGGACAGCTGGTGGGGTCGTCAAACATGTGACCGTCAGCCAATCAGAGTTGGCCATTAAAATTTTTGAAAACGTATGAATGCGGGGTTGACGTCTTGACATCCAACCACGACCTACACGGGCTCGAAGAATTTCAAGATGCATCAAGCTCTCCTCATCGACGAAATTCTTCAAGTTGTACTCGATTCAAGTCCAGAGTCGAGCACACTGAGTCGAGTCGCAAGGACGTGTCAGGCATGGAAAGAGCCTGCTCTGGATCGTCTCTGGAAACGCCTTACTTCTTTCGCCCCTTTGCTCATGCTCATCCCCGACTTACGATGCATAGATGGTGTATATGTATGCATTTGTCTCTTTTCCCTGTGGACCAACTGCTGAACTACTTACTGAACAGGTCCTCGGGTCTTCGTCTTGCCCCGATCTACGTTCTCTACGTTCATATGCTTCAAGGGTGAAGCATGTTGCTCATCGTCAAAAACTTCGGATGGATCCCACTGTTTCAGAGCTTCTTACACTCTGTGAAGAAGGCGGGTCTCACATATTCCGGAACCTCGTCTCCATTCAACTTTCTCTAGTCAATTGCCACCCTCTATGCCTACCGCTTTCATCCCCTGGCAAGCTCGAGAGTGTAGAGCTGGACCTAGGCTTCAAATCGCAGTCTTCACAAACCTCAAATGAGGCCGTCTGCAATTATCTTGTCAGCTTAGACCGTGTGTCGTCCGGGCTTACTTCTCTCAGCCTCCGAGGATCCGCTTCGCAGCAATTGATCCACGCGGTTGCTTCATTGTCCAGCTTGAAGGTCCTCAGCCTTCGCTTGGGTTCTACCTTGACGGTTGACTCCATTTTAGCAATATCCACCTTTCCCTCCCTTACCGATCTCGAGCTCCACGCATCACATATCCAGCCAGCAGACCTGAACTTCCGCAATGGCGCAAAATGTTTTCCTTCTTTGACGAAGTTGAACGTGCGTGGTTGTTCCGCCTTCGTCGAGAAGCTCGTGCAGAACATGCAGTCCGATTATTTATGCTCCTTGCACGCTGACATTGACCCCGTCACAAATTCGGATGACGCGTGGATCTCTCTCTTCTCTGCAATTAGAGATAGAACTAAAGATACCCTTCGTGATTTCACGATAGAACATCATATAGCCTTAGAAGAAGGCGATACCCCCAGCGATGATACCTCTGAGATTTCTGGCGCTCCAACCTCGGAAACTATCTCCAATAATCTGCTCAGATTTGACGTCTTACACCCACTCTCTAATAATTACAATCTTCGTCGACTTATTTTCGATACCACTCCACCGATTGTCATGCACGATCAAGACTTTGACCAAGTGGCTAAATGGTGGCCGAACTTGGAGCACCTCGACATGGGTACTCTTCCCACATATGACTCCAGATGGGCGCCAAAAGTCTCTATCAAAGGATTATGCTTACTCGCACACAAGCTACCTCTGCTACAAAATTTGGTGTTACCAATCGATACCACCGAAATCAATAGCGAGACTGTTGCCAAATGCACTCAACATCCAAGAAACTCTCTACAGAGAGTGACTCTGACATCGATTACGCCTCCTGATATAGTATCGACTGTTGCATGCCTCAAACGTCTGTTCCCTTCCCTGGTGGAAGTTGACGGCACATCTGAGCATGAGGATCATTGGTGCAAGATCCGAAATGGACTATTCCCCACCACAAACCTTTAGACTGTACGTAGACTAGATGTTTTTATTATATGCCAAGGTGTAGTACTTATTTAGATGTGCTTCTCAGTATTTATAGAAGTCCGAGTTCCCATTAGATTTTGATTCACGTAGAGATAGTGTATATAGATTTGTATTTGCGTATAATGATACAAGCACGGTAATTATTCTGCTACTACATATACCCATCTAGAGTTTTTGGGCAGAAGCATAATGCCATACGTTGTAGTACTGATTGTGATCTAACTCATCCTCGTAATGCCTCTCCCATATGTCAAGCACCTCTTGGGGGAGTCCGGTACGCAATGCTATGCTCTTTGCGCTATGGAAAAAATTCTGGGATGTGATTGATGCAGGTGAACCGAGCATCAGATATTTATCGCTGACCAGGGTAAAGCTCTTACCCGTTGGTTTGCATTAAGAACCTCTCCCAGTTCCTTACCCCTCTCAATGGATTCTCCAGACCAATTGATTGGACTGAGAAAGTCGCGGGACTCCATGAGTCGCAGAGTCGCAGAAGCTTTGATCAGTTCATCAATTGGTCGGTAGGATTTGCTCCTCGTTAGATTTCCAAATAGGTCAAGCCAGCCAGCATACCACGAACGAGAACCAGCGTTCCGCACTTGCTGCCGCCAATCGGCATTAAGATCAAATTTGAAGGGCTCTAGGAGCTTCATGGTCCTATCGTACACGATCCAATCCCCGTCGGCGATAAGTAAAAGGCCTCCTGTATAACATTTATATTTCAGTTTCTCAGGCGGAGCAACACGTAGTTGTGGAAGTGTAACCTGGCCGTAAACACTTGGACAGTGTAAGGATCAAACCTTGAGGGTCAGTGACCTGTGAGAGGAAGTGTTAGTACTCAGCACCCTCATTTTATTTCTGACGACTTTACATGCTGAGCAACACAGCGGCAATGGATGACGTCCGCTTGGTTACGAAACTGTGGGATCCCAGCTGAAATATCGCCCTGGATGAACCTAAGCACAACCGCTTCAGTATACTATGAGAGGATGAGATGCAGCAGGGACGTCAATTACAAGAAGTTATCGGGAGCGTTCCTAGAGATACAATTAGTACCCCCGGCGCACAAGCTTTGCCGGCGAGACGTACGACTGGTTTTGCTCAACGAGGTCAAGCCCAATGACCCGAGCGTTTGGAAACGCTTTGGCTACGTCCTTCCCCCTGCCGGAGGTCCAAACTTAACTGTAATTCTTGTGCACTGGCTAAAGATGACGCCTACCATATTCCCGAACCACATCCGACGTCGAGTACAGTTGGTTGTCTGCCGTCCACAGGCCTCAGTCGGGCCTCTACCTTCTGGGCGATACCAGTAGGATACAGCCCCCCAATCATTAAGTACCACATTCTATGCTGGAGGGCTAACCGCTGGGAACACAACACAAAAGATAATCATTCCGGTAGAGATGTTACAAAAGACCGGACACGACCCACATCCATTTCCTTCAAGTCGGTAGGCAATTTATAAGTCTAGAGATAGCGATGAACCATTGCACCTGCGCTCAGTAACCAGAGTAACTCACCTCTTCACGAATGTCATGCTTGTTCACGGACATGAGTACTTAGCATTAATCTAGTAGACGGGGTTATGTGCATAAACCCTCACTTATAAGACTCCGGAGCCTGAGCAATGCGCTATCAACGGCGGCAATTAGGCAAAGAAGCTGCCATATCAAATAACAAAAGGCGATAAAGCCTGCGCTTGCCGCACAATCCGTAATCTGAAGTGCCAGTTATAGGCAAATTCCACAGCTTTGTTATTCGGAAGGCGAACTGAAAGGCAGGCAAAATAAGGTTGCCCCGAAATACGATAGCGGCAGGCTCAGCGATGAGAATTGTTGCATTAATCAAGAATAGCCTCCTGATTTGCCCCAAGAGAGACGACCAAAGGCGGCACACATATTAAGCAACTGTTTATATTGGCATGAACGAAGTCATAGCAAACGTAGCCTAGGGAATCCTACGAATCACATACATCCACCACAAATACACATGTACAGTTAGACAACAGGGGGCTTGCTACCAGGTGTGAAGGTGTAGGTCAATCCGCACTTGCCGCAGTACTGACGGTCCTTGTGGAAGGCCATCTGAGAAAGAGCCGGAATTAGTTGAAGATCCCATCACCAAACCCAAGGTATTCATTAATGGAGAAACTCATGAAGATACCGGCACCGCATTCAGCGGAAGGACACTCACGACGGAGACGCTTGATCTTGCCGTCGGAGTCGACCTTGTAGTACTTCAAGATCGACATCTTAACCTTCTTGCGCTTGTGCTTGATCTTCTTGGGGGTCTACATGACAGGGAAAGATCAGCCAAATGTGAGAGTGCACCTAAAAACATCAGCACGCACGTTGTAGGTCTTTTTCTTACGCTTCTTAGCACCACCACGAAGGCGCAGCACCAAGTGAAGTGTAGACTCCTTCTGGATGTTGTAGTCGCTAAGAGTGCGACCATCCTCAAGCTGCTTTCCAGCAAAAATCAGACGCTGTTGGTCAGGGGGAATTCTAGATCAAGAATGAGTGAGGACTACAAAAGAAGATAAATGAAATACATACCCCTCCTTATCTTGAATTTTGGCCTTGACATTGTCGATAGTGTCAGAGGATTCCACCTCAAGGGTGATGGTCTTGCCCGTGAGGCTAGAAGAATGATCGATGAACAAAGAGAAAGATTCACGTTAAATAGACACATACGTCTTCACAAAAATCTGCATCCTGAATACGGACGCTCCTGTCTGTCCAACGAAATCAACGGTGGAGTCTTTGACAAAAGCAAGAGCCGATGTATGAAAAGTTCAAGTTGGCCTAAGCGAGTTTTTATAGGCGGCTTAGTAAGCGTTGATGGTCCGTGCATTAAGGTTTAGCCAGTTGAGACGGAGACTAAATTTGTCAGCAATGAAGACGCGCTTCAGTCAAGACGCGTCTCGCCTTACAAACAGAATGACCAACCCTATCACCAATCTTCGACGCGTTTACTTTCAATTCTGAAGTCTCCGACATGAGCGACGACGATATAATGATGGATATTGACCCTATTCCTTCTACTTCTAAAGGAAAAGGCAAGGCCACCATCCAGGCTGAGGACGACACTTTGCCATGGTATGATTTGCTTGGCTGTCGTTATCTTTTGTTTCCTGAACGTGTCTTAGGGTTGAGAAGTACAGACCTGTGTCATTGGATGATGTGGTATCTCACAAGGACATAACCAGCACAATCGAAAAATTCATTGAGAAGAATCGTTTACCACACCTACTGTTTTATGGGCCACCTGGCACCGGGAAGACATCGACTATACTCGCTGTGGCGCGTCGAATATATGGTACTGAATATAGGAAACAGATTCTTGAGGTGAGTTCATGATTTTTTCAACCTACGGCTGGGCGCTGAAAGTTTACAGCTGAATGCATCAGACGACCGTGGCATAGAAGTCGTACGAGAGCAAATAAAGCAATTCGCCGAAACGCGTACTCTTTTCTCTAAAGGCTACAAGCTCATTGTTCTGGACGAGGCCGACATGATGACTCAAGCAGCGCAGGCAGCGTTACGGCGTGTCATTGAACAGTATACGAAGAATGTTCGCTTCTGCATCATATGCAACTATGTCAATAAGATTACGCCAGCGATACAGAGTCGGTGCACTCGTTTCCGATTTTCGCCATTACCGATAGTAGAGGTGGAGAAGAGGCTGAACATGGTCGTAGAGGCGGAGAAGTGAGTGATACTTGGAGTTGTGCTCAAGGTGTGACATTAACGATGCAGATCTTATCAGAGTCAAGTTGACGGAAGATGGCAAGAATGCACTATTAAAACTATCGAAAGGTGACATGCGACGAGCATTGAATATCCTTCAAGCGTGCCATGCTGCATATGACATTACCTCCGAGACGGAGATATACAACTGCACAGGCAATCCCCATCCCTCCGACATCGAGACCATCGTAAACTCGATGCTATCTGATGAATTCACAACTGCGTATCAATGTCTGTGTCCCTTCTTTGATACCATTGAGATACATAATAATCTGCTTATTCAACAGTAATATCAACCATGAAAACGGAGAGGGGTCTTGCATTACAGGATCTTCTTTCTGGCGCTTACGAATATATTGAGGGTATTGAGCTCAAGCCGCACGCTCGGATGTACCTCTTGGATCAGCTAGCCACCACCGAGTACGTCCGTCTTCGCTCTGCCTTTAATACGCATGTGCCAATTTTCTTGTCAGATATCGGCTTTCCACTGGGGGCAGCGAGAAGATCCAGATGACTGCTTTGCTCGGAGCATTTAAGAACGCAGTGGAGTTGACAGCTGGTGGTTCTTGATTCGCGGAAAATCATATTGTAGTATTTATGTCTTCTATCTCATTGATTCATCATACTTCGGTGTAATGCAATCTGGAGATCCTTGCTATACATTTTCGTGACATCAGTTCGAAGGCATTTTCAAACAAGTCGTTTTCAGGCCGTCGCCACTCCACTTGGCTACCTCAATCAACAACTCTAGCTTCTTCCGCGATGCCGTTGCTGAGCGTAGCTCATACAGCGTAGCTGTGCAACCTTAATGTCAAATTTATGCTTCAGAGTGACAATGATGAGAAACGTAGAAAGATTGAAAAGAAAGGGTTCAGCTACAACCACACTGGAAGGGGATGCTTTGAGCGCTTTCTCTAAAACTTCGATACCCTGTCCAAATAGCGTTAATTGCAGAGCATTCTCCATTACGGTAAGGAATTTCACCTCTTTCAGTTTGCCTTGTCCAAGAAGTGCAACCGATAAATTATTAACAGCCTTGAAGAGACCCTGAGCGACCATTATTCCCCACTTTCATCGAATGAAACACCAACCACAAAGTTGTCTTCGTCCCTCGCGAGTATGTTCGTCAACGCAGCACTGGCCTGTTCCCATTCCCCATTTGCCGACGCAAGCAGAGCGGTGTTCATGTCCTTCATTCCTTGGTCCCCCTTCGGGTCTTTCTCAACAATAGCGAAATGTGCAGCAGCTTTCTGTATATACCCGCCCTGGAGATATATGCGCGCTATGGCAGATCGCAGTGCTGATGAATGTTCCTCATCCTCTGCTGGCGGCGCACATAGCGGTTCTAGCAACTTTGTCGCTGCTCCAAAGTCCTTTTCGATGATGACAGAAATTAGCTGCCATAAATGTAAATAACAATACGATTTGAACAGACCTTCAACTCCATCAGTTGCGAGGCAATGAGTAAGCACAGCCTAGCACCCCGCTCCTTCCACATGGCATTCACAGTGGGATCTGACGTTGCAGAGGTACGCGCTTTCAGTTTACACTTCCTCAGCAACAGGCTCAGCGCGTCGAGGTAGCTCATATGGTCGCTTGCCCAGTATTTGAGCCTGGCATACATCACTTCGATTTCGAACGGAAGAAGTCGGTCAAACAACCACGCTTTAGCTTCTGGCGGCTCAATTGCATGAAGTACAGAGAAGAGGTTGGTGCACTCTGCTGAGGTTTGGTTGAAGAGTCTAAGGCGGGAGAGGCATGCTAAACGGAGA
Organism: Omphalotus guepiniiformis; assembly: GCA_028554645.1. Taxonomy (NCBI): domain Eukaryota; kingdom Fungi; phylum Basidiomycota; class Agaricomycetes; order Agaricales; family Omphalotaceae; genus Omphalotus; species Omphalotus guepiniiformis. The sequence continues at coordinate 918,090 of JAQOOI010000017.1, forward strand.
TACCAGAGCTGCAAGTGACACGATCAGCTACTTTGAATCTTACCACCAAGAAATAACGTACACCTAGAATGAGAGGTAGGTTTTGCGAATCTGGGATAGTGGTAACAATCCGGTCGCGGGCCATTCTAGCCAAAGCTCGCCAGCTATTCGTCATCTGGCGAGATAGGCCGCCGAGGGGTCATTGTAAATTCCAAGCACATTGAGCTCACTGAGACGACTCATAACCAGGGTATGAAAATCGCTATTTTGCCACTCGCCTGACAAGTCTCGGACGGGTCGTTTCTCAGGCGGATAAATATATTTGTTTAAGAGCGTAGTCAATGGATCAGTCTAGTACAAGACAAGTACGATAAATCTTTTGATAGCCACCACGTCAAATAGAATGAAAGAGGGCGGCGTACGTTGGGGATTGGAAGAAACATCGTCGGGATGACCAGCCCTGGGACATCAATCTCTGGTGCTTGCTCCTCCTCCTCCAGATCACTCTCAGACGGTGGGGGAGGAACATCCTTGTTGAGATTGGGAGACTGGGCAGATTGTGAAAGAGGGGAAACAACGGAAGGGGAAGGAACGGAAAGGGGGATCTCGTGTGCAGCGGACGCTGGTAGTTCGTCGTTTGACACAGACTCTTCTTCGTCTTCATCCTCATCTGAGTCGACGAGGAAGGGGTCCGGCGCCTCATAAGGGGGACTCGGATGCGAGCTTGACTCGTCTACTTCGACAGAGTCGTCTGCAGCGGGGATGTCCTGCAATTCAGACTGCTCTACTTGCTCCTCACCTACGGCTGAATCATCTAAAGAGGGTAGACTGGTCTCCATTGTCTGCTGATCGCTCGACGTAACTGACGACGAGGAAGAAGAGCTGATCTCTCCGACCTTCGAAGGAGAATGGGAGCAATCGTGGTCCGGGACGAGGAAGGTGGAAGGGGGAGGAAGAGAAACACGACGGCGCGTGATTCGACCGACCGGCAAATCAGCGGCATCGTTGTTATGGTGGATTACGTGAGACGCGAATGTCGAAATCGTTCGCAGTCGTCTCATGCTCGCCCGCCGCATCGTCTTCAGGCTAAGCTTGCTGTGGTGCTTGCCTTCTGAAGGCGAAGAAGGCTCGTCATGGTCCTCTCTATTCGTAGAGGGGAATGCCACAGCTTTAGGCGGTGGATGCGGTTTGACGAGCTTCATCATGGGGCTAAGGCGGCTAGCGTGAACTAGTAGTAAATTTGTATACTTCACCTCTTTTTGTGGTCCTCTTTTAAATAGTTCAGAAATGAACAGACAATCCTGAAAATTCCGGTGAATTTCGTCCACTGGTCAGTGCCAGAACAATAGAGCAGTCCGGACGATACGAGGTCGCGCATCATTTTCAAGTCATGGCTCCGAATGTGCAGTCTAGGCCACTGTCGACGCGTATCTCGACCTCATCGCGTACTCGAGAACGCGTCTCTGTTGGTCCACACGTTTCGGGGCAGTGACATCTAGTGACATCCTGGTGCGGAGTACTAGGACCCCTGAAAGCCCAGCCATATGCCTGGTACCCAAAACACCCTCCATTATCCGGATCCCAAAAAGGAAATCGATATCCGTACATGCCCCCAGGCCTTGAAAGAGCTCTGATTTTATCCGCACAATACCCCAGGCATGGTAGGGGACAATCAAAATTTTGTGCGCAATTATGAATTTTTTTCCTCTGCAACCTCTTTCGCTTCTTTCTTTGGCCCTTTCATCTGCTTTACTGCCGCTAGGAGCACTTTGAATGGGCTCACATATGGAAATACTTGATCAGCCCGATGATGCCATCCTAATCACCACTTATCTTATCTGCATGGTGGTCAGGCTACCCTGGGAACACCGACATGTTATCCGGAAGATGGCACCAGACGTGGTGCCGAAAAATAGCCAATTTTATCCGAATTCAGCCTAGAGATAGAAAAATTTCCCCCCGGTGCGTATCCGCACCGGGTCCTGGCATATGGCTGGGCTTTCAGGGGTCCTGGAGTACTTGTACTCCGGAAGATATTGGAACAAACGTTGAGCCAGGTTGAGCCTTGAGGTATGTAATGAACCCGGAGCCCCACAAACAGCTTCTATCGGATCGAATCAACGCAAAATCTTAAAACCATACTGTAGTGGTTGTATTGTTCCATAGAAAGCGCGATAACGAAACGACGGACATGATCTGAAATATGAAGTACAGCTAAAATAATGCCTAATGTTATGATAATGCGGAATGACTGTCAAGTATCTACACACTGAACACATTGAAAGCGGAATTGCCGAGAAATGGGGTACTCTTCTCACATGCCAGCCTGACGATTCAGAATATAATGGCTTAGATCTTGCCATCCTGTGCCAATGAATCAGTACCTGTTCAACCCTTTCTAAAATACATAGAAATCATCCTCCCCCGACGCGGCACATCACTTTCTTCGTCATCGTCGCACCGCCAGTTTTGCCGGATCTCGTGAGCGTAGTCAATTTACAAGTAACCACCTTTCTACTCAATGCATTTGAAAACGCATACTGCGCCTTAATCTCCTCATTCTCCTTTGGAGTTTTCTTCAAAGGCGGATCGATTCGTTCGATAAGCAACCCGTGTGCGATAGAGTTGACCACGAACGCAACTTCAGCATCAAGCGGGTCATTCTTATCGATCGGCACATATTCATGGATCGGCAGATTGTCTGTCGGTGTATAGGCGCCTGCGCGAGAACCAGATCGAGAAGGCGCGCGGCTCGCAGAGCCATCCCTGTAGCTCGATGGGGGGAGTTTATTGAGAGTTGGCCGACCTGAGCGACCAATCGTGCCTTGGTAGACGGGCACCTGCTGCGCGCGCGCTTTCAGTGCGGATTCAGGTGTCTGCGCTCGGGCGGCAGACGATCTGAAAGCCGTGAATGGACTTTCAGCGCGGGTGTAACTAGACATAGAGGTAGAGGGTCTTGAAGGAGATGAAACTGAGAAACTGGGAACGGGTATCATAGATCGGCTTGGGGGCCTTGGAGGATGTCCGCCTAGCAGACCGTTGGAAGTAGTGCTCAGAGCGGGGGAGAAGGCACGTTGCGTCGCTGTCGTGGGAACGTCATCGTCGAATCCAGCGTCGGAGAGTGGCCCTGCTATTGATTTCAGCTTGTTTGAAGGTGCTGGGATATGGCTGGGAGTTCTCGGCCTAGGGCGCGGGCTTGTGCTGTTCAAAACAGAGTAAGCCCGCGACGGTGCGCGAGAAGGAGTCTGCGCCCGCGAAGGAGGTCGGAAGATTGGCATTGGGGGATATGCATTTGATGATTGAGTTGTAGACACTGACGATGTCAATGGTGACCATGGACGAGATGATGCCATGGACGTGCGTGAAAGACTTCGTCTGTACGGTCCAGTCGAGGGTACAGGTGGTATATCGCCATACATACCAGCAGCGGATGGAGCTCTCTTTGGTGGCGTAGCTTTGATTGTACGTTCATCAGGCTGCACCTTTGTTGAACTATTCCATGTAGGTCTGTTAGGAGGCGTCCTGCCCTTCATTGTAGCATCAACACGTGCGTTTCGTGGTGACGAGTCTGGTGTAAAACTTTGACTGTATTTGTGGGAGGGTCGATCTGGAGTTATTGGCGTGGTAGGACCACTCCTGTGGAATGCCGTGAATACAGAAGTCTTCTGTCGACGGAGAGTGGGACCAGGAGCCGGTTCCGAGGACGGGGTCCTCGTTCCGTTGGATTTATTGACTGAGAGTGGTGTGACAGGGGAGATAGGTGAACGATTTGCTCCGGTTATTTTTCGAGCGAACTTCCTGAAGGGAGAAATTGACCGCGAGATGGAGCTGCCGGCACTGGCTGCTTTGCCTACGCGAGGGGCACTTGGTGGGGTAGCCAAGTATCCATTTTTCGTGGACTGCGTGCCGGAGTGACTGGAACCATTTTCACTAGCCGCGTCACCATACAGCAGAATCTTCCGCACGCTCTCCATTTCTGCATCTGTCCTTGATATTCTTTCTCGTAGATTTTTCCAACGCTGTGCAGACTCAGCGTGTCGCCGCAAGGTTTCCCCATTCTTCGTGACACGATCGCGAACCCCTTTGTCAATTATGGAAAGTACCTTTGAGGTGGCTGGCATGTAATGCCTGAGGAAAGACCTTCAGAATTAAACGGACAGTAAACGAAGTATTGCTTACTTCTTCTTCGCCTCAAAAGAATCTAGCAGCGAGGTGAAGGTCTCAAAAGTCGGTGGAGGTTTCTCAGCACGATGTGTAAGAGAGATTTGCGACTGGGATAAGCCATCTTCTATTCCTCTTCGGTGCACTTGCCAGATGAATTCCTGCCCCGCTGTGTCAGTACCAGGTTCCTATATAGCACGACTGTTACGTACCTGACACCGATTTACGCCCTTCTCCAGGCTCGACATCATGCCATCTGCCTGATCCGTGACGGTACGGAACACAGTCAGCCACTTATCCTCCTTCAACTCTTCACGCAACACGTCGCTCTCATCCTGTACGGCGTCCCACTCGGATACTAACGCGGCATGCTTGCGAAGAATGGCCTCGTTCTCGCTGGAAGCAGCCGTTTGCGAGACTGTTGGAGTGGCTTGCAATATCGGTTCCAGGGAGTCGCTGATCAACTTCATTCCTTTAGATACGTTATCCAACTTCTCATCCAAATTCATTAAGGATTGGTCTATAACGTTCGTTGTACCAGCAGAGTCGCCTGATGATTGTGATTTGTGCCTGAGCTCTTGTATTTCTGACGATACAAAAATATCAATACAATACCGGTTATATGTCACAGAAGGCTCACCGAATATCCGCGTCTGAATGTCAGAGATCATATACGAAAGCTCAGTCATATGAGTCGAAATGGCGAGCAAACGTAAATCCCTGCATTAAATGAATATCAAAAACTTGCTATGAAACCGGGGAGGTAGCGTCCTCTTGACTCTTCTGCTTTCCATTCTTCCTTAGAGGCGTTCGTTTGGCTGTGATAGTGAGATTCTCTGCCAAAGACACTAAATCAACGACGGAATAAACCAGTCAAACGAAAGGACAGCTCACCTTCGTCCTGTCGATCTAACGAGACTTTCGACGACGAAGCTGAACTGACAGATTCTGGCGATGGTGGGGCATAGATTCGAGAAGAATTACTGTTGAGAGAACTTTGCGAGGAGCTAACACTAAGAGAAGGAGCCATGATCTGAGGAACCTAGAGAAACGGAAATATAAAAGAAGAGAAAGAGCGATGTAGTAATTTCTGAGAACAAGACGAGTTGAAGACAATTGCAAGAGAGTATCCGCCGAAGTCGTCGCCACTGTCCAGAAGAACGTTACAAAGCGTATCAAAGGAGACTAGGACACGACGCCGGCGGATCTCAGAGCGATTATGAGCGTTGAAAGAGTAGGATAACGTCGACAGCGGTGCTCAGGTGAACTCGGGTGATTAGAAGGCTGACCGTGGAAACACAGCCACCGAGACTTGCCAGAGTTGGAACATTTCGTGATATCTTGTTCAAGAATGCAAGTTGCCTCGAAACCAAGAAGAATACAAAAGATCGGTAAAAATACAACTAGTCGACCTGCATACGGGTCTCATTCTCTCGCGTCGCTATATCTACATCCATCTGCTCCCTATCCGTTTCACCCATCGCAACATCCTCTTGATCATGTTCGCTCGCAGTTGTCGACGCCGCAACTTTCGCTAAATATTCTTCCAGAAGTGTCCTTCCCCAGCTGTTCCCATCTTGCAACGTCTTATCTCTCCTTGGATTGTATATAGTTGGATCGACTGAGTTATTAATTCCAGGTGATAACCCTTCCAAAGCCCAAAGATGATTAGACTTTTCGATATCTTCTTGAATATGGTCACTGAGTAGAGGATGGTGAATGATTCCAGGATAGTATCGCCCACTCAACATCGCGATTGAAAGTACAGCCTCGTAGCCTTCTTCGAGTATGGGTCGGAATTTGTACCCAATAGGCGGTTGCGGGGGTTTATAATGAACTGATGGAAGCGGGCGTGAGAGTTGTACACTAGAGTCAGGCTCAGGCTGAGACTGGCCCGGAGATAGATCCTTTGGTGGTAGCAATTGAGAGAGTACCTGTGGAGATGTTTCCTCGACAGAAACAGCTGGATTAGGGTTTGGAAGAGCCGCTGGCTTGAGCGGTGACGGTTGCGATAAACCCGTAGAAGGTCCTGCATCCCCATTTACATGCTCTTTCCCTGCCTGTGACGAAGTTCGCCCAAACCCATTGACGGCAGTAACCCCGCCCGAGTCTCGCCCGACTACATTTTCGTTATCATCGACCCAATCTTGATCTGCAAGCTCATACAACATTCCACTCGCCCGGCAGTCTTTCTTTCCCATTGGAACATCCACAACAAACAGCGCATCTAACCGCATAAAGACCCCTCTCGACGAAGCACCAAATTCTTCCGGACTGCTCCCATTCTCCTTGCATCTCGCCAGCACAGCAGGTCCAGCACCTGAAGGCTTGCGTATATTTTGCGCACCATGCCGCGCAAGGTTTCCCCTCGGTAACTTCAGACGTACAAAATCATCTGTCCATATCCGTTCTGCCCCCCACCACAGTCCTTGAAATCGCTTTTGTGTCAACGTCTGGCCGATTGGAGAAGGCTCTCCGAGCATCCGGGACGTCAGCTTTTGAGTCTCATCTGACGACATATCTCGGCTGGCGGTGATCTCGGTAGTGCCGTACGACCGGGGTGCACTTGCGCTGTCTATGGCGGATAGATGTGCGGCGGCATTGCTGGTGCTCGCAGCTGCGATCGCCTCTTGCAGAGATGTAGGAGTAGATCGCGTTGGCATTCCCACCGTGAACTTGAATTCCCAATCATCAGTAAGCCCCCAGAAGCGAGATATCTGCGACCCAATTTGTACCGCCAAAGCAAATGGTCCAGCGGAAGCCTCAAAAGTTGGTACTGGGGATGGTGGTAGATTTAGATGCGGGGGAAGAATTTCGGCACATGGGCGATATTGCGATAGAAATTCAGGGTTAATATTCATGCTTGATACAGGAACATCTTTAAGAGCAGCCATTAGAGAATCTGGTGGATAGTGGGCTTGATAGGGAAGAATATGTTCATCGGCCACGGTTAATGTGCACGAGGTACCAAGAAGTTGTACTTTATACCTGGTAGATTGATTCACCGTCCAGGGAGGAGTTTCGGGGTCATAGTCAGGATGAGAAGTTTTATCAGAATCAGACATTGAATGTTTATGAGGTTCAGAGGATCCAGCAAGAGGAGGGGAGGAGATAGGGGTAGGTAGCGATTCCACGTGTGTCACCGCACCTTCAACTACAGAAGGCCAAAACCTGATAGAATCCGAAAGGCCGGATGGACCAGGAATAGGCGGATTCAACGAACACCATACGACCTCATTCATCCTGAACCACCGCCTAAGCTTCTTACTTGTAGTATCTAGATGCACAGCACGAAGATCGTCAGCTCGTTCTGCAACCATTGGATACTTTTGTACGATGTGACTCGAAGGTCGCTTCAACCGAGGCGGTCTTTGAACGGCAACGTAAATTGGAGGTCTACGGAGATTACTTTCACGCTGTGTAGCACCAGAAGCTCTGGGTGGGCGACGGTGTTGGACAGGCCGTGAAGGACTAGGTGTGCGATACGGAGAGGCAGGTAGAATGCCGCTTTCTCCCATACTCGACGTGATTTCGCGTTGGGATTTCTTGGAGCAATATTTACATTCGCAGTGGGCAGTCGCATCCTTGAAGAGCCATATTGCATGAGGGATAAACTCGGGGACAGATCGGAATTTGGCAGTCTTCGTAGAACCTGATATGGTCGCAATACATCCACTTTATGTTGCTCACAGGCAGACATAGAGACGTACCAAATAGATAAACATCGTGCCTTGGACTATCCGCAGGACCTTTATTATGATCAAACATACGGTAGCCTGAAGGCCAATCTCGTAAAACATAAGCAGGACCCTCTACAAAAGTCAGTTCTCATATCACTACGAATTATTGGGATACTGATGATACTCACTAGTCCACCCCAACGCGTTGCACAGAGCTTCTCCAATCTGAACACGCCATTTCACTGCAATAGGCGCGTCTATAGGTATATGAGCCATATAGTTGACATGACCTTCGCTGTCTACGATGCGGGTAGTATGCTGAGGCCAGTTTGAACTATCGCCATCTGAACGCTCAAAGTCTTTGTAGGTAGGATTTGAAGGTAATTCGAACTTGTTTGAAAGATTCCTCATGCTCAGCGTTTGCCTGAGGGCGGTCAAATTCGAATGCGCGGCGCGGGAATTTGCACGCCTAGGGAGAGGTAAACAGCGCCAAATTCAATTACTACGCTTTGCCCCCCTTGACAAATCTGAACTCAGAACTGTAAAATGCTGAGCGCTGAGAGGCGCTGAGTTCTCAGATATTACCAAAATCTTACTCGGGTGTATGAGGGTGTATGTACCTTACTGTAATTTCATTGAAACCTTCACCTTATGGGTATAAAAAAGAAATATATTAATTCCGGACAATGAATTCCATAAGCAATCGTGCATTTGCTAAATAGATTCAGCACTCCTCAACCTTCTCTACACCATATTTCAATAGGCGACATAGGCCACGCACAGCAAAGGAAACCCTGCGTATAGCCCAAGCCAGAAAACGATATTACCCATGACTTTGTTTCGCCTAATGATTGGGATACGGCTAACAGCAATGAGAGGTATTTGGATAAGTTGCAGTGCAAAGAGGTATAACCTACAGACAGATACCTCAGTCATAAGCTCTACACAAAGTAGATAGACGTACCTAAACTTCTGCGTAACAACCACCATGACCAACTCGTGTACACAAGCACTCAGCAGGAAAGTGAGGAACATGGCGGAGGTTTTGGACAGCTTGTAGCTGGCCATCGTAGAGGCATACACGTGCCGTAAGAGGAACATATGCACTGGTTTGTTCCATTTGCGTGAAAATTCGTCTTGAGAGGTCGAATTCCACTGTATGACATAGGTCAGCTCAGCGGCAACTAGAAGAACAGGATGATCATACCCAATCCCCATAGAACTGCCTATCTGCAAAACTGAGAGGGTAAGGGTGAGCAACAAGATCGGCTTGTCAGAAATCACAGATTTACTATGAAAGTTCGGCAAATCCGTTACAGATACATTCTGTGAATGTAGGTGAGAGAGATGCAATGAACACTGACAAGATACACGTACCAAAGATGATATAAAATAGAAGGAGGTACGCAATCATGAAGGGAAGCGCAAGGTCGAGTAATGACCGCCAGAAAGATTGTTTGTATGTAGGCGTGAGAGGCAGAATAAAAGTTTCTGTGACAGTGTAGAGAAGGGCAAACGTTCCAAATGTAGCCACAGTCTTTTCGAAGACATAGAGCGGGCGAATTCTAATATTGATTGTACACATGTAATTCTCATCTAGATGAAGACAAAGTCGGGTCTTACCGGTCAGTCCTGGGGTACTCCAATTCGTACACCAGCGTCGGTATCAGCATATACACCGCGAAATTCTTGAGTGTGATGTTGTTCGGCCAAACGACGGTGAGCGGGCCAGAACTGACCAGTTCGCCCTGCATTTCCGAGTACTCCTTTGCAAGATTCGAAATCTCCTCGTTCGGATGGTCAACAAGGGGGTGAGGAGAAGCAAGTGAGGCTACAGCTTCATCCGTCTTCTTATCAGTCTCAGGCGTGTTCAATGAATTTAGGATGTCTTTGGTATTGGCGTTGATGACACCATTCGTATCCGACACGGCCGCCAGGCGTTTCCTCAGCGCAGTGGCTGTCGCGGGTTCGATAAAAGAGGCCTGTGTACCAGCTACGATAGGAGGAGTGCCGATTGGTGTAGTTTCACGGGTAGAATCTTGGGTGTCGGACCGGCCTGTAGCAAGATCGAGTTCGGCGCGGTGCTCTTTAGCAAAGGAGATAGCTTGATCCCAACCACCAGCCGACTCTGTAGCTTTACGGAGATGCTTGAGTACAATTTGAGATTGTTGCGATATATGTTGAAGATAGCCATTAACAGCCATATATGAGTGCATCTTCATAATCATGACGAGAGAGTGAAGAGTGAGGAATCCAGATTGTACCCATGGCCATTGCCTATCAAAAATTCAGTTAGTGTTCGCCGCCAGTGAAAAGAAAGATAGTACACACCTGTTGAACGTCCAGCTAATGGCGATAAATAATACCGACGTCTGCCATAAATGTTGAATTACTACTCCCGTCCAATAGTACCGAATCCACCCTTTCGAAACAGCCTTCGCGAAAAGAACGCAAACAGCGGTACTTCCAACCAACACAGCGTCACTCAAGGCCAGAGTGACTGCATCTTTTGAGAGCATCGTCGCGAACACCAAATTAAGGGCATGTCCGTTCGTCTCGATACTACGGACGTATGTCCGCACTGTGAATATGAATATAGATATCCAGAAAAGAGTAAAGAATCCCTGGGAACGCAAATCTCAGCCATGAATAGGGTGAAGGATCATTTACACCAAACACGCACCCGGAACTCATTGGACACTGACGTCTCGTTGTTAATATCGAAAACTGACTGTCGCGGCGCGAATGTTATGAGCGCGCGCAGTCTTTTTGAATCTTTGGAGCGGAATGGCCTGGAGACATACAACGTCCCATCTGTAGTCTTGAAACCTCCACTTGCTGTTCGAGCTGGAACTTGGAGACCATCTATGGGCATCCTGTGAAGGTCAGATAGATTGAGGACAGCGTCCAGCAGACTCGGTCGTAGGTGATGGCTGTGCGCTGTACAGTCTGAATAGAATCAAAATTGCAATAAAGGAACGGCCCATAGCCGGCGACGTCATTTTTTCCAATTATTACCGCTGCGCACTCTTACAGTTTCAAGATCCTGTTCCAGCGAAAGTAGGACAAGTGTACTGTGTAAGGGTATTGTCTGCGACTGGGAAGCTTTACTCGATTGAGAAACAGTCACGACGTTGACTCGTTCATTCCATTTCAGGTAAAGTAAGAATACATGCATGAGGTGTGAACCAATGTTCAAGGAAAATAACATGTATCGTCCATTCAAAGCATCATCTCCACTATCAATTGACCCTGTTAACGAATAATCACGCTGCGCTTTAACAGGTGTCTACTTCTCAATGCACACACCCATCTCCCCATCACCAACATTAGCACCCTTCATTTTCACCATACCTCCCCCTCTCCTTCCTTTCCTTCCCACCATATACTCTGCCAAATATACCCCCGCAACGCAGCTTCACGAACCAGATCTCGACATTCGATTACACCCCACTCATCCATTTACTTAGTCTTACATATACTACACGTACATTACTTTCTCTTTCGTCCTGCGGAGCGTGCCCTGGCATCAGTCATCCAAGGGACTATGCACGTCAAACACCCCATCGACTTAACGCACGCACCCAATCTCCAAGTGGCCGCCAAAAACGGGCTAAGGAATGCCCGGCTCGTCGGGGGACGTAGTCCGTCGACGAGGCTTCCGGCACATGGGCCGCAGGGAGGCACTGGGCCTCTTGGTAGATAACAGTAGTAGATGTGCATCATAGGCTTAATGGGCCTCCGCACAATAAAATGATTAAAAAAAAAAAAAAAAAAAAAAGCATCATCTCCATAGGAAAAGTAAAGCAGACACTCTGCAAGAACGGAAATTGTTGATATAGCCGGGTAGTTTAACGACCAGACACACGTAAAAGAGAAAGTGTAAGGCGTAGATAAATCCGGCGAAAGAACATAGATAGTAGGATAAATCAATCACACGTTGAGGCAAAGAGGTGAAAACACGATACTGGTATTTCTGGAAGAATGGTGATGGTGGCAAGAAGAGAGGTACTGGTCGAAGAATCGAAAATATGGAACCCTACCTCTGTTTGGTCAAGTTTGTTTCGGACGCGCGGGTCCCTCTCGGCTGGGCGAACAGACAGATAATTCTCTATTGAATTCATGGATAAACTCGAAACAGCCGCATAAAAATTTGTGCATTGTCGCTTTTTTAAAGCTCGAGCACACACAAAACTGTATTCATTCGCCGACATACTCACCAGACTAAAAGCTCAGTGCCACGCAGTTACTTCAGGTCGCAGTGCGCTCAAGCCGCGTAGGACCTGACTTTGGAGAACCAAAACGGCCTCTCGTGTTTAAGGGCTACAGGAGTCGCATCTCCTGTCTCCAAGTTGACAGAATCGTACGACTCTATGTCAAGTTTGTTCCATCTTCCAGTTGGACGCGATCGAAGGGTCAGGTTCATGGTGAATATGTACCGGATAAGGGGTGCATGGTCAATGGATGATGAATGTCCGTGTCCGTGTCCGTGTGCATGCGAGGACGAAGCCGAATGTGAGGTAGAGAGCTCACCCGTGGATGTCCCACGTCCAACTTGAATCAAAGCGGCGACAGAGGAAGGCGATGAGAAGTCCACGGACGCTATTGAACGAGAGGATGCGTCGACCAGGTTTGACAGAATAATCGTGTTTCCGCTCAGATGCCAGTTGCCGAAGTACAGACCCTGTGTACAGGTAAGTCATCATTCGAAGGACTAATGAGATGACATACCTTCATCCCTCGCAGAGTAGGTTTGAGCAATTGAATGACTTGAACCGGAGGGTGTTCCTCGTTGGTCAAAAGCGACATAACTTGCCCATTTGGGAAGAACCGGCTGGCAAGGGCAAAACATCAGTGCTCATTATACTTCGAGTGGCATCGAAAACAACCAACAGGTATCTGTGATACGTGATCAAATGGGTTACCTGGAAAAATGACGCTTAGAGTGCTACAGTCAAAGCAGGCGTGGGTGCTTACGTTTACCCACGAATTCTCACTTAGACCAGGCCGACTGAGGGATACCAATCAGGTAAGGGTATCATAAAAAGGCAGATGAACGTACATGTAATGACATACAGCAATGTACACGCCATCCATTCGAACCCGAGGATGCTCAATGTACAATCGGCGATAGTCATATAAATATTGATCCAATAACTGAGTGAGAATGTCTCCTTCTAGTAGATCAGGTATCTGTGGAGGTTTATAGGTCGCGTTGACCAATTCCCTAATAGTACAAATATAGATCAATTGCATGTATGAGCGTGAAGGGAAAGGACTAACCGCCAGATGGATGTATCTAGAGTAACTACCCTTGCTTTTCGGTTGACCGCCGCAAACCGTTCTATTGACCTCGGGTCGAGTATCTTTAGAATGTAGATAATCACTTCGTCAGGGATCCTATTCAATGGTACAGGTTCGTGTTCATCCTCTGGCTCAAACACCAGCGTCTGAGGAAACCTGTCCACAATCGATGCTAGTGATCCCTTTGTGGCACCCGATGTAATTTTGCCATGCTCAGGTGAATGATCCTGAAGACCAAGAGTGTTCTCCAAACGCTTCGGAAGTCCCTCTAATGATGATCCGTCTTCATCATGGACGATCTTTGCCTTCCCAGCAGGTGTCGTGTGAGCACCTCCCCGAGTAACGGATTCCTGCTGAAGTGCGAGGATAGCCGCAGTACGGTTCTCCTCGTGTTGGTAGGTCCTGTCGACGTTGGGATCCAGACGAAAAGCCTGACGATATAACGTCAACGCCTCATCAAACTCCCCGCGCTGTTCGCATTGTATTGCCTGACGATAGATAGCCACAGCAGATTCAAGTGCCCGTGAAAGTGAAGGCGTAGTACTGAGGTGTACAGTAGTAGTCCGCGCTTGTGTGGATGCACCAGAGGTAACAGGCTTGGAAAAATATGGTTCAAATGGTGTCTTCAGCCGAGGAAAAGTGGGAAGTTCAGCGACAGGTTTAGAGCCCGACGACTCTTGTGACAGTGAGCCAGTACTAGCAGTACCAGGGTCCTGCCCAAGGACTTCAGACTGTGCAGCCCTTCTCTTCAATTCCGATTTCCATTCTTCTCTGAATCTTCTGAGCTCTGCAGACTCTTCTTGAGGTTCAGGCGAGGTTATCTTTTTCGCAGTCGGCGAGAAAGGTTGCATTGCATTATTAAATGTTGTCATTCCACGAAATGTGCGTTACGTAATGAGGGACACGATAAACCCTAACCATAACGAGCGATAGGTTGTCGGTTGGACACGCTAGCGTCAGTTTCTACCGCAAAGTGTCCCAGGCCTAGGACCAAAAAGATGAACAAGGACGAAGCTATTCGATGCCTTGCAATTGCTCAAAAGCACCGAGATGCAGGGAATTTTTCTTCCGCACGCAAATTCGCCCAAAAGTCCATTTCTCTCTTCGAAACACCCGAGGCTCTCAAGATGCTCGACTCCATAGATGCTGCAGAGGCCAGTTCACCTTCTAGTAATACTACAACGGGGACGAGTTCAGCTTCAACATCAGCATCTGGAGCAGAGGCGCATCCTTCAGCGTCTGGTACGAAACACCGGCACACGCCGTCTACGAATACGAATGGCAGTGCCAAGGCCAATGGAACGGCGGGAGGTGCGGGTGGTGAGAAGAGGGATTACACTTCTGAGCAGCTTTCAGTGGTGAAAAGGATTCGAGCATGCAAGGTCACTGAGTACTACGAAATATTGTCTCTTAAGAAGGACTGCGAGGAGGTTGAGATTAAGAAGGCATATCGGAAGGTTCGTGACGATACGCTTGCTCTTATGAATTACCTTTTAATCCATTTACGTAGCTGGCTCTGGCATTACATCCTGATAAGAATGGTGCACCTGGAGCAGATGAAGCCTTCAAAAGTACTAATTTCTCGTTTCACTCTTGCACTCCTTACTTACTTCCTATTCCCAGTGGTATCCAAAGCATTCCAGGTACTGTCAGGTATACTGCGTTACATGTTTACGAGCGTTCCTTATCTGACACCAATCTCACAGACCCACAGAAGCGTGCGATCCATGACCAAAATGGCGCAGACCCCGAAGACAGGTTCGGTGGAATGCCTTCGCGGTCTTCAGGATTTTCGTCCTTTGGCCCCGGAGGAGGTGGAGGCTTCGAAAGCGAGCTTAGCCCTGAGGATCTATTCAACATGTTCTTCGGAGGTGGAGGCGGTCAAGCGTTCGGTAACGGATTTGGGGGTGGTCCCGGTACGTTTCGATGTTGTGACAAAAGTACAGCTACTGATTGGCTTCTGTGCAGTTTTCACAGCTTCATTTGGTCCGGGAGGCTTCCGAACCACTCGCATGGGTGGGGGCTTTGCTCCAGGGGCACAACGGCATGAACAGCAAGCGAATGCTGAGCCTCGGTCAATATTAATTCAACTGCTTCCCTTGATTCTCTTATTCGCATTTTCAATGCTGTCTGCTCTTCCGAATCTCTTCAGCTCGCCGCCGGTTCCGGATCCAAGATATTCTTTTCAACCAACATCGAGGTTTTACATGGAAATCCATACACCGCGCCGGGACATTGTGTATCATATAAATCCCACAGATTTCATGAACCATCCTATATTTGGACCCGAGTTGCAACGGGATGGGGTAGATTTGAAGGACATATATAAGAAATCGCAGAAGGCGAAGGAGAAGAAGGAGAAGAAGGAGAAAAAGGAGAAATCTAAGGAGCAAGCTAAGGAGCAGAAGGGTGCGGGAAGCGAGGGTGACGTGAAGGACGATCAAGTGAAGGTGAAGCGTGGTCCTGCGATGGCGAAGTTTGAAGACAACGTAGAACGGACATATATCAACGAGATATACATCCAATGCAAGCGCGGTCTGGATCGAAAGGAACGCGCCAGGGATGCAGAAGTAGGATTGTTCGGGATAGGGACGGACTGGAAGAGGGTGAAGGAAATCGAGAGTGAGGTTATTCCGGCTTGTACAGAGTTGGATAGAGTAAACCCAGGACGGTAAAACTGCACCTACTACGCTTCATGCATATCATTAAATTATGTCTTCGCATGAGTTTGCCCCGGAGGGCGGATACTTGTATTGATATAGCGGAATACCTTAGAGGCTTAATATGATTATTGCGTTGTTTCTCCCAGTAAAGAACAGGGATATTGGGATACGGAGGACAAATGACATGGTCTGGGCATTGGCCGAGGAGGTCTAGACATATCTCCTTCCACGCTGCATTAGCATTTCTACCTTCTCTACTTCTGAGCCAGCTTTTCCCTCTCGAGCTTGAGATAGAATTGCTCCTGGCGCTCAACTGTAACGGTCCATAAGATTTCCAATTTCATCAGCGTGGTTAATTCTGAATACTAACCGGCTTTTAAGTGGTATCCATACCTGACGAAATGTTTGAATACGGGGTACTTCAGACGACTAGAACGAAGAACTTACCAGTAAGCATAAGCGGAGCTGGTACCAAGACCAAGGGCGCAAGAAAGGTCGACGATAAAGCGTTTTCTGAGCTTGCCAACGATGGGAGCAATCATTATTGTGATGGTTTGAGGTTGAAGGGCAAAATCGGACAAAACACCCGGCAACAGAAGCTGCAGCCACACAATGCCAAACAAGGAGGCTGGCTTGTTGTGTAATCGAAGGCGATTCCCATTTTGCGACTCCCCACATCCCACATCCAAAGCGTCTTCTTGCCTCTTGACCATCACCATCGCCTATCCTTCATCTTTTGAGGACGGTATCATCTCATTTATCTCCTGATTAATCCTTCTTTCCTATCGATTCAACATGTCGGATGACCCCTCAGGTTCAGGTGGCTGGCGTTTTGCCCAGTGTTTCGGCGATAAGGGAGAGGTAGAAGATATTACTGAAGGCACGTAGCTCGTTTGCCTTGAGATTGTTCTTGGCATCATGCTCCGAGCTGTTACTTTCCCTGAACTGCTAGCTGATACCATTGCGTACACTTCACAGCCGACATCATATCCACCGTAGAGTTTGACTCAACGGGCAACTATCTAGCAACCGGAGACAAAGGTGGACGTGTCGTGCTTTTTGAGCGCAATGAATCGGTATGTCTCCACAAAATTGACACACGTTCCAAATCGGGCGTGTAGTTGGCGTTTTCGCTGATCTGCTCCTTGATATTATTTTCTCTTCTTCCTCAATGTCGCATAACTCTCTTATCAACGCAATCGCACGAAATATCCACGCGAATTGCAGAAAAAAGGCTGTGAATACAAGTTCTACACCGAGTTCCAGTCTCACGAGCCCGAGTTTGACTACCTGAAGTCCCTCGAAATTGAGGAGAAGATTAACAAGATCAAGTGGTGCAAGCGGCAAAATTCTGCCCACTTCTTACTATCCACTAATGGTTCGTGTTTCCCTCACTACAGTCGTATGTTGTGCCTAGCTATCAAATCTGACATGTTTCATCTTCAGACAAAACGATCAAGCTATGGAAAGTATTCGAGAAGACGTTGCGGGTGGTATCACAGTCAAATCATCATGATGGTCAACGGCCATTACCTCCTCCAACTGTGCGTGGCCATCTCCGGCTACCTCGCATGGAGCTTCAAGACAATATCATTGCTGCTGTCCCTCGCAAGGTCTACTCCAACGCGCATGCTTATCACATACATTCTATCTCTGTCAATTCGGACCAGGAAACCTACATTTCCGCTGATGATCTCCGGATTAATTTGTGGAACCTGAACATAAGTGACCAGAGCTTTAGTAAGTACCTTTAGGGCGCTCGGCTATGGCGCACTGCATTTCAATTTCAACGAGGATTATACATGATGATGCTTACACGTGTTCCTTCCACCACGCAGATATTGTGGACATCAAACCTGTCAATATGGAAGAGCTTACGGAGGTCATCACCGCCACGGAGTTCCACCCGACGCATTGCAATCTTTTCATGTACTCAAGTTCAAAAAGTAATATTAAACTTGCGGACATGCGGGACTCTGCTCTGTGCGATAAGCACGCGAAATGTATGCCCAGTGTCTTTTTCTTCGACTCTGTGTTCAAATGTATAACTCCTTAGGCTTCGAAGAAGAGGAAGATCCAACAACGCGATCATTCTTTTCAGAGATCATTTCGTCCATTTCTGACGTCAAGTTCAGTCATGATGGCCGTTACATTCTTTCCCGAGACTACCTCTCTCTCAAGATTTGGGACGTCAACATGGAGAGCCGTCCTCTGAAAACTATTCCTATACATGATCATCTCCGTGGAAAATTGTGTGATTTGTACGAGAATGACTGCATCTTTGACAAGTTCGAGTGTGTGTGGGGTGGGGATGACAAGCACGTGTACACGTTGTAGACTTCCAGTCGACCGCATTGCTTATTACCTCTACTCTCTTCCTTTCTAGGCACGTGTTAACAGGGTCTTACCACAACTACTTCCGAATATACGATACTGACACTCTCAACGACGTCGTCTTGCAAGCAGACAAATCTGCGTTCAAGATCAAGAAGATTGGGGGTGCCGCTGCCGGACAGAAGGCAGGTGTAAAGAATGGTGCTAGGCCGAACGGATTAAAAGACATGATGTCCCTTGACACCCTCGACTTCAACAAGAAGATCTTGCACGCTAGTTGGCATCCGCGAGAGAACACGATTGCTGTATGATTTTCCTCTTTCTTTGAGGACAGATTACTGACAATTATTCAGATTGCCGCTACCAACAACTTGTTCCTGTACAGCGCCGCATGAAGAAGGCAAGGAGACGCTTCCTTGTATCTTCATTCACACCTCCCACCGTCCGATCACCTATTACGAGAGACCCCGCTGGCGGGATAGACGTTCCAAGACGACACGCATGCACGGACAATAAATGCACAGGACATCGTATTTTTCCACCTCTGACAATCTGCCCCCGACTTCCCTTACCCGCTGTGTCGTGCACTCACTTACTCACGTTTTCACGTACAACTGCATTTAGTTTCTGTTCTTGTTCTATACAGTCTACGCTTCTAGTAATTATGTTTCTGTCCTTTCAGCTCGTACACTGCACAGCCCACACTCCCTGCGTCTTGTATACCTTTTCTCCTTTGTGCCGCATCCCCTTCTTACGACGCATTCCGTTTACCGCTTTTCCTCCTGCGCTGCTGTTCGTGTTTTGTTCTGTCGTCTCTGCAATCTCCCAACTATACTCCAGCGCTCTCACCTCGTACCTGTTCTCTCCCCTCTTTATCCGCTATCGTTCACCCCTGACCACCATAATCTCCCTCTCTTTATATTTGACACTTAGGTCTTCCTGGTGAAAATGGTTACTGTACGTAGAAGAGAAGTCAATCAATGAAATGCAATGTCCTTTTTTCAATTGTATCATAATCAATTCATTTGTTTTTGGACGCTTAAGTAGCGAAAATGTTTGGGTGGCATCAGAGATGTGGAACGACAGACAACTCCTGGGCAGTACATGGGTCAAAGGTCACTAGTACTACTCAACTCGTGCACGTCTACCCGGTCCTTCAACCAAGCCTCAGCCTGAATGTCACCTTCGTCTTGCGCACGTGAAGACGACATGAACCCAGGACCTTTCGTAGATAGATTAACATCCCATGAAGAGACAACGTCACTCTTCGGACCTCTCTTCATCCTCAAGCTTGAAAGCAGATGTCTCATGGATGCGCGCGACAAATATACCGTCTGCATCGCAGGGCGCAGTGCAACAAGCTCGCACAACCAAACGAGATCTGCGGCCCGAATAGAGTCAAGTGTGACGACAGAAAGTTGGGGCCAAGTGTCAGGTATTGTCCGAGTGCTCGCGTGCTTCGATGAGGGTAACGGGACCGACTCGTCTGTCTGCTTAAAAATGTAGTGATCCACCTCTCTTCTATGCCAGCGATATTGAAGACGATCCCCAGAATCACGAAAGTCGATCGAACGAGATCTTGAGATAGATTTGGGATTGAGGACTTTTTGTTCCGGGAAAAGTGATTCTGGACTAGTGCAGCGTATCAACTTGAGATGCTTGACAGCCGGAAGAGCAAGGAAAAACGAGACGTCGACTGGAGGGGCGTCAGCTCCACGAACGGGGTGGAGGAAAGCAATATCATCCAGATGCAGAGTGTGTAAATTCAGGAGCTTGGTTGGGTCTGGGAAGGTGTTCAGAGGGTTGGAGTTGATTGGACCTAGAATTGTGAAATGCACCAAGTTTGGCGAGGAGATCAACGAGAGCACTGAACATCTCAGTTCAATAGGCTCGCGCGCAAAACTGACGGTCAATCTGCGAAGGGACGGCATCTCGATCTTGGGGCAGGTCGGCTCTGAGGGGCTCATCATTGGATATAACCGATACAGTGTCAGTTGCTCCAAAGAAGGCGACGCCTCTGCCATCTGGCGGAAAGAGATTTCATTTGGGGTAAGTCCCTCGATGTCGAGAGCGACTAATCCAGTCAGAGGGTACTGGATATTCACACCGCAAAGTATCTGTCGGCGCAAACGAGGAGCAGAATGAAATGCGAACGGAAGTGGTACAGTCATGAACACTCGGTGGTTGTCGTCTCCGGAGAAGTCCAATTGAAGTTCTTCAAGTGCTGGAGCTTCTTTCACCTCACGCAGTGGGAGCAGAACTTGAGATGGGGAGTCAAAGTAGACGCCATTGACTTCTAGTCGCCTCAAATGATACACATGCGGAATAAGGACTTGGAAAACTTCCAACAGCTTCATATCATGAAGAGTCTCGCTGTGAACAAGGTCGACAGTGAAATCAAAAAGGCATGACTTGCACCGCTTCAACCATGATGAAGTCCATTGTACTACATCCTGATGTGCAATCTGGTGAAATGGGACTCGGATATTGGTCCAGAGGAGCGGAGTGTCGAGACAGAGATCTCGCCAACGACGGCTTACGCCGCAGATAGCGACAAGACATGGTAGGGAACGCAGCTTTGCGTCCATATCTCTGTTGGTTTCGAAGATTTTTGCCAGTATCTCATTAGGAAGCTGTTCAATAGGGGCTACTTCCGGGGTAGACATTCTCCTGTCGATTATTGAATAAGTATATCATCTTTGAGAACATGAATGATGAAACTCACCGAGGACGAAAAGTTGTCAGCTATGTACTGAATGAGGCGCAAGAATTGGCGGCAAGAATGGAAAGAGTGATAAGCAGAGCAGGGCTTAGGGTTACTAAGTTTCCATCAAGTGATCATTTCACAATACATCGAACATTTTTATAGGAATGAGAGCCTTCTTATGAGCTTATGTAGAAGTCAAGAGAGCTCTCGTCTCGAGAATTGCTGAGCTCGAGAATGGCAGGAATGAAGAAGAGCATTTGAACAATAGCACAGCCACACGGTTGTAATTCTTGTACTTCAACGATGGACCAGGTATGCAAACCAAATTATTTATTCATCGCGCCCTAATGTGAACCTAGGAATCTTTCAGGCGTCTCCTATCTTCCTCGTCTCAATCGCAGTCACGTACCCAGCGCGAGTCTCTCTTCACTCAGAAAGGCTCTTCTTCTAAACCGTCTGTTGTGTCCATTATTGTCACTCTTAAGCCAGGAATTTACGCTTTTTCTTTTTCACTAGAAAGCCTGCTACTATTAGCTCCAATGAAGTTGCCTTTAAACCTAGGAAGGTCAAGAAATCTGAGGGGAAGTACCGAGATCGCGCTGCTGAACGACGAGTTGGCGAAGGGAACGATTATGCTGAGGTATGCTCGTTCCTATTACTCTTTATAATGCAAATATCTGACTTAGTCACTTCAAGGTAGAGGCTGTCTTGGAAGAATTCGAAAAGCGGACTGCAGATCAAGACAAGAATGCTGTGAGTGTCACCGAGTTCAAACTATGTACTTCACCACATTTACCACCTTCCGTAGATTAACGAGCAACGACGCTATCTAGGAGGAGACAGTGATCACTCCGTTCTCGTCAAAGGCTTAGATATGGCACTGTTACAACAGAATAAAGCCAGAGCTGCCACGACAACTGACGAAGATGATTCTCTGGAAAAGGCGTACGCCGAGTCTACGGTGCCCAAAAAGCGCACTCGAGAGGATATCATTCGTGAGCTGAAGGAAAAGAGGTCACAAGGCGCAAGTGACGAGCAGCCAAAACAGGCATCAGAAGGTCCAACACTGAAGAAGGATAAGTTCAAGCCTATTGGGTTTAAACCCATCGGAGCTAGTACAGAGGAGAAGGAAAAGAAGAAGAAAGTAAAAGGAGAGGGCGAGAGGAAGAAGAAAAAGAGAAAAGTGGTGGCTGAGAGTGGTGGTCCGGTCGAGGCGTCTGCGAAGGCAACTTCGTCTGTGGAGGACCCAGTACCATCTACTTCAAATACAACTGTCTCTATTCCTGTCAAGGAACCTCCAATGCCCGTTCAACCCGAAGAGCCCGAACCGCCTGAAGATCTTGATATATTTGCGGGTGCAGGGGAGTACGAAGGAGTAGACTTGGGAGATGACGAGGACGAGGATGAAGATGAAGACGGACAGAAGAAGTCAGAAGAGAAGGATGTGGATGATCTCCCTGGCGATATACATACTGGTCTTGGACCTGGTCGTTGGTTCACTAGTGGTTCACCAGAGCCAGCACCTTCTGCTGAAGCTGAAGCTGAAGCCTCACATTCCACCCCCGACGTCGAAGCAGCACCGGGCTCGACCTCACACCCCACGAAAGAAGAAGAGAACGTCAGTGAAGATGAAGAACCTACGCGGCTCGTTCCGCTCGCAAGCTCTGCTCTGCCTTCAATCAAGGACTTCCTTGCCATGGACAACGCTGCCGATGCGGCTGACAAGAAGCGGAGGCGGAAGGACAAGAAAAAAGGCATCAAGGACGAAAGCAGTAGCTCCAAGAAACTCGATACTGAGGCCAAAGTCAACAGAGACTATCAACGGTGCGTCGTTTGACCATGCAATCATCTCTAAAATCTGATGAACATATTCATGCAAGTCTCAAATCGTATACTGATAAACGTGGTGATTCATCGAAATAATCTCGAATCCCGTAAGTGGATGCTGTTCTTTGTCGTACATGGTCCGTGACATTGCATGGTGTGTAATAAGTAAAACCAATGAAATGACAATGGAGAACTGTTATGATAATGTAGGATGTCCGCCCAACAACTTGTTTATCGTATTGGTCCGTAGGACCGTGTCAGCGAATAGCGCCCGAACCAATCTTACGAGTTCATCAACCTCAAAGTCGACCAGCGCACCTTCCTCAAAGAGGTACGTGATATCTGCTAAAGACGCTTCCTGTTGAGAACATACCATCAGTAACAATTCTGGTAAGAAGATGAAGGTCGAACAACGCACCAGTAATTCGGAAAGATACGAGAACTTGAGCCATGAAGGAACATAAGCGACGACGAAGGATGGCTAAAATGTGAAAGCATCGTAAGCCACTGGTCGTGTATACAGCACTTCATACAATACCTGCTCAGGATCTTCTACATATAGCCCTTCGAGTGCATGTAAGATACGACAAAGTTCACTTAGCCTATGTGACTCTACTTCTGGAATATCAGGCAAAGCGAGGATATCCTGCAATACACGCGAGAGCGCGGCATCTGTTATAGATCCAATAGCTGTGTAGTATTTGCTTTTTGTCAGAATCCCCTGCATCAAGCTCGTCGTAAATTTTAAAATAGGGGCAGACAGTTCTACTAGTATGCGTACCTTCCACCTCTGCGCAAGACGTCGAATTTCTTGCAAGACTCGATTCATCGCACCCTCGCATTCATCATACCGATCTTGGTCTCCGGTATACGTGAATCCTGATGCTCCATCTGTTAGGGTGGAATCAACCAGCTGTCGCTTAGTTTCCTACAACATAGTCAAATAAGCAACCTTCCAATGATACAGGAGATGACCGATGCTCTTACAATAGCATCATAGTATAAACTGTCACCCAGAATTTTCAAACGATGTGCGCACTCGGAGTAACGATCCTTCACAGAAGTAAATCCAACCCCATAATCTCTTTTCGCTAGCTGTTCTATTTCTTTATTCAAATAAAGACAGTTGTTCGAAAATCGTATGGGTCCTTCTAATGACTCCAGCTGGGCGTGAAATACCACTGGATATAGGGCTCGATACAGATCCAAAACAGACGCAGACGTTTGGAAGAGTGTTGTTCCCGGTGATGCGCTAGACTCGTGCGGTGCTGTGAGATGCGAGCTAGTGAACTCTTGGCTCTCATGAAGGACATCTTGAACAATCGATAATATGTCTTTCATACTTCCAGAAACGATATATGTTTCCTTCGGAAGAGCCATAGCGAGTTTTGGTGGGCGTTTCTCTGCAGATTTGCTGACAGGTGCCGCAGACGCCGTTGTAAAAGCTGGTGATAAGGAAGAATTGGGTGACATCGGAGAATCAATGGACGGGGAATGTGTCGGTGTGTTCCCGTTCAGATGCTTCTTGCCCTTGTTTGCCAGCTTTTCTAATCGAGTGGCCACCTTTGGCGACGTTATTGAAGGAGCAGGTGGAGGTCGAGTTTCGGGTTGTTTCGTAGACGAGGACGTACTATCATCTCCCCAAGGATCATCCCATGCGGTGTCATCTCCTGTTGCCTCATCGTCGGGTACAGGATCGTCATCATTCCAGCCCCAGGCATCTCCTGGATCTGGATCGTCGTGGCCATTCGTCTCTGGAGGTGGTTCCACAGAGGCTATAGGCTCAATTTCTGCCTCCTCCGTTGGTTCTTCAGTGTCGTCGAAGCCCCAGCTGTCCTCTACTTCGTCTGCAGAACCCTTCGCCTCACTCTTGAAACCCCACAAGGCGTCATTGGAAGTATCCTCCATATCGTTGTCCGCCTGCACAGGGACGACCGAAGGCTCTTGTGCTTCCTCCACTTCAACTTCAACCACGAATGTACTAGAGAAATCATCAGGTTCCAGTATAGCCTTTCGTGCGCGATCCAAAATGTTCATCCGACGCTGGCGTTCATAGTGGCCGCCGACGCCATCTGCCCAAGCTTTGATAGGTGTGTCACTGGGATCGTTGCCCAAGAATCTGACAATGCACTCGTCTTCAAATGCGACGGCATCTTTGACGAGTGAGAGGAAAGAAGGCAATTGCTCGAACGAAGAGGGGAGACATGGTATGAGAAGATTGTTGAGAACACTAGAGCTGACGGGTTTGCAAAGGGTTCGACGAAAAGTGTTGCTTGCTGGAGATGGCAGGCATGAGAAGAGATGTGTACATAGAAATTGTAAAGTACGCGAAAGGTTTCCTAGACGAGTGGAGAGGACCTCATTGATTGGAGGAGCAGGGAAACACGCGAGTTTGTGTTCCTCTGCGGTGGAATTTTCCGTAAACGACATTGGCTGCATGAGAAGTGCGTCAATGTAATGCAGAGTGATGTCTCTGCGAAGGGTCGTGAGATGATTGGAAAGAGACGTGGAGGACAGTGACGCCAATATGTCAGTAAGAGATATAATTCTTTCCGTTTGACGAACTGTAAAGATCAGTTAGCTTGTGATTGTAGGAATGGACCAAACGTAAGGTAGACCTTGTACAGAAGGATAGATGAGAAGCTCATGGGATGACACTAAAACGCTCCTTGAGTATGCCTCACTCAGTTGCTCTTCGGCGCGAGCCTTAGTTGCGCTAAACTTTTGCTTTAGGCGGAATGATGTGAGCTCATGTTACATCCATCTGTGTACCGAGACTCACCTTTAAATCCCTCAACACGCTGGACTGGCCTAGAGGAGCAGGCGCGCTCTGAAATAGACCTTCAACCCTCTGACAAGTCACGGTGGCCTCCGGAAGATCTCCGTCTGCTACTAGTCCAGCAAAGGATGAATACTCTGCACGACATAGTGATAAATGCGAGAGAGCCTCATGCCGGACCTTTGCATTAATGGCTTCTTGAGCCAGTGCTGAATGTGCGGTGAGAGATCTCAGCAGAGATGGTACGAGACCTGTCTACGATGGAAGTTAATAGATAGAAGAAAGAAGAATCATATTGAGATACCTCGGGGTCCGAAAGAGAATGCTCCAGTAGATCCACATTGTCCGTCAGAGTCTTTAGTCGCGTCTGTACCGAAACCGAAGTCTGAAGTTGTCTCTCAAATTCCGGCAAGTCTTCGTGTATGCGGTCATGAACTCGGTCCTAAGAAGCCATTAGTGGATGCTAACGGCAAAGCGAGGAAAGAAAGCGTACTTTCGTAGATTGAATGGTCGCATCCAACTCCTCCAGCCAAGATTTTGCCAGCGAAGCATTCAAGGACTTACTCGTTGCCTCGTCCATTTTTGACAAAATCTTGGAAGAAACATCTTGAGGAGCGGCTCGTCGTGGAAGATGAGATGGAATAGGGAAAGCCATTAAGGCTAGGGTATTACAGTGGTGCTGGTCGAGACGCGCTTCGACACGCACGTGGACCTGCGTTGCCTCGAAATATCATGCTCGGCCGTCTATTGCTTCTCATTGCTAGCTTTATCGTCATTCACGGTAAGATAACATGCTTACATCTTCTGGTGTTTCATTGACGTCGTCTTACAGCTGCATTCTCCACTTATGAACGTGAGTAGCCAGCTTTCAATTCGCATATACCGAGTTTCGAGTCAAGTTTACCGTTTTGAATGAACACCTATCACATCTGAAAGCACTAGGCAAGCCCGAGGGCTCCCTACCATATGATGTTAGCAATTAGTATGTTCTATGACAACTTGAGCTGATGTGAAGCCTGGTTCTTCAGATCGTTTTGGAAGCCTTTGTTGGCCTCGTTATTGGAATTTTAGGCTCTTCTCTCAACGCACCAGCGCTCAAAGAGATAACCTGGTCCAGTGAAATGAAAAAACGGTGCGAAGTGCTCTTGCTTCGTGTTAACAGGCGTCAACTGATGTGCTCCTTTCGTTCTACAGTTCAATAGACGAAATGGACTCGCGGCCAGGATTCGCAAGCTATGTCAACCGCGGAAGAAATGTTCTATGATTTGTCACACATTAACGAACATGTATATCCAGCAACTGTTCTAGTTGTATTGACGGTGACACTTATTCGTCCGCCATCTGTAAAGCTGGAAGTGCCCCCATCACTTTCGCTTCGGCCAAGCTTCAGCTCATGGTGATGCAACGCAAAAGGGAATGGTTTGATACCAGGGACTTTGGGGAATCTCGTGGTCCTAAGGGAATTAGATCTTATATTTATCAGATATGTGCAGGAATATTATTGTCATTGGCTGTTAGCGGAGTTGGTCCAAGCAGTACATATCAATGATAATCATCGTGTCACGTAAGCAGCCTAGAATTGCTCAGCCTTGCTAGACAATTTGAGTATTGAAAGTTCTCACTACCTTCAAACGAACAGGAGACGTATAGCATATGTTATCCATAGACAAGTAGTATGTACTGAGGCTTCGAATCAAAATTTTTTTATTTTGAAGAAGCTTCCATCAATCAGGAAACAGATGCTTCTGATCAACAAGTATCAACAACTTTCCACTCTTTCATCATCCACCATGTCCGACGAAGGCCCCTCCTCTAACGAGATTCAGATTAATGTCAAAGGTATCTACTGTGCTTTTTCATTTGAACACTACGCTTAAGGCGTTTGCTCAAAGGTCCAAATGAATTAAAGCTTCAGATCACGATAAGTACGGACAAGACTGTGGCCGAGCTGAAAGAGGCGATTGCTACTCAGTCAAACGTTGAGGCAGAACGGCAGAGGTTGATTTATTCCGGTGATTAGTAGTGCTCATTTCTTGTTCCTCATTTCCTCATCGTTTTCTTGCAGGTAGAGTGCTGAAGGTGAGATCCTTCACGCTCTTCAATCTCAGTTCATGACAAATCAAATGATCTTAAATAGGACGAGGATGTGCTGTCTGTGTACAAAATTCAAACTTCCCACACGATACACATGGTCAAAGGCGCCGCACGATCTGGCGCTTCGGGGAGCACTGCATCCTCAACACCTTCTAGCCAGCCATTACCGACAATGCAAGCGGGCCAAAATGTACACGATCCTTTAACAACTCTTAATTCGCATCTAGGCTTCGGTGCATTGAATGGATTCAATCCATTTGCAGATATGGGACTTAATCCCAATGACCCCAACATGGTAATAAACCTTCTTCCCATCCATTCTTCCGTCATCTCAAATATCCTCCGATCAGTTACAGACAATGATGAACTCTCCTGAGTTCTTGCAGCAGATGTCAGGCATGATGTCTAACCCTGCCATCATTGATCAGATTATCGCTTCCAACCCGCAGTTGCAGGCCATGGGACCACAGGTGCGCGAAGCATTCCAGAGCGAGCAGTTCCGGCAGATGATGTACGTTGTAACACTTACGAGCCTGCGCACACTCTCGATCGTTGATGCTTACTGTGATGCAGCTCAAACCCCGAGACTCTCCAAATGATGCTTAGGATGTCTTCCATGCTGAACGGTGGCGGCGGCGGCGGGTTGGGCGGTGGAATGGGCGGCATGTTTGGAGGTTCACCGAGTTTCCCTGCGCCTGGTGTGCCCGGTGCTACTTCCCCGACCCCTACGCCAGGCGCTACTAATACATCTGGAACCCCAAGTACTGGAGAGTCCGCGGGAGCGACCCCGGGTTCCCCTGGATCTGGAGGTGCAGCAGCGGCGAATCCTTTTGGGATGTTCAACAATCCGGCGATGTTGCAGCAAATGCAACAGATGTTGGGTGGTGGTGGTGGACTTGGTGGTGGACTCGGTGGTGGACCCGGTGGTGGACTTGGTGGTGGATTTGGTGGCTTTGGTGCCCCCGCTGCCCCTGCAGATACTAGGCCTCCAGAAGAACGGTTTCAAGTCCAGTTGCAAGTGAGTGCTATTCTTTTTTGCGCCCGGTCACGAACGCATGCCAACACCCCTCCATTCACCCTTCTCGAACAACCTTCTCCGCTTGTCTGCTGACTCTCTTTTCTATTCAGCAACTGAACGATATGGGCTTTATTAATCCGTCACAGAATATCCGTGCTTTGCTCGCTACTGGGGGGAACGTGCACTCAGCGATCGAGTACATACTCAGCGGAGGCGGTCTGTGATCTCATGATGTATCTTATTGAGGGGCATGTCTCAGTTGACGCTGGGGTATTGTAAGTTGGAGTGTAAAGACAGGGGAATACATAATGTATGTGCACTTAGACAAATTTAGCTTGATACATTGTTGAGGTTTTCTCAATCGCTTTACTTTCTAAGAGTCGTTTTCGCATGTACGGTTCAGGCATCAAGCAGACTCGGACTTTTCTAGCGTTTGTTGGGTCTACTGGGCATGTTCTGTGATCTGGTAGAAGGTTTCATTGCAGACGCATACACAGTTTGCGCCACAACGTTTCATTCCAGACGCATATACACAGTATGCGCCACAACGTTGTTTCCACCCGCTCATCGAAAGAGTCAATTCTTTGAGATTCCTTGTACTGGCACTGCTACACTCTGCCTCGATAAAGGGGGTCCTAGAGACACACCTTTCGTACACTTGGAGAACTGCTTCACGCAATCAACACTCAATTTATTCTAACTCGAGGTGATGAAGGAAAGCTGCCATATGTTCAGAACGCATGCACGCTGTTTGAATAGCTCTGCCTCTCAATCTCTCAGCACTGGCCTCGCGACGCCCACGCAATAGCCAGGAGGTGCAGCAAGCAAACACTCCAGACGGTATAAATTCAGCTCAATGCTCGCTCACCCATTCCCGAATGACTGCTCCCTTTTCTATTTCAAGGCAATGCCAACGTCGTCGACATCAGTGACAGCCTTGGCAGGTGTGCTTCATAAACTAGGAGGCACCTTTTTGGCCAGATTTATACCTGGAAAGCTCACTCGACGCTACGTGAAATCGGGCTTTCAAGAGAGCTGGGATCTGTTTACACGCGTCGCAGGAGAAATTCCTGTACCAGGTCTTGCTGCCGCTTTAAAAGGAATTGATTTTATCGAAGAGCTATCAGGGGTAAGCAGTCTACTTCATACATCGAATTCATACTACGTGACATAAATACATCAACATGATCAGACCTACCAGAAGAACTTGAAAGATATTGAATATCTTCGGGATACGCTGGGCACGTTTACCGCTATATTGAAGGAGTATGGTGATGAAGAGAAAATTAAGAATGAGCTCAGTCCGGAAGACAAGTTCTCCCCGACGTCTCCTCTTGGAACCCTTGATGGATACTGGGGATTTGCTAGCGTTTTGGATCTTGGTGATCAGCTAAAAAAGATAGCCGAGGAATTTCATGGTCGCAAAGCTCTAGCAGTGTTAGAAGGAAAGTCGACGGTAGGAAAGCTTGCTGAGTTGGTACGATCCATGAACGATATGATTAGATATATCATGGTATGCCGTCGGTTTCTGATCTCCTTCAGCGTTTATGACATTCATCTCTCCAGCTTCGTTCCTTGCTTAAAGTCGATGCAATGGTAATGGTATGTAAAACTTAACTGTTTGCTGTTCCCACTCAGTCACTAAAACCTTTTCGTTCAGCGCGATGCAGAAAATGGTGTGTTGATCTTGTTTCGAATGAACTTGTAGCTCAATTCTTCATTGTTATGCAGGACTCCTCGCCAAAATCCCCCGGTCTGAGATAGCACCGTCTGATAGTGCAGTTCAGAAGACATGCTATGCAGGTACCTGCAAGGCTGTCATTTCTTCCATTGACAATTGGATATGCAGTGCAGATCCTGGATCCCTTTACTGGTTTAAAGGCGGACCTGGATCTGGAAAGACGACCGTCCTAAGACAAGTGATTGCCCGACATGCCCACCAAGAGTCCGGGAAGCAACTTCTCCTTGCGTCATTTCATTGCACACGCGCTCTCCCCGCGAGTTGTGATGCGAGGAGAATCTTCACGACGCTGGCCGGCTGGTTGTGGGATAACAACACAGTGTACCGCCGTAAAATTCTGAAAATACTACAGAGTATGAGTGACCCAGCCGAGGTGGCAATCTGGAGTCCACGGAGACAGCTAAAGGAACTACTACTCGGTCCATTGGGTGAAATACGCTCTGAAAAGACGCCTGATGCTCCACAGTCATTTCCATTCCCATTTGTCCTTATGATCGATGCTCTGGAGGAATGCACGTTGCAGAACGAAGGGCGGAGAGACGTACAGGATTTGCTCGATGGGCTGGTCGAAGACATCAAAGATGGTGAACTTATCAAGGTTGTTCTCAGCAGTCATCCGCTTGAATTGGTGGAGAGAAAGAACATTCCTATCGGTTATGATATGGATCACTATCTCCAGTCGGAGGATGCCAAGCGTGATCTCGAGAACTATTACCACGAACGCTTCAAAGCAGTCCGAGAGGAGGATGCGGATCTCCGCAATGTAAATTGGCCTCCTTCCGATTCTGTAGCGAGACTAGCTAGGATCACGGACGGGAACTTCATTGTGGCGGAAACTATCTGTGGTCTGATAGAGAATGCGGACGACAGAGACCAGACGCTACAGGAGGTAGTCAACACGCCAGAGTCTAAATTCTTCGATGGACAAGTTGTCATGAAGGGTCTATCGATCGTATACACCCGGATCTTGGAGAAAGCTATTGAGAATCGGACAGCAGCGGAGCTGGAGAACTTCAGAGATGCTGTTATGACGATTGTGCTGCTGAAAAGATTCCTGTCACCCGATGATCTAGCACCTCTCCTGGGTCTCAAGAACGCAAATGTGCTTCGACGCATGTTACGAGATCTTTTGCCTGTCATGGTCGTGCCAGAGAAGACAGGTGGGCCACAGGCCATCCGCGTCATCCGTCTTCGGCACACCTCCTTCACTCATTACATGAGCAACAAGGAAATGGCACCTCCAAGATTATACATTCAACCATCAGCTCAGCAGTCCATCATTGTCTATCACCTCCTCATGTTCCTGAATCAGAGACTTAGTCCAATCTCCCGCAGGAGCGAGTTTGTTGCGAAGCATCGAGACCGTGAAGATGTCCTTGAAATGGACAGAAAAGGTGTTGTGCGCAGGGTCAATCGAGCTGTCAACTATGCTTGCACCTACTGGATGCATCATATAGGAGATGCTGGTAACGAGGACAGCAGCACGAACTCAAAGATCATCATAGAGATGGCGAAGTTCTTCCAGCCACAGATGCTTCTTTGTTGGATCGCAGCATTTAGTCACACCGATGGCAAGAATCACAGATCTCAAGCTCCGAAGGCGATCAGGACAGCCATTGCGTGGTTGCAGGTGAGAATAACATTGGTTTATGATATTTTGAACGTATACTCAGGCAGTAATCAGAACATCGACTCGCAACAGTTGTCCAGCGCTTCCACAACCGCTTCTAAAACTCAACCCCAGGCTGAAGGATTTCCGCAGTTGCTTGTTCGGCAGTTACAGCGACTCACTACTACCAGCAATGCATCTACTCCGGTACGATCTTCGGAGGACGTAGCTGCACTCTACCGTGCTACACTTTCCTTGGCGCGTGACGCCCGTGAATATCTAGACAAAGGGGACTATACCTTGGGCATCGACACGGATGGTGACGCACAAAGTAGTGATGCTGCTTCTTTTTCTGGGGAAACCTATGTCGGGTCATTGAGAGCCCGAGAAAGAAACAGCGTGGCTGTTGAGATCGATATGAAGATGCGACATGCACGCGAAATCGTTAATGATAAGAAGCAGCCTGTTTCCCTAAGGGATGCCGCACAAAAGTTTTTAGTGGATCAGTTCAAGTAGCAGCTGACAGAGCTCACTTGACTTTCTTACAGCATTCACGTATATGTTCTCTTCGGATTGAGAAAAACAAACACCGATGACGACCAGTTCTTGATATTTAAGCTGCATAATCTAAATATTGAATGGCAATTATGATCCGTTATGTACATCCATGAGAGTTCATGTCCGTATCGTAAAGCTTTTGCTCCTGTCGACAGGTATCGCGTGACAGACTTTCCAAGGCTCTGAACAGGAGCATTCCTCTCGTTTGTCCGTATAGAGGACTGATAGACTGAAGCAGTGCTTCAAGAGTCTCGAAGATCGTCTTTCCGGAACGAAACTGGCGAAGGAGAAGTTGTAAAATCAAAAATAGTGAAAATAAGAATGATGATGCCTTACAGAATAACCAGCGCTCGTTAAGGTGACTGAAACTGTTTGTCCTTCGAGTAGTGTAACAGACGCAGAGGCTTTGAGAGGTGTAGATTTGGTGATGAGGAACGAGCGGATCGCAGAAGACTGCTCATGTAGTGCTCGTCGAAGCTCATCGGTGTAGAATGAGGATGTGCTCATGATTGCTCGAAGAGAAATGCTTGGAAATATCCACAAAGGATTTGAAAGGACTGAATAGAAGTACTATTTGCTGAACTGAAAGGCATGTATAAAAGCAAAACAGATTGCAAGGAAACGAATACAGCGAAAACAAGCGTTCTGCCTTTAAAAATTAAATTTTAAGGTTTCGGGGAACCGTACATACTGTATTAGGTGTGTCACGCTTGCTTGTGTGACGTATTACAGTGGCTGTGTTATCCGATTCGGCCTGATTCGGCAACTAACATTCGGAAAATCAACGAAGGCTTCTCGAACATTTCAATCTATCCCTTCTACATTCTACGTCTTTTTTTTGAGCTCCATGATCCGTAACGCTCGCTGTTACAAAAATAGTATCACTAACGGCTGAATATCACAGGTTCCTACCACATTGGTTGTCTTGGACAGCTTAGACACGCTTATGTAGACACGCCACTGGTACTTCCCTACACGCTGTTTCGCGGACTGATAGCTGCTGGGGGCCCCTCAGAAACTGTGAGCACCGCGCGCGTATAATATGAATCTATATCACCATGTGTATCACAGATCCGAGCTTGAACATGTTAGGTTGAAAGCATTCACGAAGGTTTTTAGGTAGCGAGTAAGCGGAAATACTCTTATCAGATGCTAGCGAATGAATCCAGGATGCTCAATTATCGGAGGCATCCGTGAAGAAGACTGACATATAGAGCAAGATGCCAATGTCGTCAAGCGTGGATCAAAGCAAGACATTCTATGGTCTTCAAATTAATTGCATTCAAGATTTCGAGGCGTCTTCTGAACCGGCTTCTCGAGAAAGTATACAAGTTTCAACAGTCAGTACAATCTCCACATTCACGCTCAGAAGAATCAGTACTAGTCGACAACAATCATCGATAATGGTCAGGATAGCACATAGAATAACAAAGAATGGGTCAGGGTATGTACTCCACTACAAATACAATTAAGACGTTGTTTTGAATCAGTGAGCGTTAGCTATTTTGAACTAGTTAGCATGAAAGAGTGAATCCAGGTAGTCCGATGCTGTAGGGTAGAAGGAATAAGAGTAGATGAATGCACTGTCCGAGTAGATAAATAGATAACAAAAAGAACGGTACGGTCGAGATGAAGCAAGAAGTTAAAGATTGATTGCACTGAACCTAAGCATAGGAAGAGCACTTCATCCACATTTTTACACCACCTTTGCCTAAGACGGCTGTCGATGCGTTGACGAAATCGAACCTACACTCGCCTGTCTCGGCCCTAGCGGAGAACGCCTCTGACCGCTTCTGTCAGAGCCAACTGATATCAGCGATAACGGTCTACCCTGAATATTGGGAAGGTCCGTTGGAGCGTCCATCGCACTACTCTCGGAGGCGCGAGGCAAGCTCAAGCTGTCAGACTGTAATCTGCGATTTCGACTCCCCGAGCCCACTCCTGCCATCCAAGATTCCGCCAAATCGTCCTCCAAGGGCGATGCTACCAGTGGTTCAACAGAGTTCACCATAGTGGCCGACGGCTCCGACGTACCGACGTCTCCTCGGTCTTGGTGAGGAAGTAAAGGAAGCGAAACGCTAGGCCCTCGATCATGCCTGGAGCTTGATGAACTCCTGGGTTGGAATGCTTGTGTTGGACTCTGAAGATCGCTTGATCGTCTACGATGATGATCCATCATTGGCGCGCGCTCCGGAGACTGCCCATTCTCGCTGAACTCGGACGGTGACTTCTGATGCTTTACCCGGTCTGCGCCAACAAGTGTGTCGCGGTTTCCCCAATCAAGCGCATTAGAAGGGTCCCAATCCGCATCCGTGCCATCGTCATTGCGTTC
The DNA here is from genome assembly GCA_028554645.1 of Omphalotus guepiniiformis. Lineage (NCBI taxonomy): Eukaryota > Fungi > Basidiomycota > Agaricomycetes > Agaricales > Omphalotaceae > Omphalotus > Omphalotus guepiniiformis. The sequence continues at coordinate 952,876 of JAQOOI010000017.1, forward strand.
ATGGCCGTTATCATCTTGATCATCAGGTACACCGCCATCACCATTTACTTTCTTCCTCCAACCCATTTCTCCGTCCTGTCCCTCTTCCACATCATATAGATCCACTCTGGTCTTGTCGCTGCTTGTCGTGTACTGGGACGCCATCCTCTCCTTATTTATATAGGCTTGAAACCGGATCGCCCTTAGAGCATCTTCACTAGGCAAGTCGTCATTACTTGTCCTATTGGTAAGCTCATACTCTCCGTTGTATTTTTGGTCACCAGGGAAAGCACTCCGTGCGCCAGTCCTCTTTCCTCGACGAAGCCATCCCAGGAAACCCGCACCACCCGCAGCAGATTCGCCGAGGTTTCGTGACGAGAGATCGTGTCCGTTAGCTGGGCCGCCGGACACTTCCCCCGCTCCGTATTTCCTTCTCAGTAAACAAAATCTGAGCCCAAACAGAGCGAAGCAAAAGACGAAGAATCCAATTAAGCCAAACAAGACGTCCAGCCCAACACTAATATGCCTGTGGTCTGTGGAGACATTGGTCGTGGTACTCCCGCTACTGCCCGAATCTAAAGGCTGCCCAAGAACTCGCACACGGTGGAACTCATCCATGGCGGTCGTCCCATTAGTGAGCCCTTGTAACCCAAGACGCGGATTAAGTTGGTTGCTGATCGAAGCATCCGAGATACTTTGCGTGCTACCATCGCTTGGACGCAAGTCAGGGAAGGATCCATTTGAAGCAGGGACTTGGTATGCCATGACCATGTAGACATTACGAAGAAAGGGAACACCGAGAATCATGTCGGCAATACTCTTGAGATCGTCATCGGCGGCTTGTATTAGCCCGACACAATTTGAGGAAGAGGATTGTTGGGGAGGTTGCGTGGTTAGGTCAAGTGGATGAACAGTAATCGGGGTTCGGCCATCGAGAGTAATGGTAAGGTTCAGCGGTGTTTTGCAATCAACGTAGTCTAATCGAAGGAGTTCTGTCAGCTAGGAGCTATGTGGACGAAGCATTACTTACAATTGCCATCACTGGCGGGGGACACACCAATGGCACCATAGATGGCATTTGCAATTGCACGGGTGGAGAATATAAGAGGAGAACCGGAATCCAATATCGCTGTAGGGGACGATCCGCCTCCGCCACCATCTCCACTTCGAGTCAAGCTCACGGTTCTTGGTTGGCCGTCGACCCACACAGTTATATCATTTACGCTTGACTTCCAAAAAAGCTGGCCTACTCCGACACCTTGGGAGTTTGTGCTCGCAACCGGTATGCTATATTGAACAGAGTTCCCTTGCTCTATCTGTGGTACCAAAGATTTGGGCGGATGTTTGCCAATGGAAAGTAGAGAAGGTATAGTGCTGGACCCGGGACGCTCCAAGGTCAAAGATATGAAACGTGCAGCAGGTGAGGTAGATGGGGGGGACAATGAAAAGAGATTGGAAGTGAACTGAGCGCCATCCGGGGCACTAGAGGTAGTTGCAGGGATGACGGAAGTGATTAGACTGTTAGAAGGAAGGGCAAGGCCTATTAGACCAACAAAGTTTGTAGATAGGAGTTCGGAATCGACTTCAGCGGCGGAAGCTACATGAAAAGTCAGGTTATGTATCGTGTCAGTGTTATGAATCAATTACCTAGCGCTTGGTTGGTGATGCTGTAACCTCCTATGTCCACTGTATCCCAGACGATGGGTCCCGACACATCACCTCTCAAGTAAGTGATGCTGAACTGTGCACCAGATGGAAGAGAAGTAGAACTTGAGGATGGGTTGTATCGGTCGTTGTAAGGTACATTATTGCAAGGGGAGCTAGAACACGAGGCAGCGGCGATCCACTAGTAAGTAAGTGAAAGACGTCAATAATTGTGAGTACTTAGATCGGCTTCACGAAGCTAAGTAGACAACGTACAAGGTCAGAAGAACCCGTGTCAACTTGAAGCGAAGCATTCAAGCTGTTCGAGCCTATAAGTACAGGGAGAGTGTAAGAGCTATTCTCGCGTTCTTTCTCAGTAAACAAGGTTAGGAACGACGATTTAGGAGAACTCACGCATCGTATGCAGTGGTACCCACATAAGTCAGTGGCATCACTATGCCTCCGCCTGCGCCAGAGCCCATATCAGAATCATCTCGTCGGTACCTTGTTGGTAATGCCGGCAAAGCTCTCTGTTTGCCCTTCCAAGGCGAAGGCATGTCGTTTATGGGTCGAAAGAGTCGTATCAGTGAAGCCGTGAAACAACGAAGAGCGTGTCGTCAAATATACGGTGAACGCGGTCGCCTATTGTGTTCCAAGGGAATAAAAGAAGAAAAAAAAGGGATGTAAGACGGGTTGAGTACCCCGCCATGTAAATGTCACTCCCATCTATTGATCAATTTTCAAATGGCTCGATCTCACGTTTGTTTTTTCAAGTTGGCCTCACTTTTCACTTTCTCAAAAGTTTATTTGCTCTCCCCGCAAAAATTCTGCCCGACAATCCTTATAAGTATGTACATAGAAACTAGCTTCATGCTTTTGAATTTGGCTCGCGGTGACTGCATATGTTTCCCGTTCTTACGCATGGACGACCTAATTAGAGACCGTGGAACTTCGAACTTCCCGGTGATATAAATCAACTGACATGAATCAAAGCAAGTGAAGACCGGCACAACAACTCTGAAACTGGATGCGCGGAGTGATTCATGCTTCTCAATAATTGCAGGCTATGCACCCTCCAATACAGAGTAAGTAAGTATATCCTTAGCCTAAAAGGTTTCCTGAATGTCGTTCTGCATGACATTTACCCCGAGGAGTCTAGACCAATTCTCGTTCACTTATTTAATACCTTTGATCGTTACAGCAGGTACTGCAGGCAGCGGTCCAGGCACCTTTTGAATTCTTCCGAGCAATTCAGCCTTGAACGTCCTGGACCCTTAAGCACATTACAGCCTCGTCGAGCACATAGTACGATCTGCTGGATCCTCATTCGACCGATAACTATCGGGCGACCGTCTGTATCGGAAGAGTGCAAGCACAAACAGTTCAAGACAGCCAGCGCTGCCCACACTCACTGGTGTCATCGCACACAATCTCACACCGTTCGCATTGAGATACTAGCGCGGTTGCGTCCGTTGTCTACCGTGGTCCCACTGGCGTTAGCAACCTGAACCGTTCATGCAAACGGAGAGAACTCACCGAGATCAGAAAAAGATTAGATGTGTATCCAGTGTATCTTACTTACACTTTGCCTTTGTCAGGACACCCAAAGTCAAGCACCAGATAGTTGCGAGCTCACAACTGGTAATTGTCGGTCCACCGAACCCAGTGCCCAACTAAGTACTGCTGGCACAATCGCTAGACCGTCCTCCGTGCCCGACTCATGTTTGTCAAAACATCAGTTGCGGTAAATTCACACACTAAGGCGAGCTCCTGACGAGTTCCTAAACCGTTTAAATATATGGTTCTTCAATCGGGTAATCATCAAACATTAACGCAAGTACAGCAAAAAAAATGTTACATATGTATCCCTGGGCCGACCCCAGGCCGAACCGATGATGGTGACTAGACAACAAACCCTAAGTGAGCCGTAAACAGTAGTCAGGGTTGCCCTTAGGATTCTGTGTACGCAGGACGCGGCACGCGCAACGTCAGAAGAGATTGACTTTACGGAGACCGCCAACTCACTAGAGCCCAATTCGGAAAATCGACAACTCTTCCACTGCCTCCGGCAACGGCAAAGGTAAATACGAACACCATGACTTGCGTTCCACCATCGAGAGCAGCAGATAGCAAGAAGTTGTATTTCCGGAACCATCCTGGACGATACTTCCTGAGGTAGTATTGAGAGAACACTGCAAGTAGGAATGTAGTGAAAACGGAGGAGTTGATTCCCACGCTGAGATATCCGAGCGTCCAGCAGATGATGGGCGTAACGACTTTGTCCGCTCCTAACTTGGGATAGTACCGGTGGATGACCCAAAATGGTACAGGTACAGCAAGACCAATCAGAATGGACAGTGGTACAATCTGCAAGAAACTGCAGTGTTAGAGAGGGACGCGGGATACTCGCAGCCTAATAACAACTCACCCCATAGCGACCACTGGGGGTATAAAGAACGTTACCCAATGCACCCCAAGTCACAGCATCGGAGTTGAAACTCTATCGCAATGCTCAGAACCGAATGTGCATCTAACCATCTAACAGCCAACGAGAGACTTGCCTGAACTTGTTGACCTGACCACTAAACAAGAGAGCGGGTCAGTAGCCCGAACCCGAGATGAGGAAGTGTATTGTGGCTCACGATGTTGGAACCCTGCACATCCAGCAGAATCGCCCGGTGAGTGCTAATGATGACTTTCATGATAACATAGTTGAGCAGTCCACCCTAGCCCGGAACCATTAACAGGCATGTTGGGACATAAGAGCCGACGACCTACGACGACAGCACCTAGAGATTGCACAGCGAAAGTAACACGGGGTGGAAGTTTCGTGTATTGACCCTTAAAACGAACGTAAGCTCCATTTTCATCACAGAACGCTAACAGCACGACCCATCTTGAGGTCACGTAGTAGCCCACGAGCTTGAGTGACAGTGTTCGCGCCGTATAGGGTAAAATACATGTTTGTCTGTGGGCTTCCGGGCATCATAGCGGCACCAACAATCTATGGATTCGTTCATTCGCAGGTCGCTATTTCGGAGATCGAAGAGTCACGAACCTGGATTAAGCTTTGAATGTCTGGTACGAAGCCTATTTGATGATCAGGCGGTCAGCGATCCTCAGCTATCCTAACCAGACCATGTAGCATACCCGTGATAGCGTAGACAGTAACCACGAAAGGCAAGAAGATCGCCGAAAGAATGATAGCGACGATGAGACCCCACCAGGAATGCAGTTCATCAGCGATACCGAGCTGGAAATTTGAACAAAAGCAAAACGCACCAGGGAAGTCCAGAATGTCCGGTATAAATAGTAGCCATAGCCATGGCAAAACTTGCAATAAAGATGAGACCATACCACCACATCGGAACTTCGGGGTAGACCTTTACAGTGATCTTAGCAGGCAAAGGTGGCGTTCCAGGCATTGATGACGAACCTTCATTTTAGCAAAATGAGGATCATAATTTTCACCTGCTCGATACTTGTTGATAACCTGGACGATGTCTTTGCCGTACCAGAGGAAAACGTGGGTGACCATTGCTCCAATAGCCAGATTACTTCCGATCTTCGTCAGCACCTGGGAGCTAGCAAACCATGGAAGACCCTAGATATCATGCCTGATCCAAATTTTGCCCCTGACAATTTCATCAAATATTTACCTGTTCCGCCAGCTTAGCCGGATCAAGTCTGAAATTGTCGTCGAGGATGGCTAGTTGGTCGTAGGCTTCACCATCATCTGTGAAAAGTTCTTGAGAAAGAAATGGGAAAAGTTGTCCATTCCACGTATTGCGCGCATAGCAAGCGCAAAAAGCGATACTGGTAGGTTTTTGGTGGGATGATTAGCCAAATGGAACTGGAAAGTCTTGGGGTCGACGCACATGCAAATCATTGTGCCGAAATACTGAGATATCTGGGTGGAGAATGGAGTGAAAAGAGCTCCCATACTTCCTCCGCCTGGGATTTCAAAATTGTCCGTTAGCCACTCATCTTTGGCCTCATGAGTGTCTGCACATACCAGACCCAACCTATTCACAATAGAATGAGCAAATGAGAGACCTTGAAGTGGTAAAGTTCAACTCGCATAGTTCCAGTCTAATGAGATGGCAAACATCCCGAGGCCTTCATTACCGGCAGCACCGCCTACGCAAAAAGAATTAACATACGAGTCCTCAATCTTCAGAACGAACAACACACCGAAGATTCTTGTGAACCAAGCGCTATGCCTGTCTGCCAAGCAAAAAATGCTTATTCCAGTGAGAGTTCTAGGAATGTAGTCTAGTAGTCAGATCTAGGAAGTGCTAGGGTGCTTGAGACTTACGGCGCAATGTATTCCTATTGATAGGAGAAAGAAAAGTTAGCTTGATCGGTCATCAAATCAGGACACGACGGAGGGAATGGCGACATACCGGGAACCACTCCCAGATAAAAATGGCAATGAAGACACCCCAGAAGAACTTGACTCGTTTTTTCTGTAGGAAGATCTTTTTACCACGGTGGAGCGCATCGAACAATTGCACAGTGGGTAACAGGTTGGGAAATACGATGTATGTGGGGTATACAAGGAATGCTCGCATCAAACCTGGATGGGCGCGGATATGTCAGGAACTGAATCCAAACCGTCAAGTCGAGCTTACCTCCAAGCCCATATCCAAGAAGCTGACTGCCGATGAGCGTGAAAATACCGACACCAACATTGGGCTAAAACGAACATCACACGAGACATTCAGGGTAGTTATAAGAGTCGTTTCAAAAGCAAAGCAACATACCTGGATGTTGTAGTATAGATCATCGGCAGCAAAAATGCTGATGGCTAGTGCGGACTCAGCAGCAGTGGTCGAGAAAATTGTGATGGCTACATGTTCTTTGATGTCTGGAACAAGCAGTGGCATATAGCATATCAGCTACTCAAACAAAGGTCTTACTGAATGGCCCCGGATTGAAGAAACGCCAAAAGGCATTGTCGGACGTTTTGAGTCTGTTGAAAACGTTTCCTGGTCCAGGCAGAATGGTCTCAAGCCCAACACCAAGAATATAACCAATGATCTGTAAGAACAACTGGCTGACGAAGACGGTTTGTGGTCGAAAGTACTACACAAAAACCTTGGTCAGTCCGCACATACCAAAAGGTAGAATCAATATACAAATATCTGTCCGAGGACTGCGCCGAAGCATGAGAGACCAACACCTAAAAACAACATTCTAAACGTCCAACAAGGAAGAGTTGGATCGTCTTCGAGGGAAATGAGCCGAGTAGCCACATCCATGTCAGTCTCTGCAGGTCAAAGTCAACTGATAGTCCGGGGAAAAAGCTGCGTCTCGACATACCAATGGGTCGTTCTTTGCCATCGTCGCCTAAATCGATCATACGAGCGTCGTCGTACACATCGCCAACTGCGACCTCGACCCCGACGTCGGATTGACTGCTCTGCTTCTCTTCATAGGAGCCGCTGCGCTCCAGATTCTTCACCTTGAAGAGCTTGTCCATCGGGATTATGGCGGGACGGAATCAGCTGTCCTCAGCGAGAGAAAGAGCAGCTTTAGTTCCTATAGCACCTTATATGTCTGGATGTAATTTGCTCATGCCAAAGATGTGATAGGGTGTGAACATTCATTGCTGGACATGCTTCTGCGACGTGAGACGTACACGCCAATTCTAGAAATTAGGCAAACTCATGCTCTTCACTCCCAAGCTCAACAGATAAGAACGGAATCGAGTCCGGCAGTACATCTCGAACGCCAAGCCCGAAACTGTTATGATTGATGGTCAACACAACTGGAAGATGAATTGTCGAAGGATATAAAGGAACCAGAAGTGCGAGCCTGGACAGAATAGAATTGACAAGACATTAACGACAGACAAACAAAAGTGGGCGATAAACATGTTCCCGGTTCACCCCTCTATAGAGAGCAGGATATGAAGGTAAGATTTAAGTAGAACGATACAAACAAGTAGGACGAACCGGGACAAGATCCAGCAGAAACCAGGGCATCTATTGGACACAATGCGTGCTATAGAGCTGGAAAGGTCGCTTGAATCATAGTGTTATACAACCTTGAGGTCGATCAATCATCAGGCTAGTGTTGATGAAAGGAACCGATACGAAATGTCGCCTTGTGCTTCAGTCGAGATACAACAAAGATAGGGTCAATATGGACAAGGGGGCAAGCCGCAAAAGCTATGAGCTGTGTGAAGAGCCTTGCTAAACCCCTCGTAGATCATTACGAGTTGGCGGCATCGACTTCTGATTTGAAGAGGTTTAATTGCTTGAGACTTCTATTCGTCGTTTGAACTTTCTGCATCAGGCCTAGCTAAATGCGCTGCAAGTAGCATTTGTGCGAAGCAGTTGGTTGGAGCGCTCAGTGAGCTTCAGCAGGCTTCAGCGTCGCTCAGAGTTGGAGTCGTCGACGCGAACCGCGTCTTTTGTTCTTATTTGGTTCAATCAATTCCCAAGCAAATTAGGTAAAAACTCAAAAACTACGAAATCGTTCCACTTCGTCCCGGCGGCTGCACTTCACTTCTGGAATTGCCAGAGCTGAGGCTTTCGCAACAATGGCTATAGAACAGGAAGGGCTTCGTCAACGCAAAACTACTAATGGAAAACCAGATGTCATCACCATCTCCGAGGAGGGGAAGAAACTTGACCAGAGGCTGGACAAGCATGAGAGTTACGTTCAAAGTTCGCACAATGACGGTGTACTCATTCTGCCAACTAATTAATACAGTTACGAGTTTGGTGGTCCATGGGGTGTCCTCGCTATCATGACAGGATTTCCCATTCTCATGTACTACCTGTGGATTTGTCTGTGGTTCTACGATGGCAAGTTGACACATCCTACTTCGTTGGACGACGTGGCACCGTTTTTGCTGAGGATGTGGAACCACATACGAGAGGTATGCCTGGTGAACCATATTGACGCGAACTTGTTTTTGACGCGGTTTATTCAAAGGACGCAAGCCCAAACGCGTACGCTTGGAAAGTCTACTCTGGCAATATCTTTTTCCAGCTCTTCCTCGCCTGGATTATGCCGGGATATATGCAAGAAGGTCTCCCCGTTCCCTCACTGGGATACAAGACCCTTATGTATAACTGCAACGCACTTTACTCGCTTTATGCCACTATGACCACTGCTGGTGTACTTCACTACACGGGAATCTTCCGTCTCACAGAAATCATCGACAACTACGGACACCTCATGTCTGTCGCTATCATTTGGGGCTTCGGTGTCTCGTTCGGCATGTACTTCTTCGCCGTCGCTACCAATACTCAGATCAGAATGTCGGGTAATTTCATCTACGATGTCTTCATGGGTGCTTCGTTGAACCCGAGAATTGGGCCTGTCGACTTGAAGATGTGGGCTGAAGTTCGGATTCCCTGGGTTATCGTCTTCTTCCTTGCCGTCTCCGGTGCTTGCAAGCAGTATGAGCAGTTCGGATATGTTACGCCGGTGAGTTACTTTGAATTACTGTTCTGCAAATGCTAAAAAAGCTTTATACTCACTCAGAATATGGCTTTCATGTGCCTTGCCACTTGGTTCTACATCAATGCTTGGTGAGACTTTCGATTCTTCAACCCAGGTGTACCGATCTGAACTATGACACAGCGCGAAAGGAGAAGAGTGTATACCCCAAACCTGGGATATGTACCACGAGAAGTAAGTTTTCTTCTAGCCAGAATGCTTTTTTCTGACATTACTTAGATGGGGCTTTATGGTCATCTTCTGGAACCTTGCTGGTGTTCCATTTGTAAGAACTTTCAACTCCGTCGTTCTACACCCCACTTATTGACTTCTTTCTAGTCCTACGTCTACTCTGTTGTCTACATGGCCTCGCATGATCCCTCCAAATACAAGTTCTCCACGCCAACTTACATTGCATTGTACACAACATTGTGTACGGCCTACTACATGTTCGTATCACAAATCTCCCTCAAACGAAACTATCCGATCCTGATATCACCATTCTCAGATGGGATACTGCAATGTCTCAAAAGAGTCGTTTCAAGATGCAGACTCAAGGCATCACAAAATTCAGAAATACGTTCCCTCAACTTCCTGGCTGCATCGTGAAGGACCCTACCTACATCCAAACCGCCCATGGGTGCGTGTTATCGGCAATATCTGAGGGATTTATTATCTCACCTTCGTTCCCCTAGCAATCGTCTTCTAACCGGTGGATGGTGGGCTTGGTCGCGCAAACCCGTATGTTTTCTTCCCAAGCATCGGTATTTCACTATTATTCACAGCTTACTATAGAACTATGTCGCCGACTGGATCATGAGTCTGACTTGGGGTCTCGTCATCGGTGCCGCTACCCCCATACCATACTTCTACTCGGTGTTCTTCATCACTGTTCTCGTACACCGATGTAGTCGTGACTTTGAGCGGTGAGTTTCATTGCTATGCGGATGACTGGTGACTGATTGCGTGGTTCTCTGTCCTTTTCTCTCTCCAGATGCTCAATTAAATACGGAAAAGATTGGGAACGCTATTGCGAAGTTGTTCCTTACAAATTCATTCCCTACGTTTACTGAGTAGATGCGCGATCTTGGTTCATTGAACCCTCACGAAAGTAATTTAGACCACGACGATATTTAACTAATCTTTGAAAGTGCTTTTTTTTTTTGTCCTCGCCGCAATGTTATCGGTGTTTTGATGCTCATAAATATATTTAGATACAAGGCGTTTCACATTTAAGCGTACGAACACTTGAAGCTAGTGCATCAAAGGTACCCCCATCTTATCACCTTCACACCAGAGCTGCTCAACGGTGACCTTTGGCGAGTTGAGTCTCTCTGTGGTAGGTTGGAAACATTCAGGCAACCCAGTCGACTCGTACGACTCTCCACGAATAAGAGCAGCGATACCCCGAGAGCAAGTGAAAGCTCGGGCCATTCCTGCGGAAATACAAGACTGAGCATAGCTCACGGCAGGGTTGAGGGAACTAACACATTCCATGACCAGAATGTCCTGCAGTAATAAACGCTCCTTGTTTTCCGGGGAGTGCACCGACGTAAGGCACGGCTAAGAACAATGGTTAGACATCAGCGGAAGTGGAGGAGAAGTGGCCTACCTTCAGGCGTGTAAGCCATAATCCCAGTCCAATCCACCAAAAGACCCTCGCCAAGTGCCTCTTCACCCCAATTATCCATGTACTCCTTCATCGAACCCTTCAAATGTTCCGTCAAAACAGGCAGCTTCTCACTGTCATCTGTGTAGCCAATAAGGGACTCTATAGGCACTTTCCAACGGCCACCTCCGATGATAACTACGCCGTCTGTGGGCCGTTGAATCATATAGTCGAAATCGTTCTGTCAACTGGGTCAGCTGCATCAGATGAGAAGCTCGTAATGCCGATGCTGACCAGACCCCATCTGAAAGAATACGTATGAGTGAGCATGTTCTTGCCCGAGTAGGGTTTGGTCGGGACGATGGCACTGCACTGTCCCCGATACGGAGCGATGCGTCCAATAAATTCCGGAAGAAGAGTAGCAGTGAACGCATTAGAAGCATAAACTACTTTCTCGGTTTTTATATCGCCACGATCGGTGTGGATAGTCCAGCCTCCTTCACTTTGCGAAACAGACTTTGCAGGGGTTGTTGTTTGTAGGTTTAATCCATGCTTGTCTATACACAGCAGCAAGAGATGTTGAACGAGTTTATATGGCCATAAAGATCCAGCCGGGAACTCTGCAGCTGCTACCGCAGCGGGTGTCCTGGTGATCTAGAAAGCTCGCCAGTATGTATATCATCACATGCTGTTGCAGTAATCTCTACCTTTTTGGCCTCCTGAGCATCTCCAATCCAATTGACAATTCCTTCGACAGGCCCACCGTCTTCTCGGAACTCTTCGAGGGTTCTGTGGAAGAAATCTGCACAGTTTTGGTCCATTGCTATGTCTAAATGCAGGTGACCTGTGAGCTAAGACCCCATCATGAGATGCCCCACTCACCGTACGAGAGACCACGCCAGAAATCGCAATCTATACCCTCTTTCTCTATGACCTCAGTAACAAGGTTTAGAGTATCCTGGTATCACGGTGAGGTAGGCAGCATGAATACAAGTGAAACCAGATGATACCATTTCATTCTGGAGAATCTTGAGTGCTTGCTCCTTTCCAAAGTGATTCTTGTAACCGTTATATCCTGATCCGGTAAAGATCATGGATCATCTTACAATTCAAGACAACCTACCTCTGTAACAATCTGGTCGACAGTGCCCACCATTTCGCCCAGTGGCACCATGGCAGGCTTCTCGAGCTTCAAGCATTACGACATTCTTTGGAGGATTTGGGCCAGTCAGGAGAAAATATGCAACTGCGCTGCCCGAAATACCGGAACCAATAATGACAACATCCGCAGACTCGGGAAGATTCTGAGTAGTTCGATGGCCAAGTAGAGGTGAGCTTCGAGTACCCTGCAGCCAGAAAGAAAGACAGGGATCGGGATGAGGATAACCTGGAGAAGCGGGAGAAGCAGCGCCGTTCAAGATGGTAGACATTTGTTACAATTGCTAGAAACTGTGTGGAGCGTCATATGCATATGTATAAAATAAAACACAAAACTGATTGAGGACTTCTCGTGAAGAAGAAAAGGCATCCCTATCTCGGCCCGACGTGCTCCGAGCCGAATACCTTATCTGTCAGTTGCCGCGGCAAAGTCTTCGCCGCCGCCGAAGCGCGTTTGTTTCTTGGGCGCTTACTTTCCATATCACCTTTACTCAACGATAAGACCATGGGAACAGAGATTGAAGCTCTCTTCAAGAGTCTGACATATATGGTTCTTCCTGGCCCAGAATCCGTCCCGATCCTTCGACTTCGGCCATGGACGTCGAGAGCAAACTCTCAAAGTCAGAAATTGATGTCGCGACTTTGTCTATCTCCTCCAGAAATGCCTCGCATACAGCTAGGATGCAGACCTCTCGAGGCCTCAAGTCCAGGCATATTCAGCTCATGTACGCTTACCTTTCGAGCTCTTTGGCATCGAGCCTTGTATTGACCTCGCTGTAGATCAATTGGAGGCGTGATTGGGACGTGAGTCCATGCAAACTTGGATACTATGTTTGAATTCTTGACCAGATTCTTGCATTAAACAACAGTGGACTGTTCAGTACGTTCTTCTGATTGTGAATTATTTCAAGTCGTTTTGATGGCCTGCGTTTGCAGTCGGTTCTGGCAGAGCTTTAGTCATGGCAGGACCACTTTCCTGTCTATTGGCTTACAGTATTTTCTGTGCCATTGTATGGGGTGGTTCGTCCTCAAAATCCGTGTTGTAGCGCGTGTTGTTCTGATATGAAAATTCTAGTTGCTCAAGCCGCAGGTGAACTTGCTACTTTACATGTATGTCTGACTTTGTTGCTGTACGGTCGGTAATTGACATCTTCTTTAGCCTGTGAACGGTAGTTTCATCCATTGGAGTCATCGTTTTGTTGATCCTGCTGCTGGCGTCGCTTGCGGCTGGAATTATGCCTGTACGTTCAACCTATCATCACATGTTCAACCCACTCAGCTTCGCATAGATGCATGTATCGCATTCGGTTGTGCCGACATCGTAGCTGTGACAGGCCTTTGGCAGTATTGGTCCGTCAAGTGAACATCTTTTTTGGCTGTAGCTGATATATGCTGAGTTAGGTTCCCTGATACTTCCGAAGCAATTTGGGTCACGTTCTGCCTGGTCATATTTTTCGTTCTCAATGCTTTCGCTGTCAGGTTGTATGGTGAAGTATGTGCCCTGTGCTGCTCGTGTAGGTCTCCCGCACTGACTTTTTCTAGGCCGAGTTTTATTTTGCATTTGGCAAGGTCATCCTTATCGTAGGATTGATATTGTTCACGTTCATCGCGATGCTCGGGGGAAATCCACATCAGTATGTCAGCCCTCTCGCCTGATCCAATTTCTTATTGACAGTTGGGCAGCGACCGTGTTGGTTTCAGATACTGGAAAGATGTAAATTCCGTTTTACTTGATACATCTGTTTCTCAGCTGACATTTTTTTCTAGCCGGGTCCTATGGCTGAATAGTACGCGTCAGGTTACTTCATTTCATTTACATATACCAACTTCTCTTCCCGCAGTCTCGTCGGTGGCGCCCTTGGACGTTTTCTTGGATTCTGGGGCGTGTTTCGCATCGCTGCATTCTCTATCGGTGGCCCCGAATTTGTCCGTGACCTCCGAGTGACGGTTTACGCATTCATCTGATGTTTCACTTCATCCACAGGTGTCTATGTGCGCCGGAGAAGCGGAAAACCCCAGAAAGTCAATTCCAAAGGCAATTCGGTGAGCTTAGGACGACGAGTACAGTGTGATCAAACTCATCCTGTGCTCTGTTCAGACGAGTGTTCTGGAGGCTAGCTGGTAAAGTTTGCGGGCACTTCTAGCGCGGTTTGATATTGATTAAAACCCCTAGCTTTCTACGTCCTGGGGATCCTCTGTGTCGGCATTCTCATAGCGTCCAATGACCGTGATCTCATCGCTGGCATCGCGGATGGGACTGGTATGCATCGTGGTGTATTGTTTTTACCCCTCGAATTCATTGGGTTTCACAGGTGTTGGTGCATCGCCCTTCGTCATTGGAATGCAACACTTGGGCATCAAGGTTCTGCCACACATTATCAAGTAGGTCCTTGTTCAAGTTCTGGAAGCTGCGAGGTATGAACTGAACACTAATACTGTAGTGCCGTTATCATAACCTCCGCAACTTCTTGTGGTAACTCGTTCATCTTCGTTGCCACCCGCTCGATCCATGCACTTGCTATGCATGGCCAGGCCCCCAAGTTCCTAGGATACACCACATCCCGCGGCGTTCCCCTCACCGCTCTTCTGTTTGTACTGGCCATTTGTTCTGCATCATACATGAGTACGTATTCACCTCCGCGGTTTACGGACCTTCCTGTGCTGAAAAAGAGAATCGTACAGCTGTCAATTCGGGAGCTGCAGTCGTCTTTGGATGGTTCATCGACCTTGCATCCGTTGCTGCGTTGATAAACTACTTCTGGATGTGTCTAGCCTGGATTCGCTTCGACGCGGGAATGAAAACGCAAGGCGTTTCGCGTGATGTTCTTCCTTTCAAAGGACTGCTGATGCCCTATTCAGCGTGGTTTGGATTACTCTGGTGCATTATCCTGACAATCACGAACGGGTTTGCGGTATTCATAAAAATCGACGGAAACTTCAATATACAAGGATTCTTGTAAGTTTGAAGACCATTATAACCTTGCTCGCTGCAAATGAATCTAACGCGTCTGTTATACAGCACCGCATACTTTGGCATCATGTTCTCTCTTGCGATCTATCTTGGCTGGAAGATTGTCAAACGTACATCTCCACGCAAAGTTGAAGAGATGGATCTTCTGGGTGGGTTAGATGCGATCGATGCTGATGAGCAGTGGTGGAAAGAGAACTACACGCCGCCTGTGACGAGGTGGGGTAGATTTGTGGAGTGGTTGCTGTGATGATTCGGTTCCCTACCGGTGCCTTGTATTTTACTTATCAGATAACTTAACATTGTCTAGCTATCATCGAGCTATCTGTTGCTCTAAGTTGGGTCCTCGCTGCTTTGTTTTTGGATCATGATGAAGCCAGAGTCATACATGATCACGACGTTTTCCTCGGAGGACCTCGGCGAGTCTTGTGGATTATCTTGACTTTCTTTCGAGGTCTTATGACGAGGCATGCATTTATATCTTGTACCTGAGATTTGTATCTAGTCATACCACAAGTTGAATCTTCGGACTCGGAGGAGCTGAGGAAGAATTCCACGTGGCTTTCAATTAGCGCGCGTCTCCTCACCCACAACTTGCTTTTTAATTGTTTCCTTCAACCAGTCATGTATTTTGATCCAGCGTTGCTTCGAAAACCCGTTTCACGCGTAATGATTGCTCTTGAAATTTCTCAAAATGTCCCGGTGACCCTGCCAGTTGGAGGACGCAAGCCCAAGCAGGCCCAAGCAGGCGTTTCGAGTTCCAGATCATACTACCGTCAGAAGGTTTATTCAATTATTGTTTTTCTGTCGGAATGCGCATCATATGTATCATGTACCTGGTACGTATATTCCTGCCGTTGTCGGATTTCCAGAATAACACAACATTGTGGTCACTGGTCACAAACACTACATAGCATATTCGATGATCGGTGGAACACGAAAGGACTCCGCAAACGGCTAGTTATCTGTCTTTCACCTGCTGAAGCTCCGGGGTGATTCTAGCTCGTCTGATATCGAACTTGGGAGGCGACGAGTCATGCTCTACAAACTGAGAGTGCGGTTCTGCTTTGACACACGGATTCCACACGGATTCTTGTGCCTGGTGGCAAAGGTGACTTTCTCTGGTTGACTGTCTCAATGGCTATAGGTCTGCTGGCAGGCCCGGGCACAAACTGCTCGCCGGATAAATCAAAATCTTTCTTGTCTTCGGAAGTTCGGAGCTCGCCATAATTAGCAATTCATACCGGATGTTCTGACGTTAAGGTCAAATTGAGGCCTGCTAGGAATCGAGTTTCTGGTGTCTTTCACAGGCAATTCAATGTGTAGGATCCATAGCTTTTGTCAACACGTCAAAGAACTACAAACGCTCGGCGATGTCTAAGGGATGTAATATGGTGAGTTTTCATCGGACGATGCTCGGCTACAGTCATTGACGAGAGAGTTCTGCTGATTTCTATATGATACATGGGTGCCCCTTCAGCTGATACCTAGTACCTTGATAGCAACCGTATGGTCTTCAGTTTATGCTTCCCGAGGTCCATTCAGAACTAATAATGCATAGGCAGTATAAAAGATTTACTTGGTAGGTCCAGGAACGTAGTTCTAAGAGCCTGAGATGCCCACAATTTCTGCATCCACGTCTGGCACTCGGCGACTCTTTCATACTTTATTCCTGACGTTTTTCGTGCACCGATGTATGGCCACAGTTGCAAACCCAGTTGACTATGTGCTTCCTCTTATAGGGACTACAAATGGAGGTCATGTATTCCCAGGTACGTTTTGTGGCGTGTTCCACCAAGATTTGCTCAAAAGTGTGTTTGAAATCTCAGGTGCAACGCTACCTCACGGAATGGCCAAAGCTGGTTTAGATACGGACTCTCCCGGCAACGTACGTTTCACCCCCCGTATTGTCGAGATGTATATTTAGTCTCTTTTGGCACAGCAAGCTGGCTATGACGCAGATCCGCAATACAAAGCTATTGGTTTTTCACAAATGCATGACAGCGGGACTGGAGGTGTAAGATTTTCATTGAAGCCCAATTCCCGCTCATCAGCCTCATGGATCCGTTTCAGTCTGCATCCTTGTCTAATTTCAAGATCTGGCCATTCGCAGGCTGCGTATCCTTTGAACAATGTCCAACTTCCCTTTCAGCCCGTGCTGTATACAGGAAAACACTGGAGGATGGTAGGTCGTACTACAACTACACGTATCTAATTTATCCCCACAATTTCTAGGTACACCTGACGATTTCGCCTCGCCCGGATACTTCGCTTCCAATCTTTCAACAGATATTCGTGTTGAACTCACTACCACTCGACGCACCGCACTTCATCGATACACGTTTCCTGCCAATGCATCGGAACCTCGCTTGTTTGTAGACATACTTGACGATGGCATGCAAAGTGGCTCTAACCCTGTCATGAATATCAACACTACAACAGCCCGAGTAACTGGCAGTGGCACGTTTGCCGGCAGTTTCGGACCAGGTCAATACACAGCATATACCTGTGTCGATTTCAAGGGAGAAGGTTTCGAACTTGGGTCTCCCACGGAATATGGCATTTGGACTGGAAATACACCAACGAAGGGTGCGACTAACCTGACGGGTATCTGCTGCGGTGAAGCGGGAGGTCTACTCACTTTCAATCCGGCAACTTCTGGGGCGGCGACAATTCTGACCCGCGTCGGAGTGTCATTCATTTCGAGCGACCAGGCATGCGCAAATGCGGAAGAAGAAATTCCGGATTGGGATTTCGATCGTGTACACAATGATGCTGCTGCAGAATGGAATGAATTACTTGGCCGAGTACAAGTCGACACCACCGGTGTAGATAAGGAGACCATTCAGTTGTTCTACTCCTCCGTATGTCGATTTGTTCCTCTTGTATGTGCATCATCTCATATCGTATTTCATCAGCTTTACAGAACTCATATCGTTCCTGCTGACTGTACGTCCTTTCATATTCTGCTTGGTCTGATGCATTATTGATCCACGCCAAGACTCTGGGGAAAATCCGCGATGGAACAGTACTGAACCTTATTATGACTCGTTCTATTGCAACTGGGACACATACCGTACTCTTTATCCTCTATTTTCTTTGCATGATCCAGAAAGATTTGCTCTGATCGTTAGAGGGATGATCGACATCCAGAAACATGAAGGTAATAACAATCAATTCATTTCACTTGATACTTCGTGGTGACACATACAACATGAAGGCTGGTTGCCCGAATGTCGTGGAGCTACTCTGCAGCAATGGATACAAGGAGGAAGCAGTGAGTCTCTATTCTGAGTGATCAATTCCATGTTTTCATTTGACTGTTGTAGACGGCGACCCTATTTTGGGCGAATTTTTCGTGAAGTACTAGCAGCATTATCATCGTTTGGCGATGTAACCAAGTGAGACCATGATTCCTATAGATTCCATGACCATGCTGCGAGTCTTGGTGTCTCCGTCGACGACCTATACACCGCTCTCCTTGCCGATGCAGAGGATGAACCTATAAGTTGGGATCTGCAAGGACGACAGACAGTACCGTGGATACAATACAGTGCGTAAAGAGTATGCTTTAATTGAGCTTAGACGAGACCGTTACCAGACTATGTTCCGGACGATGATGTTGCCAATACCGGAGGAACGAATACGCGGCAAGTATCGAGAACGCTAGAGGTACGAACATACGTCTAATGTTCGTTGCTAATTACAAGCTTCCCAATAGTATGCCTTTAACGATTTCGCCATTTCGCAAGTAGCAAAGATCATCGGAAAATCCGACGATGCTGTCAAAGTACAACTCAGTTTTGTCGATGTACTTGCAGTTGCTCATTTGTCACTTCACAGTATACACAGAGGGCAAATAACTCGTTTAATATGTGGAATACTACTGTTTCACTTCCAGGATTCCCTAGTGTTATCGGCATGATGCAAGTGAGTCCGCTGAAGCTCTCTGTCCCCTACCGGCTTATGAGAGCGGTAATATTCAATAGCAACGAGGCATCGACGGCACTTTTAATTTGTATACCGATCCAAGGCACTGCAGCGTTAACGACCCCACGCACTCAACTTGTTTCTTGGACGGCAATAATCATGACGGATTCTACGAGTCGTCACCGATGGTTTACGTATATCCAGTACCAATTTAAAACGTCGAACCTGACTGCGGGTCATACATTCAGTACTCACAGGTATGCCAGAGGCTCCTTACTGAATTCAAGTATTTCATGCATCTAAACTTCGACTCGGACTAGTATGTGCCACATGACACTGCGCAATTGATTCAAGTCCAGGGAGGCCTCGAGAGCTTCATCAACAGACTGGATATCATCTTCAACCAGAGCTACTTCGATGTTACCGACGAACCCTCGCAGCAAATTCCATTCATGTACCATTACGCCAATAGACCTGGTCTCAGCACCCAGCAATCTCGACGAGTCATCGCTGAGTCGTACAACACGTCAGTCAATGGACTTCCTGGAAACGATGATTCTGGTATGTTTTCTTGTTCTTGAGAAAATCCATATGGTAACGAGACTACGAACAGGTGCGATGGGGAGCTTTGCGACGTTCTATCTTGCAGGACTGTACCCAGTACCTGCGACACGTCAACTCCTGCTATCATCTCCATATTTCCCTTCTGTCTCCTTCTTCAACCCGCTGCTCAAGACTACCACAGTCATCAAATCCAAGAACTGGGTTGGAAACCCGCCAGATGGTAATGGTGGCGTCGTCTTTGTTTCCGTAAGTTTACTGCTATTCACGGTATAAGCTCAGTTACCAAACCCTATGACTTCAGGACGTGACAGTGAACGGAAAGTCGTACAAGTCTAGATGCTATCTTGACTGGGATGTCTTTACACAAGACTCCGTAGTTGAACTTACCCTATCTGACGATATCGGCTTGTCCTGTGGGGACGGTTCTGAGGCCTTGCCACCCTCTATGTCGACTGGAGGTTTTGACTGATAGACTCGGATGTTGCGGGCCAGCCTTGAATTTGTAAAATAGTGTAAAAAATTGAAAGTGACTGCGGTGACTGCAGCTCCAGGTTGTATATGCTGTAATGAAAGGTGGAATCGACCACAATTTCTTTTCTTCCAAAGAATGTGTTTGCAGGAAAAAGTGCAAATCGCAAATCGCCTAGATTTACGAATGCGGAGATTTCGTCAATTCGACACAGCCACATTGCTTCCTGCTTGTATACGACCCACTATAAACGAGAACTCGTATTTTCTCGCCCTCATCATCCGCCCTATAGGGCTCATAAAGTACTATTCTGTTGCTTAGCTGACTCTGTCAATTCATGAATCATGGCTTCTTCTGTCTTTTACAAGTTCAACTCCCGGAAAGACGAGTCTCGAGTGACTTTCGATGGCACTGGTATCTCAGTTTTTGACCTCAAACGTGATATCATTATAGCCAACAACATGGGTAAAGCAAACGACTTCGATCTGGTTATAATTGATAGCGATTCGAAGGAAGGTGTGTGCTGGTTGACTGTTTGTAGAAGTGACGGGGCTAAAGTTTCCACATCGCTTTGCAGAGTATAAGGACGATTCCCAAATAATACCTAGATCGTCCTTTGTCATTGTCAAACGTGTACCGGCCGCTCGACCTGGAAAGGGTAAAGCATCGATGTACCTAGCTGGAGCTGGCAGCGCGCTGGCTACCTCAGAGCCGGTTCAACGCTCTGGACCAGCCAATGGAGCACTCGTTTATAAGGGTGCAATGTCGAAAAGATTTGATGGTAAAGACGACAGCTCAGCGGCTGGCAAACACTTCTCTTCAGTGCGTTGAGATTTGCAACTGTACTAGCGTTTACCCCAATTTCTTCTAGTCCGCGACATCAACACCCGTAAAGTCTAACGTCGCCAATGATGAAGAAGCAGCCGCAATGGCTGCCATGTTTCAAGCTCAATCTGCAAACTGGGAGGAAGCCCAGGAAAAGATGTCACAGTCGGTGTCGCCGCATGCGGTCTTTGTCAAAGTAGTAGTCCGATTTCTAATAATGATTTCTTGTTTTCCTCTTTCCCCATGGTGCATATTCACTTGGCCACCAATAGTGCCACCCGTATCTACAGTAGCTCGAGAGGAACTGGTTTTAGTCGTGGTGGTAAACCTCATCAACCAGCCTTTCAGGTCGACCGACCTCTTCCTGCTAGCTATGTCTGTTACCGCTGCGGTCAAAAAGGTTGGCAGGCTGTCCTACATCATTTCTGCGGTGTCGTGATAATCTGTTCAAAGGACATTGGATCAAGGACTGTCCCACTAATAGTGACCGCGAATTCGACAACAAGCCTCGAATTAAACGGACGACCGGTATACCGCGTAGCATGCTAAAAGCTGTCGAACATCCAAATAGCGGGCAGCTCGCTCAAGGTGTAATGGTTACACCTGAAGGAGGCTATGTCGTCGCCCAACCTGATCTGTGAGTCTGATTTCACTTTTCGATTGTGTTGTTCTGATGCCAAAAGTTCTATTACAGTGCTTCCTGGCAGAAGCAAGTCGCTCGTACCAAAGTTCTCACTGCTGCCGAAGTCCGTGAACGAACCCCCTCAGAGCCCTCCCTTGCTTGTCCAATTGACAACAAACTTTTCCGTGATGCTGTCAAAACGCCGTGCTGTGGTACTGTGTACTGCGAGGATTGTATACAAACTCATCTTTTAGAACGTGACTTCGTTTGTCCCAATTGTTCTAAGAAAATTGCATCCCTCGATAAATTAGAAATGGACAAGCCAGTCCGTATAAAAGTGAGCGAATATATAGAGAAGGCGATAGAGGACAGTAAGAAAGAGGGCGCAGAAGAAAGTGAGCCATCTAGAAGCGATCTGGTACGACTGGCAAGCATCTTCTCATCGTGCCCGTGCTCAAATCTTTGTTTCGACAGAATGGAACGGACACTCTCGATCTTGATCAGGACTTCTACTCAGATCAACAGCCTGGGATGAACATGGACGTTCAACAGATGCTCGTCGATAGCATCCCTCAACTACAAGCTCAAATATCCCAGATATCTGTTATGCTTCAGAACCCGTCTCTGCCCAACCAAGTCCGTCAACAGACAGAAATGCAGCACCAACAACTGAAGATGCAACTACAACAAGCTCAGACCATGTCTGTCGCTTTGGCTGCAGCCGCTGAATTCCAGCAACAGCAGCAGCAAATGCAACAACAGGCTCAGAGTAGCGGTATGGGCTTCAATATGCAGCAAGGATGGACCAACCCATATTCGAACCAGCAGCCCGCTGGTCAGGATTCTGCCTACCAACGGTTACCGGTCAATAACCGACGTCGGAATCTTAAGCGGGAGAGACCTTCGGACTTCCTGGAGGTAGCGGGGGACGATGCTAAAGTTCCTAGGTACTGGGAGTAACCCGACGCCAAATCCCATCAGTGTGGAGTTGGTCGTTTACTCATATCCCTTTACCTACTCATTCTACCAAGTAAATACCTCATAACAGACATCATGTGTATCCAGCAGTTGTGGTAGGAATATGATTGGCCTGACCTCAGACCATTTGCCCAAATGAAGTGATTATGCCTTGGTTCCAAGTAAAGAAAATTAATCCTAAAGTATATGCTTATTGAGAAGAAGACACTGGTGAATCCTGCACAGCCGGTGCTCCTTTGCCACCACCTACTCTCTTCAGCAACATCTGTTGATAACTCTCCCATGCCGCTATCAGCTGGAGACAGAAAAAGTTAGACGCATCGTGGTTGATATCAATGACGAGGACCTGCCTCCTTCTGTCTCGAAATCATTCCTTCTAAAAATGCATGTAGCGAGTCTTTGAAGTCCTCAATGCGCTCTCGCTCAAACCGTGCGACCTCCGTCTTGACCAATTTTGACACTTGCTCGTACTCATGTTTGGCATCCGCAGCTCGTCGTTCAGCCTTCGTAAATAATCAGCTACTCAGTAGAACCCAGTTATTCAATGACGAACCTCGGCAATCTGACTTAGAGAATACCCCAGCCGGTCAGTCGGTATCCGACCTTGAGCACGGTTCTTTTCATGCGTCTGTTTAGCTCGCAGTAGATCGCTCTCAGCATTCCGCCGTGCATGATACATGCGTATCCGAGAGCTGAACGCAAGCTGAACGGTGGTCATCAGTCTTCAATTCAACGTAGAATCGGTGGCAACACGAGAACGCACTCGAACAGAGTTGATGAGCCGAGCGTATTCGTCAACAGTGCCCATCAGCGTTATCATATCCTGCTCAGACTGGGTAACTTGCAAATCATGCGCCTTGCGTTCGACATCGGCCAAACCAGCGAGCGACAACGACAGCTGCTTGCCTATATCTGACGAAGAGAGGTCACCGACTGTCTGCGCGAACTCGTTGGTGGCAGTCGACATTTCGGCGCGTTGTTTCGTAACCATATCAATAGCTCGTACTAAGCCTCGGAGTTGAGACTCTAAACTGTCAAGGTAGGCTTTCTGTCTATCGAACCACTACAAGTAGCATAGTTTAGTGGGACGATTGTACGAAACGAGAATAAAGACAAACCTCGTCAGTTTCGTGGAATCGAGGGCCCGCAATCGTTTGTCCAATAGAAGCCATCAAACCGCCTTTCTCATTAGCGATCTCGGCCTTCCGATGTTTAATCTGCAAAGCAATATCTTTAGCTCAGAAAGTGAACGATCAAAGACATGCACTAACATCCAAAGAAAAAGTATCACTCTCTAGGAAAAGCTTCAGATCCGTATCTTTGCCTAATATCGGATGATTCGCGATCTTCTGTATACATTTCTCCAGCGCGAAACGCCTTTGCTTTACGAATTGATCGTCGAACCGACCAAAAGGGTTCTTTTCCGGCACAGGAGGAACAACGACACCGGGGTTGTTCAAGGAAAGAGTTTCGTACAACCAGAGGAAATCGGAATACCGACGCAGAACTGAAAACGCGGATTTTTGAAAGAGCGGGGAAGTGGTCTGAAAGGACCTTCATCAGGGAGATACACGCGAAAGAGAAGCAACACACGAACTCGGGTGTGTACTGTGTACATAGTGAATGACCGTATCGGGTCTCCAACCTTTTGAGGGTCGTCCACAGATATGACAAACTCTGGCCGAAGCTCGGTACGCGTCGATGCATTCTGTTTCGGAGCGACATGATTTGGAGTCAAGCATTGAACTCAAAGTTCTCTGAACACAGATTACACACCGGAGACATGGATACACTCTG
Organism: Omphalotus guepiniiformis; assembly: GCA_028554645.1. Taxonomy (NCBI): domain Eukaryota; kingdom Fungi; phylum Basidiomycota; class Agaricomycetes; order Agaricales; family Omphalotaceae; genus Omphalotus; species Omphalotus guepiniiformis. The sequence goes on from JAQOOI010000017.1 coordinate 976,877, forward strand.
TGATAATGCTTTAACCGTTTGCGCAATCGGCTTGTCATCGTCACTGTCCTCATCTGACGGTACCCTCGATACAACTGGTTGGTCATTACTCCATGATTCCTGTTCCCCTCGCCATCCTCCCGCGGACTCTCCTCCAAGCGTCAAATTCGACAGAGAGCGATCAATTGGCTGGATAGGTGACTGTTCCAGAGGGCCCCATGCTGACGACGCTGTGGTGTCAGTTCTTGAATGAGATGGAATCGTGAGGTCCTCTACTGCTTGCTCGACTTGAGGTGGTGTCTTCGCTCGAATAGCAGAAGTCGGAGAACGTGCAACAACATCTAAGTCTGTCGCAAGAGGTGTAGACGCTTGAGGATGTGGTTCTTCAGAATGGGGTATGACCGTAGTTGCAGGGATCGTAGACTCGAATTCCTCAGATACGTTTGGTCTGATGGTAGCTATCTCGGAGAACTTGGAACTCGACTCTACGCTCTCTTTAAAGCCTGGGCTACGAGCTGATGAAGTCAACGACAAGCGTTTGCTTAGCGGTTCGTCATCGTCATCGTCCTTGACCGTTTGAGTCGCAGAATCTAACGGGTCGCTTGGAATATCTGGAGATGGTGTAGACGAAGAGGTCCCAGTCTCTGTATCATCTACTTTTGTTGTTTCAGAACTAGAGCCGAAAGTCTCTGCAACAGGTGTGGGAGCGGGCTCGGATTCTGCGCTCGAACTCGCGAATGGAGATGAATAAAGGTCATTGGATGATTCGTGGCCAAAGGGTGTCGCCCAAGGATCTGGAGAACCAGAACGTTTTGTGAAAGGATCAGAGAAAGGATTTTCCTCCAGGATGTTACGCGAAGGCGCGAGCAGGTCGTCGAAGGAGTCCATGAACAAATATAGAATTTCACTTCAATGTGGCGGTGATGTTTTCAGTTTCCTCACTCAGACTGCATACATACGCTTTTGTAGTCGTTTCGCACTCATTGCACGCCGCTCAAGTAAAGCCAAAAGTGGCCGACCACAGTATCTGTGCATCGCACCGGTAATCTGTTCGTTATAAAGACAAGATTTTCATTGGCCCATGGTATGTATGTAAATACAACTACGTAAGTAAGGATAAAATTACAATGCATGCTAAGAACTGAGAATAAATGCAATAAGGAAAGATGATGGGGATATATACTTGCAAATGATGTATCACAGGATGAAAAGCAATGAGAAGCGTAAGGGTCAGCAACTGTAAGAATCGTAAGGAACAACGGCGGAAGGCGGTTTAGGCTATGTTTTCGGGAACCCGGGTCTGTGGATACGTGAATGCGAGGGTGTCGTACACGGAAGCATTCAGGACATGAGTCTCTCTCCCCAGACGAGTTTGTGTCGATAGGCTCGGTAAGCTCCCATAAGTGCAATCCAGGCGAGCCAACAACATATCACAAAAGATACTGTGAAAAGGAAACGCATGAATAATTTCCATCGCGTGGAAACAGGACTCGAGGATGTGAATATGACCATCCTCCAGCGTTCATAGAATTCTGTATTCAGCCAGGTCAAATCAGCCACCAAGGACTTAGCCTACATTGAATCACATGTTAATAGTTTGAAAGGGTGGAATGACCGAGATGCAACTTTACCTTCGTGCGACCAGAATCATAGACCGTCCTAATGTCGATAACTTGTGATTGTATCGTAGGAAGGGTCTCAGTCAAGTCCATTAGGTCCCTCATCGATTCATCAAGATCGTTGTGAATGGTGGGTATTTGTGTATTCAATGCTCGATCAGCACGCCTAGAGTTACGCTTAAATATAGTCGTTACGCGTCTGAAAGAAATGAAGAGGCTGAAGCTAACACACCTTGAGTCCAGTAAATACTTCCTGCAAAGAGCTGTCCATAGCTCGGAAATTGCTTAAGCTTTCAGTTAGCTTGGACTGGAACAAAGCACAAAGGCCGTTAGACTTGGCCACGGATATCACCAGTAACAAGAACTCACTTCAAGCTCCTTCATTTGGTATTCATACTGGGAAGCCTGCTTAGAAACTTTCTTCAAAGCAGCTTCCAGTTTGCTAATACGATCCATCCGAAGATTAGTTACTTCCAATTGAAGCGGACAGGGGTCACTCCAAACCTAGTTGACACTATTGCAGAGGCGTCTGCCTGAGAGCTCCAGATCGTCATTTCACTCTGACGAGCGTTCGTGGGCGATACAATTTGAGGACAAGGAAGAGAATTTGAACGGAGAAAAGACTAACGAACCGCAAATTCTTTTCGCCTCCTTTAAAGAAGGATCAGAAAGATACCCACGAATTATCAGGTCACGTGTATCGGACCTATTGCCCGACCACAAATTCTCCGTCTTATTTCTCAGTTCTGTTTCTTCTACTGCACTGGTAGTTCATGAGTTAGCTTCATGTTTCAACCTCGTCAAGCTCGAGCAACCACTTGTCTTATACTCCTTGCTAGACTCTCGTCGCAATTGTTGAACGAGCTACTGGTTTACTCGGCCTTTACAGCGTGGATGGGCTGCAGATCGGCAATTAGCCTCATGCCCCATACTCTCCCATACTTAACTTAGTGACGTTCTAGAGTGACGATCAGTCGCTCTCAAAAACTCTCCCCTATACACTGCCGCCGCCTGCGGGAATTGGAAAACATTCCCTCCTTCATTGCGTCACATCTTCGTGCGATCGGACTGAAGCAAACCAATTGAACATCGAGAAAGCTACCTGGGAGTCTCTGGAGTCATCTGAAGTAATGTAGCGAATCCGATGGTTGATGTACTATGGTTCAGGGCTGAAACTCATGCCTAACATCCCCAAGTCCGCATTGCTGAATGGGGCAGACATCAGTCTTCAAGCGCCTTTCTACTACATAAAATCGTTTTCCATCAGAATTTGCAATGCGGAGGAACGTGGAGTCTTAGGACACAGGAGGAAACAAATTAACAATTGACAGCAGAGCCGTCTAGACGTGCCTCAATCACCGGTAGCTGTTTCATTCTTGGGTAAATCGTCAGTTTCATCTTTACACCGCTCTCCTCTTTAATTGAGATTGTCAGATTGAATGAGCAAACCATTCGTTTTATTGAACATTGGCCACAGCAAGATTCGGAATATCTTTTAAAAAAACTTGTTCGTTCCTTGATCCTAGAGACATTCGTCTCGGCTCATCGTTGGCCAAGGCAGCGATGAAGACGGATACTGAATATATTCTAGATAATATCATGATCTTGAGGTGTGAACTGCAAATAGCGCTTTGATCATTCACTAAATTTGGTCATTTCTTTACAGCACTGAAGACGGATACTGAATATATTCTAGATATCATCATGATCTTGAGGTGTGAACTGCAAATAGCGCTTTGATCATTCACTAAATTTGGTCATTTTTTTACAGCACTGAGCGAGTACTTGCCAAGACTTTTGTGCACTCCAGTCGCGCGCTGGATGGGAGCCTACTCAGCACTCAGCGCTCAGCAGCGAATACAGTCAGTGCCAGTCATACGTGGTCCATACTCTGCGATGCACTGAATCTGATGCCTTTTCCTTTCGCGCTCAGAAACCCATGATTGCTTAATCATATGTCCTTGCAGATACGCAACAACGACTCGAGGCGCATTCTGTTCAAATACATCAAATTCAAGACTTCATCTACCACCTGGGTCCTGCACGAAAGCTCTACGCAAGTCGAATGTTATGTGGCTTGCTTCCATTGCCAACTCCATTGCCGATACAGATATGACTATGACCCAGAACGGCTACACTTGGGCCACGGCCCACGGAGCTCAGAAGCTTCAGATACAACGCATGCTCACGCTGTACATTTCCGCTACAGTATTGGATGACCTCCCGTGGGCATTTCTAAACTAAATCCTATTCTAAACTCATATAAGCGAGCTTAGCCGAGTCTCCGAATCTCGCCAACGAGCTCACATCAGCGGAGTTTGTAATTTTACTCATTTCTAAATTTTAATCTGGAAGGAGGGTACCCCCCCCTCTTCCAGACTAAAATCGTCTTTCTAAACATATTTCAAGCTCCGCTCGGAGATACACCTTCCCTTTTTGTATTCGTCCCCGAGGGTCAGAGCTAGAGTTTTGCGTAGGGAGCCTTAGTGGTCACTTGCAAGTGGCTGTATTCGTCTCAAAAGGATGATATATTGTCAGCTGTACATACTTATTGAACTTTAAAAGAGAATAAACATTTCTGTGAGCCCAATCTTCTTCGCCCTACCTAGTGGCTTTTGGGAAGAATAACTTCCTATTCAGGCTTTCAGCCGGATTATTCTAGACCAAACATACTCCAAACATTTGGTCAACGGCTGGTCGACGGTTTTCTAAACTAGAGCTATCTTTTTTCAAAGTCCGCGTTTGATGGATTTAGAAAACAATCTAGGTTTTCTAAATCCACGGGAGGTCACCCATTATCCCGAGTTGGGCCGCATTGAAAACAATTCAATTATGAAGCATGCGCGTGCGCTGCGCCGCCTGTCGTCTCGTCGTCTGCCCCTTGGTATCCCCTTTTGTCAAGCCTGGATATCTGGCAGTTCGGCTTCCAATATAGTACACAGGGATCTCTGTCTACTCGAAGCACACTAATTGGGCTCTGGGAGAGATTCGCAGAAGCTTCGATGTCGTGAATAGGAACCAAATTCGACTTGACCAGCGTCCCTGGCCTGTCTTCCGCGTCTGAGAGATTGCCAGCGAATTTGGATGGAGTAGCAGCACGGGAAGTCTGGAAGCATTTGGCTTCATACATGACTTTCATCAGGACCACTGTATCTTGAGTGCCTTCGCTGTGCCGACGAGATCTAGGCTTCTTAGGCCATCAAACTTCAAGCCCCTTTCGATGCTCGACCTTCTTGTGAATCCTGGTCAGCTCAGGGCGTCCAAGCCTGCGATTCTCTTTTTCATTTTTTTTGCTTACAGATATTCTCAGATAGGTGTCGAGGCCGCATCGACTTCAAATAGTTGAACTGAAATCAGTGCTATGAGCAGGCTATGAGATCGATAAGCGTGAGGCAGCTATTTTTTAGATCTTTTTGGCGACAAGTCTGATCTTTCGCTCGAATCTCTAGGTGTCTAGTCCTGCTCAGCCAACTATATACATCTACACAGTATGTTTGTCGCGCAAATACCTGATGTAGGCTTCCTCAACACGAGGTTACCATTCTCGAAATGAGCATGATTTCTGCATTTGAGTCCCATGATTTCCGATTTGCATGCTTCATCAGATATCATCTGGCACGAGTAAATTGTGAGCATGGCTCTATATTTGTTTCCTTGTGTAATCTTGTCTTATCGCTACCTAACCTCTGTAATAGCGCTCAGAGCATCTGCTCGTGCCGAAGCTTTACCACGCTGAATGCCATTTGCGTGTTTGTCTCTTGATGAAGACACTTCCTTCAGTGCTTCCTAGGGGCACCTTCTTGGATCACTTGTACACTTTTGGATTGTTCTACGTCTTTGCTTGGCCGACGAATCTAATGATAGACCTGCAGACTTGTTGAGGTTCAGCTCGCGTTGATGCGACGAACCGCAAAGAGTAGTGGCCTTCTCATAATGATTTTGGGATTGGAAGATTTGCCTGGGGCCTTCGCGTATAAAAACCAATCTCAATTCGTCGGACCTTTAGCTCCACAGGCCCCAATCTTCCTACAGATCTTCTTGGGATGGCTTTTTCCTTCTCTAGTATTACACTCGTCGCCTCGACGCTTCTATGCTGTCTTGCTCGTGTGAGCGGTAGCGCTGTTCATAATACTACATTCGAAGGTCTTGATAGTCAAGCTCGAGACATCCTTGCTCGTGCTACGCCTGCTGCTCCACATTTCGTTGTTTACAGTGACATTGCTGTCACGACAAGTGGGCCTCCTGCTGTGTCCGACATAAAGGTGAGAATTTGAACTCATTTATCAATTTGGCTGACTGACCTGTGTTCGTTGTAGGGATTCAATGTTTTGTAAGTATCGACAAACTCCTCTGTAAAAAGTGATAAACCGACCCTTGCCAGTGCTATATCTTTTCTCCTCTTAGAGGGTCCTTGGGACCAGGTACCGTGTATTCCTTCATCTTGACATCCTCAAATAACTCGATTTTAGGCCCAAGTTTGGGTTGATCTTACCGCGGACGAGAGATCTTCGATTAAATCCCAATATGCTGCCGCCGGCATCAAGCTTATCGTTTCTGCCTTTGGCTCGACAGATGTACCCACAACAACTGGAGCGGACCCTATTGCCACGGCCAATACTATGGCTGCTTGGGTCATTCAATATGGACTAGATGGTATCGACGTCGACTATGAGGTAGGCCCGTATATATTTGGGTTTCGTTCCCGGTAGCTTATGTTTCCAAAGGATTTCGGCGCCATAGACGCCGGTGATGGCAAAGCTGAAGTACGTGTTTAATCTGTATACACACTATCATTAACCCTTTGTTTTTCCTGCAGGCATGGCTCATTAGTTTCACGAAGCAGCTACGCACAAAGTTGCCTCAAGGAGAATATATCTTGACACACGCTCGTAAGTCTAAATATGCACATGCAATGTTTAGATAACGAAGATAACGAATATCACTCACGTTCGACAGCCGTTGCGCCTTGGTGAGTATGACCCTACGTCTGGTGGTACGATCCTTGCTGACGATGAGCTTTACTAGGTTTTCACCGGGCAAGTTTGGTGGAGGTGCCTACCTCACCGTAGACTCAGAGGCCGGAAGTCTGATCGATTGGTACAACATACAGGTGTGTATCATCTTTACCATGCAGATATTCTGTAATCTGACTGCGTTTTCCAGTTCTACAACCGTAAGTAATAGAACTTGAGTGATATAAACTTACGCTGAAAACCCACCAGAGGGCACATCTGAGTACACGACCTGCACTGGTCTCTTGACTACTTCGTCTAGCACCTGGCCCAACTCTGCTCTGTTCCAGATTGCAGCCAGCGGCGTCGAGTTGGACAAGTTGGTCATAGGCAAGCCAGCTACAACAGGGTAACCTCAATTACTCCCTCATGGTGATTTGAAGTTCATCACTATATTCATCATCTAGTGACGCCAACAATGGATATATGGATCCAAGCACGCTTGCAACCTGCGTTGCAACGGCGAAGAATGAAGGATGGAGTAAGTGGTTTCGCCAGCCCAGAGTATGTGTGCTAATGCCCAGTGCTCCTCCCAGCTGCAGGGGTGATGGCGTGGCAGTATCCGCATGGCGAGAGTTCGTGGATAACTGAAGTGCGCGCGTCGTCATGGCCAGTTTAGAAGAGCACGTACGTCGTAGAGTTAGGTAGAATTCCTTTGTTAAGTAACTTATCAGAATCAGATATACAGTACGTTTACATACATCTGAAATTTGAATGGACAGCCACACTGCACGTGGTGGGCGCTAAAGTGTCTTTCCCTTGAGCTCATTGTCAGTCTTCATGCATCTCATACGCTATGTCCTCTGAGAGTGATTCAGAAAGGGCATCTACGTCTTCACACAAGAGTAAAGGAAAGGCTCGCGATGTCTCAGAGCGCACTCCCCTTCTTGCAAATGCATCGGGGTCGTCACTACCCTCGGAGAATTTCACTCCTCGTACTCGAAGTCGAATAGGAACCCAGCTTCTCTGTGTTTTCATAACATCCTTGATAATATGTGTGCTTGCCCTAGCTATTCTCGCACTTCTTCTCTGGTCGTATCTCTCGCGGGCTTCAAATATGTCACCAGAACAGATACTCCACGAGGCTATGGTGTTTGAGGGACCAGACCGCGTGGACATACTAAATATCTCTTGGTCGGGCGGTATTTGGATGAATGTTGAGGGAAGAGTCGGCCTTGACGCTGGTGCAGTTGCGGGAGTAAACACAGATCCCCGCTCAGACGGATTACTGGAGAGTATCTGGAAATCGTTCGGCCGCTGGGGCGTTCGGAATCTAGGTTCAGTATCTGTTAACTCTTCCAAAATTACTATAACTGCGTCTCAGGATCAGTCCGTGATCTTGGCTATCTTGGAAATACCACCAGTAGAGGTTCCTTTGACAGTAGATCCACCACCGGAACGAACATGGTTGCACCAACTGTCAACTCCAGTTTTCGTCCGGCCCACCTCAAATACATCTGCACTTGTTCATTTTGTACGAGAGGCGTGGCAAGAAGGAGCAGTGAGAGTAAATGCCTTTATTGACGAGGTTGATGTTCATGGAGGGGCACTGAGTGGCCATGGTTGGAAACAAAAATTGCACCAGACCATTTTCAACGTGCGGACGTTGGTTGCCTTCAAGAGTACGTATTTCGAGTCTCTGTTGACAACATATTCTCATTGTTCCTCTATAGTTCCGGATATGCCAGGTTTACCTCAACCAGGGCGCCATACGCCGCTACCTTCCTTTGCTGACTTGGTCACCCTTACTTCTTTTAAACTTCTCACTGAGACGGGAAACATGTCTCTTCAAGCAGTGGCAACAGTCGTTGATCCTGCGCCACTCACATTGAACCTCACTACCCCCTCATTACCATTCGTTGTGTCTCTACCCTCCCCCAATACATCCTCTGTACCTATTGCAGCAGTCAGCACTAAAGCCTTCAGTCTCACCCATCCCAACATAACCTTAGATATCACTGGACACGTCCTTCCACTTCCTGCTTTTGCATCTCCTATACTTTCTTCGTTCCTCACTCGTTATCTTTCTGGACTATCAAACCCTATTCTTATTTCTACCCCGCTTATCCCGGGCTTTGACCTCGACGCAGATTTTCCAGCTCCACAGCCTAAACCTCGCGTTCTTCGAGATGTTACTATACACGACATGAAGGTCAAGCCTGGAAATACTTTCCTTGCCAGTGGCACTGTCGTAGCTCGCGTCGTTCTGCCCAAGGGAATGGACATTGATCTGGAAGTAAAAAGCGTCTTCCCAGATGTGCTCGTATTCGATGGCGAGGTTCCGGATACTGTGCCTAATTCCATCACCGCCCCTCCCCCGTCTTTCCCTCCTCTACCCGACCCTCTGCCAGAACGGGCCTTCGGGCATATTAGACCTGATGATTGGTTGAAAGCCAAATGTGTCCCGGTGGATCCTGAGGAAGAAGAGGGATCCGCTTTTGCGGTATCAGCGAGGTTCGTTGACGTAGCTTTAGAAGTCTTACCGGGAAGGCAGAAAGAGTTCAGTGATTTCGTTAGCAAGGTGAGATCAACTTTTTCAAATAATGCACGCTGAGTTCACTCTCGGTCGGATTATCAGATTATTTTCGCTCACGGTGCAGTGGCTGGTATCTCTGGGACGACGGCTGTGGCTGTTGACGTTCAAGGATTACCACTGAATGGACCAGAGGGTCAAGAAGGGATGTATCTAAGTGGCCTTCCCTTTCGTGGAAACGTTAATGTCGGCAAGGAAAGTATAGACGACATAATGAGATACTAAGTAGATGGGAGAATGTAGTACTTCATTAGTGTATGATCTTGTCTTGACCTCTATTGTGTAGTTGGAGCATCTAGTCACAACTTGGCCCGTGTAGTATATTGTATATATCTTGTATAGCAGGATATGATCTAAACCAAGGATGTAAGAGTGTTTTAAGAGTGTTATTCTCCCGGATTCACTTATAAGACGCTTCCCGAAGTGATCTAGGGGTAGCCTTACATAACGTTGTTCTTCTTCTGCATGCCCGTTCAAGTGCTGTATATTGCTTTATCCTAGTCCTGAAGCACGCCAAGCCCGATATCGATAGTCGTCTCATAGAGGCACAAGTCACCAAGCTAGCTTTTTTTCAATGTAGATCAGATCGTCACCAAATTCATCGGAGAGCTACCTACCTCTTTGAAGGGTGTCGCGTCCACGCACACAGTGAAGATTCACAACGCCGCACCCCATATTGCTGATTCCTCCTACTCGGTATGGTCATCTCGGAACCCCCGAGCGCGTTGTCATGTTGTCAAGAGACTCAATAATGTTGCTCGCTTCTTATGTTCTCGATTCTTATGTTCTCAATTTGTATTCGGCGAAGAAATTGCGAGCGACACTCGTTTGTGTAAGGCGCGTCGGTGGAGCATCTTTGGAGCATTTTAAACGGTGAGTTGTCCTCGAGCTTGTTACGAGCACGCAGGACGATGCTCTTAGAGTACTGAATGAGTTAAAACACGGTGAATATTTTTTTCCACCTAGTATCTCTATGCGCAGTCCAATGCTCCACCTGCTAGATGCTTCCCATGTTATGGAAGCAGTAAGCTCGATTCGTAACGCTTTTGGTATACGACCGTTTCCTGCTAGAAGCTCAAGTATAAATGGATGGGAAGTTCGAGATGGATAGTCATACTGGTAACCCTCCAGTACTTGTTTTGATATGGTTGCTCTCTTCGGTATCCCTGGGACTATTTTGACCGTCCTCACCTTGTCATACTTGACGCAAGCTGCCGCTCTCGCTGCTCAAGCTCACCATGCTGTGCCTACCAGCAATAACGACACCAATAGTACAGTTCCTGATCCTCCTCATTGGGTCATCTACAGCGACAAATTTGTGTCTGGTACCACTGGTCCTCCTAATGCGTCTGAAATACAGGCGAGTAATTCACTAGCGTGATACAGGAGCTTGCTAACCTTGTACCTCGCTAGGGATATAGTGTCTTGTGAGTGTATTTCTGTTATCCTCCTATAGTCTTCCTCCTCATCGGTACCAGTGCACTCTCGTTTCTGCTCACCGAGGGTGCATTTGACAAGGCAAGTTTACAAATACCACTTTGATTGTACCCACCTCTAATCGTTCGGTAGGCGGAAGAATGGACTCAACTCACCGCCGATGAACGGGCATCAGTCAAAGCAGAGTATGAGGCAGCTGGAATCAAGCTCATTGTGTCTGTTTTCGGATCTACAGACGCACCGACGTCTTCTGGTGCAGATCCCGTCGACACGGCCGATACCATGGCTGCATGGGTCAAAGAGTTTGATTTGGATGGTGTTGATGTTGACTATGAGGTGGGCTTTGCTTTCAGCACGGGACAATTTCTTTGAGCGGTTGTTAATGTCTCTTGCAGGACTTCAATGCTATAAACGCTGGCGATGGTAAAGCAGAGGTAAGACTCATACCTGTGAATTGAGGAAAGACTGACCTCTATCAGGCTTGGCTTGCGACATTCACTAAAGAACTCCGCAAACAATTACCGCAAGGTTCATATATATTGACTCATGCTCGTGAGCAGTTCGACTTTAGAACTTTATGAGGTGATTTGACCAGTCTTTTCTTCCAGCCGTTGCACCATGGCAAGCATATAGCCTCCAATTTGTTGGTCAACCACGTTACTCATAGCAGTGCAGGTTCTCGCCCAACAAGTTCGGGGGAGGCGCATATCTTACAGTCGATCAAACCGTCGGTGACCTAATTGATTGGTATAATGTGCAGGTGCGTCCGAACCCGCAATATAATTTGACGCATGAACAAGACTGATTGCTACCTGTCTAGTTTTATAACCGTGCGTATACTTTTGCGTATAGTTAAAGACTCGTCGTACTCAGCTCTTATACAGAAGGGACTTCTGAATACACGACTTGCGATGGCCTCTTGAACAACTCGTCAAGTACCTGGCCAAACAGCGCGCTGTTTCAGATCGCCGCGAGTAATGTTTCCCTCTCAAAGCTCGTTATAGGCAAACCAGCCACGTCGAGGTAAGCGTTCTTGTTCGTAGCTCCATATCAGACTTTGAGAATGCCTTCAGTGATGCTTCTAACGGTTTCATAAACACTACCACACTGGCAACCTGCGTTCAGACCGCCAAGGAGCAGGGATGGGGTAAGTTTTTTAATTTATCTTATTATTGCTTTCGAACAGCGATTCACATGGATCCTCGATAGACGCTGGGGTCATGGTCTGGGAGTTCCCAGACGCAGCTGCATCTTGGATTGAAGAAGTCAGGCAGCTGGCTTTCCCGGTGTGATGCATCTGTATGTACGCTTGTGCTACAACTTGATGAAATTAGAAAGGCTATTTTATTTTTCCGCATATCATAGTGTTGACGCCGGTTCCGGGCCAGAGCCTGCCAGAGCCTAAGTAGGGCCTAGAGGAAGCTGAAAGAGCATATTGATTGAACATTTGAATAAGCATTTGTGGCGCTGAACACCATTTCTTATACGCCCTCAGGCAGCCAGGCTTCAGGAGGCTTCAGGCCTCAGAGGTGATTCGAGGTGATTCGTCAAACTTGGTTAGACTGGTAGTCGGATGTTCCGGCCCGGAGAACACTTTTCGATTTTGATTCGACTCATCATTGCGACTTGAAGTGACCACTGACTAGGACTGGGCACAGCTGGGCATCTTCTGCATCTCGCAGCCGGCTGTGAAATTGTTCTTCAATTTGAATGCTCAAGCGCTCGCCCACATGGCTATCGAGAATCGGTTTGAATGGAGGCTTATGGTGGATACGAGATAGCTGGCAATTACAATGCGTACTGTAACTTTGTGCACTTTTCTATTCTCCGGTTCAAACTTATACCGCTTCTTTGCTGTTGAGTATGCATCTTTTACAGGTTCTTCTCGGCTGTTAGTGTTCATTCCCTCGCAGTTCTGCTATCTCAGAAGTCATCTGCACTCATCGACAGCTTGTAGTTGTACTATCTCTGGACACCAGTCTGGACAAGGTGAATGTATTCTGCCACGTCTTCAATTCATCACGCGTGCTGCGATGCCGCAACTCACCACATTCACTTATGTTCAAGGAGCATTCAAACAATGCTTCGACTGTCGTGTGTATGTGGAGCTAATCTTGGAAGTCGAAAGCAAATCTCATGAATATCGGAAGCGCGATACCCGAGCTACCCTCGTTAGTTCATACTCTTGCCCCTGCTCTCGCCAAAGTGCTCCTGAGCGACGATGAATTCCGTGTGGATGAATTCCTTTGCTTGCTGCTTCATCTTCTGCCAGCTCTATATGCGGGCTCTTTCGGCGAATTTTTCAATTTCAATGCTTGGCCTCTTGGAAACACCAGGTGGTTTATCTGCCTATCTCGTGAAAGAAACCTCTTCATTCCGAGATATTTTCCGGCGTTTAATTCTTGAATCTGATTGATGTCTGTGAAATCATCTGTTCATCATGATCACTCGACTACTGTGCCATCTGGAAATACCGCGGCACCTACGCCTTGTACTCCTGTTTCAATTTAGCGAGCGGTTGTGCTGGCCTCTCTGTATCTTCCCTCGGCTTGTTCACCCAACATTGCGCCGCCGGACGCTTCGTGGTAGGTTTCCCCTTCTGTTTTTACTAGCGTTATATCCCGTTATGATACATAACAACCACCTTTCGCAGGGTAACTCGTCCATATGGCATCATTCTGAAACCATCTCGTTAACTTCACGAATCCGATTCTCGTGCAGTTTTGTTGAAGTCGCCAACGAAAGAAGCACCAAGTGTGCCAGCGGTGAGCGCAGCATGGTGACTTTTTGTTTTTGTTTATAGCATTTCATATGCATCTTTGAAGCAAAGAGATGCTATAAAAGGCTGGAGGATCCTTCACTTGGCTTCGCTCGCGATCCAGCCCTCCCCTCAGCATGGTCACTTTCACTGGTCTTTCGAAGCTCGTCTCTGCAGTTCTTGGTCTGTCTTGCGTAGCCAGCGTAGTCTCTTCGCCTGTAGACAAGACATCCTCCAACAGCAATAGCACACTTCGTCCCACTTCTGACGCGACCCCTGCTGCTCCCCATTTCGTGATATACAGTGACAAGTTCGTGTCAGGTACCACGGGTCCCCCAGATGTCTCTGAAGTGACGGTGAGCTTGTTGATATTCCCTCAAGTATTTTCTTCCTCTGACATGTCACCATTGACAGGGCTACAACGTCTTGTAAGTGAAGGCACTAATGCAAAGCCAAGTTTCTTACTAATTAATGATAGTGCTCTATCATTCCTTCTGACGGAAGGTGCATATGATAAGGTCAATATGACTGGCTTTGATTTCTAAATGTCCTGATATTGATCTCCGGCTGACAGGCGGCGGAATGGACGCAACTCTCTGCATCTGACCGGGCGACCGTCAAGTCACAGTATGAAGCTGCCGGAATCAAGCTCATCGTTTCCGTGTTCGGATCCACGGATACCCCGACGTCCTCTGGTAAAGACCCAGTTGATACTGCCAACACAGTGGCTGCATGGGTCATCGAGTACGGCTTGGACGGTGTCGATGTAGATTATGAGGTGAGTGTGGATGGAGACAGGTAGTATGCAGGATGGTTGAAATGTACTGTTTCTTAGGACTTCAATGCAATTAATGCTGGAGATGGCAAAGCTGAAGTAAGCTCTGTCCCTTTCGCGTGTCGTACAGTGACTGACCAGTGCCCATTAGGCTTGGCTTGCTAGCTTCACTAAGCAACTTCGCACTCAGCTTCCACAAGGAACCTACATTTTGACCCATGCTCGTACGTCTTTTGTTCTAGTTATCCTGATTGATCACTTAGAGTCCTCAATTTCTAGCCGTTGCACCATGGCAAGTGTTTCTCTTTAGTGTTAAGAATTGAGATTGAAGGAAGTGACACACTAGGTTCTCACCCAACAAATTTGGTGGAGGTGCCTACCTTACGGTCGACCAAACCGTCGGCAGCCTTATAGATTGGTACAATGTCCAGTTCAATTCACTCCTGTCACTGCCAGCCGCTGTCATACTGATCCAATACTTCCTAGTTCTATAACCGTCAGTATTCATCATCCTTACACAGATATCGACAGAAGTCTGACTTGAACATCCAGAGGGAACCTCCGAATACACTACCTGCAGTGGTCTGCTGACAACCTCATCATCTACCTGGCCAAACTCTGCCCTGTTCCAGATTGCTGCCAGCGGCGTCTCCCTCGACAAATTGGTGATCGGCAAACCAGCAACCTCAAGGTAAAGTAATATTCATTCAGGAAGCTTGAAAATTAATCTGACTGTCTCGACATAGTGACGCTACCAATGGTTACATAGATCCTTCGACTTTGGCGACATGTGTGGAAACCGCTAAGCAACAAGGATGGGGTAGGATATATCTACAAACTACGTTTCTGGGACAAACTACTGACGATTCTTCGGTTCACCTATAGATGCCGGAGTTATGGTTTGGGAGTTCCCAGACGCAGCAGCCTCTTGGATCAAAACAGTCAGAAGCTCAGCTTTCCCGGAGTGAAGAGGGCAAGAGACGAAAGAATACGGTCATTTGTATGAAGAAAATTATACCTGTCGCTTCTGCTATCTATTTATTTATTTAATTGCATTTTTTGGTACTTCATACACAGCCTTCTTCGGTAAATTACAAAGAAAAAGTCCAGGGGGTTTGTAAAGAGTGGCGTACATTAAGGTGAGTATTTCGTAGTCCGTCCTTGCTAACTAGCACAAAAGAGATGTATAGTCCGTCATATCCATGATGCATTTTGTGAAATCAACAAGCATCAATTCGTGTTGCACACTTAAGGATCAGCCAAGTAGAGATTCTGTGAGAATTTCCTTTTTAGAATGCAACTCGCAGAACAGATAGAGTAACGACTCACAACGACCGCTGCAGTGGTATGATTCTGTGAATTATAGGCATCAATATCACCTAGGAAGAATAGACTGTTCTTGTCAGAGTCGTATGCTAGATACGTTGAGGGTTTGGATCCATCCGGGTTGACGTATTGTGCTACAGAACGATACCGATTAGGAACTCGAGTATCACTCAGCAAGATTTTATATATCTGACCTGTGAGTTCCTTCGTAGCGGAGTTGATAGACCAAATAGCAGACTCGACTGAAACATTATGACTGGCGAAAAAAGTAGGCGGAGAGTTCGGGGAAGTCTGTGATGGACGTCAGCAACAGAACCAACTTTGAGGTACAGGCAACATACTCTGATCCACATTCGTGAATAGTACCTTACTGATGCGAAAATCAGATTTTGAACGGTTTAAGTATACCGAGAAAACCTACCTGGAACTCTTGTCTCCGAGTGCGGAAGAGTTTGAACCGGCCGCGCCTACATAAAACGGCGCAGAAAATGCAGGGTTCTAGTGAAATTATGTTTGATAAGATGCAACAGCAACGAGTCTAAAATGAATCTCACAGAGGCAAGGATGTTGAAGGGCTCATCCCGAATTCGGGTTGTGGTGAAGCTGACTTGGAGATCTGAACCTCCGGAGCTGAGGCCGCTTCTGCAAAAGATTCTCAGCAACTCGTATGCGATACAAGAGGTGAAGTTCTTACATCGGTTCCCGGTCCGCCGAATTCCGAACGTAGCCAAGGGTAGAGCCCTCGGTGGAACGAACCTCTAGACGTCCATTGTATCTATAAGAAGATACTCAGAATCATTGGCGCATCGTCAGAGGAAAGTTTCTTACCGTGTTCCTACGCTAGAGGGACTCGGACTTGCTCGCTTCAATTGCACGGGGGTTGGTTGAAATCCTGGTACAGCTCGTCCAAAACTGCGAGGACGAAGCGGGGGTAGGCCGCGAGCCAATCTCTCTGCATTCGATCCTACAGTAGGTGAAGCAGAAGTGGCAGACACCAGCAATACCAATGCAACTAGAGCGTTGAAGAAGTTGAGTGGCACTATCATGATCACTGAAGTGGGCAAAAGTTGATCGTAAAGTGGATAAAGGCAACTCGAATACTACCTTTATTCACCTTTATATACCTGCAACGAGGCCGCACGAAAGCTTGTGACCTATCCTTTAGTTAGCATAGATTGTATCGCCATTGTTGACGGAAGGTTGAAGCCGTGTGTTTTGTGGCATGGCCACAGAAATTCATTGAAATCTCTTCAAGACAATCCCATTGATCAATAGAGTGACGCCATACGAGACCCAGCGGCAGCTAGTGCACGGACTGGAACGGGTCGAATGATCTATATCACTGAAAACAGGAATGCTGCAGTTGAGCCAGGAACCAGATTAGAATTGAAAGGCTTTAGGAGAAACTACTCATGTCTCACCTATAATATCTTCGTAGCATTACCGGCAAAAGACTGCCGCAGTTTGAGGTCTTGAGGACAAAGTGGGCGTTTCTGAATATTTTCCCATCACATGACAAGGACGCGATTCGCCGATGAAACTTCAACTCAGCAGTGCAGTCAGCACTGGCAGTGTATATGGGCTAGCCTGTGCGCTCGCGGCTCTTGCTTGACCTTGCGACTACAATCTCACACAACGACTGCTGTAATAGGCAATAAATTCTCTGGGATGAGAGTAGATCAACGCAGAGTATGCTCATACGATGTACGACGAATGGATGTAACAGAGGGCTGTATATGTACGACTGTCTGTACATGGATGACGATGAAAAAAGGAAAGACTAGTGTGGGCAGCGGGAGTCCAGCCCACGAAATGTAAAGTGAATCAAGTATGGACTACGACAGATAACGTATTTGCCAGCGACGGGAATGATTGCTAGTGGAAAGGTACCAAATACAGATGCATCAGATATAAGGGAAAGGAATATAAATTGGTATGAGAGAATATCGACTAGAAAAGAGTCATTAAAGTTTTAAAATTGAAAAGTGATAGTTAGGTTCATTGAACAATGCAATTGCTGGATGACTTAGTCTTCCTATGTCGTCGGGATTCCTCTGATAAGTCGCCCGGCATTCGACCATCACCGGAGACTTCGGAAACTCCTGACCGCGATGTCACTCTCGAAGCCCTAGCGTCGGATTCACCAACAGCAGAGAATGATACGCCGGTATCGGACACAATGGATTTCCCCCCTGCACTAGCAGCAGTGACCGCGCTTCGCATGGAGCTATTTGCATTAGTGCTGTTGCTCCCCAAAGACTGTGGACGGCCACTGTTGCTTTTCCGCAAAACAGTGGGTTTACGAATTACGTTCTCCGAAGGAGGTGAAGAGGAGGGCGAGCTTGGTCCACTTTCGGCAGATTGGCCTTTCCGTTTGAAGGGAATAAACTTGAATGCAGTGGGAGGAGCGCCTTGGGTGGGTGCTGAGTGGGAGGGTGCTGCAGGGGGAGGTGCAGTATCAAGACTGGTTCGAGGAGTATGAGAGACATAAGGAACATCGGACATAGGGCTCTTGGGTTGTATTTCGTTCAAGACGTCTACCGGATTGGAGTATGCGCTGGACGGGTTGCCTTTCTCGGCATATTGGGCATAGAGCAAGAGCTGCGCGCGCAGATCGCAAGTTGGAGGAGCATTCACTGCACACTTAGAGTGAGATATCAGGCTGCACTGTGCACAAAGTACAGCACTCTTCTTGACGTTGAGAAGACACACTCTGCAAACCATAGCTATAATGATTTGAGTGAGGACAGTCACTTTCGAAGACAGAGAAACTCTTACGTTTACTAAAAGTGGTCTTCACGAAAGAGTGCCCGCGCGGGGAAATGTCATCCATGGAAGGTTTCATTGAAGAACTGGACATTCGTCGACCTGGAGGCGAACCGCTGACAATGTCGTCTGCACGGTGGGGATGCTCCGGAGTCGACTCTGGCATTTCAATTTGTGACAGATAACGAACGGCGTCTGATTTCTGCAAGTCAGCGCTAACACGGCGAAGGAACGGTATGCTGTCCTGCGGACGCAATTCCTAAAGATCAACTCTTTATTAGACTTGAACGAGATGAGCATCAAATCAATTCAACCTTATGAGCGCCCCAATTTTGCTTCAGCCATTCATGCTCACAAAGGAGCTCTGCGCTCGGTCTTCGGGCGGGATCCTTGTTGAAGCATTTCATCAAGAAATCTTCGAGTAACGGTGATACGCCAGGAGGAATCGGTGGCATCTCGTCCTCAACAATTCGGAACATCACTAATAACATCGAGGTGAGCTGGAGATAACTACAAAAATGAGGACGTGATACACACCAGACATGCTATTTGGAATATCGCCGTAAGGGGGTCTTCCCGTAAGCAGTTCGATGACAGTGCAAGCCAAGGACCAGATGTCCGACTTTGGCGAAGCTCCCTTTAATTCAATGACCTCGGGAGCCATCCAATTCGGTGTACCAGCGACGTCTTTGATCTCACGTTCCATGGCACGCATATTCAAAGAGACGCCAAAGTCCGACAGCTTGACATTGCCGTTCTTCGTAGTCAGGATATTAGCTGCTTTCAAATCGCAGTGGACCACATCACTCTGATGGAGGTAATGAAGGCCTTCCAAAATCCTCACAACGTAACTCGCCACAAGTCGTTCGTTGAGTTTCCCAAACGCCTTCAGCGTCTGACCAAGAGAACCATTCTCGGCATACCTAAAGAACACATGATTTATACATTCAAGCACAAGTCCCTGAAAGAATTTCTTGATACTCACTCTAGAACAATGCTCAACGTATCAGCATCACGAGCCATACCTTCGTACTTCACGATGCTTGGGTGGGAAAGTCTCTTGACGAGGTCGACCTCACGCATTAGCTGAGTGACTTCTTCCTCCTTTAAGCCTTCCAATCGAATTCGTTTGACCGCGACCATTTGACCGGTGTTCAAATTCAGGGCCCGGTACACAGTGCCAAACTGTCCTCGCCCAATGCAGTTACCAAGTTGCTATAACAGGAAGGTCAGAAACGTCGAGCAGAAGGTCTCACACGAGGTAGAAACTCACGAAATGAGTGGGTAATTTGCCGTCCTCTTTGATTATCAGAGGTTTACGACTACCATCCATAGAGTCACGATTTAAAAGATCGCTTGCACTAGCATTACTCGACGCTCCCCCCAAATTGACCATACTCCCAATCCTTGACCGAGTCGGCTTGACACCAAGCTCATCATACGAATTCGGGCGCCCACGCCGCCTGCTCGATCCCTCAATATCGCTTTGAAACCGGCCTCTGATTTGTCGCGGTTGATTGTCCGCAGGTGTAGAGCCGGAAGGATCATCGCTGAGGTTGTTGGGGGTGTTTGAACCAGAGACGACAAGCTCTCCAGAAACAGTACGCGGAAACGGGACCAGAGAATCACTGTCAAACCCTCGAGGATCATCGGAGTTCCCTTTCGCCATATAAACTGCATTCCGGACCCCAGGTTTAGTACTGTGTCGCCGCATCATAACCCTACTGGACGGTAGGCCTTCGGGACTGACGTCACGTCCGCTTACAGACTCTTTGGGAAGTAGGGCTGGCGTATCGATGCTATGGCGGGAACGATGAGTCGGCTTGCGGGGAAATTGCGGCAATGATTCGACACTTTCGTTACGACGAGATGCACCAACGATAGCTAATTTGCGAGGAGGAGAGCTCGAAAGTAGAGATGAGGAATTATGTTTCCGGTCCTCTGGTTCAGGAGAAGCATGCGAATTGGGGTTAGAGGGAGGCTGAGGAGGAGTTTGAAGGGCGTCAATGAAATCGTCTGGCCATTTACCTTTACCAAGATGTATGGCAGGTGTCTTCTCAACCCTGTCAGTCTCGAGATCTCCCTTTTGCCCGGTTGCTTTTCTTCTTCCCTTATCTCGACCACCCCCCTTGGAACTTGACCCACTCTCATCCGTCTCCTCAACCACTCTGGACAGATCCACCACTGGTGCATCACTCACTTTCCCATCCCTGGTGTATTGTACATCCGATACTCGATATTTACGAGCCAGGTCATCAGCTATAGAACTGCCTTCCGTGCGAGTGATGGAAGGCGTCTCAGAGGTCGCCTCAGTGGTCATCGTTCGGATTGTTCCAAACTTACTAAAGACAGCACTATTCGTCCGCCCAACATCCATCAGGCTCGATACAACTGTGGTGGTGGTTGTCGTGGTGATATCCGTCATGGCAGTGGAAGCCATTGACTGCCGCATATGACTATCTGGACTAAAGCTGATGGACTCTCTAACAGAGTCGTCGCCAATGGAAGCTCGAGTAGAGTCAGCTGCGGATGCGCGGGAAGGATTCTTCACAGCCCAAGTGAACAACGTACGACCATCGTCTGGGGGGTTCGGAGACGGTCTGGGAGACCGTGCGCGGAGAGGTGACCTAGGAGGCGGTGTCCTAACAGAAGGCACTTCTCTCGTCTGCCGATCGTTGTCAACATAAACTTCAGGCGGACGATCTCTTCGCTGGAACTTGGCATCGTGCGTGGTATTCGATTCAAAGCCGGACCCTCTATCATGGCCTTTGTACGCTGAGCCTTCGTCAGAACTATCCGAGCGTAAGGGGGGTAAACCAGAAGGAGGAGTCCACCGTTTGGAGTGGTTGCGTGTCGGAGTAGGGGTGAGGGAATGAGGATTGCTAATATTGGCATTACTACCGCTATTTGCATGGCTTTGAGATGAAAGCAAGTTTGGAGTAGAGGCTGCACCTGAACGCGACGATATGGATCCGAGCTTGTAAGGACCGGAAACAGCAGTCGGCGCACCTCCACTGCTACCGACGGCAGACGATTTCTTGCCGCCCGAGATGAACTTCGATCGCTCTATGAATGGGGTGTCGACATACTTGATAAGCGCGATTATGGTCCTAGCGACGCGCGCCAATGACTCCCCAGAGGCCTCAATCAAATCGTCTCGCTGAAATAGATCTTCGTTGGGCAGGCCATATGACGAACACGCAGCGAGAAACTTGGTGATATTTGATGTTCGAACGAATCCATCCTCACGAGGATCTGGACGCACTACCGAACTTGCCCGAAGTTTGTTCATCAGCCTAAGAAAGGTACAGATACGAAGAATTTTTTCAGTCAGCCAAATGACTCTCAGAAGCAACACGCATATAACCACGTACTGGCATAACACAAAACCATCTCTGAGTGCCTCGGTAAAGAGTTTCCGTTCACGCTCCTCGCCAGCAGCACTAAGCCCACTCGAAGACGTCGCACCGACGTTCACGTTACTTGAACTGGCGGAAATACCACTCTTGCCCCATATCCGCTCCAACCTGCATAATGCGCGCGTCCGTACCTCAACGTCCTCCCAATCCCTCATTCCGGCCTCCGATCGGCTCATATGTGGGGGTGGCTTGACAATCTCCTTGCATAACATAGAGGTCGCGGTCCGAAGAAGCTCTCGATGCTCTGGATTGGAAGGCGGAGCCAGAGACGCTGTTGAGATGTTGAAATGGCGGTTTTGTGCATACGAACGCTGGTTTGGAGAAGTAGGCCGTGACCGGACGGGCGCAGGTGACGGTGACTCGTCTCTACTAAAAGTAGGCCTATGCGGTAAATCAATAGAAGGTCGGCGAGCTTGAGGATCAATCCGCGTTGGTATCGGAGAAGGATTCGGAGAAGTGTTGGGAAGATGAGATGTAGATGACGAGGTTAAGCCGCGATGTGATGGCGACACCACACGGTTTCGTGAAGTCGAAGGTGATCGGGCGCGAATAGGGCTGGATCCCCGTGGCGTTATTGGAGAAGGAGGGGTGTTGAGTGGCAGATGGCTGGCGGAACTTGATGCAGCTTGTCTTACGGAGGAATTACGAGTCAGTTGACCTCGAGAACCTGGCAAAGGTGTTGGGGTATCTGGTAAACTAGGTTGTTCGCGATGCCGCCGTTTGGGTGTCTCCGGGGGCGTGTGAAGTGATATAACGGATTGCGATGTCGGGATATCGATGGGGGCAGACTTGGTAGCCCTGTGACGTGTTGTAGGCTCCTTGCTGGACGAAGTGTGCATACCTCGACTTTCGTGTTTTGGTGTGAGGGGAGGCGGATCATTGAATGAAGGCTGCGCACTAGCACGACGAGACTTATCGCGAACAGGAGAGACAAGAGCGTCACTGCCAGACGAGGACGAGGCGGGAATCGCAGATTGCGATTTAGGGGAAGGTAGTGCCTGTGAAGACAAATGCAAGGCAGGGGAAGACATGGAGGCCAGTCTCAGAGAAGGAGTTTGGAAGCTCGTAAACCCTGCCAAGCGTACCTTGTCCTGCTTGGTCGCCCTCGCAGGTGTCGAGGGTGGTATAGGCGAAGGCGAGGGAGTGACCGAATCTCTGCCCGACTTGCGGAAATTGACCTTGGATTCAAGACGCCTTAACATGCCAGAAGACCTCTCCTCGACAGCCTTCTCCTTGCCCTTGCCCTTGCCATAGTCAGTTGGATTTCTGACGGTAGCAAAATCGTCAGCGGCTGGAGGCGGAAGTTTCTTAGAACGAGTGGCAGACCGAATACTCTGCTCTAGGGTAGTACGGAACCGATTGAAAGGTTTCATGGTAGAATCGTGGGCAGGAACGTGTTGTGAAAGAGAGGGCTGTTTAGAACGAGAGGAAGAGGCGGCCGGCAATGGAGAGGGTGAAGAGATGTGCTGGTGGGAGGACATGGCAAATGAAGAGGAAACTTGTCCGTTAGAAACAGGCAGAACAGCAGCAGCCATGGATCTGATCGGCGGGGCGGCCACAAGCGCACAATCAAAGCCACCTGCAAAACCACCTGCAAAGAAAGAAAAAAAAAGACTGCACACATATCAGTCACAATTCTTCTGCCACCGGCTCAATCCGCAAGATAGACTGGAAAGGTAACCAATACCCAGGCAGAATACTTACCTACAAATTGCACTTGCCCGCAACTATCTATCCTTCTATCAATCTTCTACCGTGAATCGTCACTACTAGTCTATATCCAACGACAGACACCCGAGTCAAGCCGTAGAGAGGTGCTGTATATCCCAGCCTGTCAGCGGAACCGAGGAAGAGACAAGAGCTGCGCGAGTTCTGCAGGCTCTTCTATGCGGAGCGAACACAACGTTCTCAACAACGTCGGCGACACAAGTTACGGCGTCGTCGCCGTCGTCGTTACCCTTCGTAGACGAGTGCCTGTAGAAAGAAGCGGGATCACAGGGGATACACCTATCATTTGTTGTCGGCTATAGTTCATTGCTTACGTGAGATCGCTATTCCGGCGCGAGCAATTGCTAGGCACCCCGATTAAATTCTTCCACTGCCAATGCAAAAGTATTATGCACAAAATTAGACCTTCTATTCTCCCAGCTTTCCGTTCTTACTGGGTCTAATGACAAGTTTGGGTGTATCCTGTCCTTTTGTATTGCAAATCCACTGAGACTGTCATCTAAGCCCCCGAGCATGCGGTGTCATCCAATATGATATTTATTGATTACTACGACATATATGACGTATAATCCAGCATCATCAGCAAGTGGCAACGGAACAGAAAGCCGCTGTTCTGCTCTTGAGGTCTGCCAGTAACAGTTTGAGTTGAGAGTATGTATCAGCGTACGTACCGGGTGGATCTTTTAAAACGAGATTTACTAATGCGACCTCCTGAATCTACTTATCTGTGGAGCTCACAGTGCCTCCCGGACATCCCCTTAGCTCGAGCCTCGAGGTCGTACATATCGCAAGATATCAAGGAAACAATGTTCCGGAAGAGTGGAGAGTTATGCCCATTATTCTCTGAACCTTCGACATACCAAATGAATCACCGCCGGAGCGTCACGGTCAAATAATCACGTGGATAATTCTCCTCATCGTTGACGCGAACGATGGCTCAGGTTGAGAGCAAGGGCCGAATTCGGGTTTTCAACGCGTCACGCTGGGCCACATGAACACTACGACGACTCCTCGTATCACCTATTATCTTTTCAAAGTGGTTCTGTACGTTCGCAGGGACCCACAAGACACTACTTACGCTTTACCATCATACACGCGGAGCAATTGCAGAATATGGTCCTCAACAGGCAGAGCAAGTGATCATTGCTGGATCTTGTCAACCCTTCAATTCCAGGGTGGCGGCGATTACGACGGTGAAGTCCTCGAGGAATGCGAGGGAATGTATCTTACCAGACGCGGGTTTGCAGTAGCAACAAAAAGCACCGAGTACGAAGATCGGACCAAGTTATAACTCGCGATCTTACGCATAAGTATGTCGTGGCGGGTGGAGAATGGCCACGTAAACCCTATTACTGTAGGTGTGCGTCCTGCCTCTGCACCCCTATGGCAATGCTGTCCAGACATGGGGAGAAGTTGCATTAGGGCGGAGTGTTATATCAATATGACAGCCTGAATGAATAGCCTGAATGAATATTCGTTGGTGCCACAGAAGCTTCTGCTTGATATATGGGGTGCATTACAGAACACAGAATGATGGCATTGTAGCTTTCATGAAGGAGCTTTTAGTATTGCTCCAAGCGTGGAATTGGAAGTGTCGAAGCATTCAATTGAGGCCTGAGCGATGCGAAAAGCCTTGTACGGATACATAAACCCACAAGTCAGTGGCGCAGTGGCGCTTCGGACGAGCAATGACTACACGTACACTTTTTAAACATGACAGACAGGGCGGTCGAAGCGATCAACCTTTAACTGATCAGACCTGGTGAAAGACAAGAGATTACAAAATCAAGTCCTTGATGATGTTGTTATTTGAATTGATTCGCCGATGTGGGAGGCATCAGAGGAGTACATAGTGAGAGTCAGGAAAGGCATACCACGAAAGAAATACGAAGCACTTTGAAGACGACTTCGAAATGACTTCGAATACCTCATGACCCCGCAGTACTCTATATCTTGGCCATCATGAACCCGCACAGAAGAATCTATCTATGGAAGAGTCACGATGGGCGGGAAAACAGCTGTATACCTATCATTTTTGAAATGAACCTTGGGAATTCATCTGAAACAAATGACTCACAAGGGCGCGCAGTCAAGTCTAGACGTTACACCTACAGTCAACCCTGTGTACAACAACTGTTCAGAAGTCGATAGCACAACAAACTGAACAAAGGAATCATAGACTTACTATGATTGGTGCCTCATCGTCCTCGAGGGTTTTATGTTGTGATATATTCCTTTCCTGGTAAGGAAGTCGAAGACATAGCTTAAGAGCAAACAACACAAAGCCATGAGGAAAGAAGCCAAGGCAAGGGGTCGATGCACATTAGTAGCTGGAAAGAGACTAAACTGACTTGAGCGGTAAGACAGCGCCTAGGCTCTGACATGATTGAGGAACGTAGCAAAGAATTCGAACATTAGGACGCGTGGTGATGGAAACCCGCGTTTCAGTCACGTGCGTATGTTCCACAGTCAGATGATGGCGGAGCTTGAAATGAAGGATGTCGAATCAGAGTTTCACTGCTGTTGTTCCTTACAACGACGAGCGACTAACGACAAGATTCGGAGAACAACAATCCCCGTTATTGCAACTAGACGAACTAATTTCTTTTAGAGAGCATACACGTTGTGGTCAGCCTGCGACTACGATGAGCACTCGTTCTAGCACCCGTGCTGCAACTGCTAAAAGTCGCACGACTAAAGTCACTGCTGAGTCCACGGAAGTGGATAAAGAGAAAGAGAACAAGAAATTGAAGAGTGGGCAGGTCAAAATAGTGACTCAGAGAAAAGGGAAGGCCAAAGCATCTGGCCAGGGAAAGGAGAGAGTATTTTGCACCTGCAAGAAGGGAGATGATGGATCACCAATGGTGTATTGTGTCGAGTGCAAAGATTGGTAAGTGACATCCTCGTTTTTCTCGGTTTAAATCTCATTACATTGTACTCTAATATGCAGGTATCATTTCTCTTGCGTCAGTTTGGACGAACGGGATGCCGAAGACATTAGTGAGTATCCTCTTTCCTGTTCAGTGCCCACCGACTGCCCTCCCTCGGAACCACGGCATGCGTGGTTCCCCTTCGTATCTGTTCCTTACTTGCTGAATTTTCTGACAAATGTCTGTTTCCAGATGTCTACGTTTGTCCTTCTTGTTCAGAGGCGACTGGTCTACGTTCAGTCAGTGAGTACTTCCACACCTTTCTATCTGTGTCCGTTCGCCCGTCTTCGTTTCTAAAGCTCTTCATTACCGGACTTCCTTGTCGCACTGGTCGTATTTGTATACTTGAAAAAAATTGTCGTACCTTGCCACTTTCTATCGCGAGTCACATATGAGTACTATCTGCGCGCGCTTCGAGCCATTAGTATTCGACGTTATTGTCGATACAGTACTGTTCTCCTGAGGCACGCGAACTTATGTTGGACTAATAGCGGTTTTGCGACATGACGCCTAAGTGCTCCATGCTAGTGTTACGTAGTAGCGTATACTATACCCAGTGCGACAAAGCATCTTTTATTCCCTTTCTATTTGACAGTTATTGTTGCTGAGGACGTCCGCATATTGACCAGTTGTCTTTGTTTTGTGTAGTGCACTGGGAGGGTCTTGATGCGGTGGAAGAGGTGACCGAGTCAGGCCCGACTTCCGAGCCCCCTAGGCGGTCTCAAAAGTCCAAGACGCCACAAGAGCCGGCCTCTGCGGAAGCACCGCAAGTCCCTACAAGCCCGGAGCCTGCAGAACCTCCATCCACGTCTGAAGATACGGAAAGTGAAGATGACTATGTGGCTGAGAGTGCTAAGGCCAAAGGAGACCGAGGCAAGGTACGATCTTTTCTTTTTTCGGTCTATCGAGATGCTGGAGCTAATCCATGTCTTGACAAACAACAGCGCCGTGCTCGTCCTTTTTCATATGTTTCGCAGTCCGAGTCCGAATCCGATTTGTCTGAAGCGTCCGATCAGCCCGGTCGTCGACGAAAGGGCAAGGCTTCCTCTCCTTCTTTGAAGAGATTGTCAAAGCGGAGGGCGCAGGATACACATACCTCTGCCAACCGACCGCCCGCGAAGAAAACCAAGACCACTGATCCTTGGGATGATCCCACTAGAAAGTACTGTCTTGGGAAGCTGGAGGAAGTATTTCGGGATATATTCCTCCGATATCCTCATGTACGTACCAGCAAGAGTGAGGATCATGAGGGAGGACCATCCTCTGAATCCCGACCTCTTCTGATCGAAAAGAAGCCAGAACATTTATCGGACGACGAGAAAAGTGCCGTCTCGGAGGATGCAAAGAAATTCGCTGATGACCTTGAGCAATGTGTATATGAAATATACTCCGAGCCAGATAAAACAGGAAAGTCTTCTGCAGGAGCAAAGTACAAGTAAGTTTCATTCAAACCCCTTGCCCTTTCTCGGGACATGTACTGACTAAAATCGTTTTAGGGATCGTTTCCGAATGCTGCAATTCAACCTCAGCAAGGTTGATCGCGTCGTTCTACACAAGCGCATTGCTTCTGCCCAAATTACTCCGAAAGAGATATCGGTCATGTCCTCGACTGACCTTGCAAACGAAGAACTAAAACAATCCATAAAGAGTGCCGAGCAAGAATCACTGGAACAATCCATTCTCCAGAAGACCGCAGCCCCTCGCGCAAAAATCACGCGTAAAGGTTTGGAAGATATCGAGGATGTTACTGGCCAATTCGGTAGTCGCGAGCGTGAGCGTCAGCAAGAAGAAGAGGAGCGAATGGAACGAGAGCGACTGGCGAGGCTGAAAAGTTCTCAGCCTGCCCAGCGCACTTTGCCTACTTCTGTTCCACCAGAGTCACCCGACGCTCCTGCGAGTGAGAATTGGGGTGCTCCTCCTCCCGTGCCTATGCACGCTCTAGATGGCTCAACGCAGATCCCGTCCAGGCCGCCCTTGTTCATAAACACCTCTTCCGAACTGATGCCTCCTGAGCCCGAATTGAAACTTGCGGATCTCATTAATATCGACGACGAGCCGTCTTCAGCTCAAGACACGACGGCCTCTCCTGTAGACGCACGACCTCCTTCGCCTTCGACGAATACCCTGGACCGGGCTACCGGATCCTCTCCCGCTCCTGCTACTGGCACTCAAAACATCCTCAATTCGCCAACCGGCATTTCTCCCTTTGCCCAAAAATCATTATCGACGCCGACATTACCCACACCGCCAACGCCGCGAACATCCACTTTCGACCTCAACTCCTTATGGTCTCAATCGAGCCCTGCTGCCCTTGCTAGCCCGCAGGTCTCCCTATCTGAAGCATCTCCCAAAGAAGAATCGGAGCCTGCGCATATATCTGCCCCCGAGCCACCAGAGTCAAAAGATATTGTTATGGATGTAGAACCGGCCGTGGCGGATGACCACGACTTCGATATGTTTCTAGAAGAGAAGGAAGAACCCTCGTCACCTGAGGACTTACAAGCGGCATTCAATGTCATCCCTCAAGTCTGGTCAGGGAAGGTAAGCCTTCATAATTTCTCAACCTGTCAATTGTTACGATGTAATATCTTCGTGCAGATTAATATGCCCCTTGATTCCACAATACCTCAAGAGACTCCTGTGGTAGCTCGTCAGATGGGAGGAAAACAAATTGACCCGACTTCCCCCCGCTGGAAAATATTATTTCCGTCTGATGGACTGAGAATCGACGGACGTGTACCTGTTGAGAATTCTGCAAAGTTTTTGCTGCAAATGCGAATGAATCCAACCAAAGAGCTGATCGCGGTAGCATTTGCGCCCGCACCCGGCACTGACGATTCAGAATTTAAAGCATTATCTGGCTTCCTCATCGCTAAAGGGTTAGTTGTTCGCCTGATACATATGTGAAGTAGAGACTAACAACCTGTTATAGACGCCATGGTCTATCTTTTCCCTGGGGACAACGCCCCAAAGACTATCATCCAGGAAGAGAACTCTATATCATACCGTTGCTTTCCAGTGACCCGCTCCCTGACTATATGGAACTTCTGGATGATCTGCGATTACCTAAACAGAGAACATCCGACTACCTCATAGGCATCTGGATCCTGAACAAAGGGAAGCTTGCTTCACCGCCCCCACAGTTAACGCCTCCACCGCCATCCGAGGCACTCCCGATACCTACACCCACGCCAATTTCTACCACGATACCTGCATCAGGTTTTACCTTACCTAATTCCAACCCATTGGCAGGACTCAATATTCCGATTTCTGGTTCTCTGTCCAGCCTTGCCGCTACGTTACCCGTTGATCAGGCTGCCTTAGCCGCAGAAATAGCATCCCTCACTCCGGAACAACTAAGCCTCATAACGCAGGCACTTGCAACAGCTATACCGGGAGTAGCCGTTGCTACACACAGTCCTGTTCCGGCACCGCAAGCCCCTGCAGGACAAATACCTATGCCCATGCCCATCCCTCCGCAAACCTGGGAAATGGATACACCTCCAAGGTATCCTAGTGCAGAGTATCCAACTAAAACTGGCACAAATACCCAGTATCCGTCTCAAGGTCATGACCAGTATCGACGTGGGCAAGACCATCGTGATCGTAGAGGTGACCGAGGTAGGGGCAGAGGGAGAGGTCGCGGTCGTGGTGATGACACCGGGCAGAGAGGTTCCAATCCCGGTTGGCCTCGTAAACAAAGCAGTGATGGTCCGTCACGGCGGTGGTAATTATGGTTGTGATGTTGCTCCCCGTCCTTAAGCAATTAGCGTTCGATTGTATTTTATTTTGTTCGATATAGGTTGCAAGTACAGCTTGTATTTTTAGTTGTAAACTGTAGCTATTTCATCAAATTGCCATGAATCGGTTTGCGCTTTCTGTAAGGCATAATGAGCGCGCGATAGTAGCAGCTACCAACAAGCAGAGTCGAAGTATGATGCGATATCTTGTATGTATGTATTATAAGTCCTATATAGTATAAAATGTTTCTAAAAATTCGTTCATTTCCGTGTGGCCTTAAGATCCTCTACTATCATCTCAAGTAACTTTTCGATCTTCTCCTGTTTGCCCTCAATATTTTGTAGCCGCTTTGCCCATTGTGATAATCCACCTGTATTATGCTCTTCTTCTTGTACCTGCCCCACAGTGGGGATGGATCTGCCACCAGGCCCGCCGACTTCAGAGCCAAAGGTTGGTGGACTTTCCGACAGTACTCCATCATTCCCGCCCATGACCTCTTCCATCGGCGGAAATCTTCTTGCTCCTTGGTGGGTGGGTTGCGTTCGTTGGGACTGATGTCGATTTAAATGTTGCTGGTTGGGAGGGCCATTAGAATGCAACCCTTGATGATTAGACGAATCTGTTGCGCTTCTCCGATGGCCATTCTGGATCGAGGACAATCTGCGACGGGTGGTAGGTCCATAACTGACCAAGGGGCCACTCTGATCAACGAGTTCATTGGACATATCGTCGTCCACAATGAGAGGTTGATAAATCTGAGCCAACGGACTAGTAAAACTCTGGGCCGCCTCCAACCCTCTATTCACGAGGGAATTGACACGGGTACGAGGAATAGCATGTGGTTGAGTGGGACTTCGAGGAGGAGACCCGACTTGGAAGTGTACGTGTCCCTGACTCTGGTTGTTCTGATTTGAATCTTGGGAAGTAGGTGACAGTCTTGCGGATGACCCTGATGTTCGTCGGCGCGCAGGGCTCTGTACTGGTGTAGATTGACTGCTATTGTCAACCGGTTTATCTGCTCTGCTAGGAGATGTTTCAATGTCATCTCGGGTGTCCAGTGCACTTGTGTCCAATTCTTCTTCAATCTCAAAAATCTAGCCGGAAAAATCTGTTTAAGAGCTATTTTGAGACGAAAATCGATTGATTGCACGCACAGCCGCAATGTCAGCATCAGAGCCTGCTAATCCTTCAAAAATGGCTAGAAGTCATGTGCAATCAGTACTGTTGTTGACGTTGATCAGTTGAAGTGTTGACTTACATAGTCTCTTCAGCGTCCGAGGAAGCGCATCATAACTTTTCTCAACCATTACCACGAATGTCTCGTAAAAACCTGTTGTGCCATGGTTTTTCGCTTGTCGTTCATACAGAGCAATGAGCAACAGCATAGGAAAATTCGTAAGCCTGATCATGAATACATTAACCTAGAAAGAAGCAAGTTAGACAAGTCTGGCAAACTGAGTTGAATTAAATAAGAGCGTGCCTTATGGAACCATCTGGGAGTCAAGATCCAGCTAAGGGGCACCATGAAGCACAACGCAACAAGATTGATCGGAGGCTGGTATGAAAACAATGAGTCTGCTTTGACCCTAAAAGACATTCAATTTCCATTTCATGTGCGAGGTGTATATACGCGCACCCTTCAATTGTGGAGACCGCTCGTCTGAACATTGCCTACATGACATCTAAGACACAGGACTTCATACTACAAGCACGAGACTCACTTCGGCGGCGGCATCATCGTTGATAGTTGCGAAGGTGTTAGAGAGTATCTTTTAAAAGGTGGGTTTCCTCGCAGCTATTAGTATCGGGAGGGCTTACAGAGACCAAAACTAAAAACCACAGTGAGTGCTCAGATGCTCAGGCAAAGATAAAGCCAGATACACAACATACCAGTTAATAGCAAGGTATTACTCAAACAAGCATAAGTAACCATGAGGACAGGTCCGAATACAGGGTGAAATTTCTCTGCACGTTTGAGATCGGTCTACAAAGCTCAAAGGGCGAGCAGCAAACATACCTGATAAGTCAAACCCGCTAGCGTCTAACCCAAACCAAAGGTCAAGCATCCACCAAGCGATTTGCCTGGAATCTGATTAGCAGAACTATCTCGTGCCATTCAATGACGTGACAAACCCTGCGCTATAGCTGAGCAATTTTCAGTTATGAGCATTATTCGATTTGGAATTGAAACATTGATGTACCCAGCTTGATTTCGACTTAATCTATCAAAAGAAGTGAATATCACAGAGGCAACAAAATCTCATCAACATACGTCCACAGAGCATACAGGAAACCGCAAAAACAGAAGGCAGCAATCATCATCAAGAACAGAAATTGCATGATCATTGCTCGGAGAGAAAGAACCATAAGGTTATTTTTAAGTGTGACGAACGCAAGCCTTCGAACAACGTCAGCCACTGAAATGCAGAACAAGCGAGTGACGAAACCTTGGAAACATCAAGCATGCAATTACAGCAAGGCAGTCAATACCTGTGCTGCGAGCCCACAGGACTGACACTCTTCGTGAGTTAAAGAAAAGAAGAGGTATCATAAACTAACCGTGATAGAAAACTCCATATAATCTAAGGGACGCATACAAGAGGAAGGTAGTCACTATAGATGGCGCATTAGTGATATGGAGTAGTACGGTGTAGTGGAATCACCAAAAGCCAAGTCGAACCCGTTCTGGCATGAAATTAGCGCAAGCTTGCTGACATATTAGAGTAAAAAGATACCCATGTTCCCTTGAAATACACTGATCATAGGACGTTACTAGCCTGTCGAGAAACGTGTACAAGCGACGTACCTTGTATTCCATGTTCTTGCATTGCAGCAACTTTTTCCAGACAAAAGCCAAGTGCATAAACCATAAATATTGTCTCAGGCGGATTCAGTGTATCTCTCTCACTCCACTCTATTGCAAGAACAAAGAGGATAAAGAGGATGAGAAAGCTGCAGTTAATTCATGTCAAATAAGCTCAATAAAACGTGTTCTGAATCGTACTTGGTATACTCAAGCACCGAGCGAATAGAAGGGACTTTGAGCCTAGAACGATCTTGATGAGCGAACGGGTTAATTTTGTCTTTGAATCCTCCTACCGATAATGATCCAGCAAGGGAGCCTTGTGAGGATCATAGAAGTGTATTGGATTCCGTTTGTATGTCTATGCAAGCACCGTTTCATAAGCACAAGCTTTCAACAGAAACTCATGGAAGATGATCACATCTGAAAGAATCGAATGGCTGCTTTCCGCCTGATAGACGCACTTCCCTCTGCGGCAACCACAGTAAGAACCTACATCCATAATGATACGAGACTTCACTCACGACCAGATCCCATCAATGACCTTCTGGCAAGACGAACTCTTAATGAATCTCTTCGCTTTACTTAATATCGCCATCTCAATTGCATTCCCCACTCGCTCTTCCAGATCCTCCCTTTCTTCTCGTGCCATTTGCATAACGGTCTCGTCCGCTCCGTTGAAAACCAGCCAGCTAGTAGTGAGCACCAGTGCCAAATCCAACAGGTTATTCCCATATTCACGCAGCGTCCGTATGGCAAGGATTTCGCATAGCTCCGCGCGGGTCCGAGAAACGGAAGCAGTGGCCATGTTTTGATCGCGGGAGAAGTAGATTCGATTCAGCAGAAAGCAAAAGACGATGGACATATTCCCTTCTCTTTGCAGAGCACCATATTTCTCTACGAGCGGTCGAATGAGGGTGTAGGTTAAATCAGGAGCTGTAAGCGCACTTGACTGTTTGAGACCTCGTGAAAGTATTGAAAGTCGAGTTACGACGTACCGCATCATGTGAAAGTGGAGTATCTATCATCGATGAGTTAGAAGACGTGACGCTATTTCATTACTGGGATTTCACAGACCTATGAAGGTCTTGAAGAACACTTGTTGAATTTTCAACAAAGTTGCATAGCAAAATAAAAACATACCATGATATCCTATGCACGAAATTTTCAGAACCAAGCAATGAGCTCCAAGCAAAGAATTAACTACCGAACGTATCATGTGGATTATAGGATATACAGGTGTGGCTTCGACATCCGGTCTGGGTTTTGGTTTGCTCAACAAGCGAAAGAAAGTAGAAGAACACAAAGCCTACGGTGAAAGAAGAGGCTGGTTCTCCGACATAGTGAGTACAAGCCAAAATTCACGGTCGCCAGGTTGGTATGTAACTTATGAAACAAGCGGGAGGGGTAAATTCATTTTGAAACTCCGCTTCACGCGTCGCGCCCCTACGCGTTCAAGTCACGCTAGCATCTGCT
This sequence comes from Omphalotus guepiniiformis, assembly GCA_028554645.1. Taxonomy (NCBI): domain Eukaryota; kingdom Fungi; phylum Basidiomycota; class Agaricomycetes; order Agaricales; family Omphalotaceae; genus Omphalotus; species Omphalotus guepiniiformis. Next base: position 1,011,179 of record JAQOOI010000017.1, read on the forward strand.
ACAATAGTCACCTTTCTAATACTATTCCTGTAATTACAATAGAGATACAGAGCTGAACAACTAGAACAACGAAGAAGCGGATAATCCTTCGGTGATATAATCCGGGGGGCCACGACATGTATATGGATACTCAAAGCTCCGAGCAGACCAGCAGCATGGAAAATGCGACAAAGGACGAAGACTAAATCATATTATCCCATCACGAACCTGGATATTAACGTTCAAGGATGAACACGATAAGATCATGGATAGAATTGCACTACCTTCTGCAAAAAACCGGACACTTTACTGATGTCTATTATTTGAGCCTCGCTCTCCATTGCGATGACCAGATTGTCCAACATCTGAAAAGGAATAAGTACCTCTTTACACCGGACTGGGAACCAACTTACATCCTCAACCTTGTCGATGGCTACCCCCGTACACAGGGCCACGATGCGTCGACACATGTATTCCTTCTCAGCACTCGCACCTCGCAAACCCTTGAGTCTCTCCTCCATCAACTCTTCTAGCCTCATATGCCACATCTTCATTCTACGCAGCTTGATCAGCGTCTCGACGCTATTGCCTATGGGTATCGGAGGGTCTGGATCGACGCTAAAAGAAGGGTTTTGTGCCAATGAAGATAAATCCCCACTCCCTGACATACCCACCAAGGTAGAGGAAACACCACGGTATCGAAATGCTGGAGAAACATTGTTCAGTGGTGCTGATGTCTGGGGAAGTAGTTCATCATCCTCGTCGCCTGAAGCATCCGCATCCATATCCTCGTCTGTAGGCCGGCTTTCTGCTTCCCCATCCTCGCCATCCCTTGTCTTGTCTTTGTCGGTTCTCTTTAGGATTTTTTGGCCACTTCGTCCCGTCCAATCCCATAAATCTTCTTCTTCTATGGCTTTCTCCAGATTCTTGACTCTCTGTCCCAAGAGGTCCAACTCGGCACATCTAGCCTGCCACGACTGAATTTGTTTCCTTTGCTCGGATAATTCACGCGTGGCTGCACGTAGATGGGCTTGTGTGACATCCAAAGCATCCTGCTTGACCTTAATCTCCGCCTGAAAGTCTGTCGATAATGACTGAATCATTGTAGTCATACCTGAGATATAGAGTGAGCGGATGTTGCGAAACCTGGACAGCTCTCATACCGGCAATGACATCCTGCGACTTCTGTACTGGTGCTGGGGGCGCAGGTCGTAGCATTTGCACGATATCCTCTGCTTTCAGACCACCACTCAATTCCTAAAATCGGAATTACTACAAGGCAATGCAACAATGACGGTACTGGAACTTGCCTCGCTCTCGACACCAAAATCACCTGGTCTAAGACCCAATTTGTTCATCAGCGTCCTATTTGCACCCACATCCACCAAGGTCCTGACCAAAGTCCGACTGCCCACTCTCGCAGCAATGTTCAAAGCTGTATCTCCATGCTCATCCTGCAAGTCCACGATGCTCCCAAAGTCACCGGCCATATGGTTTGCGATCCAATAGAATATCTGGTCCAAATAATACCGTGCCATAACCGCGCGGCCTTTCACCCCCGCCAAAGACATAATGTGATGCAACACGCTCTTGCGAGAGGTATCGACAGTGAGGATAGATTGGGAGAGTCCGGCTTGAAGAAGGGCTGGTAATGACTGAGCAGCAAAAGAATGAGTCGAGAGTATAGCTCGCATCAAGGGTGTCTCGCCCAGGTGATTACCACGATGAACGTCAGCGCCCTGTGAAAGCAATGCTTGCACCGTGGATACACGCGACAGCGATGCAGCAAGGTGTAGAGCATTATGTCCCTGCTCATCGAGCACTGTATCAACATCGATAGTCCTCGAGTTAGGAGTGCTCGTAGGGTTGTTCCCATTCGTTGGCAGAGGTGCTATGTCGCGTAATAGATTAAGAATGTTGACAGGATCGTCTCCTTGATATATGGCAGCAAGCACCGTGGCGCGTCGTGTATCTTTGAGAGGTATTGAAAGATCTAGGTTCCGAGGATAAGAAGGCTTGTTAGCAAACCGAGGCAAGTGCTCTGCATCAGTCATGGGAGAAGCAGGAGCAGCAGTTCCACTTGCTGCAGTCGGAGGGCGAGGAGGAACTATTACTGGCGACTGGGCTTGTCCGTGTGTCAGCGTTGAGTCTTTGCGTGCGCGCTTCGTGGGCGACGGACCTCCATCACTATTCGAGGTGCCGTTTGTGTAGGTACCTGTTGACTGAGGTCGTGTTCCATCTATCATTGACACATCCGCAACTGGTGCGAGATTCGCTGCATCAGGGTCTGAGCGTTGGCGCTTCAGTGTCTGAGAGGGTGGTGGTGTGGCTGAGGCAGGGAGAAACGGCGACTGTGAATGAGGAATGGGGGACGGTTGACTTAATCGACCTGTGCCGTGAGTAGCTGATGTAGATGGAGTGAAGAGACCTTGGGCACGGCCTTGGTTGAGAAGACGAAGAGCCGAGCCAGGCATGATTGGAGGAGGTGCTAGCATAGACGGCATAGAAGATAGATAGGCTCCAGAGCTGCCATTACCGAGAGATTGATATGACGATGATGCAGATACAGGACGAGGTGAGGCGGAGATGTTAGGTGTGGATACAGGTAAAGCAGCGAGGGAATTCGTGCTTGGGGTGAAATCAAACAGAGCCGAAAGCAAAGACAATACACCATATTGTGCAGCGATATCGCGCCCTCTCTCAAGAGGTATCCTGCAAGAGATGTCCGTAATGATTTCCCTCTAGAAGGACACGAATACTTACCAGGTGCCTTGATACTTTCCATAACCACCCTGTACGATTTCGTGTTTACCAGGTAGGATTTCCTTCTCCAGAATTTTCGTTCGACGTCCCTTGTCCACCCCTGCTACCTTGAGTATTTGAGTCGCGTTCACATAGGAATCACCGCGTCTGCGCATGACAGCGATACCTCTGATCATGCACTCATACACCTGTACAGACGAGTATACAGCATTGTATATTTTCACTGGGGGCTGGCTTGATACTGGGCGAGCAGACTGCATGGCGATAGAGGGCCAAGGGCTCGTGAGTAGACGATTTCCGTTCGACGCGACAGAGCCACCGTCACGCGTAAGCGGACTTTCAATCAATGAACTCGCGTTTCCCCTCACAGACCGAAACTTTCATCCATGAAGTCAAAACCAATCGATTTCGATTAGACATATAATACACAGTATATTTCAATAGACTACAGTATGTCCTCTGGTGCATACAACTGAAAATTCCGGTTGTAAGTTCCGCTGGCGATCATGTTACCATCGCTCGATATGTCCACAGACATTACTTTCCCAGAATCCGTGGTCAACGTACGAAGCAGCTGCCAATCATCAGCACTCCATAGTTTGACATACCCATCATATCCTGCAGAGGCAAAGAAGAGCCCAGAACGATAAGACCATTCTTCCTCCGGAGTAAAGGATGGAGCAGAAGCCTCAGCCTTGGAGTCGAGGCTAGCGTCCTTTGAATCTGCTATTTCTACGTCTCCATTGACATCGGGAGCATTCGGTAGTGGCACCGAAGGTTTCTTGAAGAAAATGTCATTAGCATGAAAGAAACGAACGTCGGACACATTAGAGGTATGTCCTGGTATTGTGTAAAGAGACTTGAGATATCGCAGGTCCCAGATCCTGATAGTATCGTCTCCAGCTCCAGTGGCAACCTGATACCTGCATTTGAAGGAAAGGAAAAGAACGAGAAACCAAGAAATTAGCGAAAATTTCACAAAAACGAGATCATCCGAACCCATTAGGGGAGAAAGCAATTGCAAAGATGCCTTGCACATGTCCGTCTAAAACCATAGCCGTACGACCTGAGCGTAGGTCCCACACACGTCCAATGGCATCCAGTCCTCTGGAAGCGAAATTAGCCGCGTGACGACCATGATTTAGTGATAAAAAACACACCCAGACGCAACCAACGCTCCGTCGTTTTGGAATTCTACAGAATAAACTTCTTTAGAATGTCCTTCTTGTAATTGCAGCTCCTTGGAAGTGGCAACATCCCACAATCGCCAAGAGGTGTCAAAACTTGCACTGGCAACATAGTTCCCGGATGGGTGAAAAGCGACACGACATATACGGTCTTGATGGCCCTTCATAATCGACAAAGGTGTTTCACTGAAAAGTTGTTGGTGTGAAAACAATGCAATAATGGCTTGAGAAGTTTCACTATTCAAAGACCATAGATGTACGTTACAATCGCCAGCACCGCTGACCAGATTAACGAGGTCGGGACCCTGTGAGAATGTCGCCTGTGGATGCCAGGCAACTCCTCCGACGCGGTCGCTGTGCCCTTTGCTTGTATCTCAGGAAAATGATCATGGTAATGCATGAAAGCATACCTCTCAAAGAACGAATTGGCGTGCAAGAAGGCACGTTCCATAACTTGACCGTGCCAGACCAACTCCCGGTCACCAATATATTATTATTAGGAGCGAATCGCACTTGCGATATTGGCCTTTCATCACCGATTTGTGATCCAAGGATGGCAAATTTCTGATGCGTGTTTCAAAACCTTGAAGACATAGTTTTCCATGGGACATACCTTCACCTCGGCAAATACCTTCTTTCGGATATCCACGATGCGACCAAGTTCCATTTTGCTATCTATTCGCTGCTGGGCGATCCGGTTTTGAGCTCTGTCATGGAGAAGGAAACACAAAGAGAGTAGTAAGCACCTTAATCGTGTTTACCTATCGGTAGGATAAATTTAACCTGGGGAGAGAAAATTCTGCTATCTTTCTTCTTGCTTCAAGAAGTTCGAGTGAGCCTGGAGTGTAAAATTCAACTTCCTGGCACGTAAGTTAGCATGAGTGCAGGGAGGCCTTCAAGGCTCGTTAATGACTTACCTCCTCTTCACTTTCATCTGAAGATTCTTCATCAACATGCATTGCTTCATCCCCCCGAGCAGCATTGATTTGGGACAAGACGTATATTAGACGGTCTCTGCGATCAGCAGCCTATGCATAGGACTTAGATGATAGATAAACAACACAGAACGCATTTCACCCACCCGTTCGCCAAAAAGTGTGATAGGTTCTCCAATCTCTCGTAGTCGTGCTTTGACGCGATTGTCATCTGTGGGCACTGCCATGCTGCGCGCTTTTTTCTTTCGCTCCAGCTCCTCAAGTATAATTTTATTCTCCATCCTGGCTCTTTCGGAGCCCAGGAAGTTCCCGTCGTCCATGAGAGTATCAAACGTGAGCTCCGTCATGGTTATAGAAAGGTGCGAATGCAAGTATCACGATTGACGATGGTCGGGTAGTATTCGCGGTCCTTCAGTGGAAGTATGTAAAAGCGGGGGACCACAAATGCTGATAATTGGCAAAACAGTCCGAACCAAACAATGCGTGACGGTAACGCGCACGTGACACTCTATCACGTATGTGACTCACTGTCATTGTGACAGTTAACAACCGGCATTACGGCGCCTGGTCGTTAAGTCAAAGTCAAACTGCTTTGAGCATAACGTTTTCCACAACTTCAACAAGGACCACAACATTTTAAGTTCGGACTCTCTATCACTTACGAGAGTTTATTCCTCTTTCTCTTCTTATCAAGTTCATTTCTCTTTCGCATTCCTTTCATTCTGTTTCAAGTATCATTCGTCCGCTTTACATATGGCATTGCATCAACCATCCTCTGGACCTTCTAGCCCTATTAATACGGTCTCAAGTCCTCATAATCTCACACCACTGCAAATGCCTGAGAGCTCGTCCAAACCACGACCTGATGACTACGTATATTTCGAACGGTCTATTGCGTCCTTTTCATCTGAAGCTGTAGCCCGGTCGACGGCTGCCAAGTTAAAGCTTGTCTCGTACTATAAAATGGCGGTAGACTCCGCTATAGAAAGAAACGCCCGGTGATTATGTCCTCTCTAATGTCGTGAAGGTTTGTCATTGACTTTGAGTTAGACGAATCGAGTTAGAGACCAAGCTATCACAGACTTTACAGCCTGACGCCAAGGATCGAGAGATACGCAAGCACTCCAAGATGGAATCTCAGCACTTACGATTGCGTAGGACAAAAATAAAGTTGACCGATTTCAGGACTGTGAAAGTGATTGGGAAGGGTGCTTTCGGTGAGGTAACTAGAGTGTGACTGTCTTCCATTGGCCTTTCTTTACTAACAATGGGCCCAGGTGCGGTTAGTACAGAAGGTGGACACAGGGAAGGTATATGCGATGAAGAGTTTGCAGAAAGCAGAAATGTTAAAGCGAGATCAGGTGAGTTGTACAGTTCTGTCGTATAGCTACTTTCCTTCGTCTAATACATCTCTAGCTGGCCCATGTTCGTGCAGAACGCGACGTCCTTGCAGAATCAACCTCGCCGTGGGTTGTACAGCTCTTCTACTCCTTCCAAGACCCATTGTACTTGTACCTGATCATGGAATTCTTGCCTGGTGGTGACTTGATGACCATGTTGATGAAGTATGATGTGTTCTCCGAAGATGTCACTCGATTTTACATGGCAGAGTGCATTCTAGCTATTGAGGCCGTACACAATCTGGGATATATCCATCGGTAGGTACTACGAACGATGATGCTCCAGACACCGAAGTGATTAATTTCTGGACAGTGATATCAAGCCAGATAATGTACTCATTGACCGGCATGGACACCTGAAACTGTCCGACTTCGGTCTCTCCACTGGTTTACACAAGGTCTCGGATGGTGAATTCTATAAACGCTTCTTAGAGCAAGAGAAGACGAGGGATCATGCACGAAATAGTGTACAAGTCAATCCGATTAATTTGACCATGAGCAGGGAACAGATTGCTACATGGAAGGCAAATCGCCGAAAATTAGTGAGTGCGTATCTTCAATACACAAAGCTCAATGCATGATACTCTTCTCAGGCCTATTCGACGGTCGGTACTCCGGACTACGTAAGTCGGCGATTTTCTTCTCTGCACAATATATGTTTATAGCTTTTGAAGATCGCGCCGGAAGTGTTCTTGATGAAAGGATATGGGAAGGAGTGCGATTGGTGGTCACTAGGAGCAATCTTCTTTGAGTGTCTTGTGGGATATGCGCCTTTCTGCTCAGATAATCCCGGGGATACCTACAAGAAAATTATTGACTGGCCGAATTACTTGTTTTTCCCTGAGGAAGTCTATATCTCACGGGAAGGTGAAGATTTAATCAGAAGGTGCGAACCTTCTGTTAGAAAGGGTACCGCGATAGCTAAACTCGTACTTGCGTTTCTGCAGCATGATGACCTGGGCTGAAGGCCGACTTACCGTCAACCAAATCAAGTCGCATCCATTCTTCTACGGCGCCGACTGGTCTGCTCTTCGTCAGATTGACCCACCCTTCGTCCCACGCCTTCACTCTATTACAGATACATCCTACTTCCCCACCGACGACTTTGGTAATATGCCTGACCAACTGGACCAAGTAGAAGGAGTCGGCGCAGAAAAGGACCTCGCGTTTTTAGGGTATGTACATCGCAACGGTTTGCAGACGGGGCAACATTGACATATCTATGATTTGTAGATTCACCTTCAAACGGTTTACTGGCGGTCATCAATCGTCTGGATGATTTCTTGTTTTCCTCTGATTTGCCAATTTGCTATCGTTACAAGCACGAACTTCATACATGTATAAATCCCGAGTAATACCTAACGCAATAAAGGAACATGGATTGTAACTTGTCCGGTGAGCGCTTTCGGCTCGTCGGGCCGTATATTTCGGACCGAGAACGGCGCGTGGAATTCAACCGTAAGTAAGTAGTGTCGAGGACTCGCTAGGGCTCAAACTTAGCCCGCCTTTCCTTAAATCCATTGAAATCGATCAGCCTATCGTCTTGCAACAACAAAATGTCGGCCGTTCCAGTACTCGCAGCAGGAAATCCAGCAATCTACGATCCCAGAAAGATCCTCGATCATCCTGAATTCCGTGTACTAAAGCCCGGAGAGCAGCCTTCCAGTGAAGCAAATATCGCTGCTTTCTACAATCCAGCACATGAAATCCATTTAGTGGAGAAGCCTCGTCCTAAACCTGGTCCTGGACAAGTCCTCGTTCATGTTCGTGCAACCGGTATCTGCGGGTGAGGCCATGATTTTCTGAATTGAATTTATTCTGCTCGCTGAATAGCGTGTTGTATATATAGAAGCGACGTTCACTTCTGGAAGCACGGAAGAATCGGAGACTCGATGATTGTCACAGATGAAGTGAGTGAAGTTCCTACATGGGCATTCAAAGCACGCTCAAACTCGATAACAGTGTGGATCAGGCCATGAATCGGCAGGTGAGATCGTTGAACTTGGTGAGGGTGTCACTGAGTGGAAAGTTGGTAAGGCTCATTCTATATATGAGAATGACTCCCGCCTAAAGTATTCTTGTTCAGGCGATCGAGTGGCAATGGAAGTAGGTGTCCCTTGCTCACAACCTTCGTGCGACGCCTGCAGAACCGGTCGCTACAACGGATGCCCCGACGTCGTGTTTTTCTCGACGCCTCCATATCACGGTAGTTCTGCCAAAGTTCCTACCTCAATCCGAAACTCATGTTCCTTTTAGGAACTCTGACCAGGTGGCACGTCCACCCGGCTCAATGGCTTCACCGTCTCCCAGACAACGTATCCTTTGAAGAGGGCTCTCTTTGTGAGCCTCTTGCAGTGGCCCTTGCAGGTATCGATCGCGCAGGACTACGTCTTGGCGACCCAGTCGTGATCTGGTAAGACCGTGTAGTTCAGAATGTGTGTTTGTAGCTGAATTTTTTTTAGTGGCGCGGGACCTATTGGCTTGGTGTCTCTTCTGAGCGCAAGGGCTGCTGGTGCAGAGCCAATCGTAATCACTGATTTATTCCAAAGTCGATTGGATTTCGCGAAGAAGTTGGTTCCTGGCGTCCACACAGTATTGATTGACCGAAACAGCACGCCAAAAGAACAGGCCGAGGCCATCAAGAAGACCGCGGGTAGTTCTCTGACACTTGCTCTAGAGTGCACAGGTGTCGAAAGCAGTATCCATACCGCCATATATGTGAGTTGAACGAAACAAGATTTTGTATGTCTTGCTGAATCGTCCGCACCTAGTCCGTGGGTTTTGGTAGTAAGGTATTCATTATTGGGGTCGGCAAGAACGAGCAGACGGTAAAATATTTCGCGCCTGCTGATGCGAGGGTGATGTTCCTCACGATATTCTCTAGTTCCCTTTCATGCACCTGAGCGCCAATGAAATTGACGTCCAGTTCCAATACCGATACGCCAATCAGGTGTGCTCGAATGTCACTTCTTCTAGTCCTCACAGCAACTAAAGCAAGCTTTGTCCAGTATCCCAAAGCGATTCGCCTAATTGCTGGAGGTTTAATCAATGTGAAGCCACTGGTTACACACCGATTCTCGTTGGAAGAAGCAGTAGCTGCGTTTCATGTTGCGGCTGACCCCGCTCAGGGTGCTATCAAGGTGCAAATTCAAGACTGATGGTACCAGCAACTTAGTGCTTGTTCGCGGCAACCTTGAGGGGACTCGCATTGCTTCGAAGATACCGATGATATTTCCCACTCAGGACGAAGTACGGAGTAGATTCAACCACGCACGCGGAAAATTCCCAATTTGTATGAGTCAAAAGCACTGAATCTACGCTGGTTTTTACGCTTGATGAATTCACGAGTCGGAATGCCGCTGAAGCTTGTCCTGAGCTTGGTCAATTTGAATTCGAAGTTTGAAAGGTGGGGTCACGTGAATCCACATCAAATCTGGAATCCGAATAGATTGACTTCACAACTTTCTCTTGTGCCACGGTGCAGCTGTATGAACTCTGAAGAATCTTACTTTGTCCTCTATGTTATCTCTCGATATCTAGGCCTCCCGCGCTCCAATTGTCGAACACTCAACTAAAACTACTCACTCGATGTTTATAATCTCAAGCAACACTGAATATCTGAATTCTCGTTTTCTTGGACGAACTTCGTCTCAGGATCATGGGACACATCGATATAAATGCAACCGAAGATGAGTGTTGGAATCTTGGCCTCTGAACCATGACGGCGCTCGATGTTTCCGCCAAAGATGTGGCATTCAAGTGGCTTGATGCATTTGCCTCCTTTCTTTTGGCTGCAGACTACGCTGGAGTTGCATCGTGCTTTCTGGACGATGGCTGGCTTCGGGATATATTGATTTTCTCATGGAACAACCGCTCCCTTTGTAGCCCACCCAAGATTGAGTCGTACGTGAGGCAGAATCTGAAACCTGGAACACTATATAAATTCAAGCTTGACGACCATCCTCATTTGGCTCCTACGTTTGGTCCTATCTCACCTACAGCTTTCGGAGTGGCTTCGGGGTTCACGTTCGAGTCACCCATAGCTTATGGGCAAGGGTATTTCAACCTGCTCCAGGACGAGACTGGCCAATGGCGGGCGCTCACTGTATTGATGTCTATGAAGGATATCATAGGTCACGAAGAAATTGGAGCCGAATCAGGTGTATATGGTGGCCATACCCTTGCATGGATCGATGTGAACAACAATAGACGACAGAAGATAGAAGCAAACCCACATGTCCTGATCGGTGAGCTTAGTTTCTGCGTCGATGTCTTTCAAAGCTAATTTGTTGCAGTGGGAGGTGGTCAGAGCGGTTTAAATGTAGCGGCGAGGTTCCGCCAAATGAACATACCCGCGTTAATTGTTGAGCAGAACTGCAGGATAGGAGACAACTGGAGAAAGCGGTACCCCACTCTGAGTTTGCATACACCCAAAAACCATCACGCCAGTGCGTTTGTTACTCTTTTCTTGCCCTCTTTTCTTGCCCTGAATCGGTACTCACAAGTTTTTTCAAGTGTTATACCAGTCTTATCCCGAAATCTGGCCCGTATTCACGCCTCGAGACAAAGTAGGTAATTGGTTGGAACAGTACTCTCAATCTCAGGATCTCGTAATCTGGAACAACTCAAGACCACTTCCAACACCTTCCTATGATCCAGACTCGAAGAGGTGGACTGTTGTAATTGACCGCGATGGCGAACAAGTCACCATCAACCCTGCGCATATTGTTCTTGCCACCGGCACTCTTGGTGCTCCTCGAATTCCTTCCCTTCTTGACAACAACATATTTCAAGGGACAAAGATGCATGCTTGCGAGTTCGCAGGCGGTCATAACTTCACTGGCAGAAAGGTGGTGGTTGTAGGTGCAGGCAACACCTCAGCAGATATTTGCCAAGATCTGGCTTTTCATGGTGCAGAAGTGACTATGGTTCAGCGATCTACGACCTGTGTTGTAGCAGCCAGCACTGCGAAAGAGAAGCTTGACAGAGTTTGGCCTGACGGTGTGCCCACCTGGATATGTGATCTCAAATTTGTAGCCACTCCCCTTCCTTTAATAAGGAAGATCGGAGCTTCACAGGCCGAGCAGCTGGCAGATAAGGAGAAACCTATGCAAGACGGGCTGAGAAAGGCGGGTATGGACATCAACATGGGGCCAGCAGGAACTGGAAACCTGCTACTGGTTTTTGAGCGTCTTGGAGGTATTCTTGTCGCTTTCAGTCTCCTGGCTTTCCTAAACTCACTCTGTTGACTCAGGATACTGTTAGTGAAGCGAAACTGTGTCATGAAGCAAACTGATGTCTCTTCAGGGCTCGATGTAGGATGTGCCGATCTGATAATATCCGGAAAGGTCAAGGTCAAACAAGGTGTTGAACCAGAACGCTTGACCAAAGATTCAGTGGTATTCACTGACGGGTCATCTCTTGCAGCGGACGCCATCATCTTTGCGTGTGTAATCCTGGCGCTCAAGATCGAGTTGTATTTTGACTCATGATCTACGCTCTGCCATAGGACGGGATATGAAAACATTCGCGATACAATGAAAGAGCTATTTGGCAACGAGATCATTGACATGACTGGTCCAGTTTGGGGTCTCGATGAAGAAGGAGAAATCAGAGGAAGCTATCGGCCCTCTGGACATCCCGGGGTGCGCCAACGTTTCAAACATACTAAGTTGATATTACCATGATCGTCTCTAGCTTTGGTTTGCCACGGGTGATTTCTTTAACTCCAGATTCTCTTCGAAACAGCTAGTGAGTTAGTCACTCATCAGAGCGCCTGACAGCGAGCATTGAATTATCTTGGTGTACTCTTCAGGCACTAGAGATCAAAGCTATCCAGCTAGGATTGATGGAGATATGACCGCTTCATTTCACGACCGCTCGTGCTCATGTCTAGCTCAGGTGCAATTTCACTATCATAGGTGTACTTGGTGTTCGACTCTTATATTACGAGATCTAACAAACCAAATGAACACGATGCATTCTATGAAATAGACAAGAAAGTAATCGGGTTAAGTCGTCAGGCGTTTAGATTAAGACATACATGTACACCGACCATATGGGTCCGCTGTACACCTTTGCCTGTCACTATCGAAGGCGCCACAACACTGGTGACGAGTTCCTCTACAGCTTCTACTCTATGTACTCTATGTGCTTACACTGCATTCGTTGCCTTCCTTTCATTCATTTGGTTCTTATGCAATGATTAATTGCTTCTCAACGTTCAGCGCTCAGCAGCCAGCTTCGAACTTTCGATTTTTTTCTCATCATCTAACTGCAAAACACTGCCCTTCTTCTTTAGTTTGCAGTGATAAATGTTATCCAGGTCTACGCGCCTTTCTTACTATTCCTTTTTCACTTCGCCCTATGCCAGTGGGATCAAGTCCACTGTCTTACTTCAGGCCTAATGCCGCATCACAATTCTCAGTCGAGCATGCTACAAACGAAGGACGAGCTTTTCCACCGGACTGGTGGGTACTTTATTGAAACACGGATAACATAGTAATCAATGAGTCCGAATGCAGGAGGGTTTGTCGCGGATGTATCAGGAGTGACACTGAGATCCAAGGCCTTGTCTACATCTGCTGAACGCACGGATTCTGTGCGACCTCTGCTCATCCCTCCAAGTGTCCCATCCCTTTTCCGGCTCAGTCCTGCACGGAAAGCAACATCGCTGACGGCCCTGAAAGATATGTATGGGATTACGAGTGCCAAATCTCTTGGTTCTGTCATCGCAAAAGCTAATTTCTCACCCACTCGGTCAGACGAGCTGCTGGTAGAAATCGGTGATATCATTCATCCGTTACATCTGTTTGATGATGGGTGGTGCTTCTGCGTCAATGAATATGACGAGAGGGGTGTAGTCCCTTTCTGTTGGTTGGATTCAATGTACGATGGAAACTTAGGAAGCACAGTACTGATCGATGCAACTGAGCGAACGGAAAATGAAGATACCTTGCGCTCACTTCCAAGATCAATTCCTGTCAGAGCATCGGTGGCAACACGCGAGAGAAAGTTCAGAAAGGGGATCTTGGCCCTGCTGGAGCTCCTCAACTTGAAACGGCCCAAAGCCGAATCACCCAGCTCTGAAATCTCTTCAAGACAATCAGCCTCTGCAACCTCACCTTTCAAATTACGCTCTGCACTTCGAGGTGACAACGAAACATCTCAGATTCGACAAGCTGTCAGTTGGTTGCTAGCAGTGGTGCACTCTGCAATACTCATTGTTCGTTGACAGGACACGCTATTAACCCCATTTCCGCCATCTCGTCGGGTCAGATTTGGATCCTTCCAGGTCAAGGAATTCGAATCACCTGTGGAAGATGTATGTACTTAATTTTAAGGTCTTTTCAGGGGCTTTCTCATTCACTATAAAACAGGACAGTGAGAACAATTTGTCGCCGACCTTCACAAACCTCCCCGACTCTGAGGACATTGCGGCGGTTGTTGACGTTCCTTACGCCCGCGACTCGCACACTAAAACGGCAGTTCGAGATCAAGCAAATACATATGATAGCAGTTTTGACGCACTTCCCCCTCCAACATATGAGGAGTCTGAAGGTACTAGAAAACCTCCCAATCTCGGTATTGACTTGTGGGATAAATCTGGTTTCAAAACTGCTTCTGAAGGACCCCCATCCAATACGATACCAGCGTTCACCGATTTCAATGATTCGGCACAGTTTGCAGTATCGTCCAAGTCTATCCTTGACGCTAGCTCGCACAACATCGTACTTCCAGATGCAGACACACTTTTTAATTCACCCTCGAGTGCACAATCGAATCATGTCGCGGTGGAGATCGCAAAAATACGATATCAGGTATGTTCTCGCACTTACATTTGGGGCGCACCCACTTAGGAGATGCCAACTTCAGACTTTACTTTCAACGCTCCTAGCTGAGGTGTCAGTTGTCGACCCGTAAGACCTGACATTTAAGCATCTTCCTCAATTGACTGATGGGATATGTAACTAAAGCTCGTGTCGAAACCATCTTCGGAATACACTCATGGAATACAATCATGTTCTGCAGGCTCTAGATCCGGTCACAAGCCTCGTGCGGAGCCGCGAGTACCGGGCTAATCTGTTGCAAGTAAGTGTCTTTCGTCCGTGCTTTCAGACCCCAACTCATGGATTTTCCAGATAGCCTCAGCACTCAATATCTCGGATGACCCCAAAATTCGGCACGCGCTTCAGGCAGACGAATTGAAATCACTAACACTTTGCATTTTGTTTCGCACTCTGAATCGTATAGACACATGGTTCTCGCTCTCGAAGGTGACGAGGCCCAGCAGTTCCTCGATGTTGTTCAAGATGTGCGTATTGAATTGATTGAGCAGCTGTCTCCTATATCTCTCATTATCCCATCTCTCATTCACTCAGGTTCTTGACAAAGGCTATCCTCTTGATGACGCCGAACGTGTTAAGGCCCGAAGATTGCTCGTTAAGCTATCAGAAACATGTGATAAGCTTCCTTCTTCGCTCTTTATCAAAGGGGTCGAACGGCCAGACGCGCAGGCTACCTTCGGAGGTGGATTTGGGGATGTGTACAGAGCTTCCTACAAAGGCAAGCTTGTCGCTCTCAAAAGGATGAGAATCTTCCAGCGAGATCCTGGCCTTCCTAACATTCGGCGTGTATGATTTCTCTTCGAAACTTTGTAAACCTGATACTGACTCCGACTATGGCGCTTACAAGAGATTCTGCCGCGAAGCACTTCTTTGGCAACATCTCAACAACGAATTCATAGTCCCGTTCTTAGGCATAGATGCAGAATCGTTCCCCTCGTTTCTGTGCATGGTTTCCCCATGGATGCGGCATGGCACGATTCTTAAGCATTTGGCTGATAACGGTAGAGCTGCTATTAATAAACGAGTGAGAAGTTTCCTTGCGGACCGTCTTCCTTGGTCTAATTTACGTTTGTAGCTTCATGAAGTTGCTCGAGGTTTAGCCTATCTACACAGCCAAAGAATAGTTCATGGGGATCTTCGAGGGGTGTGTAATTTCGAAGTCGCATTATCAAGCTTCGTATTGACTATAGCAATTAGTCAAATATCCTCATCAACGAGAAGTGGCAGGCGTGCCTCACAGATTTCGGTTTGACGGTTTTCGACGACGCAACTGCTGCTACGTTCACTTCAAGGCATGAAGGCTCTGTGAGATGGATGGCACCGGAGCTGCACGTCCCTCCGTCTTTCGGTTTAGATAGGTTCCGATTGACGCCTGAGACCGATATCTACTCCTTTGGTTGTGTCTGCCTCGAGGTAAAGTCCATCTTGTATGTCTGAAACACTACTGAGAAACATTCTTGACAATAACTCTAGTTGTACACTGGTCGACCGCCTTTTCCAGAGATAACTCCTGATCCTGCTGTGATGTTGAAAGTAATCCGTGGCGAGAGGCCAGAACGACCCTCGGGCGAGAGCGCGATGTCAAACCAACTTTGGCAGATCGTTCAGATGTGCTGGAGTCACCACTTTGCTGATCGATTGAAAACGGAGGAGGTAGTAGAGGCTTTAAGGAAGTTATCCAGTCAAGTAAGTATTACTGGTTGTGGAGAGAATTTTTTTCTAATGAATTGTCCTATGTCGCTCCAGCCCACTTTGCAGCCATTGGAGATATCCGTTGGATCAATTCTTCCAAACGATCATGAATGCTTGAACAGCAATGATCTGTCTTCGTCGAGTACAACCATTGAGGAGGCACCCTGGGCTACTACGAACAAGGCGACTGAACTTTCAGCGCTGAGTGCTCGTCTGCCTTTCTCTATAGCAAAGCAAGCATCTATCTCTATGGAGTCTCTGAACATTGAGCGTTTCCCTTCGTTCCCCTCACTCCGATTTTTTGAACCTTTCCCCCCATACCCTCCGTACCCTTGCGGTGATAACTTGAGTAGGAATGATGACGATGACGATTTAGAGGGCATCTGTACGGCGGAGGAATTTCTATCGAACTCTTCTGGGATGCCAGAACATCGACCTCAGTATTCATCGTTACTACCCCCCATTTTGCCCGAATTCCCTCCAGCCGTGCAGGAAGAGCGAAGTATTGGATCTGATACCCGCTCTGAGGATGAAGTACTCGATGAACTGAAAGACTACTGGGATATCATCCGTGACTTGGATGCGGCGCTCGATACTGGCTTTTCCTTGGATATGGAAGGTAGTACTGAGGTTTTGACAAGCGAGCCTTCACGTACTAGTCGGAAATCGGACTTGGGTATTGCAATCAAGATTCATGGAGAAGCGACTTGGAGAGAAGAGGTTCGTGTCGCGCCATCAGTTGTGGCCTCGGCAGAATCCAAACATGCGAGTCAGTTCCTGTTGGTGTTGTCTTTGATCGCGCTGTACATTACTCTCAGCCTAGCAACTTGAAATACTGTATTGACATGTAAATACACAAAGGAATTGTACCTTGAATTACTTCAATGAACTAAAGGCTTTACTTGCGGTACACGGGATCGGAATACAGAGCACAACTCTGTACGCACTAAAAATCTTGATTTTATACATCTACCTATTTACGGTATCGACGTAGGTAGGATACGACTACCGGATCTAGAAGGCTACAGTTGTGGTGAGAAAGACAAAAGGGTTACAAACGACAAGATAAATGACAACACGAGGATTGTCCATAATGATAACCCCAACCCCAGTCTACATTTCGAGTCGTATACTGATACAACATGATAGTTTGGAACCATTGTCCAGTCTAGTAATTTTGAGTTTCGTTCGTTCGTGAAAGGTCGTTATAGTGGCGAATTAGCACAGAGTCACTGGGATAGTGTACTCGAAGAGTTGGAGGCAGGAGGAGGATCGAAAGGTTCGGCGCGCGAATTAGGACCAGACGTTCGCTTCCGTTTTAAAGGGCCTGAGGGGGCTCGTGATCGAGGACCTCGCGGAGGGGCAAGCTTCGCAGGCGAAGGAACAAGAACAGGTGAAGGAGAGACGGGAAAGTCTACGCTAGAAGTGTAGCGTGCAGGGGTAGGTGTCATTAGTGGGTCCCCTTCTTCATCCGCTTCCTCATTATCATCGTCACCAGACATGATAGGAACGGGGGTATCGGGATCCTCTACAGAGGAAACGAACACATTTCTGGATTGAAAGTTCGAGAAGCGTGGTCCACCAAGTCTAGAGGGCGGACGAGGAGGTGCAGCTACAGGCGGACCTTTCCGGACAACTCCGAGTTCTGCTGTGTCAATTTCGTCGACGTCCGAGCGTCGGGTAGTGGCACGGCCGCGCATGACTTCAGATACAACGTCCGATGATACCCCAAAAGTGATCTCTGCTTTGGTGTAAGTGCGAGAAAGAGTTCTCTTCTTCCGACTTGTAGCGCGTTCGATGGGAGAGCCGCCCATGTAGACAGGGATGGGGGTAATGGGTTCAGAGAAGACAGATATAGAAGCTGGGGCGGACGCGGGGGTATTAGCAGTGTGGTAAGGAGTCGAAAGTTCAGCTTCATCATCGAATTGGGGGAAAAGACCTTTGACAGGTGATCGTGAACGGGAGCAGGAGCGGCGACGATGTTTAGCTGGTGGGAGGTCAAAATCGTCGGTGGCATAAACAGCCTTGACTGGGGAGACAGATGCGCGAACCGTCTGCTCCTCAGTAAACGTAGCGAGATCTGCGTTGGTCAGAACCGCAAACGCACCGCTTGCGGTAGGTTTGACAACGACGGGCGAAGAGATCTTTCGGGTCAACGTCGACGAATCGTGTTTTATGAGTGCACTTTTTGACCACTGCAGGCCATCGAGGTCGCAGAATTCAACTTTAACAGAGACAAAAGATTCAAGAAGAGCTTGTCGTTGGTCTTCTGTCATCTTCAGAGCTTCAGCGTCCTCCATCAGCTGCTCTATTTCGATTTGCTGCAGCCGGGCTTTCCGCTGTGCTGCACGGTCATTTGAGGAGTCCATGAGTGAAAAATAGCAATGTAAAACTGGTGGTGGTGGTAGTGAAAAGAAAATTGAGTTGCCGGTATCTTTGGCAACCGGATCACATTGCACAAAACTGTCACGGTTGGGCTTTGTGACGTCATATTACGCGGTACCACGCGTCTGATCCCGTGATGTGACAAGGCCGGAACTACATAGGCCACGTGGGAGTTGGTTCAGATGCTAACGACTGCTAACGATTTGGGGGCTCTGATGAATTGAAAATCAAAACTCGGAATTTTCCATTATTTCCAATTTCGGAATCTCCGACGTAACTGAAGATTACACATGAGTACTTGAGTCTCTGCTGAGTATGTATGTAAGTACTCAGTATGGTTAAAAGGTCACTACGCTTCCCGTTCTTGCTATCGTCACTTCATTTCATCCCACCATGTCGAACACTCCCATCAATGAACTATCCCAGGTATTATTGTCCTCAGTTCTGTGAATAATGAATCGAACCCATTTTCTGCTTTAGATCCATGCGATTCTGCATAAAACCTTCAAGGCCAGAGTAAGTTACCCAATTGCATGGCGGCAGCACCAGCTCTTGCAGATAGCTCGTATGCTGCAAGACAATCAAAGCAGATTTGCCGATGCACTTTTCAAAGTACACTTACTCTACATCCCCGGGATCTATTTTTGTTCATTGAATTTCCCATCTCAGGACCTTGGCCGCCCAAAGCTGGAGGCTTACCTCGCCGAGATCAACCCAGTCATCGAGCGCGCTATACTCAGTGCCACCAAGCTTCCCGAATGGACCAAGCCAGAGAACAAGGAAGATGAGGTCGAACTGCGGTACAAGGACTGGAAACCGAAAGTATTCCGGACACCCAAAGGTGTCGGTTTAGTCATTGCGTAAGTCGGTGGTCTCGGAGCGCCATTAATCAAGCTTAACCTTGGAGTTAAGACCTTGGAACTACCCGTTGATTCTCTCTTTGCAACCACTCATTGGAGCCATCGCAGCTGGATGCTGCTGTGTAGTCAAACCGTCTGAAATAGCAGCCAACTACGCCTCACTCCTCGCTGAGCTCATCCCACAGTATCTTGACCAATCTGCTGTTCGCATCGTCCTGGGTGCCGTTCCAGAAACTACAAAGCTATTGGAGTTTAAATGTACGAATACCGCGCACTTTCCAACGTTTGACTAACTGCTATACTTTCTTAGGGGATCATAGTGCGCTGCATCAATCAATCTTTGCTTGCTATGAATAACTTGTTACGTTGTGGTATAGTCTTCTACACAGGCAATGGTTCTGTCGCACGTATAATCGCCGCTGCAGCTGCCAAGCATCTCACCCCTATGACTCTCGAATTGGGTGGTAAATCTCCCGTGATTATTGACCCGAACTACGACCTTGATATCGCAGCTAGACGTATCTTATGGGGTAAGATATCCAATGCCGGTCAACTCTGTGCTCCCCTCCCAGATCCTCTAACAAACTCACTTATTGTATAAACGGATAGCTCTGTGTGTCCCCTGATCATATCTACCTCCCCACGGCCTCCCACCCAACACTTCTAAACGATTTTATTGCCGCCCTCAAGCGCGCATACACATCTTTTTACCCCTCCGGCCCCCTCAACTCAGATTCGTTCTCCAGCATTATTAACAAGGCACACTTTTCTCGTATCACAGATATGCTTTCCCGGACCCAAGGCGAGGTCGTTATCGGGGGCGGGAAAGATGAGGCGCGAACCCGCATCGAGCCGACGGTGGTGAAGGGAGTTCCAGAGGGCGATTCGTTGTTGGAGACAGAGATTTTCGGGCCGGTGTTACCGCTTGTGGAGGTGGGAACGGTGGATGAGGCTATTGAGAGGATCAATGAGAAGGATCATGCCTTGGTTCTGTATGTTTTCAGTGAGAGCGAGGACTTCAAGGAGAAAGGTATATTTTGGTTTTCTTTCTTTTTTCCTTGTGAATCTCGTTCATCTGAGGGTTTTTTTTTGTCATTCAGTCCGAAAAAACACTATGAGTGGAGGGATTGTATTCAACGATACCTTTATGCAGCTAGACGGTACGTTTCTTCATATTCCTAGCGCCGGGGTCCTTACTCGCCTGATTTTTAGTGAAAGAGCTTCCTTTTGGAGGCACCGGAGACTCCGGATGTAAGTTTTCTCTCTCTGCTCCACCTTATCACACAAGGAACTAAAAATGAACTCACACAGACGGCCGTCAAGTCCTACGATACTCGTTCGAGGCATTCAGTTATTTGCGAAGCTCGATAGATGCACCTATCTCGTAAGTCTTAACTCCACTGATGAACCCCTCCCTATCTTCTTTTGCCACCACGAATAACCGTGGGCTTGGGTGTGAAACGATGTGAACCTTTTCTCCCTCTCCCTCTTCGGGCCCGAATCTGCCCTCCCACCATCTTGTTTCCTATCTTTCCTATCTTTACCAATCAATGACTCTTGACTGCCAAACTGAACCCCAATCCAGCGCCGAATCTGGTCTCACACTGCGATATCCACCTTATACCAGAGAAAGCTTCGACATCTTGTGTGCACCTGCAGTATCTGTCAAGATACCGGAGTCGACTTTGGCGGATGGGATCAAGGTATAAGAAAAATGGACGCCTGTTGGGACGATAAGGGCAATTTCTATATTTGACCTATACGTATTTAATAGCTGAGCTTGAGTATTTGGACAAGCAGAAGTTTCAAGTGAGAATTTTATACATGTATAATAGTTTTGTGTAAAGAGTATACTTCCCAGATGATTGTCGCGGCCTTGGTCAAAGCTGCACCTACGATTCCATTGATTAAATTCACGTGGCATGCTAGATTCCAGTCGGGGTCTCGAGATGTGATATATTATGTATTCTAAGATTCTGTGCTACAATGAAATATAATCCGCAACTATTCGTAAATAACTAGCTACAATTTTGTGCGTGAGTGGTGAGGATGCGATAGTATGATGTTGATATATGATACAGCAGTAAATCGAGGTGGGCGTTTTAAATGAAATTAGATGCGGGGATGTATGACACTGACGCCAAGTCAGGTTCAATTCTTCGTTTGATTCTCAGCTGCGCTGGGATCAGCTAAATGGTTATCCTTAATAACGAGCGAATTGCCATCCTCATGGACACGTATGATAACAGTATCTCCGTCCCTAAACTGATCGTTAGTATACCACTTAACAATCAGAGGGAATCAAGACTTCACCTCACAGTACCCCTCAACAACCTCTGCGCCAATGGGAACAACACATCCGTTCTAACAACACGTGCAATTGCCCTCGCACCATACATCTCCGAGTAACCCTGCTTCGCAAGCCACTCTCGCGCGGGACCATCAACATCGAGCGTGATACGCTTATCCTTGAGCCTCGCCGCCACGTCGTTCAGACGGAGTGAGACGACTTGTAGGATGGACTCCCGTGAGAGCTTGTTGAACACGAGCATAGAGTCCAGCCGATTCAGGAGCTCAGGCGGGAAATACTCCTGGGTTCGCTCTAGTACTTCGTCTCGAGCTTCAGCGGATACGACGCCATCCTCATTGCAAGCAGTTTTGTGAGCTAAGATGTCGCTACCTGTTCGTCATGTAGCAGGTGAGATTGAGTTAGACGCGATTCAGAAACATGGAATACGCTACCGAGGTTGCTGGTTAAGCAGATGATTGTGTTCTTGAAATCTACCTTGCGGCCCTGACTGTCTGTAACACTACCCTCATCCAAGATTTGAAGGAGGATCATAGCGACGTCCTGCGCATGAGGTGAGTTTTCTTAGATGAGATCTCAATAGCACAAAAAAACAAACCTTATGTGCCTTCTCCAACTCGTCGAGTAAAATGACGGCGTAAGGCTTTCGTCTAACAGCTTCAGTGAGCTGGCCACCTTCCTCAAACCCAACATAACCAGGAGCAGCACCAATAAGACGGGATATCGTATGCCGGTCGTGATACTCGGACATATTGATGTTGATCCTAAACGATGTAAAAGATGAGTTATGAGGGAACCGGTGCATTTCATTCATTACTTACAAACCGCGCTGCTCATCGTTGAATAGGAAACCAGCCAACGCTTTGCATAGCTCAGTTTTACCTACACCAGTAGGTCCCAGAAACAGGAACGATGCGACAGGTCTGTTTGGTGCCTGCAGACCAGCTCTGGAGATTCGAACAGCGTCACTGACGGCTTCAACGACATGATCTTGACCAACTACACGTTGCCGTAGAGTTTCCTCCATCTACAAGTGTGATGCATATCAGTTTCGAACATGAAGAAATAAACTTGTTGACTCTGGTTACTCACATGCACCAGCTTGTCCTTCTCTCCCTTCAGCAAATTTTGCACAGGTATTCCAGTAGCTTTCGCTACAACCCTCGAGATGTCATTCGAGGTCACCCGATCGTGCAACATCATCAACGGTCCCTCTCCTTCTTGAGCCATATTCTCCTCTTCTTTCGGCAGCTGCCCTTCTAATTCAGGAATAGTAGAGAACCTCAGTCTGCTAGCAAGTTCATATTGTCCTTGCCTCTGCGCAACCTCAAGCTGATGTTTTGCATCCTCAAGACGTTCCTTGAGATCCTTGATACGGTCGAGCCTTGCTCGCTCAGCTTTCCAAATTTCCGTCAACTGCGAAGCCTCTTCCTTCTTACTCTTCAAATCCGACTCTAATTTTTCCCTACGCTCAACGCTGAACACGTCTGATTCGTTTTTGAGCGACTCGAGCTCTATCTGAAGAGTCATGATTTCACGATCAAGCGCTTCAAGTTCATCCGGTTTCGATTCTTGGGCAAGCCGGAGAGCGGAGGCGGCTTCGTCGACTAGGTCGATGGCTTTGTCTGGTAAGTAGCGGTCCGAGATGTATCGAGCAGAATAAACGGCGGCTAGAAAACGTTCAACGTGAGTACTTTACTTCGTGTGGGAGTCATTAGCATTGACTTACCAGTAACAAGAGCGCTATCGGAAATCTCAACACCATGATGGACTTCGTAGCGTGGTTTGAGACCCCGGAGTATCGAAATGGTAGATTCCACTGTGGGTTCGTCGATCTGGACCGGCTGGAACCGCCGTTCCAGAGCAGCATCTTTCCCGATAGTTTTGCGATATTCATCGGCTATTGCGCAAAACTCAGATTTCACCAACAAGGTCAAGAAACGTGGTACTTACGAGTCGTAGCTCCGACAAGCTGCAATCCACGAGCGAGAGCAGGTTTGATCATCTGCCCTGCATCAATGCTCCCCTCTGCCTTTCCTAGATTGAAAAGTGTGTCTACACTTTGGCGTGAGCGAGTCAAAGGAGAGAATAGAGCAATATGAGTACTCACGAACTTCGTCAATGAAGCATATTACTTTCCCAGCCTATCAATGTACATCAGATGCTAGCTAGAAACTCTGCATTACTCGACTTGCCTCTTCTTCAATGTCCCGTATGAGGGCTTTG
The DNA here is from genome assembly GCA_028554645.1 of Omphalotus guepiniiformis. Classification (NCBI taxonomy): domain Eukaryota; kingdom Fungi; phylum Basidiomycota; class Agaricomycetes; order Agaricales; family Omphalotaceae; genus Omphalotus; species Omphalotus guepiniiformis. The sequence continues at coordinate 1,034,761 of JAQOOI010000017.1, forward strand.
AACTTCTCCTCAAACTGACCCCGAACGCCGGACCCTGCCATAATAGCGGAGAGATCAATGGACAGAACACGCTTGTCTTGCAGAGACTGAATTTGAATTGGTCAAACAAGGTCACCAAAGCAGGCTATCGGGAGGAATATCTCACCTCTGGAACTTCCTTAGCTACGATTCGGCTTGCTAACCCTTCCAGAATAGCTGTTTTACCGACACCAGGAGGTCCAATGAGCTACAGAGAGCCTTAGAGAGTACCATAATATGAAGTAGCAGGAAATACATACTACTGGATTAGACTTTGTTCTTCGAGACAAAACTGTGTGACGTGAGTTAAAATTCAGAAGGACACTCTATCAAGAATCCTTACTTTGAATGGTTCGACGTATTTCTATCGAGGATAGAGTCAGAGGGTAGCTACTGGAACCATGCACATAACGCACCTTCGTCTCTGCCAATTGTCGGGTCTAGCTTGCCATTCTTTGCCATCTCTGTCAAGTCGACACTCTAGAGCCATTCAGTCTAGCTTAGTATTTCGTTTTCATGGGTGAGTAAATCACTCACTGTATTCCTTTAATGCATCTCCCTTCTGATGTTGTGGACCAAAACTAAACCCAGGAAACCCTCCACCACCTCCACTTCCTCCGGGTGGAGGAGAGTAGTTTCGAACAGACATGATCTGGAACCCATTGCGCGCGATTGGAGCAAAACGAACAGAAGACGGAAGAAGGCGCGTTCTACAGGGTACAGAGCCAAAGGAGCGCTGAGAAACCAGTCTTGGTATTGACCTCGATGAGATTATTACGCGGGACATTGTCGTAAGTTAAAGGATGGCGGTAAACGACAAAGGCAGGTTAAATAAGAGACCTGTTCAAGTCTTGGGTCATCCAGAACAATATAGAAGATACAAGAATTTTTGGCGCTGATGACTCATGGGCCATTACGTCCATACATACACTATTGGTCATGTGACATGAATACTCTGGAGGCTGGAGTACCCTCCATCTTCCTCCATGGCCGAATGCCAGTGCTGTTGAACCTATTGCTGAACCTGATATCCAAAGGTTTTGGTAGTAATGCTTACTCGCTCTCACAGGAGGATACGGAACTGTACATTTTCCAAATCATCTTCCGAAGGATTGTGGACCTGGTCTGGCGTATGGTCGATCAAGTGACTCTGGAACCTCATGAACTCTACAGTGATGGCTGCAGGACGCACAAATGAAGAATGGGCCTCCCTAATCTCCTCAAAGATTCTTCAAGTGCTTGCTGACACCGACGAATCTCCTCCAGAAGCTCCTACAAGCTTTATCTCTCATACGGGCCCAGTTTTTGCCTCAGCCATAGATCACACTCTTCTCAAGCCAGATGTTACACCTGTACAGATCGACGAGCTATGCGATCAGGCCATAAAGTATAATTTCAAGGTGTGCCTCTGGATATTCATTGCATACTCACCGACAGTTGATCGCTGTCCTCAAGTCATGTTGCGTGAACGGCGCGAATGTTGAGCAAGCATCAAAGAGGTTGAAGGGCGCCACGAGTATTCCGTGCGCAGTCATTGGGTTTCCACTTGGCGCAAGTACAACAGCAGTCAAGACCTTGTAAGTCCTCCTTTTCCTTCCTCGCGATCCGTTGCACTGCTCATGAAATTTGAACCCAGTGAAGCAAAAGATGCTATTTCGCGCGGCGCGCTCGAAATCGACATGGTCATCAATATCGGCGCTCTCAAATCGAAAATCTACACTACCTTATATTCCGACATTTATTCCGTCGTCCAAGCTTCTTATCCCGTTCCAGTCAAAGTAATTCTCGAGACCGTGTTTCTTTCCGACGAAGAAAAGATCGCTGCTTGTTTCGTGGCTGCTGAGGCAGGAGCGGCATTCGTAAAGACTTGCACGGGCTTCCTCGGAGGTGGGGCGACGAAGGAGGATGTAAGATTGATGTACAAAACAGTTAAATACAAAGCCGGGGATGTCAAGGTCAAAGCCAGTGCAGGGATAAGGTCGTTTGAAAAGTGCCTAGAAATGTTTCAGGCCGGAGCGGAGAGGATTGGAACGTGAGTTTTTCAATGCCTACATTGAGGTAATCATACCTGACGCCGTGTTTCTGCACACAGATCTTCAGGGGCGGTTATAATGGAAAACACAGGCGTTTCCGTCCGAGGCTAGCAGACTTTGCTATTCTAATATAAAGATATAAGATACACAAAAGAAATTCAGAGCATCGAAAACGAAGGTGTAGATACGCGACACAGTCCACAAAACAAGTAAATTAAAACATTCGGAGACAACCTAAACCGCTGATGTACTGCTCATCTCAACCGGCAGCTGGCTATATCCATTCCTGCTGCCACCACCACCGACCACACTGCGTACGCCATCCCACGCATCACCAACTGCACTACGCGCACTGTCAAGGAATACGCCCGTCCAAGTCACACCACTCTCAAGTGATTCGTCGGGCATCACGCTATCTGCCGGCCTTCTCCACCATTTCAGAGTCAACGAACTCGTGACAACACTGACACTCGAGAACGCCATAGCTGCTCCTGCAAGCATTGGGTGCATGTATAACCCGAAAGGTAAGAAAAGGCCCATAGCGAGTGGTATGCCCAGGATATTATAAACACAAGCCCAGATGAGATTACGCTTGATGACCGAGAAGATACTTCTTGATAGGTGGAAAGCAGCGACGACGTCGAGAAGATCGGAACGCATGAGAACAATGTCTGCAGCTTCAATTGCTACTGAAGTACCCGACGAGAGGGCGATTCCAACTGTGGCAGCAACGAGCGCCGGAGAGTCATTGATGCCATCTCCCACCTATGAACTTCAGTCAGCCTGATCCACAAGAATCTAAAAAAAGTTACTTACCATCGCAACGCCATCACCATACTTTTCTATGAGCTCAGTGACCATAGTAGCTTTACCCTTCGGTGTCATGCTAGACCAAACGCCCTCAGGCCGAATCCCAACTTGTTGGGCAATTGCGATAGCAGTTGCCTTGCTATCACCTGTCATCATGTTTACCTCAATGCCCATCTTCTGTAGCGCCTGGATCGCATACTTGCTAGAAGGCTTCGGTGCGTCCGCCAACGACACAGCTAATATTGGTTGCAAGCGTCCTGAAGTCCCGTTCTGTACTGATACGTATATTATTGTCCGACCAAGTTTAGTTTCCTGACCTTCAAAGTTCGACAACGAAGAAGGTAGATGGCCGTCATCAGATTGTGAAATGAACCGAGCGTTCCCAATCAAGACAGTTCGCTTCTGGCCAGCGCAGACAACAACAGCCTTAACACCAGCGCCAGTGACACTTTCAAAAGTTTCGATAGTCACATTTGGTATGCCAGTAGCCTCGTCCTTGAGCAATTCCTTCCCATAGACAGCAATGGCTTTTGCCAAGGGGTGCTCCGACCTCGCCTCGGTAGCGCTGACCATAGCGATGACGGATTTGCGAGAAGTGGCGCCGTCTGCGCAGAATCCATCCAGCCCTGTATCACCGGCGTACATTTCCTCGTTTGTGTGCCCAGAAGAACGCTCGCTTGGTACCCAGCACATTCCCACCACACTGAGCTTCCCGACAGTGACAGTGCCCGTCTTGTCCATGACTACCCGTTTGATATTCTTGCTTGCCTCTAGAGCTCGGCCTCCCTTGATCAATATTCCGTTTTTGGCTCCGACACCAGTGCCCACCATGACAGCGGTTGGAGTGCTCAGCCCGAGCGCGCAGGGACACGCCACAACAATAACGCTAATACATATCTGTAGACACACTGCAAGTTTGCTTGCGCCGTGCATGTGGAACATACCAGGAAGTCTGTCCTCATTGAGAACGTTTGAAAGGACGATCCATACGACGAACGTGGCCAAAGCAATAGATATCACAGTCGGGACAAAATAGCCAGCGACTCTGTCCGCAAAGGCTTGAATAGGCGCTTTAGATGTTTGCGCATCTTCAACTAGGCGCACGATCTGTGCCAAGGCGGTATCTTTGCCGGCACGAGTGACAACCATATCGAAAGTCCCCAAGCCGTTGATGGTACCTCCAATAACAGAGTCTCCTATTTGCTTTAAAACAGGGACGGCTTCACCTGTGATGGCACTCTCGTCTACAGAAGAAGAGCCACGAACAACGGTACCATCAGCTGGGATCTTATCTCCCGGAACAAGCTTTACAGTATCGCCGACTTCGACAAGCTCGGTAGCAATCCGTTTCTCCTGTGTACACGTGGCGTCGGTGTAGATCGTCGCCATAGAAGGTGCAAGCGCCATCAAGTCGGTAAGCGCAGCACTAGTGCGCCCTTTGGCCTTATTCTCCAAGTATCGGCCGAGAGACACGAACATGATCAACATAGTGCTCGTGTCGAAAAAGAGCATGGGTCGGAAACCAGGTGTGGTGTTGAACATAGAAATGATGAGCACGCACAGCGAGTAAAGATACGCAGACGATGTGCCCAGCATGACAAGGACATCCATTGTTGCAGTGCCGTGTTTGAGAGACTTGTATGCATTTCGATAGAATTTGGCACCAACCCAAAATTGTGCAGGGGTAGTCAAGAACAGGACCAAAACATTTCCTAGAAGCAGGGCATTGCAGAGCTGAATATCGAGGAACGTGGAAATGAATGGAAGGTGTGGAAAAATCATGCCGATGAAGAAGACTGGTATAGCGAACATCAGACTCCACAACAGTCTTGACCGCCACTCCATCACTTCTTTGGTACGCGTGAGAGACTGAAGCTGGGTAGCATTATTCTCGTCCGAGAGTATAGCGTCGAAACCCATATCTTCAATACGCGACACCATTTCACGGGGACCGATGAGTGCACGATCAAATGTGATCTGACATGTTTCGGTGGCGAGGGAGACCGATACACTGATGATTCCAGGAACAGCAGACAGGCCAGATTCGACAGTATTGGTGCAAGAAGCACATGTCATGCCATATATCCGCAGTGTGACCGAATCCTCACGGGAAGGGGGAATGAGCGTCGCATCGAAACCGATATCGGAAATTTCCTGAAGCGACAGCATGTGAGCTGGCTGCGCAAGAGCAAGAGCAACCACTCACTTCAACGACTTTGTCAACAGACCATAAATTAGGATCGTATTCCACGACACCTCGTTCTGCCAATAGTGCAACCTTGATAGAGTGGATGCCTTTCTGTGGTCGTAGCATACCCTCTATAGCCTCGACACAAGAAATGAGAACTATCACAAAAGGTGGCATGCAAGGACGTACCTCGACACAAGAGCCACAAGTCATTCCCTCTATCCGAAGTTCACATTTCTCCGAAGCAGGCTTTTCAAGAGCGAGCTCCTTGCCAGCACCACCCATGAGAGGCTCCGAAGACTCCGTAGGAAGCTCTACAGCGGAAGCGCGAAAAGTAGAGCTGAGTGGGGTACTAGCCCAAATATCTTTGAGAATTTTCGACATATTGGAAAGATGGACGAGTTATAAGATGATTCAATATAGCAGTGTGAGAACCCGATTGTTGTACAGACGTGTGCAAGCCGAACCACCAAAGAAAGCAAGATAGAAGAGCAGAGTTGATGTAGAGAAGAGATATTAGGGAAGATACACAGGAAAAAGTCTGATACAAGGGAGGATGACAGATGCGCCTGCGCTGACGAAAGACCTAGTCCCGAGTCTTGACTGTTGGGCGATGTTCGGGGAAACAGAGAGAAAGGCCGTGTGAAACATTTGTTAGTCATGCCCTATTTTATAAGAGTATTCAAATTGGAATATACGGGGCAAACAATGGCAGTATGTAATTCTACTTCTGACTGTATAACTACTGTATATTATTGCAACAAGTGTCAGGTATGTATATAGTCAGGCTGCGCAAAGGACAGCCGACATACTAGGCTAAGACGGGTATCCTAGGGCATCAGTCTGAGTCAGATATAGAACTTCAAGCTTTATTAGTGTGAGTAGGCCGACGTCCGGAGGCTATCATCTTTCCCGTCAGACTCAGAGTACTGCAGGTACTGCCCTGAGATACATCAGCAGGCCACTGGTCAGAAGTGACGATAGGGGCAGGCCTCATACTCAAAAATACTCAAAAATTTATAAACAGGCCCCAACCGCGAGATCTTCGAGAAAATTTCGCAATGCGATGACTGTTCAGCTGCTGTCAGCGATTGCATTGAATTGAGCTACGTGGACTACTATGGTGATTCGAGAACTGCACTTTTTCGAGAATTGATTTTTGGTGTCTTCCACTTGAGCCTAATCCCTTAAGTAAGTACATAGACTTATTCTATTATACTCAGAACCCTTAACCTGAATTTGTGGTATTTTATTCTGAGGATGGGGTGGTGTCGGGCAGTGACCGAGGAGGATTCGAGAATTGCAATCGTGCAAAATCACGCTTGTCACGGCCACATCCACCCGCATCAGAGAGCATTGACTTTTCCTAAATTTTGTATGTATACCACCTTCAACTATTTGTGCCACCTTGAGAACCGGAATATGGACTGGTATTGTATACTCTTAGTTGTCTATGTAATTTTTGAGAAATCCTAGTAAGATAATTCTCTATATTAGAGAATGTCACACATCAAAGTCACGCTTCCTGAGCAGTAATATGCGTCTCATTCCATTTCCTCAACACATTCTCTTGTTTTTATTTGATATCTAGTTTTAAATACATTCAATATACCTTACAAAAAATTGACGAAGCACAAATTTGAATGGATGAAGAGATATTCACGAAGTTGCAATTCTGTGTGCAGTGCACATTGAAAACCACCATAGTAGTCTTTATATCCAGCGTCCAGCCTCAAGCTCAAGCCTTGCATTAGTATGCACATAAGTAGAATTCAACTGTATTAGTACTAGTACTAGTACTAGCTTTGACTCTCGGAGACAATTACATGCGTATGTAAGCCGGAAGTTTCAGTCAGGCCGACGTCGATCCTTGGTATGCACCCAACGCGTCTCCTCCGTTCTTCAACCGTAAATGCTGCAGAGATAGCACACTTTTCAAGGCTTTCGGCGCAATGGTGGGATGAACGTGGAGAGTTCTCTTTCCTTCACAAAATGAACCCTGTACGGATGCAGTTCATCCGAGAAAAAGTCCTCGAAACTGTGTATGACGAACTGCCCGTGGAAACCGTAAATAAGAAAAAAGCAAGCATTCTACAAGATCTCGATGTGCTAGACGTTGGCTGTGGAGGAGGTTTGCTTTCGGAGGTATGGTCGGTTCTCGTGCTGTTACATTGGCTTACACTTTTCAGTCTTAGAGTCTCGCAAGACTGGGTGCGCGCACCGTTGGTATCGACGCGTCAGAGTCGAATATTGCTATTGCAAGCCACCATGCGTCGCTGGATTCCAGGCTCACTGATAATCTCACCTACAAACACACTCCTGCTGAAGCTCTACTGTCGCAGTCCAAACGCTACGATGTTGTCTGTTCCATGGAAGTATTAGAACACGTCGATAATCCAGCCATGTTTCTTTCGACTTGCGCCGAGCTACTCAAGGTGCGAATCTGGTGATGGGCTGCTACCATCGTGCTGACCATTGTTTAGCCCTCCGGTCATCTATTTCTCTCAACGATTTCCCGAACGCCGCTCTCCTACTTCTTAACCATTTTCATGGCCGAGAAAGTCTTGGGCAAAGTTGCCAGTGGCACTCACACGTACTCAAAGTTCATCAATCCCTCTGAACTCCTTGCTTTCTTCCAGTCGTACCGGTCCCCTGTAACGTCAGCTGAAGGCAGTTTGTCTCGGCCCTGGATTACACGACTCTACGGAAGTGGTGAACCTACGCGCACAGAAGCTGAAATTCGCGGTCTTATATATAATCCTCTTTCCTCGAGCTGGATACTTGCATCCAGAAGTGCTTGGGGCGCGGCAGAGTGCAACTATGTTTTCTGGGTTCGGAAGCCAGCATTGGAGTCTATCTTGAAAAGTGAATAAGTAGTTAGTTACTGGACAGTAATTTAGTAACTAAGAGCGCTTGTCGCCTGAAAGTACATAAGCGCCCATAAAGTACAGCAGGAAACGATCAGCCTCATCTCGTACAACCCTGAATTCAAGGAGAGCCATGGCAAGCATTGGAAGTGTTTTCCTCGGTGACACAAAACGAATTCGTGTCTTATCTTCTTCAACTCCTCCCTCTTCACCACCACCAACGTCTGCCGTCTCCATGTCTGGCGTTCTTTCTGGTTTGCCCAATTCACAGTCACCAGATTCTTCTCCGACTTCAGAAGAAGCGCCACCAAGTCAACCCTCTAGTCAGCCCTTCCCGCAGTCGGGTACAGGAGTGGAAAAGCTCATGATAACACGCGAGCCACCTCCAACCATTGACCCAATAACATCGCTGGAGTTGCGTCTACGGCTACTCGAGACGCTCGTGGTGGGCGTAGATCCAGATCAAAAGTCAAAGCACGAGCTGAAAGGCGACACCGTCGCAAGATCGGCTTCACACCTCCAGCGACAACTGGACATTCATGTGGAAGGAAACGACACCTTGAAACGTTTCATTGATCACTGTGCGTAAACCATCGTACTTTGGGCTCCAGATCTCTAACTAACTTATTTGCAGACGATCAATATGAACAATATCTAACACCAGCATTTGCTTTGGGTCTCCTTGAAGAACCGACATATGATAGCATGTCCATGTCTGACCTCGCGATATATTTGCATGACATGGAATCGGAGGTTCGGACTGCTGATAGCGACATGCAAGAGATAGAAGTTCTCATGAAAAAGGGTGTTACAGATGCAGGAAAACTTGCTAGTGAGCATCTTCTTCGATTTTTTGGTCAGGAAATTTGATACACAGAATCGCGCCAGGTTATGTGGAACTAGAGCCCCGCCTTGACGCTCTCCTCAAAGCAGAGGAAGAGAATCAGAATCGCGCCGATGCGTTGGAGAGACGGATAGCGCGTATGATGGAGACACATGCTACTTATGTATGGCATTTCTTTTTAATCTCTTTCAAACTAAATATTATTCCATTTAGATCGATACCCTGTCTGAGCTCTTTGTCGCGTGGGATGACACGATTACAGATGCAGAGAAGCACATTGCGAGATTTGGAAGGGACTTGGAGGAACGCCGGCGGCTTGGGCTGGAATAGAAGACAACTTGCTTTTAGTATTTGAAGGAGCTTGGAGTACTCAACAAGTATTCCTCTTGTCAGGTAAGATGTCTTCTATGCGTCAGGACTGCACTTGGTTAATGTATGCTGTGTTAATGCAGCCTTTATGGCGTCAGTCAAGTTGGCTTCAGACTAGACATTCACCGGAGCTAGTATGGCATACCATGCATACCATTCTCAATACGAGAAACGACGCAAAGATGACTCTGAAATTAGGCGGGCGGCTTAACTGCCCTCTCAGATGGGGTACCCTATGCGAGTACGAGAGGACTCATTCCCTAGTATTTCGTGGGTCGTGAACTATAATTCCTTGTTGCGTATATACGAAAGTTGCAGACGTCCAAAAATTGAAGGAACAAGATATGCATGGGTATCAAGATATGTACGGGAAATAAAGCTATTGTTTATTCGAACGGCATGCCTTCGATCGCTTCGTTGAGAGATGCCCAATTATTCAGCACTGTCTCAGAAAACTCTTGCTCTTCCCGGCTAAACGCTTGCACGAGAACAGTCAGTAAGGCGTTCTCCCTGTTGTGAAAGACGACACGAAGTTCATGCCATAGACTGAATGAACTCAAAAGTTAGCAGTAACTCAGAAGATACGCCACTATGCTCACCAAGCACGGATGAACACCCTACGGCTGAGCTGAGCAGCAATCGTCGCTTGATCTTTCTCAATTGCCGCGACAAGCTTGTCAGCCTCGTCTTGCCAAGTCTCTTTCTGTGCAGCCTTGACGCCTTCCAACTTTAGGGAAGTTGCCTCCACCCGCTTCTTTAAACGTTCTACCTGATCGATAGAGAGACGATCGTGGCGAATGAATAGGTCGCGTACAGCAATGAATAGATCTCGTTGGCTCTATAAAGAGTGCGATCAAAATTTGCTACTACGGTTGACCTTTGAAAATTCATCATACCTTCAACCCTTCAAGCGTTTTATCGAGTAGTGTTCGAGTCTAGAACCAGGGCCAGGTAAACACACGACCTCTACAGATCCACACTCATAAAACTCACTCGATTCTCTAAGAGCTCAGAATGCCGCTGGCAGTGTGTCACAACCTGGCCAAGACCTGTTCTGACACCATTCGACAGTTCACATTCGTCGCCTCTCCAGCATGGATCGTTGACTTCGATGGCAGCCCGAAGCGTATTCGTCAATCGCGCCAGATCACTCTGAGCATCAGGCACCCCAAGGCCAAAAAATGATCCAGTCAAGGAACGATTCAAGTCCAATAAATTAGTAGTCGAAGACGACAACGTCCCGGCGGACGATGACGGTATGGATTCGGAGTCAGAATGCAAAGAAGAGAAAAGAGGTACCAGATGAGCCGGAATCAAGGTACGTCGGAATGGGGAAGGAGTGATTCGTACCGCTGCGGCTTCACGTCTCTTTATAATTCTTTCCGCTAGGATACAGATACGTTGCCATTGCTCAATCAAAGGGTTTACCCTCCGGCGCACCGTTCTGGAATCTTCACTTAAGTCCCCACTCGCATGATCGATGAAGAGATACGCACGCAATCTTGTCCTCCAAATCACTAGGTATAATCATTTCCTCGACGCGATCGATACGTTTGTTTGTAGATTCTTCGTCAAGGGACACCGAGGTACGTTTCCGCCACTCCTCGAAAGAGGGCTCAATTAGGAACACAGAGAGTACGCCGTCCTCTTTAAGAATCGGGTGGTTGCTGAAATAGTCCTCAGTCATGGCTTTGAGAAGGTTTTGGTGACCACGTACACAACATAGTTGAGACACCGCGCCAACCCTCTCCTGATAACTCAGTTAGCACCACAAGAAATTGCACACTTCAATTACAGAACCACCTTCTTTGCTCAATGAAATATTCATCAGCTGTACAAGAAATTAGACGGTAAGTCGCACACGAGAGCCAATGACAGGCAGTTTGACTCAGGGCCAATGCGTTTGGGTGGAAGAGCTGGAAAGAGACGGAAGGGATATCTTCGAGTAAGACAGTCCCATAGAAAAACAAACTCTGAATATCTTCTTGTGACTGAAGCACCCCTCTGAAGGTAAATTTAGATCAAGGATTGAAACCATTACACGAATGACGCTCACATCAGTCGAGACTTGATAAACGGTATAGCGATTCAAAATAAAGCCTTGTTGTCCTTGAATGGTGACGGCGATCCGCTCCTGTCCTTTCCACCAATCCTTCGGAAGACCGGAGCCAGACAAAGTAGAAGGGGCACCAGCACCGGCGAGACGACTTGGGGCCTCAAATCCGCTCATATTGGAAGGTGCTGTCACAAACCGTGGGTTGGTATTCCATGGGTCATCCGCAGAATACTGTGGAGGAGTAGGTCGAAGGACGCTCGTGCTGCTTTGCTTATAGTTTGAAGGCGAAAATGTGGATGCGGAAGATTGCAGATTGTCCAAATCCAGGCTGGGTTCCGGTAGCTCGTTCTGGGAAGACAGTGCAGCAACTTGCTCGATGCTAACATCTAAGGAGAAGAAGGCGACTTGAGTTTTTCGTGATGCTGATGACAAAATGATACATACCTTTCCCGGATTGCGCAAGGGAAACTAAAGCTAACGCGACAAAGAACTCGAGCTTGGATACTCGAGGACGAGAACTGACAAGGTTAACTATCTGATGTAATATCTATATTCAGAGATGGATCTTAGAGTATTCATGCAGACTAACCCTATCAATCGTAGAAGCTGAAAGCGAGGACGTAGCCAGAACCCTTGACAGTGCATTTACTGAAGTCTCTCCACTGTTTTCCGGATCGACCAGCGCAAAAGCCTTATTATATATAGATGGGACCGCTGCGTCAGCTACTCAAATAATGGGAAGTCAGAGCTATATGAGATCTCTATTAACTTGTTTGCACACCTATAACGGAACTGAAGACCGATGATGCTGAAGGAGCAGGTGTTGCGGACGGACTTGGAGTAGCACTCCATGGGTCAAGACCGTCATAAGCTGAACCAGCCAAAGGATTATCGTCTACAAGACTCCCTCCGAAATTATTGGTTGTGCTAACACCGTATCTCTGCGGTCGAGGAGAATTGAACATGAATAGTAAATGAAAGGGGAGAACGTTAACTGGTGGCTGTGACAGCTTCAAAGCTTCAACGTTTCAACGTTTCAATAACTTCAAGGACAATAATTTCTCGATGGCCAGTTTGATACTGAAACCTCTGTCTCTCTTTGTTCATTCTATCATATTCGCTCTTTCCTGGCTTTCTTTCAACTTGACGCGACTGGGCCAACGTTTATTACTACGTGTTCTCGCCGCTGGACCGGTACCCAAGCATGTCGCGTTCGTCATGGACGGGAATCGAAGATACGCAAGGAAGAACGGGAAACCAGTCCATGAAGGTCATGGAGATGGGTATTTTGCATTAAGAAGAGTAAATCCACCTGCTTTTGTATATATGTAGGGGATCTAATATCTTGCAGGTGCTCGAAATTTGCTTCCGGCTTAATATTCATTGTGTTTCTGTGTACGCATTCGCAATAGATAATTTCAAGCGCCCTCGAGAGGAAGTTGATGCGCTTATGCATCTAACAGAAAGCAAGTTGCTAGAGCTCTGTGCACATGGGTTAGTAGCTCTACTTCGTCACGACAATTACTTACATTTTGCGTGGCAGTAATATGTTGGATGAATACGGTGTACGACTAAATGTTATTGGGAGGGTTGAGCTTTTTCCAAAATCGGTTCAAGCTGCAGTACGGAAAGCTGAGGACATGACTAGAGAGAATAGCCGGTAAACTCTGCTTTGACTTTGCCCATGTTCCCTTCCGACTGTGTTCGTTCTAAACCCACAACAGCTCAATTTTAAATCTCTGTATGCCTTATTCATCACGCGACGAGATGACGACCGCTATCGAGAAAAGCGTCCGTGAAGCATTGAGCGCAAAAGCTGTAGATGATGATTGGTTTCCGTACGTGTCAGGGTATTCACTGATTGTAAATAACTAACTGTGCTGCAGCTCTGATCCGATAGAAAGCATAAATGAGGAGAAAATCAACTCCAACCTCATGTCCATTGAACGGATGAGTCCGCCATTGAACATTCTCATTCGCACTAGTGGCGTGACGAGGTTTAGTGATTTCATGCTTTGGCAAGTGAGTTGTTCTTTTAGATTTGACGATTCCAATGTACTGATAGACCTAAGTGCTGTGAAAATGCACAACTGCACTTCAGTGAAACCTACTGGCCTGAATTCGGGCTATTTGATTTTGTTCCTATCATTCTGCAATGGCAGAGATCGGTGTGGTCCCGTCGCAATGAAGTCTGCACGCAAATAAACACCAGAATGGAAACTTAAGCAGCTTTTATGTTAATAGGTCGATTCAATCGGTATAATCGGTATTCTACTATCATATGTACAGTTACGCTCCATATCAAAAGTCTACGGGGGTACCTCCGATGTCTTTTTGGCTGCGAAATGCAAGGTCCAGGAAGAGAGTAGCCTCTTGCTATTGACCTGGTCTCCGGTCAATCTGTAAGTGCAGACACTCAGCATCAAATCAGAAAACTTCATGGAAATCAGCTTACCCCGGGGTACCGTAGGTTAACGGTGCTATGTAGACGAACATGCTGAAAAGGAGGATAGAGAAAATCACCAAGATAACCGGGCCCTTGATTCCAATGTCTACATATTGCTTCTTCTTTGCCTTAGTAGTTGGTCCCCATACTGAGACTGGGTAATTGATCGACTCCGAAAGAATGAATTGAAGAACGGCACCGGCAATAAGGGCGGAAGCCAAGTGTGACGGAAGGTAATGGTGAACGAAGAGTTGTCGAATCATCAAGAAAAACGGGATGTAGTGGACACCCCAAACCACAAAGAAGAATCCCGCAGAGTTCCACAGACGGTTGCGTACGGCTATAATGAGCGAACGATACGGTCAGTGAAACTCGTCAAGCACTTGAAAGACCAAACACCAACGTTCAGGAATGGGATCGTGATTTCTTCGCCGGGCTAAGAGGTCCGCGCCAAGTATACCGACATAAATAGACAGTGCCACCACACAAGTCCACCAGCCGACCAGGTTACCGATCAGATAGATCTGTTTCTGGGTATCGTTTTCAGTCCAGAAGCTGATACCGCTGAGAAGGAATGGCCAATTGATGGGCCCACTTGCGTATGGGTGAGACGCAGTAAGGCCAGCATTGTGTTGCATCATGAGCAGCTGCAGTTCACCGAACTTTCTAAAAAAGTTCATTGACTTTGGCACCTTCGCAGTCTGAGGACCAGTGCGATTTAGTAGATCTTCCTCAGCTACAATGGACCGATGAACAAGGGTTACTGAAAAATGAAGTAGACTACTTACATTCAGCAGCGACAATGTCTTCCACAAACCAGGTAGCCGTCTTTTCGGAAGGATTCTTGTTCCCGTTGATTTCTTGCTGCCTGAATGCCCATTCAGGTAACTGCTTATTGTGAGTCCACATTGAGACTCTCGTCTGCGCATGAATCAGCCTGAAGTATCCGGATTTGCTCTTCCAGGCTTCACCGTCGTGTGCGTCGACGAGGGTCAATTGGAAGAGAGTTTCATTATGTCTCGATTTGTCGTCTTTCGGCCAAGTAGTGAACTCTTGATTAGTAGGCATCAACGGTGAAGCAACATCATGTGTGAGGAGCACTGAGTTAGTGCTGACATGAAGCAGTTGAATCATATCATTGTGACGGACGATCCGCCCACGACCGGTTTCCGGAAGAGCTTTGGTTGGGATGATTTGCCAGTTGTTGTTCGTGTCGTTGTGACCGTACCCAGTAACCTGTTGGCCTATGGAACCACTTAGCTAGGTCGAAGTATGCTAGCAAAAGGTCTTACCTTGACTACTAATGCGTCCATCGTCGTACTTCAAGGGGTATCGCTCGACATGAGAGTGCAAGAATACTTTTGAGTCTTTGTGTTTTATTGTGACGGTGTCATAATATCTGATTTCTGCACAGAGAGGGATTCAATAGCTGAAGAATCGATAATTCATTAGAACCGACCTTGACTGTTCATTAACATTTCGTTGCCAGCTAGGGTTTCCTGAAAGGCGGGACTCATAAAAGAGTCACCAGTGCCAGACGTAGGAAGAAGTGCGAAATGGACATAGAAGAAAGATAGGTAAATAACGAAAGGTATGACTATAAGTCCAATAGCTCGGGCAGCAAAATGCTTCCAGAAGTAATCCTGTGGACAGTTACTCAAAAAGGAGCAATCTAAAAATAAGCCTGAGTACATACCATGGACCCCCTTCTATAATCCAAGATACCCCAAAGGTCAATAAGTGTCGCAACGCCGATGCATACCACAGTGAGGACGCCGTTGACCTTGGAACCCCAGGTACAGGCCATGAAAGCGCCGGTCGCCAAGAGCCAACCAAACCATTCGGTCGTGAATTCCCTTTGCAGAAAATTCTTAGGTAAACTCGCAGATAATAATTTATGATTCCTCACCTGTATCGCAGCTTTTGAAACCGTACATAGGCGTAGATTGTAAGGGACATGAAGAATATCAGGGTGGCGTCCAAGAGAATGAGACGTGATTGAGCAATGTGAGCGTTATCTAGAGGTCATGCCGTGTAAGTTCGGCGATGAAAGCACAAATCCCAAGGGACATATCAAAAAGCACAATAGCAGCGGAGAATGCAGCAATGATTGTCGAGTAACCACTTTGCTTCATGATGGCATAGACAACTGGGACTGTGAGACTCCCAAGGATAGCTGGTAACGCGCGCATGCCCACATAAGGAACATGGTGGGTGGTATAGCTGTCGCCAATGTTATCGAATTGAAAGTGCCCGTCAAAACCAGAGAACCAGCCAGCTAATCCAAAGAGAAGTTTCGCAAAAGGGGGATGGACGTCGAAATAATACTCTCCGAGTATGTAATACGAAGCGAACTTCCCAAAATGAACCTCGTCGAAGCTGTATACAGGATTCAATCGTTGCAATACTCGATATGTCAAGACGTTACGCACACAACTTGGTCAGGCTGGTTGATCTTGTAGAACCGCAATGCGAACGCGAGAGCAGTGAGCACGGCGACTAAGACAGTGCTAGCTTTCTCGGTTTCAAGCAGCTTCTCAATCGGATGGCGATTATTCTAAGAATAAACTGGTAAAACAAAACACGTAGCACGAACAAAGAAAGAACTTACTGGGTTTTGGTAGTACACGTCGTCAGCATGGTCCTCCTCTTGAAGACGGTCATAGTCGTAGTTTTGCTTTCCAGAAACGGGGACTCTCTGTCTGAGCTTGCTAGAGCTAGCAATGCCAGACATGGCGGAGGAGGAGATGGAAGATGTGTTGTTGTAAGTTCGTGAATCAACCTGCTTTCCTTTACTTAGATCTGCCACGCCCCCTGCTTACATAATACTTTCAGCGCTTGCACGTAAAATTATATAAAGCCTCATCCCGGCCTCATCCTCATGGACATCGACGTCGAGCAGCTCTTGTTTTTCGCCCGAACAAGACCATCTTATCTTAGTGGAAGTTCCAGTCAAAAGCCTGTATAACCTAGCCTGGACCTCGAACAGGTGATATCATGTCTCAAACCGTGCAAACTCATCCTGCACCTCCTTGGATATTACTGTGGGAGGAAGTGCAGCTGTGGCTAATTACCGTAGCCGCCACCATACTCTCTACCAAGGTCCGTTCTCAAGATCATCCTTAGTTCTCCTCATGTCGTGTGTAACGATGATAATTTCGTGTTAAAATCAGATTCCTCCGAGTCTGCCGTAGCTACTTTTATAGTTCTATGCGGCCGTTCGATCCTACTCACAGGCAAAATTGAATACATGCACTCAGGCAGTCGACCAAAGCTGAAGCATAAAAATTTATTAACCGCAACGATTAACTGAATGAACGTGGATAAGTGTGATATGAAGCTTGAGATGGTATACACCGAGACGAAATAAAAGAGAGAAAAGAGTATCGTGCCTGTTGAACTAAGAATAGACGCACGTATACGCGCAACAGAGAAAAGATAATGAAATAAGTAAGTTCACAAAAGCTGAATAAGGAACGAGACTGGTAGAGAGATACAGAGCAAACCAGGAAAGAGGAGGAAGAGACACAGGTAAATGAGAGACACTTTAGCAGGAGCTGAAAAGGAGCGTGGAATATGGAAGATACATATTTACAACGCGATGCTAAAAGG
Source organism: Omphalotus guepiniiformis (assembly GCA_028554645.1). Taxonomy (NCBI): domain Eukaryota; kingdom Fungi; phylum Basidiomycota; class Agaricomycetes; order Agaricales; family Omphalotaceae; genus Omphalotus; species Omphalotus guepiniiformis. The sequence goes on from JAQOOI010000017.1 coordinate 1,052,004, forward strand.
TGAAATGAGCGGAGAATGAGGCGCAGCCGACGCAACCAGGCAGAAATAAGGAACACAGAGGCAAAGAGAGCAGACTAGTTCGAGCAGGTAAGGATAGATGAGCAAGCAAGAGATAAGAGAGAGAAGATCCACTCTACTCCCTAGCCACCCAATCGTTACTGCGATTAACCAAGTCAATGGAATTGTCCGTGGTCCAGAACATGCGCTCTGTTGCGCTTCGGCCAGTCCAGCTTTTCTGATCTCTAAGAATCATAGCCTTTAAAAAACAGCAAGTAGCAAGTCAGAGAAAGTTCTCGGCAACCATGACAAGAAAAAGAAGCTAGCCTGCTGAGCACCAAAGTTTCTTTGATCATGGGCGAACAGCTCGACATTGTCTTCCAATGCCTCACTTAGAATCTGCAGGTCTTGCAGTATTGACTGCATAGCCCTCACTGCTTCAAAGGTCAGCTGCTCCTTGCGATTCCTCGTTGTGCCACCGTTAGGCGGGGGCAGTGAACGCGAGATAGTCTGCAGCACAGTATGTAGAATCCTCTTTGTCTCACTCAGGATTTTTTGTGCCTGCGGGAAGTTCCTCCGAGACACCAAAACAAGCGCACGAGTGATCATATCTGATGCGAGCAGCTCCATCCTACGACGCACGATAACAGGGTCCGAGACCGTCGCTGGTGGTCGAGGGGGATTGCTTGAAGGGGGCAGCAAAGTCACAGTGAGAAGAACAGGATGTGCTAGTCGCGAGACATTCTTCGCTGCAGCGGGGTCGAAGAACGATCCGTCAACTTCAACTACGGGAACCTCATCAATCATCCGGTCCATCATCCCATCAGCAAAGTCTGGCCCGTCATCAATTGCTAGCGCGTCCAAGCCCAAGCTCTGTACGAACTGATCCGTCGCATTCATTGTGCGCAAGTTCCCGCGGCCGCCTGGTAGGCCTTGACCTCTCGCCATCCGTTGCTGCACATCTGAGTTATCGAGCTCCAACTCGATTAGCATTTCTTTCCGCTCTCCGTATCTCAGCTCTCCAACATCGACATCTACGTTCTGTCCGTCACTGGCGAGGATACTGGAGGGCCCACCGGAGACTTTGCGTATCCTGAACCTGTTTCCATCCACGATCTTCATGTGTAGCTTCATATTTAATAGACCAATAGACATCATTCCGCCAACACAACCGGCGATACTTTCGCGAAGGCCATACCAGTCCTTGACAAAGGTGTAGGTGCCGGAGGTATGATTGGACATTAGCCATAAAGAGGCGGGGTCATGCGAACGACCATAACCAAAGGAGTGGATAGGAACATTGGCAGCTTCTGCACGGGCAAGGACCAAGTCCATCTGTGCCCGACGCGTGCTATCTGAAGCATCAGAGATAAGAATCATGCCTGACACAGCGTTGCGAGCTTTCCGTTGCAACACGACATCCAAACCTATTCAAGATTGTAAGTAGCGTGACTTACCCAGTGGTCGAGAAAGACGCACCGTGATTAACCGCCGTGACTACATCTGTCTTCTCGTCTTTGCTGACCCTCACCGCAAACTCATCTTGACCGTTCCCGGGACCTAAACCGATACCCATTCCATCCGGATCATTGGAGGGCCGCGCACCCAACTCATCAATGAACTTTTCTAACCTCGACTTGCTCTGCGCCTTCGACACACTAAGGAAAGGCGTCTTACGCACTCTCCCACCAGCACCAACTTCGAAAGTTACGAGACTGAGACGGTCTCTCGACCCCAAGGACGCAACAATGAAGTCCAAAGTAGTCTTGATTACGCGAATTTTGAGCTGAGCTGTGCTAGGTACTGCTGTAGGTGGAGGTAGAGAGATGACGAGTATCAGATCCATGGATGGATGAGGGAGGGGAGTCAGAGAGTTGGACGGTCCCGCGGAAGTGTACGGGGTTACGAGTCCCGTAGGGGAATCATATGCACTCAGCTCATCGTCCTCCCCAAGCGTGCTCAGCTTGTGTTGTAGTGCAGGCCTCTGACCAGACTGTTGTCCATGAAGAGAGCCATGCGACGTAGATGAGGACATTGTCGATCGTGAGGAACCATTCAAAAGACTGTCCGTTGTACTGACCGTCGTTGCTGTGCTCCCACTCAACATCCTCATCGCCTTCGAGTTACCACCGAATTCTTCCATATCAAGAGCGCGCCCTTCAGTTTGCTGCGGTTGCTGGGCCTGTTGCTGGAACGCAGGATTCTGAGCTTGAAACATGTTTACGAGTGTCTGAATAGTGTTCTTCCACGCTTCAAGGGAGGAGCGGTCTTTGTATATGAGGATAAACGAAGCAAGCTCGTCCTCCATGTCGATAGTTAACGACATCTCCCCTGCAGCACTGGAGGCTGTAACTTGTTTGATGTGCCGTACGTAGATTCTACCTTTAAGACGCAAAACACCTTTGGTCTGGGTAGAAGAGGACAAAGTGGACCCTGCATCTGTAAGTCCAGAGGCATTAGATAGGAGTCGACCTAGGGAGCGCTTTTTCTCTTCGACGACACAAATCAGGGCTTCCTTGAATAGATATACGTAGAACTCTCGCACAAGAGAGTCTCGCCGTACAGAGAGGAGGTCGTACATCTGGAGGGGACCGAGATCAGAAAGGGGGTGCCCTTTCCAGTCAATGATGCGGTTCCTCAAGTCCTCGGTAATGGCGTTAAATGGAGAATCCTCTTCATTGATGATGACGGAAGGTTCAGGATCATGTACTGAAGATGGATACTGATTATCCTGTGGCTGACTGTCCGGGAGTTGATACGTGTCTGTCGTTTGCCGACGTCGAGGTTGAGGCGATGAGTGACCGGTATCGTGTCTAGTATGACTGGTAGCGTCTCGACGAGAGTACTCTTGTGGAGCGGGACCAGGAATGGGAGCATTGAGGCGTTTTCCCGGAAGCTCGATGATAACGATACATGTTAGGGGTTGATTCACATCGTGCGTGCGCGTCAGGGACGAGAACTCGGGGCGAACTTGGATGGAGGGTGCGACGATGTAATGGGAGTGCTCGTTGCTAGGGTTCGATTTGACAGAACCAGTGTGGTCGAGGGGATCATCTTCGTTGGGATCATATGGTTTGTGCGCTGGTGGTCGCCAACGGCTCGAGGTGGTATCCCGACCTGGGTAAAGGTTTTGAGCACTTGGGTCGCCGACACCAGTGAGAGCAGCGAGTTCTATTTAACAGGAGCGTGAGTTTATTGCTCATAGAAGAAGACAAGACTCACTGTTTGATTTGCCCCCATCTCCGTCTCCAACTTTCATCGGACGCCTACATACTCCGCAGACGCCAAGATTCGACTTTCTGGGCACGGTAGACTTTGCCTGGTTCGGTGGTGGTCCATACACAGCGGTGAAACAAGCCTAGAGAGGTGTGAGACATAAGATCGGACGGATGTAAAAGAGAACGAACCTCATGAAGAGCGTGCCCACATTCTGGGACGATATGAGGTTTTTCGCCGGGGAGCCTGAAGCTGAAACTAAGGGGTTCCAAGCAGACTGGACAATCCTCTTCGTCGTCTCCATTGTCTGTACTTGAAACGACGGGCATTGGTGGAAGATGCATAGCGGCGTAAGGATGAGAAGTGAGGGAGTCTGGAGCAGAGAGTTTACTGTCTGTAGAAACAGCAGAAAATACGCTTGGAGGCTTTGCTGATTTGTTTGAACGGAAAATGGAATGAAGAGACCTGACACTGGCCTTGGACGAACCCGGAGGCAAAGGGGCCAGACGGGGGTTTTGGAAAGAATTGTCCAACTGATGCAAGTTAGGATCAGCCTGTCGATTTTTAGAATACCAATTCGACATCTCCTTTTCTTTTTTCTTCTTCGTTTTGTCTTCAACTTTCGCTGCTCGTCGTCTGCTGTCTCGAGTTGTGGTAGGGTAGGCTAATTAGCTGCCATCTGCGTCGTCCTTAGTTCGAATATCTCCCCTCTATGAACTGTAATTTGTGTTTATTCCCCTTTTGTTTTTATCTCTCACGCGCACGCCTCGCTTCAACCACAATCATTCTGGATCTCTCGGTCGCGAAGACAACATGTCTACTGTTTTACCTATTCTGACGGCACATACGAGCATGTATGCTCATACTACTGTTCGTTTCTCTTCTTCTTCAATGTGCGCGCCCCAACACTCAGACTGAAAGCATTGACAATGCTCGTGAATCCCGACACCAGTCAATTTTTCCATCATTGATATATGATACTCTAGTCTCTCGAATTCCAAGAAGCATCGCACATATATCAGCAGAGATCTCCTCATATGCTGCTTATGTATTTACGCGGGATTGTCTAGTTCATTCAAATCTGATGTTGACAGCGCATGGGTCCTGGAGGCTGTATTTTCCTGTGAACTGTCAATTCTTTCTGCTTTCTGTAAGTAACAATCTCTCACCCCACGGGATCTTGAAATATCTCTAATTCTATTCCAAAGCCAATGCTCTCATCGGTGGCGTAGATGCTACCTAAGTATTGAGCGCAGTCGACACAAATTGAATTCGGCGCCTGTGCGGCCAGTCTCAGTAGGTCATTGAATATTTCCTGAAGTGAACATAGTCATCCAATGGGGATGATGGCAAGGTCTGCATCACTGGCACTGCCCAGCGGTTCAAAAGAACCTTGTTTACACTCCTCCCCTTACAATCTTGAATCTTCCAAGTTCAACTTCCAACTTCTGAAAGCAGAGCTTGATCTTTCGGCTGTCCCGGCTATCGTCGGTAGCCATGCTGAATCCTGATCTGCGTCCGAAGCTGCGTTGAAACTGTTTCTACCTGGCTCTGCGTTAGTCGGATTCTCAAATGCCTGCACGTTGCTAACAGCAGACCTCTCACTGTGCTTTTTTTAGTTATTTTGTAAGTTTCCGTACCCGTGCTTTCTAAAATGTATATGATCACTCAAGCACATCCTCGCCTAGATCGAAACATTATGCAGGTTCATGCATTATAAGTAAATAAAGTCGACTTCTCGCCTGCTCCGATTCTGTTCGACTTTTCTAGCGAGTGCGACTCACATGAGCCATGATGTGCTTATATGATGTTCCAACGGACCAACTTCTGGATCCATCACGCCTACATACGCGAAGACGATCTATAGGACCGCAAAAGGTTAACTGAGGTCTGTTTGGTTTTCGACGGAATTCTATTTCGACAGCAAACTTATCTATCGCCGGTATGTTCTGGATTCATCTCAGTTGTCTCGGGCCTTCATTGTACTTAGTCTGATTCGTGGCCATACGGCCATACGTATACAAAGCGTGAATATCGTATCGCAAGTGCCCATCAACTGTCTGGCAGGTGCCTCGCCGTCCTTTCTCTGCCATGCTTTACGCAGTGCCAGTGTCATGATAAAGTGTGGCACTATTCCATGACATACGCATGATGTTTCCTCGGAGGTGTGTAGCTCGTATTCTTGCGGTATCAATTAAAGGCGATGGATGGCTGAACACCGAATTGAGGCATCCGAAGGAAGCTACTTTACGACCCTCTTATTGTACATGCTAATCTCTCAGTTGCAGACGACGGGGACTAAGCCTGAGGTGGTGCATAGCCTGTAAGTGGGACACTTCTGTGGTTTGGGTCCATTATTCGATTAATCGTCTATGCGCTGCATAAGTTACGTCGAAGGTCGTCGGGTGAAAGACTCCGGACTGCCTGCTTTTGTGATCGTATACGTACGCGACCTACTTATACTCGAGTAGCATGAATAATGATATTTGTAAGGGAATAAGTACCAGCCTTAGTTGCTCATTTCCTTCAGGCTCTCAATTGTACTACTTACCTGGGACAGTATTGTATCACCATGAGGCAAAGCCAAATTCAAGGGTCGAAATTCGAATCGTTACTAATGATTGAGTGGACCATAACCTGGACTCATTATTTAAATATACTTACTGTACAGTACGCATACGGTTTGAATTTGAGGGCTTTCAGGATTCTGTATTACCTCATCGCGATGACTGGACACTTACTAACAATTACATATCATATCCAATGTACTAGGAAGGTTTAGCGTGCATCCTATTTCAGCGGGTTTGCTCTTCATTCTATGCGTCCTCAATTCACCAGATTACACCTGAGACATATTCAGACAACCCAATTTCGACGAGTACATTGAACAATGACTCTTCCTTGGCCTTCCCCTCTAGCTGGATACGAAAATGCACCACCTCTTCCGACCGATTTCAATCCTGATGGGAAAAGTCTGGTGAATCTAGCACCAGGGCAAGAAACGAAGCTTAGCAAGGCCTACGAAGAATTCGTCGACCCAATTGATAAGAAGAACAACGGATTCGACTTTCATAGTACGTGTTTCGTATTGCTGATCTTGCACTATGCTCATTGAATGCAGTTTATTATATGCAGACTGTACCAGATCAGATGGAATTCGCTCGGCAGCTGCATGAGAGAATACGGAGGGAATTTCCAGAGGTACCTTCCGTCTTAGTTGTGTTGTCGGACACAATCCTTTTCGCTCACGTCTTACATAGCTTCGAATCTACCGCTTCTGGGAAAAACCTGTTGGCCCACACCCTGTAGCAATGTTTGAGGTCAACACATTTAATCCCCACCAAACCGGAACGCTGTTTTCTTGGCTTGCGGTACATCGGGGACCGTGTTCGTGCGTACTGACTCCTGAGAGCCCTGATTTGAAGATATCCGTTGTTTACGTGCTATATTGCAGTGTTCTTGTTCATCCCAACACAGGGGAAGCTTTCAAAGATCATACGGAGCTTGTAACGTGGATGGGGAAACCCTGGCCTCTCTATACTGATATTCTCAAGAATCATGTGGAAAAACATGTAACTGAGGGACAAGCTAAGGGTCCGTAATGCAATGGTGGGTTGCTCTGACTATGTAAGTCCTCCTGTCTCTGATCAACAAACTCAATCATACTCTCATCAGGTAGTGCTATGTACTAGCTCTTTGTGTAAATGTACCACGCAATGAAGATATGGTATCAGACGCACACAGTGCATTTTGGGCTTACGACCCGGCTCAACATTTGCATGGGGAATTGTATGGGACTGGACTCTGGTTCATATCCGGGTGGCCAATTGCCGTGCTCATGAAAGGATATTACTGTAGCTTCTTAACGGTGTTGAGCCTATTGAGATCTGCGGTTCCCGTGGGGAGTCAAATCAGGATAAATGTGAGCTACTAATAGAGCACATCGTTTGTTCCCACTGCTACTCAGTCCAACGTGTAGCGACAATGTAGTTGCTGTCTCGCATGTATTAAGGATTGCGAAATGATTTACGTTTAATACTTCCTCCAAACGGGGTCTTTGAAAACCATTAAGTATATAGTGGTTTTGAGTACTGTCTGGATTACGTGGTGCAACTTCATGGGTAACGAATCAGCGCTCAGCTTTTGCCTGTGAGAGGAAGAAAGCGTGAAAGGCATTTTATTTTACTTTAGTACAGGGAATTGCCTATTCATCATTATATTGAGCATACTTACACTACGAGTGCCAGACAGAAACAACCACTAGGAGGATTTTGAGAATGGACCAAGGTCCATGATTAGCTCGCGAGCGAATGTGAGTGGGTGGCAGCGGCTACTGACCATTGTAACTTGCTTCATGCAGTCACTTCACTTCATTTCCCTTCGTACTTGCCATCAATACCGCACACAAGAATCGATCTAGTGATAGGAAGAATCACCACCGAGGAATAATGGCTTTAACTGCAGAGGGGATAATATCCAGATGGATGCTCATGAAAGAGTCCGTTCCTATGCAGCTGCTGGTACTTGATGTTTTCGGCGGCATCGATGACTGAATAGCGCTCGTGAACGGATATGGTATTTGGATAGGTCAGGGTTTTACCACTCCTTGATGTCGTTGAGTCTGTGCATGTGAAGATAACGATTGCCTTTGCGAATTAACACCCTGGTGAACGTTCCGTCTTGAATAGATCTGTGGTGAAGGCAGTTCGTCGTGCACGCCTAAGCCCATGACAAAGGTGGTGTACGGGTGTTCTTGGGCTTCACCCACTCTCTCTTCTAATGGGAGGAGGATGGCTATTAACATCGATAACGGGTAGGTGGCTTTCCGTCGACGCTTGGCCTGAACAAAGGTATCCGAGATACCCGACCTCGTGTCTGTCATCAGGTAGGACAGGTACGAGCAAGTCAACATAGTAGGTTTGACCAGATAAATGCCATTTTGCGCACAAACAATGCGAAGTGAGCTGCAAGAATTCTCGGGTGAGTATGTGGTCCTCATTGATTTTGAGAGTGTGTTCATCGGAGCCACGCGTGTTCGAAGACATTCTGAAACGCGCCACCCACAGAACCAACCTGAAATCTGGTCAGCATTAGGTTCACTTGTGCCCAAGGAGGTGCAGGGTGAGTTATCCCACACTACGGCCTTAAAGAACCAGATCTCTACCTGTCTGTCTTTCATGTGCAGGTTTTTGGGGTCGACCTGATTGTCGACTAAGCCAGCATGGCCAGGCGTCCGCATAAGAGATGAAATTTCTGAAATATGGGTCGACATCGACGTTTTGCATTCGGCGCCTCAATGTGAGGACTGGAGTGGGGAGTGCACTCCGGCATCATACCAAAAGTAGCCCCGGTGCTCGGTCGCCGTAGACTATTTAGGGGCTCACAGCATGCTATCATCCTTGAGCTACAACTACACTCATCTGGCATACATCGTATCGTCTATCCTCCAATGCCTCAAGTTCTCAACACAGCTTTAGATGCCGTTGGCCATACGCCTCTTATACGTCTCTCGAGGGTTCAAAATCAATACGGACTGAGATGCAACATATGTAAGAAATTTTTTATTCGGAAGCTCATGATCCGAGAAGTTGATTTTCGCTTTCTTACATATTAGGGAAAGTTGAATACATGTCTGCTGGAGGATCTGTAAAAGATCGTATTGCGAAAGCAATGGTAGAAGCCGCTGAGAAGGAGGGCAAACTTATACCGGGAAAGAGTGTCGTCATAGAGCCCACCTCAGGCAATACTGGTATGTCTGCCTTTGATTTTTCGTAAGCTGGTTATGATAACGGCTATTGTCGCAGGCATTGGACTTGCTATGGCTTGTGCCATAAAGGTAAGTACTAATGCTGATATTGTGGAGTGGGCATATACTGAATACTATAGATAAGGGTTATTCGGTGATTATCACCCTGCCTAACAAAATGTCACTTGTGGGTCTCTCTCTCTTGCTTGTGATTTTCACACACAAACTAAACTCTCCATAGGAGAAAGAGGCTGCGCTCCGCGCACTGGGAGCTGAGGTCGTTCGTACTCCTACGGAGGCGGCATGGGACTCACCGCAGAGTCATATAGGTAGAGTCTACTTCACCTGACCGGAACTCTCGTGGCTGAATTCCTTAACGATCGCTAGGTGTTGCGCAGAGATTGCAGCGTGAGATACCGTATGGTATCATATTGGACCAGTATAAGAACGTGCGCCAAGTTTCAAATACACCTACCTCTAGTTTGTCTTGACATCTGACATTGTTACAAGGTCAACAACCCCCTTGCTCATGAGCTGACCACTGGCCCAGAGATTATTGAAGCGATTGTGTCGACACCTTCATCTCACATGCAGCCGTCATCTCAGAAAGTTGATGTCGTTGTAGCAGGTGCTGGCACCGGAGGAACGATTACAGGTATTTCCAGAGCAGTCAAGAAGACACATAACAAGGAGTGTATCGTTGTTGGTGTGGACCCCGTGAGTATTTGCAATTAACCAGAATTAACGGATTCACTTATTCTTACGATAGGACGGTAGTATACTGGCGCTCCCCGACACTCTGAATGCCAAACATCAAGGCGACCAATACGTTGTGGAAGGAATTGGCTACGACTTTGTACCGGATGTTCTTTCCCGGGATCCAGCAGATGTAGACACATGGATCAAAACCAGTGATGATGAAGCCTTTGCTGCTGTACAAGTTTTGATGAGGAAGGAAGGATTGTTAGTTGGAGGAAGTAGTGGAAGTGCTTTATCCGGAGCTCTTAAATGGCTGAAAGAGACCCCAAAAGGTCGTGAGGTTTCGCAGACGGAAGGCATGAATGTTGTCGTGATGCTGCCGGATGGGTGAGTGATGGATGGATATTCACGACAGTCTGGTTCATTGGCTCATTCCATCTACAGAGTCAGAAATTACATGGGCAAAGAGTGGTTCCTGAAGCTGGCCACAGGGGCCGCGCCAACCTCACTTGCGAAAACCATTGCCCAGGTATTGAATCCAAACGACGAGAGCTTAAAAGTTGCTTCGGATGAAGGAGCAAGCAGATTGTTTCATCTCTAGTAGTGGTAACATTTGCCTGCGTTGTACACGAAACGTAACTAGCGCGCACGAATTTTTGTAAAGCATTCTCAAAATATTATTCAATTACAATAGTTCTAATTGTTAAACATGACATTGAAGGAAATGTATGTGGGACAACTACAGAAAATGAGGCATCCACCTATACAGGAGACCACGTATCTAGAAGTCGACCATCCACCCGTTGATTAGGCGGGTGAAATCCATTGCTGTAGGCGCATCACCAGAACCAAGCAGTTGTAGATGCATTAGGCACTGCTCGGGCAGAAAGTGGCCAAGTAAAATCCAACACTTCAGTATAAGTCCAAGGCAGATCACACAAACACAGTAGTCGTTTTTCGGAAATTTGCATACGTGAGTGAAAGGGAGAAAAAGCAACAAAAAAAGCGGAGGAAAATTTTTTGCGATTATATACTTCAGAATTTGAACTCCGACAACCTTAGAACCAAGCATGATCAAATAACGCGTTCGCGATCAAGGCCTTTGACTGCCTTTGACCCACTTCTAATTTGACCTTAGTCCATTGGCCTTCTTCATCTTCATGTTGGAACCATAACTTTTTTCTTCCTCTCTTTTCTTCCTCATTTCATCATGTCGAACAATAATGTTCACCACAATGTCAGGAACGTCCTCGAGCTTCTGAAGAGCAAGAAGGTCCGAGATCGCCAGGAAGGTCTCACTACGCTCAAGGATCTCTTTTCTTCAGACCGAGTGGTTTCAAGATTCCATGTCAACGACAAGCAAGAGGCTAATCCGCAAGCTTGGTTGGCCATTTTTCAGGGTCTGTTTGAGTGCATACGCACTGAGAGGACTACCTTGTTTTCATCCGCGAAAGGTGCTGGAGCCGCAGAGAAGAGGCTTTCCTCTGCCGCTGGTGTTGTTCGCTGGTTCGTAGAGCGCACGAGTCGCTTGATGAACAAACGTGTGGTCACCTGCGTCTATGAACATTTACTTCCTACGATCACCTTCAGAGGTCAGCTATTAGGGCCCGTCGTATTGGATTATGTCAATGCGCTGAAGGTGCTGGTGTCGTTTACGCCACATCTGGAACATTTGGGGGAAGAGGTGTGGGTCAGAATGGTGGAGGTCTCTTTCAATGTTATTGTGGGAAAGCCATTGAAGGCAACGTTCGCGGACGACGATAACTCGCCTATTCCCGACAGTCCCGCAACCACGGACAATTCAGAGTTATTCATTGAAGATAGCCTCATGTACGACAACGACGATGATGATATGGGTGCTGCCACCGGCAGCAAACGCCGCCGGCGTGAAGCTAGTGTTGCGCCACAGTATACCCAATCTCGCTCACACCCAGTGAAACGCCCCAATTCTCAGCTAGTTGTAACGTCAGAACAAAGGGCGTTTGCTTCCCTTCTAACAATTTTATTACAATCGAACTCTGCACCTCTGCTCAAAGACGAGCACGCTTCTGCTATACTGCGACGGCTGCAGATCTTCTTTGAAATGTATCCAGCCGATTCTTCTCTTCACCCCGAGCTCCTCCAGATCACCTTATCAATCCTCAACAACTTGTCATTGAATCGGAAAAACGATGTCATGATGTTCGCTCGTAGCAATTGGAATCGATTACTAGGTCTTTGGGGAACGAAGAACAAGAGTCTGAAGGAGACACTTGTATCTATCCTTCGCATCTTGTTTCCATTTCTTACTATCGATCCCGATTCTCTTGGAACCAGTGCTTCGATCTGGTCCGAGAATCTATGGAAACTCTGGGATCTTTTGAATGGAGAGGCGGAGAACAAGTGGGGTGTCGACGGACTCTCCATGGATGCTATCAGATTGGAATTCATCTCCAATGATTTTGGATGGGAGACAGAAGGCAGAAATCGAGCATGCATAGCAAATACATTCAGAGCTGGACCAGGTTTTGATCCTGGACAGGCTCTAACATGGGCTATTTTAGAGCTGCAAGCTGACTGCGCTGAAAAGGTGTGTCTCACCCACAATTAAAATGATCTAGTCGGTACTCATATGCGGACGTACAGCTATTCGAATATTCCGAATCTATTCATTCTCGTCCAAGCTCATCTCAGACGACCCAAGGAGCAGGCAAGCGTTTGCGTATCGAGGATCCAGTAGCATCCCTTCTCCGATCCATTCGCCTGCAAGTTTCTCCTACCCTGCGCATCTATCACCTACAGATTCTTCTGTTCTTCATCGACAGACACTGGAGCGTCTTACACGACGCAATGCAATCAGAGGTGATGAACACATTGATGCAGCTGGTAGCCTATGATGACGGGCAAGGAGGCACCCAAAGCTGGACCTTCTTGTGTTATGCCGCGATAGCACATGCGGACTGCACCCGACTTGGAGTTGTCACTTCTGCTGGACCTTCTTCCCTTAATCCTCAAGCTACCTCTCATTTACCTCGAGATGCTTCGACATGGGATCCGATATGGACCCATGCCATACGTCGCACCAATGTGCCAACAGTGAGCCGCTGTGCATGTCACGCGGCTGGAGCCCTACTTTTCTACCTGACTTCTCACTCCTCTGAACGCTCATTCACCCGTGCACCACTGACCTCACATCGTGTGTTATCGGAGATTGAAACTGTTGCAAAGGACTTGGATGTGCAAGGGCCAGTTGGCCCTTACGACTCTGTCTGCTGCTTCCTTTCACTTTGTTTACGGGTCGCAAATCAAGATGTTAGATTATATCGTATGCAGCTCGAAGAGAAAGTCCTGAGTTGGCTAGTGGATTCTTGGAGCCTTGACAGGGGCAATAACGCAGAGGTGCAGTTCTATCTACCCAAAGACATTCTTCTGCTATTGGAAACAATATGTGCTTGCTCTCAACGGTCTTCTCTAATTTCCCGCGTCATGTTGCCTCAATGTGCCATTGTCCACACTCTTGAAGAGGAAGACAGAACCAGGATCATCAAGGAATTTGTTCTTTACGCTCGACTCCCGGTCCTCAGTAAGGAACATAAATTGTCGCGGGCTGGCGAGGCAGTAGGAAGTACCTCCCTCAAGTCATCGCCATCGGCTGTACCGGTGGAGGCTGATCTCGTCCAACCTCAAGGCAAGGAGCGAAGGATTTCGTCATTCTTCTTGAAATCCCTTGAAGCATTGCTGCTACAGTGGCAGGATTTCGTGGCAAGCAAGACGCTTCCTAGGGCGGGAGTTTCCAGGAACTCTATCAATGTTGCGGTCATTGCGCTTTCCTTCGAGTCTGTATTGGCATTGAATGGGATTCGGCCCAACAGAAAAGTGGTTCAGTCTGCCTGCAAGTTGATTAGCCTTGTTACTCCGCATCTTACAAACACTCGATGGAACGCCGAGGAGAAGACACTCGTGTTACTTGCCTTAGAGCCCCTCACTTCGACAGGTTTGGTAGATTATGACCACCCTCCTTGGGTTGCTATGCTACCCCCAAATCTTGGAACAGGCATCAAACAGAAGACTCTGCGCTCTTTGCTTTCTGACGATCAGCGTAAGACTGATTTTCTACGGCTTTCACGCATGAACCATTTGAAAGCCTTATGGCAAAGCCCTGATGTACGTATATGAATTGATGTTCATATGATGCCAAATCTGATGCTTTGATGCTCTGGATTTCTCATTTAGGTTCAGGACACTTTCGAAGATGTATTGAAAACTCTCAGAAATCTGCTTCGTCTGTTAATTGGGAAAAGCCCAGAAGGCTCACACGCATTCGACACCAGAGCGGTCGACGAAAAGGATGACTTTGATCTCATTCGGACTTCTGTCCCGTCTCAAGAGAGCGTCTCTCAGAACGAAGATTCTGTGTCCTTACGCCGCATAGGAGATGTCTGCGTGTCGTTTCTTGCAGTGGCGCCGATATTACAGTCGGTATCGGGCGAACCAACACGCGACAAGGAGTTGACTGACCTTATCCTTGGCTGTGCTAGCCCCGATCCCGAAAAGTTCCTGCTCGTGTGTCCTATATTATTGAACAGTGTTCGAAATCAAACTCTGAGTTTGACGCCAAATAATCTTGACCTCTTCTTGAACGCAATTGGAGAGTTACTTAGATCCTATGCGTATTCACGCAGCGAGCAGTTGCAACACCTGACCGTGTCGTTCCTAGATGCGACTTTGCCTCTATGGACGTCGCCTACAGTGGCCATGACTGAAGTCGGTAACAAGATTCGGCAGTTATGCCAGTGGTTCTGCAATCAACTTAAAAAGCAAAAAATCACTTCTTGGAGAATACGGGACTCCCTTGCGCGCTTCTTCGACCGGTATCTGGAGAGGGATCCTTATCAACGCGTTTGGATAGGTCCAGACGATGAAGGATCAGATGATGGTCAATCAGTCAAACTTCCTACAACTTTACTGCCTTCGATGAATGCGGATAATGACATACGAGTTCGATTTCGGGCGGCTGCCATCAATGCGCACTTGTATGAAATTGCGAGACAAGTGGGCCAGCGGCCGATGGAGTTATACAAAGTCATGAGAGAGCATTATACGGTGGATCTTGATAAGTGCGGTATATTAAAGCTTCTTTCGTTTTTATGCTGACCCGTTCTTTTAGTTTCGAATTCATGCTTACACGCATGCTTTCGCTTGGTAACATCATGATTGTTAGTTCTGCTGTGCGACGCGGCCCATACTGGCACCTCCTTGAAACGTGTTTCCATTCCAATGTGTATACAAGGCATATACAGACGATCTTACATGCGGTTTCTCAGCGCATGGGTCTCAGAAAGTTTTCCGACCTGTTTGAGGCTTATGCCTCTCAGCTCGCATATTCCATACGACAAGGGTTCAATGATGTCCTTCGCGTACCGCCCCATCTTCTAGGGTACAAGGATCGTGGAGAGTGTGCCAGAGAAACGTTTCGAGCATTTACCCCTACAAACGTGCTAGCGTTGGGCGGTACTTCTGAAGTAATTGCGCATGGACGAAGGTCCTTCGAAATACATTGCAAAGTGATTCAGAAATCACGAGAAGACGGCGTTCGTGAATGCTTCGGAGATATCGTTGGCTACCAGATCCTGGATTGGTTTGTTAATACAGATCGTTCTCCAGAAGGCATCGTAGCAAGTCTTATGCAGACCTTGCATACGGAAGATTCTGTAGCATTGCAAAAGATGCTGCAGGAAACAGTTGATGGTGTTACAGTTTCCACACTACGCGCGCTCGGGGACCAGGATTTCAGCATAAACGGAAACATTGTGAAAGCGTTGCACGTCATTGATGATACCGGCGAATCAGCTCGCGTTTTCAGCAAATTGTCGAAGTATCGAAACTCGCGTGACTTTGATACACACGAGCCGAATTTGCCTATCTTTGACGCAGGAACAATTTTACGAGCATTGACCTGGCTCATGGAGGAAGCCTCTGTCTCGGATGACACTGCTCTCACCTATCATGTCATACAGGAATTGTTCGCTGATGTGCATAGGTCGCCATTGGTCAACGAGCAGATGAGACTGGTGAACGCGATATCTCTATGGGTGGCATATAGACACGAGGCATTCAATGATTCGACTTTGTTGCATAGCCTAATCCGTGGGGCTTGTTCGTTGCTGCAGCAGTCCGATTGTATACGAGCTGCTCAGTCAATACTCGAATGGGCTTTCAGCTGTTATAGGAGTATAACAGTCAAAGATCCGCGCTTTCCTGATATCCTCGTTCGCATTGCGTGCCAATGCCACGATTATTACATAGAAGGTCCGGACAGCACCGTTGCCAAAACTGGGCGTGAATTGCTTGACTGGATTGATACGCAGGCTTTGCAGCTTTCTCAAATTTCTACCTTAAAAGATCAAGTCGAATTCGCTATACCTGCTTGGCCCCACGAGCCTATAGCAGAGCTCGTTGATTCATTCAGCGTTATCACATCATCGAGTCTATCCCAAGTCCTAATGGACCGCCACATATCCTCCAATAAATTTCGCTTGGTTCGGCGCCTTCGGGATCACGCACAGTTAAAGATCTATGATCAAGCACAATTCGCGCAAACTGATTTTTGGCGCCTGAAAAATTGCATACCTCCACGCGAGCAACTCCGAGAAGAGGATGCCCATGCTTTTGCGAGTCTGCTGGTGTTAACCCAAGGGTCAATTAGCAGCTTTGGTAGTGAACAGTTACTATCTGCTCCTTCTCCGAACCAATCGAAACAACGGAAAGATGCAAAGGAGAACCATGACTCACCCCCCGAGAAGATCATTGTGTTAGCGTTGCTGGATATGCTGGAGAGCGACGACGATGCTCCCCGGTATGCTGCGTATCGCACTCTCCGCTCCCTGATGAGCGTAGTTGCTCACCAGACGGAGTTTTCATCTCCTTGGTCATCTGAATATCGTGATGAGATTCATTATCTCCAGAAGTTTCGTCTCTCCCCTGAATCAAGAGCAACTCCTAATATGTATGAAGTCTTGTCGTCCGAGGAATATGTCGATGCTGGGAAGGAGTTTCCTCGTTGGATTGCGATGATCACAGTTTTGCTTGCTGACATTCTTGCAGAGTCGAATCCTTTCTATGCCCAGCTGCGTTCCATCCTCCAGTCACACACCGTCTTTGCCCAGCAGACCTTGCCGTTCCTTGTACAGACTCTCCTGCAAGCTTCCAAAGACAATAGCTATGCGGCTGTTCTATCAAAATACTTTCACTCCATGCTGTCTTCTGATCATGCATCAGAGCCGTGTCGCCGTTCCATAATAGACGTTGTATTGCATCTGCGACACATTTCGCCGAGCTTACCGGACGCTCTCGCATACGACAAGTGGCTCGACGTGGATTTCCTCTTGTTAGCGCGCAATGCGATCTCTTGTGGAGCATATACTACCGCCCTTCTATTCCTGGAGTTAGCATCTGAATATCGGAATGAGTCGGTGAAGGATGGTACCGTTGCGGAGCAGATTATGTATGACATCTATAGTAACATTGACGAGCCCGATGGATTCTATGGCATCCGGACCAAGGATCATCACCAATTCCTCATGAAACGTTTCCACCATGAGAAGCAATGGGACAAAGCTTTCCGATTCCATGGCGCTGCTCTGGAAGCAGACATGAACAACGCAGGCGACGCTGAAGGATTGCTGGATTCCTTTCACTCATATGGTTTTAACCACCTTGCTACGCGGACCCTCTTACATGATGTTTCTAGTCAAAACACCGACTCCAATTTAACATACCAACTGGGTTGGCGTACGGAAACCTGGGATTTACCGGAGCGCGAAGACCTTCGCTATCCCGGTGCCTCGCTATATCTCGCGCTACGGGCTTTGCATCGCGAGCGTGACCAAAGGGTAGCGGATAGCGTTATTCGGCATGTCATTTTCCGAGAAATGGATCACTTACGCACCCTGGGAACGGAGAACATTGCCCAAATACGTGAAGTTGTTCAGACGTTGATGTCTCTTGGCCAAGCAGTCCAATGGAGAGATCCTGCTATTCAGGATATCATCACTGCAAAGAGCCCCGATCACCAAGCTTGGTCTGATTTCATGATGTTCGAGCCCGGATTTGAGTGAGTAACGAATTAACATCAATGCTTTGAGTGTATTGAAATGTGTTCAGATTCGCAGATATCGAGAGCATCGTGGCAACGCGTATATCCCTAATCAGGTCCGTCCGGCAGAAAGAAGAACGACAACAAATTGGTATGCTGGTGTTCCCATTCACTAGCCTTTTACTGGATGTGGAGAAACAATGTCTACTACGCCTGTCAAAGGCTGCCCGGGAGG
Organism: Omphalotus guepiniiformis; assembly: GCA_028554645.1. Taxonomy (NCBI): domain Eukaryota; kingdom Fungi; phylum Basidiomycota; class Agaricomycetes; order Agaricales; family Omphalotaceae; genus Omphalotus; species Omphalotus guepiniiformis. Next base: position 1,069,971 of record JAQOOI010000017.1, read on the forward strand.
CTCACCAGGACCAAATAGCACTCAACTCAGTGATCCGGGCGAAGAAGTTGGAGGCGTCGGCTTCCATTGCAGTAGCCGAAGAATTTGCCTCCGTCCTATGGCTTCATAAAGAAGAAAAGCACGCCGTCGAGTATCTGAAAGATCTTGTCAGAACAGTGGACCAGGCAAATTCTTCTGTCAAGCCTGAGCAAATGGCGTTGATATATGCGCGTCTGGTATGTTGTTCTGAGGGTCGCTGTGCGGGTGCCAGTTATTTACTATCATCTAGGGTACATGGACCGCGGAAGCTTGCCTTGAGAAGCCCCTGTATATCTTGAAGGAGTTCTTCACACCTGCTATTTCCTTGCTGGGTCCCTTGCCTCAGCAGACCAAAAGCGAATCTCATGGTTCAGTCTACCACACATGCGCGATTTTTGCGCAAAGGCAGTATCACGCAATCACTAACTCTCCTGATGCAATTCGCTTAAAGGTTTACAGAGAACGCAAAGAGAAGGAACTGAGCGAGCGTAATGCGGCGTTGGATCGACTAAGGGCAAAAGACAGTTCGGACTCTAGGGAAGTTAAAGATCTCTTGAATTCGATCAATAAAGTTCGGAAAGTACTTCATCAAGATAAACTGGCGGAAAGTCAGTTCTCGAAGGATCGTAATGTCTTTCTTGAGCAGGCCCTTGACATGTATTATCGCTGCCTGGAAGCATCGGATAGTTTTGATGATGACGCACCCATCCGCTTTTGTTCTCTATGGCTGGCCAATTTCGATTCTCTTGCAATCCAAGACTTGCTTACCAAGGCATTGGCACGCGTCCCTTCTCGCAAGTTTGTGTTTTTAGCGGTGTGTCTTTTTCATAGCCGAGGCTGGGACTCTCTGATACCGCTTTCTGTAGCATCAACTTTCTGCTAGGCTTTCAAGCGAAGGCTCTCGCCCACAACAGACGCTACGAAAGGTCATTCTGCGCATGTGCATGGAGCACCCTTTCCACAGCCTTTACCAGGTGTTTTGCTTAAAACCTCTTGGACTACAAGACAATGGGAAGAGACGCAGCTCCGGTCGTCAAATGGAAAGCACCTCTCGATTTCCCTCAGCTCCAACCGCAAGAGGCGCCGCCGCTGCAGAAATATTTGATCAATTACGAAGCGATTCAAACCACAGTGCTAGGGTACGCGCGATCGAGGAACTCTGTCAAGCGTCGCTGGAATGGGCGAATTACCCTATCAAGGGAAACAAGAGCTTCTCCCAGGGAAAAGAATACAACGTTCCTAACCACTTGCTCATCCGAAAGCTGGAAATACGCAGTCAGAGAGTTCCCGTGATAACAGTCCATACACCTATCGATCCTTCCATGAAGTACGACAATTGTGTGTGGGTGGACAAGTACAAGACAACATTTGAGACAGCTGGTGGGGTTAATCTGCCCAAGATAAGTGTATGTATCGGGTCAGATGGTAGAAAATACAAGCAACTGGTGAGTTTCATGCGTCTTGTCTATCGTCACATCTGAGTCTTTTCCAATTCAGTTCAAAGGCGAGGAAAGTGATGACTTGCGCCAAGACGCTGTCATGGAGCAAGTTTTCGAGCTTGTAAACACAGTTCTTCGGAGTGACGGAGAGACAAGACGCCGCAATCTATGTGTTCGTGGTTACAAAGTCATCCCTCTCGCTACACAAGCCGGAGTGTTGGAGTTTGTGGGCAATACATCGCCGCTCAGAGGTTGGCTGGTTGAAGCGCATCCAAGGTCATACTCATATCGTCCGACAAATGAACCCTTTTATCACAATTCAAGAGCAGATACAGACCCAATGATATGAAAAGAATATCAAGCGAATACGCTACTTTCCATAAGGATCAAAACCGCACAAAAGAAGAAAAATTGCGATTCTTTTTGGATTGTAGAGAAAACTTCCAGCCAGTGATGCGGCATTATTTCACGGAGAAACACAAGACGCCGATATCCTGGTTCGCAATGAGGCTAAACTATACAAGGAGTGTGGCAACAACATCCATCGTCGGACACGTTCTTGGACTGGGCGACCGGCATACATCGAATATCCTCATGGACAACACCACGGGTGAGGTTGTGCACATAGATTTGGGAATTGCCTTCGACCAGGTGAAGTTTCTTGTAGCTGCTCGATTTACATGGTCTAATCACTGCATATATAAGGGCAAACTTCTTCCGGTCCCAGAAAATGTCCCCTTCCGAATGACTGCAGACATGGTCGACGGCATGGGTATATCCGGTACAGACGGTGTCTTCCAGCGTTGCGCAGAAGAAACGCTTCGAGTTCTTCGGGAGGGATCTGAGGTCGTTATGACAGTGCTGGAAGTTTTCCGTCACGATCCTCTACATACATGGTAGACGTTTCATTTATGCTATGAAACCACTTTTACTGACCAATTTTCAAGGACGGTGAGCGAGATCAAAGCTCAAAAGGTCCAACGCCCTGGAACTATAGCTATGAGTACCACGACTGCCACCGATGCCGCTCAGAACCTAGGGATAGGGATTGACATGAACAGTGGTACTGCCGAGGAAGCCGCAGATCGTGCATTGAGCGGAGTATCAAGGAAGCTCGATAAGACGTTGAGCGTTGCAGCCACAGTCAGAGGACTGGTGGCAGAGGCTACGGACCCTGCCAATTTAAGCACTATCTTTCATGGTAAGCACACGTTTTGCACTGAGACTGTTGAATTGAAAAGCTGATCTGATGAGTAGGATGGGGACCATATTATTAGCATTCATTCTCAATTCATCTTTCCTTTGGCATTTTTCTCGCACATGTTCCTATGCTTGCACTGATTCGATTCTTCTCAATTCCGATTAATGTATCCATTAGCATAGATCACTGTACAGTATACAATAGTGAATCTCCATTCCTACGATTTTGCCCGAGTTTGATATAGCCTGTATGTATTATATAGTCACTGTTCAAGGGAACTGAATGTATGAACCCCCTTCACGGGACACTGTACTAGACTGAATACGCATGAACATTTCTTGCGACCTGTGTTCATTCACTAACTGTAGAGTTCTGCGGCTGTGCCTCGACATCTGGAGAGTCAGAGATAAGCGACAACAAGAACAACATTATTTTTTTTCGGTATACTGGAACACAATTCTTGGATCTCTTTGATGACGTCTAACTAAATAGAGAAAATAGCTGGCGGTGAAGATCACCCTCCCCTTATCCCTTTCCCATCCCCCAAAGCAATGTGCGGATAAGTGCAGGGTATAAATAAGTAGTGGGGCCTCGGAGAAGTTGCAGTCCATCAAAAAATAAAGAGCGATTGCGAGGCGAGGCGAGGCAAAATTCGGGGGGATGGCAAACAGGTGATGGTTGTGTGGTGTACAGTTAAAGATAAAAAAAAAGAAAGATGAAATTGTAAAAGGGGGGTAATACCGTTCGTATAAAAGGTGCCTTTCATGTAAAGCGCTTTCTCAAGAAACACAGAAACGAAAATACATGCGAAGGAAGGCAAGGTTTGAATACGAAGATGGTGATGTTCCAAGTAAATCGCATAGCATTTAGCTGCACACGAAAAAGAAGAGTCTGTTCTGATAACAACCAAGACAGTAAATTTCAATGAAAAGGGTGAAGAAGAGGAGGGGAGGGAAAGACAGAATAGATATATATGTCGAGAAATGCCTTTTTGATGTCGTTGCATAGATATATATGGTGAAAAGAACATAGTGGAAGGTTGGGATGCGATGTATGATTTCTGCGATAACATAACCAGGACTTTGGGCGGAGGACGAAGAGGAGACAGAGTGTCCGCCAACAATACAACAATTTCAAGAGCGAGATAACAGAACGGGGAAGAAGATACTCATTCGCCGTCGCAAGATGCGCACCACCCTTCTCACAAAAATCTACATTATTTATTCTTCGCAATTTCTCGTGCAGCTTTGATGAGCGGCGCGAGCGTCCTCAAAGGCTCAGATAGCTTGAAGAATGGATGCTACAAGGGCAAGACACCCGGTTAGGTCTTTCAGAAACTTCGAAATATATCGCAACACGTTACCTGTAGCAGCTCCGTCGCCGTGGGCCTCTTCTCCGCATCAACCTCGAGCGTCTTGGCAAGGTAGTCACTGAAAGTCGATGACAAATTCTCTGGGTTTGCTATCTTTGGTGTTCCGTTCGTCGCGATGAGATAAAGCGCTTTGAGCGGGTTCTGATTAAGATACGGTGGCTCTCCTTCAATCATTTCTAGTATGCCACCGCCCGTGAGTAAGGAAACTTTTCAGAACACAGATAGTCTTACCGATAGCCATGATGCCTAAACTCCAGATGTCGACCTTTGGGCCGTACTCTTTGCGCGTGACAACCTCGGGAGCCATCCAGTACGGCGTGCCCACCATCGTCGTACGCTTCGCATTTGCAGGATCCGAAATTTGGGCGCAGAATCCAAAGTCGGCTGTGTACAAGCATGTTGTAGCTTGTGACATGATCATTCCAATTCGATTACTCACTCAATTTAATATCCCCAACCATACTCAATAGCACATTATCACTCTTGATATCCCGATGAATAACACCATGTCGATGTAAATGCTCGAGGCCTTGGGCTGTCTCCCTCGACACGGCGGCAATCTGGCCTTCGGTCATCAGGTTGGCAGTAACCACGTCAGTGAGTGAGCCTCCCTCCATGTACTCCATGACCACCCAAAGATCATTCTTATATAAGAACGAATCAATGTAGTTGACGATGTTCGGGTGACGAGAAGAACGCATGACTAGGATTTCATTGATGATGAGGTCCTTCTTTGGCTGCTTCTCAAGGTCCATCTGCTTAATGGCGACAGAGAGATTGGTACCAACTTGGTACGCAGTGTACACACCACCAGAAGCACTTGATAGGTTCTCTTCAGCATACAATCTCAAAAAGAAAGACAAACACCCTTACCCCTGCCCAATTTTGACCAAATTTCGATACAACCTCGTCGGGTCAGCATCAGTACAAATCTGCTGCAATCGTTTGACAATGTCCTCCTCCTTCTCCTTATCAACTGGTTTCTTCTCCCTCCGTCTGGGAGTAGCAACACCACCCGCAACCTTGGCGAGTTGCTGGGTGGCAGGCGAAGGGGTGCTCTGCTGCTGCCTGCTGCGCTGCTCGCGCTCACGGTCTGACCGATCAGCCCTGTCTCTATGGGACACGGAAGGCTGTTTGAGAGGGAGGTCGGTGGATGAGGAGCCCGGGGACGGTTTCGGAGGGTGTTTCTGGGCAGGTGAGGCATTCGGTGTGGCGACGGAGTTGGGGGTACGTCTGTCTCTATCACGGGTGGTGTTGGACCGATTAAGAGGGTCAGAAGGCCGAGGAGGTTTCGATGGGGTACGCTGAGAAGTAGAGCGATCGAGGGCGGGGGTGACGGTCGTTGGCGGAGATGGAGCAGGGCGGTAGGACGATGGGACGCTCGGCTTTTTAGGTGGGGGCGGGGCAGCACGCTAAGGATGTAATGTAAGAGAACATAGAAGCTTCAGAGTAAAGAAGGTACAAACCGGATTCTGGAAGCCGTCTTCGAATGTTTTTTGAGAAGGTTCACCATAAGAGAGGCCGCTGGCGAGATCCTGTGTAGCACCACCCATTGCACCAAGCTTACCCCAGACGTCGTTGTGTACCTGGCCCTCTTGATAGAACTTGACGATCTCCATGACAGCCTGAGGGTTTTTTTCCTGCTCAAGTTTGGAGATGCCGCTCTCCTGAAGCAACTGCTGCCACTCTTTGGGCAAACCAGTGAACTCTCCAGTAGACGAGTTGAAACCGACATGGGTGAGATGAACGGGGTCATATGGAGTAGATATTTCAGGTCGCTTAGTGGAATTGAAGATGAATCCTAGAACACTCTTTTTTGGCTTGGAAGCGGTGCCGCTGCGGGATCTACTGGAGATGGTGCTTGTTGGATACTCTGCAGTAGGAAGAGACTCTTGTGGATCAGCATAAAACTGACCATCTGTGGCGATGGGAGCTGGCTGGGACAATCTCCTACTTGGAATGTGGTCGGCAGGAAAGAGATCATTGAGGTTGGCAGTGTTTGCCCTGGAAGGACGAGGAGGAGGAGATGTTGACATTGTGCTCGTCGGTGAAGGTAAAGGTTTGTGGAGAAGAGAATGCCTGTTGGGCCGTCTCAAGTTGTAGTCTTTGGCGTGAAGGTTCGACTCGGCAAGGAGCGCGTTGTACTCCTGGATAGATTCTCTTGATGGTCGGTGGTATTCGACTGTCACTTTCTTCTGCACACTAGACATGTCACACCCTGCTCCAGGATGCAGGTACTATCGTCGTCGCTGCTGTGTACGGTGAGCTTAATGTCGTCGCCGTCTCTGTCGTTGCAACTGGATGTCGTCGTTGCCGTTGCTGAAGCGATTATTCACGTGACTCTTAGGCAGAGTACCTGACAGCACTGACTCCTTGACTGCTCCTGAGCTTGACTAATGAACTGGGTGTTCCCACATACATGCTGCTCTTTGTTCGTCGCTGGCAAATCGTTATCATACAAAGAGGAAGAACATGTTATCCTCAGACAAAGTGATCGTGTATAATGGGGTCGGTCCACAGCAAGTAAAACTTGTTCCGTGTCCAGATCCACTGCGAGACAGGGATTCCGAGACATTGCAAATTATATATAAGGTGCCCATAAATTTCTTAATGAAAGAAAAATTTCATTATCGACCTCTTAAACGACATCATTCACGATGACTTCTTCCGCAATCCTTGCCTCAGTCTCTGCCAATGATACCGTCGTCTCACCTCCAATCATGCCAAAAGATTCCTTGATCTTATCACACACCGCACCACGCAAACTGCACAAAAAGAAGAGTTCGAATCATCTGAGGGACGAGTTCTTCCAGGCCGAGGCATTAATGGATCATGCGAGGACACAGTCGCAGTCGCAGGAGCTCAAGGATCATGATCATGACGCAACACAAAGCGCTGCGTAGGTTAACGCAGGTATGTGTATTTCGTCAATGCTACTCTTCAACTCACTTATACAGGCACTATCAGCCTTAATATCAATCTTCACATCAACATTTTTGTGCTCCATAGGGCCTTGTTTATATCATACATCTATTTCTCATTTGGGTTTTCGCATGCGCATACATTTCTGCCAGTGTACATCAAGTACATGGACATTCGTAACGACTTTTTATGTCCTATTTACTTCATAATCCCATACCTTAATCTTCTAGTTCTATCGCTATTCTTCATTATTCCTAACGCTTTGTATTTGGACCACCCGGGTGGACTATGGATTTAATATGTTGGAGATTGAAAATCTTACTTTTGGATAATTGTCCCAGTCTAGTACTACGCCAACTCCTCGCCAGATTAAGTGCAATGTTTATACAATCATTAAGATGAATGTGAATTGGTAGATATTCGTAACGACTTTTTATGTCCTATTTCCTAATCCCATACCTTGATATCTAGTTCTATCGCTATTCTTTATTATTCCTAACGCTTTGTATATGAACCACCCGGGTGGATTATGGATTTAATATGTTGAAGATTGAAAATCTTACTTTTGGAGAATTGTCCCAGTTTAGTACTACGCAAACTCCTCGCCAGAGTAAGTGCAATGTTTATACAATCATTAAGATGAATGTGAATTGGTACAAATTTTCTTCACTATTATGACCCTCTAAAAAAAATACATCTCATCGTCCCATGGATCAAGATCCATCATGGTCGGATGATAATGTCCATCCTCACTCATGAAAGCGTCCTCATCATACGTATAATCATCCGACTCGGTATCAGTGTACCCTAACTCGACCGCATCCCATTCAACATTGACGACAATTTCCTTGAGCTGATCCACATCATAGGCGAACAAGTGAAAGCAATCCAGCAGTGACAGTTTCTGTAACTCCGATCTATATTCGCACCGCATCATGAGACAGTCCATGAGAGGATCCAACAGCATGTTACGCTCCTCGCGTTCGCGATCGAAATCAACTTCGTTCAGCTCTAGCGTACGAAGTGACGGAAAAGCCATGCCGGTTCCAATGCGTTCCGCAGCGGTTGGAGTAAGAGCTTCCACAAGCTCATAAACACCGTTACCTTGCACAGATATCGTATTCAGCTTCGTCAGCGTCCCAAACAACGACAATATCGCTTGAGCTGATAAGCCGTCATTATATCCGCTGATGATAGAAAGTTCGCGAAGATGTGACAACGGTAATCGACTGCATGCAGCATTCGCGCTTTCACTGAAAAATTTCGCGACGCTGCTAGACCATGTGAACTCTAGATAAAGCCACGGCTGCGAGGAACTTTTCTTCAAAGTACTCCAAGCGGTGAGGCGAATACCTCCGGTGCTGACGCAGATGCTCTGCAGAGACAAGTTCTTGATATGACGAGTTTCATCTTGAACAAAAACCTCCGACAAGCGAGTGCAAACGATGTTTATCAGATTGATATCAGGGACCTCTTTTCCTCGGCATGACAAGTGGACACTGGTTGAAGACGGGAAGGTTAAATGACCCAAGAGAAGAGCGCAGTCCCAATTCACAGATACTGCTCTGAGTTTAGTCAGACGGGGAAGAGAGACGGTCCGCTGGTCAGAAGTTTCTCCATTATACGTAGGAAGTGTGTGTTCCAAGTCGAGGACAGACAAGTGGGGCATTTCTTCAAGCGCATTCAGGAATTGGGTCAGCGTAGGCGACGTAGTAGAGCCTGGACCCAAGTGGAACTTGAGTACGGTGAGATTCTTCAAAAGGGGAGAGTCCCAGCCGATGCAGACTTGCGTCAATTCAAGTTTGCTGAGCCAAGCAGCCCCGCCGGCGAGGAAGTCCGGGGGGAGCATATGGAATTCCCGAGGTACAACACTGTAGGCGTTGCGCCTGACATCAAGTACCAGGGACTGCAGGTACGGCGCGGACGAGGACACTCCTTTGAGAATCCTTTCCAAGTTATCCTTCGAGGCCACCAACTGGATCTCGCTGGCGCGTGACACATGCTGAAGTGCATCAATGATAGCATCTCCCATTCTTGGTGTAATCCATTCCGCTGCACTCAGAATAATAGTGAGCGGTGCCATCTTTGACCGCTTGATCATCTCACGAGCCCAGATGGTATTTGAAAAATCAGGACGGCTCCAAAGTCTAGGACAGTTCAAAGCCACCGCACGCCAGTGGCGACAGATGTGAGATACTATGACCCAGGACCATTTTTCGGCATAAGAGAAAGTGGGGAACGCGGAGCAGAACAAGAAGACGTTCTCTAGGACTTCGGGCGGAAGCCGAGAGACAGGAGCCAGATGATTGCGACGGGATTTGAGTTTTCTTACTGCCTCTTCATACCTAGCAATCTCTAGGTCGATTTTCTCCGACTCGCACGAGTACTTGATGCCAGCATCTTGTTGAATTGACTCTACTAAGGAGACACAGATGAGACTTATCAAAGTGGCACAAAAGTAAGATCATAACCTACCAGTCATCAAGTCTGAATGAAACAAAGGTGAAATTGAGGAAGTTGATTGGAATTCTAGGCCAGCTAGTATTCTGGCAGAACTCATTTGCTGGAGGATTGTATATATAGTATACTGGGAAGTCACAGCTTTCGACGATGTAGCCGGGTTCAAGCGTGAAATGATGTCCCTGAACGAGGTAACGCCGCATTTGTCTCGCACAGCCGCAATCACACTTCACCATGGATTCCTCAGAGCTGTACCACGTCAAACAGCAATTTATTCTTGGTCAATAGCACATTGCTTATCTTTTGCGACGACTTTGTTGATCGACTACTTATTTCTAGGAGCGTACAAGACTCTCGCAAACTTGTCCTTACCTGACCCGAATTCTCCGGACTTCGTACCTACTCTGCTCTACCAGGCGCGCTCGCATATCGCGCTCAACGACCCAAGTGGAGCATTGAAACTTGTTCCTGAAGGCACTGAGAACGTTGCTCTTAAAGCAGTGGCTGCTCTAGCTCGATACGTTGCCGCACAAGAGGCATCTGAGAAAGAGTCTTCGCTAGAGGAGTTGCGTGACCTCTCAGTCGAGATAGAGGGAGATGATGTTGAGGGCACAGAAAGAGACAAAGCCGCTGTGAAGGTGCTGGCCGGTACTGCCTTTGCTAGGGCGGGAGAACTAGAAGAGGCATTGGAAACACTTGGTGCAGATTCCGAGGATCTCGAGGCGTACGTATCACGGTGGAGTTATAGGTATTGCCTAGTCTGATGATTTTTGCCCTCAGTGTTGCTGTCACTGTGCAAATTTATCTTTCTATAAACCGCCCGGATCTCGCCAAGAAGGAGTTCGAACGCTCGAAGCGCTGGGCAGAAGATGATCTTCTTCTCCAGCTCATCGAATCTAACATCAGCCTTGTCACTGGCAAAGATGGGTACTCAGATTCCAATTCGTTCTATACGGAGCAACTTGGAAATCCCTCGTTGTCCTCGCCTCACATTCTTACCGCCAGAGGTGTGACACGTATATTAAGGAACGAAATACCAGAAGCAAAATCAGACCTCGAAGAATCACTGGAACAACAGAAAGATAACGGGGAAGCATTGGCCGCATACGTGGTCGCGTCGGGGTTGGGTCCGTCGAAGAAAGGCGATGTGGATGAACTTTGGGCGTATGTACACTTTCTTTTCTTCTCCTGCGGGTCGAGAGCCTTTCGAATTCGCTGATGATTCTTATCCTTTACAGACGCTTATTAACCGAACATCCTACACACCCCCTAGTTCTCGACGTCACGAAAAAGGCAGCATTATTCGATGAGGCGGCAACAAAATTTGTAGTTCCCACTGTAGCGACAGTGTCGTAGAGAATACTTGACTCCTCAAATGAAATGATGACCAGACAAGATGTTGGCTGCTTTCGGTCGTATGGAAGCTTCGCGTGCTACTACAGTTTGCTATAGTATGGTTCCTCTCGTCAGGCCCGTTGTCTTTCCTCGACTTGCCCTTGTCTGAGAGTGGAAACCGAGCATAACTGCTTGCGTCCATTCAAGTTCTAGCTGACGGTGCTGAGTGAATAGGTTAACGCCCGTACTCGTGCACTCTAATTCGAATAGTGCATGCGTAATCGTTAAGTAGCTTCAACTCATTGGACAATCAGAAATTTCCGACCGTGACGGTCCGTCGATTTGCATGTTCAGTTTATTGGCGGGTGAACCGGTGACAGTCAATATGCTTATTCAATCTGACCTTTTTTCTGGTCTAGGTAAAATTGCATGCTTCACGTCAATATTTAATTATACCTGTCTATATATGCTATGTTCGGGCCAACTTCTCAACATCGTAGCCCTAGCTCCATTGTACTCGGAAGTATGTTGTCGTTCTTCTCTTCGCTAACTAAATCTTATAAAAGGTAGCAGCAGAGTCTATCAATACCCCCCCGTTCTTGTGCTTCACGTCGAGTTCATCAATGTCCCTCAATAGATTATCGTCTTTTTTCAAGAGCTACAATGGTTCTGCGACGGTATGTTCGATTTACAGAGCATGTTTCATCGTTTTTTATGTCTGACGGTACGTGTAGGCAGCTCCTCAATCGAATGGTGAAGCCGATGGTACCAAGACCCAAAAAGGGTTTCAAAAGACTACGCCTCATTTGACCTTTGAGCAATCTTCCCTCGTACGCGTCGTGAACGACTGAAGAATTAGTATTGACTCGGACTTTCTAGTCTGCCACCCTCGATTTCATTAGGCACCGAGAGGCCATTGACGATAGGAAGTTGGCGGCAAGTCTGTCATAGTCTCCAGTCACCTCATGGTTTTGATTCTTCAACAGCTCGAGCATGGCTTAACGAAGCTTTCGAAGATGGAACCTGGTGAAAATTCCCAGAAGCTGCAGGATTTGGCCATCGAACTGCGTAGGTTTTGTGATTCGTGAATCATCTGAGTGGTCAGTTGACATCACTGTCTATGTAGTATACAATGATCTTTCTCATCCCCCGGCAACTGCGATCGGCAACAAGTATGCCTGGCGAGCAGCCGATGGATCCAATAACAACATCGACGATCCGAACATGGGCAAAGCCGGTACCACATACGCTCGTAGTGTGCAGCAAAGCCACCCGCTTTCACCAAGAGAGCTTCCAGACCCGGGTCTTATCTTTGATACGTGAGTGCCTTGCACCTTTACGTTCTGGCCGAGTTCATTATTTAATATTTCACTGTGTATGTAGGCTACTAAGGCGCGATGGGGTGTGTCCATTGTTCATTTGAACTTATCCGTCTAGAGTGCTTACTTTACCTACCCCGATATAGTTCGTCCGGCATCCCGCGGGTTTATCGTCGTTGATGTTCTCTTTCGCCGCTCTAGTGATCCATACGTAGGTGATATTGTAGTTTTAGAATCGACACTGATTGGACGGGATACCTAGCGTCTTTCGTACCTCTCACCGGGATGTGACTGTCAACGAGACCTCTTCATACGTCGACTTATCCCCGTTGTACGGCCATAATCAAGAAGCGCAAGATAAAGTTCGCATGCGGGACGGACGAGGCTTCCTATACCCAGACGTATTTGCTGAGGATAGACTGCTCCTTCTTCCTCCTGCGGTATGCGTGCTCCTCGTCCTGTTTAGCCGCAATCACAATGTGAGTGCACACTCGTAAGCATTCGCCCTTCTCGGATTTACAACAACAATACAGTACATTGCCCGTAAACTATTCGAAATCAATGAACGTGGTACTTTCAAAGATCCGTTGATGTTGTCTGGTGACAAATTGCTTGCTCAAGAAGAAGAGTTATTCCAGACGGCCCGTTTGATTAATTGTGGCTGGTTCGGTTCAGGTACCTACACTTCTCGTGAGAATTAGACAATGGCAGAACTCACCGGCTCCGGGTTGTAGTGGTTTTCTCCGACTACCTGTCCTGCATATTAGGATTGGTGAGACAAGGTAGCAGCTGGAGCTTGAATCCGTTCGGAGTATGTCGATTTCTCGGAATTTGTTCATCAATTTAATCTGACGTTGTTAAAGGAAATAAGAAAGCTTGACCATTCCCTGTTCGAAAGAGGTAGAGGTAATGTTTGCAGTGTGGAGGTTTGTTTCTTCTTTCAATCAAAGAAACATGGGGTCCTGATTTCAATCTCTAGTTCAATTGTCTCTACCGGTGGCATGCGACAACAAGTGTGGAAGACGAGCAATGGGTCGTGCAACTTTCCGAGCAGCTCTTTGATGGAAAAAATCCGGAGACCCTGACACTGCAGGATTTCCAGGTTGCATCTAAAAAGGCTATGAGCATGAGTCCTGACATTCAGCACTGGACATTCGGAGAGTAAATGACTTTCATCGAGTTCCGTGCCGTTATTTCCGCTTACCAGGCTTGTCGTGTTTTAGACTGCAAAGACAAGCCGACGGGACTTTCAAAGACGAGGATTTGGCGAACCTTCTCAAGAATGCGTGCGTTATCAAAACGTAGTATTTTTTCTTCCCCAGCTGATATCGACATACAGGACCGAGCATCCCGCAGGAGCATTCCGGGCCAGGGGGACTCCAGGTTCATTGAATATGCAATTTCCTACGACCGGTTTGAACTCACAGGTGTTCTTGTATAGGATGTATGAAGATTAACGAGATTATGGGGATAGAGCAGAACCGGAAATGGGGTGTTTGTTCTTTGAATGACTTCCGAAAGGTACAATCAGGTTCCTTGTTCACTCTCTGCCAGGGTTCTGATAACTTGAATTTATAGTATCTGGGCCTCAAACGTGAGTAAACGAGTCCATGCGTTGTTCGGCGGCACTTTGAGTTTTGTCTCCAAAAGCCTACGGCAGCTTCAAGGAATGGAACTCTGATCCTGAAATTGCTGATGCGGCCGAGAAGTTATACGGCGACATCGATTACCTCGAGTTATACGTGGGGTTGCAGGCGGAGGAAGCCAAGCCTGTTGTCGAAGGTGCTGGACTTTGTCCTGGTAAGTCATTCTAGTTGCATAACATTCAATGATTCTTATGCTTCTCGTCAGGTTACACCATCAGTCGAGCCATCTTGAGCGACGCGATCGCTTTAACTCGTGGTGATAGATATTTCACGCACGACTACACCCCCTTCAATCTTACCGCCTGGGGCTTTGCCGACTGTCAGCGGGATCCCGACGCTTTTGGATTTGGGAGCACGCTCGGTCGTCTTTTCTTGCGAACTCTGCCAGGCCAATATACCAAGAACAGCAGTTATGCATTCTTTCCTCTCATGACTCCCGACGCGATGAAAGTGTATCTTAAGGATCTCAATGTCCTGGACCAGTATGATATAGAGAGACCCTCGGCCAACCATGTATCGCAGAAGGTTGAGGACTATGCGCAAGTTGGGGATATCATCAATGCACCAGAATTCATTGCTCATTACGAAGAGCGTGCTAGTCAAGTCATTAAAGGGAAAGGGTGAGCCCTCCAGCTTGCTTCACATAAAATTACACTAATGTTGCGATGAACAGGTTCTTCAGTGCTCCTGAAACCCGTGAGGAGCAGCGTAAAGTGCTCAAAGCATTGGTCGATTCTCCTGAGTCCGAGGCCGAACTGTGCAAGTTCTTCTATACGAAGACTAGGGAATTGATTCAAAGCCGTTCTTTCACCCTTTCTGGCTCCCAGACGCATGCCGTTGACATTGTGCGAGATGTCCTGAAGGAGGTACCCATCTACTGGGTTGCAGACATGGTATGTTCTGAAATGACTTCATTCCGTGCACACACTGACTAGGGTAATGCCGTCTCACTAGGCGGGCATACAGCTCAAAACTTCAGCTTCTGGCCAAGGAGATTTCACTCCAAGCGAGCTCTTTGATATCCTGAGTGACATCTATACGTGAGTTTCGCGAAAGTCTGCCGAGAGCTACGTGATGAATATCTTTGTTTCAGTTACATCTTCCTGGATGTAGAGTTGTCCAAACTCATGGTCCTCCAATTCAAAGTAGAGGATCACATCAAGAAACTTACGCAACATATCCAAAATGCAGCTGGGACCAGCAGTCGAAGGGTATACGAATTCATCATGCAGACGTTTTGGCTTTCCATTGACGTATTTCATAGATTTCCGTCATGAACCTCTTTTACGCGAAGTCCAAGAAGACGGAGCAACATGACTTTGTCAAGCGATTGCATGCCATTGGGCAAACGGTGAGCGAGCAGACAAACAATGTCTTAGCTATAATGGTTGGGTCTGTCGAGATGGCTGTCGGTATGTATTTAACTCACTGCTGTATAGCAGTCAATAGCTGGCTGATGTGGATCTATGCAGCATTTACCAATATGGTGAATCTCTACCTCGGCTCTTCGCATGAGGCTGAGATTCGCAGTGTGTTGAGTGATCCAAAAGGGGATCTAAGCGGATACGTTCTTGAGTCTTTGAGTAAGTGTACACTTACTCAATTGGTGGAATAACGACTAATTATGTATTTCACAAAGGATTGGATCCTACCTTCAAAGGTGTACATCGTATGTCATCGCCTTGAGGATACTACCGAGCCGTCGCTGAGTTACTTTCAATAAAGGCATTGCAACTGCCGATCTAAGCATGTCAGGCTTGTCTGTGAGGCAGCACAGTCGACTCTTTTTAGATATCTACGCTGCATGTCAAAATGTTTGTCCTATACTTCTCCCATCGAGCACGGTCTGACATGGCTGCAGGAACAAGCCTTCCCGGATCCCAAAGCTGTGAACATTAAGCGGAATCCAACAGATCGCTATATCGTGACTGATGGAATTGCCAGGTGAGGTTGTTCTTCAAAGATCACTGATGCTTCCACTGACATGAATATCCAGATGTCTCGGACAGTCGCTGACCGTTAAGGTCCGTACCCTGACTAATGCAACTTTTGTTTCGATTAACACCCACTATTTAGATTATGAGCCAAGTTCTTCGCGCTTTGTTCGAAATTGAAAGCCTGAAACGTGCTCCTGGACAGTCGGGTGTTCTCAAGAGGTCAGTTGTCGATATTTATAGTGCGAGGATCAACATAGCCTAAATCACTGTGTCACAGATTCCAAAATCATGAGTTGCCTGAGCTGTACTATGCTTATTTGGATGAGCGCAAGTCTATTTCTCCTTGGCCCACGACTATGGCCGTGCAGGTAAGTGCCAGTAGTTGATGTACAAGTGAAGGAACTCAACTTGTTTTTGTTCACAGTACACGGCATAAGCATGTACACGGATAAGCATGAAGCAAATCAGATCATTTTTCTTGTTATTATGCAGCTACCAGTCTAGTTTCTTGTGTAGTCGAATAAAGTTTTGGTCAATGGGTATATTACACTAAGCGCTGAGAGCGCCTAAAAACCCGGGCTTATATTTATCTATTGATTTGACTACTTGGAAAGTACGACGCTTGAGATTCAATGTCATAGAATCATCAGAGAAAAGGCTCAAACAAAGAGTAGGCATTTCGATATGAGAGATTGGGACCAAGGTGAATTGATACACTCTACATAGATGACTGCTGCATCGGAGCAAGTGACGCTGACGGACCTGTTCAGCTCGTCGGTGTCGACAGCGAGCTCGCAGGCGTATGTGAATCACCTTACGACGCTCGACCTACCTACCCTTCTCTCAGAACCGACTGTACTACAGACTCAGTCCCACCATCTCACGTCCAGTCTCACTTCCCTCACCCATACTGCCTATCCCGCCTTCATTTCTCTCCACGATACCACTTCAGCTCTCACTTCTTCTCTCAGAGAGTTCTCATCTTCCCTCGATGCTCTTATAGATGACTCTTTACCGGCTCTGGAGCAGTCATGTACGACGTGGAAGGAACGAACTGATGGCGTTCTCAGCGAACGGCGGAAGGCTCGCGTCGTCCTCGAGCAGCACGACAAAATTCGCGATCTCCTTGACATTCCTCTTCTGATCGACACATGTGCTCGAAACGGCTACTTTGCAGAGGCGCTTTCACTCTCAGCCCATGCCAAAGCCATTGCAGCGTCACAGTCTGCGCCGTCCTTGATTCTGACCTCCGTTCTGGCAGAAGTGCACAATTCCATGAACCAGATGCTTGTATCTCTATTGGCCACACTGCATGAGCCAAACAGGAAGCTCCCTGCGTTATGGAAGGCAGTGAGTTTTCTACGAAAAATGGAGGTTTTCCGGCCTTTGGGTAATGATGCGATCCACCCTGAGGAAGAAATAGCTCTTGCTTTCCTTTCAGGTCGAGAGCTTTGTATCACAGCCTCCCTAGAGGGGTGTAAACGGGATATCATGCGTTTGATATCTGCGTCCGCATCTGCGGTCATATCTGAGCGCGACCAGGAAGATCTTTTGCGGTATTTGAAGAAATACATCGACCTTTGGAGAGAGGGAGTCTACGACATCGTAACGCAATACTCTACTATCTTTCTGGAACAGAGAGAGTTTTCTCAAGCTGGGTCCAAGACGTCTTCGGCAACCGCACAATCAATCCCCTCCTCATTGCAGACGACCCTCCGCACTTTGCTCACCACCTACATCTCGCACGCTCTCAATGTTCATCTTCTACATCTTCTTTCCCAAGACTCCTCTTCGTCCTACCCTACACAGCCCTCCCCTCTGACACTTATCCCCCTCCCGTCGCTCCCATCGCTCCTAACTCAGCTCACCTATTGCGCTACCGCGTTTGCCC
Organism: Omphalotus guepiniiformis; assembly: GCA_028554645.1. Lineage (NCBI taxonomy): Eukaryota > Fungi > Basidiomycota > Agaricomycetes > Agaricales > Omphalotaceae > Omphalotus > Omphalotus guepiniiformis. The sequence goes on from JAQOOI010000017.1 coordinate 1,087,511, forward strand.
GCGTTGGAGTTGACTTTCGGAGTTCAGTGGCGCAAATTTTCGAGCATTCTGTTTTGCAGATTGTGAAGGACGATATCCAAAGGGAGAAAGGAAAGTTTGTTGGAGTGATAAATGAAAAGAATACTAGAGCAACGGACCCAAAGAACAACAGACGCGTTTCAGGTTTGACAAAAGCTACTTCTGGGCCGGTTACAGCATTGCCTTCAACATGGTTACTGGCGACTTCCGCCAACTCATCTTCGCCTCCCTTACCTACCTCGCCATCATCCTCGTCCTCGTCAGCCCATATACCACCCTCGATCCTCGTCTCGTATCCGCCTCTCGCGCGTCACGCCAACGTGGTTCTGACGACGCTCAACGACCTGCGTCTATGTGCACCAGTTGGAATCCAGGAGCAACTTCAGAGTGAGATGGATCGAGTGCTGGCAGAAGAAGGGGATGTCTTTTGTGGGTATATCAAGCGGGTGTACGAGTCTGAAATGGAGAAAAGTAGAAAGGAGAATACGAATGGACAAGCGATTGGCGATTCGAATGGCTCTGCCCTCACTTTTACTCAGGAAGCTGCGATTGCAATTGCGGCAGGTCGTGTTTTCTTCGATTCGTGGGTGCCGTTTGTGAGGCGCGCATTAGGCGAAGGAGTATTTGGGCTGAAAGCAGACTACTCTAATAGCGTGCTACTCGCTTCTTTGGCCGAAGATGAGGAACGAGGTGAGAGTAAGGATGAGGGAGATGCCGACGGAGGTGACTCAAAACGCACGAGTGCAAATACACTTGCGAGAATGCTCAGGGAATGGGAAGCTTGGGCAAAGAGTGTCATTTCATAGATTATATCCAAAGACTTGATGTTCTTTGCATGTTGTACTTGAGAATGATAGTAGATCATGCTCAGCGCTTCCGTTCCAAGCGCCACTTGTAAACTCGTGGTTTATATGTACTCTCATCAACTTTTTTCACCGAGCGTTTGACCCTTCCGCCCCTCGCATCTAATGCATCCTCGTCTTCCTCCTCTGAATCGTCACCTTCCACCTTCTCCGCCCCTCTAATCTTTTTTCGAGCTCCTTTACCCATCATTAGTCGCTGCATCTCGAACTCCCGCGTTGCATAGCGAAGCTGCGTGTCACGGGCCAACCGAGCAGAGAGTTCTTTGAGGAGACGTTGTCGGTGCTGTACGGCCATTTGTTTCTCATCCTCTTTATCATCACCTGCATCCTCATCTTTGTCCTCCTCTTCCTCGACAGTTTTAGCTTTCCGCTTCTTGTTCTTACGTTTTTGATCAGAGTCTACCCATCCCAAGTCTAGTCCTTCGGTTTCCTCCTGCTTGTCGGTGTTTGCAACAGCGTGTTTTGAAGAATGCGTCGGAGCGACATAATTTCGAACTTGAAAGAAGAATATTCAGCGAGGCGAGACAACGCATTCTGATGAAGGTGTACATACCCGCTTCTTCATCATCCACAAATACAATATGTTTCGGTTGCCGTCCCTTCCCTTTTCTCGATTTCCCTGAGATGATTCCAGCATTTCGCAAAATCTCAAGGTCTTCAGGATCAAGTTCATCTTCGTCCTCTTTCGATTCATCACCTAATGCACCGGGTTTGACCAAGTCGGCGAGTGCGGTAAGCTGAGCTTTGATCTTGTCAATTTTCTACAAGAGAAAAAGAGCAAATGAGATGAAATTCCATGTCTGTTAGTATACATACCTTCAAACCTGAAGCCCTCATTGTCCTAACATAGTTCTCGTCCTGAGTTTTAAGAACCTTCACTATATCGGTGGGTAGTGCAACATTGCCTCTGTCTTTTATATGTAAACCTCCCTATATTCAATTCTTCTTCGTCACTGAATACTATGTCAACGAGCAACGAACATACCTTCGTCTTCTCCCTCGTCATAGAGAAATAGAATTCATCCTTGTTCCTTTCAGCAGCTTTCTGCCTTAAACGCGTCAAGCGGTCTTGTTTTGAATGGTAGTCTCTCGCCCGTTTGACATAGTCGGCGTGCTTTTCGAGTATCCCAAGCTTTGATCTGTGAGCAAGCTGAGAACGTTCTTTGTGGTTGCGTCGGTGGACTGAGTTTCTGAGGGACGAGGTCATGGTGAGTGGGATAAAGATGAATTGATGTATGTGAAAGTTTTCATCGTGTGGGCGTTTATGTTGATGAGCGCTTATGCTTCTTTGCCATTTCACTAAGTCATACTCAATTACAGTGCCTTCATTCGAGTCTACCGACAAACCCACTCCAGGACGATGATTTTTGAACGACGCATTTGATGATTTCATGAGAGTTTCAAAGACCCTAGGTACTTCGAGAAGGGCTCGCTCAGCACACACCCGTCATAGGCACAGTCGCCAGCATGCTTCCCATGCTTCCCATAACCATGGCATTTCCAGCATCTCAGGAGTCGGTGCATCTTGCCGAACCTATTCGTCAGCGTAACCAATAATAATGGCCCATGGCCCATGGGAAGCGCAAACGGTGACATTTGCCACGATTTATAACCAAGAGCTTCAAATGTGTATATAACTGTGATAATGGTACATTTCCTTCGACGATGCGAAGTAGTTTTTGCTTTGTAGATACTCAGCCAGACAGTGCTGGTGAGGGCTTGAGCGCTAGTGAGCACTGAGCACTCCGTTGAGCCGCAGAGCCACCGATCTTATGCACGTCGTAAGCATCATTAGTAAGGTCAATGCCTGATTTTTGCCATCCTTAAAGCTTACGCATGACGCCGACGGGAGTATAAGTATTGTTGTTCACAACAACTGGCTCAGACCCTATTCTCTTCAGATGACTACAGTGCATCTTCTGGTACTCGTCCATGGCATGTGGGGAAACCCTAGCCATCTCTCGGAACTCAATCGAGTCGTAAGAGAAAAGAACACAGGAGATGCTCCCTCGCTGCACGTCATCCTGGCCGAGACCAACAGCGAGGACTCTACTTATGATGGTATAGACTGGGGTGGTGAAAGGGTGGCTCAGGAGGTAAGTCCATTGACTCGTTTTCGTAGTTCTGTTGTCCTTACCCCTATTTTCAGATCATACAAGAAGTCGAGCGCCTCGCCGAGGAGGGGAAAAAGGTCACCAATTTTTCAATAACGGGTTACAGCCTGGGCGGCCTTGTGTCTCGATATGTCATAGGAATCTTGTCGCAGAAAGGTTTCTTCCGGGAAGTTACACCAGTAAACTTCAACACAATAGCAACCCCTCATCTAGGGCTTGTCCGATATCCTTCTTTCATATCTTCTGTCGTGAACACTCTTGGACCCAAGTTACTTTCGCGAACCGGGGAGCAGTTTTATTGCATGGACAAATGGTATACGACTGAAAGACCGCTTCTGGACGTAATGGCGGATCCTGGTATGTTGCTGAATGCTGATACGTATCGTCTCCGGCTTGCTCAAATTGAGTTTTTCAGAATTTATTTTCTACCAAGTTCTAGCATCATTTAAACATATACGCATATATGCTAACGCGTAGGTGCTACTTACTTCTTTTACTTGGCACTATTAAATTGGAATCAAATAGAGTCGACGATCTGACCGTCCCTTACGTTACTGCAGCTATCGAGCTTGATGATCCCTTCGCAGAATGCACAACGAACGGTCTGGAAATGTAAGCTGAACCGCGCTATGATTACGGAATAGCTGATTGACTGCCATGGATTCATCAGTGAATTCGAGGAGAAATACAAGCCAATTATCAAGTCATATCATCTTCCCCCTGTTCCCCCTCCACCGACTCCAAAGCCTGTGCTTCTTTCCCCAGCCTGGTTCCGCAGAAGGAAGGCCAGCAAACCATTCCTGCCTCCTTTCCTGCAGTTCCGATTCCCATTGAACATTGTGCGTTGTGTCGTTTTGCGTGTCCACGTTGTCGTGTTCTCATTGAAGATCAACGGACCTGCAGCTTTTCTACGCATCGCTTCCACTGCTAATACCGATCGTTTTGTCGCTGGTTATTTACCGTCTGTCCATGGCAGCTCGTTCCTCAAGAGCTCGTATCCAGATACTTGAACAAGATACACCGAATGGGCAAACGCTTGCCCAAACTCTTGCACACTTTGAGCGGCAAATTGAAGACGCTGTCATCGACTTCATCGAAGACCCGGGCGTTCCCAACGACGAAAATTCGGGTATACGCCGCGAGAAGCCTGGTCAGCACCCAATCATAAAACCACTGCAACGCAAGATGGCATTCAGACTCAACAAACTACCATTGTTGAAGGAACGAGCTTTTATTGAGGGACTTCGTAATACACACGCAACAATCATTTCGAGGGATGTAAAGAGGTTTGACATTCATCGCATTGGAGAGGGTGTGATCAGGCATTGGGCGGACTCTTTGGTTGTATAAACTATCTTCTCACACGGGTTGTTTGGATTCGGTTCCTCTTAGGTGTGTACCGTTTGCTTTGGTATGGCCACGCTGTCGCTGATTCCTCTTAGATTTCAAGTTTACTGACAATCTGCTATTAATGGCTGTATGTAAGGAGTAGTATGATCCTACGGTAATGATTAAAGAACCGTAATACTTAATGGGACTATTGATGCTACGATTGATACTGTATTGAATGACTTTACTACTGGCTTAGTACTTCAGTCTTGCATTTAGTTGATTGAGGAAGCTTTGACATTGATTAGACAACCACGTGGCTAGCGATCTGAGAACAAAATTTCTGGGCGCCTAAGACTCGAAAAATGCCAGTTCGCTCACTTCCACCTGCAGCAAAGAAACGCAAGGTCGAGCAAGAATCTTCATTTGTTCAAAAAGTTCAACAATTAGAAGATGAGCTCAAAAAAGCTGCTTCAAATAATTCATCCCTAAATCCTTTAGCCGATCTCGTTGACCTTGCTTATACCGTGCAGGACCCTCAGCATACTTCAAAAGCCATCTATGCCTTATACAGGACTTTCGTGATCATAATAACCAAGGGGATGCTCGTTGTTGCCGGCGATGAAAATGCGAAAGTAGTCAAAGCTTGGCTATGGGATAGACTGAGCACCTATGTCGACTTCCTTACAGGACTGCTAAAGGATGAAGAGAAAACGCTGCGGGTAGGTGGCAAGCATGTACACTTTGAATCATTCACTAATTAGAGCATTGGTTTGAAAGATATCTGCCCTTCAAATACTTTTCTCTTTACAGAAGCACCTTTCCACTTCCTTCACGGAACATAGCTCTCCTCGTGCCCCACAATTTCACGTCGCACATTTCAAGAAAATAGTTTCATCACTCCTATTCTGTCCTCCATCCTCACGTACTCAGCGAGGGAACGGTACGCAGAAGGCGAAGCTAGACCCAGATGTCCTACATCATTTTCATGAAACCTGGTTCAGCGTCCACGACGACATTCGATGGTTTTTCCTGCGCGAAGCTGGGTGCGTGTTTTCAAATCCTCTGTGTTTTCACCGCTAAAAAAGCATGCTAGATCCATACTGGCAACTCTCAATACCCAAAAACATCCAACCGTGTCTGGAAATTTGCTTTCCATCCTTGAGAAGTTGACAACTTTCCCCACTGAACCTGAGGAACTCAACTCGTGGTGGGTTACGGAACTCGGTTCGAAACCGCCAAAATCAAAAGCTCAGAAGAAGGATGACAACGCTGATTCAGACGAAGAGCAAGCTGAGCTGGGGAAGGACACAGAAGAAGAGGAGGATGACTGGCGAAAATTCTTTGATGAGGATACGAAGAAAGATACCAAGGGCAAAGCAAAAGGACCAGTAGGAAGGACACACACTCTGACAGTGCATCAGTCTCTGCATAACCTTCCGTCCCATCGGGCAGTATTCACTCGAGCTTGGCTTAACCTTCTCTCGAAGTTGTCTGTGCCTGGAGATCTCGAGGCGACGAAAGCACTCGCGATGCGAGCTTTGAACGTGATGCATCGCGGGGTAATGCCTCATCTAACAAGGCCAGTCCTCGTGATGGACTGGATTGGGGCTTGTGTCGATTATGGTGCGTCCTTGGGGTATATTAGACGGGGACCTTTATCTGATCTTTTACTCAGGAGGAACCGTCGGTTTATTGGCTCTCAACGCCCTGTATGTTCTCATGAAGGAATACAACCTGTAAGTTGAGAACTTCACAACCTCCCCCGTTTCCCTAATTTCACCTTGTAACCCCAGTGATTATCCTTCCTTCTACACCCGTCTATATGCATTTCTTGACCGGGAAGTACTTCATTTGAAGCATCGTGCTCGGTTCTTCCGGATGACGGAGTTGTTCTTGAGCTCGACGTATGTTTCCTATCTTTGCTAACGACAGACGATGCATCGGCTGATATGTTGACTACAGTCATTTACCTTCTACATTGCTCGCATCTTTTGTGAAGCGGCTCGCCCGGCTGTCGCTGAGTGCCCCTCCGTCCGCAATAGTAATGATAATTCCATTCACATACAACATCCTCAAACGACATCCTGCGTTAATGGTCATGATACATAGGGATAGCGACTCGTCGCAAGGTTTGTGCTTTATGTGTGCAATGAAACACTGGTATATTGACTTCCTAAATCGTGTTCGCGGTGACCGTATCTGTTACCCCCTCACAGATCCGTTCGTCGCATCGGAACCTAACCCACTCCTTACAGAAGCACTATCAAGCTCTTTGTGGGAGATTCAATCGCATAGATCTCATTATCACACATCAGTTTCTACGCTAGCGAAAATCTTCTCAGAACCTTTCACTAAACCTGGATATTCCATGGAAGACTTTTTGGATCACACCTATGGAACTGTGCGTCTAATTTGCGCTTAGTACTGACGGACACCGTGTTGAACCTTTTTTTTGCTCCAGCTTTTCGATGCAGAAGTAAATCGAAAGATAAAAAAAGAGCCAGCATTGGCGATTGAGATTGAACAGCAAACACAGAGAACGAAGCTGTTTGAAGAGAGTGGGGAAAGTGGGGATGTTGTAGATGAGTTATGGTCATTTGGCGGAAGCTAGCGGTGTATGTAGATACATAGAATTCTGAAGGCTGATAATCTGCACCTATGGCAACTGTCGTCAAAATACATCAATGGTCATCTGTGGTGGGCTGTTATTCTTGGCTTTTGAAGTAGACTGACTGTCGATATGTTAGTTTCGGAAGGAGGATCTAGAAGGTTACGTACGGCGCCTAGTAAACTGCCATGGGGTAAGTACCGCCGGAGAGCTTGTCAGATTCTCAAAACTTGCTTGCAACTGCAGGCGGCAAATACGACGTTGGATACTGATAGTTACATCGTTGTTCTGTGCTGCGCAATTCCATTTTGATTCAAGTCGTACGGACATCCAACACTTAGTTTTTATGCTGTTGGTATAATGGCCTCCTATATTATCAAAGCTTCACTTTTCCTCGATAGACAATTTCATACCCACGTAGTTCAGTACTCTATACACCAGGAGGAATGAATCTAGGAGAACCAGCTAAAGTACATTCCGACCACCCAACAAATGCATGAAAGGTTAAGAAAAACAATCGCCAATGCCAGCTAAAGCCTCTACTCCGAGTCAGAGACTGGCATTCTCGAAAGCAACATCCTCTTGTTCAGGGCGTGTCGCTTGCCAAACTTGTTGTGTTTTAGTGACGCTCTACCTGTTGCCTGAGCGCCAGCGGCTTGTGCAGCGCCAGCAGCCTTGGCTTTAGTCGTAGCTGTTGCAGCTGCAGCTGCAGCCGTCGTTGTAACTCCTCCTGCGGCAAGAGAAGCTCCAATTGTAGCCGTGTTTGCGTCGGAAACTATTTTTTTAGGAAAGAGTTAGAACTCCCAACGCGACCCGCAGTGAATTCTGGAACACGTACTTCCACCCAAAAGAGAGTCGACAACAGCGGTGTTGGGGTTACCGACACCAGCATTACCCAGGTTAATGCTAGTTAACGAGCCGTCAGCGATTGAGGCTGCCGCATCGGCGTTTGCCTGTGCAACTACTTCCTATAGAAGATCAAATAACCAAATGAGATCGACGGTACACGATGCAGGTCTGAAGATCCACGTACAGCTGACAAGTGGTTCGCAGTTGCAAATCCTGCTGCAGTACCCTCAATATCCGGACTGGTTGCCATGACGGAGAGGACACCATCGATAGCGGTCTTCACAGCTTGTTTGAGGTCGACAGCTTGCTGGGTACTAAGAACGGCGTTCTTCGCTGTGCTAGAGTTGCCACCGTTTGCGTTCTCATCGATCTGGCCGGCGAGTGCGTCGATAGGAACTATTGAAAACGTTAGTAGATGTGGGTCGGAGGATAATATGCGCACTGACTGTCGATAGCGGTACCGGTGGCAGTCTACAAGGTAAACTCAGTCAGCATAAAAGCGAATGGGCCAATGGAGGTATTTACCTTCAACTCGTCGATCAAATCGACAGTGAGAAGTTGACGCTCAACGAGTTCCCGGCGTTTCAGTTCAATAGTGGCATCTAGCTCTTGACGCTTGGAAATGAGAGAGTCAAGGTCTTCGCTGCTGCGGGCCAGAGAAGGGAAGAAACGCCTGAGAAGCTCGCGACCTTCCTCCTTCGAGCGCCGGGCTTGCTGCTTCTTGTTGCTGTTTTTTCCAGTCTTGGCCTTGCTGGTGGCGCTAGCAGCAGCTGCGGTGGTTGCTGCAGAACCGCCTGTACTCGTGGCAGCATTATCTAGACGGAAATGCATTGATTAGCCCAATGAACAATAACACAAGTAATCGAGCTTATTTGTCACTGCAACGCAACCACCGAATGGTCCGGCGCCGTTGGCAAAAGAGTTAGTCTGGTTGGCTCCTCCGTTGTTGATACGAATAAGACATGTGTTCCCGTCATCACCACCAGTACACACTGTACCCGAGGGAACTTGAGCAGTGAACTGAGAATCGACGGGACCTCCACGGAGCAAGCCTTGTGCTCCAGGAACTTGCTGAGTAACCGTAGCTGCGACCCAGGTCTTACCAGTGGCGTCGGTGTTGACCATGGCGGTGTATGGTCCTCCTCCGTCTGCGTTGACCTGGTGAATCGTCATCGTGATAGAACCATTCGCACTAAGCGTTGGGAGAGAACCACCGCCTTGTTGAATGGCAGTCTGTAAGGACTTCGTAATGTCAATCGAACCGCCCTGAAGAGTTGCACCGCAAGGATCTATCATACAACGCGAGTTAGGGGGTGGGTCAAACAGACACTGATCATATGAATCTTACCGGTGGCTAAGTCTTTCAACACGGGCGTATCAAGCTGGAAGGGCTGTTCCGTGGTACCATCGCGAGGAATATCGTTGGCTGAAAGAGAGATATTAGGACAACCATAAGTACGACGGAAACAGCCAACTTACTAACGCCGAAACCCATGGTCACGACTCCGTTATCCCCAGTGACGGCCTTAATGACACCATGGCCATAGACCGATCCAACCAAAGCAGCAAGGAATACGTAGTTCATCATCTTTGAAAGCTGGCTAGCAGACGAATGTGGAGTTGGCTTGAGAGTCGGTCCGGCCGGTACTGAACAGGGGATAGAAACGAGGAGGAAGAGAGAACACGAAAAAAGAAAGGGATGAGGACGAGACAAGCTCGCGACCAGCTACCAGCTACCAGAGTAGAAAAAGATGAAGAAGAGAACGGGGATAGAGGGAGAGACACACGGGGTAGAGGTTTTATATTGGGGCTCCCAGTGGCTTCCCCCTTGGTCGCGGAGATTGGAACCACAAGGCAACTGACCGAAAGGGATAAACATTCTAGCCGCAGCTAGACCGTTGAGTAATTGGGTTGGCAAGTGAGTACGGGTACGTTGAGTGACGGTTGAGAAAATACATGACGACGCATCTAAGCAGATCCATGCGGAAACAAATTCTTGTTATTCCCTAGATTGTTTGTTGTCTTCCGATATGCGCATTGATGTTGTGTCTTCCAGGAGAAACTTCTATTGCTCAGCTTGGCCTTTGAGCAATTTCTCGGCGTCCGTCCAGAAATTCATCACCAAGGTTCGTTCACCTAGCTAGGAAACGTTCTCCGCACCAATGAATGAAGGGAATATGTATGGAGAAAGCTGGGCATGCAGTATTGCGGCTCCCGGGGATCGCTCTTCGATGAAGTGCTCGAGCTATCCGCTGCTATCCGTGGCCAGCATGCCCCTGTCCGCCCTGGAATACTTCGTAATAGCAATCCCATCTAGCAATCCCATCTAGTATATCCAGGGCACGCCGAAAAATAAACACCGTAGGCAGGCGCATCGACTTCGGGATTGATGCCAACCCGTACTGTAGATTGAGCATGATTTGAGTACACCGGTTTGGACTATTCATACAGCCTTCAACTTCTCAAGTTCCAGGGGTTTCCAAGTTTTCGCCGCCGGTTAACGAGCACTCGCATTGGAAGTTGAGTAAAGGGTCGAGTAGCTAAATGTGATGATCAAAATAAAATATTGATCAGAGGGCGGGCCGGTGCTTAAAGTCATGACCTCGATATCCCTCGTTTCGCTTGAAAGTATGAAGTTACGCAGAAGTTACGTATGAAAATGAGGGCTTGAGAAGGCTTGAGAAGGCTTGAGCATTCCGCAGGAGCCTGTAGGCTGTCTCGCACAGAAAAAATTAACGAATAATATCACCGGCAGGCCTCAATAATCGAACGGGTACCCCCTGTACCTGCCTTGCTGTCGTCAAGCAAGCTCAAGACCCAATAGGCTCATTGCAGAGGGTTGTCGCTATCAAGAACAAGTTGGGTAACAACGCCCTGTCGCATCAACTGCAAATTCACCAGATTGGATATGTGCGTCAATTTGGCTTTTGCAGACAAAAGTGGTAGCTATTGGTTACATGCGTTCTTATTTTATCATGATGTTGCTAGCAACTGTACTGTCTTTGCAAACCGGGTGCCGCCGTGCATGCTCGTGCATGCCTGTGGAAGACCAGGAATAACATCTTGAAATACTTCGTGGATGTCAACGCTTGGACATATCAACAGTCCTTAATGCCAAGGACTCGAAGGAGGAATCAGATTGGTCAAATGCCCTCTCTTGCTCGGGCCAACAGAGCTCCAACTAGACCGCGGACATCATTCATCTGCAGATGCGCTTCCATTATGTCGCCATAGTCCGCGGCGGTATCCTCCAGACCATCAATTTCAACTGAATGCAGATTTCTTGTGTTGGGGACGAACAGCAGTCTGAAAGAGATGACGCGCTCGGGGTCGATACGATACTTCAGCTGGAGCGTGTTTTCCGTATCTGATTTCATGTCTTCGAGATTCTGCATCGAACGATGCAATGCCAAGGAGGCAGTAAACCAATCATACAACGGCATCAATCTACCATCATCTTCGTCAATTCTAAATGCCTTCACACTCTTTTCAACCTCTGTCCTTTTTGACCTCAGACCTTCTACTTCGAGTGCTCCATCCTTTACGCGTCGCTTCATTTCGTGAACCTTGTCCGTCGTTTGCTGAATCTCGTCTGAGAGGTTCTGCATCTCCACTACCTGATCTGCCAGCTTTTGGTCCGCTGTTTTCACAGTAAGGCGGGGATGCGGATGTGCTTGTCTTAAACGAGACAAAACTAGACGTGCATCGATTATCTTTTGAGCAAGGTCTGTAGCATGATTTGTTGCATCCTTAACCCTCAGGTAATCTGTTCCATTCCCTCAGTGTTACTTCACGACCTAAGTTCGAAATAACGCACCTTGCTCTACTAATGGTGCCAGCGTCCTAACATTAGACTGAATCTCCGCCAATTGCATTTTTGCCACTTTCAGCCTCTCCTTGCGCTCGTTATTTCGTAGTTGAAGTTGTTTGTTATCCTCATCGGTGACTATAGGAGCATCATCTATGTCACTGACAATGGACTTCACGTATTTGTCCTTTGCGTTTTGCTCCAAGTACTGGAACTTGAGCTTCCGTAGATAGGACTATAAACAGAAAATCAGATATGAAGACGGATCTCAGAAACTCAGATATCTGACCACTAGTGCAGCAACATCTGAAGCTACTACAACTGGATCTTTCACTTCTGCATCCTCCGCGTCCGAGTGTTCGTCGTCACCATCTAGTTTGTGAAGGTTGAGCTCCGAAACATTACGGACCAGGCGAAGGTTCTTATTTGTGTCATCGAAGAGAGTGCGCAGAGATTGCGCTGCATTGAGATATTTCTCTTGTTCCATTGAGTGAGGAGAGGAGAGGTCCAACAGAGTTATTTGCGATTGTGTACGCGACGCGAAATAATCGCGGTCCTGTGATGTACAGCCACCACACGCTACTTCCCTTTCGTATCATCGAATGCATCTACCCAGCAACTCACGAACACGCAAGCTGTTTAATAACTCTTGCCTTTGGAACTCGCATTGAAACTGTGGCTTTAATTCGGAACAACAGGTATATCACGGAAAAACTTTGAGATGCACGTACCATGTTTCCCCGCAGCGATTTGAATTCTCCTTTCTGGAGCGATACCCCGAATAGATCGCTGAATTCACCTTCATTTGGTTGTGAAAGAGGCTGAAAGAGGTGGCCATGCTCCACTTTCCTTCCTGGTTTTATCTCAGTTACTTGGTATCGGCTCCGCAGCGTGCATCGAAGCTCTAGGGTTTAGCTGGAAACGCCTGTAACGAGGGTTGTATCTATGTAGCACCACGCTGCGCACACTATCCAAAGAACAATTACCGCCAGTCCGTTTGCCCTTTTCGTTCGCCGGACTGAGAAGAAATACTATGATATTGGCTAAATCCTGTAAACTTGAAGGAAACGACGCGGGGTGAAGACAGCGTCTTGTATGTCTTCAGAGGGCAAACAAGGTGTCGTAGAATGGTATGATGCTCTGTGCACTTGACAACTACTGTCAGGTGAGGAGAATGAATGAAATTACACAATCGTTCAAAGCATAAGTACTCGATACATATAAACCGCAGAAAGAATTTTCAAAGTCCATCCCATGAATGCTACAAAAATATTCCGTAAAGACCCCCCATCTGAAGATGACGGGTCGATAGTCCGAGACGTGATTAAGAGAATTAAGTATAATCGATTGTCCGATGACCATAGTCCAAGCAGATTGAGGCGCGATGCTCAAGCAAACATAATGCTGCGTCTCTTCGCGTTCACAAGAACAAAACCGGGCGGCATGATGGATGCACGTTGGGGCTTTCGTGTAACATGGGTCATAGTTTTCCAAGCCCGGACAAGGCGGCGCTCGATACGTCTAGCATACGAGGTGTGCATGGAGTAGCTGATAAAGGTACAAGATCCCGTCAGGCATTGCGTCAAACATCAAATACAAAGCTGCTCACGAAAGATGTCCACTCTGGAAGTCGTTATCAGGAGAAATAGAGCGAGACATAGCTCTCACGTAGTTTGTTCAACGTAAAAAATGAGCGTAAGGGTAAGAGACCGACGGTAGTTGGAAAGACGTGATAACTGATGTACAAAGATTAGGCGCGTCTCGACAGTGGATGAGTACTGAGAGCTCAGAGAAGGGTGGATCCAGATCCCAGAAACAAAACCTTCAGAACAGGTCCTTAAGTAGGCCAAAGACAATAATCATGGTTGCTATATTGTTCTGAGATGAGATGAAAGGGCACAACAAAAGCAGAGGTTTGAGAACAATTGTGAATTGTCGCCGGTGAGAATACATCGCAGGTGGTCGCAGGTGTGTCTCTATTTGGCTTCCATACATAATCCTTCTTCTGAGCTACTCTAACGACTCAACAGGGCTGAGCTCGAGTCTTTGTTCTGTTTCAATGTATATCTTCATTTCTCTCTCTCGAAATTCGGCTTTGATAAACCTCTGATGCACTCAAGCACCTTGCTATCTTGCCAACGCCTTCTTTTCGCCGGCTCTCATCTGACAGACAGCCGGAATACTTTTTGGATCAAACGACTGTGACACGAAGATTCTCTGGATCCTTTTAGGCTCCTGTTTACAACTTACCGCCAATGCATTCACCTCATCGCGTCTCTCATTCTCAGGCAGAAGAATCAACGGCTTCTATTCCTATTCTACAGCTATGTCAGAGTTGCTATGGTGACCCTGTCGCTTACATCGTTCGTATCTCTCTCGTAGACGCGCATACTAGACTGTGTTGAACAAGGCTGTGCTTCGAAAATGAACGGAGGTCCTTAACCGTGGTTGGAACCGGTATTCTTCAAGAGATAAAGTCCCAAACTGTTTCGTTAATCTTGGTCTTACGTGCACTTCAAGGCCGTATGTGATATGGTGCATACGTCTTTCCCCACAGTTCTTCGTAGCGGGGTGGTGAGCGTGAAGAGAGCTGGAATAACATCTTGGAAAGGCTGGAAGGATAGATGGTTGGTATTGAAACCCAGTGCACTTGTTGCTTATAAGAATGTGAGTTGTTCATGATCGCGTCGAGTATACACTGTCTCAGCCTGATGTATTTAAAAGCAGTTTGAAATCGTCTTCACATTATTGCTTGATCAACTGAAGCATATTGAATGCAAATCTGTATCGAACGACCACCGACAGTGCCTGCTCCTGACTGTGCAGGGCGGTGCTCAATATTATCTTTCTTTCCAAAGGATCAGCGACTTGAACGGCTGGTATAGCGATATCTATTCATCAAGCTCCTTGGCCCCTTCTTTGATCATTGGTGAGAACACCGGATATGAACAGGATGATTATGTCCTTGACGGTTTCACGGTGCGTCTCTTCCATGATGGAGCTCCGATCTGGGTTGAATGCAGCACGCGTAGGACGACGACAGCCCGATATCCGTGAACGTCCCTTTCACGATGCCTGTACGCGCTTTTGATCTCGCAGATACAACTGCCGCCTCAATCGTAGATGGTGGCAATCGAGTAGAGGCGCTTCCCCGTACCTGGCCTGACATACAACCGGAAACTACAGTTACTGCACCGAGCTCATTAGACCACCAATCATTCCGAGAGGATACAGATCTAGTATGCAAAGTGTTCTTAAGTCATAACGTTCCCCCTCCTTATATCTCGCTTCCATCAGGTTACATTGAAGCCTCACGAAAGGGTTACACTGCAGGACGCTATCACCACACTTTGCAAATACATGGCCCCACGTCTCCTTAGAATCAGCGACCCAGGCGGTGAAAAGCGTTTCGATCTGGTTGAGATTCGTCTCCGGCCGCTTCTGAGAGTTAAGAGAAAGTGGACCAAGGAGCCCAGCCCCGATGTCGATAAGGAAACTGTAACCGCATTCTGCGATGCTCTCAAAGACGGCTACGTTCTTTGCCAGTGAGTCCCCATCTTTTTCTGCCTAGTCACAATTATTGATAGTACGCCCAGATTCATGAATACCATTCATTGCAGTCCAATTTTGCGCCCTACTACTATAGATACTGTCAACATACTACAGTTTCTCGGTCATTGTCGCGACTGTGGACTCTCGGAAGAGTGGCTTTTTCTTCCAAGTGATGTAGCTGCATCTACAAGTCGCTCTGCCACCCGTGTTGCTCGAACAATCATCGCTCTTGTCAAGGCAGCTACACCATCCTCCCGCAAAGCTACCAACGAAGCACTTGTCAGATTCTCCAAACAAGGACTCGCAAAGTTGCATGAAGAGACATCTTGCATCGAAGTATGGATCGATAAATTCATCGCATCAAAAGAGGGGATGATCAGCCGTCATGGTGAAACCTCATCGGTACCGGAGCTATCGCCGCGGGCTGAAAAGGTTTGCGCATATATGCACCATTGGTCTTCATCAATCTAACTCGTTCACCTATTAGACACCTATAGTGAGCACGTACCCGATGCTGCTCTTGAAACTGATCTGAATTTCAGCAGGTATATCAGGTGCCTTACGTTCACTGCTAACGCATTTGATGTTGGTTCTCTAACCACAACTACTATGCAGAATCTAGTGGCCTATCTTGCGGAAATGACCTGCGACAAATTATACGTATATAGTGACAGGTGATATAATGTTCGTATCCTGGCCCATGTTTGTGTACTGATGATTTCACAGTCTCAGACGTGCTCTTGATAAGCTGGTCACGTTCATGGTTGGTTTGGACCCAGTGTCCACTCTTCTTGAATGCCGCCAACTTCGCATCAGATTGTTGCAAGTAAGTCTGCCGGTATCTAAACGAAGTATGAATTGAAGCTAAATTGGAATGTCGTTCATGCTCAACAGATATCTGCAGAGCTGCATGTTTCTGACAACCGGATCTTACATGAAGCATTGAAGAAGGATGACATGGATCTCGCGAAGCTTCTATTCGCTGCCGTGAACTCAGATGAATACACACGCATCATACTGGGTCTCCAAGGCGAGGACGCACAGAACTGTGTCGACTTGGTACATGATGTATGTACCAGACGTGTTTCCTCCACTTGTGATAAGAGTCTGACGATACTATAGGTACTGAACAAGAATTCCCCTGGAAGCGTTGACGAAGGATTCTATCACAAGGCCAGACGTGTATTAGTCAAGCTTTCCGAATCGCAGGATGTTTTACCCTCTACGTTGTTCATCAAAGGCGTTCAGCGGGAAGAAGCTGATGCTTGTTTTGGAGGAGCATTCGCTGACATATTTCGAGCATCATTCAAGGGTCAGCAAGTTGCCTTGAAGCGTATCAGGGTATTTCAGGATGATGATAGAAGACATCAGATACGGCGGGTAAGCCTTATAAATCTCTAAGCGATGAAAGGAACTGCTATAAGTATTCCCTTTTAGAGATTTTGTCGGGAGGCTCTGTTATGGCAGAAGCTCCGTCACCCTTTCGTACTACCTTTCTGTGGCATTGATTCAGAAAGCTTCCCGTCCTTTCTTTGCATGGTTTCTCCTTGGATGCGACATGGCACCGTTCTGAAGCACCTTGCAGAGACCGGGTATGCTAATGTGGAAGCAAGGGTATGTCTTCCATTGCTCTCCCATGTACTCGATTAAGCGCTCAGTTACGCAGCTTTTAGAGATTGCGCATGGTTTAGAATACCTACATTCACAGAATGTTGTTCACGGCGATCTTCGCGGGGTATGTTATGTCGCATTCTCTAGAGTTTTGATGATGACCCAGTTGATTGTTCACTAGTCCAACATACTCGTGAACGATGAGTGGCACGCCCTTCTGGCAGACTTTGGCCTGACAGTGTTCTCCGACGTAACGGTCACGACGCACACCTCTCATTCAGGGTCAGTTCGCTGGATGGCACCTGAACTTCATCATCCCCAATCTTTTGGTCTTAAGCATTTTCGTCGAACCTTTGCGAGTGATGTCTACTCGTTTGCCTGTGTTTGTGTTGAGGTTAGTTTGTCCGTTCCTGTCATACTGGTGTACTATATTGCTCAATAACCCATGTCACTACAGCTTTTCACAGGCAAACCGCCTTTTGCAGAGCTTCCCCACGAGACTGCCGCAATGCTCAAGGCAGTAGCTGGGGAAAGACCGGAGCGTCCGTGTGATAATATTGGGAGGGTAATGCCCGATTACCTATGGGATATTGTTCAGATGTGTTGGAAACATAATATTCCGGAAAGGCCAAAAATATCTCAGGTCGTCGAGATGATGAAAGCTGCGAATATCAGCACGGGAAAGGTCTCTACTGTCAGCATCTTTTTACATCAAGGAAAGGAAGTTGAGCTGATTGAGAGATGTAGATTCCACCAGCCGAGGCCATTGATTGGGACGCCACTCTACACTGTCCAGATTTTGGGGGTACTAACCTGGTAAGAGGTCGTAAACTTGCCAATCGGTCAGCTGCGGTTCGTCATACACGCACGACGCGGCATAGATTCAGCCAGTCTGGGTGACTGTTTTTTTTCCCTTCGTTTTGCATTGCACTTGTAGCAACCATACCCAAGCATTTTGCATTGTAGAATAGCCATGCATATATACACGAGGCCTGATAGTTATATTATTAATTGCAGCATGTGAAGCATGTGTTGGCCACAAAGCATTGGCCACAAGCTTTGTGCGAGAATCAACAGTTTTGGAGAAGATGCACAGCCACTGGATGACGCGGGTACAACCGAGATTTATTTTTTTGGGGACGAGCGTCTTACAGCATTACAGCAGCCTTGAGGTATAAACCCTTCTGCGGTCCTGTGTCGTAATTTGAATCGTTGCTTGTACACCACCAAGTACGCATATTATGTCCTCCTCCTCGAGGGATTCTCCTTCCAATTCTCGTCCTTCTCACAAGCGTCATTCTTCCTCCTCCTCGTCTCGTACGACCTTGAAGCATATTCGCAATTTCGATCTACAACAGAGCCTGGAAGAGGCAAAGTGCGAGATGCCTACTTCCTCCTCATCGACTTCGACTTCAGGGGGTCCTCGTATAAACAAGACTTCGTGGATTATGTCTTCTGTTCGGAAGTCACTTAATGTTTCTTATCCTACAGCACCGAAGAGGCAGCCTCAGATAAATATCGACGTGAGTTGTTCTCAAGCTCGGCTAGTCCTATCCTAATATTGATTTATTGCCTTAAATCAGAGACGGGGCATGTATTCTACTCCCGAAGAGCGCGACGTGCAACTGGCATCGCGTTTTCGGCGCAATGACCCCTCTTCTTCACCCCCTACCGTCGAGCAAATAGCCATGGGTCTTCATATTTCTCGAACGCCTCATCTCAGACCTCCATTTCCTCAACGCGCACCAGGCACTGCTGCGCCGCATCATCGTTCTACTCCTCCTCTACCACCTCCGCCCACGCGTTCCTCTCTAAAGAAACCGCCGGCATCTCTAAGTAACCCTGGGCTGTTGACACCTTCTGCTTCATCTACCACCGTGACATCCTCCAATACCTCGTCCAATTTTCACTCTAATCATTCTTTCGCGTCTCTAAAAATGCGTATGTCACGCTTCTTACCTGGGTCGCTATCGTCGTCTGCGCCCTCTTCCATACTCTCGTCTCCTATTTCTTCTCCGAGACAGAGCACGTCTGATTTTGTCTCCCCACCAAGCCCCAAGAAGGCTGTTCGATTTTCTGCCCCTGATCTGGAACCAGAGGAATAAATGTTGTACGGGGAGGACGAATGGCATATATGACATACATCGGTGACACTGTAGCATTTTCATTCTAGTATCCTTATTCGTTTCACTTCACTAAATTACTTTGTTGCTGAGTTTTGGTACACATTGTCGGAGGACCTGGTACTACTCGTTACTGCTTTAAGAAGCTTTTCATGATCATGTATAGATAGATACCTGTCACATTACTAGTAGAAACACTGCTGTATTACGCCACGAAATGAGAACTTGTATATTGCAGCGAGCGCAGCCAGACTGGCTCATCCGCGTGACGTCAACGTCACTTGCCGCCAAGGGCTGCCGCTCAGTGCAGACTCAGTTGAACTTTGCAGCTGTGCAGTGCCACTTTTGATTTGATTCCTACTTATTATTGTCTCTCTTCCTTTCTCTTCCATAACTACTCTTCAGACGATCTATATCACGACTTTCACTTCATGGCTCCTGTAGAAACCGAATACTATGACTTGGTGCGCGATTTTTATTTTATTCATCTCTTTACAAGCCTAATTCTATGTTTTTCTTCAGCTCGATGTTCCTGTCGATGCTGACGACAATCAACTCAAGAAAGCTTATCGAAAGCAGGCGATAAAGGTCTGTTCTACAAGGTAGCTGTAAAGGAAATGGCTGAGCCACCCATGTCCGTAGTATCATCCCGACAAGAACCCTTCGGCAGATGCGGAGGAAAAGTTCAAGGACATTAGGTACGCTGCATTGATTATTACGAGCTTTTTGAGACTTGGGTTTAATCTTATGGGATAGCAAAGCCTATCAAGTTCTTTCTGACCCCGTAAGTCCCTTCGAACCGAGGGATAAAAATCACAGAAGCTCATCTATGTGAAAAGAATTTGCGAGCGGTATACGATAAGAACGGGAAGTCTATGGTGGGTATCAACGGTCGTTCAGAGCATGCACCCCTTGACTTCGTCGGTCGTAGGTGGACAAAGAAGGTGGTATCAATATGGAGGATGCTGCCGGATTCTTTGCCAACGTATTTGGTGGAGAAAGATTCGTTGACTATGTGCGTCCCTCTTTTTATCTGTCTGGTCCCACTTGTCTCATTTTCAAATCTCATACTTCTTGATGTATTTGTCTATTCAATCAGATTGGAGAAATTTCTATCATGAAGGATATGACGAATGCCGCCACCGCTATGATGACAGATGAGGAAAAGGCTGACATAGAGAAGCAGCTTAATACAGACAAAGCCTCGACGACGCCGCCTACACCTGTAGCAGGTGGTGACTCTCCCTCTCCCCCACAAACTGTTAGTACTCCGACGGAACCTGCACCAGAGTCAACTGCTCCGGCGTCTACTGCTCCGGCGTCTACGTCTACGTCCACTCCACCAACCCACCCAGAAGTCTCTGAGCATCCCACTACCGATTCTTCTCTCGTTCCGCATGGAGAAACACCTGCTGCGTCGCCTTCGCCCTCGCCGTCCCTATCGCCTAGTGCGAAAGAGAAGGAGAGGGTAGAGCGGGAAAAGGAAGCTGCACGAAAACGCAAGATCACCGCCGAACAGAAGGAGAAACTTCGCGAGCAGGAGAAGGAGCGGCGGAAGATTATGGAAGCGAGAATAGCGATGCTTACGAAAAAGATGGTTGAAAGATTAAGGCCCTTTGTAGAGGCGAAGCATCCTGGAGATAAAGACGACCCCGAGACACTGGCTTTTGAAGCAAAGATGAAGAGGGAGGCCGAGGACCTCAAGCTAGAGAGTTTCGGTGTTGAAGTACGTATGATTCTTTTAGCATCTTGTCCGCGGGACATGATAATTAACTTCTTTTAGCTGCTTCATACGATTGGAAACGTCTACATGATGAAAGCAACATCGTTCTTGAAGTCAAGAAAGTTTTTGGGCATGTAAGGCTTTCTGTCCCTTGCGGTGTTGATATATTACTCATGTTGACCAGTCCCGGGTTTTTCTCTCGCTTAAAAGAGAAGGGGGCTTTAGCCAAAGATGTCTGGGGAGTAATTGGTAGCGCGTAAGCATTCGGTTTGTCCAGCGGGAAGATTGACAGGCTTATGATTTGCCCTTCAGCCTGAGTGTTCGAGATGTGATGCTTGTGAGTAGAATGACGCGTCCGATTTGAGCAAGCTTGCCCACACGATGTTCCTTTTCGTAGGAAATGGAAAAGCTTCAAGCCAAAGGCGAGGTTGGAGAGGAAGAATTAAGAGCTCTAGAGATGGACGTTACCGGCAAGGTAAATGTCACGCTGCTCATCGGTGAAACTGGTGCGAAAGACTTCATCTCCTCGTTAGATTATGCTCGCTTCGTGGCGGGGTGCTCGGTTAGAAGTGATACAAGTACTGCGAGAGGTGGTCGATAATGTTCTCAAGGAGCCGGGCGTATCTGATCAAGTACTAGTCAACCGGGCCAAGGTGAGGTTTTTTTGAAATCTCCTCACATGCTGGGATCTTAATACGACGTAGGGTCTGATGTTGACGGGCGCTATCTTCAAAGCCACAGAACCCGATGAATCCGATGCGGACAGACGTGAATTAGAGCGGTATTGATTCATATTTCTCACTCATCTGACCGCTATGTTGATGACGTGCACTGTTTTCAGAATGGTTGCCGAAGCTGCGCAGCCCAAGACTAAGCATCATGCCTCGAGGTCACCGAAAGGCAAGAAAGAGGACACACATAAAGCACATACGAAGGAAGCAGCGAAAGAAGCCACTTCTGAACCGGAGTCGACGGTTCCTTGAGGTATCACTTGTGAATTGAGGGCATCTCTGTTTTGTTGTCCCCTCCATTTTTTTCTCTTATATTGCCAAGGTTGTCACGAACTCATGATATCTCATAGTCTACATAATGCTTGTTTTAGTTATGGAAGTTCGGATTTATGTTTATAACAAGGGATTTCGTATTAATGATGCAGACCCATCTCGTCAGTCCTTGCGGTAGCGCAGAGTTCGATGAAAGATCGATAGGTATGTACTTCGATAGTCAGCAGCAGCACAATTGTTGTATAGCTTAAGGTCAAACTCGTCAAACAGAGGCCCCGAAACAGTACATGAATATGAATTGAATGCTTTCATGATGCGTCCTTTATAGGTAGGTTCATAACAGGCATGTTAATGATGCATAGTCCGGTTGAAGACATCGAAATCCTGACTCCATTGATTTACACTTGCGACCCAAGAAGGCCAGAGAAGGATTGTTTCATCTACATCAAGATCAGTTTGTGCAATTAAATGAGCCAGGCCATTGTGCAGACCTCTTCAAAGAGCTTGTCATCCTGAAGTATTCGTAGTGAGGTCAACGCCAAGCCCCGTGTGACAGTCATAGTGGCTTCGTGGGCTTCTTTCGTGGCAGACGCTCGTGCGAAGGCAGGTGTATGGTTTCCACCGTTCAATTCGGTGGGAATGGCTGTATGGCGGGAGTTAGCGTGCATTACATAGAGGGTGGGTAAGTAAGGAAGCCGTACCAAAGGATGGGTGTAAAGATGGAAGACCTATCGGGTTTACCCAGATTCAGAGAAATCCAAATAGAAATGTGAGAGACACATACGATAGGAAACATTACCCTTGACTCATTTAAGTAAGTTTAGGACTTGAAAATGGATCGTGAGGGTGCACTTACAAAGTCCGTCGAAGCCGTGGACCCATTTGAAAGTCCATGGAACCCGTAATATGTTTTCATGACATCACGAAAAACGCCGGCAAGAGTAGAATTGTTTTTCAGATCGTTATAGGGTGAATCTAGTTTGAGCTTGACTTTACATCCAGTAGCTAGTGCAGCGGCTCTGAGAGAAAGTTGATCGACGGCAACTCAACGGTAGCAAATAAGGACCATACTCAAAGCAATTGATAACCCTTTCAGTGAAGGTGGTTAATTCCGTATAGATCGGTGCACGGACTATCCAGTGTAACTTGGAGTAATCGGGAATCACTAAGTGTGATCACTTGGGTCAGCGATTCATAGGAAAAGTATAGAGTATACAAACCGTTTGGCGCCCAATGCTTTCCTTCAATTGTACCATGTACACGATGATCAGGTTTCATCTGTTGCCGAAGTACCGAAAGACTTGAATAAGCCAGAAAAGCTGCATCCAACGCATTTGTCCCTTCCCTACGGTCTGTTAGAGAGAGAGAGAGGTCGCTGTATTTGAACTACCGAAAGGCTTACCAGGGAGCCCCACCCGCGTGAGCGCTGCCCATTTGATCAGCAGATGGAAGCAGGTGAGATAGTGCGGATCCAGACAGCCAGACCTTTTACCAAAATACTCGACTTCCAGGGATTGTAAGGCGAGTGATGGACCTATATCAAAAGATTGAGGAGGGCCGGGTGATGGATGACACCTGTGTTCTTGTCAACTCGAGCAACACAGTACTATCTGCGATACTTACATGATACAAAAGTCCATATCCTGATATCCTCCGCGGTCGAGAAGGATAATCTTGCCCCCTCCACCCTCCTCAGCTACAAAAATTAGAAGTTGAAAACCATCAGAAGCTAGGAGTGCATACCTGGTGTCCCTAAGAGGACAATCTTGCCTGGAATGTCGTGCGCTTCCAGCGCAGCCTTCAAGGCAATTGCTACTCCACAGCCGCTGGCGGCGATGAGATTGTGACCACAGGCGTGGCCAATTCCTGGGAGAGCGTCCATCTCTATAATGCCCGATTTCAGGTCAATATGACACGTAGGTACAAGGAAGAACATCTATTGATACCCGAGTTAATGCCAACGACTCTCCCCCCAGTTCCCTGTGTATATTCAGCTCTCCATGCCGTGTCAAGGCCAAGATAACCTTTGGTAATCTTGAAACCGTGACGTTCGAGGAACCCCGTTAGAATATCACAGGCGAACCTAGTACGGGCGATGTTAAAACCAATGCGTAAGCTCGTGGACAAACTATATCAGACCGTTCTTGAAATTGGACCTCTGGATGGCCTTGGAGTGTCAATGAGTACAGACCCGAGTATCTTAAAAGGAGGGATATTTACCGTGGATGTCCAAGCTGAGTTTGCGTAACTGAGGATCAAGTTCATCCAGCTTGTTGTTTATGGTTCGTTCCACGTCAGTCATGGATAGTACCTCATCCTTAGGTGTGTAAGGGGGCAAACATGAGTCTGGCGACCAGTACTTGGGTTGGGGACCGTAGCTGAAGTCACACGCAGGACTGAAATAAACGAGTTCACTCTTCTCGTCGACGGACGATATAGAGGGGCCTATGGAAGGCCTTTGCGAGATGACAACTTGCTCAGGGATACGAGAACGACGGACGAGAGATTTGAGGATACCAGAGAAACACCCAATGCGCGAGTCGTCCATGTCGTCCGGAGTGGCAGGCATGAGGAAAGAGCAATAAGAGTGAACCTGGATTCGACCCTGATAGGTGCAAACTGGCGCAGCATGATATCATTTAAGAGGAGATAAAATCTTTGGAAATTCTGCATGTGCGCTGGACGATCGCTAACTGTTACACTTCTTTGATCCCGATCATCTCCTTTTCCGCCGAAACCGGATTTGAGTCAGCGCGCTACGGGATGTCCGGTGCCCGCTCGTCCTAAGAGGTGCCTGGGTATTGGCCAGAGCATCGCCGGTATCCTAGAGCATCGCCCGCCGTATCTATAAGAATTGCTTAATTGATGCACGATGGAGCGCAGGTCGGAGTGTAAGAGAGCATTCTGCGGCCAAGATCCAAAATTGAGACCAGACAGTTGCATACAGACACAGACAGAACTTGCTCTGCCCGTGGCCGACGGACGAATGACGGACGTCAAGAGTGTCGGGTCTCGTTCGCATCCGCGTGCCGAACTCGTAAATCCGACAAAGAGTTGCCAATATAATGACTGAAACACTTCACAGGCCATGCCCTTCCGGAACTCAGTGAACAAGTTCACAAGCTGCAGCACCAACAGGGGAAACCGTGGGGGTGAGGTGGCAGATAGAAGGGCCAGTCTCGGGTCAGCTGCACATTGGAGAGGAGTTGGTTACTACGTGACCCCCCCAGGGTTTCTCGCTTTGTGTCATTAGCCCAGTCTTCTCGCCCACGATCATGGGATTGGAAGAGTTTCTTATCTGAAGTCGCGTTGAAAAGCAGGGTTTAAATTACACATTGATGAATGCTTACCACAGCAGCCAGGCCGAGTCGCGTTAAATCCACGAATTTCGATGTCAGGAAGACTAGTTCGATAGAAGAGAACGTAAACAGGATCTCTGGCTCTCTGTGTGGGGAGGTGGGGTAATGAAGCGTTTGATCCTCGGTGCTAATTAGGAAACGCAGTCAAAGCAAGAAATCAGAAAAAAATTCTGACACGTGTAAAGGCGATGGCTTTTGCGATCAATAAAGTCAAATAAGAGTCACGGTCACGGTCACGACCATTTTGTCACTACAGCTGGGCGTATAGAAACAGTCATGGCGTCTGCTATGCAGACCGTTCAGACTGATGTCCTAACCACTATATTTCAAGGCCTCAAAAGCAAGACACCTGAAACACGTCTACAGTCCGCCGTGGAACTTCGTCGCTATGTTCGCCCAACTTGCATCATGTATTCGACCAGTCACTGAAGCTCGTTCTCTACAGGTCGCGACTACTGTGGCGGAGATGTCTTCGGATACTGCTGCGAAGCTTTGGGACGACAATATCAACAGACGCATCTTTGATTTAATGCATAGCCAAAATACTTCCGAGAACTTTGGTGGATTATTGGCGATCGGTATGTTCCGTGGACTACAACAGTACAACCTCCCATCTCAACGTTTCGTTTCAACATGCAGACCATCTACTGGAAATCGATGGTGAAGAAACAATAGAGTCAAAGCGCAACCTATTCAGGTTCTACAACTACGTCAAACATCTTCTTCCCAACCCCGATGTCAACCTGATGCTTTCCGCGTCTAAAACTCTAGGCAAAATTGCGGAAATAGGTGGTTCGGCTTTCGGAGAGCGCTTCATGGACTTTGAGGTTCCTGCAGCAATCGAACTCATGCATCCCGATAAGCAGGAATCTCCTAGATACGCTGGCGTACTGATTCTGAAGGAACTCGCGAGAAATAGTCCAAACTATTTCCATTCCCATATCAATATGGTGTTTGAGAACATTCAGGTACCCCTGCGAGATCAAAGAGTCATCGTCCGTGAAGGCGCAGCTGAACTATTAGCCGCATGCCTCGAGATTGTTACGCAACGTGAGCGTCAGACACGCAGTCCTTACTTGACAAAGATCTTGGGGGAGGCACAGTCTGGCCTCAAGCATTCTCAACCTGAGATTATTCACGGGTCTCTGCTCACGTATCGTGAGCTGTTATTACATGCCGGGATGGTAAGCTTTAGTATCTCAGTCGGATCTGTAACTGATCGTCGTGGTCGTACTCTACAGTTCATGAGGGAGACATTCATGGACACAGCTGAACAAATTCTCCGATTCAAGTCTCATAGGGATAGTCTGGTCCGCAAAATGGTCATCACGATGATTCCTTCGTTGGCCGCCTATGACACGCAGACATTCACCGAACACTTCCTTCACAAAGCCATGGCACATCTACTAACTCAGTTGGACAAATCTAATGAGCGTCATTACGGTTCGTACTCTATTTTCGATCACGCTTTTCACTCACATGTTCTGTATAGCATTTATTGCCATTGGTCACACTGCTACCGCTGTGGGCAGTGATATGAAGCCTTTCTTAGAGTCTATCATGAAGCAAATCAAGGCGGGGTTACAAGCTCGAGGGTATGCCTTGCATACGTTCCATTCTCCTTTCTCATGGTGCCTTATAGGAGGAAAAATGCCTTATCCGAAGAACCGATTTTCCAATGCGTAGGAATGCTAGCTTCAGCTGTGGGCCCAAATTTGACGAAGTTGCTACACGATCAACTGGACTTAATGTTTGCATCTGGCTTGAGCGAACCTCTCCGTCAAGCACTCGCGGCTATTGCACGCCACATACCCCCCTTACTGAGGACCATTCAAGGTTTGTGTACCCAGCTGTCTTCAAAGCATCTTGCGCATATGTTCACACATTTTACGCTCATCAGAACGCCTACTGGATCTTTTGTGCGTAATTTTGAGCGGACAGCCTTACAAGCCATTAGGAGCGCCTCCTTCATTGGGTAGAAGCGAAGCGACTGCAATGAGCAGAGATCTCAATGTTTCTCAAGTTCATATCCTCCTTTATGGTTCCGGGTTTTCTAGCTAACTAGAGGAGTTAGGTTGCCGCAAATGCAAATGGGAAAGATCCTGAGCTATTGACTCTGGCGCTATCAACATTGGGTTCTTTTGATTTTAGCGGTAAGTGGGCCTTTCTTTTTTGAATGTCGTTACTGAGCAAATGCCAGGACATACATTGAACGAGGTCGTCCGCAGCTGTGCGTTGCCATACTTAGAAGATGACCATGCTGAAGTGCGGCGAGCTGCTGCTCTAACATGTTGTCGTCTCTTCGTACGAGACCCGATTTGCTATCAAGCAAGCAGTCATGCTATCGAAGTCATTAGTGATGTCCTTGACAAATTGTTGACAGTTGGCATCGCTGATCCAGGTGAATCTCCATGTCTTCTGTAAATGATTGCAATTAAATGAATATGTTGTAGACCCCTCGATCAGGCAGACCGTCCTATCGTCCTTACACGAGAGGTTCGACAAGCATCTTGCTCAAGCAGAGAATGTTCGATCATTGTTCATTGCCCTCAACGACGAGGTATTCGAGAACCGAGTTACTGCTGTGACTTTAATAGGACGGCTCGCGAAGCACAATCCAGCTTATGTCATGCCATCTTTACGAAAGGCTCTCATTCAGCTATTGACAGAGCTGGAGTACTCCACTGTACGGTAAGAGGAATTTGTTCAATATCTAAATCTGAGGTTCACGCCCAGCTTAGCCGTAGCCGTGAAGAGTGCACTCGCCTTTTAACTCTCCTAGTCAGCGCCACCCAGCGTATCATCAAACCCTACGCTCTTCCGATGCTGCGTGTATTGTTGAAGAAAGCCAATGATCCTAACCCAACAGTTGCAGCCAATATTCTGATGTGTCTCGGAGAGCTGACGTGCGCAGGGGGTGAAACTGCAATGTCAGATATACAAGAACTCATGCAGGTGATAATGTCCAAACTGTCAGATACATCTCTGATCAAACGAGATGCTGCTTTACACACGCTCGGGCAAGTGTGCTCCAGTACAGGATATGTCATTACACCGTTGGTTGACCACCCTCAACTACTGCAAGTACTCTGGAAAATTTTACGCACGGAACCGGCTCAAGCTGTTCGACGGGAGGTGGTGAAAGTGCTAGGTATTTTGGGAGCCGTTGACCCGTATAGACGCAAAGTAGTTATCTCGTTTTGATTATTCTGTTACTCTTGCTGAACTCATCTCAGGACAGAAGTGCAGAAGAAGATAACAGTGAAACGGCTGTGATGACCGTGAACCAAGTCGCTGTTGTACAGGCTGGACCTTCTAGTGCTTCAGACGATTATTTCCAGACAGTGGTCATTACATCGTTGTTGGCAGTTCTTAAGGATCCTGCTCTTAGTAGTCACCACCACGCTGTGATTGAGGCCATCATGTCAATATTCAAAACTCAGGGCCTCAAGTCCGTTCCCTTCCTGCCACAGGTTCGTCGTAGGTTGGCCTGTGCTGTCGACAATATTCAGTCTCACACACTCTATTTTGTCAGATTATACCTGCCTTCGCTACGGTCACGCGCAACTCGTCTGCTCGATACCAAGAGTTCCACCTGCAGCAACTCGCTATTCTCGTCGGTATTTTAAAGCAACACATTCGCAACTATACCCCAGAACTGTTTAGTCTCATCAACGACCTGTGGGAGAATGCCACTCTCCAACAGCCGATCGTGTCGCTCATTGAGGCTTTGGGTAAAGCTATGAACGCAGAGTTTAAGCAATTTCTGCCCGGAATTATCCCTCTGGTTCTCAAAGTCTTCGAAGGAGATCTCAGCGACAAGAAGACGAGCACCCAAATCAAAGTTCTGGATGCCCTTCAGACGTTCGGTGCGAATATTGAGGAGTACCTTCATCTCGTCATACCTGTCATTGTCAAATCGTATGAGCGTCTTGACGGGACAACTGCATTGCGGAAGAGGGCGATCCAGACTATTGACGGTTTATCAAAGAGAGTCAACTTTTCCGACCATGCTTCGCGTATTGTGCACCCACTAGTTCGAGTTCTGGATTCGTCGAATCAGGAGCTTCGCCTTGCGGTCATGGACACTCTATGTTCCCTCGCCATTCAGCTTGGTCCAGATTTTGCTATCTTTGTTCCTACGATAAATAAGGTGCTTCGAATCAACTCACTTGCAGGCCTAGGTCGCTGACTTTCTTCTATCATGCAGGCATTACTACGAAATCGTATAAGCCACTCCCGATACGAAGGTCTAATCTCCAAACTGCTCAATGGGGAGAGGCTACCACAGGAGGCTGGATCCCATGATCTCATGTATGAGTCAACTCGTTGATTTTCTATGCTCACGCTGATATGAACTTTGCTAAGACTCAACGACAACTCGAAAGGAGCTGAATTTTCTGCTCCAGCAGAAGCCGCCAAGATGGCCGTGAATCAGCAGCACCTCAAGCAGGCGTGGGACACGTCCCAAGTCACTACAAGGGACGATTGGACTGCTTGGATGCACCGACTCAGTGTGGAGTTCATGAAAGAGTCACCTTCGCATGCTCTCCGTGCTTGTATGAGTCTCGTCGATATCCATCCGCCGCTTGCGAAGGAGCTGTTCAATGCGGCTTTCTTGTCGTGCTGGGTAGAGTTGTATGATCAATATCAGGTTCGCGCAAGATGTCCTTGCAAAACAATGCAGCTAACTGAGTTGTACTGCAGGAAGATCTTGTTCGATCTATTGAGACCGCCATTTCTTCTACGGCCGCGCCATCGGAGTTGATTCATAGGTGGCTCAATCTGGCGGAGTTCATGGAACACGAAGAGAAGCCACTACCTATAGAGCATCGTACACTCGGAGAGTATGCGTTGAAGTTCCTGGCATATGCTAAGGCGTTGCATTACAAGGAATTGGAATATTTCTCTGATGCTTCACCATCGACCATTGAAGCCTTGATCACAATCAATACTCGTCTCCAACAACATGACGCCGCTTGGGGTACTTTGATAATGGCTCGCGAACAGTATGATGTCACAAAGCACGAAGAATGGTACGAAAGGCTTGGTCGGTGGCAGGAGGCATTGCAGGTTTACAACAAAAAGGCAGAGCTTGATCCAACGGCTCCTGGTGTACAAATAGGTCGCATGAAGTGCCTTAATGCACTCGGAGAATGGGATCAGCTTGCAGCTCAGGTCGACGATATTTGGGACCACGCCAATCATGAAGATCGCCGTGAGATAGGTCCCATTGCCGCTGCCGCTGCTTGGTCACTAAACGAGTGGGATTCGATGGATGACTACATTGCGACTATGCGTCCCGATTCCCCCGACCGCGCTTTCTATCGTGCAATCCTATCTATTCACCAAAATCAATTCTCAAAGGCCCTAGCTCACATCGCTAAAGCTCGAGACCTTTTGGATCCTGAACTCACGTCTTTCGTGGGTGAAGGCTATGTCAGTTCCTACAAGTAAGTGCTTTCTGATCAGTGCGATTCCTTGATTTGCTTGATGGAATGCAGTATTATGGTCCGCGCTCAAATGCTTTCTGAATTGGAGGAAATAATCACGTACAAACAAAGTGCCGACCAACCCGATCGACAGAACACTATGCGCAGGACGTGGATGAAGCGGTAAGTGCATAGATTCATACTTCATTGTCAGAAGTCTCATTAGACCCAGGTTGCAAGGATGTCAGCGCGATGTTGAAGTCTGGCAACGTATTCTTCAAGTTCGTACTTTGGTTCTCAAGCCAGAGGAAGCTCCTCAAATGTGGATTAAATTCGCCAATCTGTGCCGCAAGTCCGATCGGATGGTTCTTGCAGAGAAAACAATCGAGTCACTGCTCACAAATTCTACACACGAGAAGGTATGCCGGCTCTGTACAAAAGAGTTAGCTGAGATCGACATTTGAAATAGGGCCATGCCGTTCGAGAACAAGGAATCAAGGCTCCCCCAGACGTGGTCTATGCTCATCTGAAGTATACGTGGGCCAAAGGAGATCAAAGAGAAAGTTATGAAAACCTAAGAAGCTTCTCTACTCAGGTTGCACAGGACATGCTAGAAAACGAGCAGCAGCGCTCGGGGGCTTCTAAGCAGAGAAACGATCAGCTGTCGAGACTCCTTGCGCGTTGCTATTTCAAACTGGGCGAATGGCAAGTACAGCTCAATGGCAATTGGGGTCCGGTAAGCTATAAAAGAATTTTGACATAGATAGTCAGTTACTAACGGAACACTCTCAAGGTGCTGCTCCAGGACATGAACTTAGTGCAGAGCATTCTCAGCTGCTATGTTCATGCAACCAATTATGACCCAGACTGGTACAAGGCTTGGCATACGTGGGCGCTAGCGAATGTTGAGGTTGTCAGCTATCTGGATAATCAAAGAGAGAGTGGTCACAGTATTCACAAAGCTGTTCTAGCCAGCCATGCAGTACAGGCCATAGAAGGTCTCTTCCAGTCCATCTCACTACGTAACCAAGATGCATTACAAGATACACTGCGCTTGCTCACGCTTTGGTTCAAATTTGGCTCCAATGAAAATGTCAGTAATGCCATGACCCAAGGCTTCGCCAAAGTAGGAATCGATACCTGGCTGCATGTTATCCCACAGATCAGATTTGTGCCTCTGAGAAGCTGCATTTACCTTGTTGAACGAGCACTCCCTTCAGATCATTGCTCGAATCCAGACGCCAAATCTGCTCATTAGGCGGACTATACACAACGTTTTGATCAATATAGGGAAACATCACCCTCAGGCGTTGATTTATCCTCTTACCGTCGCCTCCAAGTCTTCCAGTGAAACTCGTGCCGCTGCTGCTACAACCATCATGAACGAGATGCGTGATCATAGTCTTGAGATTGTTCAGCAGGTACCTTCATACATTTCGGCTCTTCTCTTTGTTGCTGCTCTTGCTCATGACAGATTTCAGGCATTGATAGTCAGTCATGAGATTATACGAATCGCAATCCTATGGCATGAGCAGTGGCATGAAGGTCTGGAAGAAGCTTCACGGATGTACTTCACGGAGAAGAATCCTGAAGGTATGATTGCGGTCCTCGAACCCTTACACGCTAAATTGGAAGAGGTACTACCAAAACTATGCGAGCCATGCGAGGCCCCACTAAACTTTTCGTACAGGGTCCACAAACTGCTCGAGAGACGTCGTTTGCTCAAGTCTTTGGACGGGAATTGATGGAAGCTCGTGAGGCTTGTCGTCGGTATCGTATCCATGGCGAGACAAGCGAATTAGACAAAGCCTGGGATATATACTATGCTGTCAGTCTTTAAAAGTGTGGAGTCTTGATTCTTGACTAACAGGCTGTATAGGTGTTCAAGAAGATAGAGAAACAGCTTCCGCAGTTAACTACTCTAGATCTCCAATATGTTTCTCCGGTTCTTCTCTCCATACGACCCCTCAAGTTGGCTGTTCCCGGTACTTGAAATATTTTTGTGTCGCGTGTTGATACTGATCAATGTTTAGGAACATACCAAAGTGGCAAAGAGGTCATCACGATCGCGAGTTTTGCACAGAAATTGACTGTCATTGCCTCCAAGCAACGTCCCCGTCGTTTCTCGTTGAAAGGCAGTGATGGGAGAGATTACCAGTATATCCTGAAAGGTATGGACTGTTGTCAATGACTCAAGCACGTTTATGGAATTCGGGTTCTTCAGGACATGAGGATCTTCGTCAAGATGAAAGGGTCATGCAATTATTCAGCCTTGTTAATAATCTCCTTTCGGTTGACACAAACAGCTATATGCGGCGCTTGCACATCCAGCGCTTTTCTGTCATCCCCTTAGCCCCGAATGCTGGGCTCATCGGATTCTTGCACGGCAGCGACACTCTTCATGTTCTTGTCCGAGATTATCGCGATTCACGAAAGGTGCTCCTCAATATTGAGTATCGATTGATGCTGCAGGTGGTGTTTGATCTTCCCGCGCATGAAGTAGCGACGCTGACGTATGATGCGTATACTTAGATGGCACCAGACTACGAAAACCTCATGTTACTCCAAAAGGTGGAGGTGTTCGAATATGCTTTGGAAAACACAACAGGCCAAGATTTGTATCGAGTGCTTTGGCTGAAATCCCAGAATTCTGAGCATTGGCTGGAGAGGCGCGCGTCGTACACTCGGTCTCTTGCAGTGAATAGCATGGTTGGCCATATTCTCGGTCTGGGTGATCGTCACCCATCAAACATCCTGGTGGAGAGAAGTACAGGAAAGGTTATCAACATTGACTTTGGTGATTGCTTCGAAGTCGCTATGCTGCGGGAGAAGTTCCCAGAAACAGTGCCTTTTCGCCTTACCAGAATGCTGACTCACGCTATGGAGGTAACAGCTACCTTGTGATTCATTCGCTTTCAGTTGACTTACGGTTTCATCAGGTCAGTGGTATCGAGGGTAGCTTCCGTAACACATGCGAGATCACCATGAAAGTGCTGAGAGACAACAAGGAGTCTCTAATGGCAGTGCTCGAGGCCTTCGTTTATGACCCCTTGATCAGCTGGAGACTAATGCAGACAGATGAAGGAAGAAGAGTTGAAGGTCAGGACTTTTTCTCATCTTTTGACGACATACCATATCGAGATTGTTCATAGATGCCAACAATACCGCTGAACTGGTGCGCGCTGCCGCGAATCCCCAAGGACCAATCCGGCGTAAGTTCAGAGCAGATGAAAATGACATTTTTGGGGGTAAGTTTTTTCTTGACATCATAACACCCATGTTTCATCCATTCTGTCAATACAGAGGTGGACCAAGTCATTGGTGATACCCTGGATGGGGAACAACTGGTTCGTGAAGTCAGAAACGATCGCGCACTTTCTGTGTATGAACGTGTACAGAAGAAACTGACTGGTAAGTGGTAAAATGAATGAATCTAATATGGCACTCACTCTCACACGTTTTAGGTCGTGACTTCGATCCCGAGGTCTCTCTTTCAGTCGAGTGTCAGGTCGACAAACTAATTAATCAAGCTACGTCTTTGGAAAATCTTTGCCAACTTTTCTCAGGCTGGTACGTGATTGCCTTTTTTCTAAACATTAATGATTCTGAATATTTCTTCTATTGAAGGTGTGCGTTTTGGTGAAGGACTGTATCTCTAGCACCATTTATTTTTTTGTATTATTTGATCTTGCTTAGCACACTATCTAATGTTTACACGGTGTTCACCAGTTGTACGATATACATAGGTATCCTTATTAGGAAGACGTAATCAAACCATGTTCATACCAGAAATTGGACGCCGTTCCATCACGTCCTTCACTATCTCCAGAGATTTATTCCGTTCTCATTATGCCACGAGGAATACCGAATGCTAAACGCGATGATACTGGCATACGTTACACAACCTTCTATGTTCCATTGCCGTCAGTAAAGAGTCTTCATGTGTATCGTTTGTATCATTTACAGGCATACTATAGTGCAAATCCGAAACAGTTGGGATCGTCTTATCTAAAGTCAGAGAGTCAGTCGTTATGGCATAGGAATGCACAGCGTAGAAGTCGAGACGAGGCTCCGTCCCAGCCTGAAGCAAGGTGCGTTAAACTCTTCACATCTTCTGCCTGAATCTCAAAAGAGGAATAGACGAGGGTCTCAGATCCTGGTGATTCACCCCGGCTCTCGTTTTATTCGCATTGGCAGAGCATCCGACGTAACACCTCTCTCTGTTCCAAATGTGATTGCTCGCAAATGTAAATCTCCAGTCCCTTCTCCGGCGTACGTGGAGGGTATCTCTCGTCCACGGAAAAGCAAGCGACATGCACGCCAGGCAGAGCAAAACCAGTCTCAAGACGAATATGCGGTTTCTGTATTGTCGGATGATCCAGTGCGTTACATACCCTGTATCTGGCTGTTTTTCTTTCTATTGAGCGTTCTGGCCAGTTCGAGGAGAAAATCGCAGCAATAACAACGTCCCTTCGTGATAGAATGCGTTTCTATAAATTGAGGGTCACGCCAAACGCCGCCCACATTGCTTCAACTTTTAATGAGCCCTTCAAGCCTGAGATCATTGCTGAGCACAATGACCCGTATCGCGTCGATTGGATTGATGGGTCTTTGAATGAAGATGTGCTTGTCGGCGAAAAGGTTACGTTTTCAAGTCATGAAAGAATAGTCCTGTCTCACACCCTGTATAGGCTCTTCGTCTGGCTGATCCTCTAGCATCAAACTTCGTAGTCAGATGGCCCATTTATGGGGTTAACTTCAACACAAGGGACTATCCGTCACTACAGGTCATATTGAGTGATATTGAAGTCCTGTTGCGTCAAACGTTAAAAGAAAGGCTGGCCATTGAAACGCACGACTATAAGGTAGGCTCCGTTCAGGTATGTACTGGGCGTAAACTCATCTACCCATTTTAATAGAATTATTCTGTGGTTCTTATAATTCCTGATTTTTATGATCGTTGTTACGTCCGCGAATGGGTCAACCTGATATTGGTATCAATGGGATTCAAACAAATATGTGCTCAGCAGGTTGGCCGTCACTGTCAATAGATAACGAAGTTGAAACAAACATTCGTTTTAGGAATCATTAGCTGCCACATACGGAGCCGGTATCTCTAGTGCTTGTGTTGTTGACATTGGCGCCAAAACAACAAGCATTGCATGTGTCGATGAAGGGCTTGTCATTGGAGATTCGCGGTATGTATATCTACTGTGGACGCCGTAAGAGCACTAATATCTGTTGCAGGATGTCTCTTAATATGGGAGGCGATGATATTACTGAATTCCTCTACGTTTTACTAGAACGTATCAGTTTCCCCTACAAAGATATCAATCTGGCAAGATCTTATGACTGGAATGTCATGGAAGACCTTAAAGCCAGACTGTGCACTCTTTCAGAGGTCAGGAAGGTGTTTGGGACAGTATTGCACATTTGACATTTGCTTCAGGTTGACGTCGCCCTCAACCTCTACGATTTCGTGGTACGACGTCCAAACCACCCAGCCGAGAAGTACGGTCTTCGAGCATACGACGAAATCATCTTAGCCCCCATGGTAAGCCGTGAGCGGAACCGAAATGTACCCATACTTAATTTTTTAGTCCATATTCGAACCGCGAGTTGTTGAGTTCGACAGGAAACGTATTGGGTTTCGCGATTATCCTCACCCGGACGTCACCGAGGAAATTCTGGAGCATCCAAGCGACCATGTTGTAGGCCAACAATTGACTCGCCTTGTATTCGCCTAATTGTGGTTTACCCGCTATGTAGACATCGGCGATGGTTATATCTACTCAACACCTATTGCCCGGGCCAGGAACGACGTCTTCAGTGCAGTATCCCGATCAGAAAGGTGGCGTCATTCCTCGTTTTTCCATTGCAATTCAAGCTAACGGTGTGGATAAATCTATGCAAGACACGCCCGGAACGAACGGCGCAGCCACACTGGCTACAGGTGCCATCGACGTTCCGGTAGAAGCGCTCGATGTCGAAGATGAGAATAAATCTACAGGGGCCCAAAACACCTCGAAACCCTCCCGCGGGGCTTCTGTAGAACCGGTGCCCAGTTATCCGAGTGGATATGGTATCGACGTTTGCTTCGAGGCCAGTAAACTTCCATTGGATGTCGCTATATTCAACAGCGCTAGGGCAGCTGGAGGTGATGAGAAGATTCGAAAATACCTGCAGGCTGTTCTAGTAATTGGAGGAACGGCACGAATATCCGGAATGGGCCACGCATTGGAGAGCAGGTGGGGTTCATTTTCGCTTAGGAGGACAGAGTTGAACTTACTCCACGGGTGGGTAGGCTGCAGGCTATCGCTACACCGTTGGTTCAGAATATGGAGAAGGTGCAAATTATACCTCCTCCTAAAGACGTAGATCCCCGTGTCTTGGCATGGAAAGGTGGTGCGGTATTGGGTAAGATGGATGGTTCCGCTGAGCTGTGGGTAACCCCACGAGATTGGGTAGGTCTTTTTCCGCTATTACTTTCGTATCAGGGAGCTGAAGAAGTCTTAGGATGTGCTAGGTATGAGAGGTCTCAAAGAACGATGCTTCTTCCTCTAAAAAATGTGTCTGTTTCTTGACCTGGTCTTGACCGGGTTTTTCGGAGAGACGTCGCGGATAAAGCTTGTCACGATAGTAAGCACATGTATATATAACATCAGATTAACAGATATCATGCATGTTGTACTAGGAATTCATTAATTGCGAGGCTATGTACATATGTAGATGAAAGAGAAGTAAATATGCAAGATCGGAAAATGTCCACATCATACTCCTAACCGCTGCTTCATCGCGACAAATTCTTCAGCACGCATTTGGGTCCAATGGCGCAGGAGATAGTCCATCTCCTTCTTTCCTTCTCTATCAACAGGGTTGAATGATTCATATATCTTATCATGGATTCTGATTACTAACCTAGCCTTCTTCAGCCACTCTGATTTCAATAGACCATGTTCTTCCCAGTCATTCAAACCAGAACTCTCCCCCGCTTCCAGTTTCGACTTTCCCGGTTTGGTGGAGCAATCGAGACCCCATGTACCCTCGCGTTCTTCGCACTTGACAGTGAATTTATGCATGGAAGTACATTGGTGAATTTTATCGATCAAAGATTCAGAGATGGTAGTCGCTGTTCTATTTGGCACAAAAGGGAACGTAACATCGAGGCGAGGGACTCTGTCAGGAGTGATGACGAGGAGACTACGACACATGGGACAGTCGACAGATTCGTGCCAGCCCCCACAAGCTTTGTGAAGACGAGAAAAGAACCACTTCAAAATACAGAGAGAACAAAATGTGTGTCCACATTGTCCAGGATTGAGTGAGTACGGTTGGGCCATTATTTCGTAGCAACTGCACAAAAAGGGGTAAATCCATGAATGTTTGTTTTTTTGATAGAACGCCAACTCACAGAGCGCAAGTAAAATGCTCTTCAAGCTGGGCCAGTGCAGACTTGGCTTCACGCTCAGCCATTTGCGACAACACAGAATTCACTTCGTCC
The DNA here is from genome assembly GCA_028554645.1 of Omphalotus guepiniiformis. Lineage (NCBI taxonomy): Eukaryota > Fungi > Basidiomycota > Agaricomycetes > Agaricales > Omphalotaceae > Omphalotus > Omphalotus guepiniiformis. The sequence goes on from JAQOOI010000017.1 coordinate 1,125,408, forward strand.
TCCTTATTTGAAAGTGTGACTTCTCTCTTCTCCAGATCGACCACACGTTGTTCGTATTCTTTCTCTCTTTGCAAAAGCGCCTTTTCCCGCTTGGTTATTTGAGACGAGGTAAGTCTTTGTGTACAACACTGAGCGTCCGATTTGTCGCGGATGAGTTTTGACGAATGTTTTGTATGATCAGATGCAGATGCCAGGGGTTGAACAAGAGTGGATGTCTTTGGTTCGGCGACTTTACGACGCTTGCGTGCTGACCCATCTACGTCCCCAATGATAAAATGTTTCTTCGCGTTTGACTCTAAGTTAGATATATGGATGTACTATGTCAGAAGATGCCATATGCCACCTGTTGCATAAATGAATACCTTGAGAAAGATTACTGTCTTTATTCAAGCGAGCAGAGCGACGACGAGTTTGTCGAGACGAAAGAAGTGGTTCTATGGACTCTGGCATTGCTGCTATTCGACAAGCGCTGGAGTAAGTCAGTATGCGGAAGAGCCTTGTGTCTAAACTCACCAATGGCAATTCACTTGACATCGCTCCGGATTGCCGGCTTACATAACTACCATGTGACGGAATCAAAATTACCAAATCAATCTTTCTCAGAGCACACTGCTTGCCCAGTTTTACCTTGCTACAACTCTAAAACTCAGGTCCAGGTCCCGTTCGTACTCAAAATTTCAAGCTCAAAGGAGGAGGGGGAGAGAAGGGAATTGATGAATGATTTTACTATAGCACAGTTACTTCCGTTTTATCGTTACAGAGAATCTCGGGCCTCTGATAACAACGGAAGCAGCTGAAGTGGACGTTCAGGGTTGCGATGAATCTTGATCAAGGGAGGCGTTGGGATTCCATGCAAAAACAGTCTGTTTCCCCCACCACAACCCCTGAATCTTATCGGTAAATCTTGGCATGTCCTTACCGCAGTTTTACACCCTTATTTTATTATATCTTTTCGCCAGCACGGATGTCATTGTTACCTTTCGCGTCAGTCATAGGACTGCTCTGAAAGAAGACGGATGATATCAGAGAGCAACAGCCGGGTAGTTGCGTTACGAATAGAACAACATCATAAATTGTTGTGTTTTTCTTTTTGGGTAATGTGGACGAAAAGAGTCTGTTCTGAACTGTGATTCCGGTCACATTCGGATTACTGTCCCGCGAACAGTGAACACGCCCCAAGTTGACATGACATGGCCCTCGTGAACTTGTATAGAAAAGTGATTTTGCCCCTGCCTGACGAACCCTATCATTTCGCGCTCTCTAGCATACGGCCGTAATATGCTATCATTGCGCGTATTTTTATGCCCGTCGTTCATCTCTTCAGACTAGGGTGTGGGTGTGCCTACGTTCAAGATGCCGGTGTCAATTTGTTTTTGTTCTTGGGCGCGGTCCGGAGTAGTGATGAGGCACCACACAGACAGCACTCAAATTCGAGATCTCAGCAACGACAGAGGACAGACAGTTTCTCTCCTCTTTCGGGATATGGCTTTGTTCGATGAGATGGTGCTTCGTTACCATCGTGTCTTGAATTGACTTTCATCGCGCATGTTGACCGCTCATGTGAACAAGCAAGCGAGCTCTCTGGGCAACTTGGGTTCAAGAAGTTGTTCCGACATCAATCTTCTCTCATTCGGTGGAGAGGCCCCGGTCACTAGACACACCCGTCCCGTCAAAACACTTATGGGGAGGGCGTTTTTTTTTATTTCATTCAGTCCTTGAGCGCTGGGCGCTGGGCTGGCCAGATCGATTCTTTTCATTTGTTTTTGTTTTCATCTTTTTTTTTTCTCTCTTTCTGTCCTCTTCACCCGCACTGGACCCATGTTCCGCTGCATCTGGAATCTTGAGTTGGTTGCACACGTGAGGAACCTTCAAGAATATTGCGAACTCCTTCTTTTGTGTAAACATGACCTCACATGGCAAGTATGTCAGGCCTTCTTTTTTGTTCTTGTTTGCATCGTCGATCCACGTTCGCGCGCAATGACAATCGGTTTGCAAGCCAATCGGACCAAGTCGTTCTTATCGAAAACCCATAACACTGTTCCCGCAGCGGTTTGTGGCAGCCAAAAAAGCGAGGCAAACGCCGAAGATTCAGATCCAGGGATCAATTACTCTGGTTTTATTGCACATATTATGTTTTTTTTCTATGCTGGATGGAAAAAGACATGCCGAAGATGCCGCAATATTCGGCCATACGTGGGGAGGACGGACAGGCTGGCGGGTCGGTAAGATTCGTCGTTGGAGGAAGAGATTCGCGGATTAATTGATGACGAAAAAGGCAAGTGGCACCCGATCCGACGCAACCGGAGGCAGCAAGTGGGCATTCGGTGGGATCATTGGGATTCGGCCGGCGGTACCGGAGATGTACGGCCACACACGTGATCTTGTTCGGTCCTATAGATCTGGATCTGGAAGCGTATATCTATCGGACCTCTTTCGGAGGGGGAGTCGGCAATGTTCCCTCCCCCTCCTCCTTCTCCCCAGCTCGTCTTTCACGACGTCCACCACGTTCTCCCAAAACATTCAAACGGAGAGCTCATCGTATCCCCCGTCCTCCAAACGCCCCCACCCATCACCCTGGACGCTACCCCAAGTCCCGCCTCGTCCTACTATTATGTCGATCGTCCGACGTCCAAGTTCGGTTCGCCCAGTTCTCCCTCTGAAATGTACGACAGTGATCCGCCTTCGAGCATCTATCACCAAGAGTTCTCTTCCGTCAGTAATATAAGAGACTCGATCTCTTCTTATCCTTCCGATTCTCCTTCTCCTCGTGATCATTTCCCTTCTTCCGATTTCACCTCTTTCGCTGACTCGTATCCTTCTTACCTTGACCATCGTCGCATGTCAGAACCTGCTGTTCTTGCCGTGCCAAACGCGTACTCTGCTGCCTCTCAGGATCCTTATACTATGCCTTTTAATAATTCTTCGGCTCGTTCCGCATATACGCCTACTTTGCATCGAGGTGCAAGCATAGGTTCTCTTCGCGACTTGCGTCACCACCACCACAACCAGCAGCAGCAACAGTCACAGCAGCATCTGCACTCGCGCTCCCAGTCTGCTTGGAAGTCGCCTGACGAGTCTTTGGATTCGCCTATTTCGCCCTATCAGCCAAATTTTTCAGGTTCAGCCCTCGCTGGTTCACCTACCATGGCCCATGGCATTCAGTATTCTCCCATCCCGGAGGACCATTATGGTCCTTCGCCTCCTGGAACAGGCACCTCCACTTCTTCTAATCCTCAGGGCACTGCACGTCATTCCGACCCTCAGCAGACCGACACTCCCGGTCTCATTCCTTCTGACATCACTTCCGAGTCGAACGACCCAAACAGCAAAACGTATTCCTTTGTCGCCCTTCCCGGAAACGCCGTCAAAAAGCGTCCTCGTAGACGCTACGATGAGATTGAGCGGTTGTACCAATGTTCATGGCCTGATTGTAACAAGGCCTACGGTACCCTCAATCATCTCAACGCTCACGTTACCATGCAAAAGCACGGTGCAAAGCGGAGTCCAAACGGTACGCACACTTTTTTCGTTTTGCTTTCTTCGTCCGCGGCTACTTCTTCTCCCTATTCGGGAACACTCCAACCGCTTGTATCGCGATTCTGATTTCCTTTTTCTAGAATTTAAGGAACTGCGAAAGCAGTGGAGAAAGGCGAAAAAGGAATCCGAGGCTGCCATGGTTGGCGGCGTTCCTCCGAGGCGTATTGGCCAACAAGCTGAGGAACACGATCTGTATGACTCGAACTCCGGCCGTTATTCCTCCTCTCATCAACGTTTCCCCTATTCATCTTCATCTGCCATGGCTATTCCGACTTTGCCACCTCGGTATGACGAAATAGGATATCCCGGTGATGATCGCGGCGGCGTTCTCTCCTACGGCAGTATGCCAAGTAGGCAAAGGTACGACACGACGCCCTCGTCTCACTGGAATCACGGTGCCTTTTCTTCCTCCGCACGTTCAAATGTTCCCAGCACTGGTTATATCTCCTCTTCGCTCCCCTCTGCGTCCTTTCATCACAACAACCACAACCATCATGCTTCTGCTCATAGCCAAAGCCACAGTCTCCACCAGCTTCAGCTCGAAGCTCCGTCTTCTTACTCAGCTCAATCGACGGACCGTCCACCCCTAACAATACCTTCTCCGCCACAGATGCTATCCGGCCACGGTCGACTTGGTCCGGACAGCATGTTGCTTACTCCTCTCACAGGGTATGAGCATCCACGAGAGACTTTGCCCACTGCGTTTCAGGCGAACGATGGCATGACGTACGATTCCGAGGCGTATTACGAGGGAGAGAGCGGTAGAAGATCTGGCTCTACACATGCGAGCTGATTCCCCTGAGGACGTTCTTCTTTGAAACCCCTGAACGCTTTCTCGCTTTCCATAAGGACAGTATGGTCTGGCTTCTTGCATTCTTTTGTTATTCTTGACCCTAATCACTTCGTTCTTTGCTTCATACATACTAATTCATTTGGGCTAGATAATTCATCCTGATCTGCCTTCTTCGCTGTATAAATTTGCACATAGGTTCCCTTTTCTTCTGTGTATTCTCAAAATCTGATCTGCTCTCCTACAATACGTAGTCGATCTTTTTATCCTTATAAGCCTTTTTTTCTTGATAGTTACTGTATACTCGTATGTTGTTGTCTCCATCCACGATCTCCCTCTTGCTGTCTTAAATGTACCCCTCCATCCCCCCGTTTATCAGGTACCTATTCCCTTGTTTATTTCTTATACCTACCGTTTAGTACAATACCATAGTACTGCTATCTTTTAACGCTCTTTCTCTTTCCGTTGTACCATCACCCAAACAACTCTCGGATCCTACTCTCTTTCTTGCTGCAATTCACTGCTTTCCTTGTGTATACTTACTGCAATGGATCCGAAGACCTTTAAAATCTTCACTTACAGTCGTACATCGCTACTTACCCCTGGTTATAAATGAATTATTCTGTACATATATTGTTCACAAACTATAGAGACATGTGTCTAAAATCTTGACATAGATTCAAGAGTTAGTACGTTCATGTGTCGAGTTGATATTGAGGAGTTTGAGCTTGCGATTGCGATTGTGACCCTGACAAGTCGCCCACTGCCACTACTGTGCCATCCTGCCAGCCCTGTCCAATGTCAGTTCTTTCATGAACTTACGGTCCCGGGTGGCGTTCCCCCACATCCCTTCGTTCTCGGACACTTGCTGTGGCGGCTGGTCGGACAGAGCTAGATAGGCAGATAGTCATAGATACTATGATGGGTATTGGACAGATTGTTGTCATCATCTATGTATGCAGTATGCAGGTACTAGGAACGTGATTCGGCCTGGATATTAAAATACGGCGTATCGTTTTATTATTATTTTTTTGATTGTGAAGTACGTATATATTAAAAAAGACTGACAGACTCCGTCAGGCTGTCCTGTCTTGCCATGTCTTGTCTTGCGCTGTATGTACGTACGTACGTACGATGGATTGAAAGATACTTTAGCTTTGTGGGGGGAAGTGGTACAGTAAAGTCATATTGATGTAGACGTAGACGTAAAGAAAATGGGGACTCCGAAAACTCGGAAAGAGTGAAAGAGGAACAAAATTCGTAAACTGATGCATTGCCCTAGTCCCCCCACCGTACACACACAGATACCTTCGGAACTCGAATTCAGCACTCAGCGCGGCTGAACATCTGACCAGGTGATTCGAGATAATCATTTAGTATTTGATACGTATAGTCAAATCATTCCAGGTCTTGGCATGGTATTGCGAATGTTTGACAGGAATCAAGAATCATCAGACCAGGCGCAGGCGAATGACAAGGTCAGAGAGGAATTTGAGAGTGAACCATCGTAGAATCAGTTCACACGGACCCACAAAGATTCCGAAGGTTGGCTATACTCTGCACAGTGAAACCAATCATACTGTAAGTACTTAGTAGGCCCAGTGCAATCTTCGTGGACCGCTGGCTCATTTCCCTTTCCCTTCCCATCATTTTCCTTTGTATAGCCGCGAACGCAGTGGAGGCGGCGCAATTTGAAATAAGAAGCATACTGAGATAATCCTTCCTTGTATTTACAGTATGTATTTGAAATTGTTACTGAAGCTTGACTGTTCAAGATGATGTTTACAGCCTTAAGTATATTGCGGGTGATAACATCTCGAGCGCTAAGCACGTTGTTAGCAGGACAAGAAGAATGCAATTAGGATTCTGGAGGGTGGCGTTCCGGAACGAGTGGGAGGCTAACAGAGGTGTGGGACGGGATGTGTTTCGAATGGGCAGTGTACGACGGGAGGGAGGAACGTACTCGTGCCCGCCCTGGTGTTCAAACTTCACGCTTCAGGGACCAGCTGAGACGCTCAGTGTTGGCTTATCGGGGAGTCAACTCGGAGTTTTTTTTCGATTGTGAGAGTCGGCCGCTCCCGAATTCACTTCTTTGATCGTCCACCCTGAAGAGTACCATGTATGTACATATGTATATACGTCTGATTTGTAGACATGTTACTTACCTTCGTTCCGGGTTTATGTTGATTATTGATGCGTAATGTGTCGGGAATGTGCTTCTCGAATTTGAAACAGTATATTTCCTTTAATATTTTTCCTTCGGCTGTGTAAAGTAATGAGATCTCATTTCTGCGCAATTTCGCGAAACGGAAACGAAATGTGATACGTACTTATGTGGTCGGTCAACAATAGCGGACGAACTTGTTCCGGAAATGGAAAGAAGAAAGGACATTTGGCAAATATCGATTTGAAGAGGACAGTGAATGAAACGAAAAATAGACAGACCTCTGGATGAACCTGGATTTGAGGGAGGCTTGGTCTTGACCGGTTGAGGTACCCCTACGGAGATATGGTGAAAGCGTGCCCGCGAGACGTTAAGTACCCTGTAGCCCTGGCCCAGATGCCACAGATACCGACTCGGAGGCATTATGATTATGTGTATGTGGTACAAACTCTTGCCGAGAGATATATGGTTATGAGGCGCAATAATCTGGTCAGTCGGTGAGGACTATTATACACCTTTTCCCGTACTTTTGTCCTCGTAATACCGAATGAACATTATGATTTAGGTAAACAGTGAAACGTCAAATGCAGACCCACCATACTAACGGCCGGGGCCAGACGGCCTGTCTTATGCGTCAACTGCTGGAAATCTTGAGATATAAGGAGGACGGTATGCTGCGTACTTGGATGATAAGTAATAATCCGGTGGTGTGGGGATGAACTTAGAGTTTTGGAGTCCACATGACCCTTGCTGGGCGCTGGACCGGTTTCAAACTGGCCCCATTAGATTCAGAAGAGAGTCTGGACAGCACTTTGTTAGACAGGGGGCCTGAATAAGTCATTCAATAAGCGGTTCCTCAGTATGCAGGCATGGTCACAAGTACTCGATACAGTATCCCCGGCTTGAGTTTTGACACAGGAAATAATTCTTTCGCCCTGGTATGCTTTGCCTGCCTGAGATATACTGGCAAAAATGAGCATGAAACTATAGTACTAGCAAGACTGACTGTACCTCTACTTCCTGTTTTCGGAAGCTACGGGAGCTCGCAAGTGAGCGCAGCAAGGCCAAAGATCTGAATATCTGGATAAAGACGGGGTGACCTCTCACAGAGAGATCGTAATCAGAGTTTCGTTCGTGCATCGCTGGCAGTGGCTCAGACAGCCGGCCATTCGGAAATAATAAGAACGGCTTACGCTTCGGTCTGACAACCGCTCCAGGGCAGAACCCCACAAAGGGTCCTCGTAAGGGTCGGATGGAGCAAATGCTTACCACCGTTACTTACACGATCAGGAAGCTCACTTGAATACGCGCGGCAACCAAATTAGTACATAAGAAAGGAGCGAAGGAGAGCGAAAGCCGCAAGCGCCAAGTTTTGGTCCGACGGCAGGGCGAGATCTTCTCAACATTGAACATATTGCCCTATGTTCATTCTTGAATCAGTAACTCCTTGGAACTCAGAAGTGACCTGCGCTTACATACGAAGTACTTGGACAGTACCGGTGTGCACGCACCGCCGTGGTGTAGAGGCATGCCTGTGCGTGGCTGGAAAACGCGGCAAATGAGTACTTTCACTGTCGAGATTGAGATGACACGTAGGGGGAGTTGAGCCATTGAGGTAACATGACTCTTGTCCGACCTATGTAGAACCAAGCGTTTGGGACATATGGGCAGAACACGAGCTTATGAGAATCCTATGCTCGGGACCGCTGAGCTACTTTTTGGATGGGTGATGAGAGAAGCTAAATGGCACGCGTCGAGTCTAAATGATATCAATTTCCGGCATTGTTTATTCACTGTTCATTGCTTTGCGCTGTCAGAAAGGCTACAGAAATGCGATATCGGAACGTACTGTTGCGTGAATGTGGCCGATGTAAAAAATAGCTTCATGTGAGCCTATGTATCGGAGTGTATCCTGAGTGTATCGGTCGCATTACATGCAACGATTGTCGACAGGGTCGTAATGACAGACTGCCCCGCCATCTCACTAGTACTGACAGGGACAGAAGCCAGTTCAGCTTGAATTGGATGAACCCTGACATGATTTACGTAAGCGCTAAATTAGATTCACGTGACTATGACGCGTTGAAGGCTGCGCCACTTGCCAATGCTTCAACTTCTCTCACCGTTCACATCGTTCTGAAGGTGCAATGTCTGCTTTAACCGATATCCCGGTCGAAATATTTTTAGATAATCTATTTCCTTTACTTCAACTTGATGACCTTTTGAACTTGGGGAGCATTAACAAGGTATGATATTATGCTTTATCCTTCAGCCGTCGTTGTCTAAACAAATTGAATTTTTAGTTCTTTGCTGCGTTATGCTCTGATGAAACTTTCTGGAAGCGCAAGCTACAGACGGACTTCAACTTCTCCGGCGCAGGCACCGCTAGAACGAGCGGCTGGAAATACATCTACCGTCGTTTATCCAACCCTCGCGGTAAGTTGACGGCAACGTCATGAAAACGCTCGCGACTATATTGATTTTACTCCTAGTCTTCGTTTGGGGGTAAGCACATACTTTCTTGATTGGTCCCAAGCTTCCGGCCTCAATCGGACCACTGCAGAGCCAGAAGTCATGGAAGAATGGGCTTAACTAAGTTTCCGCGCTCGACGTTGCGTGGAGATCTACCTTTCCCTACCGAATTGCGATTTCCGGGCATACGTATCGTGAATCTCGTCGCAGGAGGAATGTACGCATTTTATATTTTGCTCTCAAGGCAAACCTCCGAGAATTAACTTCAGGTCATTCCATGCTTTGGATTCTGATGGACACCTTCACGTCTGGGGTCTGTCGTGCATCCCATTTGTGATTATATCATTATCTGATTAGCAACATGCTTCAAAGGAACTTTGGATGGGACCACATTGGCTTTGACTAGCGATGGCTTCTCCGAGTCGGGGAAGACGGCTAAAACACCTCTGAGGCTACAACTTCCCGTATCTATGCGCAGTATTAGGTAGGGTTTATGAATCATCCTGACCCTGATGGACTCACGCTCCTAAATCAGCTGCGGAAGATTGCATTCTGCGTCTTTGGATTCGGCGAATCATATCTGGACATTTTTAAATTGGGGTAGGCCGTTCAGGCTGACGTCTTCGATTTTGAATGCTCCGGACTTTGTGCCGATCCAAGTCGAGTGCGGCTGGTCATTTTCTTGCTCCTTAATGAAATCTGGAGATATTATTGTGTGGTGGCCGTTCTCAGGCCAAATGGAAGCCGCGATTGAAGCCAAGATGAGGGAGATGGATCAGGAAGGCGACAAGAAAGCATGCGCTGATGAAGGCCAGATTCCGTGCATTGCTTGGGATCTCGACGCCGACCCCACCGTGTTACCTCCTCTACCAGCACTACCGGATGTAGCAAATAATGACCAGGCTGGGGCGGAACCAACGCGCGTGATCCAAATTGCAGGGTTTGACCAACATATTATTGCTCTCACCAATCAAGGTCACGTTTTGAAATTTGGTGTGCTGCATGAGATTTCCGTCTCTGAAGGAGTTTGGCAATATGTTTGTAGTTTTTCTAATCATACCACTTATCTTCAATTGATCTCTGAACTTTGCAGCTGCCCAACTTCAGTGAAGTACGGAAGGTCAGGACGTTTGGTGATTTTGGCAGCCGCAATCTCGAAGCGCCCGATGTGCTGAAAATAACCCATGTAAGCATGCATTGTACCATCGTGATCGCTTTGTAGTTGACTGGTTGGATTGCTAGATCTCCGCACATTTTCTCAATTTCTTTGCGTATTCTACGACTTCAAAGTCTGTTGTGCTCATGGGCAACACTAACACCACACCAGACTCTGCGCCAGACATCATCCCGGGATTGCAGGGTCGGTCTGTCATCTCAGTCGTTCTTGGTGATTACCATAACGCCGCAGTAACTTCCGATGGTAAATTGTTGACATGGGGAGCTTTCTCGAGTGGTGCCTTGGGACTGGGCGACCCTGCGATGCTTGAAGTCGGCACCCCTGGTGGATTTTCTACTGGGGAGGACCGTCTTCGAGCGATCGACAGAGGATTTGGTACACCCCCGTCTGTGGACGTTCCTACAGAAGTTCGATTTGACCATCTTCGAAAAAAGCGCAAAGACAGATTTTGTGTCTCGGCTGCTGCGTCTGGTTGGCATACAGGGGCCCTCGTCATTGACTTAGAGGTAAGTCCCTGACTTTCAAATGGCAAAGCCAAATACTATCAATGTTTTGATTTCTAGCCCAACGAGAACGACACCGACAGTGATGTTGAAGTGGAAGAGGAACCTGCGGGGAATCTTCGCGAATACCGCGGGACTCCTCCTCCACCGACTCCCCCTCTCCATCCATTCATTGGCAGAGGAAATCCTCACTTTAGAATTGGTTTTGCCGGACGCGGAATGCATAGAGGCGGATAATACTGACAAGGGGAAGAATATATGGGAGCGTATGCGTTTCTTCAATGCGAACTTTGACAGACAAAGATGCGGTTTGGAATTCAAGCTTTTAACAACGCTTTGGAAGTTAAATACCGAATGTTTCAGTAATAAACGGACTAGTTATGTTGTAAAATTACAAATCTAAAGACTAATGCATGTACACGAGCACAGAGTATGCCTTGAATTGAAGTTAACTATTTGAATCTGGTGAAGATGTTACGCAGAGGTATAGGCATACGACTCTTCGGTGTCACAGGGACAATGTTGCCTTTTCGGAGAGCAGTTTCATCCAAGGTGTGCCGAGAGGTAGTAGACGATGTTGATGGTTTCTCTTTGGGCTTGTTCTCTTTTCCAGAATTAAGAGAACTTCTGTTAACGCGCGCCGGAGCGGAAGCCTGTAAAATTGGTCGCTGGATTTTGGCAGGCGTCTTCGGATCTTGTTTTTGCAAGCCCGGCTTCTTCGTGGACAACGGTCGTGTTTGTGTAGCACAAGGTGTCGTGGAAGGAGGGGCACGAGACACTGCACTGGAACTTCTCTTTTGCTTACCCACTTCCCGTAACAAAGGTGTAACCGTTGATTCTGCCTTTGAAGCCGGGGGCCTGTTGCATTGAGGGGTATAGGTATGGCGAAGAGGCGAAGGTCGTGTGAGGCGACACTTGGAAGGCTCAAGGGAGTGACGGACCGGTGCAGCCGATTTTAACTTGCTCGATGGGGCAGATATAGCAGTCTGCTCTTGCTGACATGGACCCTCGACGAAGCGTACACTCTTACGACTCTTCAGAATACCACGGGGAGTAGGACTAGCACGCAAACTTGGCGAGGAGCTAGCCACAGATGGCGCAGGTGAGTCGGACCTACGCGAGTGAGATTCTGTATTCGAAATCGGGGTTGCTGTCGAAGCAGTTTGCAAGAAGTTCTGTTCAGGTACGTCGCCTTCCACTTTAGTCGTCTCCACTGCTGCAGCGGGATCCTTCTTCGACTCGGAGTCACCGCAAGGAAGTTTATATTGATGTAATAGTTCACGAGCAAAAGCCCATTCGTCTTCAGGGTCGCGAGTGGTGATCGGATCCGCGGTAGAAAGCGTCTGGTCGGAATGGACCTCCTCCTCTAAAATTGCACAGTGAGTGGTAGGCTTCTCTTGCAGGGAAGCGCATTGCATCCTCAAAGACCGAATCATTTCTTCTAAATCCATGGGAGATGTGCCTTTGCGGGAAAACTCAAATTTGGGGGAGTAAGTTGAAGGTGATCCAAGAAAAGCAGACGGTATGCCAGGATAGGGAAGCGTGGCAGTGACATCACGCTTGAGAGCAAGGGGAGCAATTGTCTTATTCCTTCGACGTTCTGCCAAGGTAAGAGCAGGAGGCGAGTCCATACTTTCCGAGGATTCGAGGGACAGAGGTATAGCAGACTGAGAGTTAGATATCACCAGGGAAGGCGGTGTGATCTGGGAATCCTCAGGGGGCTCCTCCTTGAAGAAGGAATTCAAGTCCCGCAACTCCAGCATTATCTCAACCATATCCGGATTCATAGACCTTGCTGGTACCTGTAGAGACCACCGCTTCGTCTTCCCTTCTGATCTGAGCGTGATCTCGCGTTCGAATACGAGAGCGTTCCGATTCGCCGCATTGGAGTTAGACAAGGAACGACGAGTAGGTACCGAAGAAGAGCTAAGGAAAGGTCCTTTGAGCGCGTTTCGATTGCGAAAGCTTGCGAGTGCTTCCTGAAATGCTTCGCACGAATAAAATGAACCTTCAGGTACCCAAGAATACATATCGCTGACTTGAACGTCGCTCCATGGAATGTGGCCCGGAGCCTCGGCATTGGCATTGGCAGAAACACCTTCCTTGAGTGAGACGAAATTGAGAATCGAATCTTGTACACGAGGCTAGTATTGCATACCGTCCACCTCTGAACAGATAAATCTTCTTTCAGCATAGTCTTGAGGCGAGGTGGTGTAGGAATTGTGGCGGTTAAAGCTAGCGATTTCCTTCTTGCTGGTGCGTAGTCATGATCACTTGATGAATCAAAGTTTGACACAGTTAACGTGCATTCAGATGGAAAAGGTGGGACTGTTCCAAGAGAAGTGATTGATATGGAGTCCAAGGAGAGTGATTCCGATAGTAAATTGCAGTCCGGTTCGGAGTGCATGTGAAGGTCATTTGAAGTTGGAGACGTAAGAGTTGATGTTGTACAGTTCATGAATGTGAGTATAGGATTCAAAGGCTATAACACGAGCAGTCAGGAGTGATAGAAGAAGGAGATAGAAAGCAGCGCTCGGAGCTTCAGCTCTTGCTATCGATTGCACGTGATCAATGTATTCGGTCCGACCAAGTTGAAGTTCAACAAGTGTTCAGTAATATATACTCAGCGGTGAGAATACACAGCCTATTGCTGTTCACAAGAGATATAGAGCGGAGAACAGACCGGAACTTGGGCTTGAATTTCTGGATATTCAAACCAGAGACGCAATGTCGCGTATGTAGCAGCCAACAGTCATGTTACGAGAAGCAGAATTAGCCAAGTATTGCTCTGCTTCCGAACTAATATATTTTGAGTATGATTTTAGCAGTGAACAAATATCCTTGCCGAATGAGCGGAATAACGTAGAATAACGTAGATCGCAGTGCAGTGCAGTAATTGAATTTGAAATGAATGAAGAAGAACAATCATGAACACATGTGTTCTCAGAATTATGTCTAATTCGAGCAGCGCAAAGAAGAAGAACACGATATTCTAGTATTCAGAACAACGATATCCACATACATATGTTGTGCGAATGCTTCCGCGCCTGCATGGCAGGTTCAAACTTCAACGCCTGCGTCGCGTCTTCATCTTGGATAGTTAGCAACTTCAAGCGATCGGAGCGTAAGATAGGCACCCAAACGTTAGCGCCCTCCTTGTGTTTCGGACGGAATGAATGCAAAGAACCCTGATGGCACGATTGCTGGATATTTAGGAGAAGGGGAGGATATGACGAAACCATTTAGCCTGGAGATCAATCGTATTCAGAAATCTGACATGCTGGTCAATTGTTGCTGACATCGTACCGACATTGAAGTTGCCATGTCCAAACGAATGTCCAGAGCAAGATCTTGACAATTAGACGGATAACCAACGGGACACTGAGCACGAACGTTTGACCCTAAACAGAGTTTTAAGAACTTGCGTACTGCATGAGATGGTCCGGACATTCAGTCGTTTGATACTGTCACTGGGATATTCTGGGATATCTTGAGAATGACAGAAGAATGACAGTCATTATGCATGTGTATGCAGACATGTCCATCTCTACATAGCAGGAAGAAAGTTCGCAAATATCTTTCAGATCCGATTTAGATCACTCACGATTAGCTCCTGGTAAAACTCGGAATTGGGCTCCGTAGAAAGGGAATACAAGCACCCAATTGAACATCAACTGATTGTGTTCAATTGTGGAAAGTGTTGTATCTCCAGATACACATCTCGAGCCCAGCCTATGCAAAGAGATTTCAAGTACGATATGATGGTGAACCAGTTTGAATACAAGACGGACCTTGGTCCTTGAGCGCAGGGAGCACAGAAGGCTCGGACGACCTCGGGCCGGGCTACCGACAGGGCTGTTGATTCCCACACGACACGTGACACGATAACCCTTGTCATACCCATTTTCGACTTTCACTCTTCCTCGTTGATTTTATTCTCACTTCTTTTTTTTCTGCGACATTCTTTGCTTCCTGGCCATCAAACTTTGGTGAGCTTACTTTTGGTCACCTTTTTGGGCTGCTTTCGGAGGCGAATTCAGGGTTCAGTCGTGAGCAAACTTTTCATACATCCGCACTATTTTTGCCTCAACATGGTTACTGACACTCCTCTGCTTGCGCTGTACAGAAATTTGTATGTGGTGTATGCAAGGCGATAGGCAAAGTAGATTTGTATGTTAGCTGGTAAGTCTTTAGTTGCGAGTGTGCTCTATCATGATGAGCTAGTCGATATTTGCACGTCAGTCGTAGATTGAACTTAGCTTCACCATCCAAGACGTTATTTACGCTTTTCTGACTTTTATCTTGCATTATCATCCTTTGAGATTGTGCCCATACTGATCACTGTACTTCCTTTTTATCTTATTCTCAGACTCTGCGTCAGGAATTCTCTCTTCTGTACCATTAATTTCATCTGCGTCTGTTGCTGTGCCAGAGCTTCGTAACGCGTTATGTCGAATCCTAATCTCAGTTCTACACCCCTCAGTCCACTCACTCCCACCTCGTTCACTAATAATACCGGTTCTCAAACAAATCAAGCCAAGCCTGGCCTTGTACCAACAAACAATGTTTCCACTAGTGACGGCGTAACCGTCCGCGCGCGGATTGATCCAACTTTGACTGTAGCTGACGTTGTCAAGCAACTTTGCGTTAACTTGAAAATCAAGGGCCCGTCCTCGGACTATGCTTTGAGAGACGAGAGCGATGAGCTCGTCACGAATGACAACCTGAGGAAGAAGATCAAGTCTAAAGCTAACTTGAAGTGAGTGCTTTAAAATAGAGCACCAGAGTTTTTTCCTTGATGTCATCAATAGGCTCGTCGATGCTCCAGGACGTGAAGGAAGGGAGACTGCCCACAAACTTGTTTTGCGGGATGAGAAGACGTTGAAGTTAACATTATTTTCACTGCAAAAGTTCATTAGAGTGAGTGAGATTATAGAGCTTGAGCTGTTGTATATAGGATGCTGACTGCAAGGTCAAAGGAACACGAATTTGCTCAGGAGTTTCTTAATAACGATGGTGCTGAAGAACTGGTCAAAGTGATCTACAGGTCTTACGGAAACACTCTCGCAGTACGTTTAAATTTCCGGCTCTGGTATGTACCCTCTTTGACAGCTCCTTTCTTTAGTACGCTCTTACTGCTATGCAAAATCTGATGGAATTAGATTATGGATGGGCGACTCTTGACAATAACTTTATTCTGAGAGTCGTTCAGATTTTGTCTTCACCCCAGTCGCTCATCAATGTCTGTCGACCCGCAACCGCCATCCTCAAAAAACTGGTCGAAGCTGATCCTACGAGTGCGCCTGGACCTCAGGCGAGTTCTAGCAGAGGTACACCTTCTGTACCTCCAGGGTCGATTTACCGATATGGCTTCACGGTCGTATTTGAGCAGATGAGAAAGGAAAGGAGTTTATTGGAGACGGTGATTAACAGGCTGGGGAGTGCCGATACTGCAATGGCTCAGCATAGGTAGGCAAGAAAGTTCTAAACATTTCCTGCTGATCTTGATCTGCACTCTAGTATGATGCTGATAAACTCGCTTCTGTCGCATGCGAGTGATTCGAGATGGGAAGAGTTCATCGCAGAGGCTGAGAGACTAAATGTCAGAAAGGCTGTTGTCGTATGTCAAATATTCATCATCACTTGCTTCCTCTGTCTGACATGGCTTCTCAGCGGCTCATGTCTCAGCATACGTCGGAAGATCTTACGTCTTGTATCCTTGATTTTCAAGCAAACATGCTCAGGGTCACTCATCGTAAGAAGAGTACCATTGTTGATCCTGAAAACGTGCCTTCACACGCCGCGGATTTGAACTACATCTGGATCAATAGCAGATTACAAGAGGAGGTAGGGGACAATGGGCAACGCCTGAAATGGTGCAAGCTGGGCTTTGATAGTGAAGATGTTGAGATGGAGTTCAATGCCGTTGGCGTATTGGGGCTAGAATGCTTGGTACATGCATCGTGTATATTAATTTTCCTCTTTTCGTTATTGACCTTTCTTTAGAAGCGATTTGTTCAGGGTGACCCTGACTTCTCCAAGGTGCGAACTCGCGATCATTTTTGACCTTCGCGCTTCCTTGATGTTCATGTTATTTTTGTAGGTCGTTTTAGAACAGCTCAGTCGACCCGCTGAGCGAAGATGTCCTATTGCGAAAGCCTCAAATGAGGTGGTGGAGCTTCTGTCAGAACATTGGGCTATTTTTGCTCCTGGATGTATGTTACTTAATGCTGAGAAGTACGATGCCCGCACTCAAAGTGCTCTGTCTACAGATTCCACCTCCACTAACTTCCAGCCATTTTTCCTGGATTTCTACAAGGTTCACGCTCTTGCTACGCACTTCTTCCTGCGTATGTGGAGTGAAAGCGGTGCGGCGCTCGGAGATTTTACTCGTGTTGCGGCCTTGGTCCGCAGTCAGTAAGAGACTGTCCATTGGTTTTATTATGCTGGAACTCAACGTCATTAGGGTCAAAGTCGCTTTGCGTAGCGAAAACGTTCGTCCCTGGCATGAAGTGGAACACGATTTTCTTGAATGCGAATACCGCGTAGTCAGAGAAAGACAAATGAAGGATCTCGAGTTGGAAGATGATCTTCTAAGTAAAGTTCCTGTTCGGTACGGCCCCCCATCTTAGGTTCTTTAAAGGGATTCTGACATTTTTGCCAGCAATCTACGAGCCAAGATCTACAAGGAATCCTACGAATTCGTTCGCCAACAAAGGATTCAATGTCTATTGCAAGGCGCATGGTTTGTCAACGCCATACCGAGCTCATCTGCAGCTCCACGAGATTCTGCTCGAAGGTCTGACAAGCCCTGGCGGTTCATGCGTTTGGTGAATCATGCAGTTGGTCAGCCACATCTCAGATTCTGACGTGCCACTCATTAGGATAACGGTTTGAAATATCTGCACTATGTTGACAGTGCCATAAAGTTCCCTGTTCGCAGCGGCCTTGAGGATCTGCCCGAGAGGATCGAAGTGGCGTCCATCAGTGAAATTGCGACAGGTACTGGCATACCGCCACCCAAGGTGCTCCGGGACCACAGCGATCTACCACCTACATCTCCTTTGGAACCGTCGCCGCTCTCCTTCTCGCTGCTCAGCACACATCAAGGCTCTCTTGCTGATCAAATTGCGCCTGATACGTCTCGCTGGGCAGATTGGACTGATGGTTTAAATATGCTTAGACGCGACGGTGGTCATGTTGCCTCCAAGGAGACGGCAGGCTTTGTGCAGGCTCTGACTGAGATTGGTTTGAAGATCAAGCTTTTAGGTATGCTGTACACTTCCATGATGATTAGGGATAAGACGTTGAATGGTCCCCCTAGATTTATCTGGAGAAATGGTTGAGATACCCAGTGGATTAAATGCTGGACCCCCTCCGCCCAATACCGATTTCTTCTTCTCGGAATTAATTTAATTGCTGTCTTTCCACTCGCTATCCATGTATCCTTATTGTGTAAACTGGTTCTTCGTATTTTGTAAGTGCTACGAAGTAGATTGCAACTAATATTATGCCCCTGAGATATGTGTATAACTATGCAGTTGATGCAAAAGATGGTAATGTGCGATGCGATGCTAGTGATTGTCGTAACATGAAGACGTGAAAGTGTATAAAAACAGCGGGGGTTGAACCCGACGGAATGCTACAGAGATGCAAAAGAATGGTGTGAGTGGAGAAAATTGATACATGCAACGAAATGTGAAGGTGCAAGGTACTGCACCGGGTTGTAGAAGCACCGCGAGATGCGCACAAGACGAGGGTCAAAGTAGAGTTTTTTCTAATGTTTCTTCGCGTCTCCATTAGCGATGGAGGGAAGGGTTTTCGCAGCCATGAACTCTTCTCCAGCCCGAAGGAATGGTCTGAAGATCGCGTCTGCGTCGTGGAAATCATTATGGACGACGTTCACGAGATAGCACGTATCCATCAAAGCAGAAATCACTTTTCGTGAGGGCGACTCAGGATCATACACCTTGGCCCATTGTTGTCCAAGCTCGAATGCTTCATCCTATGAGAAGAGAGAGACGAAAAGGCAAGTTGTCAGGTCAGAGGAAAGTATGAAAGGTAAACGAATGGTCTGACCTTCCAAGCCATGAAGCTGACAGACTCCACAATGGTGGGCTGTACAATCTCCTTTCCCGGGAACACACCCCAAGTCACTGCATTCGGTCCATCAGAATGAGTATTTGTGCGCAAGTCACCGCGCTTGTCGATAACATAGTAGGTGATATTACTGTCGCGTTCGATGTGCGATAGCAAAACTGTTAGTAAGGCAGGCTGAACAAAGAATTCCAGGTACGCCTGAATTTTACAAGGTGAGCACCAGCGCGGAATCAAACCTCGAGAGACTAACTTTCTGATAGACGTAACCGTTACGTGGACCCCATCCAAATACCTTGTCATCGCTCCTGACTCCATTGACGGCAGGTTGCGAGTTGATTGTGAGGAAACCGAAACGGTTCATGCGGGCAAGTTGCTCTGAGATGACCGACGTTTCAATAGCGGGCGCTTGGTCAGACCAAGGTAGGGCTGCGAGTTTGCCCATACAGAATCGCGCAAACAGATCAGCGATCTCTGCAAAGCTAGTCGGTTCACCCCATAATTTGACGGCATCCTCTCTCTAAAGGACAAGTGAATGGGTTATATTGAAAAAGAGATAATCCTGCATACCGTTTGCTTGATAGACACGCCGTAGCCGTCTAACTCTCCATACGCAGGACTACGAGAGTCACCGAATCGACCATTGGGATACTCGTCCCAGTTCTCTGTGCGAGAGATATACGACTTGGTTCGGTTTGCCCAGAAGATGGGACGAATCGTCTCCTGCCGCCTCGTTGGAGTAAGAGACTAGAAGTCACCGAGTTAGACTACAATACAGAACCACGTTCGTATAAACTTACCTGCCGCCATGGAAGGGGTTTCACGGTCTCGACCCTAGGTACCAAGTTCAGCTCCTCCAGCAGCATCTTGGTTCCTTTCTCAAGATTCATGGTGTAGAAGTGTAGACCATAAATGCCGAGGTCCGAGTCCAGAATCTTACGACACATTTCCGCGACAAGTTTTGTGCCAATCGCCCTCACTTCCTCGTCGTTGTTCTTATGAGGTTCCAACGCATCCCGAAAATGCTGAGGAATGATAGTTTTTGCCAGACTTGTTGCCTTTTGAAATCCATTCCAGGTTTGGATCGGTGCGACGCCAGGAACGATGGGGATAGTGATTCCGGCGGCACGAACAGCTTTGACCCATTGGATGAAAATGTCGACGTCGTAGAACATTTGAGTGAAAATGAAATTGACACCAGCGTCGATCTTTTCTTTGAGCCACTTCATCTCAAGGTCGCGCTCTTCTGGTGGTAAGAGCATGTGCTGAGGAAAGCCTGCAACAGCGATGTCGAAATAGTCTCCGTATTCACGTCGGATGTGCATAACAAGATCGATTCCATGGACGAAACCTCCCTCGACGGCCTCCCAATCGTCCTTGCCCATGGGTGGATCACCTCGAAGAGCAAGTACGTTGCGGCATCCAGCGATTTTTGCTTCCTACAAGTAGTGATCAGTCGAGATTTTATGTGACGGCACTGATTTTACTGACTCGAAGAGCAATGTCCACCTTCTCCTTCGGCATATTCGTACATGTCAAATGCATGCAGGTCTCTATTCCAACCAGACCCTGACATGTCTTGACCATTTCCGAGGTCAGTTCCGATGTCCTTCCACCAGCGTTCCTGAGCTCAAGCATTAGGAAGAGGTCTTTTGAGAAAGAAGGCAAACGTTCCATGTAATGTCAATAAATTCAGGCCCAAGTCCTCTCATACGCTCTATACGATCCAGAAGATTTTGTAAACCCTGGGCAGATGTTATATTTCGGTCAGATCGTATCAAGGCAGATTCACGGACCTGGGCAGTTCGAGGTGGAAAGTATTCGAAGGACCACCATACTTTGTTCTCCTTTTCGCATTGCGCTATTTTTTGAGTGACTTTCATTACTTGGGGTCGTTAGAGGAAGAAAATAAAAAGAAAGTGGAGGTTAAAGCTGGTTAAAGAGGAAGTATAGAGCGACACCGGGTAAAGGACCCAGGAAAAGAACGCAGAAGCGATCCGATAATTTGGGTTGATTCCGCGACTCAAATGCAACATTGTATTATTTGGCTTTTGCTTTAACGCTACTTATCAGATGTGCAGTAAATATAATGTCTATTCCTCGTCTACAAATACAACACGAAAGCTATCGAAAGCCAAATCATCTACACATCGGTCCTGTGGTAGGTAGAATACTTATAATATCATTACTATGCTCAGTCATGTAACGAACGAAATGTGCATTCGTACGCTCCGAGAGGAACTGCGGCGCCCAATGAGTTCCACAAAACAAATTACTGCAACGCACTTCAAAGCAACCCACAGTTAAATGTGTTTTTCATCAGCCAGCAAGAGCACACATGTGGTCATCACGACTCCCACAATCACAGTCATGACTGCGAAATGAGGCCTATGGTATGCGTCAGTTCCAGACTGGCCAGAAGTGAATCGCGTAGAACTCACTTTGTACCATCCAAGAATGCTCGGGTGTCCATGAGATCTCTAAAGCCGTGGTAGTACTCCCATACACCGCCAGCAATTGCAAACAGTGAGGCCGCGAATTGAATGCTTGCTAAAGGAATGCGTGCTGCAGAATCCCCCAACTCCTCAGTCGCATCCGGAACTAAACGAGCATGCAAGAGGATAGATGATGAGAGAACTGAGAAAAGAAGAGCTAGCTTTATATGTGATAGAAAGTTTCTCTCCAAGAAGCAGAAATCTCGAGCATTGCTTGCTGTGTTTTCTACAGTGATGGATCTGAAAATCTCCATCGCCGTTGATTCTGTTCAGCCCCCGGGCCGATATGTCCGCTCAGTCCTCTTTCCCACGGAGAGCGGTCATGTGACCTGATTAACGGCATCGCGTTCACGTTGTTTGGCTGTATTTGGTTTCTGTTCGACTTCATATCTCTCCTTCGCTTTCTACGTTCTTTACAAAACGACGACACACGGCTTAGGCCTACGACTCAGAACGAATATCTAAGGCTATAGTAATGGGACTCTTGAAGCGAATTCTATCTCTAGGAAGCAAGAAGAGCAAGAAGAAGCGTCTTCAGGTCACTCATGCCCAGGTTGTAGACGAGGTTGGCATGAACCCAAGCAGTGACGATGCTACTGAAGTCGTTGCCAATCTACTTCTCCGCTCCTCTTCTGCCCGCTATGCAGTGGTATCTGAAACTGATTACACGTCTTTACCTCCTCTCCGTAAGTTGTCTTCTACATACAGCAATGCAATTCTTCTCTTATCAATCTTTATTTAGCGCATCCAATAAACAGCGTCTTAAGCACTCCCACAGCATCGACTACGAGTATTGCCAGTAGTACTCTATCTCAACGCGGTACATATACGGTCAAGGTCCACAGTCGCGAGCGACATGCCTGCACAGAATTTCCCAACGCCAACCCAGATATCACTGACAATTTGACTACTCCACGCCCTCGCAGACGTGAGCAATGTCCGGAGGAAGACACAAATCATCTCCTGGGACTGCGTAGAGACCCTTCTGTTGCAAGCCTGTTGGACCTGTATGATCAGCACGGTCGTTTACCTTCGGAAGCGTTTTCGAACACACCTCCAAAAGAGGGTCGCGCTCAAACTCGCCGGACTGGCTCGACTCTTCGTCAGCTTATGGGAAATCCTGAAAGCGGTGGACGTGACACCAGCACCGCAGAAGGAGATATTTCTTGGGCAGAACGCTTTTTGAGGTTTGTGATAAATACGTCTACGATCATTTTGAGAATCTCACCTTGATTCTAGGGAGACGAATAGCGCAACTACATCAGTGTCTTCTCTCTCCCTGCAGACCCCAGATAACTTTGACGCTCATTTTCCTGACAATCATTTACATCCAAGCAACGCCTGCCATGACGCTTCATTCACTTCTGATGACGATCTTTCATCCAAATTTCTTGAGCATCCCACTATTTCCTCCATGGAAGTCGAGCTCAGTGTCGTCACTGAGCCTTCTGATATCCTGGATGCTCCATATATTGCTGAGCCTTCCTATATTGAAAATGACCCGAAGACTCCTCTCAGAGCTTCTCAAATCTTTGGCTTCCTTACCGAGAAGCGCAAATCGCGTCCTCCTGAAGCATGCGACAGATCGCTTCCCGAGCTGCCAAGTGCATTTAGCTCTCCTTCGGACAAAGACTCAACGGAGGGCGGGCTGCGTTCTCATTTTTCTTCAGATCATTCATCCGAATCTGCTCACGCAGAAACTCCCGCTATACCCTATCTTCGTGATACCCCCCGACAATCCCATTCCATGGGAGAGCCTTCTAACCTCTATGACGACCAACCCTCTCCAAATATGTCAAATACTGAAAACCAACTTCCCTTGGAGAAGGATCACGACAATAGAAATCGTGAGTCTCAGGAGATGAAGCATGTCGATGTACGCGAACTCGCCTCAGGTTCTGATACAAACATACTGGAACCTCGTAAAGTCAAAGTCATTATGACTGCACCAACCAGGGTCATTGTCACGGCGCCTACTCCATGCGCTGATGACGGTAAACACTCCAGTCGTATTCCTCGAGGACCGAGATCTCTCAAGAAACGCCGCTCTGCAAATAGCGTGAAAGACCAACGACCAGGCTTACTTGATCGGTCAAATTCTAACTCGTCGAATTCTAATGATGTATTCACGTCCATACCCTCCCGCCCTAGAAAGTATCACCGAACTCCCTCTGCATCGTCAACCCATTCCTCAGGCTCGGATATCCAAATCTCTAGAAAGGCTGTGAGAAACAAGAGGGACAGTGGCAGTACGAGATTCGTCGCACATACGCTAGAAAAAGAGAACAAACTCGGGCTTTCTGCTAAGCCTGACATTCCATTTACACCAATACGAGCAAACTCGTCGCGTTCGTTATTCCGTACAGCTGTTACCCCGCAGCTTTTCCGCCCCCCTGCGGGAATGGCACCTTCGCCAGCTTCGTCCTCGGAACTTTCTCCTGTCGGTCAGAAGATAATGTTAGATGCGAGGAGGGAGCGTAGTAAAGCCAGAGGAGCTGGGAAGGTTTGAAAGCGGTGTTAAATTGGAATGAAACATTTGAGAAGGGGGACGTTATTGAACCATTTTTTATAGATCAGCATATAACTTATTACGAGCTGGGCTGCGACTTTCGACGAAGCTCTTTCGTTTTCATCGTTTACTTGTTTTCTTCATTTTTCTGTCTTACTGGTACTTTGCGAAACATATCAATGTGTGCTGGGCATAGCAAACCAGCTGCAAAACCAAAATTGAACCAGAGACGTGTGACTATTATTCGTGATGTGATCACGGTATTTGTGACATGTGGTGGCATTGCGTCACCCTTCAGCGCTGTTTACGCGACTCTTCACTAATCATGTCCTCCAAAGAGATAGACGACTTTCTAACTAAACAAATCTTTATAGAAAGAAGTATTGTACGCAAGTCTCTCTTCTATTCTCTTGCATTAGACCGCTCAATATATGCAGGTCACCTATCGATCTCTCAGCCGTCAACTCTCATTACACGTCAATGTCGCAAAAAAGTCATTACTTCTCCCAAATTTCTCTTACCGGTTTTCTCAAACTTTGCTCTACCACTGTCTAGTGAACTCGCGACGTTTCACGCCAAAGCCACGTCTCAAGGACAAACTCCAATTGCCGCAACATATTTGCTGAGTGGAGAAGCCGACGTGTCCTCTCCACAAGTAGATGACGATATGGACGTCGATATGGATGCTGAATATGAGGGCGACGCGGAAGAAGTTGCTGAGACGACGGTCATGCTAGTAGGGGAACAGGATCTCGCTCGTGTGTAGCTGACGTATCGCTCCGCCCGTGTAAAATCTTGACTTCGTTTTATTTACAGGCGTCAAAGCAAGTTTTCGGACCCTTAACACAATACACGTCTATAGTTTATCACCATCTCGTATCAAGGCAAGTTCAATGCTTCCCGAGACCTTAGCCAGTAAATCACCATATGTTTCTCTCTCAGGACGCAGGCCTGCTTTGCGGTCCTACCGACATAGTCAGAGACATCGATAGCAAAAAGGGCACGGAAATGGCGTCGATTGTAGGAAAGGTTGTTGGAATGAACATCAAGGTTTGTTGTATAAATAGACTTGATTTTGCAAGAGTGTTCATCGCGTACAATAGGAGGGGAAAGGGAAACACCTCCCGCCACCACCGCCACCACCTGCTGCTGGTCCTTCAACGTCAAAACGATCGGTTAACGCAAATGAAAAGGTGTCAGAGGACAGAGGAAATGGTGCCAATAAGGAGAAGGAGAAGGAGAAGGCTTCAGCTACTACGGAAAAGCCTAAACCTACAGGGAAGTTGGACTTTTTCAAACCCAAACCAAAGGTGGAGAAGGGGTCCACGAAGAAGGGGAAAGAGCAGGAGGTCCCAAAGATGGAGAAGGAACAGGAGTCTGCAAAGAAGGGGAAAGAGAAAGATACGAAAGATACGAAGACGGAGAAGAGGCAAGTGTCCGTGAGGAAAGATGATACAGAGGAGTCCGCAGATGGCAAGGAGAAAAGAGCTTCGACGAAGGATCTCGCGAAGAAAGTGAAGGAAGTGTCAATCAAAGCTGAAGATAGTGAAAGTGCGCCAAAGGTTTCCAAGGTAAGAATCTGCGTTCACTGCCAAGCATTGCGACCTCACTATGATTGTAGACAAGCCGGAAACGCAAATCAGAGGCAGCGCTTTTATCCGACTCGGAAGAAGAATCGGAAACTCAGACAAGTAGAAAACCTTCGCCCAAAAACAAGTCACAATTGAGGGTAAAGAAGGGCGCCATTATTAGTGATGACGAGGATGAGGAAGAAGTTCCTGCCGCTACTCGCTCTAAAGGAAAAGCAAAGCTGAAGCCTACCAGTGATGACGAAGATGAGGATCTCAAAGCTATGATGGACGTGGATGATGGTGAAACTTATTTTCCCCTCGGAAGTCAATATTAATTCATTATTGTCATTCTAGACCAAGTGATACGTGCTACTCGGCCAACACGGCAGCCTGTCGAAGAGGAAACCCAGGAAGGACCTTCAGAACCTGAAACTCAAAATGAAGACATAGAGATGGCGGATGAAATTGCACCAGTGCCCAAGAAAAAGAGGAAGGCGAAGAAGGTCGTCCCTGTAGGCAGTAACGGTTTGAAGAAGAAACGAGTCTTAAAAAGCCGAGTAACTCAAGACGACAAAGGCTACATGGGTAAGGTTTCCGTACCACTGAACTTGTCCGACTCGGATCTGAACTCTTGTTTAGTCACAGAGGACTACAGCTCGTACGAGTCAGTTGATGAAGAGGAGGAAGAACCAGAACCTGTCAAGAGCAAAGGGAAAGGGAAGGGGAAGGGAAGAGCCAGTGAAGTGAAGAAAGCGGAAGCTGATAGCAAAGTGGTGGAAGAAAGTGACTCGGGTGTTGATTCTGCTGCAAAGACCAAATCTTCGGTGAAAGCTAGATCTGCTTCAACCAAAGGAAAAGGTAATAGTGGTGGGCAGAAAGGAATTTCAGCGTTCTTTGGAAAGCAGAAGAATAAGTGAGAGTTCGTTTAGTAGCTACCGTATATGTACGTTGTGGCTGTGTTCCTGCTGAGATAAGCAAATACTTTAATAATTTCACACTGAGTGACTGACCTCCGCGTGCCAAGCTCCAGTTTCGTCTTGATTAGACATTAGACTCGTTTCCACTGAGTTAGAAATATAGCCCTGGCAGCCAGGTCCATCCCTTCTCACGACCGCTCTTTAGAAACAAACTTTGTTCAGCATACTGCAATATCTCCTAAAGATCCTTCCTACCCTCTTGAATCCAGCTTCGGACGCCTTTTCACTGACAGTGGCCACGAAGACAACGAGGCTTTTGAAATGACCAATACCTACGGCGTAGCTAATTCCGCCGGACCAGATGCAAACGACGATACTAGAGGAGAGTCAAGTGCCCTGCTTGGAGGTGATAGAGATACTGCCGTGAAGAGGAACAGCAAGTCAGACGGTCATGCGTCTATTGTCAGTTCCGTCAGTAACTTGGCCAATACAATCATCGGAAGTGGAATGTTCCCTCGGTTGGTTTCTTCGTTCGCTTGTACTCACTCTGACCAATCACACAGGAATGTTAACTTTCCCTCTTGTATGTCATTGACACAATGTGTGTAACGGTCTATGTTCATCTTCCGGTCTAGGCGATGGCCTCAGCAGGCATTATCCCGGGAATAATAACATGTATTTTCTCGGGAGGTGTCGCAGCATTTGGGCTATATCTTCTAACGCTTTGCGCAAGCAAAACCGCACACCGTCGTTCATCTTTTTTTGCGGTAGCGCAACTCACATTCCCTAAAGCAGCTGTTTTCTTTGATGCTGCTATTGCTATCAAGTGTTTTGGTGTATCCATTAGGTACGAGACATCATGCTATTGATGTATACCGAGGAACTCACACCTGATTAGTTATTTAATCATCATCAAGGGCCTTGCACCAAATGTTGTTGCCTCACTGTATCATGATTTGAGTTCCCAAGAACCTCCTCCTTGGGCCCTTTCGGGACGGAACTGGATTACTATACTCATGGTCATTCTTGTGCCGTTGGCGTTCCTTCGTCACTTGGATAGCCTTAGACATACTAGTTACGTTGCATTGTTCTCAGTAGGTGAGTAATTTTACATACCACATTGTAATATCCCAGTTAACCATCCGATTTAGGATACCTGGTTTTGATCGTAATCAAGTGCTATTTCTGGCCCTTGGAGATCATGCCTGAACCAGGCGAGATCCATCTCGTTCATTTTACGCCCAACTTTGTGTCCACTTTCCCTGTGCAGGTTTTCGCCTTCACCTGTTCGCAGAACGCGAGTTATCTTCTGGCCGAATGGCTGACTTTGACTGACGCCGTTTCTGCAATAGCTTTTCCCGATATTCAATGAAGTCAAGAGTAATACGCAGGAGCGTATGAATTTAGTCATCGGAACTGCCATTGGCACGGCTACTATAACATACGAAGTCATCGCTGTCTTTGGATATCTTACGTTCGGCACGAAGGTTCGTGGTAGTTTGGCCTTGTAAGTTCCATGTAGAAGCAGCTGATAGTAATCGGGTGTCATAGGTTGGCGCAAATATCATTGCAATGTATCCGTCGACATCGTTATTTGTGGCGGTCGGGCAGTTGGCTATTCTGATCCTTGTTATGTTCTCGTACCCCTTGCAAGTGCATCCTTGTAGAAATTGCTTGGACAAGGTGTTCCACGCTGGGAGCACTGATGCCATCGCCAAGCGAGCAGTGTTGAGTGAAGACGATGATGAAGAGGAGCCCGACGATCATGCGAGTGAGGGCATGTCCCCACTGAAGCACTGGATCTTAACGCTAGGTATCATCGCTAGTACATTTACGATAGCATACCTTGTAGATGATCTCCAAATAGGTCAGTATATTGCTTTTTCATTGCATCCAAATGCTGACCTAGTCTTGACAGTGCTGGCCTTCGTGGGATCCACTGGATCGACGACCATTTCCTTTATTCTTCCTGGCTTATTTTATTGGAAGGTCAGTCCAGTTGTTCCGTCATGAGCGACTCTACTGACTATTCTTAGCTGAGCCGCGACGATGAAAGTTCGAAGAAGCTGAACAAAGCTGCCATAGCGCTCGCTGCCTATGGTGTGTTCATCTTCATTTTCTGGTGAGTACCTTCTGGATATCCGATGCTAATACCACATAATGACTTGACTGATGAACAGCTTGGGATTTAACATCTATCAAGTAGCGTATCCCTCGGCCAGCGGCCCAGCGCATTGAGAATGCAGTGTAGTAGTACATAGCGATATATTAAATTACTGAGCATTTATGACATCTGATACATGCTTGGAGCTGAAAATGGCAATACGTTCACACGAACGTAAAGTAATTCGCCCTCCTGAGTCGTCGTCCTGTTTTCATCTTGCCCCAAAACCTGATATGCTTCAAAGCCGGCCTGCGACAAAAGACAGACGTTGAAGGCACCACTAGTATCGAGCGCTCTCCATTGACTATTCGGCATTTGCTATGTCGCTTGGTGAGTAGTGCCTTGCTCCAACGACGAGCCCGTCAGATCACTCAATGGCTGCGCAAATATCGTGGCTCTTTACTCGTCTTCAGACTGTACAAGCAATCCAACTGCCTCAGAGCCTTGCTCTTCATCTGTCTCCAGCTCTAGAGTTTCATCACCGTCTGTGATCGTTATGTCCGATCCCAGCATTCCAACGACTAGCAGGATCGCTAGTTCCAGCTCAGCAAGTTTCGTACCTTCAACCAATGCATCAGAGTCTCCGTCTCCTTCCATCGATGGTACTCTTCCTCAATCACCCCCGTTTCTGGCCAACGACGCGCGGTTCACCAATGGAGAGCCCAGCAACATCGCAACCACATCGCAAAGTCAGACGCCCGATGTCGACGCTCAAATTTTAGAAGCATTGAAGAGCAAGGATAGGCTTTACGTGTTAAAATTAGGAGAAATCATGGAGGAACTCATCAATGAAAAGAGGTATACCTTCCTGTCACTCCTGTTGTTTTCGGTGGTGATGGAGGCGTCTGAATTCTGAACTGACGGTGAATGGTTTTCAAGGATACGGGCGGACTTGACTCCTACAACATCATATCAACGAATGCTTGTGCACCGCTGCTCAGCTTATTACAAGCTGCAGCCGGAATCAGACCCTATAACTAAAGCGATCTCCGTTGTCCTCATTGCGGAAAGTAGAGTGTAGGTCTCCCGCTTCTTAGGCATTCGCTTTTGTTGAGATTATGTCTATAGTCCTTCTAGAAGATTAGCAGAATTGGTTCCTCTTGAACCAGCGGCCCAACCCGCTTTCAAAATAATGCGTCGTACTCCACAGGATCGCCGCACCAAAACACAGTCTCACGCGGGATCAGTTACGGGCGAAGATGCCGACTTCTCTGACATTGAGCCATCCGAGGCAGGTAGCCTGGGCGGGCGCAGTAATGCGACAGGTGGAAGTAATAAGAAACGAATGACTATCGAGGAACGAGAAGCTGCTTACAAAGAAGCCCGATCTCGAATATTTATGGGTTTCGAAGAGAAAGAGAAAGAACGGGACATGAGCGCCACTTCGTCTTCGCTTAGTCTTGCTTCGAGTTCAGCTTCGACAAGCGGGGGAGGGGGTAGTAGTAGTGCCGGCGAACCTGACGACTCGGCAAGTTCACTAGCTACGGATGGTGAATGGACCGCAGCCTCATTCAACAGAAAAGATTCTCGAAGAAGTAATGCCTCCGCATCCTCTAGCTCTCGGTCTCTGAGAGGATCGGCTGCCCCATTTACCTCTAATGGGTCTGGTAGCTCGCGCAACTCCCGAGCACCCTCGCCATCTTTCACATACGCCTCTCTGTATGAACCTGCCCCGGCGGGTCCATCCTATGATCCTCAACTAGGAAACCATCATCCTGCCCCAGGATATCAAGCCCCTCCGTACATGTACACCTATCCTCCTCCCACGCAGCCAAATCCTCCCTACATCAACCCATACCCCTACTATCCTCCTTATCCCTATGGACATCCGCCAGTTCAGCCTCCTCAAAACGCATCAGACTCATCAACGTCTACATCAGCTGAGATGTATGCGCCACCTCCACACATGATGTATCCTTACATGTGGCAAACACCCAGTCAGCCACCAATACACTCTGCACCTCCAATGCAGACTCAGAATTCGAGCAATCAAGTAGCGGGTCCTCCCCCTCCAGCTGCTCTCCAGTATCCACCGTATGTATCGCCCACATACGGGTACCCCATGCACAGCTACTTTCCTCCGCCTCCAGCCCAGCATCCGCGGTCTGCACCTCTTCATACTGGTGGGCAGCTTTATGAAGAGCCTAGGATGATGAACGGACCAGGCGGTGGGCCGTCGCATCCGAATAATAACTCTCCGAGAGGCGTGAATGGCAACCCAAATTGGGGGGTAAATAATCGCAATGGCCGAAATGGCAGCGGTCCGTCAAATGGCGGAAAACCACGCAATGTGCCTCGCCAAGCTTGGAGTTTCGGTCCTGGTGTCGGTATGGGTGGTGTACCAATGACCGGTAATAACATCCCTTCAGGATCTAGTAGTAATGGAGAAGTGGTCGGTCCCCGACTTAGTTCTACAATGCGAAGACCGTCGAACACCAGCACCGGGAGTTCGTCTGGAAATTATCGCCCTCCATCCACGAGTGATGATGTCGCGTCCACTGCTGTAAGTCATGTATCTGTGATTCTTTCCCATGCTGACCCAGGTGATGCAGTCTTCTTCCACCTCCTCTTCGTCACGGCGCACTTATACATCAACAGCCTCGTCCCAACATCCACTTCCACCCCGACCCGACTGGGCGGTCGGCCTGAAACCAGACCCGACTTTGCATGCAACCAACCGTCACCACGATCACACTTCTCGAAATATATCTCCAATATCACCTCCGCGCGCGCTCAGCAACGGTGCTTCCCACTCGAACCCACCTTCGAGACGGCCTCCTCACCAACTGTCTCCACCCATCTCTCTACAATCCACTGATTTCCCTCCCCTCACATCCATAGCCTCACCAGAGAAGCGTACACCTACAGTTGGTGGTGCATGGAACAATACGTCGTCCACTCGTTCCCTTTTAATGACTCCTCCCAACCCCGGCCCAACCGGACCAACCGGACTTCAGGGAAGTGCGTTGATTCATCCTTCTAACGCACAAAACGCCATGGCCACCAATCATGCCATGTTTGACGATGGCTTTGAACGCCCTCCTCCGAAGGGTACTGAGCTGTATAACCCCAAAGTTGTCAAGCGTCCGACGAATATCAATGGACGGTCTGGAAATGAACCAGGTGACAAGGCAGGCGCTGATGGGGTATTGACTGAGCAGATGAGTGCCTTCTCTCTCGTGGACGTTGCCCTTCGGTCGCCTGCGCAGTTGAGCAAGGATTCAGGCTCAGCGCTGTCATCATGAGGTTCATCTCGATATTTTAGAAGACGCAAGATCTTGATGGATTATCCGAGCTGTTTACTCGTGTAAGCCATACAGATATACGTTGTTGCCTGTGTCTGTTTGCTATCGTGTTTTCTTCTGTTTTTTTTTCCTGTCTGCCATTAACTACTTATAACTTGTCTGGAGTGCCAATGTGATATATCACGTAGATACAAATTCAGAAAACTGTACACATTTAATCTGGTTCAAGTCTTTTCTCACGATACCAAGCTGACGTAAGCTATTTCGCTGTTGAAGCCACTGCAGAACCACTGTGTTCTTGGACGTAGATATCATGTATTCCAAGCTGCTTCAAGTTGAGGTACTTCTACATGCGTCCTGCAACCCTCTTGCCCAAGAAGCACATTACTATCGTGGTCAATGTCGCCAGACTCGCCAGACTTGATCTCGGAGTATGTGGGATCCAGCTACCTTTCTTTGAAACCTCGTGTGGCAGCCTGACGCAGTGCCGACTCCTACTCAGGTTAAACCGTTTTCACAAGAGCCTCCGTTTCCCGTGATGCTAGTCTCTTTAAGTAACTTGGCGCCCTTCGACCTACAATCATTACCCACAGAACACAGGAGACACACAACTTCTCTTCTCAGTATTGGGAATCGTTATCCTTGATGCGAATGGACTTCCGATATGAGGCCGCTGTCAATCAACACGGGCGCCATTCGATTCGAGAAGATTTCTCTTTCCTCTCATATGGTGGCCTTGGTCGGCCGGACTATATTTTTCGTGTACTGCGCAACCCGTAAAACTTGAAGCTTTGAAGAGGCGTGCGATCAATCGGCATCGGTGACTTGCCCTCAAGTCCGCAAATTTGATGGAAGCTGTGGCACTGGGCACTTGCTCTGGATAGTTTTCAAGAGTTTTCAAGTCGTGCAGAATTTTGTGGCGTCGGAAGATATTCAAGAGTTCTTAGTTTCAAGCCAAAGGCCAGGTCTCGGGCTCCGCTTCTCTAGTTCTACTCGTTATTCGGGCCGCAATTTCTCCGGACCGTACTTCCCTACTATTTTTATTGGCTCCGGTTGACGCGTTAAAACCTTTGGGAGCGGTCTCATCTCACCCGTTTCTTTCCTCTCATGGCACCACTCTTTCTGGGCTTCGACTTATCTACTCAGCAGCTCAAAGCTGTACTCATTCGGGGGGACTGCTCAATCGTCAATGAATCCTCTGTCCACTTCTCCAATGATTTTCCGAATTACGGGACTGAGAACGGTGCCATCAGAGGTCCAGCTGAAGGAGAGGTTACTTCTCCTGTAGCAATGTGGCTGGATGCGTTTGATCTTTTGATGCAAAGAATGAAGAGTGCGGGTGTCGATTTTTCGTCCATTGTCGCGATTTCTGGTGCCGGACAAGTTAGCTGCCTTCGTGGTTCGTATTTGCACGAACTAACCTATGTTCCTTTCATTTCAGCAACATGGATCCGTCTACTGGTCCCCACAGAGTGATTCTGACTTGGCATCACTTGAGCCTTCAAAGCCACTGTCCCAGCTTTTCCCGGATGCGTTTTCACTTCCGCGTGCTCCCATTTGGCAAGATTCATCTACTACTCAGGAATGCCGAATGCTAGAAGAAAGCATCGGTGGACCTCAAAATTTGGCAGATATCTCCGGTAGCCGCGCTTATGAGCGGTTTACTGGTACTCAGATAGCTCGAGTCAGTACACAGCTGTATCTCTCGTCCTTGTGGCTTACTCTCACCTAGATCCGGCGACTAAAACATGATGTATACAGTGCTACCTCTCATATTTCCTTGGTGTCTTCGTTCATGCCCTCACTCTTTCTCGGCCGAATTGCTCCGATTGAAATATCGGACGCCAGTGGCATGAATCTGATGGATGTTCTTACCTGTAAATGGGACACCCGACTGCTAGAAATCTGTGGCGGGCCCGAGCTGCGATCGAAACTTGGACCAGTGAGTTGACTTACTCTTCAATTTTGTTTGACCAACCCGTTAAGTCGCGGCTGATTCCACAATGATCAGGAACCGGTACCCGGTGGGACATCGTTAGGTACAATCAGCTCGTATTGGGTCGAACGCTGGGGCTTCAATCCGGGTAAGTCGTACGATACAGAGGATCCTTTTTATACTTATATTTCTATAGCGTGTATCATCGCCCCCTTCACAGGTGATAACCCGGCCACCGTTGTCGCCCTGTCCTTCCCCGGCGATGCCCTTCTTTCGCTTGGCACATCGACCACGCTGCTCTTGTCTATTCCCCCGGCCGATACGCCGCCTAAGCGTTTTACGACTTCGCATTTACTCTCTCATCCTACCACGGCACCTGATGCTCAGATTGCCATGCTCTGCTATAAGAATGGCGGGTTGGCGAGGGAGCAAGTTCGTGATCGATATGCGAAGAGGGATTGGTCCAAGTACAACGAACTGCTCGAGAATACGACCCCTGGATGCGACGGCTATACGGGATTATACTTTCCTCTCCCTGAAATCATCCCTCCTGGCCCCAAAGGAGAGTTTTTCTTCCGCACTGAAAGCTCTGGATTTCCGACGAAGATCAACGAGAACGACGTTCCACATTCCTACCATCCGAGAATGATTGTGGAATCTCAATTCTTATCAGTAAAGTCCCGCATCGCAGCC
This sequence comes from Omphalotus guepiniiformis, assembly GCA_028554645.1. NCBI lineage: Eukaryota > Fungi > Basidiomycota > Agaricomycetes > Agaricales > Omphalotaceae > Omphalotus > Omphalotus guepiniiformis. The sequence continues at coordinate 1,159,678 of JAQOOI010000017.1, forward strand.
ATCATGCCTCCGAATGCACCTCCGCTCCAGCGACTTGTGATCACTGGAGGTTCATCAGCTAACCAGACTATTCGTCAGATGGCCGCTGACGTCTTCAACATGAAGGTGTACATCAGTTCCACAAAGGAGGCTGCAGGAATGGGTGGAGCACTCTTGGCGAAATTCGCTTGGTGGAAACAAGACAACGAAACGGGGTCTTTCGAAGAGATGAGCATGATGACTGGGAGTGAGAGTTTAGGAATGAAGTGTGTTGCTGAACCGCGGAGGGACGTTGCCAAGACCTATGAAGACTTGGTAGGTCTTTACTCTGCATGCGAGGAGCAAGTAGTGCGAGCATGGGAAGCACGCTGAATTATGTATATTGTTTTCGTTTTTCAATTGGTTTTTTTGGTTTTCTGGGTCTTCTAACTCAAGGTCAGATGGTATCATCTCGGTCTTAGCTAGCACGTAGTCTTTATATATCATTGTAACATCTCATGTCATCTCGAGGCTAGCTCTGGGGACGTACAACTATAGATATGTGTTTCGGTGATCAAGGGTACAAAGGCGTCAATCTAGAATGCTGGTGGTTAAGCGCCCACAAGTTGCTCGCATCAGTCGCGTCCAAGCTTTTTTTGTCTTTATGCTGAAGGCAATTTCCTTTTATCGACATAACTCAGCAGAGGTCTTTTACAACAAATCTCGTTCTTCCTTTCGGTGGCTGTCGCGATCCCGTCCAGGGATCCACTTACTGTGTACTAGAGAAAGATCTCAGGCCATGTCAGACAGTAGCTCTATTGGAGAGAAGCGTGCCATGGAAATTTCCCCGCTATCAAATCTCGACGCACCTACAAAACGTTTGAAGGTGCAAGAAGAAGGGAATGTAGTACCATCTTCATCGGGCTCGCTAGCCAAGGAAGCAGCCGAGGACATTTCAGTGGATCCCACCGAAGGCGACAATTCAGCTACACCTCAACAAGTTCAAGCTGACGAAAGCCCAGAAGAGGGAACGGGCGAACCATCGTCTAAACATCGTGATGCAAATGAACGTGCGGGCTCGCGAAAAACCAAAAAGAAAGACATGAGAAATATGGGGCGCCGCAGACGAGGAACGCGACCAGAGTCCCCAAGTGCTGAAGGAGATGCGGGACGTCCGTTAGATGAACCAAAAGAACCTCGCCTTCCCAAGCGACAATGTGCGTTACTCATTGGTTTTTGCGGCTCAGGATTCCGAGGAATGCAATTGTACGTGTGTTTGCTGCATAACTGTGTTCGTGATTGTTACACACCATTGAACAGTCAGCGGCTTCAGCCAGGCCTTCCTGAACAACGGACGATTGAAGGTGAATTGTTTAAAGCTCTGGTTGCTGCTGGAGCAGTCTCAAAAGATAACGCGGATGATCCGGTGAAAGTATGTTCCTCGTTTTCTGCTTGACTGGTTGATACACTGGTTCACTCTCGTTTAGGTCAATTTTGGAAGGGCGGCGCGGACAGATGCAGGTGTGCATGCTGCAGGGAACGTGGTGTCAATGAAGATGATCACTACAGTTCCCGGTGTTGATGATATGCTGGCTCACATAAACTCCAAGTTACCGCCGGAAATCCGTCTATGGGGTTTTGTACGTGTTAATTGCTATTTCGTAAGTTCTTGCACCTCATTAGTTGACTAGCAACGCGTTCAAAACTCCTTTAACGCTCGAACGTAAGGTTTGCACCTTATCATGGAACCGAGGCGTCGATTTTGACTACCTAAATTCAGGCTTTGCGATGGCCGCAAATATACCTACTTTTTCCCCTCATACCTGCTTATCCCGCCTAAACCTGGATCCGGGCTAGATTGCACACTGAAGGCCCATGCTGCATCACTGTCATGCGAAGTATCCTATTCATCGGATCCCTTCTGGAGCCCTGCAAATAGTGCAGAGACTTCCGTTGAGGATGATCTAATTCGAAAACGAGCGTGGAGAGCAACTGCATCTCATGTCGAACGCTTGAGGGAGGTCGTTAAAAGATTCGAGAAGACACATAATTTCCACAACTTTACGGTAACACAGGACCCAAAAGATAGGTCAAACCAGCGTTATATGAAGAAGATTGAGGTATGTCTAGCGCCATGTGTGCTAAATTAAAATCTCGTTTCTGAGTCATTTGTTAGATTGCAGAACCAGCCGTATACGGAGAAACTGAGTGGATCGCAGTTGCTCTAGATGGTCAGAGCTTTATGCTTCATCAGGTATGTCACACTCTTCCACATCTAGCAGAGCTCATCTGTTCATCTAAATTTGTCTTCAGATTGTGAGTTCAGTCTTCTGCATGAACGATATCTATTGTCTTCCTAACATATACAGCGTAAAATGATGTTCGCATTGGTGATGATTTCCCGGACAGGAACACCTAGTTCCATTATCGACGAGCTATGCTTCCACCCGTGCTCAGAGGCACCGCCCGCTTGCTAATCCACACTTCAGCTGTACGGGCTTTCTCCTGTTCACATCCCAAAGATGCCTGCTTTGGGTCTATTACTTGAATATCCCGTTTTTGACGTATATAGTCTGAGGATTGCTGCTAGCAATGAGAAACTGGACCCTTCCGATCCACAGTATAGAGCACCGCTAAATTTCGAACAATACACGGAGCAGATGAATACATTCAAGCAAAAGTATATTTATGATAATATGAGGGGGATCGAGGATCGGAAAGGATTGTCAGTTATTTCTGCTTTAGAAATTTCGAGAGACTGATTGCATTACATAGATTTGATGCTTGGATTCGCTCTGTCGATGCGTACACAGGGAACGATTTGTTGTATCTGAATCCACTGGGTGTCATTCCAGCCGAGTCACTCGTGAAGAGAGGAGAGCGCAGAGAAAACCCCTTCAAGGAACAGCGCAAGTTCAATATGACCAGCTTTGCCACGGATGACAATGTAAAGATGAAGGCAGAGCAGGAGGAAAACGATGTGGATGTGGATGAGCCTCTGAACAGAAAGCAGATGGAGGAAGCGGAAGGTTGATTTAAAGTAATACAGCTAGGTTTGGCAAATATAACACATATATATTACAAGATTGAGGAAAATCTATGACTGGAACTTCCGCATCGTCTGAATTTCGTCGAGTAAAGCTTGCAAACGATCATCATCAATTTTCACTAAGCTGTAGGAAGACGATAATGTGAATAGAGTATTGAAAGCTGCTAGGAGTATATATCACCTTGGTATGACACTTTTGGCTTCGTCTGCATCCGCAGGACACAGATTAGCAATTTGAGCAGTCTCGAATTGCGTGAGGGCAGGCTCCCTTCGTAAAGTTCTGCGACCATATGGCTTAGAGTGAATATTAATCGATTGAAAGGAGACACACTCTCGAACAGCACTAGCTGAATCTGTGGTATTGAACTTTGTGAACGTCTTCACGTATTCAAGGGTCTTGTTGTATACTCTGAGCGAGACAGCATAGGTAATTGCTTGCAATCTTGTAGCAGTGAACATACGCGGTATCGGGTGCATCCTTGTCTCGATTCTCTAAGAGATACTTGACCTCTGAAATGAGCAGACAACCAGCATTGTTGAATTCTTGAGACAAGAATCAGCGAAAGCGACAGATAATACAGTTCATGATACTTTACCTGGGCCTAGCTTCAGGACAGCAGCATCTTCCTCCTCTCCTTGTGGCCGATGTCGCAGTCTGGTTGTCATTTTCGCGAAATGGCGCTGGAGGCAGCCTGCAGGAAACTCAGGAGCGAAAGCAACCTCAATAACAATATTCTCACGACCCTCGACGCGTGTCCCCTAGCTTTGAGCTATACCCAACTATACCTCTACTTGTTACTGGCAACAATGTCCACTACAGCTCAGCTTCTCGCAGAGGCAGACTCGATTTCTAAAACTGATGTCAAGCGCGCCGAATCACTATACAAGAAAATTCTTTCATCCACTCCGAAGCCATCCCCGAGCGAAAGCTCTCAAGAGCATGCACAGACCCTCAGAGATCAAGAGACAGCCTTGGTGAATCTCGGACAACTGTACAGGGATCAAAAGAATGCTTGCTCTTGCGACTGTGAAACCCTATTTGACGCGATATGAAGGAATGCTCAGGGTGTAGCAGAGGTTATAACACTTTCGCGAGCATTCATGTCCTCTACAGCAAAGGCAAAGACAGCAAAACTGAGTGTGTTCCGAGGTTCCTCGCTAACTTTCTACTTCTGACTTTCTAATCCAGTTCGAACTCTTTTGGACTATTTCAACGCCATCCCGAACAGCCAACAAATTCAAATGACCGTTCTTACAGATAACATCGAATGGGCTAAACGCGAGAAGCGGATATTCTTGAAACATAGTCTGGAAACAAGATTAGCTGGCCTGTAAGCATGTCTGTCTATCGTCGTATCGCATTTGAACTCATTCCGAGATTCAGCCAGTTGGAAGCTCATCAGTTCAAACCTGCACTTACCCTTCTTGACTCTCTCCTCACTGAACTCAGACGGTTGGATGATAAGATGATCCTAACGGAAGTTCATTTACTAGAAAGCAGAGTGTATCGAGGCATTGGGAATATGGCAAAGGCTAAGGTGTGTTCGAATTTTAAGCTGGTGTCTTCAGTTTACTTATATCTTGTCTGTCTAGGCTGCTTTAACATCTTCGCGAACTGCCGCCAATTCAATATACTGCCCACCAGCACTACAGGCTTCTTTAGATATGCAATCTGGCACGCCGATCTCTTTCACGTTTCAAGGCTGAGATATATTGACGCCCCAACAGGTGTACTTCACGCTGAAGATAAAGATTATAAGACTGCCTACTCCTACTTCTACGAAGCTTTCGAGAATCTTTCTTCACAAGGCGAAGATGATGGGAAGGCACTCGGAGCTTTGAAATATATGCTCCTCTGCAAGGTCATGCTGAACTTGGTGAGTGAAGTTTGGCTTTGAGCAGGGCTTCTAGTGCTAATCACCCGCGACTTCAGCCGGAAGATGTCACGTCCCTACTATCGATAAAATTAGCAGTCAAATACGCGCAACTAAGGGAAGTGGAAAGTATGCGCGCGGTAGCAAAAGCACATCAAGCGAGAAATCTGGCTGATTTTGAGAAAGCGTTGAAAGAGTACAAAAATGGTGTGCGGTCTTGTTTCTAATGCTCCCCATATACTAACTTTGTGGTCAAGAGCTTTCGTCCGACCCTACTATTCGCTCGCATCTTTCGGATCTCTACGATGCCCTACTGCAGCAAAATCTGCTGAGAATCATAGAACCGTATTCAGTAGTAGAGGTTGAGTACATTGCAGACTGTGTAGGACAGGGAAGACAGAATGTGGAGACGAAGTGAGTGTCCCTGCGGAGTTTTATGGCATTAGATGCTGAATGTTTTCAGACTATCACAGATGATCCTCGACAAAGTCTTCTATGGTGTCCTTGATCAAGGGCGAGGCTGTCTCCTTGTGTTTGATGAACCTAAAACCGACGTAAAGTCGCACTTCTTCTCTATCTAGTCACTCGACTCACGCTTCATCTAGGATATGTATGGTGCAGCAATTGACACCCTTGGACAAGTGAGCAAAGTCGTAGAGTCGCTCTATGCCAAGGTAGTTTATTTTGCCCACATCCTTTCACTAATGTTAAGCTGATGGACTCTTGCAGACGGTGAGCATCGCATGAACGAAGAGTGGAACGTTGAGTTCTATGAGTATATTTACAATCGTTTGTGTTTTTCGTATCTCGCGCATGTTAACGTAGTACCACAGAGAGAATACTATAGTCCCTCTTGTGTTAATGTATTCTAAGTATTCGACCCTTTGGGCCTTTTTACATACTCTTTTGAAACGCGCCATTATCTCGGTCACGTGATACTCGCGTCGCGTCGTGGTCACATGCGTTACATTCAAAGGTCGAGGGTTCCCACGGCGCGACTCGTTTGTACCGCGACGATGTCCAACTCAAGAGCAAGCCAGTCGCTGTCAGGTCTTCGTACAGTCAAACGTGACTTCACCGAAAATACGATTGCGACCTCTTCTACTTCCTACTCTCAAGGTTCATCACGAGCTGCACCCATCGAAATCGACCAAACACCTCCAGTCCCATCCAAATTAACTGGAGCACAGTTGCGACTGAAGGCGATTCAGGATGCTCTGCGTGGAAACACCACCGTCACTAGTACGAAGACTGCTCAACCGCTAACACATTCAAGGTCTTTCAATAAACGACCTTCTGATCCGGCCATGTTTGTTGATGACCATGAACCTGCACCTCCGCAAAAGAAGAAAAGGGAACTTCCTCCTTCATGGAATGAGCCAAAACGTAGCTCATCGGAGCTCATTTTGAAGAATTCTGGATCCGCAAAGCCGCAGATCAAGGACGTTCGCTCAAGTGGCTCGCACTCTAAGAAGCCTGGTGTCGTTTTATTGAGTCAGGAACAGACTCAGATTCTGAAGCTTGTCGAGGATGGGACGAGTGTATTCTATACGGGCAGTGCTGGTGAACCTTGGACAAGATACCTCGATATATGCGTATCGTGCTCATTTTGTGTTCTTCTTGTGCTGGCACTGGCAAGTCGGTATTACTACGAGAAATCATCAAATGTTTGAGAAAGAGGTACAGCAAAATCAATGATGCGGTGGCTATCACCGCTTCCACTGGTAAGTTGCATTCAGTATCATACTTCCAACATCGCGTTGAAGTGCTCGTGATCTTAGGTATTGCAGCATGCAACATTGGAGGTGTCACAATCCATTCCTTTGCTGGAATCGGTTTAGGTCAAGATCCAGCCCCTGCCTTGATCTCTAGAGTTAAGAAAAACAAAAAAGCAAGTAATCGGTGGATGCGGACGAAAGTCCTCATTATCGACGAAGGTGAGTTGAATCTTCTAGAGTTATGACCTATACTGATTCAATCGTCAGTCTCCATGTTGGACGGTGATCTTTTCGACAAACTAGCAGCCATCGGGAGTGCCCTGAGAAAGAATCCCCGACCTTTTGGTGGAATCCAGGTTTGTCGTTTGCACTCGATCTACTCTTATGCTCATTTTTCATCTAGGTTATCGTCACTGGCGATTTCTTCCAACTGCCTCCTGTGACTAAGTCGGCTGGCTCCTTAAAATTTGCGTTTGAGGCGAAAATGTGGTCCGAATCGATTCAGCGCACATTCAATTTGACCAAAGTGTGGAGACAAAAGGACCCCGGCAAGTCTTGTTTTTGCATGTCCTCCCTTGAGCAACTCTCTTATTATTCCCCTCTAGAGTTCGTGGATATGTTGAATGAAATGCGTTTTGGACGCCTAACACCCAAATCAATTGCAAGATTCAAATCACTTTCGAGAGAGGTTCGATACGACGATGGTATGGGACCAACCGAACTGTATGTCTTGGACTATCCAAGTGCGATAGTGGCCAATCTTACATTACTTTCTTTCAGCTTCCCTAGACGTGAGGACGTCGATCGGTCCAATGGAGCTCGCCTCAACAGCCTCATCAATGAGAAGCAAATGGTTTACAAAGCTCATGACTCCGGCACGCAAGACCTGGCTCAAAGGGAAAGACTGTTGAACAACTTTATGGCACAGCCGACGTTGATTCTCCGAGTTAACGCTCAAGTAATGTCCAATTCTTGGCTATAACAATCTTGTCTAATGGACCACGCATCCAGGTAATGCTGATCAAGAACATAGATGAAACTCTTGTCAACGGATCAATTGGCAAAGTCGTGCGCTTTTGTGATCCAGTGTCTTATGTTGCGGAGACTGAGGTTGAGGGATCGCGAGTGACTTCCACGAATCCCACCAAGCCACCATCCGCTGGACCGACCACAACTGCAAGATTGCAACAGGAGCTTCCAGTGGTTGCGTTTACCTTACCAGACGGCTACACGACTCGGGAAATGCTAGTAACCCCAGAAAGCTTCAAAGTTGAGCTACCTGATGGGGAAATTCAAGCCGCTAGGTCGCAGGTACTTGGGACCTTGTACTGCAGAGTCGTCGACAAAGGCTTGACTAGTAATATTTCATCTGTAGCTGCCTCTTGTTCTTGCTTGGGCGATGTCGATCCATAAATCCCAGGGACAGACTCTTCCAAAGGTTAAGGTTGATTTAGGAAAGGTTTTCGAAAAAGGTAAGCATTCCTCTGTTTCTTGCCTTCCCTTGTGATAAGTTGTTTCTCGTTAGGGCAAGCATATGTTGCCCTTTCCCGTGCCACGTCGCTAGACGGGCTGCAGGTCCTCAATTTCAATGCTGCCAAAGTACGTACACAATTCAATGTATGTACGCTGGTTTGGGACTAAATCGTCGCGTCAGGTTCAAGCGCACCCAAAAGTTGTGGAGTGGAGTCATACTTTAGAGACAATTTCTTTCGATGATTGTGATGACGACCAGGCATCTTGGACGCTTTAGTGGTGTGTCACCAACAGGAAGCGCTCTCTACACGCCATTCCCGTCCATTGCGATAATGAAACCAATTTGTTCAATTCGACATTACCCAGAGTAAGCGCCACTTTTCTCTCCAATACATACTGTGTATCGGACTCTGTATACAAGCGGCATGTACGTTAGATTAACCGTCATTTGACTGACATTGACTGCATGATATGTTCATGGTTGTAAACTGATACCTATCGAAGCGAGATAGCTAGGTGGTTCATTCGTCAATCCCCGTGCCCAATCCGAATGTTGTTGACGCTCTGACATCTCGATTTGTCCCCTCATCCGTTCAATTTCGGCTGCCATCATGCGATTCTCCGTTCTCACATCATTTCCTGGAGGCGGTGACTCAGGAGTGGAGGCGGACAAAGCATGATTCACCAGTCCTAGAATCTGGAGACGCAAGCGGCCTGCTTCCTCATCGAGGAGACGCTGTCGCTCAGTGAGTGGAGGGGTTTCAAACGACATATGTCCAGTCGAATTGGATGCTTCTGTATTGCCTGGCTCAAGGACCGTTGATAGGCTTGGAGCATTAGTTACACTTCCGTGCGAGCGAGCAGCCTTTCTGGACGCTGTAAGATATGGCGATGGAGGTTTAGGAGATCTCTCCGTTTGAGGATACAAGCTGTTTTGTTCAGCCCCGTTTTTGAATTTTTCTGTCCGGCGCGCCAATGTGCTTGGTTCAAAGAATGGAGTAACCGTGTTTGAACGGCGTTGCTTCCGAACACATAAGTTAACCCTCCGACGACACAAGAATATCGTCGTGAGAGCACTGATGATTGCCACCCCGACTGCAGTGCCTATGGTAGCACCTACAATCACCGATGTATTATTTTGCGTTGCAGTTGCAGTGACTGCGGCGCGCGCGCTCGTCGTAACGGTTGCGGTACTGGCGCTGAGGCTGTTCAGACCAAGTGAGTTGTAGTGGAATGCTCGCGTTTCAAGTTGATATTACCTTGTAGTCGGTCCACATGAAGTCAACCCAGTACTAGTTCCAGCTAAGACTGTGAAGGGCGGACTAGTGAAGAAGTCCGTCTCGGAACTGACCAACCTGAAGTTAGAATCAGAATGCAAGTATCAAATTCATTTACTGACCCATCCTGACCATCTGCAGCTGCAACGATAACAAATGCCCTGGATAGCGGGATATGTCAGTACTTCCGAGTGGCCATTCACGCAACTTGAAAGCACACACCCCGGCCTGATGAAAACGAAGGGTAGACTGCCCTGAGAATTTGAAGTACCAGGTACTTGCATTGACAACACCTTCGAATTTGCAGGGTCACTCGCTTCATTTTCATTCAACCTGATGCATGGACATTGAGTGCGGAATTTATTACACATGTAACGAATGCTACAGCCAGTACTCACCAGAAACCGGAAGGATCCTGAGCATTGCGGGTCCAAGTCAGTGTGGTGTTTGTGAAGGGAAAAATACTGCCATCGATTGAGACGTTGAAAGCCTTGATACCTGTGATCCAATATATGCAGCTATCAAGCATTCGCGTCTATGAATTATTTTTTCATTCGCGGAAGGTCACTCACAGCAAGATATTGAAAATTTGAGCCATTGCGGTTCTGCTGCTGCAAGGAATAGCAATGGCGGGAAAGGGGACTTGATTCGACAAGATGATTGCACCCTTTTATACAGTCCGGAAATCATAGCCAGGCTAACAATGTTCAGCACCAACAATGTTCAGCACCTAAGTTGAGACCTGCCGTCCATCAAGTCAGATAGACTCCACAGATTCCGCAGGTCAGACGGGGCAATGTCTGTATAGCGAGACGATAAATTTCATCAAATTTTCTGCTAAGCCCAATTGTTTCTCTTCAAGTACTTGGCCTATGGTTGATCTTCATGTAGCCACCAATGAGCCAATTCGTAGAAAAGAGCATATTATATTAGATAACCGAAGATCTGATAGCAGCATTGTCGATATTGGAAGCCTCCGGAACCCAATGAGTGGTTGACCTATATGTATTAATACATGCTAGCAACGCATCGCAATAACAGATAACTGGACGGGATCAAAATAGCTGTGATGTGCTTGTCGTCCTGGGAAGCCGCAAGACCAAAATTTCTGATAAAGCCGACGTTGACCGTGTCTGCTGAATTGCTCGACCATACTGCGCGTGCTGATCCTGATACACTGAAAGTTATTCTTAGCATATACTAGTACAGTGAATTCCTCGGATACGTGGGGGGAAACCGTATCGGATTCAAAATAGGGAGTGTGCGTGTTGAGTAATAGTGGAGGATTTTACAAAGCATATGTAAGCGATTCTACAAAACGTGGGAAAAACATACGCGACCCACTTTCGATCATACCCGCAATTCCGAAAGCCAGAATCTGCCTTACGCTGCAGTCAATTGCCTTTTGTTGACTATCCTCGGCATGGTCGTGTATATAAACATGTTTTCTCTCTTGCAAATCCCAGCATTCTACCAGCAATCTTCTCATTCAACTTCAACTAACAACATCAATCCAAATTCAATCTGAATATGTCTTCGAAAACCACTATTCTTCTTACTGGTGCTACCGGTGAGGAACCTTTCCTTTCACATAGAACGCCTGCCTCTAGAGCGCGTCGATATCTGAATTACGCATCTCAACGATTCATCTCTAGGCTACATTGGCGGTTCCATCATAACACGCTTTCTCAAGCGCTCTGACGCGTCGTCGCTCGATATACGAGCTATCGTACGCTCATCCGAGAAAGCGGAAAAGCTGAAAGCGTTTGGAATCACGACAATCGTTGGATCTCACACAGATGCTAACTTGATGGAGAAAGCTGCTTCTGAGGCTGACGTGGTTATCACTGCTGTGAGTTATTCGGAAATACTACCTCTTCACTGTATCTGATGGAGTTGTACGGTTGCTCCTCTTCAATTATCTTTTAGGCGGACTGCGACAATGTAGATGCGGCCAAATACACGCTAAGAGGTCTCAAAAAGCGCTTCGAGGCTACTGGCAAAAAACCTGCTCTCATTCATACTGTGCGTATTTTCCTTCTCTCACCGATGGTTTTTGCCAGTTGCTTACCTTTGTATTCTGACAGTCCGGTACTGGTAAGACACCCTCATTCTTGGCAACTGTTCAATGGAGTTCTAAGATCAGTATGATGCTGCCCAGGTGTCTACGTTGACTGGTCTGAGGGAAAGGTTGCCACCGAAAACTTCTACAATGACACTGACTCCGACAAGATGAACGCGCTCCCGCCTGACGCACCTCACCGGGCTGTTGACCTGGAAGTACTTGCCGCTGATACTGCAGGTAACTAGTCTTCTTTTCTGACTGTCTAATACTTACTGACTCTCTACACACAGGCTACGTCAACACGTACATCGTTCTCCCTCCAACTATCTGGGGGTTGGCCAAAGGTCCTCTCTTTCAACAAGGCATCTCACACCCTTCTTCTATTCAGATCCCCACTCTGCTTAAAGCATGCCTGGCTCGCGGTCAAGGAGGTATGATGAATGCAGGGAAGAACATATGGTCTCTTGTCGAGATTCACGATCGTAAGTCCTCTACTCTGACTTTGAACCCAGGCATGTACTCATGTGTCACTCTTGCGATTGCAGTTGCCGAACTCTACAACGCCCTCTTTGATGCTGTTCAAACAAACCATCCGAAAGCAGCGCACGGCCGAGACGGGTACTATAACGCTGTCTATGAGGAGTACTCTGGATACGAAGTTGCCGCCACAATCTCTAAAGTGCTTGTCGAGCTTGGAAAAGGAAAGAGCCCCGAGCCCAAGTCGTTCACTGACGAAGAATTGATCAAGTACTTTGGGGTACGGTTTCTGAAATGGTTTTTTACATGTAACTGACTATTGCTCATGCAGCCATTTGCTCCGTTCTTCGGTACCAACTCACGCGGCATTGCTGATCGTTCCAGATCAATTGGCTGGAAGCCTGTGAAGGGGAAGGCTGATTTCCTTGCTTCTATCAAGCCCGAGCTGGAGGCAGTTATTGCGCAAAACTAGAGCTCATGCTTAGCAGTTGTACGCCGAAATAATTTGGCCGGTGGAAAAACTCGGAAATGTATTATTCAGTGACTTGAGCCTCTAGTGCAAATGGAAAAAAGTTCTCTGCGTGCTTTCTAAACATTGTCGTTCAAACGTTCGGCTTCTGAGCGCGTTCTTAAGATGTGCATCATGCATTTAATGACTCGTCATATAAAACCAGTTCAACACATAAGTCTCATGCATCTGGGAAATCAGGTTTTTGACAGACAGAAAAGTACATCCTGAAAAATTATCACTGCTAGAACCTACTTGAAGACTATATATAACACGGAAACGCATGCTGACATATTTCAGTGCTTGAGCATCAACTCAAACCTAGGACCTTTTCCATCAGCGCCTTCCATCACCTCATACGACTCGTCCATATGTTTTGCTCGAAATTCTGCTTTTGCTGCAACATTCGTGCCGGTACGCTCTTCATGCTGTTTGATGATCTCAGCATTGACATCATCGGGACCGTTGAAAGCCATCATGAGGGTAGGTAAACCTAGAGGCAGCATGCTGACAGATACCATTTACCTTAATGTGCGGCTGTTACAGTAAGCATATGCAAGGCTCACTCGCCACGGTCAATCTGCCAGAAATGCCATGTTTTTCCATACGTGGTGTAAAGATCTTTGAGGGTGGGCAGCTCCAGGAGATCGTCTATCCCGGAAGGAATACCCGCTTTTGCAATCATAGTTAAAATGCCTGTGTTCAACTCGTCAGCAAGACGCACCGAATAAATATCAATCGCGCGCCCTTGCCCGATTCAATCTCATATTTGTGACTATGCCAAAGCTGTTTCTCTTCGGCATCGAGATTTTTGAACAGCTCTTCAGTGATGATGTACTCAACGCCAATAAGTCGAGCCCCTGGCTCATTCGAGTCAAAGATGATGCACTGGTGCAAATCTGCGCTGATGTTGTGAGTGCAATAGTGGTATGCTGGAACAACACGCGTAGAGTCGTGGGCATAAGGGTGTAGAGCACATATTGCTTGTTTTATCTGGGATATTGGTCTGAAGGAAAAGGCTAACGCTTGAGCGCTGTCGAACACTTCATCACTGAAGGTGAGAGGCCGCCCAGCTACAAGGGATTCGGAATCGTGTGGTAGTGAAGTAGTGGCGTCTGAGCTCATGGCGGTTGTTGAGAAAGAGATGGAAGGAGCAACTAGACGTCATGACAAGCCAACTCCCAGATAAGCACTTGGTGTACGCCACACTCAACAAAACTGAGCACTGCCACAGTCAAATAATCATTTCAATGATTCAGTCTTGAAATACAAACAAGAAATAGGTTACATAGATGCTATGTGTTACCCGACTACGGGCACTTCGTCTGCAACGTCGTCGGGGTCATCACCCTCATCAACTTCTTCTTCTTCTTCATCCTCATTGTCATCCTCGCTGTCGTCGTCTGCATCGTCATCGCTCTCTTCCTCGCTTTCACTCTCGTTAAAGGTCAGTGAAATATACTCATCACCCAACTGGGCATCATCAGCAGTCAGACGTGGCACACGAGAGTCACCTTCAGGTCCAGCAGAAGAACTAGAGTCCAAAGTGGTAGAAGAAACATCCAAAGTTGCAGTCGTGGCTGAGAGAACAGACGTCGATGTCGGCTTCCTATTGCGATTTGCGCGAATCACATGTGGAAGCTTGCAGCCCTTGGTCGAACAAGTACCCTTTTCCGCAAAGTCTGGACATTCACGAACGTGTTGCTTGTCACAATCAAGCCCTGCATCGCAGTATCCGAGAACAGCGAAGTCGCGGCATACGCCTTGACGAGCGCCAACGTTCACATGCGGAAACGGGCAATTTGGACGAGTACAGCGTCCCTTATTGAGAAAGTGCAGACAGAGAGGGGTACGTTCTGGAGTCGGATCATGTGAAAGATTGCAGGTATCGGCGGTATTGGGACATTTATCTTGCAAAAAGTTCCAGCATATAGCAATTTTGGAGGGATCGTGCTGGTACATGCATGTGAGGCCGTGCGAGCAAGAACCTAGATGGGGTCAAAAAAGACGAAGAAAGTTGTACGGTAAATATGGATCAGAGGAGACGTGCTCTGAGTGAGTCTTGAAGCGAAGTCAAGGATATCGCACCTGTTGTCGAAAAGCGGGGACACTGTTTGTCGGAATATTTGATACGTTTGTTGGAGGTTCGGCGGGCTCTACTATAAGTGGTTAGATGAAAAGACGTGCCTAAATCCAGTGACCAGACGGACTGATAAGGTCTTCGACGATTGTTCAGAGTCATGTTTCTGTTAGAAGGTCCACCTCGACGGCCGCGCGAAGACTTGGGTTTATAAACGCGGGTAGCCGAGACTAAATGTCCAGACTTTCTCCCGTAAGGAGCCGGCTGGGTTTCGATCGTTGGATTGCCTGAGCTGGTAGTCGATGGTTTTGAGACTGATAAGCAGTATCAGTGGTTATATGTACGCAAGGGCGCAGAAACGAAAACTCACAATCCTTCCTTACTAATGAGCGTCGGGATGACTGAAAAGCAACTCCACCGAGAACAACCTCTTTCACCTGGCTTGAGGAATTTGTTGAAGGCGGCGTTGGTGCCGTTGCCGCTGCCGTTGCCGTAGTCGCCGTCGCTCGAATATACTTGTTGGCAGGCTTGTAGTTGGGATTGACATAGGTATTCGCTCTAAAGGTTGGGTATCCTGTTGCTGAAGGCTGGCTAGATATGTTCGATTTGTGTTTATTGATGGACGCTGTAAAATGGGATGGGTAGAGGCACATCCGATACTGATGAGTACTTACCTGTGAGTCTTTCTATCTCATTTTTGAGTTGGGCTTCTGAAGAAGAGGCTGCCATGGTCAAAGGAAGAGCAAGAAGAATATTCTGTATATCGTTGATTCGCAAAGTCGTATGTGTAATGTGAGTAGGGTGACTCAGCCTTTCCCACTCCCTTGGTCGACAAGATTTGCACTGACTCTTATGTAGCTGCTACGATCTTGATCGTTCTTTGTTGGCCTGATGGTCTAGTAGTATGATTCCTTGTTAGGGAGATACTTTCGAGGAGGTCCCGGGTTCAATTCCCGGTCAGGCCCGGTGTTCTTAATTTTTCTAGTAGGTAGACAAAGATAGCCTGAAGATTCAAATGTTTTGCTCAGAAAGGCTCCTGTCATGAGCGGGCGTCCACAGAGGCGGATAACATCCAGTGAAAAAGCAAGAGTATAGAGCTCCTCGCTCCTTAGATACAACAAGTGAAATGTCCTTAAAATCCTTAATTATCATGAGTGATTAATTACTCTAACAAGTTCTGGTTTGACCCGTGCATGTGCCTAATAGCCCACGCCAATACATTGTCCACATCTGTCAAAGTAGTCTCCTTTCTGAACACTTCCATGTATACCTCCCCATTCATTTCGTCTTCACCTGATCCCAATTGTCGTCCAATATGCCAGTGTTGGGGATTTTGTCCTCGGGAGAAAACTTCCTGTATGTCATGGTCACTGCATTTCAGGAGGAAAAGTCAACTTGTGCACCTCTCGGCACAACAAACATAATCTAACCTCTCTAATAGTTGCTGCGCATTGTACAAATGAATAGATTTGGAAGAAAACTTGTCTTGGCTGCTAGGTGCGGTGAACTGTCGCTGGTGCAGGGAAAATATGTGACGATCTCGAGGCTGTAGAATTCGCGTAGCGGAGGGTATCGTCTCTATTGATCTAGGAGTACCAAACAGTTGGAAATGGATCTTGGGTATATCATGATACAAGGATGTACCTTTGCAAAGCCTCCTCGTTCAACGCACTATCGATACTATCAAAGAGCGCGTCAACTTTGGTACTGAGCGGCTCCAACTCGGATAGCGAGGGATTCAAGTTGTTGCCTTCGACATCTAGCCCGATTAATGCGATCGTAAACGGATGTCTCTGGTAAGTGGCCAATAAGACCTTTAAGACCTTGTAAGATTTCAGAGATTTTTTCTCACCGTAAGATAAAAAATCTTTCTTGGAATGGTTTTGAGCGGATCATTGCTTTCAGGCAGATGCACTGTGGTGGTCAAGAATTCACGGGGTGGATCCGGAGTCGGATTTGTGAATGGTGACTCAGAAGGCACCTCTGTCAAGCGGTTACCACCTTCGCTCATAGAGGAGGGTGTCATAGAAATCGACGACAATTTCTCCGAATCGAAGCCGTCGAAGCCAGTAATGATGCTAGTATTGTCGAGCTCCGCGGTAGTGACTACCCCAGACGACACTTCGCCCAAGTTCGAATCATCTGACGAAGACGTTTCCTCGCCCTGTGCTGCCGAAGCGCCGGGTGTCATATCCTCGGAAGCTATCGCGTCATCTAATGCGTTCTGATCAACAACAGAACTCGTCGGACTCTCCGCTGATTCACTTGTGCCGTTAGCAACAGGCTTTGACGTTAAGCTTTCTTCAGTCGTTGTATTTCCTGGAGTTGGCGTTCCAGACTCGCGGGACGTCGTTTCCTTTTCTGTAATTTCCGGAGGTGAAGTGTTTTTCTTCCCGTTCTTGCCAAACGTGAGGCTATCTGGCCAACTCCATTTGCGCACGTCCAAGTTGACATTCATATTTAGATTCATGGAGGGGATGCCCATGAACGTGCCATTCGTTGGTGTTTGCGCGGAAGATTCGCCTTTCGCATTAATCTCTTTATGATCAGGAGGCCGTTTACGCCGGACTCTCCCTTCAGCAGATGTAGAGGGAGTGGAAGGGGAGGAAGGACGTATGGATGGTGACGGGGGTACAAGGGTAAGAAGATGTCGGGTAACAGAAGGAGGGAATCCTGCCTTTGTGAAGCGGGTAGAGGGTATCACACACGTAGACGTTAAAGCGATTGGAATGACACTGTCGCCAATGTCCGTTGAGAATGTATCAAGTACGGGTATAACGGAGTGATAGGAAGAATAGAGAGTTACACCTATCTGCGAATAAGTGACACTTCATACAAACAGTGTCGAATACATACCTAGGTGATCACCAAACTCATACCCTTCTTCTAGGTTCCAAGACCACGCCCATACAGTGAAGAAGCGCTCTAATTGGAGTTCTAATGCTTGCTGTCCTAGTCGCGATAATATTGAGGTGAAGGAGCCGTGTGTGAGCTGCAAAGCAATTATCATCCAATGTTCATCTCGTAACAGATACTGCAAAAACCTTGAACCGTTCATATCCTCGTAAAATATCCTCCTTCAATGCGGAATTATGTACGGAGGCATCACTATATTGGTAGATTGCATTTGCCGGTTCCTTGGCTTTGTTCTTATCGCTCGAGGTACCCTTCCCAGATTTAGGTTTTCCTTTTGACTTGCTTGCTTGCACAGAAGTTCGAGGAGCTTTAGCAAGCTCGATACCCTGATGCAGAGTCCTACTGAATCAATTCACCCTGTGCTCGCAAGGGCGATAGGCAACATACCTGCGTGTATCCAGAAATCTGGTTCTGGGGAGACCATGATCATTCTACGGGTTTGAGAGTGCACGCTATCGCATGTATCGTCAGAGCTGAACTGTCTGTGCAATCATTAGCTTGAAGTTAAGGCTGTAACGGTAGTATGGCCCATACTCAGAAAAGTTCACCAGCGCTTTGGCGAGTCCGATCTGCCTGAGCATGCGGTCTCTGGAAACAGCTCGCTCTTTTGATGTATAAAACAGAATTTGGGCCTGTTCCTCAGCATCTTCATCATCTACGGAAGTTGGTAGGTTGGGTTGTAAAGTTGGATTGTATATTGCGAGATACGAGAGATTTGGTGGTGCCCTGCCAGCACTCATGACAAAATCCAATAGAGAGTCTTAATTTAATTTATTGATTATTCAATTTCCGAATAAAGTCCGGCGTGACATAAGTGTAGTGACGGTCGTGACATTAGGTTAGTACGCGTCAAGCGTGACTTTTGTTTTGTGAGTAGTTTGTCAATGAGTCTGCCATCGCCAGCGGATTCGCCCCCCTTCCATCCTTCAGATCCTTCTTCTTCTCCTACCACCATCTCCTCCAGAAAACGTCAGCGTAGCACCTCAGGCGACTCTGCTGCCGAAGGAGAGTCTGTCAAGCGCGGTAGTCCACGTCCTGTTCAAATCGACTCCCTTTCTCTCAGTGACCCGCTTCAAAATATGGACGAAGACGAAGGGATGGACGCATACATGCAGGAACAGGGTCATCTAGAACCATCGCAAAGCACCGCAGACAAGCTTTCTCTTATAACAACCCTGAAGCGTCAGACTATGGCACTTGGCCAGAAGTGGTACCTCGTCGATCGAACTTGGTGTCGAAACTGGCGAGCTTCATTAGGTGAAATTGACCCAAAGTCGACTACGACGCCGGTGGCAGAGGATCAGCTCGGTCCGCCACAGACCAGCGCGCTCCTGGACCAATACGGCAACTTGAAGACCGGGTTGGTGGAGGAGGTTGATGTGGAGTATCTTCCAGAAGAGGCTTGGAAGTTGCTTGTAAGCTGGTGAGCAACAATCACTGTGCCATTTGATGGATTGTCAATTTTCTGTAGGTATGGGGCTCCTGCAATACCCCTTCCTCGAAGTACCATTACGCGTGGCACCTATGTTACGCTGGAGCTGCACCCCCCACAATTCAAAGTGCATCTGGTATCTAATGATAATGTACCACCGCCACCCTCCCAACTATCAGGCACATCCACCCCTGCTTCTCTCACTCTTTCAGCGCACACCCCTGTCACAGAATTTGCGAAGGCCTTGGCTCTCCGCGTGCAACCTTCGTCAACGGATCTCTCGGAGTTTCGCATATGGAAAGTTCCGGAGTCGCTCTCGTCAAATGAGCTTGAAATTCATCCCTCTCAGCTAATGTCCAGAAATTCACTTCTTGATCATGGCTCTCCTCTAACCCTTGAAGCGGCGTTGATTGAGAGTGGAGACGTATTTGCCGTCGAATATCAGGATCCAGAGACAAAGAAATGGCCTGTTGATCTCGAAAGGGCAAAAATCAGCACGGCCAGTACCGCTACAACGGAGCCTGCCCCATTGTTCAACTCCAGAGAAGGATTTTTCGACCGCATGTCTTCAGACTCTGCAACTTCCTCCCTCCCCTCTACTTCAAAAAACGTCACACAAGAGAAAAAGGAGATAGATAGGAAGTTGTCGGTTGTGGCAAAGAAAGAGAAAAGAATCGAGCCCGGCACTCTAGGTTTGGGTAATATGTAAGTACTTCATATATTTGCTTTTGTCCCATCTCATATCTTAAGACTACGATATTTTTTTCACTAGGGGCAACACTTGCTTCATGAATTCTGCTCTTCAATGCCTTGCTCACCAACAAGAGCTCACTGAATATTTTCTCACTGGAGTATACGCGAGTGAGCTCAACCCTGATAATCCACTTGGGATGGGCGGTGCCATTGCTGAGTCATTTGGTGCCCTCCTTGCCAAAATCTGGTGGGGCTCCGAGCTCGCAGAGACGTTCGGTGCGGGTGAAGAGAATGACAAGAAATCCGAGGAATCTAAAGGCATCATGGGCACCCGTAGCAAGGTGTCTAAGTTCTTTGGGCGTAGTCCTCCTGCATCAAGCTATGGTGGATATAGTGGGTACGGGAGTAGTTGGAATCCCGGAGCGACTTCTTATTCACCGAGAGAGTTCAAGTCACAATTGGCGAAGTTTGCCCCTCAATTTTCAGGGTATCAACAGCATGATACCCAAGAATTGGTGGCGTTCTTGTTGGACGGTCTACATGAGGATTTGAATAGGGTGTTGAAGAAGCCGTATGTGGAGAAGGGGGACTGGATGGGGGCGCGCCCACCTGTGTCGGTTCCTTTTAGGGAGAGGCGGACATTGGAGGCGGATGGTGATGATGAGGACAAGGAGGAGTACAAACATGCTAAAGAGGAGTACGAGAAGGCCGAGCGCGAGAAGTATTTGAGAGAACATGACTGGGATAAAGAACTTGAGGAAGATAAAGAGATGCTTAGGTTTGCGAGGGAGAGCTGGGAAGGATACAAGAGGAGGAATGATAGTGTTATTGTGGATCTGTTCCAGGGACAATATCGGAGTACGTTAATCTGCCCAGAGTGTCAGAAGGTACTGGCTTCCCCTTTGACTATCGCGCCGTTCATGCTCACTAATGACTTGACAGGTCTCTATAACCTTTGACCCTTTCATGTACCTCACGCTTCCTTTACCGATTCAAAAGAAGTGGCGTCACACGATCTTCTATATACCATGGGACATAGAGAGGCCACACGTTAGGGTACGTATGTACATGCACGACCGGTGAACCCAGTTCCTGATCAGTGACCCTTCTGTCTTGATAGGTACCCGTAGAGATTGGGCGTGACGCGTCGTTCAAAGATCTAAGAGCTCTACTGGGGCGATGGATGGGTGCACGACCTGAGAATGTACGTTTCATCTTCAAGGCGTCACTAATCCTATGACTCACGGAAATCCCCTAGCTGCTGACCCTCGAGATATTTAACAATCGCTTTTATAAGAATCTAGACGACTCGCTTCCTTGCGGGGACATGGCTGACGCAGATTTGATTGTATGCTTTGAGCTGCCATGCAACTCTCAACAGTCCCGGAGTTGGGTTCGCAGTGATCATCCTGACGATCCTTGGGTGTTACCAATGTTGCTATGCGACGCTCCCGCCGCCAATGTCCACAACACCTTCGCCGGTCAGCGGACTTATGGTGGCGGCATGAACAACTACAAACACACAAATCAACTATTCGGGTACCCCACGATAGCTGTGATTACACCTGAACAGGCAAAAAGCGTAGAGGGTATCTACGGGGCAGTTGTCGAGCGGCTCGCTAGGTGGACGAAGCAGAGGAGGCACTTGTGGACTTGGGAGGCCCCGGACGGGTTCGCATCTGGTTCTTCTGGGTTAGCACCTGCAGAGGGTGAGGACAATGGGGTAGAAACAGTGCGACTGGATGCGATGGAGGACGAACCTGGGCTGGAAACGGTCACAGAGATTGGAGAGGATGGCCACGTGGTGAATGTTACTCAACCTGTTCAAAATCCCGCGCGTCAACAGCCGACACCTTTGGAAGAGGGTGACATTGTCGATGAGAAGGCGGCGGTACTTGCCGAAGTTGATGGAGATTTGTCTGGCTCGATGAGTGCGCCGGTCACTGCCGCTCCAATATGTCTTGGCCCCAAGAGGGATATATTCCACCTGAAGCTGGGGCTGAATCATAAAGAGTATGGAACACATCAGGTGTACGGAACTACCGCCACGCGATTCGATTCCCTGCAGCGTAGGGTCGAGGAAGCCGAGAAGGAACGCGACGGAAAAGATGACAGTAATGACACGGGAGCGTTATTAAAAGAGGGTGACGCGATTTACTGTGAATTCGATGAGAACATGAAAGCCTTCTACTTTGGCGAAGATCGAAACACCAACTTTTCCACAAAGTTTGAACACGCCCTTTGGGAAGAGTGGGAAGAATTTACGCACCCCGAATATACGGAGTCTGTCAATGCTGCTTCTACTCGGCGGACGCGGGGAATCGCTCTTTCTGACTGTCTTGACGAGTTCACAAAGGAGGAACAGCTTGGAGCAGATGATCTTTGGTACTGCCCGCAGTGCAAGAAGCACCAGCAGGCGACGAAGAAATTTGACTTGTGGAGCGTGCCGGATGTGCTTGTCGTGCATCTAAAGAGGTTCAGTAACTCAAGGATGCTAAGGGATAAGATTGATGCATTTGTGGATTTTCCTGTGGAAGGCTTAGATTTGGGGGATAGGATTGGGGAGCGGAAGGTGCTCGAGAGGCTGCAAGTAAGGGGAGTGGATGTCAACTCGGAGGAGCTTTTGGGTGGCGGGGGTGGGGAAGGTACACATACAGCGAAGAACTCGGAGCCTTTGATGTATGATCTCTTCGCTGTAGACGAGCATATTGGTGGCTTGGGTGGAGGTCATTACAGGGCATACGCGCAAAATCATGTGAATGGAAAATGGTATCACTTTGATGATTCGTTCGTCACGATATCGAACGCAAACGACGCAGTCGTAAGTACTCCTACTAGTGATCATTAGTACTTACTGATTGTGACTCAGAATCAAAATGCCTACCTTCTGTTCTACCGCCGTCGTACCGGCGGGGCACTTGGTGGGAAAAGCCATGAACTAGTGGACCGAGCTATGCAAAATCCTCCTTCTGGACGAGACGGAAGCTCAAGCTCAAGTTCAAATGCTGGCGGACTCGAGGGCGATTCGAGCATGCATACCGATATCCAACTGCCTACTCCTCCAAATGAGCACAACTTTGGTGAATCCGACCTCCCTTCGTACTTGCATAACAGCCCCTCATCATCACGCACCTTCGACAGATGGACCGACTCGAACGTACACAACGGAGCTTCTGGGTCGTCCCTCATGGACGTAGGAATACCTTCCCCTCCACTTGAAGATGACCCACCCGATTTCGAGCACGCGTTGTCGACGCAGCTGATTTCGGAACCAGTACGTTACGACGATGACGAAACCGATGAATTGATAGATAGGAATTCTCCAGGGTTAGGATATGTGTTACCTGAGCCGTCGAGGATGCGCATGACTGGGGTAGAGGATTCCCCGTCGTCGTCGGTGGATGTGGAGCCGGATCTGGAGGACTTGGACGCAAGTAGTTACTATGAAGGAGAATGGTCAGAGAAGGTGCGAGGGCGACAGGCGTCCGGGTCGCCTACCTGGTCTGGGTCGGTGTTGAGTAACAGTCATATCAGCAGCAGAGATGCATCTCCATCGAGTTCGTCTAATGTGTCAGAGGCTTTTGTAGATGCTGCAGAAATGACTTGAGCTGACAGTTAGAAACGATGCTTATAGTAGTTCGCAGGACATTGTCTTCACTTTGCTATGTATGATAGACGCCCGTATTATCCGCATAATGAACTTTGTATTTTATCACTCAAGAGTACGCAAAACAGTCTATTTCGCATTGCAGGTCTGACTTCAGCTCGGAAAAACAATAGGGGATCTTGAAATTGTAATGCATTAAGAGGGAATCGAACCCCCGGCGGGTCGATGGCAACGACCCAGGTTACCACTACCCCATTAATGCGTGCATGATTGGCCGAATGAACTTTTGACCGTGACAGACTCTTACCTTGAGTTGTGGAGTCGTTACGGGCCGGGCGCCGGGGGTCAAAAGACCAGCATCGGAGGTTCGGCATAATATGGTATGAGCTAAATACGATGGATTATCCACAATATCCACAGAAGAAGCAGCCAGCGTCTTTGAAGGATGTCTGTCCAGCACAAACACTTCCTGAATACGGCGGAGAACCTTGTTATTGATTCGTTGCAGGGGTTATGTGCTCTCAACGGTGATGTAACGCTGGATGCAGACAACAAAACGTTGTACATTACCCACCCCGACCCAAGCAAAGTCGCTTTGATCTGCGGCGGTGGGGCGGGGCACGAGCCTGCTCATGCAGGCTTTGTCGGACAGGGGATGCTCACTGCTGCCGTCTGTGGAAACGTCTTTGCATCTCCTAATGCTTCACAGGTCCGTCGCGGTATTGATCTTGTCAAAGGAGAAAGGGGAACGGTCATCATCGTCAAAAATTACACTGGAGATGTACTCAACTTTGGGCTCGCGAAGGAGCAGCATGCATCGCTTCATCCGGAGGATAAAGATAAGGTCAAGTTCGTCATTGTCGGCGATGATGTTGCAGTCGGTAAGACCAAGGGCAAGATCGTTGGCCGGAGAGGTCTTGCGGGTACGACCATCGTCTACAAAATTGCTGGTGCTCTTGCACACAACGGTGCCGACCTCGACCAAGTCTATGACATTGCCCGATGGACTGCTGCCAATCTCGTTACTGTCGGTGTCAGCTTGGAGCACTGTCACGTTCCGGGAACAGCACCCTCTGCGTCTCATCTCTCCGCCTCCGAAATAGAGATCGGTATGGGCATCCATAACGAGTCTGGCACACGTCGTGTCTCTCCTGTCCCACCTCTTATCGAACTTATTCCTGAGCTTATCGGCATGCTTACGGTCAGTGAGGAGGACGATCCGGAAAGGGGCTGGGTTCAGTTTGCTAGCAGCAAAGAAGTTGCTGGATCATCAAAGGACCGCGTTGTACTGATGATCAACAATCTCGGAGGGGTTTCTGAGCTAGAGCTCGCTGGTATCGTCGCCGAAACGAGAAGGGCTATCGACAAGCGTGGCGGGATGGATATTGTCAGGGTCCTTTCTGGTACTTACATGGTGTGTTAACCTATGATCACAAGTACTGACAGGAATTGATCTAAACACACAATTCTGCAGACTTCCCTCAACATGCCCGGGTTCTCGATAACTCTCCTTCTACTTCCCTCTGCAAATGCACCCAAGAACAGCGATATACCTACTCCCAGTGAAGACCTCGTCCTCTCTCTTCTCGATGCACCAGTTCAGACACCTGGATGGGGTTGGAGCTCTGGAACCACCCCGCCTTCCGTGTCCTCAGCTAGCAATAAAGCCACCAGTGCACAGGCACCAACTTCAGCGCCTACTACAAGCCAATTACGCGCTCCTGACTCCGCAGACTTGATAACACGCATCAAGAAAGCCTGCACTGCGCTGATTGACGCTGAGCCTGAGATCACGCGTATGGACAACATCGCCGGTGACGGCGACTGTGGTTTAACACTCAAGGCTGGTGCACAAGGTGTCTTGAGCAAAGTCGAGACCGGAGAAGTGAGTGGGGAAAATGTAGTTCGCAGTATAATAAGCGTGGCTGGTGTGGCCGAGGAGAAAATGGGAGGAACAAGCGGTGCTCTCTATTCGTAAGCGTTCTGTTCCCAATCACATACAGAAATCTTCTGCTAATACTCATTGTATAAAAAAGCATCTTTTTCTCTGCACTGGCTCAAGGACTTCAATCCCCCGAGGTACTTTACCAGAAGTCTGAGGTGGTAACATCGGAGATCTGGACCGGTGCTCTACAAATCGCATTGGCCAAGTTGTACACCTACACTCGTGCACGGAGACCCTCGAGGACATTGGTGGATCCATTAGATGCCTTTGTCGGGACTTTAGGCGGCGATCAAGACGTGAGTATCCTTCTGTTCAAATACGATCTAAACTAATATCTCCTATTATAGCTGGCATCTGCCCTTGAGGCTGCACGCACAGCAGCGGCAGAAACAGTAAACCTCGAAGCAAAAGCGGGCCGGGCAGCGTATGTGGAAGGTGAGAGGCTAAAGGAGGAACAAGTGCCTGATCCTGGTGCATGGGGTGTGAGGGTCATTCTGGAAGGCTTGATAGGTGGAAATTGATCTGGGATGAAGATGGTGTTACAGGAATATGTTTCAAGTATCCGGTGAAGAAGAATTAGGACTTGTACAGTATTTCTTGGCGGTGTAGGATATGGCGTACCGGTCACATTTTGTACAAATAGCTCGACTCGCGACTCATTCGTATTCTGAATGCAGAACTTGTAATCGAGGTTGAAAGATAGCGCATTATTTTAACTAACGCCGACGCATTCTGCAACCACACTAGACGATTGAAGAGTCTCCCTCAATCCTTTCCTCCTCTTCAAACTCGACATCCTTCTTTGGCCGCGACTCGGACTCGTTCTCGGCTTGCATAGAAACCGTCCGCACTTTGTCCCCGAATTCAGCCGCTATCATCTCAAGGGTCTTGTTTTTGGTTCTGGGACTCATGTATTAATAACTTTGACAGTATCACAAGCTCGGGTCCTGCTTACTCTGGAAAGAATAGGAATACACCCCAGGTGGCTACGAAGGTCGTACTGACGAATACATCTGTGAGATGAGAGCGTCATGCTAGAACAAGATGCACAATAAGTGAGTACTTACAGTAATAGTCTTGCTTGATGGTTGCAAAAGCCTGGAAATTGAGTGTTTACAGAAGATCATAAGAACAAGTACCGCAGGGGACGTACACTCGGTCCTGCTTCTGTCACAGCAATGTTGAACACGAAGTGAGAAAATGCCGCGAGTCCGGTACTGCAAGGCCGACTCAGAGGTTTGCCTATCCACGTATCTGAAAGGTGGAAAAGACACACACATCCTACTCCTCAAAAACAACGGGAGGACTTCTACTCCATAAAGCCATGTGGTGCTGTTGATGCCCAAGTCTACCACAACAAACCAACGACACGACGAAGGATTGCATAAAATGAACGGGTAAGCTGCGAACAGTATACGATGTATCGGGCTCACAATAGATTGATGTATACATATATAATCCCAGAATAGCAAAGCCTTTTCCTATCTGGTTATTCGAATCAGCGAAATATTTCGCCACTGCAATAATAATTGTCGTCTCAGTATAACGCGGTGTGCCCAGAAAGGAACGCACTGAGAGCCGAGTAGATAAGATCTAGACACAATGCCATAGACCCGAAACCAAGCAATTTAACGCGTCCATATCTGTCCACCAAGTGAAGCTGCAGAATTGTACTGATAAGCCGAGCGTCAAAAGCCATTCGAAGGATGTAAAGCATACCGAAACGATGTTCATGAGTAACCCAACCGTCCCGTACACTCCAGACAGAAGAAGTACCTCCTGGCCGGTGATACCTAACTGCTGATAGAGCGTCGTTTGGTAGTAATCTAGTAAATCCAAGTTTGAGAGGGCGGAATCTCGTGAAATTTGATTGCTCACTGATGACATTGACCCCGGAAAGCGAAGTCATCGATTGGACCGCAACAGCGATGATGACACGCTTCTTATACTGTTTCCAAATGTCTCTGAAACTCGAAAGCTCGGAAGACTAGGTTCCCAAATGAACTACTAGAGGGGTGGGGTGAAGAATATATGCTGCAGACCTTCTCGTAGAGAATTTGTGTCCTCATCTCCTCAAACTCAACTACGAGTGCATCCTGAAAAACCTCGTGAGTCAACAGTCGGGTCTGCACCTGCAACGTTACGTACACCTTTCAGGTCTCCTCTGACTTTCTCAAACGCTACTTTTGCCTGAACATCCTCTCCGGCCCGAATCAGCCACCTCGGAGACTCCGGTAAGAACCACCATATTCCAGTTAGTAGAAACAGGCCAGGGGGTATCTGGAGAGCAAGAGGAAATCGCCATTGGAAAGACCCTAGACGAGATGGCGAGGCAAATCCGCATGCATATCCGATCCAGTTCGCTGTCCAGATAAAAGGTGAGAACGATGAAGTAATCATAGTAATTAATGAGAAGATTTACCTGCAAATGCGCCGACGCCGATCATAGCACCTGACAAACCGCCGACTAACCCACGATACTCGGGAGGACTGTAAAGACGGGTATTAAATACTGGGGTTGTGAGAAAACCATCGAGAGACGTACGCGATTTCAGAGTTGTAGATGGGCACTGTGCCCACAAGGCCGCCACTGGTAGACAGTGAAGGAGTGAAGCCATGACAGTGCTGCAACACTCACACAGCAATGCCTGTCAAGATACGACCGACGAGGAACATGGCATAGTTCTGTGCTGCGGTTTGAATTACTGTCCCAATCGTTGCCTGCGTTGCGTTAACACATTGTCAATACATACCGCACGGTAAAAAGAAATCTGACTTACTAGGACACATAATGAAGACATGAATTTCCTTCTTCCGAGTTTGTCACCGAACGCTAGCTGTGAGAGAGCTCCGATGGCTTCCCCAGCGATGTATGTCGCTACTATCGCGCCAATCTGGGCAGGGTTTGGATGGCCCATATCTATTGATGTTGCGGGGCGGTATGAGACTTTGATGACAGAGGAGCGATAGTGAGTCGTGACATACAGGACTTGAAGCTATCATGAGCGATACTCGTGGTTATGATACCTGTGTCGTAGCTATGTCCGTTTGAGCTTAGTGAGCTTAGATAGAAATAGCATACATATGAGCTCACCCAAAGAGAAACGAGCCTAGAAGAATCACGAAATTCAAACAATGAAACGAGGAAGTAGGTGATTGACATACCAATGCTAGCGAAGAGACCGACCCCAATGGTATACGCTCTCATAGCTTCAAATCAGACTTGATTTATTTTTGTCCAACACGAAGAACATCTCTCTTAAATAAAGATTTCTTGAGGTACATCATGCGATCATTAGAACCACGGGCAAACGGCTGAAGGTTGTCATGCGCTCATTCTGGAAGAACGAAGAGGATGGTCAGGAGACCACTGCTTGAAGTAAAGGGCCGTCACGGTGGGCCACATTTAAACTGTAATGGGACTGGTTTCGCGTTGTAGGCGCCGATGAGAGTAGAAATTCGACTGGCGTCCTCGACGCGTCGGGCAAAGCTCGAGTCGGTGTTTGCCGAAAGCATGCAGCATGAGTTGGCGACGCCTTCGTTTTTCAATCTACCTTTCTCCAACAACTTCAAAACATGAAGAACTAGGTTTATCATGTTCGAGAGACATGTGCTACAGTAATATGGAAAAATATTACATGTGTATTGGTCGTGTTAGTAGTCATCGACATAGATGACTAGTCATCTATGAGCCCCAGCGAAAAGTCCGTCGGCCCAGGTCAAGCGGGGGCCAAGCCAAAACGAGAATGACAGCGAGTTGACAGATATCTCAACCTCGCTCAGGAATGCTTGATGTCGCTCGGATATCTGTAAAAAAAGACAAGCTACGGCAAGCAGAATCGAGCCAAACCTGTGGACACCAATTTGGCTCGACGGCAGGTCGTATTTTCAGGTTTGCTTATTGGGTCGCTATCGCTCGTTCTCGCTCGTTCTCGCTCTTTGTCATAAATGTAATTTGAATCAATTTGGCTCGTTTTAGCTCGTTATTGCTACTACACCACCGGTTGAATACAATGCATAGCGAATGGAAAAATGATAGTCTGGGTGCAATGATAGCCTCGCATCACTCTCACTCTAGTCAGCTTCACCTGCAACGATGGTAGGCGGTGTCCTAAAGTATGCGCTGGCAAATTGAGTAAGTGATATGATACAAGAAAAGATACAGTGAACTGACCTTAAGACTCGGAATCAACATAAACGGATTTCTATGTGGTCACACCAGTTGGTTCGAATTCATGTACACTCTGGATGAAATCTACGTGAGCGACTCTTGTCAACATCTGAGAATGTCGAACAACATACGCGCTTTTGCCTTTTGATCAAAAATCTGGTTGTTGTGACAGTTAATTAAAAGTCGGCGAAAGTGATGGTGAGCGAGACCTACTGCACGCTGCTCCTTGGTAACACTGTTCCAGTATGTCTTGAAGTCATGCTCAGTGGGGATAACACCTTTGGATTCCACATCGTCAATCCATTGTCTTTTGCAAAGATTTCTTTACGGTGTGTTAGCTCAGTTGTAGAAGAAGATTCAGAGAAACATCGTACCGTCCATTTACTTGTGTACCAAGCCGGATTCTTGGTGCTTTCTTGATTCGAGTCACGGAAGAGCCGCCTGCGGAGCTACTTGTCATAGGTGGTGCGAGAGAAAAGTCAACGGAGGATGATGTAGATGATTCAGCAAAAGCAGGAAGGGATGGCTTCACGGAATTCATAGTGAAAGCCTGATGGTTAGAGCGAGGAGTGGCAGTAGCAGGAGATGTCATGGATGATTCGGACAAAGATGGTACACTGCAGGTGATTGTGCTTGCCATGATAGGATCGTTGAATAGACCAATTACTAAGAAAGAAAAATCAATAGTCAATTAGAGAGCAGATCAATAACTCTCACAGCTGGGATTCATCGTTCTAGAGGTTCCAAAGAGGTTCGTGAAAAGGATAATCAAGCAAGGAGAAATGAATGAGACATACCAGTACTGAGACTTCTTTCGTACTCGACAACACCTGTGGTTCTGCGTGAGATGCAGAAACCGGAAAAGTTGGAGCCTCAACTATACTCGGCAACACTCGTGGTTCTAGCATACGATAGGCAGTTGGAAGATTTTCAACCAATGAAGACGCGGTAGAGGCCCGAGATGCGGAAGCAGAAACAGTGGAAACCTCCACTTCTTTTGAGCTCAATGACTCAGGCACTGCTGGTTCTGGCATACAATTGGCGACAGTTGGAGAATGTTCATCTAATATAGACATCGTGGAAGCTGGAGACGCAGACTCGAGAACAAGTATCGTCGGAGACTCGTGAGTAGTAGCGGCGGGTGTCGCGGGAAGAGCAGGTAGCCCAACAGAAGTGGTTGTAGTTGTGGACGCCGTCCCCGCAGACTCGGGAACAAGTATCGTCGGAGACTCGTGAGTAGTAGCGGCGGGTGTTGCGGGAAGGGCAGGTAGCCCAACAGAAGTGATCGTAGTTGGTTTAGTGGTAGGAGAAGCAAAATTCGCAGTGGTAGTAGCAAGGTTGGGCGAGTTCTCGAATGCTGGTGTGAATGATATGATACTGTCCGGCTGTTCAGAAAACATGCTTGTTGGAGAAAAGACAGAAGGTTCATCGGGAACTGCATTGTCAACAGATACACCGCTGAGCCGGTATCTCTTGGGATTAGTAGCGACAGTGCTGGCAGTAGGAGAGAGTGAACGCTTTGTTTGGTCGCGTTGCTGATATTCAGCATCCCTGTTGGACCCTCCGTCGTACGACTCTGCCTTGACCTTGACCTCTTCTATTTCTTTCTTCGCCCGTTTCTTGTACCATGAACCGTAGTCAATAATCCAGATTTGACGAGTCTTCCAGTAATAATCACATAACGCAAGACATGGAAACTTGTTACACATATAATGGTTGAATTCATTGATAGCGTCTGAATCCACATCACTCCACTTCGCTGGAGCTTTGAAGAGTTTCCGTAGGCGCTGCCACACTGATTTTGAATGTTCACGTATTGCTTCAACTGCTGATTTGTCGAGAAACTTCCCTTCAGAATCCTGCAAAAACCAAAGGCCAGATGGTTCATCAGTAGAAAAACCATGTCCTCGTGTACTGCGTCGTGATCTTGCTTTTTCGAAGTCTTCCATGGTCCAGATGGTTACTCTGGGGAATTGAGAACGGTCAAAGGATGGTATATGCAGAAGAGCAGTAGTCGGGTTGGGTGTATGCGCAGGGGAATTTCGAATTGTTTGCAACAACTGCTCGTACTTCGTGCTACTGAACATTAGTATATATTTAAACCTGGATTTTATAAACACGTACTTGGTTATTTCCAACTCAACAAGGCATTTCTGATGTGCCTCTTGGAGATTTGCATGTTCTTGTCGAAGTTGATAATAACGCATTTGTAATTCTTCATTGTTCTTCAAAGAAAAATCGCCCATGGTATTCTGCCTCTCTTGGAGTGGTGACTATATGCATGAGTTATGCTCACTTGTCATAGATTCCAATAAGGACTTACACTCAACGGCACAGTGTTACCAGGTGACAATTCTTGATTTGCATAATGTGAGGTTGTCATTGACAGAGACCTTTCTCGAGGGAAAAATGATTCAGAAGAAGACCTGTAAAAAGGAGCAGACGACATGATTGACGAGAGAAATGGATGGAGGAAGAGAGCATACAAGCAAGGTGACGCGTCTTTCATTCTAACCTCTATCATTGCTGCTATCTCCAACCTTCGCTCCTCCTCTCAATGAATTATCCACTTGACAAGGACATTGTGGTGAAACCGGAGAAGGATAGAAAGACTGAGCAGAAGTTGTTGGAGAATCTGAAGACTGCTGTCACAGTGGCCAACCAGAAAAATTCGTACACTCCTGTTCGACGACTATCACGTCTATCAGCTGAAAGTGCTGTACAGAAAAAGTATGTTTTGTATTTTATTTTCAAGCTCTGTAGAAATTAATTAATGACATTCAGTAATATCTTATTTGCTCCCGGAGGTGCTCTCGATGATGCAAGCACTGAGTCTCAATGGGATTCCAACATATACGATGACCCTACTCTTCGATATGTTCCTGGTACCAGCTCCTCTAGCAGTGACACTAGCAAGGACAAGAAGGAACCCATCTATATCAAATCATCTCGTAGCCCATCGCCAATCAATATACTCACGTCTACAAGACCTACTACCCCTCCAACCACTTCCAACTCCAGTATTACAATTGCGCAGGAGACAATCCGTAGCCCCTTGACTACATCAAAACGCACCCGTTCCTACGCTGTTGCTGCTTCGAGCCTTGTGGGTTTACTCAAGTCGGAAATCGAGGAAGGGTTGGAGTCAGGAAACTATGAGCGTGTTGGTCCACTTACGCACATTGTAAACGAGTTGATTGATATGATGTAGATTGTACAGTATCCCTGCTATGTAAACTCGTCCTCCAAATCATCACTGTCTTCGTCCTCTATTACTCCTGCCATTTGTGCAACATCTAAACCTGGTTTCTCTACGACAAATACCCGATCTTCCCATTCCTCACCCAATATAGCAGTCGAATGCGGGATCATTGCGACGACAGATTTGATATCCTTTATTGCAACGACTCTCACCTCTGCATCTTCACCATGCTTGCAAGACCATAATGTGTTTGATGATTGTTGAAGTAAGGATGCATCGGGTTTCCCATACATTGAGACCATTGCGAGGTTTCGATTATCATCTTTATCGATAGGGAAGCGGAAGTAGAATTGAACCTCAGCAAATTCAAGTGTGCCTTTGTGTACAAGCTAGTAGCCATACTCTTTGATGTTAGCTGTCTTTATTCATTCTAATGACCATACCTTCACATTCCGAGCTATGCGCACTTTTTCAGGGTCACGCTGCTTTTCCTTCCAAGCACACCTTGCTATTTGCCCAGTTGGCAATCGTATCCTAGCCCAGCGAGTGATCTTTTTTGCACGCCATCCATCTGGGATCAAATTAGTGTCACATTCTGCCCGAACATACCGTTCAAGAGCTTCCTTTTCAACATCTCGCATCTCTCTAGGACAGGTATCCATAGCACGTAGAAGAAGGTATTGGTCACCAAGGTCAATTCCACCGCGAGGCACCTTGTTCTCATCTTCACGGCTATAATCCAGGATAGGAAGGGCTGCTTTGAGAGCATTGACCTGTGCACGTATGACAGCACGCTGAGATAAGTTCTTATATGGATTGGAATCTTGATGAATCTCGTCTGTGAGGTTTCCAATCATTCGCTCCATTGTCCACTGCGAGTATGTGATACCAGGTCCTAGCCGCTCAATTTCAGGTGCAGAGTGTCGCAGATTGTGAATACTTTGCCGAACAAAATGAATTCGGCTACTTTTGCGTTGCACATATAATGATTCAAATTCAACGCTAAATTGAATCAATAAAACATGCAGAGTCTTGAGCTGTTCTCGAGTGATGCGATGCTGATACAATAGTCGAACCCCGGCACAGAGCTTGCAGTAAGACATCCAGTATTCAGAAGGAAGAAGCCCATATAGCAAACCAGGTCCTAGACCGAACAGGTACAACAAGAATTCCCAAGCCTTGTACCCACTGTTTATCTTCTCAGCAGGATTGCGTGGAGGTCGATCAAAGGAGCCGGGAAGATGCAATGTAGCATTTGCGACATCCATCCCGTGAAGTTCCCATAGCTGCTTATCCTTCATTGTACCCCAGTGCCACGTTAAGATGTTGTCATTGGAATCACATTGAAATGTACAGCGCCACAAAGGTATGAGAAGGTCGGCAAGATTGAGGATAAGATGCATGATATCTCCTGGAAACATCTTCGGAACCCCAAGAATTGTCTTCGGATGTAAACCAAGAAACATGCTAGGTTTGGTCATGCCTGTCTCCCGACGATTAATCTCATACGTGGTTTGGTTTCTAGACTGGGTAAGAAGCAGATGAAGGTCTCGGAGGTACTTGTTGGGGTCACAAGGGGAAACGACGGCAGGATTGACATCGTTGAAGTCACTTCCAACTACAGCATAGCCCTCAGGCTTAAACATGACAGGGAAATAGTGGGATGCACCAGCTTTATGTCTACCAGACTGCCCACACCAGAGACGACAGCCATTCTTCCCTGAATGACCTACTCCCCCAGTGAAATGAACCATCCCAGGCCCGTCTGCGGTCCCAAGAATGATAAAGAGCAATGACGAACGAAGAGTATTCATGTGAGCATCCCAAATACGCAGCCCTCCAGATTTATTTACAGCAGCGAAATGATGGAAGCCAGGAAATAAGAAGGATTCGGACACTTTTGGAGCATTGGGACCTGGAATAACTCCCCCCGGAATGACATATTTTTTCTTGTACCGAACGTCGGGTGATAATCCAACGAGTATCCACATATACATCCAACAATCGGAAGCCTTCATCTGGTAAAGCTGTGCGCCATCCATAGATACCATCAAAAACACATCGTCCTTCGAAACCAATCCTTCCGTCAATGCCCTCAACATATCCTTCCCACAACAAATGTCGTCAAATTCGTTGATAGCCTCTCCCCGATTGACCTGTGCAAGCAGCTGCTCAAGTCTTTCCCCAAAGTAGCTCATCATCTGGGCCGTCTTTTTGTCTCGATACATTGCCTGGACGTAGGGGCCTATAGGTATAGTGTAAAACTGTTGACGGGCCTTCTTTGTTAGAGGATCATATCGACTCTTGCCGCATTTGAGGCATTCTTGATGCTCAGCGAAAGGACCGGTATATGCCATGCATGTATCAGGACACATGTCGTTGGGAATGGGATGGATTCCGACAAGGTTTTCAATATATCGCTTGACACGGTCATAAGACATTGGAATCGAATCTGGTGAACGGCGCTCGAAGGCTCTAGTCGCAGCCACATACTCCTTTTGTGATGCACGTATCAGTCCAACGAATAGCTCCATAGATAGAAGAGTGTCGCGTTCCTCGTCGCTATCGCCAATTTGAATGGGACCCTCAATCGGATGTGAAATAGCATGAAGTGCGTCCTCATCTAAATCACCATTATCGAGTGATGCAGATCGTAGAGCGTTGATATACTGTTGAGCCGTGCGTATGTCATTATGCCAGGGATGTAAAGCCATTGGAGGGATCTCAGAGAGGTACCGTGTCTGCGACTCCGCTTGTCCTTGGCTGTCGCACGATTGATGTTCAGATTGGTTGGAAGGCAATGTATGCTAGTATCAGAATCAATATCAAGAGTACTATACACTGACAATACAACGCACCTGGTCATTCATTTGAAGACTATCATCGTGATGCTCAGATTGAATATGCCCTTCGCCTTGTGGTCCTCTTTCTCCATTAACCATGTCCTCTTCTTGGTCCTCCAGATTTTCACCAGGTCGTACAAGCCCATGATCTTGCGCGTGCGTGTGAGAAGATCCTGCAGACCATGACACGGAAAGACTCTCAGTGCGAAACTTTGCGTGTGCGTAGTATGTTGCTTGCTTGACCGGCCGAAGGACTTTACAGAATCTGGAGCAATCACAGTGGAACTCGTTCCTGCGACCTTGTTTAGGCATCAGAATTAGAGGGATATACCAGTGGAGAAGGCTAGCGATGTGTAGAGGCAGTCAGGACAGTCAGGAAACGAGATTGAAACAAAGTTGCATTGAAATCAAGTATAAGAGTACATGAGATTTTTTCGAGATACAAATGGCCGTTTCTGCTTGACATGGCTCGACGAGGCTGGAGAAACGAATTGAAAAGAGGATGAACAGACAAATTGAAAGCTTCATGACGACCATGACGACGTGGCTTGTTTTGGCTCGACGTGAGAACATGCGTTCTCGTTTTGGCTTGGCCCCGCTTGACCTGGGCCGACGGACTTTTCACTGGGTATGAGCTCGCACCAATTAAATAAGGTACGAGCCCAGGATAATATACTGTCCTAAGAAACATTACTGATGCATTAGTTGTGTCGACAGATCGTCAAGGGTGCAAGAAGAGAAAATCCTCTGAAGAAAAAGATACCAATGTGGGAAACCGTGAATTCCAAAGTGGGATAAATAATGATGATACAATGCGCGCAGAGGAAGAAGAAATGCAGATACGAGGGATACATCAGGAATCTTAAACCTTGAGTTCGTTGTGTTCATGCTCGCGAACGTCGACTGCGGTTTTCCCGTCCCCGCTCCCATGTACGTCGGAAGCACGAATTTCATCTGACATGAGACGCTCGCGGTATTTTGCAGCGTATAATGGCCAAGAGAGCTCGTACATGACGTCGATTTGCTCGAGACTGAGCCCTTTAGTTTCGGGCACGCAGAAGTACGTGAAGATGGCGCAGCAGAGACATGTTGAACCCCAGATGAAGAAGACTTTTGACTGGAGACCTGCGGATCCAGGTGCGACGTTCACGAGGTAAGGAGTGGTGGACAGAAATGCTGTGTGAGTTTTTTGTCTTCTGAAAAAGGAAGGAATTGTGCTTACTGGCATAACCGATTCCGAAATTCCAAAGCCAGTTGCTGGCACTGGACATAGACATACCCTTGGCACGGATTTGCAACGGGAATATTTCTCCGATGACGACATAAGCAATTGGACCCCAGGTGCTAGCGAAGAAAGCGATGTATATGCAGACAAACGCGATCAAGACCTTCTGGCCTGCTAGGTTCTCGACAGAAACCGTGACGCCGACGATGGCTATGATGTACTCGCATATACACATGCCAATGGCGCCAACAAGGAGCAAGCGACGACGACCGAAACGTTCAATACCCCAGACACCAGGAAGGGTCATGAAGACATTGACGATATTCGTAGCCACCGTGATTAAGAACGGATCATTAATGCCTGAAGCCTGGAAGAAGGTCGTTCCATAATAGAAAATGAAGTTTACTGAAATATCAATATTTCAGCATGCAGGGAACGGATTTCGAAGGGAAGTGAAGTTTATGCCGGTCAATTGTTGCCAAGCTTGGATGAAGATACCAGTAAGAGTTCGGAGGGCGATCTTGCTCTTCCCCATGCGGAAGCAGTCAATGTAGGAAGACTCGTCGATAGCACGCTCAGCATCGAGGTTTGCTTGGATGTCTTCCAATTCGAGCTGTAGAGCTGGGTCAGTAACTGGGACACCCAATAGTCGGCTCAGTGCTTTGGCAGCAGGTTCGGTTTTGTTTTGCTTGATCAACCAACGTGGAGACTATTAATAGCCAATGACAGGTTAGCTTCCAAACTGGCTAGGATGAATTGGGCAGGGTAACAATTTACCTCGGGAAGGAACAACATTCCAAAGGAAAGTACGGCGGCCCAAATGAACTGAATTGCGATTGGGATACGATAAGACGAATGATCGGTTCGTGCTTGAGTAGCGTTGTTCACGACGGCAGCAAGGAGCAGACCGATCGTGATAGCCCATTGGTACAGAGCGACGACAGCACCTCTGATCCATTTCGGTGCACTGATGATACGCGCGCAAGTGAGAAAAATAGGTCAAGTATAAATGAAGACACGTACCATTCAGACTGATACATAGGTACTACGGTGGAAACAATGCCGACACCAAGACCGGCAAACACCCTACCCACAACCTGGGGATGACATCGTGAGACCTCATGAATGAATGTATGCATGCCAGGGACAGGACTTACGAATAGCGGGATGGCAGTTGATGCAGTCTGCATAGCGACACCTATACAAAAAATGGCACATGCAATGATGATGCTCTAATACTGAGGGTTAGACCTGATTCCTGTCAGTTATTAATAAACGACTGACCCATTTTCTACCAAAGGAATCGGCCAGAGGAGCGCTCGCAAGAGCACCGAAGAAAGTACCGGCGGAGAGGATGGAGACGACGAGGGACTCGGTAGATGAAGAAATCGCAAACGTTCCGTCGCCCTTGGGGTGACCAAAGGTCTGCAACCAAAAGGGCAT
Source organism: Omphalotus guepiniiformis (assembly GCA_028554645.1). NCBI lineage: Eukaryota > Fungi > Basidiomycota > Agaricomycetes > Agaricales > Omphalotaceae > Omphalotus > Omphalotus guepiniiformis. Next base: position 1,197,634 of record JAQOOI010000017.1, read on the forward strand.
CTCTTTGATACCGCTAATGGTACCAGTGTCATAACCGTAGAGAATCCCACCAAAGGCGGCAAAGGTGACCATCACAATGCCCGCCAATGTGTTCTACGACGCGCTGTAAGTAAACTAGTAAAGGCGAGCAATGAAAGATAAAGTTCACCCTTGGAGAACCAACACTTGTGCCAGCATCTTTCCCGACTGGACTTGCGGACATGTTAGAATAGACTGTGAGGGAGTAGTTTGGGGAATGTCAAGAGCAAAAAGCACTTGAGAGGGCCAGAAAAGAGGTGAAGGAATTTATAGGACCTATCTTTACCGGTACCAAATGGGGAACTTTGTGAGAGTTGAGCCTAGTGTGCGGTGTGCATGTGGAAAACCGGGAGAGTTCCGCTGGTATGTTACTTGAACTTGGTTATGTTTGGCTCCGCGAACACAAGGTTTGCAGGGCGTGTTGCGGGGTTGCGGGGTTGACCCTGGTTGTCCGCGAAGATTCGCAATCATTCTTTGATGCTACATACGAGAATTCTATCATAGATTGATGCTCGAAATGTTGAGGGTATGCTCCGCTGCGGGAGATGGTAATTGTGCATGCGGATGGAACATGACGTTGTCTTGTCCGAGGGACCGACACACGCTCTTGAGAAGGTTCTGTCTACATTATGATGCTGATACAGTTACCCAAACTCAGAATCTTACCAGACACGGGAAATATGTTCTTCTTTTGATACGTGCAGAACGGCATTGATGTGAAAGTTCATGAACCGGCGTAGCGTACCAGCCCTCCAGCCTCCAGGGCTATGCCTGCATATTCAAGCAGTCACTCTTATTGAGCGCCGCACGCAACTTGAACTTGAACGACGCAAACGGCCAAAGCTGTTTTCACCGATCTCGTCGCTCAGTAAAACACCGAACACCGAAATACTCAGGTGACACTGACCAGGAACAATTCAACAAGTGGCGGTGTCTCACGGGCCTCGATGCACCGCCACTCCGACCAGAACTTACTTGAGTCCGCCTAAAAAGATTTGCAAATGACTCAAAGGATGTATAAATGATGCCTTTCAGCTCTACGGATAAGTTCCTTCCTGACATAAAAACTGTCTTCGCAGGTGTAGCAGTACAGTAATTGTCTTCGGTAATTCAGTCACCGGTCGGAGGAGGCCGGATGGGGACGGCGGAATTCGGTATTGGTACTCGATTACGTGATACAAAATTTTGTGCAACTTCTACCTCTCCACAGTGACATACACTTGAAATAATGGGCCAGGGCCAGTCAGTCTCTCATAACGCATCTAGTACGCCCTTGGCTTCTTCCTCTGGATGTCCTGTTCCCCATGATTCTCCTTCAAGTTCCCGCCAGTGCCCTGTAGACCATGATTCGTTAAAGGCTTCGTCTTCAAGTTCATCTCAGAAGCCAGCTCAGTGTCCAGTGGATCACACTGCTTCTTCGCAAAAGCCAGCCGAATGCCCTGTTGATCATACATCCTTGAGCTCTCTGAATCAAATGCCTACGCTCTCTCAAGGTCGTGCTCCGAATCAAAATATTGATCTCCCAACTTCACGTACAGAATCTACAATACCCCGAGATTCCGCTGTGAAATGGGAGTACCCTTCTCCTCAACAATTCTACAATGCGTTGGTGAGGAAAGGATGGGAGACACCAGAGGAACACGTAGAGACCATGGTGGAGATTCATAATTTTCTGAATGAACAGGCTTGGCAGGAAGTGCTCAAGTGGGAGAACAGAGCTAATGGGTGATTTTCTGATTCTTTTCTAGAATTTGACCACGTATATTGACCTCATATACTAGAACCACTAATGACCTTCAGCTTGCACGATTTAAAGGTCGTCCTGGCGAATTATCTCCAAAAGCCCGATTCTGGTTGCTTGCCGGCTGGCTACTTCCTTCTCGGTTCAAGTTAGTCCCTTATCATTCCATGTTTCTACTAGCACAAAGCTGACTACGAATGTAGTTCTGAGCCACCATTTGACCGACACGACTGGATTGTCCGACGGCCAAAGACAGGTGAGGAAGTGCGCTATGTCATCGACTACTACTCCGCGCCTCCTGAGCCCGATGGTTCGCCTGTCTTTTCATTGGATGTTCGCCCTGCTTTAGACAGTTTTGGAAGTCTGAAGGAACGAATTGCTCTTGCAACGGAGGATGCTTGGGCCACTTTTCGTGAAGAGAGAGCTTCCGCTGCTCCCAAGAGGGAGCATTGACCGCTCCGTTTGATGGGCTGCTTGGTACATTATAGTCGTGCATCGTAATTACGGGCTGTAATTCCCTCCCCTACTCAAAATAATATAGAATTACCGAGTACCCTCTTCAATTGCCGCAGCGGCTTATCCCGGCGAAAGTTGCTCGCGTAATGAAAATAATTTCTCTACTCCTAGTTTGAAGTCTTCCACCACCTACTTTCATGCTTCCTCGTCATCTTCAAAGTCTAGTTGCTCGTAATGCTTTCCAAAGCAGACTTCTCCTTCAACGCCAGAATAGACTAAATCTTCACGCGTTTCAACCGTCTTCTCATCGACTAACCGCTGGCTTCCACTCGTCTTCCGCAAATCGAAATGAGCTCCCAAAATCACCTTTTCAGACATTCGTTGATGTCTTGAGAGATGAATTGAAGAAAAACAGGGAGCTTCAGGAGAATGTCAAGCAGTTGCAGGGTGACGTGGATAAATTCCAAGACTCGGAGGCTATGAAGAGAGCTAGGGCAGCGTACGAAAAAGCTAGAGTTCGTCATGTCGAGAAATTGCCCCATTGATTACACTCATTCTTAACTTAGCTCACCTCGAGCATCAAAGAAAACCCTCGTCTGCGCGCTGCGGCTGAGGAGCTGAAGAAGACTGGTGTCAAGGTAAGCGATGCGGTCGGAGAGGCTTTGAAGACTATGGAGGAAAGTGAGCTCGTGCGAGCGGTAAGTGATTTGCATTTCCACTGAGTTTTGTGAGTAGGGTTTACGAGTAGTTGTTTCTGTAGATCTCCAGAGCTTCTGCTGCAGTGTCTTCCACGATCGAAAAGTCCACGGAACCTATCCGTAAGACCGCAGCGTACAAATCTCTGGCCGAGGCTGTTGTGGATGCGCTTGACGACAGCGGGAGTGCGAAACATGCTGGCTTTGAAGAGAAGGAGGCTAGAAGACTACGGAGGCAAAAACGGCTAGCTAAAGCTGGGAAAGACGGTGGTCTTGGACCTGCCGGTCGGATTGTCGCAAATCCAGAGTAAGCCCATCTCGTTAAAACTTCCGAGTTTCGCTATAATGACATTTCTGTTTATAGAGCTGGCTCGTCTGTTGTACTACACAAAGACTCTCCACGACAAGAAAGGTGGAATCATCTCAAAGAGACAAATCCTGTCCTTCGTACTATTGTTTCTCTCCGGCAAAGCTACGACGAATCAGAAAATCCGGTCGTCAGTTCCATACGGTCCGTCACGGACACCATTGGATCGTGGTTTGACGAGAATGAAACGGCGCAGGTGATGCGGATGATGAAAGCGCTTGAACCTACCTTCAATACTGAGGGTTTTGAGCGAGAGCTGAGGGAGTATATTGTGCCTGAAGTGGTGGACGCGTATTTATCTGCAGATCAGGAAGCCCTGAAAGCTTGGTGTGGAGAAGGGGTAGGTTTTCCTTTCAGTCAATAGTTGGCAATCTGGCTGAATGCGCTTTCTTAGACGTATAATGTTCTTTGGGCAACCATGGAACAGTATTTAAAACAAGGCTTAATTAGTGACAGCAAAGTGCTAGACATCCGGCAAGTCGATGTAGGTCGTCTTAATTCACTCAACATAGTGTATGTTCTCAACAACCCCGTTTATCCATAGGTTTCGGCTGGCAAGATCTTGGAGAACAATATCCCGGTGTTCGTCATCCAATTCAGCACCCAAGAAGTGTTACTTTTCCGCAATGCCAAGACCAAGGAAGTTATGGTTGGATCCGAAGATCGAGTCGAGCAATGTATATACGTCGCTGTCCTCACGAGAGTGGAAGAGGAGCTAAGTAATGAGTTGACCGGTGGGTGGAAGGTGATAGAGGTAAGTTTTTATAAATATGCGATGTTTCCAGAGTGTGTAGGACTGATTTGGTTCGTAGATGGCGAGAAGGAGCTCCAGGGCATATCTGTAGATAAAAGTACATACTACTTACTGTTTAATCATTAGTTATAGGACTAAGCCAACACGCTACTCATTAGAAATTAATAAGAGGTGCTTCTCCATTGTGAGCCCAGTGAGCATCCGTACTTGCAAACATGCCACTTGGTGTGGAAGTGTGGAACAACTCACTCGTTAAATAGCTACGATACAGAAAGCCTTGCTATTAGAAATCACCTAGCCCGTCCAAGACGTATAACCCTCCATCGCCATCTCCACTGAATGGACAAATTAGGAGTTACAAAGACATACGAAAACGAAAGTATACGGACGTACATGACAAGTTCGTGTTCTCCGTTGAAGCGATCACCCAATGAAAAGTGTCCAATATCTGCACTAGCCTCGCCCAGGATCCTACCATTCTCCTTGTCACTGCCTTGAAGTGGATGCCACAGGCGAACGAAACCTGAGTAGCCTGTATAAAAGAGCAGCACTCTGAGTAAAGAATATAGCTTACCATCTTGACCCCCGGTAACAAGGCCCAACCTGTTTGTAGCAGAAGATTCTGTCCATTCCGCATGTACGACACCATATGCGCCGTGTCCTGGACTTGATTGGGCGAGACCGTTGTGTTCAAAGTCATGCAAAGTCTCTGCGCCGAGCATCCGAGTATCATAGACGTGCGTGTGGTTGTCGCTGCGTGCGATAGCAAGGTACAAACCATCAGGACTGAATGCGGCACAGTTTACCTCCAAGCCTTCGTGGGGTTGGAGAGTAACTGTTTTCTGAGCTTTACCCAGTTTCCTTTCTACGTCGTATATTCTCAGAAAGTTCTGAGATTCCGTCCGAGTGCAGAGTGCGACAAGCCCGCCTGCGGGGTATTCTCAACCAGGACACACAATGCGATCTTATCTATACCTACCCAAGGGATTGAGGGTGAGAGCGTCACCACCTTCCGTAGCATCAAAGGTGAATAATGCCTGTTTACTTTGAATATCAAAGGCTTTGTGGAATCCATTTTCGAGTATGTTGCTCGGATCGTCGTTCTTTGGCTCTGAGGACGCAAAAAGATGTCCAAAGGTAGGTCCGGTGCCCCAACATATTGCACCTACGCTATGCAAATTTGCACTCTCCCGAGGCACAATCGCGAGCGAGAACCGACTGTTAGGGGAGTGGATGCTCTTATGGATAGTAATGTTCCTTTGAAATTGTCAGGTGTTGGTCCACAGATGTAGAGTACACGAACGTACTGCTCTGCTACAGCTAACAAAGATTGTCGAGGGTGAGGCAGAAATACTAGATCGTGTGGTACAGCATCGTAATAGTGTCTGATGCCTGGTTCAATGCAACTGCATATAGCATCCTCGGGAGAGTCTTGTCTTTGATTTGGTGCCCAAACTATGATGCTTTTGTCTGTTGCTGATGAGACAAAAGCGGGACTAGAGATGCCTTTAGCATTCAATGAAGATAGGATGAAACGTTACTAGCCTATGGGGGTCGAATGCAACACCGTTGACAGTGTAGAATTTTTTGTATCGCGTGCGGCCGCTCTCTGTTGAAAGGATTATCCACATCTCGCTCTGAAGATTGCTAGCATTTTACTCACTTTTCATTGACCAGTGTCCTTCCAGCACATGGGAATTCAAGTTTTCATCCCATAAGACAAGTGCCGCCTGTGTATTGTATGGATTGTGCTCCTCTACGAAAAGATTGAGATTGCCTTCTACATCTCTTCAGCGAATACAACACCTCCTGCCTGATCCTCGTGTCCACCAGAGGCTGCGCTGCACATAGCAATCTTGCCTTTATGTTGGACTACTTGGTTGATGGCTTACAAAGAGTTAGCAGGATAGATTAGTAGTTCTGTGTGTTAAGAGCTTACATCCTGCCGCCTTCTTGAATTTCCTTACTATAGGACTGTGTCTCGTAGGCACTCTGACCGACTCCCTACGAAAGACGCTCTGAGGAAATCGAAGTGCATGAGAGCACTATTATCGACTGTCAGTGTGACGATGGCAATGTCCATGCAAAGATAGCTGACTTCGTCCCATAAATATAATTTGCCCTTTCCTTGGTTTGGTATACTGGGAGGAAAGTAATTTGAATGTGTGTTCAAAGGGCGGTGAGTGCGGTTTGGTGGTGTGTGAGCGACGCGAATCCTGTTCACTCTTTCAGTTAATGTGTGAATTGGATCATGTTTCCACTGTAGCATTTGAGATATGACACTTCGTGATGAAGGAGACATGTACACATACAATTTCGCAATCATCTATAGGCAGTGTTGCGTGATATTCATCCTCAGAGTCCTCCCTGGACCCTGCATTCGGCCTGACAGGTTGATGTTTGCGCTTCTGCACTTACTCAGAAATAAACTGGACAGGTTTTAAGAAGACTAAATGACCTTGTTGAAAAGCTGCGTCTCTACTTGATCAGGGCGCAGAAGCTCTATCTCTTCATCATCGTCACTCGAGATTTCAATCGTCTCGATGACAGCTGGACGTTTCCGCTTCTGTGGCGAAGGTGTTTCACGATAATCCGATAACTTTAGCTGTTTCCATGGACGACTTGATGATGAAGCCTGTGCAATGTTTGTGAGATTGTTAGCATGAGTTCATGAGTTGATTAAGAGGCACTGACTGACGGTGACCCGAAGACTCCTTGGGTGCGAGAGAGTGGACTTTGAGCTTTGCTGGAAAAGAAAGGATGACATTGAAGGTATTAAGATGGTACAAAGTGGCTACTATTAAAAAGATAGGTTTACATTGAGTTGAGGTACTTGTCGCTGTCATCCGTCGCGTCGAATGGCCTCTTCGTACGCCAGCTTATGGTTTCCATCCCCGAGTCGAGTTCTAAATTTTCCAAGAGCTGCTTTCGCACAGATTCAACGTCCTTGAGCTCCTGAGCTTGCATAGTCTTTTGACTCTTTTGAGTGTTTTGAGTGTAAGTGGTACGATCGATGAAGGTATACGGCAATTTCCGAATTAGGCAGGCAGGTTGTCCGGCAGGCCGCTGTACCCTAAACAGCGTTTATTGTGGTATCCTAGCAAGCAAAGTGCTATTGCTAAGGGTTATCATGTCGTCCCTAATCACCGCTGCACGATCTAGTAAGTGCTCATCTATTTGTTATTTCTGTCTTTTTTCTCATTGTCCTGCTTAGAATTCCTGGAAGCCATTCGCTCGGTGAACCCACCCGGGAGGTGGAAGATTTTGGTTGTCGATGAGCATTCACAAAAGATTCTCGGATTTGTTCTGAAACAGTTCGATATTCTGGAGGAGAATGTTACGCGTGCGTCTCATCTCTGAATCTGCTTTGCCGTTATCCTGACATCTCCTTTCGCGATATTGTCTTTAGAGATTGAATCCATCTCCAATTACCGTGAACCCCAGGCCGCGTTTGAGGCCATGTATTTGCTCATGCCTACCAGCCAGAATGTTGATCGTGTTATCAGCGACTTTAGCGGCACCCCTCAGTACGCTGGTGCCCATCTATTCTTCGTTGAAGGTAAATACATAATACCCGTTGGCATCACATACTCTGATCCTACTGGCGATGCAAGGTCTCTCGGAACCGCTTTTTAATAAACTAGCAGCCTCACCCGCTGAACCGCATCTCCGCGCTTTGAAGGAACTATTCCTTAATTTTCGAGGTGCGCGCCTACAAGAACGTTTTACAGCTATCCATCGTCTCACTTGCTTCCACAGCCGTGGAGGCTCAAACATTTTCATTGGACTCTCCTGAACTCCTGTACAGCATCTACAGTCCCCCTCGAAATGAAAATGCTTACCAGGCTGCACGGGATCGGCTGGAGGAGGATTTGCGGTTTGTTAGCAAGACGGTAAGTCACCTCAATTCAGACATGTTTACGTTCTCATCTTCTTTTACCAGATTACTAACGTCTGTATTACCCTTAATGAAAATCCTTACGTCCGATACTACGTTCCCCCCAATCATCCACCATTAGGTCCTCTCAAGCCACATGCTTCCACTCGACCGCCGCCGCCTTCCGATACGAGTGCCAGATGGCGTACGAATCTCGCTCGGGGAGCAGATGCAAGAGCATACGAGTCGGTAGAAACCGATTATGTCTCCAAGTTGCTCGCATTCATGATTCAGAGCAATCTTGACGATCACAAGAAGGCAAATCCTGACTTTGCGGTGGGTCTCTTGGCTTCCTGTTAGAACTGAGGTTTTGAGTCGTACTTTCAGAAAGATAATTCTCGACCACGAGCGACGCTAATAATAACAGACCGTGCAATGGATATGTTAGCACCCTTTCTGCATGAATTCACGTACCAAGCCATGGCAAACGATCTCCTGCCTATTGAAAATGGAACGAAATATACGTCAGTACCCGAACTCCCCATGACATGCACCGTCTGATGCATCTCCTCTATACATATAAATTTCAGTCTTCACTAGGATCGTTTGAGGATAAGACAGCTACGCTCTCGGACGCAGACAATGTCTGGACAGAAGTTCGGCATATGCATATGAAAGACGCGATTGACAAGCTTATGTCCGATTTCAACAAATTTTTGGAGGAGAACGCGGTTTTCAAGGGGTTCGTATCTCCGTGTCTGGATGTTTTTCGATTAACTACATGGTTTTTTTTAAAGTGACAATGCTGCCAACCTGAACGATATGAAGGAAATGCTTGCTAGTTTACCTCAATACCAGGAACAGAGAGAGAAAGTAAGTTTTTCTAAGAGTTTTTGTTTGGTGTCGAGATAACTCATCTCGTTTGAGAAATTTTCGCTACACCTCAGCATGGCCCAGGAGTGCATGAGCATCTTTGAACGCGACAAACTACCGCTGGTAGCCAATGTCGAACAGGTACGCACTTTTTCAAATGTTTGATGCAAACTTCTGAGACGGTACGTCATAGAATTGTGCAACGGGCCTCACACCAGAAGGAAAGACACCCAAACACCTGGTCGAAGAGATGGTACCTCTACTAGACAGCCGGGAGGTGATGTAAGGCATGACTTCTGTCCAGTCTACCATTCTTCTCACCTTTGAAATAGAAATGCAAACAAGGTTCGTATCGTAGCACTGTACATACAGTACAGAGAAGGAGTGCCAGATGAAGACCGGCGGCGGCTTTATCAGCATGCACGACTTTCATTAGCGGAGCAGGATGCTGTGAATGCCTTGACACGATTCGGTGTGCGAATTTCAAGGGTTTGTTTGTTTTGTCCTTCTCAGTCATTCAAGATCTGATCGCCTCATAGACAACTAGCGACCGCGACTTCAAGAAAAAATTGAAGCAAAAGCCATCCGAGGACGAGTACGAATTGTCTAGGTATAAGCCTTTACTAAAAACCGTTGTCGAGGTATCAGGCATGTGTCTATTTTAGAGGTAACTCTGCTGATGAGTACCATAGGATTGTGTTGCAAACAAGCTTGATGTATCCTTGTTCCCATATGTTAAAGAGTCACCCTCAGCTGCCCCTGCTGCACCCAGCCTTCGTCCGACACCTACACAATCAACCTCGCTTCGAAGTCAGAAACCTGCTTGGCACCGTGCCGCCCGATCGAGTGCCACTACAGAGGTCAAACCACGCATTCTAGTGTTCGTCGCAGGTGGTATGACCTACTCCGAAATTCGAGAAGTGTACCAATTATCCACGTCACTGAACAAGGACATCTATATAGGTATGTACTCATGTGTGTTTCTTTCACACCATTAATTTCTGTTGATTTGATAGGATCTACGCATGTGATCACACCTCGACACTTTGTTGACGATCTCAAAGTGATAGACCTGGGTGGTGTCGGATCACGAGCCGTTCCGAACGGATTGCGTGAGCCTATGGGTCAGCGACCCTTTCAAGAATACTACGATGAGAAGTATTTTACGAAGGATGGTCCCCGACCCCAGCCTCAGCGACAGCCGGCTAAGCCAGCATCGGCACCTCGTGAAACTCTCAAGGCTCCGCGCCTCGCGCCTTCCGATTCCTTTGATTCGACGCTATCTGGAACTTCATCCGTGAAAGAGGAAAAGAAAAAGAAGAAAGGCTTGTTCAGGTTTTAATTGCATAGAAGATTTTTCTCTTGTAATGCTCATGGTGGATTTCCTTTTGGCTGCGTGTCGCATCTCTCCCTGGACTTTTTTCCTACTCGTGTTCATGACTTTTTCCTCTTCTCTTAGTCTGGAAACAATTTATATTATTTTCACTTAAACAATACGACTTTGTTGGGTTTTTATACGCTGACCATAGATCCGAGTTGTACAACATTGAAATAAAGATCATATTTTTATGCAAGAAGTTCCGTTGTGACCCTCCCATGCCACTCTCAAGGAGACGAGTAATTTCTGTGTCTCAGCCTGATTCAGTCGAGTCCAAAGTACTTAGTCTTGGGTGTTGCAAATTATTTGCTTTGGCCGCTGTGCCTTGCCGGCCAAATCCTGGGAGATTGTAACTCCGGGTATACCCGGTAAAACCCATTGAAATGCATTGATGGTTGACTTGTCAGGACGACTCATTGGCCCCTATGCGTAGTCTCTAGATCTATGTATGTAACCAGGATGCAACTTTTAAATAAAGAGAACAACATGCCACTTGCAAGAGGAAAATTTCGGAATTCTAGCCTTGACGCCACACACGCTTCGTCAGTGGAGTCCCGGAGATTCTAGGCGGGTTCCGAATCGTTCCAGTCGCGACACGGGCCATTCTACATTCTGGATTTTGGCCGCTGGACTCTGTATAGACTCAAATACTATGTCTAGTCCTGTGGTCATACCTACTACGGTATAACCAAAAGTCTAGATAATTCTCTGGCTCGCAGTATAAGTATCTGGCGATGGTCCCCTCATCCAATTCACAAATCCCAACTCTAGCAGTTAAACCAGTTCTTCACTTTTAACGATGTCTCCCTTGACCCAATCGATTTGGACTTTGGTCCTTATTGCATCAGGGGAAGGCAAGGGTGGAAAACACCGTTCTTGGTACGCAGCTTCGTCTGTCCTTGAAGTTTGGATATTTCTAACGTGGCTTCTGTGGTTCCTTCAGAAACCCCAAGCAGTCGTATCGACTACTCTATAATTATTGAATCATCACAAAATTAATTGGTAAGGATCTGCTGTTATTTGGCTGACCTGGGAGAGCTCATCTTCTTTTGCAGTATTTTGTATAACACACAATTCAGTGCTCACCACTCTTGTACTTGATCAATCCCCTCTTTCCTACTTTAATAAATTATGATGTGCGACAGAGAACCCAATATGATACGATGCCTCAGGCTATTTTTTTGTGCGGCTAGCTGGCCTAATGAGAATGAGACGAGACTCGAGTGCTAAAGCAAGAGTAAGATCCGCGTGCTGTGCATTGCGTTAGTATATCGAACTCGCTGAATGCCGTGAGGCCAAACTCCACTCTAATGGTGTTCCTCTGCTCTCAAGGTGCGATAATACACCAAAGGAACTTCGGAACGAACTTGCTAGAAGAGGATTGCCGGACTGACGTAGGAGAGGTAGACTCAAAGCGCAATCGATAAAGTCTTAGAGGATCGTAGGAGGAGGTATAGTGTAACAAGAGATATGATATTATGATGAAAAGGTGCTCTATGCCGAATACTCCAGTTTTGCTGAAAGAATCAATAAATCAATAAAGGCCAAGACATTCAGAAACAGAAGTAGCGCACTCTCATGTTTCTTAGCATCCCCTACTTTGCGTGCCGCCTTAGTCAAATCTTCCTGGGTTATGTATTCCCTGCGAAGTCGTTAAGACATAAGTCACAACAATAACCACGAGACTCTGACCTATCATCACGAATAGCACACATGCCCGCTTCAGTTATGACATTACGCAAATCGGCACCGTTGAAACCGTCCGACAACTGGGAGGTGTGTGAAGAAATGATTTAGAGCCAAAGTTGTCCAAAACTTTACCTTGACAATGGCTTCGTAGTCAATGTCTTCAGCTTTGCTGACAGGCGCGGCATGAATTTTGAGGATCTCCAATCGTGCCTGTTCGTTTGGTAAAGGAATCTCGATTTTACGGTCTAGACGACCAGGTCGTAACAGCGCGGGATCCAGTGTATCAGGTCGATTTGTTGCCATGATCAACTTTGTCCGGCCTAAGGAATCGAAACCATCCATTTGGTTCAACAGCTGTGTCATTCAAGCGTGTTAGTGAGATTCACAGTACTTGCTGCTGATCGACAGACCTCCATCAATGTTCGTTGAATTTCCCGATCAGCACTTGTACCCTCAGAGAAACGTCGTCCACCAATAGCATCAATTTCGTCCATGAATATGACGCAAGGCTCGTGCTCCCTCGCATATCCGAACATCTCACGCACGACTCGCGCACTCTCTCCAATGTACTTGTCAACGATAGCAGAAGATACAACCTTTAGGAAGTTTGTTTGAAGAGTGGCGGCGACGGCTCGAGCGAGTAGAGTTTTGCCTGTCCCCGGTGGACCGTAGAGAAGTACACCCTTGGGAGGGTTGATCCCAACACGTTGAAATAGCTCAGGATTTAGAAGAGGCAGTTCAATGATCTATAGTATCATGCGCGTGAGGTAGGAGGTTTCGAAGAAGTGTAAAATACGACGCACCTCACGCAATTCGCGAACTTGATCTGTCAAGCCACCTATACCAGCAAATGTTGCACCTCCAGGGTCCTCCAAGCTCATTTTGTACACAAGAGGGTCAACTTCTCGAGGTAGAATCCGCATTATCGTCAGCGTTGTCATATCGAGCGAAACACGGGTTCCACTCTTTAACTTCTCCACTGGTAACGTCGGGCGGAAGGAAACAACATAACGCGGTCCCGATGAGGCTTTAACGATGACTATAAGATGAAAGCTAGCCTGGTTAGTCACATGAAGCAAAACGAACCTCGGACTCACATCGTTCGTCGTCCAATTGCTTCATAACCTCTCCAATGATCTGCCCCACAGATTGGACAGCTTTGATGTCCTCCTCGGTCTTCTCAAAGTCCTTCTCTAGATCCTTCAAGGAGAACCTCACTAACAGACATAAGCGAAGAGTGAAAGGTGACACTCGCAGCGCGACCTACAGTTTTTCAGACTCTCGCTGCTAATTTCGTGGTTGCGCATTTTCTATAAGGATTCAGCGACAGAGCGCGATACAGGCAATACATACAGACCTCTCTATAGCTCTTGAGTGCCTCCGTTCGCCGTGCGTCCATTGTACCGGATGATGTTGAGGCTTCCATTGTGGGAGTTGGTGAGTATAAGATAGAGACGCGTGTTACGCGTCCTCTTTCCATTTAGGGACTTTGGAGAATTACATACATAAAGGAATGGGAGGAAAGTTTAGCTATGGCCTGATGGTCTAGTAGTATGATTCCTTGTTAGGGCTTGGTCATATCGAGGAGGTCCCGGGTTCAATTCCCGGTCAGGCCCGTGGAATGTCATCACATGTTTTTTCATATCAAGCTTTTCATTCAAAGAAACTAACATTTTTTATCCATGGACTTTGTTTCAACGTGAACACTAAAACCCTCCCAATTTGAAAGAAACCATTACAAACAAAAGTAGCGCTACAGTAAATAACAGTGGTATATCAGTTTTACAACAAAATACTCAGTGCTATACAGAAAGTAACTAGAGCAAAGGGATTGTATATTTGGACTGCAGCATTGGATTTAGCAGCTGTTACTCCCGTGCTACCACCTGCAGTAGCAGTCGCCGTCTCAATGAAAGATTGCCAAGCTGCCCTTGTTGCGGATGGGAATACGTATGATGATTGCGTAGTTCCATCGCCATAGAATATTTCGTTCGAACCTGGAAGGACATCCGCTGCAAGTGTGGAATTTTCTCCTCCCACAACATTGACATGTCCAGCAGTGTCGTTTGTTACTAGACCAGTGGTGTTGGTCCCAAATACAAATTCTCGAAGAAAGATGGCAGCCTATTTGTGAGGAATTTAAGCTTCGGCAGCGATAAACAAAATTCCGGTCAGATCAACGTACATTTTCCGGCTGTTTAGCGGGCACGAGATGACCAGCACCTTGGAACAAGACATATGTCCAGTTCCTCTCCTGGTGAACGATCCCAGCGAAGTTGCCAGAATCATCAAACCACGGAGTTGAAGGTTTCCTCGTAAAGCCTTGTACACCTCCGAAGGTCGTATTCTAGAAGTCATATCAGCCGCTCATAACAATGGAAACACGGCCAATGCGAATCTTTACCTGGATTACGACTGGAGGATGCCACCGGAGTCAGTACATGTGTAAGGCAATCGATAGAGGAACTCTCGTACCTTCCGTTCCTCGGTGCGCAATGAGGGAATCGTCATTACCGGAGTAGAGTACTACTCCAACGCTCTTGGACGTTGCGTTTGTCGCAAGGTCCGTCAAGAATGTCATCGGTCTATTCACATTGTATTAGCTGGGAAGGACGTCTTGATATGAAGTGCAACTTACTCTGGGCCTAAACGTATGATCGTAAATATGTGAGCAGCACCTTCCAATCAAGTGAACATCATTACTTACTCGGGTCGTTTCCTCCTAGATAAGATGGCAAAGAATGAGCGGATCATGTCGTTCTGTGAAGAGATATCGAACACAAACCTGCAGCACCGAAAGGGAAATCAAAATTTTCTACCCAATCCTTGCTAGTCGGGGCATGAAGAGCACTTCTGGTACGGTTGTCTGCGGGATACATCATGACCGGATTCCATGAACGCGGACGAATGAAAAAGACCGACCATTCAAGAAAACGGAGGCGTCCATGGGAGCCTCTGGAGAAAGCGCGTCGGGAATGTTATATACCTGTTGGAGCGTTTGTAGTAGTCAGATACAGTATATCACTGCCAATGCCAATGAACTAGAAACCCTACATCGAAGCTGCCCCCGTTTGCTTGGCTGAGATCTATAAAGAGAGGCAATCGTGAGTAAGTATCGCAATGACTGGCGGAACTACGAACTCCAAGGGAACGTGAAGTTGATGGCATAGTCTATAAACTCATCTAATAGATCGCATCCATACTAGAACATTCAGTCAGCATATGCATGAGCAGACCACCGATACCTGAAAGCTTACCCAAGTGTCAATCGTTCCATTGGCCCGTCCAGTCAAATCTCTCTTCGATTGTACCCATGTTCTTCTTTCGTAGTCTCTTTTGCGCAGAGCAATGGGACTCAAGCGTCGACGTAAGTCCTCCACAGATCGCTGCGAGACCTTGGCTGACAGCATAGAACGGAATGATCGTAACTTTGAAAATTTCATCATATTTCGTAGGGAAAGGCGGAAATCAAAATGTCCCGGGACATAAGATAATGAGGGTATAACTTCGTTTTGTGGGTATGTCAAGTTTACATCGTAACCACAGAGATGACTCCTACATGCACGGCCGTTAGTGAGATACATCTGAGGGTAGGAATGAGTTACTGACTGCTCTTTGAAGTACTCGTACACTTCGGGGTCATAACCAATAAGCTGAGGGTATGTTTCAATGACAGTGACCTGATGAGGTTGTAAGTCGGAGTCAGCGTAAACCTCATGGTAGAACTGTGCGACGTACAGCAGGAAGAAGTTCAAATTCGGGTCCAGAGCCGATGGAACCATCTCCGATAGCTATCTTTGCGATCGTGACAGGTGGGTTTGACGTCTCAAAATATGTCTTTAGAATGTAAGGCTATAAGAAGTGTAAGCCTCGCCAGGACAACAAATTAGTGAGAATTATTCACAATATAAGTTCCTGCATAACTCTCTCCACTTATGTGCAGTGGTCGAGTCGCCAAACTTGGGAACACTTTGACGAGATTGCTCAAGAAACCCATCTAGAGGAGATGTATGAGCAACGCATGCTTACAAAAAACGGATGCGTCGTACAAAGTCTTCTCCCATTTGATTCTCATCCGCGACTGTAACCGATATAAGTTATGAGCATCAGAAAAACGCGCGTTCGGTCACACGTACCATACCCATCTTCGTCGGCAGTCGAGAAGCCAGTTCCACTGTAAGTATTGAGCTCAAAATATAGAATATTGATATTTAGTCAAGTTCCACGAACACCGGTTGATCTATCCAAACATAGTCGGCCACTGTATCCCAGCTGAAGGAATTTGCGGAAGCACTGTAATCGGGACCGATTCGAATTGGGCCATTCTGATGGATGTCATCTGTCAGAAGCGCGTGAGTTAGAGCGTGGGGGATTCGTACCTCAAAGAAAAAGCCAGCCAAGCTGGAGGAACCAGGTCTACGCACGACGTTCCATCAGTAAACAGATAATGTCGGGCATATGAGAATCGTGCTTACCCTCCGTTCAACCATATGCCCCACGGATCGGAGCTCGTGTTAGAGGTCAGCGAGCCGTTCGACTTCTCTACGGCCCAGAAGAATAGGGTATCGTTAGGGTGACTTTCACGTTGAACTGCGATGTTGCCAGCAAAACTACGGCTCAGAGGGAAAGTGACATTGGGTAGCGTGTCCGTTACTTCAAAATCTGAAAAAAAAACTTAGTAAGATCTCAACTTGATGGACAGGGTGTCACTTACAGTTCTGCCACTGAGGACTGTAGTCGCCAGACGGCTGACCAGGGTAGACGTGCGGAAACGAGCTAGGCGGCGTCTGAGCTGCTACGAAAGAGCTGCCACATAAGATTGCAACAGCAAGGAGGCTGACAGACGTTGAACCACGTAGCAGATTCATACGAGTCGTGAAGGAGAGAGAAAGAGAGGTGTTGAACGTTTCCGATGGTGTAACCCCGAGTTTTATAGACGTTCGACAATTGTGGTAGGCAAGGCACGAGAAGAAGCACTGGCAGGGAGGTCAACAGGAGATACAATAAGAGATATTACTATTAAGATCTATGGCCGACAATTAGCCAAGGGTATAAATATGTACTCAACCACGACTCCTTATTGTTTGTGGCCTAATGGTACCATTCGATCCAATGAAGAAGCATCATTCATGCTCGATCTGTCATCACGCTTACTGATACATACTCTCATCCACGTGGTACTACGTAATCAACTGTCACGTTGCGTGACGCTGCGTGACTAACATATGCTTTGACTCTTACATGGCACGCAGGAAACGTATCCTCGAGGACGACGACGACTCTGATTCATATGAAGGATCCGATGCTGATGACTTCGGACTAGACGACGATCCTGACGCTCGTGAAGAGCGGGCACTCTTTGAGAATCCTTACAAGCGCAAGCGGAGAAGAAAGAATGGCAAAGAGGACGCATTGTATGGCGTTTTCGCCGAGGAGAGTGACGGCGAGGATGATAGGCGGGGAAAGCGGGGAGGGAACAAAGATAAACGAAGTGACTGGACGAAGGCGCCTGCATTCGTCTCTGGAGAGAAGAAGGTGGATCTTACAAAAGAGGACGCGGAAATGGAGGTCGATTCGGAGGATGACGATCAGGGAGAGGAGGATGCAGAGAATAGCTCCGAGGGTGAGGGTGAAGGTGAGGGCGCAGAAGAACTTTCTGACGACGACTCTGAACCTTCCAGGCGCCCATCTCCCCGAATACGAGAAGAAGAGGACGATGTCGAGGAAACTACGAACAGACCTCGATTTGGAGGCATTGGGTCCGGTCTAAAAGCAGGGCTTGGTTCATCTTTAGCTTCTTCCTTTTCTGCACCAAGTTTCTCAAAAGGCGGCATTGGCTCATCTCGTGTCACCTCCATGGAACCTGCGGGGGAGTCGACTACTACGTCTAACCCTGCCACACCTAGCTTAGGGTTTGCTTCCTCCAGAGGTGGTATTGGTTCTCGGTCAACTTCTTCTCAACCTACATCAGAGCTTCCTACGTCTTTCGGCTCTCAATCTCGCACCACCTCGTTTGTCCGCAACGCTCAGCCTGCTCGGTCTGCAACGCCACTGAGTCATGCAGAGCAGCTTCATTTTTCCAAGATTTCCAATTCGATTGGTTCGAAATTGCTCGAAAAAATGGGCTGGAAAGCTGGTATGGGTCTGGGTACCACTGGTGAAGGAATTGTCACTCCTGTTGAAAGCAAGTTGAGGCCGCAACGGGCTGGTATCGCATTCAGAGGCTTTAGAGAGAAAACTGAGCAATCGAAGATGGAGGCTAGGAGACGAGGTGAGGTGGTCAGCGATGATGAAGATCCAAAAGTACGGAAAGCCAAAAGGAAGGAGAAGGAGGCTAAGGAGAAGAGATCGGATGCGTGGAAGAAGCCAAAGAAGGTCAAAACAAAGGTCCAGCATAAGACTTACGAGGAGATTATCGCTGAAGCTGATGGAGGGATGACGCCTGCCACGGGGATTGGCCAAATCATTGACGCTACTGGAGCAGTGGTAAGTACATCTAATTTCGGTTTCATCTAATCACTAACGTCGTTTCTGCAGCCTCGGGAAGTAGCTTCATTATCTGAGGTCTCGCTCAACACCTGGACTCCTTCCACAGACCCCATCCGAATACCGGAAGTACGACATAATATCCGACTGATTGCGGAATCATGCAAAACCGATCTCGATGGCTTAGCACGAGAGGCTAAACTGTTAGAAGAGCGCAAAAAAATGGTCACGCAGGAGGATCTTCGGCTGAGAAAGAAGATTGAGGACGAGGCTGAACGTCAGTTTATTTTCTACTTCAAGTTGACGTATTGTTTTAAAACTTCTTTCTCCTTCTACAGTGATTTCGCGAATGCAGCAAATCCAGATAGTTACTTCCGAAATAGATGTCAAAGCGAAGGAGTTGGCTTCGGTCTACGAAGTTTCACTAGACC
Source organism: Omphalotus guepiniiformis (assembly GCA_028554645.1). Taxonomy (NCBI): domain Eukaryota; kingdom Fungi; phylum Basidiomycota; class Agaricomycetes; order Agaricales; family Omphalotaceae; genus Omphalotus; species Omphalotus guepiniiformis. The sequence goes on from JAQOOI010000017.1 coordinate 1,216,399, forward strand.
CCTTCTCCCCTTTGTTCTACAAGCTCATTAGCGAGTTTGAGACGGAGTTTGACCGGTATCGTTTGGATGAAGTGGTGGTTGCAGCAATAGCGCCTCTGGTATGCTGGATCTGTTGATGTCAGAGGAATGTACTTTCTGAAGATTGATATTTTAGGTCCGTCGAATGGTTGCTCAATGGAACCCATTGGAAGATCCGTCAGCCTTTGTGTCGACTTTTCGCCTTTGGAGGCGAGCTTTACGAGTAAGCACGGAGGAGGCACCGCCCAGAACTCAGGTGGATATCTATGGTACCGCTACTACTGTGGTAGCATCAGTTCAGATCGAGTCACCATATTATCTCACTGTAACTCGTTCTAATGAAAACATCCCATGCAGCGAGAAACCCATGACACCTTTTGAGAGTCTGTTATGGAACGTTTGGCTGCCTAAAGTTAGGACAGCGATCAACAATGATTGGTCTCCAAAAAACCCACAGCCTGCAGTCAAATTATATGAAGCATGGTCGACATTTTTGCCTCCGTTCATTCGAGACAATATGTTGGATCAGCTCATTCTGCCCAAGGTTCACAAGGCGGTGGCTGATTGGAATGTGAAATTGGATGAAGTCTCGCTGCAGACCATCGTGTTTCCATGGTTGCCTCATGTTGGGCTTAGACTAGAGGATTTAGTCGGAGACGCCAGGAGGAAGGTCAAGAGTTTGTTGAGAAGTTGGACTGTTGGAGATGATATACCTAAGGATTTGAAGGCATGGAAAGACGTCAGCATTTCCACCATCATCTGCTGTGACAATTCTGACTATTGGTCTGTTCAGGTTTTCGATGCAAGTGATTGGGATTCTCTAATCCTGAAATATGTCGTTCCAAAACTGGGTGCTACGCTACGCAATGATTTCAGTGTCAATCCTCGCAACCAGAACATGGAACCCATCCAACAAGTCCTACAGTGGGCTGATTTCCTTCGACCATCAATCTTCTCCCAACTTTTCGAAACGGAATTCTTCCGCAAGTGGCTGGATGTCCTCTATGTATGGCTCATCCAGCCCAAAGTGAGCTTGGAAGAAGTAGCCGAATGGTACTCTTTCTGGAAAGAGTTTTTCCCGGAAGCAATACAATCTTATCCCGGAATATCTCGAGGCTTTACTCGCGGGTTGCAGCTGATGAACCAGGCTATAGAACTCGGTCCTGATGCACCTACGCGTTTGCCTCGTCCAGATTATAGCGCCGAGCAAACAACGAGTTCTGCTGCTTCTCGGAACGGAGTACCCAAGGCAGCGCCTGTGCGTCCCTCTGCGCGCACGCAGGAAATTACTTTCCGTTCTATTGTGGAAGAGTTTGCGGCTACCCACAATTTGTTGTTCCTCCCGACTGGGCGCGCTCACGAGAAATCAAGAATGCCGTTGTTCAGGATTAGCCCATCGGCAGATGGAAAGGGAGGACTGTTGGTGTTTATCTTGGATGATGCAGTGTGGGCTGCTGAGAAGGGTGTTGGTGGCCCTGCAGAAGACTACAAAGCTATATCGTTAGATGAAATGGTTTTGAGAGCTGCAACGTGAAGAATCTTAGGGTTTGCAATATGTACTATAAATATGATCAAGCCAGTGTGGTGTTCGTATACAATTGAGCCTGTCAGTGTGATTTACTGCTACCTACTTCTTGCCAGCGTGAACTTGCACAGTGAAGAGCATCGTACAGTGACTTGCGATCGGAGGTTGTGATACATAAAATAAATACAGTACATCGCCTCGCGTCGGTCTTCAGATCGCGGTGATATTTCGTCTATACACCCCAGTTCAGAAGCAAGGGGATTCCACATCGACGAGGACTCTACCAATCTTTTGGAACCTCAGGCTTCCCCAGCTCTGCGTCGACCTATTCAAATTCTTTCTCCAGATACTCCCTGATCAACTCGTGAATTTCCCGGCGCGCTGCAGTGTGCTGCTTCAGAACTAACATAGAAGAAAAGTTAGCGTGTTGTCAGGAGATACACAGAGCAAATGAGCGGAATACACGAGGTCCCGTCGCTAGTAGACGCCAAGTTTCGCGTACAATAGCTCGTGTTTGGAGCTCCGAGTCCATTGCGAAGTTGGCAGGGCGTTATGACACTCACCAAGGTGAGCCTCCGTACCCATATCTTCCAAAAGGTTGGGAAGAGAAAGTTGAGCTCCCATAGTCCTGGCCGTCTCTGCGAAATTAAATTAATTACATATGAGCCGAGCATAACCAAGGAAGAAAACATCATGACTAGAAGTACCTTTACTTCGATTCTTCATTTCATCTGTCCACCCGCTTTCGTTCAGCTTAGCGATAATAGTTGCTCTCATTCTACACGGCACGCGAGTCCAAAAAGTAACAGTGAAGTTGAACGCACGCACGCCAGACGTATGGCCAATTTGTGTTTAACGCGATCGAGAAAGAAAGGAAAATATTGAGTAAATTAGTCTCCGGTTCTGACTGAAAAACGAGAAAACTTGCTGTTCCCAATCTCCACTCTCTACCAACCGACGAACGATCTGGCGATAGATCTCGTCATGGTTGGGCATGATTCCAATTTCCCAGTCTACTTGTCAATCTTCAATGAAATGACCCGTATTCGTCGACCACCTGGAGGATAACAGAAGACCCTAGACGATGACAGCGGTCAAGGCTCAACGCGACATGAATGTTGGTCAGACTCAAATGCGCCACGCATGCTTTAGGCGCTTCTTGTATAATGTATAATCAGGGCCCGGCGCTTATTTCTTCACGATTTTCCTCTCCTCAATTTGTAATTTGGCAGAGTTACTGGCTTGTTATGCACTCATCTTGCTGTTTCACTCGAGAGATCGACTACATATACACACGTATTTCCCTCCCTTTCAACTGTTCCGGTATGGCCTACTTGAATTCAAGAACGATTACATTTCGCGACAATTTTGTTCGGAAATCTAGTATGCGACACGCCAACAATGAATTTCCAGTTCCACAGGCCTGCGTGACTGCGTCGTGGTATTCGCTATGGGACGCTATGCCAACCATAGTGGAGCTAGGACAAACCGGTACTCAGGAGGCAGGAGACCATATCTCAAATCTGTAGCTGTGACTACAAAGTCAAAGGCACCATGACGACCACTTGAAGAAATGTATCTCCTTATCTCCTGATACCGTGACTCGTTTATATGTATGTTGGGGGAACAATTTTCTTGATGTGCTACATCTTCGTCTCCGTCATCAGCTCAGTGCACATCCTAGTGCACTGTTCCTGCCTTTGAAGCGGTAATCGTCGCCAGCTCACAAGTGCGGCGAATCAGTGATCTGCTAGGAGGGATATCAACTTGCAGGAATACGTCAAACTTCTTCCCAACGATCTGAATTTCGTCCTGCACATATAATCGTCGATAATGTCAGACTCTGCTCTGATTTCCTCCAGTCGACCTGCCATGAGCCCCCTACGAGTCGTTAAACGAAGTGGCTCAGACTCGCCCACGTCTTCTCGCCACCGAACGGCTTCTGGGTCAACAGCTGATGGAATGCATCGCATTGTTGTATCTTCGCCTACATCTACTATGTCTACCATGTCCTTTCTGAAAGAGGTCGACGACTGGATCACCGATATCCGCTCGCAGTTGCTGCTGCTGGAGTCACAACACGCGAAACATCAGGCCTGGATAGCTAGCGGGGGTGCAGAGGATGCACCTGATACCGATCGCTCTAGTAAGAGCTCAACTTCAACCGCCGATAGTGAGGAAGCTGACCAAACTTGTGCGTACGGTTAATCGTGGTTCTTTCACTCTACGCTAACGAATGATCAAAGATATCAGCCCGTCTTCTTTCGACTCCTTCCGCTCGAAGAGGTCTTTGAATCGTAACGGGGCACCGATGGCGCACGCTTAGAGCAAGCCATGCATACAACACGTTGGGGATAGCATAAAATATGATCCTATGTTGTTTGTTAGTTACATATAAATTTCTGTACATAGGCTTGAATGTGTAATTGTAGGCTGGATGCAGCGTGTACTATCTCGTACTAGTATATCCGATATGAATAATTTGTAGTGGATGATCATCCCCATTTTCATTCCGGGGATGTCGATGAAGAGAGAGAAGGTGTTCAAGTTGTGAACTATCCAGTCATTCTTCACTTAACTTTTGAGTCTTCGCACTGAGCACAATATGAACGCATCAAGGAAGTAAAAGAGAATAATAGAGACATAGTACATATACAACAGTAGAAACACCCGAGAGGCAGGAATCGTCAGACTACTGCAACGCATCAGCCACCAACTCCAGTATTTCCCTAATGCTTTTCCCGTTATTCCGTAAATCTTTCGCGATAGCTGGCCACGTCTGACCATGATGTGGTTCTGCAGCCACACACTTGACCCGCACTTCTTCACGGTGCTCCTGTAGGAACAGAGAGAGTATCAAAATTTAGCGAATTTGCACACAAAAAGAGAACGAGAACGAACCTCAGTACCATGCTGTCTCTCAAACTTCAGCCACCAACCCCACAAATCCCCGATATCCGCACCCGTCTCATCTGATTCGTCCTGCCTAGGAGGAACAGCCCTCTGGAACCACTGCCTCGCCTTCTCGATCTTTCTCTCAGCCCAAAACAGCCTCGCAACCGTGCAGATGATCAGCGGGTTATCGTTGCTCTTCTTTAACGCATCGAGTGCACGAGTCTTCCTCGTTGGTCTCGGTTCAGACCATATTGACATCGTCCACAAGAGGCCTGAGGTAGGACATTCCTGCAGCCCACGGGCAAGCATGGCTTTACCCTGCACGGCCCCTCCCGAACGTTCCTCCACACCAACAGATTCAGCCCAAATGATGTCGTTTGCGGGATTAACCTGTCGAGCTTTTTCTAGCAGGGCACGTGCTTTAATGCTCTTCCCATCAGCCTCCTCAAGCCGACTGGCAAGAATCCAAAGGGTAGGCTCCTTGGGACATGCCTTAAAGCCTGCCGTATATGATCCTCGTGCTGCAGGAAAGTTGTTTTGTGATTGATAAATTTGACCCTGGATCATATACAGTTTGGCGAATTTGGGGAACTTCCTAAGCGCAGTAGTCAGTGTTTCTAGTGCGATGTCATTATGACCTTGTTGCCGTTCAAACGTAGCGGATTTCATCCATATCTACGAAGCGAGATTAGCTGTAGGTCTGGAAATAATGAAGTAAACTACATATCCTCTCAGTATCGGCGGTATCTCTGGCTCGAATCAGCAACTCCCTAGCGACATCTAGATGCCCATTTTCGGCTTCGAGCTTCACTGCAGCCAACCAGATCTTCTCGCTTTCCTTGTTCGCGTCGAATGCTTTCGACAGAACATCTCTGGCGCCTTGCACGTTACCTGTCATCCACCTCTCTTTAGCAGCCATAAGCCACAGCACCTCAGCTTGCGGGCAATGCTGCACGGCCCGCTCGAGTATCGCATCCAGACTTTCACTGGTTCCATGTGCCTTCTCCAGCCCCGCAGCACGGATCCATAACTTTTTCTTGTCGGGGAAAACCTTCAACGCATACGCCAATACAGCACGCGCAGTCCCAACCATATTACGACTCAACGCACTCTCCGCATCGTCAATCCAAGTATCCAGCCTATCCTCTTCCTCTATATCCATTGCTATCGTCGCCTTAACGATAGCCTCGCAGGTCCTAACGCTTCCCTGTGCCTCACACTTTTCCGCCTCCTTCAGCCACTGGTCCCTCGTCAACAGCACTTGATGTCTCCTCAACTCTCTCACACCAGCTTCGATCGTCTTATCAACCAACTCCATCGCCTTGATTTTATCAGCATTCGTCTTATCATCACCCATCAGGCCTGCTTCCTGCTCTAGCAGACGACCAGCGGCGATCCAAATCTCATGAGAAGTCGGTATGGCCTTGCGGGCTTTGTTGAGGACTGCTTTAGCTTTCTCAAGTGTCTCTAGCTGGGCGAGTGCTAGCCAGAGCTCGACGGAGAGCGGAATGACTTCCACGGCGCGGGATAATAGAATGCGGGCATCGGAAGCGGAGGTTTCGAGATTGACGGTTTCCTTCCACAGGCGGACAGAGTTAGGGATGTGTTCGAGCGCTAGAGTCTTTGTTAATTATACGTGAAAATATCGACGAGACCTTAGGCTTACCTTTCCGGAGAACACGACGTTTGGCCTTGACATCATGCTCTAGGTCGGCTGCAGCAAGCCAGACTTTTACGCTTTGCCCAACGTGTTGCACTGCATTAGCTAGAATAACCTTGGCGTCGCTGTTATTGTGCAAGCATAAGGGATTTAATATAAGTGGAGCTTGTTCGCAGATCCAATGAACCTACGTGCAATCGCGCTGCTTCTAGCCAAACGTCTTCACTTTTGGGGCATTGTTCACAACCCTGTTTTATGATCTTCCTCGCAGCTACCATACGGCCCGCGTGTTCTTCCAGACATGCAGCAGCAATCCACCCGGGTGCATGCTTTGGGTTTGATTTGACGAGAGAATCAAAGAGCATCCGAGCACGTTTAATATCGCCAATTTCGGCATCTGACTTGAGGACAACGCTGTTAAGCGAAGTGAGATAACCTTTGGGATCTACCGAGGTCGAAAGCCCAGATGAAGTCGATGTGCCGGATATCTGAAGAGAACGAAAGCATGAGAACAAAAGTCAAACAGAAAAGAGGTTTATTGACATATCTGATCCAACTTGAGGGAAAGAATCTTATCACGAGCTTGACCGATCTCGACAAAATTGGTGAGTCCGGAGTCTGCTGGCGTTACTAGTCCACCATTCTGTGAGATATCTTTAGCGTAGTGATGATATAGGATGGAACAGACATTACCTCCTGTTGCATTGGATCCAAAGAGTTCTCGTATTGATTTTTTGACCTGTCCCCTACGATGATGCTGTCTGGAACAACAAAGCTCCTCTCATCTTTGCGTCTCTTCTTCCTTGTCAAATTGCCTACTTCAGGTATACTCTCCCATTCCTCATCTGTCACTGTCGATAGACCTCTCTTCAAGTCAGCGAACTGCTGTTGAATTTTGGGACGTTCCGCGCGGTGTTTTTCGAGCTCTAGCTGTTCTTGTGCTTCCCTGCAGAATATTGAAAATACAATGAAAGACGCGTCGGGGGACGAACACGTGAACTAACCACAAAGCACACACCTGCGTGCCTTACGCCGTGCATCCATAGCGGCGTCGACTGCTTCGTAGATTTTGTCGGCTTCTTCGTCATCTTGTTCGTATGCTGTTCCTGCGAAAAGACCGTATTCGTTGTCTGGGTCCTGAAATTGCTCGGGATCGACTTCAACGTCTTCTCCTCGACGTGCTTGAGCTTCACTAGGAATGTTGGTCGGTAGGAAATTGTGAGAGGACAGAAGAAACACTCACGCGATGACTTCCGCTGAAGGACCTTCACGAGCAGGACCAATATCTGATCGAGTAGTGAACCCAGAAGCACCACGACCAAGACCAGCGACATAGGAAGCTGGCGCAGGCATTGACAAGAATGCCAGCTTGTTGGGCTTGTTGTTGGCCATCTTGAATGCGGCTGAATGTGCAGGTGCTAGTGATGGTAAGTAGTAGAAGGTCACACTGGTGTGACATTGTGACCTCTAGAGCCTTTAGCAAGCAAACGCAAACAAAAATGGCCGAGCTTGACGTCATGAAAAGACTCGGCTGTCGTCGCAGGAGGAAAGGAAAAAATATTTGAAATGAAACAAGAGTCAGAATGAATTCTGCAGTACAGACGAGTGAATATGAATTATGTACAAGGAGAGAAATGTGTCAGAACAGCTGACGGGTGAAACGGAGATGATGCGTGACTGATTAGCGCGTGGTGACTGGGACGGACTTGGGTGAGAAATAGAAAGTGCCACCAACATCGTCGACGATGGATAGACCACTGGGTCCTCGACAGCCACCAGGGCCAGACAAACGACATGCTGCCTATGAATCAATCTTCGGTCGTCCTGGGGCCTCGCACCATCAGCAGTCACCGCCCCCACCGCTCCCTTCAATCCAGTCGAATTACTATTATCCTCAACAAAATATCGAGAGAAGGGATTATACCTCTATACCCCCAAGTGTCTATCCAAGGTACACTTTGGCCCCTCCTTCTGTCGTCTCTAGGCCCCGTTCTCTTAATTCTACTTCTCCAAATCTTGGCGTCATCGCACCTCAGCCCGAGGAACCTCCAGATCCGGCTCTCGAGGCTCTCACTCAATCTGGTCTCACTCCTGCTCAGGCTTATCAACGTCAGATATATTTGAACAGTCCTGCGACAAATCAGCCAGATTGGACTCGTTTGCAGAAGCAGCAACCACCGCTTCCACCTCCACCAACTCAGCTTCCGACGGTAGAGCTCGGGGACTCGAATCTTGGTATCGACTTTGCCGCCGACAGTAATTCGAGCGATCCAAGTACAGATGGCAGCAGTGAGCTGCCTTGGATTCGCAAACCAGCTGCACGTGAGTCTCCTCTCGCATCTGTTCAGTGCTCAAACAGAAATAATTTCTTCTGCACGTGTGTTTAGCCGCTGCTGCTGCGTCCATGCCTGCCCTTCAACATCACCAGAGCCGTCAAGGTTCTCCTGCAAGCCTCCCTTCTCACCGCTTTCCGGCCGCCGCTGCCAATCCTCCTCTTCATGTCGACACTGCCTCCGCTCAATCAATACCATCTTCCCTCCCTAGTACTTCCCCTTCTTCAATCACCATGAACGAACACAATAGCGTGGTCACCGAAGCTGTCTCCACTCTTTCTGCACGTAGGTCCTCCGAGTCTGGTCATATTAGACCTGTCGGTGTCTCCCGCAGAGATCGTTCTGCTCAGGACAGGTCCATGTCCATGTCTGCCGCAACAAACTCGATGCGTGCTGTTCTCGCCTCCCGTCCTCCAATTCCTTCAGTGGTGGAAGCTGGTCGAAACTCTCCCGTCTCCGTCCGGACTCATACACGCAAAACTCCGATCGTGTACCCTGCACTTCTTTCTCGAGTCGCAGAAGCATTTCGGGACCGCATCCAGCTTGCTGATAGGCTCAAGGATGGTCTCACGTACAAGAATGCTTTTGATGGCCGCGAGGCGGTTGATAAGATCGCCTATATCATTAAGACCACAGACCGTAACCTCGCTCTCTTACTAGGTCGAGCGCTTGATGCGCAAAAGTTCTTTCATGATGTCACTTACGACCACAGGCTGCGGGACAGTGCTGCTGAGCTCTACCAGTTTCGAACCATACTTCCGAGCCCGTTCGTCAGTGGTGAACTCCCGAATGAGATTGGCGCAGGGTCGTCCAGTTTCGCAAACCCTTTACCTTCGGATTCGCCTGTAGTGCGTGTTCTTCCTTTTCTTTTGGTGCTTTGTGACACAATTTTCCAGGATGTAACGGAGCCCTCTTCGCCAGCTCCCTCAATGTCAATCCCTCCCCCACAGACCCGTGGCCGATCGGGTTCGATTACTACGGATGAGGTCGAACTACCTTCGGGCGTATTCACGCTCCTGACTGACTGTTATTCGCCGACGTGTTCAAGAGATCAATTGTGTTACAGCATAGCATGTCCCCGGCGACTGGAGCAGCAAGCGAGGCTGAACATGAAACCTCAGCCTGGACTATCCAAACAAATCAGCCGGGAGAGTCTAGGTGATACGCCTGTCGTTAGTGTTATTACCTTTGATCAAAGCACGAGCTGATTAGTGCGTGTAAAGGATGATGGGACACTATGGATTCATTCAGTACCACAAGAAATTGTCAACAGTGTTTCAGACTCTGAAAAGAAGCGACAAGAGGCCATAAACGAAGTCATCTACACCGAAAGGGACTTTGTTCGGGATATGGAATATCTCAGAGACGTAGGCCTTTGCCTTGCTAATTCACTTACTGTACTCAAGTATGTCTCAGACCTGGATAAAACGCCTACAAGAAAGCAACATCATACCCGAAGATAGACGAACGGCATTTCTTGAACAAGTGTTCTGGAACGTTTTTGAGATCATCGCTGTCAATACCCGCCTTCGTGATGCGCTCAACAAGCGTCAGAAACAGTATGCGGTCGTGGAGAAAATCGGTGACATTTTTCTCGATATCGTGCCGCTTTTCGGGCCATTCGTGTCGTACGGCGCTCATCAATTGTACGGGAAGTATGAGTTTGAGAAGGAGAAGAGTTCAAATCCGGAATTTGCCCAGTTTGTTGAGGTGCGTTTCTACTTGGTTTAGAGCTTTGACATTGTGTGTAACTCCCTTTGTGTGGTCAGACCACCGAACGTCTTCCAGAGTCTCGCAAGCTGGAACTAAATGCTTACCTGACAAAGCCAACCACGCGTCTCGCAAGGTACCCTTTACTTCTTGAAGCTGTGTTGAAGCATACACCCGAGGACAGTCCGGACAAGACAATTCTTCCCCAAGTGGTATCATACGTCCGGGAGTTTTTGGGCCGGGTGAACACAGAATCAGGGAGAACTGAGAATCGTTTCAACTTGATACAGCTCGATCAGCAGTTGGTGTTTAGACCAGGTGAAGAAGTGGTGGGTTCTCAATTGATGTCACTTTCCAGTGACGCTTTCTCACATGGGCGCTTCTCGTCCCAATTTAGAACCTTCGCCTGAGAGAAGAAGGGCGCGAGATGATCTACAAGGGCCCGCTTAACAAGCGTGATGGGGAAATCCATGTCTATCTCTTTGATCACGCGTTACTTTTTACGAAACTCGTCAAGACGAAGCAGCATGAGCAGTACAAAGTCTATCGTCGCGTGAGCTATTCGTCCTTACAGAGTCTTATTCAATGACGTGAACGTACTACACGCAAACTTTGTGTGTTCTCTCAATTTTTGTAGCCAATACCGCTCGAATTACTGGCGATTACCGCCTCTGAGGACGCGGCGAGCGCTAATGGCAATGGGACTGTCCGACCTATTCGCCATCGACAAGGACTCGTTAAAAAGTCCTCATTTAATCGCGACAGCCGGGGGTCGCCGGCCACCGTCCCTGTGCACCTTAAGCCCGATGCGAAAGGCCCATTTTGGATCAACTTTGTCCATCTAGGACGCAAGTACTACAATCTAGTGCTATGGGGGAGCTCGCTGTTGAATCAGAAGAAGTGGTTGGATATGATATTCAAGCAGCAGCAGGTGATGAGGGAGAGGAGTTCGGTTTTTGAGACCGTTTCGTTGAGTGAAGGATTCTTCATGGCACCGAATAGGGTCAATTGTGCAGCACCATATAGTAGGTGTTGTTTTCTCATCGGAGTGGGTATGCGGCTCATATTTATAATCTGTAGGCGGCGGCAGGAAAGTTGCGTATGGAACTGACGATGGGGTTTACATCTCCGACCTGCGAGAGGTGAACAAGGACCCTGTCAAAGTTGTAGCGCTGCTCGATGTTACGCAGATAGACGTGTTGGAGGAATACCAGCTGCTTATTGTTCTCTCAGGTAGGTGATATATATGATTGGCCTCTCTCCCTCACTGATGACGCCTGTCCAGAACGGCAGGTGATTACCTTCCCTCTAGAAGCTCTGGACCCTATCGATCCGTTAGCGAGTCTGAAGCGGGCCAAACGAATATCCTCGCATACTTCGTTCTTCAAGGCGGGCTACTGTCTTGGCCGAATGCTGGTCTGCATTGTCAAGTCGAGTCAGTTATCAAGTACGTTCAAGGCACTAGAGCCTATAGACCAAGGCACGCGAGGACGCGCCAAACCGACGTTTCGGAAGTTGCTGCAGGGCGGCAACGATACGCTCAAACCGTTCAGGGTCAGTTGAACGTGTCTGTTTTGGAGCTATGTTGATTGTACTGCAGGAATTTTACATACCGGTGGAGTCGACCTCTATCCATTACCTCAAAACAAAACTCTGTGTCGGGTGCTCGCGAGGGTTTGAAATCGTCGATTTAGAGACACTGGACACGCAAGGGTTGCTGGATCCAAACGACGAGTCGTTGGAATTTGTGAGAAAGCGGGACAATCTTCGGCCTATGGCAATTTATCGAATACATAACGAGTTCCTACTATGCTATGATGGTGAGCATGAGACTTATCCTGCGAAGAAGATAATCTCAATTCTTTGCACAGAATTCGCGTTCTACGTGAACAAGAATGGTCGACGTTCACGTAAAGAGTTCATGGTGCATTGGGAAGGCGTGCCGACTGGATTTGGTGGGCATATAAACTGTTTCAAAACTGATTGATATTGATGAAGAGACAGCTTTGCACGAACCGTTTGTGTTGGCGTTTGAGCCATCATTTGTGGAGATCCGTCACATAGAGACAGGGTTAATGACGCAAGTGATCCAAGGATCAAACCTTCGATTGCTGTTCGCTGACAATCCTCCGTCGATGACGAACGGAAGTGGCTATTATGGCAACGCTGGGATGTACCAGCCAGCGTACGAGCCCAATCCTTATCACAATGGTTCGCCGTATGGGTACGGTGGCCGATCCGGTTATGGTGGATACGGGGCACAGATGTACCCTGCGCAATATGGAAGGCCAGTATCACAGGGGTACGCACGAGACGAGATTCTCATGGTATCTGAGGATCGGGTGCTAGCGCTGAGGACTAGCAATGGTCCTCAGAGAATGATGTCTGACAGCGCGTCAATGATTTCTATTCCACGATGATCTGTGTATGAATTGCTATATTATTTTCTGTTAAGTAGCTCCGTCTGTACGTACTTAGTTGATATAAGATATTGTAATTTCAATTTGTGTATGTAGACAACAACAACATATGAGCTTAGGTAATCTATCGGGGGCCTGAAAAAATGATTTAGGCGAGAGTTTGAGAAACGTCTCTTCTTCCGTCGCCACTTCCAACTACACCTGCGTGCAGCGCCTGTCGCTCGTTTGTCATTCCTTGTAATGAAATTCCAAGCTCTCGCCGCTCTTTTGGCCCTCGCCGTCTCCAGTAATGCCCATAACAATGTCCAACAGCGACATGCCCGTATCGCCGCCAAACGTGACACTTCTTCAGCTGCTGGGTCTTCTACTTCAAGCGCCTCTGTTGTTTTGTCTGCTTCTGCGAGCTCAACTGCTGCTGTCGCCGCCTCTACCTCTGCTGGTGCTACTGGTACCTCTGTTGCAGGTACTTCGGCCGCTGCAGGTACATCGGTCGCTGCAGGCACCCCAGCTGCCGGTGGTGGTACCACTATCCCACCGTTGTCCAGCATCAGCTCTGGTATGCCTTCCGGCGCAACTATTCCGGTGACCGCTACCTACACCTCTGGTTCCACCCCTACCTACTACTCTGCTGCTTCAGGCCTACCCACCCCCTGTAATTGCCATTCCTCTTATGTCACTCGTTCTCACTAACATTTTTTAGTCGTGTTCAGTTCCGCTGACTGGCCTGCACAAGACAAGCTTCCTGATACCAGTAGGCATTCGAATGAGTGTCTGTTCAAAATTTTCATCTCATTTTCTTTTTCGCAGGCTCTGAGGAAGTCCAGGAATGGCTGAAAGAGCTCGATGGATGGGATATTCCCGACATCTCTCCTACCGTTGATGGTACTTGTGGAAGCGATCCTTCAAATGCAGCAAACGCTTCTAGCCGTGGATGGTGGACCTGCGGTGGTTACACCAGGGACACTGATATCGTTGCTTGCCCCGACAAGATGACATGGGGTCTCAGGTATGTACTTCGGGTTGAGTTACCTTCCGTACTGCCGATTGAATGATTTCTGTCAAGCTTTGATGATGGTCCTTCCCCTTTCAGTAAGTATCAATCACACGTCAAAAAAAATTTCAGCTCACTTACGTTGTTTTATTACTTCACTTCTCATAGCCACGTTCGTATTTCCATCAACCGGGAGTTCGGGCGATATTGACGTTTTTTTGCCTAATACAGGAGACTCTTGTCGTTCCTTGATCAGAAGGACATTCTCGGTACTTTCTTTGTTGTCGGCTCTCGTGTCATCGAGAGGCCTGATGTCCTCAGGGAAGAGTACATGTCTGGCCACGAAATTTCCGTCCACACCTGGTCTCACCCCGTGAGTGGATGGCTCTTCTAAACTCTCTCTGGCGTTGCTAAATGGGCTGCATCCTAGCATCTTACCACCCTTACTAACGAGCAGATCGTTGCTGAGCTTGGTTGGACTCGAAAGGCTATCAAAGAAGTCCTTGGTGTGACTCCCACCACCATGCGTCCTCCTTACGGTGATATCGGTCAGTTTTCTTTTTCGCCTTTCAGTTGGCCTGTGGTCTGATTGCGGGCATAGATGATCGTGTGCGTGCCATTTCTCTTGCAATGGGCATGGTTCCTATCATCTGGACTCGCACCGAACAAGGTTACTCGTTTGACACTTTCGGTAGGTTTTCCCATTACGTTATAAATCCTAAATATTTATCCGTACTTCCACATCAGACTGGATGGTCGCTGGTGGTTTGGTCACCTCCAGTGCCCAAATTCAACAGTTCGAGAGCATTCTCGGGAACGCAACAGTTATTGACAGTGGATTCATTGTCTTGGAGCATGATCTTTTCGAGATCACGGTCGATCTTGCCATTGGATATACCCTTCCCGCTGCACTTAACCACGAACCCCCTTTCACTGTAAGTGCATTCTCTTGGATCATCACAGATGTTCACTGTTTTGTCTTCTAGCTCAAGCCCATTGGGCAATGCTCCAATATTCCCTATACCAACATGTACCTAGAGAGCAACGTCAACTCTTCTTTCCCTGTCACCTCCAATACTGGTGGTGGCATCGACACTGACGGGGACGGTACTACCGATGTTAAGTCCAAGGCCAATAGCACCACCAGCGGCGCTAGCTCGAACGGCAAAAATGCTGCCATTCCCCAGCTCGGTTCTGCGCCCATGTTCAGCACGTTGTCGCTGGTCGGGCTTGCGCTTCTCGGGAGCATGCTATAAGCACACTTCCAGCCTACTTACTTAACCCAGAGTCCTGGTCCACCTGCGAGCCATCTTTGATGTCTTTAACTAGGTGCCAAAGAGCCTCCTTGACCGGGGTTCACCGTTTCTGTATGTAACGATTAGGTTTCGAGTAGTAGCAGCTAACGCATCCTCCCCCCTTACCTTTCATCACGTCAGTTTTTTAAATTATCGTATCTTCTTTGCTTTTGTCGCTGCTACTCTTCATACTTAGCTTTGTTCAAGCTAAGGGCTATTCTCGTTACCTTGCTGTTCATGAGAGAATGACTAGCTGGCTACATGATTATTCATCTACATAGAGGCATGGGACTCGCATTCACACCATACGATTAATGATAATTGGACTGCTTCTCGTCGCTCCAGCTAGCTGCTACATACCCAAATTGAATGTAATAAGAGCGATAGAGTTCTAGGGCATCCAGGCATTCTACCTAGCTACTACCTGCTGCTACATACCTAGATTGAATGTAATAAAAGTGATAGAGATCTAGGGCATCTAGGCGATCCAGGGCATCCAGACACTCTGGGCAAGTCTTTCATTTGTACACGCATTCACCATTATGATTCTACATACTCCATGATCTAAAAGTCCTTCACAGCTTGGCGATTCCTGGAACTGTATATAGAGCGTACAGGTCCTCAGCAGCTCGGGCAATTTCTTGTATGAACTTTGTGTTTGGCATCTGTGTTCGAGATGTGATGGTGTACAGCAAGCGATCTGTAAGGATATCAGCTGTCATTTAAGTCGAATAAATCGAGGAACGTACCATCAAAGCCGGTCATATAGGCAACACCGAATCCATTCGGAACCACCTGAGCGATAGGTGTCATTTTTTTTCTCACTGGATGAACAAAAAGCTCACCTCGCCCCATCCGTATTCACTGAAATGCTTGGAAAAAATTGCAGATGTACTAAGGACCCAGTGGCTTGATCTAGTCAACACCGGGTCGGAGAATAACGCCGGAGTCTCCTCGCCTGTTTTGAGCAGTTTCCGCAACCCTACAGCAAAACCCTTACTTCTATACCCGAGCTTTCAAGGCCCTAGGAATGGACTTACCAAACAGATGTCTGTCAATTCCCTGTCCGTTTCCACAATTCCTCGCTGTCGTAATATGCTTCTTCACCGCAGCTTGGAACAGCCTTTTTTTATCTTCCTTGCTGGCATTCGGGTCATCCATAATCTTGACCCACGCATCAGACTCTGAGCTGACGACTCTGATAGCTTCCGTCCGGCCCTTGAAGAATTTTCTCGTAGTTGCAGCTTCGTATGTCCCGCCTTGTCTCTTCTCACCCCCAATCAACCGGCGATAAGCTAGCTGGACGATCATCTGCGCCCAAGAGTCGGGAGATACACCGAACTGCTTGATAGCGGCTTTGCCGTAGTGAGTAACGTAGTAGGAGAGATCTTGACTTTCGATGAGCTTCAGAACGGCTGCATCAGCAGACGCGATAGCTTTCGATAAAGCAGGCGAGATCTCCCAGTCCAGAGGTACTGGAGTGCTCTTTGACTCTCCAGATGAAGGAGTACCATGGTCGAAAGAACAATCGGCGAGACTAGCAAGGACCTCGTCACAAAGACGCACTGTCGGCGTGCCGTCCATAACAGAGTGTTCACCCATGAAACCGGCGTACATGTTGTCGTAAACTATGAACTGACATGGTTTATCAACCCAACGGTTCTGCAAACCGATGGCACGACCGTTAGTGACGGTTCCATGCCATAGACCGCGACTGCGGTCTACGGCACTGGTAGGCGCGCCATCCTCAAGGCAGATGATGAAGGCTGAGGACTGGATCGCATGAAGGATCTCCGAGTTTCGTGCTGACGATGCGAGTTCGCCGTAGTCCTGAACAAACAAGAAAGTGTTCAGCAAGCCAACGTAATGAATTGCATGGTGAATCTTACCTTGGCCCATACATCGCGGTTGGAAGCTGTAAGAACGCCAACGCCAGGGTGTTCAGAAGTCGTATTATCATAAATGTATTGTATCTGCCTTGATTGAAAATTAGCCGAGTGTATATGGGCAGATTCACTAAGTACATACCTCTCAAATTCGTCTGTACTGAGAATTCTTCCATTAATAGCAGCGTCAACTTTCCAAACTCTGTTTCTCCGCATGACAATGAGGTGTCCGAAATCCCCTGTGTCGCCTTCCTTCGCGTACGAAGTACTCCAGTCAAGTCCTTGCGGTCCAGGAAGCCGACAGCAATCAAACATCCATCTAAATATCATTGAATGAAACACTCTGATCGAGTCTTAGCGCGGGCGCGTACCGGTACGTATCCATACAGAAAGGACCCTCCTTTGTTCCATCTGGCTTAATCTGACCGAGCTTCAATCTCTTTCTGAACAACATGGCAGCTCGCGCAATGCCAGCGGCACGAGCGGCGGGAGTCTGGCGAAGATGAGACGGATGCTCAGTGAAACCATCTGTTAACAATGATTTAACGCGTCTCAATCGTCATACTAGCAGCATATAACGACTGACAAAAATATGATACGTTAATCACAACCTATGATCCGCGGAATGTCGGTGTGAAAAACATCAAATCATGCAAATCATGACATACCGAATCTCGATACCCAAGGTATCCCCCATCGTCCCACCACTCCTCTAACCAGTGAGCTGTCTCGTCATACCGCTGCAAAAGGCGATTCTGCAATTCGGGTCCTATTCCGGCAGCAAAGTCATCAATCTTCTTGACTGCCTCTTGATATTCCCCGTTGTCCCACGCAATAGGCTTCAGACTCTCTTTCAGACGCGTCAAAGTAGCAGAAAGTTCTGGGACAGGTAATTTTTGAAGTGACGACTGAGCAGCGTAAGTTTCAGATCCAGGAAGAGCTTGCGGGGCAACTGCTTTCCATCGTGGTGGTCGATGAGCTGAACGCGGGGCGGGACTCGCAGAGGTTGACATGGAAGCAACAGACGACTTGAGATAGTAAGATTTCGAGCTCTGCCTCTTAGAGAGTCTGGCAAGAGGGATCATTCTTGTATGCGTTGAGAATGCGTTACCCGCCGCTGATATCCAGAGGACACCGGATTACACCTGATTCAGCCTTCCGGCTATGCAACATCTTATCCCGAGACAAGACGTTTTCCACGGTACACGTTCGTAGTTCGCCACTTCTTCAAATGCCGAGGAACACTTACAAGGTAGTACGATGGTCAAAATATAGTCTACCACTAGCAGAGGTAGTACCTGGTAGATATCTCGATTACAAATTTTCTTAGGATGTAACGTGATGGGGAGTCCGAGTCCATCCACCTCCGAGTCCGCAATGCGCATAGGGTTCAGCAATGTCAGGAACGTCCTCGACCGGACTTGCGACACCCACAGCAAGCCACTAGGAAGCCTGAACGCTCCATATTTCAATTCTCGCACCCCAGCGTTAAAAAAGGGGTTGGAGGTCGGTCATGCTTATTACATAATATGTGGTACACCTAAGACATGATTTCATCGTTTTCTAATAGGAATACTATGGTTTTACTTTTTGCCTCAGAACTACCTCACTACCTCATCCAGTGTTTTCAGAACGAGCCTGATTTCGTTGGGCCAAGGCTTTGATATCAAAACAATAGCCAGGTCGAGGAGACTACGAAATAGGAATGCACTGGGTCACTCAGGTCACTGCAACTTCGTTCGTCTTAGCAAACATTCATTGCCTTGCAATTGGAAAGTCATCTTCTGGTCAACTTCGCCGTTCGTGGCCTTCCGTGCCCAATAGCGCTGGGCCCAACATCGCTTGACAACGAAGACATTGAAGATAAATGGCCACGGCGATCTGCACGTGAAGATTCCGTCCGATGCTCCGGTAAATTTAGTAAAATTGAAATGCAGGCTCAGGAATAACGCGTAAAAGTTAAACGGTCAGCTATATATCGATTGGTTGCTTCTTTCTGCCCTCACAAACACGTATCATGGCTCCTGTTGCGACAAACGCTACTGTTCTTGAAACTCCCTCGGATTTCAAATCCTCACCAGCAACTCCTCCTACCCTGAAGCCTACCTCCATCATTCATCGAACGCCTTGGAGACCTCCAGTCGCTATCAACGGTGAAGGCATCTACCTCGACTTGGAAGATGGACGACGGGTTATCGATGGTGTCGGAGGGGCTGCTGTTGCCTGTGTTGGTACTAGTCATCCGACCGTCATCAAAGCTATCAAAGATCAACTAGATCGCGTTCCGTGTACGTCTCCAGAAGTCATGCCATGCTAGTCTTCGCTGATTCGTGGCCTAGATGTATACAACATGCAGCTGTCCAATGAACCTGCTGAAAAACTTGCCAAGATGTTGATCGATAGTGGAAAGGGCGCATTTGAACTATGTGGCTTTGCGTCCGGAGGTGCGACCGAATTCCTGCTAAGTTAATCTCCGGTCTAATGCACGCCACCAGGATCTGAGGCAATGGAAGGTCTGATTAAGCTCGCTAGGCAGGTAAGAGACTTTCTATAGGTTCATCAGCGTCTCAAATGACTCGATCCTTCCAGTACTTTGAAGAAACCGGACAACCAAAAAGGAAAAATTTTATTGCCCGGCAATTGTCATTCCACGGGAACACTGTAGCTACTCTTTCGCTGGCTTATCATCCCGGTCGTCGCGCCCCGTACGAGGCAATCCTCGACCACGAGAACTTCCATCACGTTTCTCCCGCATATGCAAAACGTTTCCAGGGACCCGATGAGACGGAAGAACAGTACGTGCAAAGGCTTGCAAAGGAACTCGAAGACAAATTCATTGAGTTGGGCCCTGACACTGTTATTGGCTGTGAGTGATATGCTTGTGATCTGTTGCATATCGAGAAGGTCTGATTCAATGATCATAGTTGTTGCTGAGACTGTAGTCGGTGCAACTACGGGTGTTGTTGCCGCTCCTAAGGGGTATTTCGCTGCCATGAAAGCTATTTGTCATAAATATGGCGCCCTCTTTATGCTTGATGAGGTCAGTATACTTCTCAGTACTCATATATACGCCGCTATCTCACTTTGGCTCATAGGTGATGAGTGGGATGGGCCGTAAGTTGTATCCAGGTTCATGAGTTTTTCTGGAATACAAATATACCGATAGGAATGGGAACTCTACATGCTTGGGAGTCTTTTGGAGACGGGGCAGCCGTAAGTCAACTGTTCAGGCAGTAATGTAATAGATATAGCAAGCTCATGATGCAAACTAGCCGGATATACAAGCTGTTGCCAAAGGTCTCGGTGGAGGGTAAATCAAATTAAATTTTCAATGGGAGTGACACTGATTCTTTGTTGTAGCTACGCCTCTATTGGTGCGGTCTTGATGTCAAAGCAAGTTGCAGAAGGTATCCGTGGCAAATCCGGCATATGGAAGCACGGCCATACATACCAGGCATGTGTTGTTTTTCTTTCTTCGATCCTGTCGACCTAATTTTGGGTGATGAATAGGCCAATCCCCTGGCCTGTGCTGCATCAGTTGCGGTTCAGGAGGTAGTCATTGCCGAGAATTTACTTGAGAATTGCCGTGTACAAGGAGCCTATCTTTGTCAGTCTATCCTTTCCAGTAATTTACTTGTTCGTTTACTGAATTTTCTCTAGCAAAGCTTCTGAGGGAGCGCCTCCAAGGCTCAAACTCACTTGCTGCGCCATACACTTTTGATGTCCGTGGTGGCGGGCTATTTTGGGGCATTGAGTTTGACCTCGACACGCCCCAGGCGTCCAATGTAAACATGAAGGGTGAATCATTTGCCATGGTTGTACAAGCTCGTGCTCTCCAGAAGAACTTGATCGTGATGGGTCTTGCAGGAGGCTCAAACCTCGAGGGAACAAAAGGAAGTCATGTCCTTCTCGCTCCCGCGTACAACGTGACCAAGGAGGAAATTGAAAAGATTGTTGACGTCTTCACCGAGACCGTTGAGGAGGTTTTGAAGGAGAACATGGTCTAGAGTACATTTGTTAATAGAACTCAGAACGCAAAAATGAATCATGCCGCTTTCGATTACATAATACCGAAGAACTCTAAAGTAGGGTACTGGCCGGCAACTAAGGTCTTTACGACGACGACAAAGACGTGCTGGCATTTCTTCTTGATTAAGTACTACATCGATGGCTGGGTGCATTTACTAAATGGACTTTCCATCATCGCATATTCAAGAAGCCACTACCAGTCCATCTACATCAAGACCTCGTCCTCACCTCGACCAAGACTCAGCAGATTCCACAGAAACCAAGCCATTGCGATCAAGCGCAAGAGTAAAAGCAGCAAAACAGAAATCTCAAGAGAAGGGTCAACAGAAGGAAAGCAATCTGTCTACTGCAGAACAACAGTCATCTTCAGCGATACCTGCTGACTCGGCCGTCTCTCGCGGAACCCGAGCGAACTCCTCGACCAACTCCAAACGATCTCGCGAAGCAGCTTCAGGGAAGGGTAAAGCAAAAGATCCCGCAGAAGAACCAGCTCGGAGACGGTGAGTCTTGTCCTCGTCGTCTGACTTCTGTTCGCGACACTCAGTTGCGTGCACAGTACTCGTCGCAGTGCTTTAGCATCAAACACTCCCCTGACAATCAACGAACCCACCAAGGACGCCAAAGGCAAGAAACGTGCAGCACTGGAACCACCTTCCGACGAAGAGGCTTCAGGTCCATCCACTAAGCGCGCCAGAACTTCCTATTCTCTTCGCTCTCACACAACGACATCAGAATCTCTTGAAATGCCCCGAAAGACAAGGTAATTATTCTAATTCGAGTAAACACCGTCAAAAAACTAATCAGCATGTGTAGGTCCATCGCCAAAGGAAAAATGGCTTCGAAGGCGAGGGCTATTGCGGTGGCGGGCTCGTCCCAGCAGCATGACGAAGATGTGGAGATGCTAGATTCAGAATGCAAGCATGAATCAGATCATGATGAAGGAGTAGTTGAACCGATGGATGACGGTGAGGGAGAGAATGAAGAGGGCTCAGAAGATGGGCATGAGCCCCACGATGATGAAGATAACGGAGTGGACGACGACGATAATGACGATGAAGGAGGCGATAACGAAGATTCTTCACCAGGTCATACAGGTGGTATGTCGGGCGGCTTGGATGAAGCAGCGGCACTGGCCATCTTCGGTGACTACCGTCAATTTGGCTCTTACATGATGTCTCTTTCTTCGCGTCTCAAGACCATGTTGAATAACATCAAGAGCACTGCTGATCCTACAACCCGTCTCGTCACACTGCAGGAACTCAGTGAATTGCTCAGTATCAGCACCGAAGATACTTTAGCTGGTTCATTCCAAGTAGAGCAGTTTGTTCGAGAGCTTGTCAAAATTCTTGGTGGACGTGGCGTCGATGAGGATGAGGACGGGGATGCAGCTGAAGATCGAGACGAAGACGCTGCTCTCGTTGCTGCTCTGGCAATGAGTACCGGTGGCTCATATTCGGGTGATGAGAACCTCGAAGCGCAGGTTCTTGCCTGTCGATGTTTAGCTAATCTCATGGAAGCTCTTCCCGGCGTCGCTCATACCGTTGTGTATCACGGTGCCATTCCAGTGCTATGTAGCAAGTTAATCGAAATATCCTATATCGACCTTGCTGAACAGACATTAAGTGTACGTAATCTCCTCCTTATGGTTTATATTATCTTGTTTAATGAACTGTTATTATAGACTCTGGAGAAAATCTCCGAGGAGTTTCCTAGCTCAATCGTCCGTGAAGGCGGCTTGGCCGCACTTCTCAATTATCTCGACTTTTTCTCTATTGCAGTGCAGAGAACAGCTCTACAAGCGGCTGCCAATTGCTGCCGCAATGTCTCTTCCGAGCATTTTGCCATGATCAGCGGTGTTTGGCCCATTATCAGGAATTGTCTCACGTATTCCGACCAGCGGTTGGTCGAGTTCGCATGCCTCTGCGTCATCCGTGTGATTGACTCGTACCATCGTGCATCCACCGAGAATCTTGAAGCCCTCGTAGACACAGACTTGATCAGTGCAGTCAATCAATTACTGCTTCCTGCTGGGGGGTCACCTTTGATAGCTGCAAACACTTACACACTACTTCTCCGTGCTCTGTCGACCGCTGCGAAAGCGAGTCCCAAGATTACTGTCGCACTCCTTGAAGCGGACATCGTTGATACCCTGTATCAAATATTGACCGGTGTCCTCCCATCTGCTTCGGACAATGGATCGGAACAAGGTGGCGCCGCTGGTGGTCAAGGTCTGGGTGGCGGTCTTGCGGACATGACCGTTATGGAAAATCTCGCTCACAGACCAAAAGATCAAGTGGAAGAGACTCTTAGTTTTATCTCCGAGTTGATGCCTCCTCTGCCTAAAGGTATGCTGCGCGTGTTGCGGTTACATTGAATGAAAGCTGATTGTGAAATGCCTTCTAGATGGAGTCTTTGACCACAAATCGTACACTGAGAAGTCTTTAGCAAGAATGATCAAGGCTAAAGCTAAGGCAGAGAAAGCAGCGGCACGACAGGCTGCTCAAGCACCCCTAGTTGCGGCCATGTTCCTTGGCCCTCCACCCGCCTCGCCCGCTCCGGAAGAAACTCACACCCCCGAGGCCAGTGGTATTGACGCTCCTGCTGCGGAGGCCGAGGCTACTCCACTGCCTGGTCGAACAGAACTCCTTCGATCCAAACCCGTGGTCGTTGGGAGGTTCATGCAGTTGACTGTGCCTATTCTTATCGATGTTTACGCTGCCAGTGTCAACACCCCAGTTAGGGTAAAGACATTAACCGGTCTGTTGAAGGCCGTCAGCTTCCTTGATGCAGATGGCCTTAAGAAGGTTCTCGCAGTGAGTGATTCTTGCTGTCTAGTATTGAACAATATTCATTCCAGAATTTCAGTTCGTTCCCGTGGCGAGTTTTGCTTCTTCAATATTATCTTCCCGGGACCACCCTACTTTAGTAATAGGTGCTCTGCAGTTGGTTGATTTACTGTTGGGGAAAACGCCACTCTTATATAAGCCGGCTTTCCGTCGAGAAGGTGTTTTCCATGAGATCGAGACTCTTGCAGCTCGAACACTAACCTCATCCAAATCGAAGGAGAAAGCGGACAAAGAAAAGGACAAAGACTCCTCCGAAGCTGGATCCGCCCCTGATTTGGGTACTGGCATCGCCACCCCAGTGTCTTCTGCTGCCCCCACAATACCAGGCTATAGAAAGTTGACGTCACTCTCCCTCGAGCCCGAGGATGCTATTACTTTGCGTGCTCGTATCATCAAATTCAAACATCTTTCGGGTGATGAGCATACGGATGGGGACAATACTCTTGAGGGTTTACGCAGTCTTGTCGACCGTCTTAATGTCCGAGATGCCTCTGAACAGGAGTTGTCAGAGGCTTTGTGGGATCTCACGACACTTTTTGCTTCTCCTCATACTTCCGTCTCTAGTTTTGAGCTACTGCAAAGCGGCGTTGTAGATGGCTTGCTTCAATTTGCCACTGACAGTGATCGCAAGGGTGCGTATTCTTAACTGTACTGATTCTTGGAGTACTGACCGCTGTTGATAGTCAACGTTACTCGCCGAAAGGAGTTACTGCTTGACTCTCTTGTCAGTAGGCGAAACAAAATCATGCCCAACTCGCAGACTCCTTTTACTACGTTTGTGAAGAAGCTGCAAGAGAGTCTCACAAGAATGGAGTCGTTTGAAGTGGTGACAGTTTCTCAAGGATCCGATGGTAAGACGCGAGTTCCTTGATTGTGTTCCGTGACATTCAGACAGTGTTTTCTAGATTCAAAACGGAGCTCTCCTTCCTTGTTAGCACGTCAGCTCCGACTTCGCCTAGTGGCAGAAGACGATTCTGGCATTCCGCGTAACCTACACAACATCGTCGTCTCCATACATGCCATCGCCACCTTTCAAGCCCTCCATGACTACCTCCGACCTCGTGTCGCAGGCTTGCTTGGCGGTGGCTCACGGCTATCAGGAATGCTTGCTGCCCTCGCAGCATCAGGCTTCACCAGTTCGTCCTCAAGAGGCAATGCTGGCGAACCTGGTCGTACGGATTCTGCTCTACCACCTGTTCCTACATCGGATTCAGCATCAACGCCTCACGTGGGCAGTTCCTCAAATGCCTCGACTTCAAGTTCGGCAAGCGCTCCTGTAACTCGGCGTCGAAGTCAGCGATTAAGTGCAAAGAGAACTTCGACAGAAATAGATGCACAGGCTGAAACCTCCTTAGCTGGTGCCGATTCTGTCGCGTCCGCATCAGAAATGCCGCCAGCGCCTGCACCACCAGAGTCGGCCGCCAGTGAAACAGTCTTGGACTCTGAGATGCAAGCAGACTTCACTGATGACGAGGTTGATGCCGAAGTTTTCGACGAGGAAGAAGTTGATCCTGACACGTCAATATCTGATAAGACAATCACACTTGCAGTCGCAGAAGGTAGAATGTTCTCGTCATCGTTGGTCGAGAACCACTAAATTTTCTATTTCAATAGATGGCTCTAAAGTCGAGGCACAAACTCCCGATGGGACCCGTGTAGCCACCCCCAATCCAAATGCATCTCTAAAGGAAGGGTCTATCTCGTCACGACCCACTTCGACATCACGACCTTCATACGCTGCGGCATTGAAGACAAAACCGACTGATTGGCATCTGGAGTTCGCTATGGACGATCATGTCCTACCCTTGGACCTTACGATTTATGGGGCAATCCATCAACACGAAATGAGAAAGAAGGCGGGACCCTTACCATCTAGCCTTTTGTGGCAAGGCATATACACTGTCAAATTCAAGAAAGTCGCTGGTCCTCCACCTGTCTCTGATAGTAAGTATCATATCGTCTCTCGACTCCTTTAACTAATCTTGAATCAACAGATGGTGCAGAAGCAAGTACCAAACCTCGATCCTCTACTCCGCCCCTCTCTTCCCTCCCGGAGGACGCCCCACATGCAAAGATTCTCCGTCTGCTCCGCGTCTTGCACCAGTTGAATACTCTTGAGGCAGAGCGCTCCGGGCTAGGTGTCGACAAGCGAAATCTCCCGGAGACCGCCTTTGTGAACAATAAGCTCACTGCGAAACTGACCCGACAATTGGAAGAGCCGATGATCGTAGCTAGGTGAGTAGATCGTGTTGTATTGTAGTTCATCTCACTCACATGTCCCTCAGTTCATGTTTGCCTGATTGGGCTCTTGATCTTCCTCAGCACTTCCCATTCCTCTTTCCGTTTGCTACTCGTTACAATTTCTTGCAGTCGACTTCATTTGGCTATGCCCGTCTGATTTTGAAATGGCAAAGTCAACAAAGTCGTGGCCAAGACAGTTCTAGACGGGATGATGGCATAGGCTTCCTTGGACGACTGCAGAGACAGAAAGTGCGTATATCTCGAAAGCACATTTTAGAATCTGCGGTCAAAGTCTTCGAGCTATATGGTTCATCTTCGTCGGTTTTGGAAGTGGAGTACTTCGAGGAAGTGGGTACCGGATTAGGTCCTACGCTAGAATTTTATTCCCTTGTTTCCAAGGAATTCGCCAGAAAGGATTTAAAGATATGGAGGGATTCTGACCACACGAGTTCGAGCCCTTTTGTGAACAGTCCTTTGGGTTTCTATCCTGCGCCAATCAGCTCGGAGGATATGGCAAGTGACGACGGCCAGTGGGTGTCATTATTCAAATCCTTCGTGTTAGGTCACACTAAGCTTGTTTTGTCAGAAAACGCACCCATATTTTCCGAGTAATCGGTCAATTTGTTGCAAAGGCTATGCTTGACTCCCGCATAATTGACCTTTCGTTCAACAAAATTTTCCTCAAACTTGTATTAGGAGAAGAGGTACCCTTGACTATTGCAGCTCTAAAGGTAATTCTTTTCGTCTTGTGCCCCTAGTTTGACACTGAGGCGAAGTATGATCATAACAGCTTGTCGACATGGACATGGCAAATTCCTTGACAAAGCTTCTGAACATCGCAGCTGGAAATCATCAGCCAACTGACAAGGTGTGTAACCAGGTCTTCACTTTTCTATGTCGTTGTGACCTATTATTCGCAGCTGGCCAAAAAGCTAGCTTTGGTTGAACCTGTCAACATTGAGGATCTTTCTCTTGACTTCACACTGCCCGGATTCGATATTGAACTAAGAGTAAGTCAGTTTGTATCTTACAGACTATTTGTCCTGACCTATTCTCAAGACCCGGAGGCAGGGAGATCCCAGTGACATCTGAGAATGTGCATGAATACGTCCAAGAAGTTCTTGATGCCATCCTTGGCAAAGGTAGCATGTTGCAAGCGAAAGCATTCCGCGAAGGATTTTCAAAGGTGTTCCCTATTACCGATCTGCAAGCATTTTCTGTCGATGAGCTTGTGGTGTTGTTCGGTAACGCAGATGAAGACTGGAGTGTTGAAAGTGAGTGGCAATGAATCATACTCGAGGCAAATCAGTAATATGGGTCATAGCTCTTGGCGAAGCACTTAAAGCAGACCATGGTTTCAATCCAGAGAGTCGAGCAATTCGGGATCTGATCGATATTCTCACTGAGTACGACGCTCCCACTCGCCGTGATTTCTTACAGTTCATCACAGGCAGTCCCAAGCTGCCCATTGGTGGTAAGTTGTTTGATCTTGCTTTTGTTGGTCTCGAGAAGGCTCACAGCTCTCAGGTTTCCGTGGCCTCAACCCGTCCTTGACTGTGGTGAGAAAGCCGCATGAGGCGCCACTGACGGCAGACGATTATCTGCCCAGTGTGATGACTTGTGTCAACTATCTCAAACTTCCAGAATATAGCTCGAAATCAGTGATGAAAGAAAAGCTGCGGATCGCAATGAAGGAGGGTGTTGGCAGTTTCCATCTGTCTTGATTTGTTACTTTCAAACGTACTTAGTTCATAGCTCTCATTCTGTACTGTACATCGACGTGTTATTTAGACTTAAAACATGTATCAAGTCATAGTCATACTGACACTCGAGCTCGGGGAAATTTACATTGGCATTACATAAGCAAACTAAGATGCAGACTTGAATTCGCAGCTTGGTCAGGTAACCTCTCTTCTCTGCTCAGTCATGTCAAAGCACCACCCAGGTAAGTGCAATGCTATTGCTCTATACGCTGACTCTGATAAACCCAGATCTCATCATGTGTCGGCGTCAGCCAGGAATAGGTATGTGGCGCCTCCTCGTTGAAAGTGTTCCCTGTCTTACCAGGCTTTTTCCTCAGCTATAGGACGTCTCTGTGAAAAATGCGACGGGAAATGGTGAGGATATACTATCTCTCTAGCTTCTTATCTCATGTACAAGCTTCTCAGTCCTGTCTGTGATTCGTACGTGAGACCAGAAACTCTGGTGCGAATTTGCGATGAGTGTAATTTCGGTACTTACGGGGGACGATGTATAATTTGTGGGTCACCTGGTGCGTAGAGCATAGCAATTTGTGTTCTTTCTTCAGCTAATTGTAACAGGAATTTCGGACGCGTACTATTGTGCGGAGTGCACACGCCTTGAGAAAGATCGCGATGGTTGTCCTAAGATTGTCAATCTTGGTGCTAGCAGAACGGACCTATTCTATGAACGTCGCCGTTTAGGTGAGACTGTCTTCTCTGTATTCTTCAATGTATCTGACACGGCTGCTACTAGGTTTCAAGAAGGGTTAAAATCAAAAAGCTGGCAAGTAATAATGACTTGTTATATCCGATTGATGTATGGTAGAGTGCAACACAGCAATACGTGAAATGTTTGGACAGTACAAAGAATAAATCAACAGTATACAGGATATGGTATTACAGGAGGGCTTCCTCCAGGATTGTCTAATTCGGCAACTACCCTGTTGAAATAACATCAATATGACATTCTCGAAATTGAACCAAAATCTACTCACTTCAATGCTTGCATATCAATCTGTGAAACAGCAGGCTTAGAAAAATTGAACATGGAATGAATCAAGGAACCTTACCGTCGACTTAAAAACAATAAAAACATGCCTGTCATTATGCGTGTCCATTGCTTCACAGCTATCGCACAAATCGAGACCACAATAGGCACACCGAAACCACGCCCCGGGTATGCAAGTCATGCAGCGGTCGCATACGGCCGAGCTATGAACCAACGATTCTAGGTATTCTGTGAAACCAACCTTGAGTAAAACTCGAACCTAAGCGGCGTGCAAGCACGTACCAGCTGGTTTACTGTCATTATATGCTGCTGGACGTGGACCGGCAGGAGTCTTATATCTTACAGCGCAGCCTCGTTACTGTTACGTTCCAGATAGATGATGGAGAACTTACAGTATCGGAATCATGGGATAGGGTGATTCGAGGGGACGGTTAACGGGACGGGGAAGTTTGAAAAACGCATGATGTGGGTCGTGCAACACGTAGGAGCGTTCTTCGCATCTTGCACACTAACTTTAAATCAATACCTTGCTGGTCCAGCATTGGATATTGGCTTACTAAGTTGTAGCCCAGTGTTGAAGATGGGCAATTTGCGCACTGATACCGTACGCCCACTATTGGCTGTTAGCCCAAAAGCGAATCAGAAAAAGGGTACGTGGTGCAAGAGCATAACACACTGCTTACTTGCGAACAGCCATTGCATAAGATACCATGTTCATCTTCTTGCTGCTCCAACGGATGAGCACCTCTAGAACCAACAACAGTGCGCGCGTACGACGATATCTCTGAGTTCGCTTTGGATCTTGGCCCAGAACGATTGACATTTGCGGGATCCCGCGTCCACAGATGTATTGCCTTCCGACTGACGGTTTGTACCTAAAGCAGCAGTAAGGAAAGCAGCCAGAAGATAGAAACAAAAATGCCAGTACCTCGTTGCTTTCCAGTGGATACGGGATCTGTCATGACATGAGATGAACATCTGCGCAGTTCTTACGATCTGGAATTTACCTTTATCAAGATATGAGATGAATTGTGTCCTACATCATCTGAGTCAAGATTTCCTGGCAAACCTGCCGATTCACAGTTTGAACAGATATCAACCGAATCGCAGATCGCGCAGTGAAATCGTGCTCCGACAATGTCAAGTAGACAGCTGAGGCGCAGTATCATCAGTCACTGTTACAAATCATACATTGCGGATGACATACTGCGCGCACTTGACGCCCGGATGTACCATGGCTGAAAAAAAGAAGTATTAGCCTCGCGGTTAAATGCTCAAGTGTTGATACTTTACATTGTTCTTCTGGGGGATCTCGAGAAAGGAATTCAGGATCGCTTTGGGCGCGAACTAACTTGTCTGGTACCATCAGAAATGCGTGTGACGGATGTAAGTCGTGCACTTGACTGGAAGGTAGTATAAGTCAACCTGCGTCATAGTCTTGCTTGCAGTTGTCTCACCTGTAGCAAGCTCTGCACAAGTAATGCTTCAAACAAGAAGCGCACTTGTATGCTTTGCGCAAAGGGGTTATCACGCCACAGGCTGAACAATTGGCTGTAGTCGAGTCATCCTGCTCTGGAGAGAACTATTAGCCTGGACGAAATCAGGAAGTGAGCTGACATACCGACATCTTCCCATCCACCGTGGCCCCACATCTTCTCCAGATACGCATGCCGTAATTGACCTTTCTGTTTGGGGGCTGCCCTCCTCCACTGCAGAGCGCGCTGTGCATCATCTGGAGACGAAGGAGAGCTATTTACAGTCGGTGATGATCCTGGGGCAATGCCGGCCTCGATAGCATGGGTAACACCTGCAGACTCTAGACAATTGGGACAGAGCTCGTAGCCTGTCTCTTTGCGCTTGGGACCAGGAACGGTCAAAGTGGAACTGCTTGAAGACTCGTTTAGATTGGGCAGTGACGGCAGAGGCCTATAGCCTTTCGAAGAGTAAGCCAAGTCGCTACTACCCACGAAAGTTTGAGACGAGCTCGAGAAAGAGGGTGATGATCCAGACGTGTAAACATAATTGCGAGGACGTGGGGGGTAAGTGATTGCAGACCCTGTAGAATCCTTGAACTTGCCCTTATTCAGGTCAAACGATAGACCGGGCTCCTTTTCCCCGCAAGTAGAGCAAACGTATTTCATAGAATCCAGAACGGTCCCACATTCAGAGCAATCCGTTAGGTTCTCTAGCCCTGGAGGTGGGATGGGAATATACTGCAGGAGTTCAGGCGGTATGATGGTGTCAAGTGAGGGGTCTGAGTGATGGGTTTGAAGAGCTGGCTTTTGAGGACGTGGTTCGTTCACAGCAATCTGCTGCGCAGCGAGCCAGTAGAGATGTCTTGATGTAGGACGCAGCTTTCCATTGACTCCTTCGTCAATACTAAGGTCCGGCTCGAAACCCACATCATCATGAGTCTGCGACGCACTTGAAGACCCAATCGTGTATGAATAGTAGTACTTTCCACGAGGATCTCGCTCTAGTGCCAGATCACCAAGCTGATCTTCGTTCTCAAACATATCTGAAGCTCCATTTGATATTGAAGGTTCAGGTAGCACTCCTAGCTTGGACCGAATTGCCCGCTCATTCTGATCTTTCAGCCAGGCTGCCCCGCGGTCATCTCCAGCTATAGGGTCATAATCTATACTTGAGGAGTCATCCTGTAACGCTTCCTCGATCTTCAAGCGTTCGAACACGGCAGAGGGATCATCTGGGTATCGAATAGAAACATGTTCTTTGTATGCACCAGAGAAAGGATCATTGCTTCTATCACTGCTTTTAGAGGTTGAAGGCGTATTCCCAGTAGATCTCGAGTGTGAACGATTTGTTGATCGCGAGAGAGCGTCCCATGACGACTCGCCTGACAGCTGCGATGCACGCTCGTTCGGAGGCATAAGGCTACCTCTGGCAGAAGTCCCCATCGTGTCTCGAGAGCTGACAGTGACAGAGTCATCATCAGGCACTACTGATGGTGCACCCAATGAGAAAGACATTTGACTTCCGTTCCTATTCTGATATTCATCCAAGCTGGCGAGTGAACCAGTATCGGATAGACTGGGCCCATCGTAATCAACAGAGATTTGGACACGTAATGTTATTTTACGGCTACCAAAGCTGCGACCAGAGAGAATAGAGGCAGCAGATGATAAGGGGGCGTCGTCTGCACCAGCATGGAAATATTGTATGGCTTCAGTCAGATCGTCGTCGGTGGTTATATCCGTAATCTCCCCATCATCGTCTTTGTATGCAATTGCATACGCCGATGCAGAAAGCGAGAAACATTGCTCTACCTAAATAGAAGTCCTTTCACCGACCATGAAATCACACAAAAGGCAAGTAACACACCTTGTGCCGCAACAGACTATATGTACAATTCCGAGCTGAATTGAAGGTGATCCTCTTGTTCCAACGATCAAAGGTGCATTTGACGATAAGAGGTTTGTCTGGACGATTGTACATTGAAAACGCAAAAGGTTTGAACGCGCTATGCTGAGTAAAACATTTACGAATAAATACACAGAGGAAGGGTGAGCGAATTGCGCAGCAACACGACCTTCCTTACATAACGTTTCAGAGTTCATGCAACTTGAACTTGAATATGTCAGAAACTCTCAAGTCTGCTGGTGAGTTACAGTAATTTCGCTACCAGTAACCTTTTTTGAATATTCTCCTTCCAGGTTTACTGGAGCATTATCACATCGCACGGCACTCGTTGGGATTTGATTCTTGTATAATCGGTGCTGCAAAATACGAGCATCCCGGCGGCGTCAAACTTGAAAAGCAAATACTGTATCCAGCTCTAACGGCACTAATAGAGAAGCATGCTGCTTTAGGTGCTCGTATTACCGATGAAGATTCTGCTGCGCCAAAGTTTGCCCGCCTGGATACTATTGATCTCTCCAAAGTAGTTCATTATGCAGACAAAGCGCAGTCTCTGACGGATGTCATGGAAGCTGAATTCCAGCAACCCTTCAACACTACACTTGATCTGCCACTGTGGCGCATCACCGTTGTAGAAGATACGGTGGTGTTCGCAGCTCATCATGCCATATGTGACGGGTTAAGTCTTGTCGCGTTTCATCGCGAACTGCTCAATGCTCTCAGTTCGTTGGATCCGACTACTACTACTGAACCCTCGGAAAACATTGCTGTACCTAAAACAACGACGATGATCAGCCCTCTCGAATCCTTTATCGACGTGTCTCCGTCTTGGTGGACCGTCATCTGTGAGGTTGCTAAACTCTTCATCCCCACTTCCTGGACTGCCAAAGCATCCGCTTGGACTGGCAAGAAAATCACAACTCATCCGTCCTTAAAGACACGGGTCAACGTGATGCAATTTTCAGCCCAAGAAGTCCGTCTTCTCACCGAAATTTGCAGGGCTCATCGGGCAACATTAACATCAGCTCTGAACGTCCTGGCCGTTTCCGTTTTATCTGGTGTCATAAGCGCACCTCCGTATGCCTCTCCCGACATCAGGCGCATTCACTCGACCATTCCAGTCTCTGTTAGACCGCAATGCGGGACTCCTAGTGATGCTTTCTGTGATCATGTCTCCTCTTACAATTACTATCCCACTATAAACCCCAACTTCTCATGGGACGACGCATGGAATCTGACTACGACTCTTCGTACTCAATCAAGCACAATCGCCGCACGCGTTGGACTGCTGCGATTACTCTTTGGCCAATACAAGAGTTACTTGCAGAAGCAACTGGGTGGAAAGCGGGAGTGTGGTTTGGAACTTTCGAATTTGGGTTATTTCCAATCATCAGCCTGTGGTGGAGGTTGGATTATCAGTACTTTGTGTTTTGCACAATGTAACATCATCCTGGGTGCTGCCATTAATATCAATGTTGCAACTGCACCGAGCGGTATTATGACTATCACAGTCACTTGCTCACCAGACACTGTTGACGAAGAAATTGTGGACACATTCACTTCACGTTTCCAGGAAGAAATTGAAAACTTAACACGATCTTAATACATTTAGTTTTACATACAGCCAAATAGTAGTCATTAGCATGACAAAATGGTTAACACAGACTATTCTGCAGATACAATCGTCTCCAACTCAGTAAATATATGGTTTTATATCCTAAAAAATTTTCTAACAGCACAAGAATGATACCAAATCGAATGAAAACGTCTCAAAGCGCGAACAAAGTCCCTTGTAAATGGAAAGAAATGATTTTTTCGTCAATGACCAGATTCACCTCCTATGCTGGATGCGCTGCCTAGCGTGATTGCAAAATCGTTCGAGATGGAAGTGGCTCCACTACCTCTGCGGAATCGATTTCCGCGGGCAGCATGAAGCAATTGAGGTTGATATTTGGATTGAGGAGGCATGGAGTGAGAGCGCAATGATGGATTACTATTCAATAATTAATCAGAATCGCATGAAACATTTTATCTTACACAAATACGTACTTTGCAGCCAGTGTGGGACCGGTCGCCAGTCTCGCGAAATTACTCGGAAACAAAGGATTTCCGGGTGCACGATCACCTACAGGATCGTACCCTGCATCCGACATTTCCTCATCGGTACTGCGCCCACCAGCATCACTGGTGGAATAAGAATATACATGCCTCATTGGCGACCCCGAATGATTCGAGCCTGCAATAGATCCCATTGACCCGGACCTCGCCAGACCAGACAGACTAAAGCTTCCGCTTGCACGTTTTTCTGAATTTGCTCGACTCAGAGATCTGGGACCAATCACAGGGGATGAGGAGACGCTCGAAGGACTAAGACCGAAGGATGTGAATGAGGGTGAACTAGGGAGGGAAATACGGAGACCATGGATGTGAACTGAATCAGTCGGAGTGTTAGCTTTGGATTCTTCTTCTTTCTCCAATCCCTGATCCTTCGGCGCAGAGACATCTTCGCTTTGAGATTCATTCAGTTCCACCTCTTCCTCTTCCTCACCCTCCATAATATCACCAAGTCCACCGCCAGAGATGACACCGCCAGATTCATTGGGGGCGAGCGCAGCAGGAAGGGAGAGAGGGGGAGGATTCGCACCTGGTGAAGCTACAGACCGGGTGGCTGAAGGAGCATACAACGGCTCGATCGATAACTCGGAGAGATCAACGCTGAGGCCAGAAGGGCTCATTGCCTGCTGACACGGATATTCGTACGGCGAATAATCAGCACCCGGGACAATTGGGGGCAAATTGTGCTGAGTAAGGCGAGAACTCGCTACCTCTGCCTCTGATCCTGGGATAGAAACAGGTTGCACTTGAGACTGAGGTCGACCGTCGCTGTCAAATGCATCTTGTGAATGTTTAGGTGTAGGAAGTTCCTGTGTAATCGTCGGAATACTAGTCGATGACAACACAGGTGTAGGCGATATCGTTGATTCACCCGATTGTGAAGAGTCCGAATCCGCTAGGTATGCTCGCTGTGCCTTGCTCAGCGCGCCGGGGCTTGTCGGAGAAATCAGCGATGTCCGCAATGCCGCATCTATTTGAGCGTGAAATTCCTCCTCCTTTCCTGATGAGGCGGACAGAGTAGTTCTTCCACTATGTTTCTCATACACCGGACTATCCATAATTGCGTCCCAATCATCCCAGTGACCTCTAGCCTTTCTGCCCAAATCTTCCACATCATCCGTTCTAGGTGTCTGAGGATGGATGATACCGCGTTCATCTTCGGATCCAGAACTTTCTTCAAATACATCAGCGTGCATTTGCAGATCTTCCAAATTAAAGTCAACGTCAAGCTCCGGTGGGACGCCCAAAGCTCCCTTCACACGTTCCCAAATAAGTTCGGATCGGGAAAAAATACATTTGCGTATGTGAGCTGCCCAAATCAAATCCGGCGCGTCATCGCGTGTCACAGTAGTGAGGTATGACAAGAGTTGGGTAAATGACCACGTTAGGGGATCTGAAGGAATATTGAGTGGAGATGAGAGAAGCGGCATTTTGAACGATAGATCAGGTGAAGAGGAAGAGTCTGGATTATCCACAAGAGAACTACCCGTAGCTGCGGAGTTAGGGCTCGAAGACGCAAGGGCATTTTTAGGAAAAGTTTGGCTCAAAAGGGCAAACAATTTTTTAGTCGGCGGAGAGGCGATGAGCGCGGCTACTTCAGAAGGTCTGTCAATGAAAGGAAGATAGACAGATGGTGGAAGAGGGGTGAATGTCGCTGGCATTGTACTACCACTTGTAGTTGATAATGCCGAGCTGGAAGGGGTCAATATCGGAGATCGCGGTGATCTAGTACCTCCTAGACCATGAGGTGAGTGGGCTCTCTCAATTGGAAAGTACCCTGAACGAGGTGAGTGTGACTCAGGAGCATGATGAGAAGTCGAAGATAGAGGTGCAGACGGAAAGTATTTCGGATTGACAGCATGATGGGCGAGATCGTACAACTGCTCAGGGGTAGGCCGAGGTTTGGTGCTGCGATGGCTTGACACGCCCCGATGAGGAGATGCTGAACGTAATCTTGGTGAAGAGGGTGATGGACTCCTCGCCGAATCTTTTGGAGGTCCTCCGAACGACGAGAAAGCAAAACTCAGGCGAGGGCTACCGGACCCCACATTAGGAGCACCAGTTGTGCTGGCTTCAGAAGGCACGCTTCCACGTCTGCGATGAAACTTCTTCTGACCTGGTACTGGGGGATCCTGCAAGGAAATGGTGCTTTGCTCCTGAGTCGGTAGGACTTTGACGATTGTCAGAGTGCTAAACGACGAACGGTTCGGATTGAGATTGACTTCGGCGTGTTTGGCGTATGGATCAGAAGCACTGACAGAGCCTCTACGAGAGGAAAGGCGACGTCTAGGAGTAGTTGGAGAACAAGGCGAAGAGGCTTGGGACATGGTGGTTATGGTTGAAGGGAGAGGAGGCAAAATTGAGGAAGACTTATATAAATGGACAGTGATGGATCAGAGAAGTTACCATATTGGCCTAAATACGTAAAGCTCCAGACAGAGTAAGACGTTTTCCTGTCGATATGACGTTTTAATCAGACATATTCTGGCGAAATTCACAGCTATGTTTTTTGTGAAGCCATAAGAGACTGAGACTTTTGACTGCGATTTCTGCTGTGCTTACCCCACGGGGACCAACTTGTCCACGTGACACTTTCCGAGTCGGGGTTTGCCAGCAGTGACTTTGTATTCTAAATTCAAGATAAACCTAAGAGAGAAACCTGACCATGCAAGAGAGGAAGCCGCATATGTTTTCTTCAATTCACTCAATCACAAGCAATCACTGATACATAACTGAGAATCATATGATGATTTTGACTAGAGTCGACTTGGCGATGTGAAGAGCCCTTGGTCACGGAATACATTATTCTTCACACTCTTCCCGAATTCCGCATATATTCTCAAAAGTCCGTACTGTATTTTAAGCGTCAGCGGTCAAAGCAGTACTACAAAGTAAATAAATCACAACAAATCGATTATCTTGGGATTTTGCCGCCGGCATTTACATCCATGTCGAATTTCCCTCATTCCCTCCTTCTCCTCCCGCCTTCTGCCCCAGTGGTCGTGATATCAGGCCCTCATATTCAGACCCTTGATACAACGTACGAGCCACAGCACATCTTTGGTCATTTATATTTATCAACATTCTCTTAGGACCGGAGATGTTCTTTCGTCTACCTTGAACTCAAACCCTGAAGTCACAAAATCTATAAAACAGTCAGGCCCGATACGATACGCGGTTATTGATGGCTCGAATACGCACCTTGCTACCCTAGCTGATGACAAGAGACTCAAAGTTTGGAAAATAGACGGACTCGAGCTTCTGCATGAGAGGTAATATCAACTTCCACGCCTTTGCCTTCTTTTCTCATTGCATCTGAAGGGAGCTGCCAAAAAGACCGACGAGTGCTTGTTTCACTGCTGATGGTCAGACTATCGTTGTCGCCGACAAGTTTGGCGATGTCTTCAGGTCAGATATATCCCAATTTTCGCTCGGAGCTACCTCTTTGACGTTGTATTCCAGCTACCCTTTGCATCCGACTGTACAAGTTGCGCCCGCGGAACCTGAAATAGCAGAAAATCAACCTGCAGCAGAAGCTCCTCCTGAGCCGTCTACATCTACCTCCTCCCCGCCCTCGAAAAAGAAAAGGTCAAAAAAGCCAAAGACAGACAATCCTCCTAAACCTCGGGATTCCATCATCTCACATCCCGCTGCACCTGAAGGAACTCTCATCCTGGGCCACACCTCCCTCCTAACGACCTTTCTTCTCACATCGAACAATCAATATATAATTACCGCTGATAGAGATGAACATATCCGAGTGAGTTGGTACCCTCAAGGTTACTGCATCGAGTCATACTGCTTGGGAAGTACCCAGTGAGTAATATTATTTCTATCTTCTTCTTAATTATCTCAACAACATTCCAAGGTTCGTCTCAGCCATACACATCCCTTCATTTGACCAGTCCTCTCTGATCTCGGGTGGTGGCGATCATGTACTCAAGATATGGGATTGGATGACGGGGGCCTTGAAACATGACATTCCAATCTTAGAGTCTGTCAAAGACTTTATAAGAGTCAAAATCAAGCCGTATAAACGAAACAAATCTGGTGATAATGAGAATGTTGATGACAGCCGAGAGGGTACCGAGGATGTTGGAGCTGAAACAGACAATGGACCAGCTTCAACGAACGAAACCAGTCCAGACGAAGAGACAGTGCTTTCGGTTCATAAAATTAGATCATATGAATATAAGGACAAGAAGCAAATTCTGTTCAGCGTTACTGGGTTCGTTGTGATTACACTTTGGCTAATCGCCTTTCTGACGCCTTTTTTTGAAACAGCGGCTCTGCATTATTCTGCGTTGCCCACCCTGAAAAAGGGTCTACCACCGTCGACTCACCCAGGGCATTAGACTTGGGCAGCCCTATCCTCGATTTTGCCATTGACGCCCAGGGTCTGGTGTGGATTTGTGTCGATGTGAATTGGGCAGTCTCTGGAGAACCTTCTGAGGAAGCATCAGTAAGGTTAGCTAGAATGTCAGAGGGTGGAGAGGTAAATCATTGAATTGTGTTTGGATAACAACTCACTACATCGACTCTGCAAAGCTCATCGAAGCTGCCTCGGGCAGTCTTCCCACCTCTTCTTCAGCTGTCTTACAAAGTCTGAATACCAAATGTCGAATCCCAGGCAAGTCTCTCTTCTTCCTTTTCCTGAAAGTGCCTTACGTTTCGTTCAGCATCTACGGAAGAGCTTTCTTCACTTTCCTTCTACACCTCCCTGTCAACACTCCCAAAGAACAATTCCGGTGAAGACGAAGATGGAGAAGGAGATCCTTCTCGTGCTGGGACACCTCAGGCGGGCACTGGTATACCTAAAAGCGTCAAGACTAATACGCGTAGGAGAGAAGGACAGGGAGCCGGAGGAGGAAAGAAGGAGATAGGGAAACAAAAAAGTAAAAAGGCGGTAGAGGAGAGGAAGAGATTAATGGAACAGAAGGAAGGTGGCATAGAGGAGGAAGGTGAACGTGAAACGAAACGGACGAAGTCGGTGGATGATACGTTGGAGAATTATTCAACTGCACCGGATGTAGATATGGCAGATATATGAGCTTACAAAAAAAAGCTCACTAAAGAGCATGATAACTTGCAATGTATGAATATTAGGAGTTGAGCAGAGTTGAGCCTGGATTCTGAGCTGCAGCGCGTACAGCCGTAAGTGCCGGCGGCAAATACATTTCCGGCAACACTTGTGGGCGTTGTTTATCGAACCTAGTTCTGCTAATTCTACAGTATGAGTTTAAAGAAAAGGTGAGTGGGTGTCCCGTATATCTATTCGAGAACCTATCTCAAAGTGATTTGTTTCTCAGCAAACTAGATCTTCTTGTACGCGTCCGGTATTCAAATCCTCTACCCGCTCCGCCATGTCCACCAAAATTACTCGATATACCTACGAACCCTATCCGCTATGCTCAGCCCGAATTTCTCAACTCAATAGCAAACAATGCACCGCTACCTATGATTGTAGATGCTGAATGTGGCATGCCTTTGGATCTGGGCAAATGGGAATCGCTTTGGGAGGAGAACGCGGATGATTCAGGTGAAGAGGCTTGTCCTTAGCTCGTGGACAGACGGAATCTGAAGTGTTTATCTTCTAGCATTGAACCCAGACCTTGGCAATTTACCCAAGCTTGACCCCAAAGACGAATACCTAGCCTACGACACTGGGTCCGCGGTCTACACCAATGGACACTCCGCTACACCTTCAGTTATGCCTGCTCTAGGTCAAGTAACTTGGCTACGAAAGACCGAATACACCAGTGACCGCTCTCAAAAATCTCTTCTTGAACCGTGCGTGTCAGTTTCATAAACGACTGAGTTTTCCCGGACTGAACAACTTTCTACTAGGAAACAAGTCATGCTTGCCCCAATAGACGTTTCTCGGGACGCACAACTACGCGATATCGAAGCTTCATTCGTTGCTTGTAACAGTGATTTCTCTTTGGAAGATCTCCGGCACCCGAATAAACCGAATGTTACGGCGGTAGAATCCTATGAAGTTTTGCCTGATAGTGAGATTTGGGCAAACCAATATGATTTGTTCACTTTCGCAGAACGGCCTGGGGAAAGACCTGTCGATGTGAGTTCTCCTCTTACCCGTTTGAGCAGCTCTGATGCGGCGTGGTTTGTCGAAATTTAGGTTGAAGATGAAAGGATGGATTGCGCTATACTCCGGCCAATGAAATCTGATCACGACTCCTTCCTGGCGTATTATCTTACCGAATTTGACGAAGCCGCAATCAAGTTCAAGGAAACTCGAAATTCTGTGCAGCCGTATGAAGTTCCTCCAAACGAAGAGGTCTGTCAATATTGTCTACATCTCATTTTTGAAGATATTCATGCATGACATTGTTATAGCCTACCCTATTCAAGTTTGTTCGTGACTATGAAACTGTAAAAGTTGAACAGGAGGTTCCAAATGAATTCTTACTCGTTCTCGACGAAGGCGCACCCTCAAGCACCTTCCAGGAAGTCTTTGAGGATGACGACCAGAAGCCACGGTCAAGACCGAAGGGAGCGTATTATAAGAACATTGAACGTAAGATGCGTCTGAAGAAGAAGCGAGCAAATGTAGGCGTCTTTTTATTCCCGTTGAAAAACTCATTCTCATCATCTATCAGGCATACGAACAATACGAGGACAAGTGGGATACCATAAAAGTAACACATGTACCCATGAGCCGAGAGGAGGAAGAGGAGCGGGAAGAGGCGTTGGCTGAAGTGTTGGACCCTTTGTTCTTGATGAGAGGTGAAGCTGATGCGGACGGAGAAGTGGAGGTATTAGATGGTGAGATACCGATTATACCTGGGGAGACTTGAGTAGAGCTGGGTGCTGTCAGTAGGTATATATGTATGTTACTAGTCGGGCTCTCAATGCATGTCTTGCACGACGTGATAAGCTAAGTACACACGCAGTCACGATATGGGATTTCGAGGTCAGATTTTTGTCTTTGACATGTTTCATAGAATGCGATACATGTGTCATAGTAACAGAATATGCAGATACAGAGAGAAGAACGTGAAGGAAGAAGTCTATGCCTCCGTAATTTCCCGCAGACGACGAACAGTGCTACATGTACAGCGGTAAGTACCAGCTAAATGAGCAAACAAACAGTTTCGACACACCTGCGAACTGTTGCGGCCGCTGTCGTCGACACTGACCAGGCTCCACCCGCGATGACTTTCCTGCATGCTCCACACGACCAGATACCAACTGCCTTTCTTTTTACGGTGTCCTAATACCACAATTTCGTCAACATCCGACAGAGATTCGTTTCTAGTAAACGACGTACTTTGCCGCAGAACGTGCAGGTGTATCGTGCGTGCTGCGAGATTTCCATCTTTTTGACCTGCTTTCGCAGAGAGGCACCATAACGCTAGAGACATCCCAAAAACATTTCATTCCCGCACGAAAGATAGATTTGAAGATGGTTGAAACTCACAGTACCGTATTTACCAGTGATGCCTACTTTCTTGGTGCGTTTTGTCTAGATGATTAGGGTGAGCCGTTGCTCGATACAGTGAACATGCGAACGATGAGCATACCATCTTGATGTGTTTGCGGGCGGATGGACTGTCGGTTTTACGAGGCAACGACTGAAGATCTGTTATTGGGTGCGTGGGACACTGTTGTATAAACTATGCAGTTTCTTCCAGCCACCGTATTCAGTCGGTCCGAGGCTTACCGTAACATGGGTCTCGGGCCGACGGCACCGGTGACGCGCCAATCACGTGGATGTATGATGAGACATCCTCCTTAACCATCGACCAAACCGCGAAGGTTGGAAATACTCGGATGGCTGCAGGGACCAAGAAGGGCGGCAGCCTTCCTAGACAATCAACTACACTTCTGAACTTCTTCACCTCTGATTCTTCTTCTTCGAAGAAAGATGTATCAACTACCAGTCGGAAAAAGCCAGGTCGTCGCCGCAAGTCCAGCACGAACATCCCAACTAACCCCCAGGACATTATTGTAATTGACTCTGATTCCGACAACGAAACTGACTCTGCGGTTAACTCACGGTCGATCAAGAAACGGAGGTTCAGCGAGAGCTCTGGGGAAGTCGAGATTGTTGAACGGCTTCAGTCCATCGACAAACAATCATGTCACAGCGAAGACATGCAACCACCTGGACGATCTTCTAGTTGGTTTGGGAAGCCGACGTCCCTGTTACTCAGCTCGACTCATGCAGATCCTAAGCCCGAGAACGTTGGCTACTCCTCTCTGCCATCTACATCCACAGCTGAGGGGTCATTTGGCAAAACGACCACCCTTCTGCTCTCTAGCAATGTCAAATGCGGATCTGGTGGACAACATGCCTCCCCACCCTGCAGTGACGCGTTAGCTGGAGATGGTTCGCGTTCAACAAATCTGGATATGCCCAGCGAGCTGTTTGATGAGAATGAATGGGGTATGGGGGATGACGAGGCAATCATCACTCCAGCTGGAGAGGGTGTGGATGATGAAGGCTTCGAACTTCCGTTAGAAGACGAAGTAGTGATCATTGAGAATCCACTACAAAGCACAAGTTCGTCGAAATCTCGGACGTCTACGCCCAAATCGCTAGCCTTACGCACGCATGCTAGCGATATAGAACCGAAACAACAGAAATCGGGAAGCAATGCATATTCTGTTCTAATGTCGTCACATAAAGAGAATGAGGCTTGGAAGGAAGCTACTGCCGCCGAGGACCGTAGTTTCCGACCCAACAAAGCCAACGGTTCCAGACGGAAAGCTCCTTTCTACAAGATCTTACAAGGTATGCCCATTGCTGTCGATGCATTCAAATATGGCACCATACCAGGTGTTACAGCTTACTTCTTAACGTGAGGTGTCCTATTGTGTCCTCCTGTCGCCCAGTTGCTGAGTTTTGGAAGCCAATTAGACATGCTCACTCGGATCATTATACACTCCTTAGTTCCTCATGGAACAGTGGGCCCATTTACTGCTCTCAGGGCACAGCAAACTTGATTATGCACATGCTGAAGGTGGACCGACAATGGGTTCACCCGCTCCCGATGGATGTGCCTACCGAAATTCCTAATACTGGCGGAGTCCGCGTAACTCTCATTGAAGCCAACCATTGTCCAGGATCTTGTCTGTTCCTTTTTGAAGGCAAGCAGACTGTCGACGCGGGAGATAGCACTTTCAAGTCGGCGTTTGTTGGTTCGGCGAGAAGTTTTCGTTATCTTCATTGTGGAGATTTTCGCGCGTCTCCTCAACATGTTCTGCACCCTGCTGTGAAAGGGAAAAGAATAGATCACGTATACCTCGATACAACGTATCTTGACCCCAGGGTGCGTTTTCACTCGATCGTGTATGGTCATGCAGTGATAAAAATGGTTATTACAGTATACTTTTCCGCCTCAACCACTCGTCATATCTGCCTGCGCTGAGTTGGCAAAGCGAATCGCGAATGGTCCCTCCGTCCATGACAAGCCTGAAGCGCTCAAGATGAATTCCTGGTTCTCTTCTGCGCATTCTCAAGATGTGAAGGGGAAGCAGAAAGCAGACAGAGTATTGATGGTTGTAGGGTATGTTCTAGCATCAACCGCTTTTCATCTTTTTCATAACTATCTACAGAACGTATTCCATTGGTAAGGAACGTATAGTCAAAGGTGAACTGTCTGCTTGTGTTCGCTGGGTGTCCCGCCAACTTAAATGCACGTATAATTCTCTGTAGCTATTGCTAAGGCGCTACAGACACGGGTCTATTGTGACTCCCGCAAGGCTGCTATCCTGCGATGTCAGTCGGATCCCGAGTTGCATGCGCTGATGACCACAAACCCTATAAGTGCCGATGTGCACATAGTCCCGCTGAGTTGGGTCACCTCTGACAAACTGAAGGAGTACGTCGCAAGATTCAAGGGCCATTTTCACAAGGCGGTTGGCTTTAGACCTACCGGTTGGACGTAAGCAAATATATAACGTAAATTGCCAGGATTACTTCTGATTCGTCTACTTTCTCCAGGTATACCCAACCCGCTGGGACCGACCAGGCACCTTCAATCCCTACGATTGTATCGAGGGCCCAGAAGAGCAGTTTCACTTATTCTGACCTGCATCAATCACGCGGTTCTTCCGCTGCTTTACAGATGTATCCGGTTCCTTACTCGGAGCATTCTTCATTTTTCGAGTTGACATGTTTTGCGATGTCTTTCGAGTGGACAAAGATGATAGCTACAGTGAATGTCGGGAGTGAAAATTCAAGGGCAAAGATGGCGAAATGGGTGCAAAAGTGGGAGGCAGAGCGTAGAAAGAAAAGTCGAGACTACATTGTACCACACCGACAATCTGACTATTGGTAGATTCGTTCAACTGCTAGCAACTGAAAATTGCCCGATCATTACATGCCTGAAAGACGTCTGCAATGAGACCATGGAATGCATGAGTATTTATGTTAGAAGAAGAGCATCCATACAAGTCATAGCATACGTAAGAAAGGTGGAATATGCGTATGGTAACCTCTTCACTGCTCAGCGGCCCGTTTTCTCCTGACGTCCCTCTCCTCGGAAATG
The DNA here is from genome assembly GCA_028554645.1 of Omphalotus guepiniiformis. Lineage (NCBI taxonomy): Eukaryota > Fungi > Basidiomycota > Agaricomycetes > Agaricales > Omphalotaceae > Omphalotus > Omphalotus guepiniiformis. The sequence goes on from JAQOOI010000017.1 coordinate 1,261,009, forward strand.
GTGAGCTTGGTACCTTTGCCCTTGGGCAAAGATATCCATGGCTTGATGCCTTCACCGATGACAAAGATGTTGGTGATACTAACGGAATCAATAAATCAATGTTATGCGATACATGTTCGAAAACGACGCACCGAGTGGCAAACGTCCTGTCCAAAGAGTCCTTCACGTGCACGATATCAAAGTCTCCAATGTGCTTCTCTCTGTGCACAATAACGCCAGCACGGCCCATGTTACGTCCACCAGTGATCATAACGATGTTACCGGTGTCAAACTTGACAAAGTCAGTGATTTTGTTCTGCTCGAGGTCGAACTTGACGGTGTCGTTGACCTTGATCAGCGGGTCAGGGTAACGGATGGTACGACCATCGTGTGTAACAATATGAGGTACACCACGGGCACCAATGGCAACCTTGCGGACCTTGAGGAGTTTGTAGGTGGCCTCCTCGGGGGTGATTCGGTGGATGGTGAATCGGCCCTTGACGTCGTAAAGCAATCGGAAGTGTTCCCCAGACTTCTCAATCGAAATGACATCTAGAAAAGAATGATGAGAACAAGCGTGAGTCACTAAAGAGTTACACAAACCCATGAATCCAGCAGGGTAGGTAGGGTCAGTTCGAACTTTGTTGTCGATTTTAATGAGCCGCTGCATGACAATAGAAGTCACTTCGCGACCAGTCAAGGCATACTTTAGGCGGTTACGGAGGAAGACTGTGAGGGGGAGGGATTCTCGAAGTTTATGAGGCCCAGGAGAGGGACGAGGAGCCTATAAAGAATGGCGAAGTGAGGTGCAGTTGTGATCACAATAAGAAACGTATCAGCGTACGTAGGTGCCGCCGAGCTTGTCCAACATCCATGATGAAGGAGCAGCGAGACGCTTCAAATGTTTTTTGGGTCCTCGGGCCATATTGAGAAAAATGTCAGATCTGAAGGATACGAAAACTTGGAAGCTTCAAGGTCATCCAATGCCCTAGCCGTCCATCCAACCTAATCTGGCTAATATCACCAGAAAAACTACCACAGGACCAGCAAGGAACATCTGAACAGCACACTCCAGAAGGTTTCACTAACCATATTGTACGACGGAGTGCTTGAGGAGTCTTGAGGAGGTCGCTAACGGTGACGATAGACTTTTTGGTGAGGACACTCTGCAACGCCGCGTGGGAAAACTGATGCTGAAGCCCATACTATACAAAGACAAATAAAGGACCTTCAAGCTTCAACTTTTGTGAATCTACGATGTATCTCATTTCAGATTGCTGAGCAATTTTATTCAGCGTACGAGTACGAGCCAATGTTGTAAATGAAACTCCAAAAACAATATATTCATATTTTCCTTTTCAGAGCCCGGACATAAACATTTAGACCCTCCTCCTGCAATACGTCAATTAAAGGTGGGAATTGGTTATCACCATAGCCCATGTCTTTATGGGTGACAAATGTAAGGGATTGAAGAGCCGCGACACCATTTTGAGGGTTGTGCAAGTCAGAGGAAAGACGCGAACGTATGATAACTGCCAGAGTTACCATGTCTAGCGCCCCGATGTCAGCATCGCAAGTCAAACCAAGCTCCAAGTCTTCAAGCAAGGGCGCAAGAGGTATCTCACGTTTAGCATCAAGACAAGGGATGATGAAATGCTGTATGGGAGAATCCAGCCAAACTCGAAGCCTAACAATTGTTGAGGCAGCTTCTATCAACATGAGAACATCATGTTCACTTGCAGCTGACCCGGAAAGTTCAAGACTCTTGAGAGAGCAAGAAGAAGAGCGCAGGACAGATGAAAATAGCCTAAAGGGCGGGAAAATGAATAGGCTTGCGTCGCTCATGACAGAAAGTTCTTCTAGGACGGGAGTTACTATCAAACTCCACTTGCGTGCATCGATGTCCCGCTCAATGTGCCACGATGACCAGTAAATCCTTAGGATTCGAAGCTTGTTCAGGATGATCGGAGACCAATCTTCATCCTCCTCAATTCCTTCGACGTCGACCAGCATAGAGCATCGAACTAGATTACGAGCACGACGTAGGACCATTGCCTGATCTGTGAAATCTGTGCTTGCATATGTTGTAAGTTGTCCCCATGGAAGATTTATGTCGGAATATTCGATAATAGGACTTCCAAAGAAACGATCAAGAATGACGAAGGAGTCCAGTGTTGGAAGAGTGCCGAAAAAGCCATTTTCGACAATCGGATCGAAGTCCTGATCGTATGGAGAAGAACTTTCCTCCGCAGCTAGTAAAGCCAACTCCTTGAGTGAAGGCAAATTCTGTCCAACACCAGCTGCCTTGAGCTCATTCCAGAACATTGAAGACAAATTGACATTGGCAATCTCGACAATGTGCCAACGTCTAGACACGCTCGAGAGAATTCGTAGTAATTCTGATCCGTCTGGGCGATCACACAGCGCATTTGCGATAATCCTGAAGTTGAGTAGACTATTGCCTGACCGCAGGATCCAAGTGCTGAGCACCTGCATTGCGATATCTCGGCTGGAGGGTGGCTGGCCAACATAAAAAGAACACCATAGGCTGGGGTTTGATAACGCAGTGGACCTCCACACCCTGCAAACTTGTCCAATCACCCACGGCCCTCCTCTCACATCGAAGACATCAGGCCATAAAGATGGTGGAATGTCGCCGGTAACTTGGCAATGCCCCTCATTTAACTCAGCGCAGAGGCTGCTCGAAACAGAGCTAGTAGAGAAATCGAAAACACTGAGCAAGATTTCTGTGGGAAGGCGAGATACAGCAGGCTGTGAGACAAGATTCATCGTGGTGTAGAGGAGGTTGTCGATAAAAGGTCATTCAATCGTGGGAATATCCGTACCTCATGCCACTCCAGAGCTATGTACATAATAAAATAGTATTCTTATACACATTAAATATCTTCCCGCTGTTGTTCCAAGTACACGCACGAATATACAGTCTAGAAAGACCTCAACGAGATCTGTGGCTTGGCGGAATTTTGCATGGCAAGTGCTGATGCGTTACCTCCAACAGCCTTACGCACAGATTGCTCCAGTAATTCTCGGGTCGGAGCGTCCAACTTCGCAGCTGCCTCTTTGAATGCGGCCGGAGACGTGGATGCATAAGAAAGCAATTGTTTGATGCTCTGGGATACAACGGGGGAGGGTGACGATTGAGAATTTGCAAGCAAAAGGCTGATGGTAGGAAGAAGGACACCAAGAACGCGTATACCTACGAGACATTGTCAGAGGAAGTCGTAGGAAGGTTGGCACCACTTACGCGCTGCTTCGGCAAGTGAAGAGAACAACACCGAGAAGGCTTTCCAAACTTCTGTGATAGCTGAAGCATGGCTCTCGGAGATCGAACCATCGCTCACTAGAGGCGCCATTTTCGCAATGTACTCAATCAATGCGGGCATGAGCAGTTTAACGCAGTGGCGAAGAAGAACGCTACCCGCCGCCGACGCAGCAATCAATGTCCGAGCACATTGAGCTGCAGTAAGTGACACCTGTGGCTCTGCAGTCAGAAAATGTAAAATGTAGGTGACAAACGAGTACCTCGCTAGTTTCCAGTAATTTCTGAGAGATCAAGAAACAGCAATGTTCCATCACAGCTTCTCCTACTTTTACTGACGGCGGGATGATGGTCAGAATAAGTACAGCTGCCAGAAGGTTGTTCTTGACTTTCTTGGCACATGCTAGTCCTTCACGGCCTCTGTTGAATGATTTTATAGCTCTGCAATTATCCAGCATGTTCACACATACCGCATTTCATCAATATTCAATAGACACGCAGACAGAAGACCATGTATCAAGCGTTGGTATCTTTCCTGTGAATCTGGCGCAGCCGCAACGGGAATATCCAGCAGCATCTTCAAAGATGGGAACGTAGGGCCAGCTAGGTCAACGTCGGAAGATTCATCTTTCAAGATTTCTAGGTTTTCAAGAAGTCAGAAACTGACTTCGGACAGCCATATTGAATCATCTACCGGTATAGAGGAGGATAGCAACCGCGCGGACATCCTCTCTGAAGGTTGTCAAAGTCGATACCGCTACGGCGGTGAACGCAGAAAAACATGCCATGATCATCTTGATGCGGTCCAAGTTGTCACCTTCTAAGGTTGATCGTGAGATCGTGACCAATTTGCAGCTACTATGCAGAAACTTACGGATGATGTTGCCGCGCGAGGCAGAGGTCGAATGTCTCAAGACATGAGCGCAGATTCTTAAGCAATGGGATCGGGGGGAAGCTGCGGCGAGCGCCTCTAATGCACTAGGGGAAAATCAGTTCAGTGTTCAGACCAATAAGTCAAAGTGGGTACTTTGATCTTTGATCCTGGGTTGCAGCGAATATTGTCAGGACTTCCACTAGGTGTATTTGAATCATTGCAGATTCCGTCATAGCCATGCGGTAGCAGACGCTGATGAACTCATCGAATATTGTGGGCTCCAAAATTGCTTTACCGGCGTATTCAGGTCGTACGAGGCTCTTCAAGGTTTGGAGTGCGGCAATGACGGAGGCTTGATGAGCACTTGAGTTAGTGAGAGAATCGGTGGACGCAGCGGCTAATGCTTCGTATACCAATCCAAAAATGATGAAGAAGAATGCGGTCGGTTCTTCTCTTGACTCTTTGGCCGGTTCAGAGGCGCCATTCATTTGATCGCGACCATCCATAGCCGCGAGTATATATGGATCCTTGGCTTGCATGGCCGCGGCTACTGCCTGTAGCATAATTGACCAAGCGCTTGTGTAGTACTAATCAAGAAAGCCGTTATTATGGTCTAATAAGCAGGCAGAAAGGACATGGTGCGCATACCGGTAACAGAACCTCTTTACCTAGGCTAGAATAGGAGGAATCAAGTGTAGCAGAAGAAGTATCGTGCAGAAACTCTGAGTCGACTCTGATACTGGCGTAGTCCCGTAACGAAGCGATCCACATTGACGCTAGTGTCGCTCGGTAGGGCTTCACCACATCTAAAAGATACGATTGCTGATAACTGGCAACTTCCAGTTGTGCCCATGCAGAGAGAGTTGATATCCTCAGCATTGCAGAAGCGTTCGGACTAAGCTCGCCCGTTTCTCCCAAGGATACCATTCCTGAGTCTGATCTTGGAGTTAGTTGGCGCTATTAGTCTGAAAAAAGTCATCTGACCTTTGGATTGTTCCAGAGCAACAGTGAGTAGCTTGAGAATACGGCCCATCCTCGAGACATCTCTGACCACTCCACATCCGACAAACACTGCACAAGCATGAACGGCCGAAGCTAAGATTTCTGGTGTAGACTCAGCTGAAAAGGCCGGTGTAAGAGCTGCAGTTATTGGTGCTTGGTGCTGCTCTAAAAGTAGAGCGTCCTCGAAAGCTGGATCCGGAGATTTGGAAAATATCTTCAACGGAATGTTTAGCGAACTCACAGAAGCCACGTTTCAGAACATATCTGGATAACGTCTCGCAAAACCACCAAACCCTCTAGTCTGATCTCAGTCACATAGGCTGTAGATGCTGTGAAAGCCATCTTGATGAGATCTGGTACTCGTGTGACAAGCAAACCGGACGTTGGTACATCCCTGCTTTTTGCGAAATGAATGTCAAGGTGCTCTCTTCGGCCGCTCTTGGACACAATAGTACATATCTGATGAAGACATTGAAGTGCGAACAGTTGTGTCCTCCAACGAGAAGTTGAACGACCTCTACCACCTTCCTGATTCCCGAGATTTAAAGACTCGCCCTCATCGTCTCGAGCATTGGCCGCGTCTGCGACTTGTTGAGAAGCCGTAGTACGAGACATGATGCGCTGGCACAGATCAATCCAAGCAGATGGATTGTAAACGACTGTCTGTTGTAACCAGCTAGAGATGACACTTCGTACTCCTTCTACAGAGGAGTCGTCGTCAAGCATACCAAAGAGATCTTCGACTAATCGATCGCCACCGAATTTGGACATCGCAAGTGCATCTTTCTGAACAAGCTGATACAGGGCGTTGATTGAGGCGACTTTGAGAGGTCTGCGAGGTGATGCAAGGTGCCCTCGGAAACTATTGACGAGATCTGGAATGTTGGCGTGCTCCGGAGCAAACATGAGGAAGTGCTGAAGACACTTGATAGCCTCGACAAGTATGCCTTCGTCGTCTTCTGAGAAGAACCCATGGACAAGACTAAGTACCAGATTTCTGGTTTTCACAGAATCTTGCATGTCGGGACCGAGAACAGTAATGACAGCATCAATAATCTGACACACCACCGGATAGGCAGGGTAGTCCCCACTGAGGTTCGCATTTGATAATGAACCGCCTTCTCGTTCATGAGAATCCATAGAATATACTTTCAATAGCATGCCCAAAGTGCCCGACACATACGGACCATATGCAAGACTGGCAGCATTGATGACCCGAGCCAACGCATTCAGAGCAAAGAAATGCACGACAGGATGCGGGTCGTTACTCAAAGACATGAGAACGTTTACAGTAGTCTTGAGGACAGCACCAGCAGCGAGGCCACCAACGTGATCGTAAACAGCACCGAAGGCAAGAGCGCAGCCAGAACGGGAATAGGGATCACGGTTATTTACAACTTCGTCAACGAGAGTCTTCATTTGGCTCGCTAGGAAGTTGGTACCAGCAAGGCTGGCCAATCGACCAATCGACTCACTGCTCGCGGACCGCAGAACATGATCCCCGTCAATCAAGATTTCCTTGAGTATCTAAGTTTGGATCACTTTTGGAATATCTTTAAGGGTTCATACCTTGAGAAAGGGAGCAAGCAAATTGGTGATCTGGGAGCTTCCAAAGGTCTCCCGAGATTCTCGATAATGAGAAGTCGTGGCCTGCCGCAACGCAAGCACAAGAGAGATGGCTGCATTGACGATTACAGCAGCTTTGCGACCCACGTTCTTTTCAAGTTTGGGTGAGCGGACACACTCTAATAGCTGTGTCAATGTCCGAGTGGTGGATGCTAGATCTTGTAGAGGCAGTAACTGTGCAAACAGATCTATTGCACAGTCAATGACCGAGGTTGCGGGAGGTGGAGGTTCAACCAGCTTGTATTCAGTATTCGCTACACGAATTTGACATAGACTCAATGGGTCATGTTCACAGCCACCTAGAACAGGCTTGCGTAACTGCAGCGAAAGCCGGTGTGAGCCAAGAGAACCAGGGTATGAACGAGAATTAGCGTAACAATGAATCGATAGCGACCTGTACCGTGTCTCTGTTCAGTTTGTCACTTCCGTTCGTGGTCGTATCATCTGTGGCAATAATACTGTCGTCCAGAACTTCAGTGAATGTAACGCCATAGGCATATCCGTCTGCACTCTGCCATACGGACGTAAACGAACCGGATGAGGAAGCAATTGCAGCCTGTACAGAAGAGCCAGTGTATCCTTCTGGACTAGCGAAGAGACTGACGACAGATTGGAGAAGAGTTGACTGAGTGGACTCAGCAATACTAGAGAATCCAAGAATCGAGAAGCACTGATAAACCCGTTTTCGCAGTAATGCTTCTCTAGCTTTCAAGGTGAGACCCTTGTTGAATGCCGGCATTTGCATTTCAGGAGTCTCTTCAATGTTCATACTAACGAAGTTGTTCGCAAAGAGTAGCGCATTGCTCAGGACCGAGGCAATGCGACGCCCAACATCCAGAGTAACCAACGTCATGTTGTGTTGCAAGAAGCAGACAATGGCACCCAGGGCACTTTCGCGCACATGGAGAAGAAACATCCATTCCGCCACAGTGCGCCCAGCGTTGTTGACCGAATCTTTAGAAGTGGGTTTAGGCAGTGCATTACGCCACAGTACGAGGAATTGAGGCAGATGCGGTCGCACGAAATTTGGACCTAGCGACATCAGCGACGCGATTAGAATCCAAGAAACTTCGACTTCTACCCCCGCCACTTTGACATCATGCTCGCCAGCTCGTTTCAAAAGCTGAATAGTCATGTCCAAAACCTTCGAACTCACGTCATACGAGACGTACAAAGGGCGCTCTCGAATGATTGAGACCAGGGCTGCAAGACCGTAAGCGTGTCCTAGAGTTCTGAGATTGACATCGGAAGGGGCGGCAGGAGAGAGAATAGAAGTTAGATCTCTTTGTAGCATATCAATCACAGTAATGATTGTTTTGGGTAGACGTAGTGGGGTTGAATAACAGAAACATCTAAGGGTCCAGGACGCGTTTACACGGGCTGAATGACTAGGGTGGGCCAGCAGGGTGACCAAAGGCTCTGCGAGAGCATCCTTTTTATACCCTTAAGAAATATGTAGTGTTATGATGATGAGAGCGACTTACCTGAACAGGAGGAGGAGCATTGCCCAATTGTTGTAGCAAACCAGCGACTTCTCTGAGAACAATGACCAACACTGAGGATGCTGGCGCTACTTGACCAGGCATCATTGCAGGCCACCTCTTCAAATATAAATTGGCTAATTCTCGTATAGCGCCAATCTGGCCCTGTTCGCTCAACATTCGGATGCCAATCAAGTCTCGAAGAAGAACGCCAACGAGAGTACGTATTAGCAATACTTCATAGCGGGTCGTATTGCTTCTGGGATTCGAGACAATCTCCGCCATGAGATGCTGAACGATGAGCGCGTAATTACTTTCGACGAAATTAGCCCCAAGCTTGGTAAAAAGAGCCACGTAGAAATCGAATATTCCTATTCGCATCTTCCGCGACGTGTTGGGTTTATTGAAGTGAGAAGACAGATGATTGAACATTTCGTTAGGATTCAGCATCGGTTTTGTCACCTCAGCATTAGCCTGAGAAGGCGATATGGGATCATCGTTAGTTGTTTCCGCGTCCTTTTTTACTTTTTGCGCAACTTCAGGCACGGGTACTGGGCGCTCAATTTGCGTAGAAGCAAGGATATGTCCAACAAGCTGAGCGAGTGATTGTCGAGTGGCTTGGTCTGCGCCCTCGAGGCTTTTGATCGCCGAGAAGACAATGGTATCTACATCACCAGTGCTCAAGGTGTGTCCATCAACACCCGAGAAAAGCGAAATCAGAACCTAGAAAGATACAGTCAACAAGGTATTCAACGCTAGTGCGTCAGACGTACATCTGCTGCAGCACGCTGAACAGGCAAACACTTGTCGGTTAAAGTGGACTTCATCTGCTTCAGGATATCCTTAAAGGCAGAATCAGTAACAGCTCGTTTTGCAGCTTTCAGTGACTTGGTGAGAGCAATCAAAGAAGAGTAGCGGAGCAAATGCATCTGTTGTTGAAAATGTGAGAGTTGGACAGCACTAGACAAGAAATTGTGCGATTTACGTTTGAAGACTTTGCAGTTTTCAGCGACAAGACTGAAATTTCCGCCATGAACGACATATACTGAGTAGGAAGATCAATTAGCTATTCACGCGACTCATCGATTGAAACAAACCTGAGCTCCAAACACCTCCATGAGGTCACCAACACACGAAAACGCAGCTCTAAACTTATCAGTCAAACACGTCGAGCTGAGAAAGCCCATAAATCACACATTTTATGTACATCTCTATCTGGAGTCTTGAAATCGGAAGCAACTTTGAGGAAGGCTTGTAAGGTATCGAAGAGTGTTCTGGTCTCTCCACGGGTGTAAATGATAATCAAGCATCTTGCAACCACGTTCCGTAGTGCGCGCCCGGGAGCAGGATAGGGTGAAGGCGCGAGAATGATCTTAACGAGGGTTGCTTCGAGCTCCGATTGTTGTGATTTAACTTGTTCCTATGAACGTTCAGCTATTCAATCAATCCCAATGAAATGATATACATACGACAGGTATCTCAGCCAGGCGTTTCTCTGTCGACGATAGCCACTGGAATATGTACATTCCACCATTGTCTCCAGACACTTCGGCCTGCGCAAGGTTCAGAAGTTGAAGTCTCCATGATTTCTCGAACTGACCTCATTGAAAGCCTCGATGATAATGGGCTCGGAAGGCATAAGGCCAACGTGAGGAGTTACACGCAAGATTGTGGATCTTTGCAGCACGTAGTATCGATTACTTGATTGGTGTCGAGGTAAGATATCGTACTAATAAGTGGTACGTTCACTGCAGTGTCAGTTAGTGTCCAGGAGCAAATGGCTCATTTAGCGAAATAGTCATGTGACTGCCGCTGTTACAGTACGTTATCTGATAAGATTGTATTTATTACCGCAGCTTTAGCAGTGGTGGTACCTTTTTCACGCTCCCAAAACGTTTGTGTAAGTAATAATGGAAAACACAGAGACTACCAGTGCTGCGCCTGCCGCACCTGCACCTGCAAGCGAGCCTAAAGTAACTGAACCTCTCTCTACTCCTGCAAAGGACGACTCAGATACTATGCCTCAACCTGGTGCCACCCCGGCTCCTGCAGCAGCTCCTGTAGCAGAACCTACCCCCGCTCCTACAGCTGAGCCTGCTCCTACGGCAACTGCTCCAACAGGTACTACTCCGGCAGCTACTGAGGAACCTGAGGAACCCCAGAACAAGCTAACTGAGAAGTTCACCAAGGCTGAATGGGATGCACTCAAATCTTTTCGAGTACGTTCTATCTCTTTGTTTAGTACTTTGCCTGAATGTTTGCTTTAGAAAGAACTTCCAGAGATAGCTGCGTCTGCGTACACGGATAAGCCTGACGCCAAGACCACTCCCATTGTATTGTGGGGTGTCACCATTGACCCAGCTAGTCCAGTAGATGCACGCGTTAGTGTCGTCTTGATGAAGTTTCTTAGGGCTAGGTAACAGTTTCCTGCATTTGCATGTCGTGTCGACTCACTTCACTTTTATTAGGAACCTAAGCGTGCCCGACGCGCGCGACATGCTTATTGCTACTCTCCGTTGGAGGGACGAGTTCCGCGTCGAAGCCGCTTGCAAGGAAGAATTTCCAGAGGACATCTTCGGTCAACTGGGTCATTTATATGGACATGACAAAGCTGGGCGACCGGTCGTCTATGATTCGTCTTCATCCACGTAGCTCTTCTGTGACTCAATTTCTAATAGCTATAACGTATATGGAGGCAACAAGGATATCAAGGCCGTCTTCGGTGATGTTCAGCGCTTCCTGAGGTATTTATTTCGTGCCATTTCTTTATACGAGTCTCATTGTTTGTAGGTGGAGAGTTGCCTTCATGGAAAAGGGCCTCGAGCTACTTGACTTCGAGACTGTCGACCAGATGATACAAGTACACGGCAAGTGTGACATAACGATACGGTGTATTTCATTTTACTGACTTTGGATGGTGTGTACAGATTATGAGGGTGTCTCAATGACAAGCCGCGACGCAAACTCGAAGAGTGCTGCCTCCGAAGCAAGCAGTATCTTCTCGAGCCATTACCCTGAGCTCCTGGTTAGTTACATACATTTTGCATATTGTCCCCTGATCGCTAAATGTCTGTTCTCTAGCACAAGAAATTTTTCATCAACGTCCCGTCCTATCTTAGCTGGATCTTCTGGCTATTCAAACCTATCCTTCCTGCGGCTACACTCGCCAAGATGTCTGTCGTTGGATCTGGTGCTCATACCATTGGGAAAACCTTATTGCCTCTGATCGACGCCAAAGAGTTACCCAAGAGGTACGGTGGTGAGGCAGAAGCTTTCTAGAATTGTGTGAATGTAGTCCACTAGTAATCTCTTCTCCGCCTACTACTTCCGTATGTGCCCAGATTGGAACGGGTTTTGCCTTTACAGGATTTTGTTTTCACGTTGCCTAGAGCACACGCACTCTATTCGTTGTATTAATTAGTGCTGTTGGCTTGCCCATTGCTAATGCTTTCATTCATGTTTTGCATTTAATCCTTAGTTTTACATCACTGGAATTAATTTATGCCTAGGCCAATCTGTCGTTGATCTTTTCCAGACCTTGATTGACCACCATAGATTCATGAGTCACATTTTTGGTCTTACATCCACTGCTGTATCTCAGTCGATGGAAATCACCGAAAGCGCGTCCAATCTCAACCTTAAGAGTCGTCATACTTGATGTACAGGTTGGAGACCGAACCATGCATTTATGACACGGCTTATACTCAACGGTATCCGCGACGAAGACCTTTCTAAATGTTTTCTTGAATACGGTACAAAAACAGGAAAGAGGACATTCATGCTTCGGGCTTGGGCTCCTCCTTCACTCCATACTTGGCAGGATCTGTGCCATGGAAAGGATGGTTTACGAGGTTGAACATAGAGAGAGATATTGAGGACGCGGAAACGAGAAAAGATTGGTGAACACTTACATAGGGAAAGCGGCTAGGGAGAGGCAATTGTCAGGGTATAGAATGCATCTTGTCTCACGAACGACGTACCAAACTTGAGCTGCGAGAAAACAGAGTTTCTGTGTGCGGCACCCTGAACCCAAAGCGGCTGGTTGGATTCGCCATAGAGAGGTTTACCCTCCTTGGCTAATTGACTAAGTTCAGCGAAATCCAGCTCTTCCTCTCGCTTGTTCTCCGTCCAACCCCAGAATCGTTCTGTCACAGATTAGGCATCGAATGAAGAAAGAACCAAGAGAGACTGACTGCTTGAGTTCTGATATGCAAGCAAAAAGCCTCCGCAGAAGCCAATGACCGTTGCGACTCTCAGCCCCGTTACCATCCGTCTCGCGACAGTGGAGGCCGCATCACCCAGAGCAACTCGACCGGCGGGTAGTTTAGCTGACGGTCCACCTTGGATTTGCTTCACTTCAATTATTCTTGGGTCGGCCAATTCTGATAACGAAGTGAGTAAATATCCATCCCTGTACCAGTGAGTTCATTGCATCCTTACCCCAAAGGAGCAAAGCACCGGGTACGGCTACAGTAGCTGCGGCCCATACAGCATAATCAGTGGGTCTGAAGTATCGAACTACACGGAAAGCATGGGGATCTGTGTCAATGACAGGATACGGTGTCTTCAGGACCTTTTCGGGCATGGTAGTGGGTGTCACAGTCACTGAGTCACGCTGAGTGTGATGTGTCTGTCCTCACGTGAATTTGTGCACTGCGACCTGCCCTCAAGCATCCGGGCCAGAGTCCCTTGTGACTTGAGACTACCTTGCACCCAATTTTTTTCGCTCACCATTGCTGCCAGTGTACCCGCTGGCCTTCTCGCCCAGAAATGAGCGCCATTCGCTCTACTCGTCGTTCTGCCGCTCGTGCCTCAATATCTTCTCCGTATGCTCGTCCAGCTCCCAAGAAATCGGTGTGGCGCCTTCCATCATTACTCCTCCATGTCTTTTTCTGATTCGGGTTCTTGTCGTCCAGTCTTGGTCTATTACAACCCTACTTAGCTACTTTAATCCTCTGCGGTTACGCTCCCAAAGCGCAGAATTAGCTCAGGAAGATGACTCCGAATCGGATCCTGAGCTCGATGCTCAAGAGCATGGTCGTTCTGCTGCTGATGCACTCTCTACCCGGGGACATCAAGTGAGTTGTGGCATTTTCATTTCCAAGTCGTAGTTTCGAATCCTGCTCTAGATCAGCAATACCCTCAAGTCTAGAAACATTGTTGAGCGACCACCGGCACCGGTGAGCCAGCAGTATGCACCACCGCAGCCCTCTGCGAGTTCTGCATCCTCTCCTTCACCTGCACGTGTCCCTGTCACTTCGAAGGACCTCTCCGCCGAACCTACTACCCCCCGCGAAGGCCTTGACATCGTTACGTCCTTCTTGGATTCGCATCGTGGTCAGCCCATCAGCTCTATCGAGGCTGAGGGTCTTATTTCTTTAATCAAGAAAAGTGCACCTGGTGAGTGCTCAACTGCTTCTCTTTCTCTCTCTCGGTATCTCTAACGGCTCCACTAGCTGAACAACACGAGGTATTTCGTTTTTCGAGTACACCTTCCACGCCGTTGCGTGGTAATTCTCCCGTTCTTCCGTCTGCCAATTCGATGCCATTTCAATTTTCCGCATCGTCTACATCTCTTAATGGCATCTCATCACCTAATTCGACCCCCAGCAAGCTTCTCAAACATAACCCCAATGGCAGATATCGGTGGGAAGGTGCTGGCAGCGCGAAGCATGCTCGTTCCCGGAATAGGTTTCATTCACCTGCTTTTGGTCCCTCTCGACTATCCTCAAACCGCTTGGTCTTGAAGGAAAGTCCGGAGAAGGCGTCTGAACCAATTAAAATGGACACGAAGAGACGGCGAATTGGCGATGAAACGTCGTCTGCTGTCACTCCTAGCGGCCCATCCACTCCGCCACCCCGTTCAGGCGCACCCGCACCCTCGCCAACCCGAGCGGCGCATTTTCCTTTTCCTGTGTCCAGTCCTAACGGTTCGTTTTCATCATCGAAACCCACTCCTGCGCTCAGCGACAGTAAACCGAAAATCAATGGATACTCTTCTTCTACACCACAACTCAGGCCACCCAAGGTTCTTGCAAAACCGACAACACCAGCTAAGCCATCTCCATTGCGGCAGGCATGGGGACAGTCTACTACCCCATCGCCGTCTTCCAAGTCTGATAGTGAGGGTTCGCCGCCGCAGCGGCAGACCAAGGCTGCTAATTACATGGCAGAACTCATTAAGGAGGTCACTCCTGTCAGGAAACTTGACGTCAGCAATCCCTACCAAATGGCGAGTCCGGTTCAGATCACTACTTCAGCTAGGCCGAAGGCTCGAAGACTTCGTGCAACGGGAAAACCTGCGCTACCTAAAGAAGTGAATGGGAGGTCGAAAGAGGAGAAATCAGCTGAGAAAGCGAGGGAGTACTCGGCCCAGGCTATCATCGAAGCGACGGTTCCAAAGGTAAATCTTGTGTCTTTTGGTCTGCGAGTTTCCCTTGTTGACAGATAATCTAGGGCAGTAAGCGGTCGCGAGCTCCGGCTAGCATAGGAAAGCTAAACGGAAACGGAAACGGAAACGGATTGATCAATGGGTCGTTGACGGCGTCGCGGTCGCCATCACCTCCCTCCCTTGGGTCCTCACTAACTCCTCAAATCGAAGAGGTTGAGATTGAGGAAGAAGGGAGAAAGTCTACCAAGCGAGCAAAGCCGAACGGTGTTGGGCTTGCTATTGACGGAAGAACTAAGACTTCACCGTCAAAAAATGCACCGGTTATCGAGGAAGTGGAAGATGACGAAATGTCTGGCACTTCAACAACTGCTCCCTCAGAAGTGATCGAGGTTGGAAGTAAGTCGTCCGCTCCCCTCAATGCGAGTTCGAGCACGCGCGTCGCTTTTGGTGGAAACTTAAGAGGTAGCGCGATACCGAAGGAGCCCTCTAAACTTCGGTTCAGCTACAAGCCAGAAACGGCATCTCCGTCCCCTGCTATTTCTCCTGCTGCCACTCTTCCCACTCCCGAATCCTCAGAAGAGTTTTCTCTTTTCGCGAATGCCATCCAGTCGAAGCCATCGTCTTCAACTGCTGCAGCACAGAAGAAGGACCCTAAAGAGGCTGCTCTAGCATGTCCAGTGACGTCGTTGCCGTCTTTCTCCTTTAGCCCTCCCATAGCATCTGGTTCCGGTTTGTCGATTAAAGGTATGGAGAAAGCTCGCAGTGTCGCCAGGAATACTTCTATCGAGTCTTTACCACAATTTTCCTTTTTGGGCGCAGCGAAAGCTTCAGCCCCTCCACCATCTGTGCAGTCATTCAACTACGGCGCTGCCGGTTTCAAGGCGCCCAGTAGCAGTGGAGCATGGAAATGTCCAGCCTGCATGTTGGATAATGAAGATGCTGCCGCTGACAAGTGTTCGATCTGTGACACTCCCCGTGTCGCAAAAGCTTCTGCAGCGCCGATGCATAGTTTTAACTACAGTGCGGCAGGCTTAAAAGCACCCTCTAGCAGTGGAAAGTGGAAATGTTCAACGTGCATGTTAGACAACGAGGATACTGCCGACAAGTGTTCGACTTGTGAAGCCCCACGAGCCACTAAGCCTGCTACACCCGCCACACAAGGCTTCAACTACGCTGCTGCAGGGTTGAAACCACCAGAACAGCAGAATGGGAAGTGGATATGCTCAACTTGTGGGCTAAAGAACGAGGACACTGCGGCAAAGTGTCAAATTTGTGAGGCGCCTCGGTGAAGGCAAATCTTTCTCTTCTGCATTTTCTTTGTTATACATAATTTTCTTTCTTCATCATCATACCAACTATCTGTTCCTGTTCAAAGGCCATTGTGATAACACATCAAATCCAGTGCCTCCTCACCCAATTTGTACAATACATACAAAGTAGCTACCATATATTTACAAAACATTAAAAGCATCGGGAATGACAGGACGTTTAGTACCGTTGGTGTTTTTTGGTTTCATCCCTGGTGTGAAAAAAGCAATACACTGGACATATACTTCAAGGGCTATTCATTGATTTGGTGAAATCAAGCTTGCGTGCAATAGAACGGGCCTTGGATTCTTCCAGCGGTGAAGTCAGCTTGCGCTTTAATCTACTCTTGGCCTTTACACCCGGGCCAGTAGACGCCATGTCGACGTTACCATCGACTTCTTCAAGCGGGCGGGGAGCAAGCTGAGTAGAACATTTGGGAAGTTTGGAGGGATGTGTTGGGTATGGGATGGCAAAGAAATAAGGATGGTTAAGAGCCTATAGGAGAGATTTTGGCGTCATGATTGGACAGAAGACGAAACAAACAGACGCACTTCTCTAGCGTTAACACGTTTACGAGGCTCGTATATGAGACATTTGCTCAGAAGATTGAGCGTGTCTGCAGAAGCAGCGGTGAAAAGGTCTCGAAGTGGCGTCTTAGGGAATTGTCCTACTGGAACATAGTCAGGTAGTTTCGTATGGCCCTAAAGAGCCTTGTTAGTCTCGATATGTACAGAGATTCGTACAATCTAACCGGCCAATCCTGTTCCGTTGGTGTCCCTAAAGCGCGAAATATAATCTTCAACTGGTCCATGTCGCTTTCTCCGGCGAGATATGGAGTGCGCAACATCAGTTCTGCAAAGATGCAGCCCACTGACCAGATGTCGACAGCTGAGCTATAGTAGCGGGAACCGAACAACAGCTCCGGTGGTCGGTACCACCTAGTAATGACTTCAGAGAAGTAATGAAAGAAGGCATTGACGCAAGATACCTAGTAATGACTTGACATGTCATTTTGTATCCTGGGTCAGCAAAGTCGCGCGCGAGACCGAAATCAGCAATTTTGAGCTGCCCGTCAGACGCTATAAGCAAA
This sequence comes from Omphalotus guepiniiformis, assembly GCA_028554645.1. Taxonomy (NCBI): domain Eukaryota; kingdom Fungi; phylum Basidiomycota; class Agaricomycetes; order Agaricales; family Omphalotaceae; genus Omphalotus; species Omphalotus guepiniiformis. Next base: position 1,278,040 of record JAQOOI010000017.1, read on the forward strand.
TTGTTGGGTTTCAAGTCCTGAATGATGGGCAGTCAGTTCTGTGTGGCACAAGTAATTGACGTCGGGAAGAAATACTCGATGCAGAATATAATTGCGATGGCAGAACTCTAGGCCACGGAACGTCATTGCCATCCAACTCTTTATATCCGCTGGAAGGAAGACTAATGATCTGTCCTTTATTATCATCTCCAAGTCCGAATCTAAGAACTCCAGCACAAGATTGAGATTCGTCTTTGAAGAGAACACGTCCAACAGCTGGTAAGCCATTCATTGTCAGTAGGGAATAGTTTTGGATGGCATGAACACACAGTTCTATCACATTCTGATGCTTCAGCTCTCTGAGATACTTGACTTCACGAATTGCAGACATATCAAGGCCATCCTTGAATTGTCCAACCTTGATCTTCTTGATAGCGACCCTACGGCCGGTTGACACCTCTTTGCCTAGATAGTCATAGGAGTCAGTGCAATAACTTCATGGAAGAAGCTGATAACCTTGCCTCTATATACGACAGCATAGGTTCCTTCACCGACTTTCTGTTCTTTCGCCCTAAGCAGATGATGTGACCTCTTAACAGCCTATTTCAAGGAAACTAGCACCGACCACCGCTTTTGTCGGTCTGCATTTTCTCTTTCTACGGCGTCCATGCTTGAAATACAGTCAAATCGTCATCCAAAACTTGAGAAGAACAATGAGTCTCCTGGACTCTTTCTAATTAGCCTCGAGGCTGCCGGAAATACTCCTACCCAAAATAGTCGCGCAAGGATCACGTGGATCGTGGCGGCATTACCGGCCCGGATAAGCCCATTCGGATACGTTGAGTTTCGAACAGCTGAAGCGCTTCTCATTATTCTTCTGTCAGTGAAACGGACTTATTCCTTCTGTCAAGCTCATGGAACCTACTTTTTACGAAATTCTTGACGTGCCAACGAATGCTTCAAACGATGAAAGCAAGTACATAATATTCTTACTGCCATTACTCAAACTAAATGTCTAAATTAGTCCGTCGAGCGTATAAGCAGAAAGCACTGGAGACACATCCAGATAAGCTTGAACCCGGTGTCAGCACAGAGATAAAGCAGGAGGCCGAAAAGAAGTTCCATCAGGTAGATCTTTGCAAGCACTCCAATACGCCGAGTCGGTCTTCACGCCCCTTCTGCTTAGGTCTACGAAGCATTCGAGGTTCTCAGTGACCCAGATAAACGCAAGGTACGTCTACTAGTTCTGATGCACTCCCTCGTTTTAGTGACGTTTGGTCTATTCAGGCGTACGATTTCCGAATGAACATTTCTGCCCACCACACGTCTCGGTATGAATCCGAAGAAGTTCAACGGCGTATGAGAGATAGGGCTGAGTGGGCACGTCAACAAGCAGAGTCACATAGAGCGAAGATGGAGAGAATACGGGAACAGAATCGCTTAGCTAGGGAAGAAATGCGGGTCAGAGTCCAGGAAGCCGCTGAGGAAGCAAGAATGGTGGCAAAGATGGTGGATGAGCTGTGTAAGCTGCAGCCGGAATGGGAAGCAAGAAAGATCAGTGTGCAAAAGGTGAGCCGCAAATGCACGGTTTTTTATAATCGCAATCATTACTGACTTGCTTGTAGCGCAGGGAAGATCGACTTGGCAAGGGTGTGCGGCAAAGTATCATTCAATCTTGATTCCAAGAGCAGATATTTATTGCATTTGGTATTTATGATGACGGATCATTTATCTCCTATTTTGCTGGACTGTATTTCAATGTACTGATCAATGAAGAAATCGAATTATGCGATTCAGACTTCACCTTATTCTACCCCCAGCGCCTTCAAACGACTTTTAGCGATCAGCCCGACATCCTTCACTGCCCTTTCTAATTCTGACGACCACTCATCTCCGCCAATCTCTACCGACGTTGTAGCACTAACGGGAGGATGGCAAGGGTCAAGGGAGTGTTCTAGACCCAGCTGATCTTCCAAAATCTCCGCGACCTCAGCTCTACTTCTCCCGTTCACGAAAATGATATACCTCAGCCCAGGATATCGTGCTTCGTAATAAGCATTCAAGTGAGCTAACCGAGCCAACACATCTGGAGGCGTCGGTGTTGCCGAAGCAGCATGCCCTTGCTCCGTGGCACTGAGACTCGATAGGTTCTTGCTCTCCCCGATGCGGGGGTGTCCTGAAATGAATTGAGATTGCAAACTTTTGTCCCAGCTGCCAATCTGGGCTATCGCTATGTCAATCAACTGGGCATAGGTTCGCGGAGGTGCCGAATGTTCCAGGATCTGGTGCAGCTGGGGCTCAAGTGTTGTCGAAAGAATGGGTGAATACTCGAATAGGATCGAAAGCACTGTGGCCAGCGGTGAATTGGGTCCTGAAGCGCCACTGATGACGGCTTTTATAGAAGGCAAAGTGCTCGCTGTCATATTTGAAAGAGAAGGTATCTGGGCGCCTATACTCTTGGGTCAGCACCGGGCCGGCGGATACAACATATGATCGATGATATTTTGGACTTCATCCTCCGCTCAGCGTCTCACATCCACCATGGCGCAGTCTGTAGTATTCCGATGGGGCATTATCTCTACAGGGATGATCGCTACTTCATTTGCTAAGGTACTAGCAAATATTGCTCATCTAGCTCTCCATGCACTGAGAAATTTCCGCATAGGATATGATCGTGGATCCCAAGACGTTCGGCAGTCTTGTTTTTTATCTGCCAATGCTGATATTCGTATTTAGGCGTGGCGTTGATGATATTGTTCATAAAATTACTGCGGTGGGGTCCCGCAGTGTTGATAAAGCCCAAGAATTCATCGATACCAAACTTGAAGGCGATAAATCTATCAAAGCATATGGGACATACGAAGAAGTATTCGCCGATAAGGTATGTATGAGGATACATTTAACTCCGTTGACTTACATTCTTGACAAGGACGTGGACGCTGTCTACATAGGTATATTCATTTCGTCGTTGGCACTGTGTCATGTTATTAAGCCACCGTACATTCATAGGCACACCACACACGTATCATTATGAGAATGCTCTAGCTGCCATCAAGGAAAAGAAGCATGTACTGTGCGAGAAACCAGTCACGTCCAACTGTGCTGAGCTTCGTTCTCTTTTGGCTGCAGCCAAAGAGCACGACGTGTTCTTCATGGAAGCACTCTGGACGCGATTCCAGCCGCTCAGCCTCGAATTCAAGAAGATATCGGATGGAGGAGAGCTAGGAGCACCGATCGCAGTGCATGCTGATTTGTCCGGAGACTTTGATATCTATAGTAAGCTTCACTCATGAGAAATCCTACAGAAATAACTCTGATCTTCTCTAAAGATATTCCGAAAACTCACCGAATTCTTGACCCGCAACTGGGTGGCGGAGCACTATTGGACCTGTTTGTCTTTCAATAATCATTTCGGTCTGGCAGACACTGACTGCAGGCAACGGTAAACCAGCGGACCTTATCCTCTTGTTTGGGTCAGTCGGAAACATGTCTAGCTTTTTAACAGTGTTTTAATCCATGGGTTTGGGCAATAATGGCGTTGTACGAAAATCCCGCTAATAATGGAAGTGATCCAACCATCACAGGAACAATGCTCAAGACTCCGCTTACCGGTGTCGACTGCAACACTTCATTCGCACTCAACTTTACGGAATCTAAGCTATCAGCCCAGGCCGTACTCACCTGCAACATCAATACTAATACGGTTGATCCTGGGGTCATAATTAGATACGAGCGCGGGATAATCAAAGTCGCTGGTCCGATTTACTGTCCGAAATCATTCACAGTGCAATATCTGGACAGTAAGAAAAAAGTCGTCAAGGAGGAAAAGAGAAATTTCGAATATGTTGGCGGGTAAGGACAGCTTCGTCTATTTCCTTTTGGGAAGCGCATCTGAAGTCTTCGTCGACAGAGGTTGGCACTTCCAGGCTGACGAAGTGGCTCGATGCGTTCGAGACGGAAAGAGAGAAAGTGCGCTTTGGGGCCATATTAAGAGCCTGCTTGAGATGCGTATCTTTGATGAGGTATGTCTTTTATTTGTCTAGCGCCACTTGAGATTAATCTTGAGGTGTTCAGGTTCGTCGACAAGGCGGTTATGTATTCCCGCCAGGCGTGGAGAAGGTCGAGTAAAGTATGGATAGTAACCAGTTGTCTGACGCGTCGAAAAGAGTGCTAGTTTGACTAAAAAATTACGGACGTGTATATTATTGATATCTCGATATAAAAAATGTTGCATTGCTCTTCCAGTTGGACTATTACAGTGGTCATGATAGATACTTCCTTTTTAGGAGATATCGCGCCTCTTTCTCCGGGATAGCATGGGCAACAGAATACCTCTCTCATCCCGCCCTTTGGACTTGCTTTATTTTACTTTTTTCTTGGTTCGTACTACTTCTAGGTCAGAAATTGCCGCGTTTGACCTTGAGAACCTCAAAGATACACGTACCTGCCTCACTTCTGATAGACTTTCAGACGTTGTACCCGTCTTCCCTTGTTCCTGCTCTGTTATTGGATCTGCAAGACTGGTATGTCAGCTTCTCAGGGGATCCACTGATTGGTGGTATGGCTCGCGGTGAAGGGGCGAATGAGCTAGTATGGTTTGCGTGCTTCGCATGGGTAGAATTGTGAGATTTTTGGATGCATCTCTTTGGGCTTCTTGAGTTTTGCTTATTTGAGGTATTCAGGCTATTTCAATTTCCAGTATTCTTTCTCGGAATGCGAGGATTATGGAAAGGCGCGTACCTATTACTTACGTGGTTCACAACTTTTTTGAGCTTATGCTTCGCAGGTTCACCCTCAATATACGTTCTTCTCCTCGCTTATGGCGCGTCCACTGCGACGACTACGCTTCCCTGCATATTCTTCGTGCTCAAATCCAGCGCAAAGATTACAACTGTGCAAGAGCTCATTCTCTTATCGAGCTATATACCTTTCTTCCTGATACCTCTCATGATGGCTTTGGACATGGGAATACGAATATATCGAATTATGGCCGTAGCCTCCGAGAGAAAGATGGTATGACAGGGGATATAAGTTATATACGGGTATAAAGTAGGCATAATGGGTCGTGACTCTCACTCAGCCACTAAAACTATCTTCTTGCTCTATCCTGGAACCCTGTCCGAACCCAGCTTTTCAGCCGCAGAAACTTCAATTTCATGTCCGATCTGCGGGAGCGCGTATGATGGTCAAAGAATGATTTCATGGGAAAGCATGTTTCCTGAGAGGTTGGGTTGTACCAGGTGAATGACAGCAGGGAATTTGTGGCTCGGGCACAAGTCAACTTTTCGTTGATGGGGAGATCGGTTCGAGTCGTTTTAGGCATCGCCGGGACATACGGTCGCCAGGGTGCTTCAAGTTTGCGATTTGCCACTGCTTTCCAGTCACTGTGAAACAAATATGAGCGGATTGACGTAGCGCAGTTGAAAATATATACACACATTCCCGTAAAGAATGGGTGATTCCTGACTTGACAAGGACGTAGTCGATCACAACGATCTTTCGCTAGCAAGCGACATAGGAAATCTCGAGCGACAGGAGTAATGTCGTTGGGCATCGGGAATGTTAACTCGTCCTCGAGCACAGATTTCACCACCTCTCTTCTTCCCGTTGCATCGTTACCGAATGGCATCTGTACCGGAGGGCCAGTCAGTGAAATTGTTCACGACTTGACGTAAAGGATGGATATTACCTCTCCAGTAAGCATTCTGTACAGGATTACTCCAACCGCCCAATAATCAGCTTCAAAAGAGTAAGGGTCTCCTCTGTGTTGCTCAGGTGACATGAAATATGATGTTCCGCAGTCGTCGCTAGTCATGTATGCGGTATCAGAGTCGGAGGAATAGATTTTCGATGTTTCGAGCGCGAAACTGGAATGACACGCGTCCTGTACGGAAGAGTGTCGATCAAAGCGGCGAGATATTCCAAAGTCGGCGAGTATGATATGTCCATCTGGACGAAGTAAGATGTTACTTGGTTTGACATCTCGATGTATTATCCTTCGTGCGTGCAGGTGCTCGAGGGCGATTATCTGCAGATAAATGGTGAGGTTGGTACAAGTTTACCCGATTCTGCCATTACTTATGAGTTCAGAAATGTAGAAACGTGCACAGTCTTCGTTCAACTGTCTCTGTGATATGAGTTGCATGGCTAAGTCCCCACCAGCAATATATTCCGATGCGTCAATTCCATCAATTCATAAGTTCCACATTCAAGACGCTGTCACCTACCGATGCGAGATAAAAGTACGTGTCGTCCTGCCAGCAAGCGACAAGAGGCAGAAAATGATCGTCATTTTCTAAAGTCAGGAAGGCGTGTATCTTCCTTTCCGAGAGTATGTTGTCGGTGATGTTGTCATATATTCCTCGCTTTGGCATGATTTTGACGGCCAGATATTGTTCTGTGACCTTGTCTTGGGCCAGATACACCTTTCCGCTGCCACCAGTGCCGATGAACTTGATAAAAGCCAAGTCACCAATTTCCATCCGCCGGCTGGCGGAGCATAGCGATGGAGGGTAACTTTCTGTTAGATCTGTGGAATAACTATCCCCTTGGTATGACTGTGTAGTAGTATGTTAACGAGCCGATTGATAGAAACCAAGCCGCAGACGCTTACTGTGCTCGACGTTCCGCTAGTTCCAGTGTACCACGACATTTTTAGTAGTGCAGATTGTAGTGAGAAGTCAACTTGAGTAGAATTGGGGTTTATGTCGAAGTCAAAATGCAGTACTTATAACAACTCGAACATGAGAATACTGAGGTCCGTCCAGGGGAGAAGTCGCACTGCATTTCGCCGGGTGCTCGAGACGGTAGTGCTTGCTTCTATGTCCCTTGTATTGATACGATCCTGATGTCACGAGTCTCGTCTGCGTCCTGCCTGCCAGCGTCGCTACAGAGCGAAGACTGGACGGAAGTTGGGTTCTTAACATCGATTACTGGTTCAATTAGGTCGGGGAGATGCATTCCGGTTATCCACTGAAGCTGAGACCTTGGTCCAGACTGGAAAAGACTGCAAATGACGCTTGTTTATGAACGCCGTACGTTAAAACGAGGACAGAGAACCCCCAGCGAACCCCAAAGGATGCCAATGATCAGCGTGCTTTTTTTCTCCGGTATAACTCTTCAATTTTGCACATGTCTCCAAGGAGATGTTCGATGCTCAGCCCCTGATGAAGAAAAGTACTTACATGTAACAAATAGAGAGAAGGGCCAGGGGCACAGATTCCATATACTGCAATTTTTCATCTTCTGTGATGGTGTTATTGACAGCTTTGCACAGTTCTTTCCCTAATCTTTCAGTCTTATCCCACACTGCAGCCGCCAGCCCCGACCTCCAAGTCCTACGTTGGTAGATGTTTTTTTCGAGGACATCTTCGCAGAAGTAAGTCTGCTAAATCGAGCTGAACTGGCCAGATCTCGCACAACAAGCCTCCGCCATCCTTGCATCCTCCTTCAGGTACTCCACGAAGAGTTCTCTAAGCCATCGAATCCACCGAATTCGAACTGGGTTGGCCATCATTCTCAGGCCACCATCCGATCAATTTCCTCATCTGTCTTACCCCCACTACACCTCTGACATCGCTGTTTTGCAACGCAATAGCAATTGCTTCAGCAACGTGGTCGACATGGATGGGCGGGATGGTCATGGCGTTCGCGACGCTGTTCAATGGAGATCCCAAAGAAGTTGTGCCGAACGAGGCATTTGTAGAGGAAGACGAAGAGGCAGATAACCCTGAACCCATTGTCCGGAGAATAGATGACGGAGTAGGAAGACCTTTCGGTAATTTGGCATGAATCGACGCGGATAAATCAAGAAGTGCAGCGGCAGGTGTAGTCAAGGGGCGATAGTGAGCATGATAGACTAGGCCTGTAGATGGGTATATATTTAATACATTGAACCTTGGCAGACAAGGGAGACAGACATACTCGGTCGAATATAAACACCTCGAAATTTATCGGGAGATGTAGATAGCATAGCTTCAATTCCAGACTCTGCATCTCGCTTCGTTTCAATATACCTTGCAGGAATCAATGGCCGAAACACATCCTCCGCGGATATGTATACGAATGGTCGTGAAGGCGAGCCTCTGTCCTGAGCTGTTGACAGAAATGCTTCGCAGACACGTAATGCTGTAGTAGTCAATCAATCAAAGATGAAGTCCAAAGAGAGACAAAGTCTAATTTAGCTCTATGACAAGTGAAAGCGAACAAAAGACACATACCAGAGTCGCGGTTCAGATACTCGTAACTTCCCTCGGCATTGTTTTGCAGAGGATTTCCACCACTGAAAATACCACCCACTACGCTACCAATGATTGTACCCAAATCTCCGTTCTTGATCGCCTTCTTGTACGCGCCTCCGTCCTCGATGAGTGTCCCGAGTGTATGCACAACGCCATCAGCTTCTGATAACGCGCCTGAAAAGGAGGCTGGGTTATGTGCGGAGCCTTTTAGCCAGGTTACCTGTTGAGTTATCATTAGTTGGGCATTCGAGAACACCAATGCTCGGGATAAACCACACTTCAGATGTCCACGCCGGAGAGTGGCCTTTCGGTGTAGTATACGGACGTCCTGACGAGCTTTAAAAAGTACTCCTCAGTTCATGTTTGAGAAAAGCGTAGTAGGGCAAAATCACCTCACGCTTGTGACTTGCATACCCTTGGCTAACGCAGCTCGACATACTGCAGAACCTGTTTTATAGAAAAATATATTCAAGAATGTCTTTTACATGCTCTATCACGCTTACCGATAAAACCATTTCCTCCAACTACCAGAATTTTCTGAGCAATAGACGTAGTCATCCCGGTCGAAGTCGAAGAGTCGCAGTTTGTTGCCGGCTGTAGCAGCCTGTTAGCCTGGCGCTCGTTCGACAAGCGCTCATAGCCTTCAGCTTCAAATTCAAACTTAAATTTCTCTTCAATCGAGCATGCTAACCATGTCTGGTCTCATATTTAATTATATACTGTATGTACACAAGTGATTCTGCCATCGATTCATTCCAGGTATCAAAACGACATAAATATTCGACAGTAAGTACAGAGCGGAAAGAGAAAAATCTATGGAAGGAGAGGAAAGGGTCATACAACTACTCAGTGAAATATTGGTTCCAAACGTTAGGTCATGAAACGTAACACTACTTCTATATTATCCTTCCGCATCCGCAAAGTTTGCAAGCCTCAATAGATGGTATCAAACCCTAGGTAGATTGAGGCTCAAACCCTACAGATTTAGGAAGGAAGGGACACAAAACAGGAGACCCATGAGCCTTTAGTCCAAAAACTGCCACGTTACTGAAATCGGATAAGTTCTAGTTCACCTGCAAGGTCATTGATGGTACGTACTCTGCAAGATTCCATCACTCAAAGGGGCAAACTGCTGGAATAGGCCTAAAGACATGTCAAGAGAGTTTTCGTTGTCGCAAGTTGGACAAGCGTCTGCGACAACGGCAGTATGGGTCTTGTATCGTGCGAGGATGTCAGGGTGAAGTAATAGGTGTGACAATGGTTGGGCATACCTGTTCATTAGCAGTGATTTGAACCCACTTGCCACAATATTGGGATCGTACGTTTAAGTTGCCGTAGCGATCAACGTCTGATAACACTATGTTCAATTTGCGTTTCCGAATAGAATGAAGTAAACAAACCTAGGGCTACAATCATGTCGCTGTCACTATGGACCTGTATAATCATCAGTCACTCCAAACGGAACGAATCAACGGAAGTAAGTACTTACTGTGCCACAAGCACCCGCGTTGCCATTCTGGTAGTAATATGTACCACTAATCACGAATCATTAATAACGACACTAAATCAAGACAGTCGACAGTCGAACGCACACTCCGCCAGTGAACGGTGCATTGGAAGTCAAAGAACTCGGTACATTGGCCGAAGGTGTACTAGTGGGTTCGGCAGAACTGGAGCTAGAAGAAGGGATGCACCAAGACGGTCGAGCAGACTCTAGATTCTCGGTCGCCTGAAAGATGTTTAATTAGATAAGAGATAGAACTCGATGAGCATGAGCTGCCTCACCAGCATAGGATGACAACATGTGTTAAAAAAGGAAGCGTTGTTGTGTTGGTTTTCACATCCCAGGGCAAGATACCTGGTATGATACTGCTGATATGGCTCTAGATCATTAGTATCATAACTTGAAGGAGTAGTGTCTCTAGGAACGACGACAAGAGCGTTCACTGAGGAGATAGCAGCAAGAGCAAGAGACACTGCTTGTACGGCGACCATGATTGGTGATTGTGGGATGAAGATTGCAAGAACGCAGAGGGGTTTTATAGTCCTCGAAGTGCATATTAAGCTTACATATTGGTAAAGTCATACAGAGTTGTATGTAAGGGAGAAACCGAGGAGACAAATTAAGTTGGAGGAGCACTTTAGGGCCGCCTTACGGCACACGTTGCCCTCACGGAAGATGCCGTGACTGGCAACCCAGAACAGCCGCGGCATTTCGTGTTTGGTTCATCTTCCCTAGCCAAACAAACGCCGCTCTCCCAATTCCACACTTCACGACCAAACGATGAGTACGTAGCACGCGAACAAAGAGGCTCCATAATATGGCTAATAACATCTATACAGGTTTCAACGAGAATCCTTTTGCTTCTTCTCATTCTCTCGACACGAATCCCTTTGATGATCCTCCCTCTCAGCAAGCACAGGATGCTACTAGACTTGAAGAGCTTCGCAGGCGCGAGGCTGAACTTGAACGTCGCGAACAAGAACTCAATGCAAAAGCAGAGCAGATAATGCATCATGGCAAAAATAATTGGCCATATTGTAGGTCCGCTCTTCAACCTTCGTGTTCTGCGTCTGATCTTCCGCAGTCTTCCCTCTAATATACCACGACATTTCGGTGGAAATCCCAGAAGCCTCTCGACCTCTTATCACACGTCTCTATCAGCTTTGGCTGGTCCTTCTCGGTACCCTTATACTGAATATGATTGCATGCATCTTCATCCTTATTGCTGGGTCCTCGGATGGTGGTAGGGACGTGGGCGCATCCATAGGGTATTCAACGTCGTCATTCGCTGACTAGAGCTTGTCTGACACGTCTGATGCAGCTATCTTTTCGTGATATCAGTCACCTCCTTCCTTCTGTGGTATCGGTGAGTTGGTGGATATACTTTTGGCCCCTCTGTAATTTAATTCCAGAACATGTAGACCAATCTATAACGGATACATGAAGGCATGTACTTCTTAGATTCCCCTTCTCTTTTAAGCTGTCTGATTATTTTTGGGACCGTTCCAGGAACAATCCCTGTACTACTGTAAGATCCTATGATCCTCTTGTGTCCGCCCTGACGTTTAATACTTTGCTTCGCAAGACCTCTACTTCTTCTTTTGCGGCTTCCACCTCCTCTTCAGTGTATACATGTGAGCTCATCTTCTGTATCCTATCCCCCATCTTATCTGACTCGGTACTAGGATTATCGGTGTGCCAAGGTATGCAATGCTGACGTTTCCGAGGTGTTGTTCTACTCACCCCTCGGTTTTCATAAGCACCGGCTCAGCCGGTCTCATACAGACCATCCAGATGTTCGTGGGTCATCATTGGGTTGCTGCTGTCTTAGGTTTAGTCGCTACTGTGGGCTGGACCCTTCAGGGGGTTGGTAACGCGTTCTATTATCGCCAAGTACGTGAAAGCCTTCTGGTTGCGTTAGCCTCCCTTTTTAAATGAACCCCTAAGATATACGCCCATCACACCGCCGCGGGCCACACAATGGAGAAGGTGAGCAGGATTTGAATGTTTGTATGCTACTGCTTTGGCTCATTTTGTTGCAGGCGAAGTCAGAGCTGGCTACACATGGCGCCAAAGCTTACTTTACACGAGGATGAGTAATAAAGTATGGGTATCGTGACTTAAGTAAGTAGTACAATTTGGCCTGGGTCCGAAGCAGGAAGATCTCATGTCAGTGTACCGCGCATGCCTGCGGGATGACATTAGCTTTTCGCGAGCCCCTTTCACTAGTTCTCGGATTCAAGCTCAACGTTCAGGCCAGGTCTGAGTTGGACTATTTTTATAGGATATGTTGTTACCTTAGTACGGACTGCGCAGGCATGCCCTTTTCTTGGAGCTTGTATTTTAGGTTCTCCTGGTATACGGTCTATTTAGCGCCTAAATTTCCATGTCCTCTTCGAAATCACGATTGTGTAATCTTAAAGAGTTACGATATAGTCACTGTTGGCAAGCAAATGAGGGGCTCCTTGAGACTCGGACAACGGGTGAAATGGATGAGCGCAAAAAGCAGATGTCTGTATCTAGACCACTGTCAAGTCTGTCAACAATAGGGGTTTACCAAACGCCAACTGACATTAGTACACAATGCGTTCACAAAGTGTGCGCTTGAAATCACTTAGGCTTCACTGAGAAAGTGACAAAGGCTCCTCGGGCACAGAAATAATAGTCGTTCCCAAAAGGGGCAACATTTTTTCGCTCCTCTAAAGCGTTTAGTGAGAGTCGAGGCAGACAGAGAATACAGAGACAAGCCCGAGGCAAGACTAGTAGCGCAAAGTGGATACCTGGTAGCTACTCATCGACCAAACTTCTTCAACGGGTCTGATTTCTTCTTTCCTCCTCTTCCACCGCCACCGCTCCTGCCTCCTCGGCCCCGAGAGCGGCCCCGTTGTCCATTTTTTCTAAAAGGTACAAATCCAGCCGGCTTTTCGCTTGGTGTTTCTTCCGCAGCTGCTCCAGGTAAAGGCGCAGTACGAGGAAGAAGATATTTCGGAACATGCTTCATATGTGGCTGCACTCTAGTCGGATGTAGAGGCTTGTCGTGTCGGAGATATTCTAGGTCCAGCGGGTTGTCCTCAAAGTGGGCCTAACCATGAGACGAATCAATCGATCAGTAACTACTGCGAGGCTTGACGGACACCTTACCTTGAGTTTGTCGGAATTCAAAATCTCCGTTTTCAACTCCTTTATCCTGGCCTCCTTGATGGCGCTCCTCGTCACAGAACGAAGAGCATCTTCCATTCTATACCTGAACGCCTCGACCTGCTTCATGTCAAACTTATACTCCTTTATTTTGCTCCCCCTTGCACCCTGCTCTTTTTCTATTCTGCTGAACACGGTTTCATCGTTCTTCGCACTCGGTAAACATCCAACCACCTTGTTCTTTCCCCACTGGTCCTTGGGTACGACGAACGATAATGCCATGCCTGTTCTTCCGGCGCGCGCCGTACGTCCAACGCGATGCGTGTATGACCGTGATGAAGACGGGAGGTCAAAATTTAGTACACACGCTACGTCCACAAAGTCGACGCCGCGAGTGACGCCGTACTCCTTATCGTTCCCTCCTTTGTGATGTTTTCGTTTGCGAGATTTGCTCGAGTCATTGGCGGGAGGCGCAGGTGATCGCTTACGTTTGCGACTTGAGCTTTCTGGTTCTGAAGCGGTCGGCTCTTCGCGCTGAGTGGATGTGACTAGAGAAGAATAAAAACCTTAAGAAAAGGTCTTGATCTGAGCGTTCATAAACTAAATGCTTACACTCTTCTGCAACATCGCCATCGACTTCCTGTTCTTCTTCTGAGTCCGAGTCATCCTCTGTACCCTGCACCCCGCTCTCATCTGTCGCGATGATATAGTCGTAAACACCTTTGTTAAACTCCTGGACTGTATGATACCTGAACAGCTTTGAAATTTAGACAAACGACGTAGGCGTGAAAAATCTACCTTGAATTTAGTGGTAATTCAGAGTTGAGGACGCAACTCTTTATTGAGAACTGCTCAAGGAACAGCTTCAGGCGGTAGCTACGGTCAACATCGTTGACGAACAGGATGCATTTCCCTCGTATGAGCCTCAGCTTCAGAACGACATATGTCAGGAGGAACTTGTCGACTTCGGAGCACCTGCAAAGTGATTTAGCCACTGTCTTTAGGAATTCAGATATTGCTTACTGGACAGCAAATTGACTGAGATGAGCTGCTTCGTCCTCACCGTCTTCGAGCTTGAGGATTGCGGGACTTCGGAGTGTTAGGCCTTTTAGCAGTTCGACGTCTTCGGTCATAGTTGCACTCATGAGGAAAGACTGAAACACTTTTGGGAGATACGTCCCGCTGAATATGGTCCGTATGTCTTCGTCATGACCGTATGAGAGAATCAAGTCTGCCTCATCGATGACTAACGACTCTAATGACGATGCAATTAATGTCTAGTGTAGTGGTCAGATAGTAGACTTGAAGAGGTCATTGACTGGGCGTACTTTAGATTGAAAAAGGGATAGAGCACGGGATGGTGTGGCTATTACAATGTCAGGCCGATCCGACAGAAGATTTCTACAAGCATGGATCAGCCGGCAAAGAGACGGAACGTTGTAGTACTTACCGTTGAAGGTGGGATGTTGCGATCGAAGCTATGTTGGCAATGAAGACATCCTCACAGTATTTGCAAAGATCCTTGAGATACGCCGACACTTGTTCAGACAGTTCACGAGTGGGTACGAGAATTAGGGCACGGGTAGCTTGTCTAGTTGGATCGTCCAGGTCCAAAGCCTGTGTATACCGAGATCAACTTCCAACATTGCGCGATATCGGTAGTGCGAGCCTCACATTTTTGGCACTCAATATCTTTTGCACGACTGGTATACAATACGCAGCAGTCTTTCCGCTTCCTGTCCTGGCGCGCGCGAGAATATCTCTACTCTCAAGAGCTAGTGGTATTGCTTTTGCCTGCACCAATGTGGGACGGGCAAAGCCCATATCTGCAAGGGCCCGAAGTAGACGAGCATCGAGAAGATGGGAGAAAGAGGAGAAGGTAGCTTTTGTGTCGACCAGATGAGCCTCCACCATTGCAGTCCACTTCCAAAAAAATGAGCGGACTTTGAATCCACTCATGCTTTCTGTCGACCATGATTCCAATGTCGTCTGCAAAATGCAAGTCTCTCATTTCTTCAGATCGAATTCAATTGCTTAGATCTACAAAAGATGTCGCAGGCAAATTGCGAGATACACTTGTCCAGCTTGCAACCTACCGTATTGCTCTTTGACATGTTTTAGATCTTCGGTACGGTTTCTGATGTAATTTATCCCTCGGTTTTTTCATTCTCGTTCTTCGGCCCATACGAATTGCTCCGAAGCCTTTTACAAGAAAGAGCTGGAGGTTGATATCCGGTCTCAGCCTTCAAAAACAACAGAAGAACGGTCAAGGATGATGGAAATCTTAAAGCGCTTCGAAGAGGATGACCTTGAGAATAGTGAAGCACTTGAAGATTCTGATGATGACGACGATCTTGTGAGACGATTTGAGGGAATAGACCTTGGTGAGCGCGTTTTATCCGACGATTTCCGGAGTAGACTCGAGCTCTGAATAGAATCCGCAACACCTGACGCTCTGTGGTCAATATTGTCCTCCGAAGAAAAAGCGAAATTCGTGAAAGCGATGGATAATCCTTCCAGTGATCTAGCTCGACAACTCTTAGCCAGCGAGGAACTGCAGAAAGAAACACGTAAACCATGGTGGGAAGCTTCATCTGAGATACAGGGTGATTTGAATGTTGACATTGCTGAACGCCATGGCGAGAAGCCCGATTTAATACGCGTACCTTTAAAAATGGTCAAACCGGCTCCTGTCGGCCCTCCTCTCATCTACAACTTATGTGCTATATGGTCCGTGCGTTTTACTATCCTTGCGACTCCTGCTCATTTGAATATTTAGCGTAGCATACGCGTTTACGACGCGCCGTCTTGCTATATCCCCGTTGTGTTCAATTGACCCTGTCAGTTCTGATATTCAAGAGGCGAAGCACCATATATCTCAGCTCGTTCCGTTCCTAGCAGAGCGGAAAGCAACGACACTGTATACCAGCGTCTCCGCCATGATGACTGATATATGGTCTCGGTTCGACGAAGTGAATGCCTCTTACTTTTCATGCCCGTCTTGCCAACTGAAGCGCGAATGATAGGACCAGATCTCTCAAACGACTTTCTCCCTATTAATGCGAGATACTGCTACATTAATTCAACCACTCCCCGTTGGCGAAATATCTACCTCGGAGTTGCCCAAGGAAAATGTCGACATCAACTCACATCCGAACAGGATGCCTGTGCTAGTTCTGTCTGACTTGTATCGGATGTACAATCCTCCGAGTCGACGTGAAAGCAAAATCGATCATGTTGCCCATAAGCTACTGTATTATGCTGCACATATCCTGTCCACTCCGCCCATTGTTCTGCGATCACTTGCCAACGAGATTGCTGTGAGGTCGATGGATACTATGTCACACGACGCATCCTCAGGCGTAAAAACTGTTCGACCTGAGAACGAAACATTGGTTGAAGCTGCACACGAGACAAGAGGGCTAATCAGCGAGCTGTAGGAGGCTGTAGGATGATATATGTAGCTATGTCGGCAACCAATGAGAATGATTGAAATATGACATACAAGACACAAACATAAAGTTGTTGATTGGTTCCGCGAAATGAGCGAGTACCTGCACAGTTGCGATCAAAACATGCTAGGTCAGCATATCTCCGCGTTCCAAGAAAACTTCTGCTTCAATTCAAGCTCGACGCCCGTAGTCGTCCCTCATGTCTTCTTCCATCCAGCAACCTTCCCCAACTGCTTCAATAATCTCGAGCGATTCACTCACTGATTGCGGTTCAGCTAGTGGCTCAGATTCTTTCTTAGGGCTGAGAGTTGCCTCGATATTCATTATTCTCATCGGATCCTCATCTGGTGCTCTCTTCCCTGTGCTGGCCAGAAGATCGAAGTACATCCATGTGCCAAAAGGACTTTTCGAGTGCGTGCTTCAGGATCTGTGTTCATTGTCAATGATGACCGATGTCTTTCGCTTTCTTCTCCAAAGTTTTGCAAAATATTTTGGCTCTGGTGTTATTGTGGGTCCCGAATCATTCCGCCGTCAGGTTTCTCTAGTAACACGCTCTCGAACGATAGATTGCCACAGCATTCATACATTTGCTTTCCCCAGCACTCGATGCATTAGGTTCAGAATGTTTATCGGAGGCATGGAGTGACTACGTATGTCTGCTCAGGTCTCAAATAATTTAATTTCTTGAGCTGAATTGCTTTGCAGCCATACGCCCTTGCTCTCTGTCTTCTGAGCATTTTCTCAATATTCATTGTCGAACTCATTGCCTTTCGATGGGGGACAGCAAAACTCGCCCAAATTGGGATGCATCATGGTATATATTCTCCTCTACCATCATGAGGCGGCTTTTCACAGCTTTTCACTATTGGTCTTCGTTTAACAGATGCACATGGGCATGATATCGGCTCACATGCCGCACATGGTCCGGAAGGCAACAATATTGACTTGCCTCAAGATCCCGAAAGCGCGACATCTGCGGAGGGACGTGACGAGAAGCATCATCACAGTCGTCCAGTTCTAGATACAGCTAGTGCTCAGATTATCGGAGTGGCCATCTTAGAATTTGGTGTTGCTTTGCATAGGTGAGAGTTTTCATATCTTCCACACGAAGGTTGCTAAATTGATCCCAGCGTTCTCATAGGGCTTACCCTCGCTGTGAATGAAAATTTCAAAATCTTGTTTATAGTCTTAGTTTTCCATCGTAAGTGTCGTCTTTCGTGAATTTATCGCCCAATTAACCCTATCCGCAGAAACTTTCGAAGGCTTGGGTATCGGTTCACGGCTTGCTTATATGCAACTTCCGCAAAAGTACAATTATGTACCCTTGATAGGAGCAATAATCTATGGCCTTACGACCCCAATCGGAATAGCCGTCGGGTTGGGTGTCAGAACTTCATATAACCCTGACAGCTCCACCGCGTCAATCGTCAGCGGTGTGCTCGATTCGCTGAGCTCTGGTATTCTCATATATACAGGTCTTGTCGAGGTAATCACCTTTCGTTTGATAGTATTGCTCTCGGTGCTCATTCGGCTACCCTAGTTGCTTGCCCATGAATTCCTATTCAACAAAGAGATGATGGAAAGCTCAAATACAAAACTCGCCTATGCACTCGGCTCTATGCTTCTCGGATGCGGGATAATGGCTCTCCTGGGCAAATGGGCATAACAACCCCCTCGGTGTCTCGGCGTATATCTTCTTCGCCGAGTGTTTTCAACAACGAACAGGACACCATTTGATGAATTTTAACGCCAATGACTGAACGCTTTCTCGTCGGATCTACTATGGGACAAATGTACGCTGAATCAATCGTTATTTGCTTACGATCGAACATTGTCTGTACGATACGTGTCTTACATAACATTCTATATCATACTCTGAATGTAATATTTACGATGTACCTGTGGCCAGCCTGAATTGACGCGACGCGAAGGAATGAGGCTGGCAGGACGTGACATTCACGTGAACGCACCCTTAGCAATCAGACCTACTCAGAGTTAGAGCATTTCCGTATTCTATGGCTCTTCCCTGCTCAATCTGAGCCTCACCTTCACTCATAACGATGCCAGAGCCCACTACTGAGCAGTCCTCGAAGCAAAATGCTTCTCTACCACCGGGAATGGTGATAGGTCCGGATGGAAAACCCTGCAAAATCTGTACTGCATTTCGTCACTGGAAAGCCGTTCCTGCTTCTCCCAACGACAAGGAAAAGTCTCGGGAAGGGAAGAAAGTTGCGGCTGTGGCTGCTGGTACAGCTGCCTTGACTGCTACTAAGACTGCTTCCCGACCAGACTCTCCCCCAGCCAACTGTCCTCCAGACGTTGAACAGCTCGGTCGTGCAACATGGACGTTTCTACATACCACTGCGGCGTATTACCCTGAACGACCAACGCCCACGCAGCGTGCAAACATGCTCTCGCTCATCCGCGCGCTACCTCTACTATACCCTTGCACAAATTGTGCGACTGATTTCGGTGAGGATATGAAAGGCCATCCGCCGGATGTTAGTGGAAGGGTTGGGCTGAGTCGGTGGTTGTGTGAAAGACATAATGAGGTCAATTCGAAACTTGGAAAGCAGGCGTTTGATTGTGCGAAGACTGATGAGAGGTGGAAGGATGGTCCGGCTGATGGTAGTTGTGACTAACGGTACGATCGTGAGTGTTCGTTCTCTGACTTTCGTTCATGAATGGCTCAGTCCTATTTGGCAGTAATGTTGTATACCTTTGGAATATAGTATATCGCTCTGCTCAGTTCATAGACAACATATGGGACTCGAACCATTTTGTAGCGCTCGGGTCTTCACTTATAGTAAGCTTCACTCTTTCAGTGGCGAATCACAGTAAGTACTGCAATGGAAATCTGCAAGGGTAAGTATAAGTAATTCAGTAAGGAGCATATTAAATGAGTTGATATGTAGAACGATTTGTCGATTTGTCGAACTTGAACTGAACTGAACGATATTCAGCAAACAAATCAATTCAAATGTAATTTATGCAGACACTATTCTACTCTGACTCTGTGCTTCACGTGCACTGGCAGACATAAATTGAAAGGATTGTGAAGAAGAGAAGCTTCGGCGGTTGCCATTATTTATTTAATTTTCTGTCAACGACAATATTTCATATAACATACATACAGCTAATACCTCGGCCCTCCACTTGGCTCTTGCTTGACCGCCACGACATTCACCGTCCTCAGTCGAGAGTCGAGATGTTACCGAGTTTTCGTACTCGGTCATCTGCCTATACATCTCCGTCTCACCCATCTTTCAGCCAGGCTTTGCAACTGCTGGCAGTTCGGCCTTTACGATGGATACCTCTCGTTCTCGGAATAACAGCTATCATGTGGTTTCTAGGTGGACCTTTCAAGTTTCATGGACACAGAGGGCCGCCACCTCTACCGCCACTACCACCACCGGATGGGTATGGTTTTGAGGTGTTTCCACCACCTATAGGTCATCCGCATCGCCCACCATCGTGGCGCCCGCCGGGATGGACAACGTCGGATGCGTGGCCTGGAAGAGCAGAGAAGGTCCGGGAAGCGTTTGTTCACGCGTACAATGGGTATAGAGAGAATGCGTTTCTATCCGATGAGCTGATGCCTGTTTCGGGCAAGAAAGTTGACAAGTGAGTGTGGAATGGTTGGGTTTCAGATGAACGGGCCTAATTATGTGCTGCAGTTTTAATGGATGGGGGGTGACGATGTTTGATGCGTTGGATACTATGTGGATCATGGGTCTCGATAATCATTTCGATGAAGCAGTGAAGGCGATTGAGAACGCCAATTTCACGTTGCAACCAGTAAGTATGCTCCCCCGCCGTCGTGTTTAAACGTTGTTCATTGTTGGTTGTCAGCGACAATTCGCTCCTTTCTTTGAGACGGTCATTCGATATTTAGGCGGTCTTCTGTCAGCGTATGCGCTTTCACGAGAGCCTGTATTACTCAAGCAGGCGGACACCCTTGGGGGGCTTTTACTTCCTGCCTTCGACACTCCGTCTGGCTTCCCGATGTATGCTATCAACCCCTCTACGTGCGTGTCATGTCGTTGTCTCGTTCAGTCCCCTTTTTGATAGCGTGTTTATACTTTCAGACAGAGAACTCGCGGGGGATGGACAGGGTCTACGCTATGGGCTGAAGCACTCAGCAATCAGATGGAGTAGTAAGTATCTCTATATTGTTCACATGCACGAGTACACTGCTGAAACAGTCCAATCGTAGCAAGTACCTAGCCCATCTCACTGGAAAACCCGAATATTTCGAAAAGGTAGAGTTCATTCACTTGACAAAACCAGAGTTATTACTAATAGGTATTGCAATAGGTCGAACGTGTAATGGCTGTCATGTACGAGGCCAACGTCACCGATGGAATATTTCCCACTCAGTGGGACACCGCAACGGGACAACCAAAGAACAGTGAGTAATACGTTGGATGAAACTCCCACAGATGTGTTCTAATGTGTTCCCAGCTCAGTTTTCCGTGGGGGCGTTTGCTGACAGTGCACATGAGTATCTGTTGAAGCAATGGCTATTGACCGGTCGGTCAGAACCGAAGATTAGAGATCTTTGTATGCGTCTTCTCTTTTTCTGATAAGACCATTGCTCATTTGTGATCACCAGATCTGAAAGCCGCAAAGTCAATCATTGAGAATCTTCTTTATGTCACCCCGCATCGGGACTTTTTGTATGTTACGGACGCTAACATTTACCATCGTGCTCCCTCTACTTCAAGCGAGGCATCGGAGACGACGACGAGAACAACTGCACCACCAGGAACTTCGCGGGTGCCCTCTCACACGTTCGAGCACCTTTCCTGTTTCCTACCCGGTCTGTTTGCGCTCGGGGTGCACACGCTAGAGCTACCACCGGAAGATAAGGAACTGCACTCATGGGCAGCCCACGGGCTGGCGTATTCGTGCTGGTTGACCTACGCGGATCAAAAGACGGGTTTGGGACCGGATGAGATGGTGATGAAGCACTATGCAGAGGATGGAGGGAGGTGGGTGGATCTGGTGAAGAAGTGGAAGATGGATGGGAGGCCAATGGGCAGACCGCCTGGGTTGAGAGAGGCGCCTGCGGAGAGCAAGTCTTCGTACAGAGCATACGGATTTAGAAAGAAGAGTTACTTATTGAGACCCGAGGTAATTGCGATCGTTGATTCTTGAACCGGCTGGTCTGATATTGCGCTTTTTCTGTAGACCGTTGAGAGCTTCTATATCATGTGGAGAACGACAGGAGACGTTCGATGGCGAGAGCGAGGCTGGTCAGTTGATGAATGATAATGTATTTTCTTAATATGCTTTATGCTGATGATTGTCACGAGCACAGGGCTGTTTTTGAATCGATAGAGCGATACGCAAAGACGCCTCTTGGGTACGCTAGCATCGTAGATGTGGACAAGGACGAGCCTCAATTGAAAGATGAGATGCCTAGCTACTTCCTGGCTGAGACGTGTGTATCTCATCAAAGTTTCCCCGTGGTGCTGTTACTGATTAGGTATAACAGCCTCAAGTACCTGTACCTTCTTTTCACGGACGAGGAGATAATACCACTTGATAAGTGGGTATTCAACACAGAGGCGCACCCGTTGCCGATATTTGAATGGAAAGCAGAGGAGAAGAAAGCATACAATATTACATTGTAAGATTAATAGAGGACGAATAAGATGCGGTTACCGCAGTAAACTGAGCAACTGGGCAGAGGGTTTGAGGTCACGTGCTGGAGGACTGAACTCGGCTCACCGTAAAACACGAGGCGTCCCTGTTAATTTCCGGTCATTATCCCAAAAATTCTCTGTTGTCGAGTCATCATTCCCTTGTACCCTTTGCCCATAATCTTATAAATTCTTCTTTCTCCCATCCTTTATCGCTGTTCACTACTCATGTTTTCTTCTCATTCATCGCGTTCAGCCCAGGTTCGTCGTCTCTGGGTAGACTTCGAACTCTGGCACGCCGCACAGCTCGAGCAGATCGAGAAACAAGTCAAAGATGCGATCCGTGACCTCGATACAAAATTTCCTCCTCCCAAAAATCGTCGATTGAAGAAGGAGCTCGAGCAGCAAAAGGCCGCAGCTCGTTCAGATATCGAGAAATCTTTTGATGGCAATAGAGTCCGGGAGGAGTGGGATACCAGGTTGCGCATCGCAGGTCTTCGCAGTGACGAGTGGGATGATATCTCCCCCGAGGAGCAGCGGAAAGTCGAGAAGATTCTCGGTGCAGACTTGGAGTTGGATGACCCAGATACTACTGTGCTCGATACTGCTTCTCCCCCGCAGCCTTCCTCTTTTACAGCCCTTCCATTAACCCATGATTCGCGTTCAAGCAGTACTTCAGATACCTACGCTATCGTAGATCCTCATACTTTCAACACATTTGATGAAAATTCATATGACACCTGGGTCGAGGTGGTGAGCGTGGTATCCTGTATCTCGTTATCGCTCGTGGTTTCGCTAACTTTGCGTGCGCCCCGAATTGTTGCAGAGGCAGAACGGGCACAAAAGTGATGATGAGTTCAGTCTCGGTGCTTCTACCGCTTCGTCCTTTGGTTGGGGAAACAGCGATGCCGCTGCCTATACCTCTTGGTCGTCTGCTCGTTCCTCCACCCAGAGCTCTCAAACAAGCTCACCAGAGTGGTCATCCTCTAAATTTCTCCCATCAGAGTCTCTAGTAGCCTCGGCAGCTAAACGTTTGACCGCCGCCACAGAACGTTCTCATGACACAGTTGCTAAAGCCCCCGTGTCCACGTCCAATGACCGCATACGTCCGCACTCCCTCCATCCAGATTCTTCAACTTTACTCATGTCGCAGCCCCATGCTCCCCAGGAGCCCACCAATGACTCTCGAGGAAAGTCCAAGTCGAGAGGAAGCTACGTCGGCCCTCATCTCACTGACTCCTCTGAGGTTAGTGACGAAGAGGCCGAGTTTGAAAAATTTAAAATGTCGATTCGAATTCAAAAGATTCGCGAATTCCACAACGAAGCTGCTGACGCGGACATCCGCCTTACCCTCGCTTTTGACGAGGCCAGGCGATCCAAGAAATGCAGTAAAGAGGAAGACGCTAGGCGCGTGCAGGAGCACGAGGCTCTGATGCACGAGCTCAGGCAACGGAAGGAGGAAGAGCGGAAGGAGATCGTCAACGCAGAGCGTCAGAAGCGACGGGCCGAGTTGAAGCAACGCTCGACGAAAGATCCCCCACCGTCAGCCTCGACATCGTCTGTCCCAAAGGATCCTCACTCTCTCGATACTGGGCCAAGTGTCACCCAACAATTTTTGAAGGCTTTGCAGGGCTCTACCGACGGGTCACAGTCTAGCAATGCCTCTGATACGCCCACTATACGTCAAACAACTCGACGGCCACGCAAGCAGTCTTTGCAGGCTGATTGGACCTCCGGCAATGACACGCCAACCCCTACCAACCGTACTTCGGGATGGACGCTCAAACAGTCCATGGCGAACGCAAAGACAGCGGAATCCTCTGGCCTGGCAGAGGCTCCTCCACTCAAGAGGCTAGCGACTGCTCCGGCGTCTACTCTTTCTCAGTCTCACCAGTCTACCCTATCGTCCGCGAGCGAGCGTACATCGAAGGTTCCTCCTGCCGAAGAATCTACTGTCTTTGGCTCCAAGAAATCCAAGTCAGCGAAGGGTGTTCCAGAGCCTACAACGGCTCCAGCGCCAGCTCCTGCATCGAATTCTTCCGCTAGTAAAAAGTCCAACGCGACACCGACCGCAACAACTGCAGAAAGCGTTGCGAAGAACGCCGTCGTTGAGCCTGCCCCGGCCGATAATTCTGCCACCAAAACAAAAACTGATACTTCATCGAAGTCACGGAAGAAGGCCAAATCAAAGGAGGTGATCACGGAGGTCGAGACTGAAGGTGCTAGCTCGTCTAAACAAACACTTGAGCAGATGCCCATTCCTAGCCAACAGCATCGAGTTTCCAAAGCAGAGCCTGCGCAGGCTTGGGTCCCTCATTCTGATACAACCTCGAAAAAATTCACATCTTCGACCTCTGTATCCTCTTCCGCAATCGCCTCTGCTTCGACTTCCAGCATCAACCTTCCCGGTGCTACCCTTCAGTCACAGCTCCCGGATAATCGTCGAGTCTGGATACCGCCCGCTACAGAGAATATTCCGAACACACGAGCTGCCCCGCCGAGAAAGATGACACTTGATCCGCCGTTGGTGGTTGAAAAGTCGTTGTCTGTACCCCAAGGCTATGCTGATCCTCATGCTGGAGACGAGGTGTTCAGGAGAGCACGACGGCTATCTGATCCTGTCTCGCCTAGTCCTCGCAGCTTCGAGTTCCCTACCAATCCAGTTGAGCCTTCACCTGCACCTGGGGTGTGGAGAACGTCCAAGGGCGAAACGAAACAACCGGAGACAGCAGCAGGGCCAGCGGTAGGGGTTTGGAGGACGTCGAAAGGAGGAATCGTACAACCAGAGGCAGCTGCTGCCGCGCCAACAGCGTCTGGGGCTTGGCGAACGTCAAAGGGTGACACCGTTCAACCAGAGGCGACTCCTGCAGCGGCGCCGTCGAGTATCCTGAAAAAGACGAAAAGTGACTCGACTACACCGGCCAAGTCTTCGTCGAAGAAGAAGGGGAAGAAGAAGGTGACTATCGAGGAGGTGGATGAGAGTGAAGAAACCAAGGGGGCGGAGAAATTACCGGTTGACTCGAGGTTCATTATCGAGCCGAAGCCCGTAGTCCCACAAGCAGCGTTTGCGCAGATCTTCGAGTACGGGACGGAGGAGACTGGTCTGGGTCATGTGCAAGAGAACGGCAATCGAACGTCATCTTCCGCGCCGGCACACACGCAGCAAGCGCAGTATTCTGCATCCACAAACACTGCTCGACGTAATGAGCCTGCGTCATCTAACGAATACTGGTTGCCGACTAGCGATGGCAATGCTACAGTGGGGAGGGGTGATTTCGAGTGGGGCTCCCTGGGTGACGTACAGACTGCGTATATGTCAGGAAACTCAACAACCTCTGTGCCGACAATGCAGCAGTCCTCTGGGCAGTTCTCTTCCCAGGAGAAGCATGTGCGATGGAGACCTAGTGCGTTGGAATACGAGGGCACTGGCGAAGACCTGTTTCTATCTGCACTTGATTCGCTTGAAGCTATTGTACGAGGGAGCAATGACCAGCCGGAAAGCGAGGACGACTTGAGTTTGGATATGAGACTTGCGTCGCCTGATGTCCGTGCAGGAACAGCAGCGTGGTCAAGCACCGGAGGTAGGAAAGATAAAAAAGGTCGTGGTACCGGCAAGGAGCGAGATGGAGAGGATGTATTCTGGCAGCATGCGATGGCTTCTTTAGGAGGTCGAGGGGCTGCCTCTGCCTCTGCGATGTGACAGTTTGTTGTATTTATACATTCACATATACCTTTTTACACATAGAGAAGGGGGAGGTTTATGATACGTACGATGTTAATGACCAACGAGCGATGTATTACTCCTTTTTATGACTCGAACGGAATCAACGGAATTAATGGAAATGAAGAAGGACTTCGAGCCTTCCAAGCATCATAAGCGAAGTGATGTCTTCGGAGGACGATATTTCGAAAGCGGTGGGGAGCGGAGGCTGGTATTTACTTGGGGAAGACTTTAATTGTGCACCTGCACGTTTTGAGGGGTCTGGAGAGCACGGAACTGGAACTTCAGGTACTTACGGAACGTACTTATACACTTTTCGAATATAGGCAAGTGAGTCGTGCACGGTAAACGTGTATTTGGTTCTTGCATGGTATGATAGAGATGGATACGATAACTTTTGACATGAGAAAACACTGAGCTTGCGAAGCAATTTCAAATGGCTAGCCAGGTCCATGAGCTTGGGTATATGCTTCACTTACTTGCGGAAATGAACATGGGCGTTCAAGCATACTTATCATCGTGTATCGCAAGATGCGGGGCAGAAATCACGCGAAATGCGAAATGCAGCCCATTCTTTCTTGCAATACATATGTACCACAACGATTAACGTGCCACAGAACTTGTTTATCCCGTGCCCACAAACTCGAAACATTTAAGACGCGAAGCAGAGACGGTGCGACATATTAACGAACATAGCTTAAGGTCACAGAGGTGCATCGAGGCAGAGGGGATGGGACCAAATCGTCACAGCACCAGAACTTTCTCCTTCATATCTTGTCGAGTGTGAGCCTAAGCTTGAATGGATCATCCTGGATCATCACAGTCACAGTGTTGTTCTTCATTTCCGGTCGTCGCAACAAAAATATTTGACCGATTCCACGTTATCCGAGCGCGTAGAATATCTGAACATCCCCACCGGCCAGGCAATGACGGTACACTGCCGACCACTGAGCTGCCGCTGGGCTGCGCGTCATAGCGGCCGACGAGGTCAGGACACGATATAAAAGAGCCAGTTGTTCAAGCAAGAGCTTTGTTCAAGCAAGAGCTATCAATATGGTGCAATCTTCTCGCGTCCTTATCGCTGGTAAGCATCGCCGGACTAAACATTCTGAGATGAATTAACTGAGAGGTCTTCTGGCTCCTAAAACAAGGTGCTGGAATTGGCGGATTAGCCCTAGCCCAGGGCTTGCGGAAATATGGCATTAAAGTCACTGTTTTCGAGAAAGAGTAGGTGATTTTATTGACGCGCAACACCTTTTGAGGACTCTGATTGTTCAATTCATAGCGCCTCGAGCGATTTCCGTGCTCGTAAGTAGTGCATTCGCGACCACCTTCTCTGCTCGCTGATAATAGCACCCTCATTAGAGGGCTATCGCTTCCGCATGAATGAACAAGGCTCCGTAGCCCTCAAAAAACTCCTTCCTGATGCGCTGTTTACTCAATTTGAGCAAACAGCAGCTACAATCTGTCTTGGGGGCGCCAGAGCTAAAAGTGATGGAACTATTCTTCAGGAAAACGTTGTAGCCATCCCCGGCCGCATTCCTGGAGTTAACGCTGACGACAAGGGCGTGACACCACCTGGTCCTGGAGGATCTGGTCCGGGGCAACATGGCGTTTACACCGTTGACAGGCAAGTAGGCTCCACCACCAAAAAGCTGACCCCTTTATTGACATTCTTCACAGAACTCTCTTTCGCGCTATTCTCCTCCAGAACCTGGACGTTCAATTTGGTAAAGAGGCCACAGGGTACACCCTTGACGAAGGAAAAGTAACTCTCCATTTCGCTGATGGATCGTCAGCGACGGGTGACTTCCTCGTAGGTGCGGAGGGTGTTCGTTCGGCAGTGAGGAAGCAGCTTGTGCCGCATCACATTCCCGTTGACACGCAAGGGAGAATCATCTACGGGAAGACGCCCATTACGATCGAGTTTTTGGAGAGATTCCCGAAAGAGATGCACTCCGGGATGTCTATGACTAGGGATGTCGCGGGAGCAACGATTGTTTCCGCTCTGAACGAAACAATCCGTTTCACTGACGAAGCGAAAGCGCTCTCTGCCAGTATCCTACCACAGCCCAGCCAAGACTACATTTATTGGGTAAGTCTGCTGATTTTCCGCGAGCAGCAACGGATGCCAATTAAAGCTGCTCTCTCCGTTCCAGGTACTGGTGGGTACTCCGGCTACCTTTGAGCTTCCAGACTCGAAGTTTCTGAAGCTTACGCCCCAACAAGTTGTTGAACATTCCCTCAAGATCACCAAGGACTGGGCGCCCTCCATCCGAGCTCTCTTCGAGTTCCAGTCCGTCGATCAAGCGGCAGCGTTGCGTATCTCATCCGTTGTCCCTGAGATCCCTGTTTGGCAATCTTCTGATAAGGTGACGCTTCTCGGCGACGCTGTTCACGTCATGAGCCCTACAGGTGGAATTGGTGCCAACACTACATTGAGGGACAGTGCGGCTCTGTGCGAGGTCATCAGGAAAGGAATTCTAGGCGGGGGGAAGATTTCGGTGGACGATATTAGAAAGTATGAGGCAGACATGAGGTGAGATTTTTCGCGCTCCTTTGGACCAATAGCGGGTGCTCATTCTTCTGCATCGTAGACTCTACGCCGGCGAGGCTGTAAGCTTATCGCAGCAAGGCGGAGCAAGGATATATGGCCAGCCGCCCTTCGAGGAATGCAAGCCTGTGGACTGGCTGTGACGATTGAAGGCTGCTTGTAGTAGTTGTAGTTGTAGTTGAACTTGTGTTGACAATTTGAATTAGAACGGGTCGTTTGACTCATATTTGAATGATCCCGTGACATACACTTGAGTCCTGATGGTCGGAATATCAGCTTGTATTGCGTACTTAGAATTAAATATAGAATTATAGCTGGTGAGCTGGGAGGTTTAGCTTTATAGCTAGGTTTGCTGATGAAGTGTGTTTAGATGAAGATTCTTGCAAAATAAGCCTTCACTCCCTCCAAGCCACCAACAGACGCTCCGATATATCCGTCAGGTCTCACAATGACAATCGCCAATTCGTCTGTAATCCCATAATGCTGGTACACATATCCTTCTCGGTCCAGGAGTGTGAAGTTACCCAGCCCAACCGGAACCGTACCGGCAGCTGTAGACTGAGGAAAGATGAAGACACTTTTCACGGTATTTTTCGGATAGGATGCAAGGACTTGAGCCATCTCGTTGTTTATGTCAATCTTGTTCGGGTTGCTGAAGATGAGGACTGTGTGGTAGTATGATTTGAATGTATCAAAAAGGCTCGTTGCGGTCGTTTCGCCGTCTCCTGTGAGCTGTACCAAGCTGGGAGCGTCAGGTGCTCTATCTCCTGCTCTCAGAGTCCCGTCCTCTCCAGCGCGATACGGGTCAAACACCTCACCGTCCTTCAAGGGGTGTTTCTCATCGATGACGAGTGGACTCCCGCGATAGTTTACACCAAGCTGTCGAAGCTCGTAGTCTCTGGTCCAGCCTTTGTCACTGCCGGCCACCAAGGTGTGGTTGTACAATACGGTGGTCTTGTTGAGCATTGAGGCAATGACTGGGATACGCTCCTGAGTATAGGTGTCGAGAATATTTCTTGAAGCTAGGCCCTTTTGGACAAGAGCGAGCTTCCATCCGAGATTGCACTGTCAGTGTATATCCAGTATCAGTTGAGTATATGTTCACTTCATCATCGAGACATACTGCGTCTTGAAAACCAGAGTTCATTCCTTGACAAATGCGTCTGAGTGAGGGAGTAGGACAACCAATATGAGGGTAACTTACTTGACCGCCAGTGGGTGAGTGGACATGTGCAGCATCTGGGTTGAGTGTGACACAGATGTAATGAATTACAAAAGAGACTTGACTTGCCTCCTGCAACGAAGACACGTCCTTCGTTCAGTTTGTTCACCATACGTATGTTGGGCCTGTCGCATACAAGCTCAATAAATGTCTGAAGATTAGGAAATATCTAAAGAGGCTTACCTCCAAATGTTCATACATATCAAGTCGCCAAACTCTAGCTCGCTTCTTCCACTGATTTCAAGAATCGCCTTTATCAGCTCTTCTCTAGACGACGCCACTTTCTCAATGTCAATTTTATTCCCCCCAACCATGAAATTGCAACGGTCGTCTCCAGGAATCTCGTACAGACGCATGATGCACGCTTTCTCAACCACGCTTCCCCAAAAAGCCCAAATCTACTCAAGGGTAAGACTATGTAACGGGCTGCAGCGAGAAAATAGTTGCATCACCTTTGGGTCTAGCCCTTTCTTGACGTGAATATCTCCTATAACCATCGCAACGTCTGAGGGAGTTTCTCCATCGAATGTGAGGCCAAGTCCCTTGCGCACCACACTACGGGCGCCATCCGCCCCAATGAGCCAATCGAAAGTGGCCGTCTCGGTAATTTCTTCCATACCAGTCCCACTTGAATTGGATTTTACTAGATGGGCAATAACATGATCAGAATCTTGCTCAAAAGACCTCAACTCTGTCGCCAATTCGACTTGACAGTTGTAATCTTCCGAGATGTGACGACGAAGAATCTCCTCTTGAAAATCCTGTCCAAGGATACGCGCATTATGATAGGGAGGGAGAATTAGCGACTAGAGGTAAACCGAAATGAATGGACAAGATCACAACATACATAGGGACGCGACGGCGTGTCTTCAAGTACCTGATTAAACATCTGTATCTCTGTTGGAGGAGTGCCGTCTTCTGGGGAGGGGTACTTCAAAACAGTCGGGATTAACACAGAAGCTTTCATTATGTCAGGAAGGATCCCAAGGAACTTATACAGTTCCAGAATACGAGGCTATTTGAAGTATTACCAGCAGGTCAATCAAAATTTCTCGACCGACAAGACCAGTTGTACCTGTAGGCCGCACCCGCGTGCACCAACCTGAAACTTGGAGTGCTTCTCGATAATTCGTACCGAGACTCCATTGCGCAGGAGGGTCAGGGCAAGCGCAAGACCTTGAGAAAACAGATGAGAACGCATGACTCTTACTGGGTCAACAAAAGATGTATACCAGAAGGTCCAGCACCGACCTGTCGAGGCAATGAGTGATACGTTGTAGAAAGGGAATTTGCAACTCACTATGAGGATGCGAGCGTCTTTAGACATCTGAGTGTATGATAGAACAGTGAGGGAGCTATAGATGATCCTCCTTCATACCTCAAACCTCTTTAAGTACAAATTCGCATAATCGGCGCAAAATGCTGACAGCCGCCAGCGTTCTATTCACTGGTGATCACTGTCAGGATCAGAACTGGAATGGTTCTCGACAGGAGGACCATATACGCGCGTTCAGACGGCAAGATGAGTATTAGATAAAAATAACAAAATCTTATCAGATAAAACAAATAATACTCAGAATCAGATGTCTATGAGGAGCCCGGTTGCCCCAAATCTTCGTCAGCTTTAGTCAGCTTGCTTCCCTCGTCGATCTGTTCTGGCACGTCCTGTCCAGCTTCTCGCGTGTCGCTCGATCTTTCGCGTGGTCCCCGACTGTGCTCGATTTGGACACCCACCGACGTTTGGCTGAATGCGGAAACGGAGAGTCGGGGCTTCTGGTACTTCTCGAACTCCTTGAACTTCTCGTACTTCTCGGGATCTTCGCCAAGGATTTCAAGTTTAGACATGACAGAAATCAAAGTAAGTCTGAAATAGTTCTGTGAAGTTGTAGAACTGGCAGATCAGCGCTTGTCAGCTCTTTGGAAGGAAAACGAATGGCTTCATGGGTTTCGTCCGGACTGTGCTCGAGCGGATAAAAAGCCTTTCGAGGTTCCCTTTCAGACCCAAATACTCTTTCAGCGCGCCCCCTCCAACACTTTTTCTTGCCCCAAATGCCTGCGTTCATGATTTCGGCTGACTCTTGGGGACGCGACTTCTTCTCCCTGCCCACTGGCGACGAACAAGGCCGATCTTGCGAAATCCCTTAGTACGTACTCTGTATCCGGATAGGGGTTTCTTTTCATTGATCATCTGTTTTGTGTTAGCCCCTGCTACGCCAGCGGCGTTCCCGTTTCGCCCAACCTGATCTGGAGGCAGGTGCAGCAAGGACCGGTATCTCTCCGCTGCTGGCATGGCTTGCGAGCTAGGACCTGGACCGTTCCTGCCAGCCTCCGGTCTAGCCCTTACGCTGGAAAATCGTTTGCAGGATGTGCTCTGACTCAAAAGAGGCGTCAATGCACCTATAAAGGTAAGTTAACTGCTCAACACTACCACCTTGTCTAACTGACCCGCTTCCCATTGTTAGCGACCCGAGTTATTACTCAAGTAACTTCACACAGAATCTAACTTCTTACAAAGAAGATAAGAAGACGAAGCAAGAGAGATAGAATTGAGAAGAGAGAATAGCTAAGTACAGGTTTAACTCGAGGAGATTAAACTAGATCGAAGCTAAAGAAATATTCTAAAAAGAAGTGTTCTTATATACGTAAATAATACCCTAAACCCTGGGTTGTAACCCTTGACTAATTAATGTGTGTCTACCATGATTTATCCATGAGTTACGATCGCCTCAGGATATACGTATTGTGATCTCGATCGCCTTGTGTTCTGTGTGTGTCTAAGATCATCATGCTGTCTACATGCATAATTAATATAACCCTAGATCTAAGTAATACGATACTATCTACTGATAATAAAAGTGTCTACATGTACAAACAGTTGATAAGATAAGATGAAAAGAAAAAGAATACATTGTTCATAA
The DNA here is from genome assembly GCA_028554645.1 of Omphalotus guepiniiformis. NCBI lineage: Eukaryota > Fungi > Basidiomycota > Agaricomycetes > Agaricales > Omphalotaceae > Omphalotus > Omphalotus guepiniiformis. The sequence continues at coordinate 1,310,416 of JAQOOI010000017.1, forward strand.
CATTACCCCCTCCTTAGGCACGATGTCCCCATCGTCCTAACTTCACTGCTAAGGCCTCAGTTGGCATTTTCTTTTGATCTACTACTTCGGTATAGGTGTCGTGTTTAGGCATTGGTCGAAATAATGATGTCGGAAATAAGGAAATGGGTATTTCGAGTTTACGAAGTCGGGGTTTATCGGGGAATTTCTTGTGGAAATCCTCAATTGCCTCTTTCGCATTTGTTAGATTCGCTAACGGCTCCCATGTCTGCTCGTGTCGCGAATATCCTTTCCAGTGCACTTTGTATCCAAATTTTCCTCCCCTGTATTTTCCTGAGTCTACGATCTTTTCTACTTCAAACTCCGGTTCTTTTCCTTCTATCACAGGCGGGGGTCGATCGTTCTTAGGTTGTTCCGGAAATTGCGGTTCATGATACGGAGTAAGCAGTACTTCATTAAACACGGGATGGATCCGTTTCCAGGTCTTTGGCATCTTAAGGCGATAGGATGTGGCGCCTACTTTTTCTACGACTTCGAATGGACCAAATCTTTTATCATCCAGTTTTTTCATTGGACGATCAGAAGTTAGATTTGTTGCTTCAAGCCAAACTTTGTCTTTCGGCTTGTATTCTATTGAAGCTGTCCGCTTCTTGTCGTAATGTCGTGCCATGTCCGCTTTTGCCTTCGTCAATGCCGATCCTACTTCTTCTCTGATCTTCTTCATTGAGTCCGCAAATTCCTGTGCTGTTGGGTTTGATGACGTCTTAACCGGCGCTGTCCCTTTATACGGATGTCTTCCCATATCCGCAAAGAATGGAGACACTTTTGTAGCCGAGTGTACTCTATCATTCAATACGAATTCCGCTGTTGGCAGCCACTCGTGCCAGTCATTCTGATGCTGATTAATGAAAATCCTGAGATAGTGTTCTATCTCTTGGTTTATTCGTTCAGTTTGACCGTTACTCTGTGGGTGGTACGCCGTTGTGAAGCTACCCTGAATTCCCAATAGTCGGTAAAGTTCCTTCATGAATTTAGAGTGATATTGTGGACCTCTATCATGAATGATTTTTCGTGGTAATCCGTGTATTGGGAAGATCCTATCTCTATAGATCCGGGCCATTCCTTCCGACGTTAATGACATATGCGTGGGAATTAAGCGTGCCCGCTTTGTGAAATGATCCACGGTTACGCTTATTGCATTAAATCCGCCAGCTTCCGGTAGTTCGCCAATTAAGTCCGTTCCGATTGTCTGCCATGGTCCGTCTGGAATCTCATTCGGTACCAGAGTTCCAGTTGGTTTGGTTCGATGACTTTTAGTAGCCTGACATTTTTCACAACCCTTGACGTACTTCCGTACATCTTGAGTGATTCCTGGCCACCAATAGTTCCTTGTTACCAACTCCATGGTTTTAAATTGTCCCGGATGTCCCGCAAGAACCGAGTCATGATGGATGCCAATGATCTTTCCTCGTAACCTATTGTCAATAGGTACGTAGATTCGATCTTGCCATGTGACTATTCCTTCTGATGACTCGACCCAACCCTGATCTTTTCCTTCTAAAGCCTTATTGACTAGATTATCCCGTACTTTTGACTTCTTTTTGATAAGATCTAAGATCTCATCTTCGGGCATTTCCAGTTTGTTGATCGAAAAAAGTTCCGGCTTCAGAAGTACTACGTTCGCATTGTCATTTTCCCCCGTCTCATGATTGGCCATCCTGGACAATGCATCAGGCTTCCCCATTGACTTTCCAGGTTTATGGATCAAGGTAAAATCGTATTCTGATAATTCCGTTATCCATCGGGCTTGTCGGCGGTTCAACTTCTGGGGCTTCTTGAAATACTGCAGATTTTGATGATCTGTGTAAATCTCGAAGGATTCTGCTGCTCCCATTAGGTATTGTCGCCAATCTGCAAGGGAATCCATGATAGCCATCATTTCCTTATCGTAGATCTCATAATTACGTTCCGTTTCATTAAGAGATCTCGACCTAAAGGCGATTGGCCACCATTTACCGTCTATTTTTTGTGATAGCACGGCTCCATTTGCATAATCCGATGAATCCGCTTCTACACGGAATTGTCCCTGATTCCTGGGTATGGTCAAAACTACTTCCTCGGCAATTCTACTCTTGAGTTCTTCGAATGCCTGCAGTTGTAGCTCTGTCCATTCCCATTTCGTGTTCCCGGTAAGTGAAGACAATGGTTTGGCTATTTGACTAAACCCTCGAATGAATCGTCGGTAAAAGTTGCAGAAACCCAAGAAAGATTGTACTTCTTTCTTGTTTCCCGGCACTTTCCAATCTTTTACCGCCTTAACTTTCTTCGGGTCCATGCGTACTTGTCCGTTTCCCACAAAAACTCCCAGATACTCAACGACATCTGTTTCGAATTCACATTTCTCGGGTCTCAGATATAGTTTATGTTCTCGTAATATATCTAATACCCTTTTTACAATTGATCGATGTTCTTCGATTGTATCCGTGAATACTAAAATGTCGTCTAAGTATACCATGACATGACCTTCGTTAATCAAGTCTCTCAATATGTGATTCATGAAAGCTTGAAAGGTCGCGGGAGAATTTGTGAGTCCAAAGAACATAACCGTTGGCTCAAAGAGTCCCCGATTAGTTCTAAAGGCCGCCTTCCATTCATCACCGTCCTTGATCCGGATATTGTTATATCCCCATCGGACATCCATTTTAGAAAAAACCTTGGAATCTTTTAGTTTATCGATGAGTTCCTGAATGAGCGGCAACGGATATTTGTTCTTTATCGTTGCTTCATTCAGTTTCCGATAATCCTGGACTGGTCGAAGTTTCCCGTCCTTCTTTTTAACGAAGAAGAATGGTGACGCCATAGGTGACTTCGACGTTCTGATTCGTCCAGATTTCAGGTTTTCCTTGATGAACTCATCCAATACTATTTGTTCCGCAGGGTTTAATGGATATACTTTGCAATTAACCGGTGTGAAGTCCGGCTTTAATTCGATCGCATGGTCCCAGGGTCTACGTTCCGGTAGATTTTGGAAATCGGCTTCGTCAAAGACATCTTTGTACTCATTGACATACTTGTCTGCCTTTGACTCTGTCTTTTTTCCTTTTCCAAAAGTCATACTCCGGAGATATCCGTCCCAGTTCAGGTAAAACAACCTGTCACCTTCTTCGAGTTCTTGGATCTTAGCCTCAGATTCGGGTTTTAGGTAAAACGGAATATAGCCGCACTTCTTTGGACACCGGTCAAAGTTCAAGATTGAGTCATTCCAATCTATGTTTGGATTATGACGTCTTAACCAGTCTAGTCCTAAGAAAATGTCCGTTTTTCCTAAATTGGTAACAGCAAGTTCAATGCGTTCCGCATGATCTCCTATTGCCAATCTGACTTCCACGAATCCTTCGATTGAACCGTCTTCGTTTAAGGTACCATCTGCATTATATACCGGCATCCTGATTGGTAGTTTCTTGACAGTTAAGCCGTGCTTCTCTACGAATTCTTTGTTTACGCAAGAACCCGTGGCTCCACTATCAAGTAATGCCGACGTCTCAATTTGTTTGCCACTTTCTATGTCTTCGATTGTGACCGACAATTTGAGATCTCGTCCCTTAGTACCTTTCACGAAGCGTAAAGACTTTTTGAGCGTCTTTACGGCTGATACGGCTTCGCTAATATCCAATGACCTGATTTGGGCAACCGTTGCTTCCGATGCTTCCCTGGCCCGACAGGTTGGCATCCACGTTCTCAAGATTCCCACCGCTCGTTCTGACTCATCCTCTCTTACTCTCTGCGCTATCCATTCTGGTGAATTCGGCGGATATCTCTCTCTCACAGGTTTTGAATCGGTCTTTGTAGATGCTGATGCAAATTTATTCTCAGGGTGCGTAAATACAAAATGAAATTTGCTATCTATGTGATCTACACTAGATTGTTCCGATTCTGACTCAGAAGGACCTGTAATCACTTCTGAGTCTTGACAAAACCCGTGTCCGACTTCAACCAGTTTAGGAACCAGCTCGGTGGCTGTTCCTCCTTCTTCTCTTCCTCTGTCACATTTATCTGCCGCACTCTCTGTTCCTTCTTCAATGGGCAATCTCGGGACATGTGTCCCTTGACTCCGCAATTGAAACATAACCCGGTCTTTCGGGCTACATCCAGATCCATGGGTTTACCTATGCCCCCAAAGGTTGTTCCTGTGGCGTCTTTACGGTCGCCACCACGTGCCGCGTTCTGCGGGCTTGTTTCTCTTGGCACAAAGGCCGATCGATTCTGTCCGAGATGCTTTCGCATCTCTTGGCGCCTGCGCCATAAGTGATCAATTTTGATCACTTTGTCTTTCCATGTTGCATAATCCACCGGCAACGTATCTTGTGAATAGATTGCATCAATGATCTTGTCACTGATGCCCTTCTCGATAATCCTGACTACATAGGGATCATCCTTCTTGTACTCGGCCTCGGTCAACAGTATTTCCAATTGCTGGAAATACTCTTCAGCCGTTCCAGTGCCCTGTCTGAGCACTTCGATCTTCTCTTGGGCTGCTCGCTGCAAACCCGAATCCAAGAACGCGGTGTTCAAATCTTGTTTGAACTCAGCCCACGTCTTTTTCCATTTCTCTTCTTCTTCGTTGTAATGGGTCTCGTAATAATTTTGAACCCATCCGTCTGTGTTCTTGCCATTCATGTAAGAAATAGCAACATCTATTCTCTCGTCATCAGAGTTGATGTTGTTTTTCTTATCACGAATGAACATGAACAACCTTCTTCGCCATATCTTGAATTCACCTTTAGCTCCGGTGAAATTCTCAGGCTTGTTCAAAAGGGATCTTCCTTTTTGTGATTCGTCGGACATTCTGATCGGTGATGGAGGTCGGGTGGAATATGGGGATGATGTAAGGGATCTGTATGGAGGTGTGGTAGGTGATGCGGGATTCGAATTGAAAAGGTCGTCAAGGTCGTTTGAAAACCAAGACGTGGTGATTTGTTCAAAGTCGTACCGTCAGTAACCTCACGAAGAGATTTCGGGTACTTGTTTGAATAGGAATGATGATATTTGGTTCTAAAACCACACTCTTCTTGATAGTTCAACTGGGCCCTCCTTTCTAGGATTGGAGCGACGTCCCCAGCACAAAGACCCGTCTCCGAAGATCAGGAATCGATGTCTTATGTCTGCCAGTACACAGTCGGACTCAACGTTACTGTTTTGTACTATAGGCGACGTGAACTGGACTGAGTGTAGTTTTCTAACCGAACAGGAACTCGGTATCAAAGGCAAATGCCCAAGGAAAAAGGTTTTTAGCGTATGAAGGTCGGGATTCACTTACAAGTCGTAAAACGACGTGCAAGGGCAAGCTTGATGAAAATAGTATGTGAAGTCGGGTGAGTTTGTTTGAAGCTTCGATCTTATGTTAGCGACCCGAGTTATTACTCAAGTAACTTCACACAGAATCTAACTTCTTACAAAGAAGATAAGAAGACGAAGCAAGAGAGATAGAATTGAGAAGAGAGAATAGCTAAGTACAGGTTTAACTCGAGGAGATTAAACTAGATCGAAGCTAAAGAAATATTCTAAAAAGAAGTGTTCTTATATACGTAAATAATACCCTAAACCCTGGGTTGTAACCCTTGACTAATTAATGTGTGTCTACCATGATTTATCCATGAGTTACGATCGCCTCAGGATATACGTATTGTGATCTCGATCGCCTTGTGTTCTGTGTGTGTCTAAGATCATCATGCTGTCTACATGCATAATTAATATAACCCTAGATCTAAGTAATACGATACTATCTACTGATAATAAAAGTGTCTACATGTACAAACAGTTGATAAGATAAGATGAAAAGAAAAAGAATACATTGTTCATAACACCCATAGTATGTTTCAACGACTATTATCCGCCGCCCAACTTCTTGCCACCCAACGTCACGCTGCCTGAGCGCACACCTCCGCTTCCATTGCCTACCTGCCCCGACTATACTCATTGGGATGACAGCCTTCCTCCTCTCCCTCCCCAGGCCCAGCTTAGCGACAAAAAATACAAGAGTAAGGGCCTTCATACTACTGTTTTTCCCTCACTCACTGCTTGCAGAACTCGTCAAATTCTTCGCTGATTGCCCGGGTGTATCAGTCAACCGCTTCGGAGAGATTTCGTTCATTCCCTCTGGTACGATTCTACCAGGATGCTTGGCACAGTACTCACTTTGTTAGCAGGAGACGACAACACGGCTGGTAGCACCACAAGTAAGCCTGAGGTTGCGTTACCCCCTGATGTTCGCAAGGGATCCTCCGGCGAGCTCCACTATGACCCCACGGGGCGTTTCTATTACTTCGGTAAGCTCCAATAATAATTACAGTAAATTTGCTTGAGCTTGATACATCTACCTACTACAGATGACGATGAAGGTGACGAGGTCAAACCTTTGAAGAAAGAATCGACCGGTCGGTGCTACTATTTATTTTTCCTTGGGCCTTCAGTTAACATTTGGATGACCAGTCGGAAATACAGCTATGAACCCCATCGACTTGACTAAGGATGACCGCCACTCTTTCTCGACTGCTTTCTCTCCCAACGGTAAGCCCTCATAGCTTCATTTGCAGCCCTACCACTCACCTGTTACTATTAGAGATTATACCTGGCCCTCTCCGTCTGTGTCGTACCTGCGACCTATTGGACACCGGTGTGAACCACGTTTGCGACCTTACCATAGAGGTGTAGAGAAAGTAGTACCGAATTTTTAGCTCCAGTTTTAATTCGCTCTCGTTGCTCAAGAAGTTCGCGTTACCTGTATCAATTGTAAATCCAGTCTCTAGTCTCGCACCGCTTGCAAGTTCCTATGTGTAAAGTAGAAATAAATTGCCAATCAGAAATGTTTACAACCAATCTACAGGGACTCTTCAGTCTGGGTAGTCACTAGCTCATCAAGTAGAGAGAAATTTTTAACTCGGCGCAAGTGCGCATCCTCTTTCCTGGTCTGCGCTTCCTCCCACTTCTTAGGATCTACTTCGTATAGTTCTTTTTCAGTCAAACAGCCGTTTTCCACCCAGCGAAAGATGGCGCCAGCTGCGTATTGTGTAAACGAGATGCGTTGGTCACCTGAAAAGACCTGTGAGCCTCAGTCTTGTACAAAATAAAACTTCTCATACCAGGAGCAATCCGCGTGTTTGAATGGGTAACAACGGCGGAAGGAATAAGGACCGTACTTCCAGGTGGAAAGTCCACAACTAGCTTCCACTCCCACAATATGAGCTGGGCGCTCTTCTTGGGATCAAAGTGACCTAGCGCTGTGATAGCGCAAAGGCCAAAAGCCCAGTTCATAGAGTCGCGGTGCTTGAACGAGCGAACAGCAAGGCCAAAATTGAAGGCTGCTGCTGTAAAGACGACGGCTGGAAAATTGGGAGGGGGGAGTTCAGGCCGGGCCTGATACATAGCTGCGACGGTCTTTTGATACTCAGCGAAGACTCTCGGCGCCCATTTTTTCAACGTCGCTAGTGAAACCATAAGATTGGGTGAAACAGGAAGAACCGGTAAAGTAACTGACAATTTTGGTAACGAGCCATCCGCTTGATGGGAGTATGCTTCACCAGTCGGTCCAACACTTCATCCATCCCTTTGTTCTTGAGAACCACAGGGCGTTTGTTGCCCATACCCATGGAAATGCCCCGGTTGAAAGCTGGAAAAGCGCCGCGGTTGTGAGGAATTGAAGCCTTTGCACCAAGGCCTGCTGCTTGACCCTCGCGGGTCATGATATGAAAAGCTTCTTCCATTGCAGCATCGTAACCGGGGTCTCGGGGCTTCCCTACGAACCCTCCAACAATGCGTTTCTTGGCGTCGACAATGGGGATGGGAACGCTGCCAAACAGGTTTAGAAAAAACTCTAGAGACAACAGAGAAGGAATCTCACTCTCCCTCCCATACCACATGGCGGAAACCCTGCTCCACTAACTCCACAGCAGTCCATTCTCGCTGCCGATCCAGCTCTTCACCTAGCTCAGCCTTAGTGCCCCGCTTGCCAGTGTGAGCGCCGTAAGCTGCACCCAGCTCCTCTGCTTCCATGGCCAACGCGACAGGCGACGCTGCACGCGCGTATAGTGTTTGAAGAGACCCCTGGGTTGGTTCCGGCAAAACTTCCTGGTCTAGCCTCGCGTGTTTGGTTTCCTTCCGACCCTCCTGACGGCCCCGGCGACGCTTTGCGTGTCGATTAGGAATGACGGTGTGCTCTTCCGACGACGGGTGCAAGCCATTAGCACCAGAATTCAGCGTAACCTCACCGTTGGGGGCTAAATCCGCCCGGCCAGTTGGAGGGGGGTTCGTAGGCTGGTGGGAGTACCCTTCTGCGGCCGTCGAATCGCTATCCAGGCCAATGCCCTCCCCAAGATCCTCCTGTAAAGAGATTTCAGGGGTGGTAGATAGGGCGTCGCTAATTAGCTCTGAGAAATCGAATGCAACGGGTGGGAACAGCGGTGATACGGGGGTTGCGGGAGTGGGGGGAGATGTAGAGCTTTGTTTAGCCTGCTACTTGCACGAATAAGCAAACCGAGAAGTAGCCGAAAAAGAAACACGTACCGAGCGTAAGAAGTACCTCATTCCAGGGCCTTTCTTGTCTGCCAGGGAATAATAGCGACGAGGATCGACGAGGGCGACGAGAAAACGCGTCAAGACCGGCTGCAAGCTCAGTTGGACCCCACCGGGAGGTTAAGTCCGCTACCTGTTTTTACAGAGGCTGTCTCGCGATAATCGCACCGTTATTTGTATGTGCACTGAGGGGGTGGGGTGATGAAAGGCCAGGTGTTGGTGGCGGGTTGGTGGTGGTAGCCGAAATAACGACAGGGACTCGAGCGATTGTTTGCACTGTCCGAAAACCCAGTTGGACCCCACCGGGAGGTTAAGTCCGTGACCTGAGTAGTTGGCAGAGGAGGGGGAGAGAAGCTCGAAGGACTAGAAGGTGATTGATGGTGGTAAAAGAGGAAAACGCGTTCTTTATATAATTCGTTACAACAGGTTCGTTGCTAAGGGCCATTGTTCTGAGTCTGGGCCACCCGGAGTCCCCTTTCGAGTTAGCCGCCGGGTAGCGCTTGCCACTACCAATGCGGGTACCATTGTGCTCCTTGTATCACTGATAACCATCCGCTAGCGGTTCCCTCAGCCTTCGTCTTTGACTGCAAACCCATTCTCCGTGACACCGTCGAGAAAAATATGTTAGGGGACTCGGAAGACATGGGAAGAAAGAAGTAAACACGGATGTGAGGGGTCGTAACTTACAGCACAGGTACAAATGTGAGTTTCACTTACAGTCTTGAAGCCAAGCACAGTGGACTAATTGATATCGAGGTAAGCGCAATGTAGACGACGAAAGCACAGTTCCATTGTACGAACCTTGCGTTCCTAGCGTTCCATCAGGTACCAAGCCCTGACATTCATCATCTCCGCCTGCACCTACAATCCGGTTTGGCTAGGGCGCTTTGTGCCAGGGGTAAAGCTGAAGGTTCCAGAATCAATGTGAGTATTAGGACTGTTTTTTTAACCCGGATGTCTATAGCCTGTGGCTGAAGTGACGACTCGGGGGGTGGTTCGTGCGGTAAGGCTTGATACATTCCATGTTCTTGCCGCCTGATCTCGTTATTGGGTCGTATATATCTGGGATGGGTATCAAGGACGAGTGTGAGGAAAGGAGATAAATGATTCGATACCTCAAGGCCTCATGAACCGTGCACACGCTGAAGAGGGTGGTTGGGGTATGAGTAGTTCAATGTTCTAGGCAAATGTCCCACTTTACCCATTTAACAGTCGATTTCCATTCGTCTTTAGCACTGCGCTCAATTATACTTCTCTACGTCTTCTTGGCGTTCCCCCTGACCACACTGTCTGCGTCAGAGCACGTTTTGGCTTTTCCTGCTAAATGGATACGACTGGGCAGGTGTTAATCCTGTCCTGCCCGAACTCTGGCTCCTCCCATCCTCGCTTCCTTTTCACCTAGCCGGTGGTGGATCCACACTCGCAACGTCTATGTCCTATTCTGATGGAGGAATTCGTAGCGACTTGGGACGTTACGCTCAACGAGTTTCAGACGAGATACGAGTGAACACGTTTCTAAAAGTAGAGTCCCATGAAGCCTGTTTATTGTACCAAAAAAGCTAATGTACATGGCCAATCTATCACTTGAAAAGGAGGGTAAGTAGGGAGACAAGGTGGACAAAATTGAACCTACGTTGATTCTACTCGCGGAGGTTCTAGGGAAGGTGGCTATGGGAAGTACGGCGCTTTTGGCGCTGTTCAGGGGACGGCGGTCGGAGAATGGGCCTTATCGTGGTAGCTTTCTGCTTCGAAATCGATTGGGAAGTACTGACATCAGGTGTAGTAGAGGGAACTGGCGTAGGATTCAGAAGAGTGGTGATGGCCATACGGGTGCTTGATGGAGTTGGACTGCGAAGTGTGAGCTCGGAAAGAGTCTGAACAGTGGAGATTAGAACTTGGTTAAACTCCTCCAATTCAGCGTCCATTTCGAGCGAATTCAGTTCTGAAAGTGAATTTACCACCCCGTTGTTGCGTCAAAAAGCCTTTCAGTACTGAAATCTATCAGATTGAAGTAAATATGGAATGTTCAAGCATTGGAAACTGAACATAAAGGATTAGAGTCACCCCAGACTGCTAGTTAAGACATGAAACATACTTGTACTCACAATACCTAAGTGTAGTGTTTGCTACAGTACTGAATCTGGTACTAAGCAACTGTGACCAATGGGTTATACAAAGAGATACTAGTTATGCCTCTCCAGATGTGTTGGAATTCCAATGTTCCATACCAGATTGAGTTGGTCAGACCCACCCTCTAATAACTAGAGACTCTACCAAGTGTTGTTGACTGTAATCCAAGGGGTTGATGGATTTTCACTTCAATTGATCAACTATCTAAGTCCTTTGGACTGATCAAAAGTTCCAGCTGGTCTTGCTAACTAAGTTGGCACTATAAGATTGAATGCTGAGAATATGGGCAATCTTGAAGATTGTATTACCAGAGAAATATTGTACATTGAGTACTATGTGGATATAATGTCACTGAGATGAAATGCCAATCTGTGTAATAATGGAAGTAGATTCAAAAGTTACATCTGCACAAATGAGTTAGATACTCAATACTCATGCTGGAAGGAGTTAGATACTGAAAATGAGTATCTCTCTGGATCTGAGTATCTCTCTGAAATTCAGTAACCCTCTGAACTTGATGAAAGACAAAGGCACTCTAATTGGAGGTTTTAGACGAAACTATGGGATAGAATACTGTCCTAGGAGAAGCTGAGAGCTATCCTAAACAAGAAATGTAACCTGAGTACAAATCTGACCAAAAAGAGATGTATAGGGGTAAAACTTGAAATAAACAGTTACTGTACCTTACTGTGGCTGATAGAAACGATGAAGCATGGTCTAGATAAGCTCTAGAGCTTCTACACAACTCCTAATGCTGCCCTAGTAGAGGAGGATGTGCCAATTTTGGAGAAACTTATAGGGGACCAGATTTGCAATGCACTAAGGAGAATGTCACCTGTCAGGATACTGGTTGCTATTTACAGGTTCTGGACCTTTATTTAGGTACCCTGGGTACGCCCTAACACACCTAGAACGCGGACAAAGCGATATATTTCTGTTTTTATACCAATCTATACCCAAAGTTCCTTCATTTTGACTATCTAACTGGAAAATTACCTAGAAAACTACCTAAAAAGAATCCAATCTCTGCTCAATTGATACTTACTTACTTTTGACTCATTTACTGTTCAGATTACTCTTTTAATTTCGAGATATATGTTTGATTTTATGATTTAGTATATATAGTTTACAGAGTATCTATTTAGATTTTCTTAAGCAAGTACTGCCCAAAGCTCCAAGCCAAAGCAGGAAACCCTTCTTAGACGAAATATAGCCTGGCTCTTTAGAGTTCAGTTCGAGAAATATCCAGTTGTGAAAACTTCTGTAAAGTCCCTTGTGGCAGATAAATTGAAAGAGATACTGAATCTTTGCTGAAACTGCTGTTCTGTCTGTGCTGAATCTGCCTGCTGAAACTGTCTGTGCTGCATCTGAAACTGTTCCCTGCATTGTCTGACCATTGGATCGAGTTTAAACATCGAGATTGATTGTCCTGAATCCCTCCTGAACCCTGAAAACCACCCTTACCTTCTGTCTGAATCTTGTGTTCTGAGATACCCTCTGCCATTTTTCACCCAGATTGAGATAAAGACATCTGTAACCCTGCAGATTTGAAGTTCAATTGTTGCGTCTAACTGTGCGGAATCTCTGACAACGCCAGTCACACCTCACCCTACATCACTTTGATTTGAGTTGGATTGTGCTCATTTGAGTATCTCTCTCGTACATTTCATAGTCACTACACCGTGAAGGCGGGGAAGTAAGCTGGATACTTCATGTTTAATCCTGTTCTTGACTTGTTGCGCTATCGCGAGCTCTTGTCCCCCGGTCAGATCAGCCTATTATTTCCAGCTGGTTAACCTCGTTATTTAGCAGAGCATATAAGAAGCTTACAGTTGAGGATTGGTTTGTGCGAAGGGCTTTCAGCTGCTCCTGTTCCATTTCGGAATCAGAGTCAACGGTGGTGTCCTCAATTGCAGGGTCTTCCGACAGTTCGTCGTCTTCAGGTCCTCCTAGAGTAGTGGGATCCGTACCAATCGCTTGAACAAGCGTCCAGTCCACATGTGGTTTGTTGGAAAGAGAGGCGCCGCCAGTAGAGTCCTCAGCTGTTGGATGAACGGGACGACTCTCCTGGGGACAGGATGGATAGATAAAAGGGTGGTTTTCACCTCTCGAGACAGCTCCATCTATATACACCCTCATCGCCCGTAGGTGTTTACAAGCCCCTCCGTTTCTTTGAAAATCTTGGCACTGACAAGATGCTGCGCCATTTCGGTTCATATAGAGACGGTAAATGGTATTGTTGGCTTTTGATGAAATACAGGTGGCTTGGTAGCTATCGGCATCGGGCCTGGCAGAGGAAACTACAATGCGCTGTAGGTCGACGATTTGTTTTGCATGGAAGTCTCGAGATTCATCTACTGTCCACCAGCACATGGGAGGGCTATTCAGTGCTTCCCGTCGCTCTCGAAGCGTTTGTTGGTGTGCCTCAACCAGATTGTTTCCTCCGGCGTGATTGCGAAAGCGGTCAACCAGCCACTCCAAATAATTCTTGCGGATCTGGTACTGATGGTAGATACTGGGCATGACTTGAGTAGTTAAGATCAAGATAAGGAAGTCGAATCGAAGTCGATGACCGGAGTGTAACCAGGAAGCCAAATGCTTGCGCTTCAGAACGGCATTAAACGATTCCAAGTGGTTTGTAGTGGGAATGACTTCCTCGACTGGAATGCCAATACGAGCCGCTGCTCCTATGCGCCCCAATTCAGACCAACTTCTCCACATAACCGGTGACATCCAGTTCGCATTGAGATAGGTGAGGTGCGAGATACCTGCTTGAGCAGCTAACTTCGCTGCAGGGCCTATATTTGAAATGTTCAGGAAATAGGAATTGAGTTGCTGTACAAGTTCAACAGCGGCTGAATGCTCCGTTGTCGATATTAACCTGAGGATGAAGGTGTAAGAAAGCTGCTTAAAATGACGAAAGAAGTATCACCCGTACTGAGTTTCAAGCCCTTGAAGAAGTCCACGGGTATGATCTTTCCAGAAATTGGCCTGGGATGCGAGCTTTCCTGATCCTAAAGCCTTCTTACGATGGTTTGTCCAGCATTGGCGTAGATGAAACTTGCATAAAAGAAGCAAGATATCACTCCAGACTGCTAGCAAAGCCCCTCGTTCCTTCGTGTCCGTATCAGTGATAGCAGAGTAAGGGGTAAAGGGCTCGGCTGCATTTACTGTCCCGGGGCGATGTTGGCCTAAATGTCGCTTCCAGGACGATAGCAGTTTGGTCAGTATTTCAGTATTGTATCCAGCGTGAGTAGCCCGGGTTCCTGTTGGGGCAGAGAACAAGAAAAGAGCCACCGGAAGCCCTTTTTTCTCCTCATCAATTGTCAATGCTATAAAGAGTAAAAGACGGGTGCTGCAGACTCCGAATGTACCGTCAAGAACCAGCTGTGAATGATGAGCATACTTCCAAGCCATTGCATCCATCTCGGGTGTAGAGATGCAGATCTCGAAGCGATCTTCAGCCTGAGCGCGCGCTGAATAGTGAAATACAGCGCGATAGACCTGCGGATTGAAACTGGGTGACCCAGGTCTCAACCAATCATCTACGTTGTACTGAGGTGGTACCCGGACATTGACGCCTAGTTTTTGACTGAACTTCCGGTATAGAGTGCTGTTATCAGTTGGGAGAATGTTGTACCGTACATTTGCAGTCTTCAGGTCTATCTCATGCATGCCTTTGTATTTGTGTTCCGCTATCATACACCGATTTTGATCTTGAATAGCATGTAGACTATGAGAAGGGTCTTAACTCCAAGGTGATGGTAAAAAAGGCGAGGGAAATAACAAACCTAGCTCCGTGTTCTAGCTGTTCAATCGCAACAACATACACATGATCGTGCAAGGGAACCCGGGGAATACGTTCCATTATCGCTTCTTCGCATTGCTTGTTGTGCTCAAAGACACCCGAGATACGGCTGATGCGACCACTAGTTTGCTCTTCCCAGACTTCAGCGTGCGCAAGACACTCTGTGAATGGATAGGGAACATGACGTTCCCACTGCATCTTGGTCAAGCCCTGCTGTGGATATACTTTCCTCTGATTTTCAAGACGTTGCTGTCGAGAATGTGGGTCATAGCCGCAGCAACTAGACACAATGCAGTAAGTATGGTATTCAGCTCAAGATAGTGCCCTTACCATTGATATAAAGTACGCCTTTGTTGTTCCTGATTGTTATCCTCACCCAGTGCTTGCCAGGAGGTAGACCATTGCTTGACCCATCGACTTTCTAGTGCTTCTCGAGAAGGCCTGTCAAGGCTCAATTCCGCCAACTTTAAATGAGCTTCCCTCTGCTCATCAACACCGTACTTATGCTTAACGTGCTTCATAGACCCGTATATCTGCTGAATAGTTTCCCGTTGGGCCTGATTAAGATGCAGCTGACGGATAATAGTCTGAAAGATGGTGTTAGCAAGTCTATTATCCCCTGTGCCTTGAACCGATGGCTACGCAAAATACAAACTTTCTCTCCTGTCTTCGAGGGACAAAGAGGCGGAAGTGATTCCGCTGCTTCCCGTAAGCTGGACACCGATATTCCCAGTGCATGAGGGGGGTTTCCGTACGGAGGGCGGAGAGGCGGCAAAGATTCAACCGTGTCCCGCAAGCTGAAAGCTGATATATTGGGCACAGATGGTCGACTTTCCTCCTGTGTACTCATAGGGAACGACTAGAACATTTCAATAAAATTCTTTATTGACAGGGTTTTCGTTCTTACCCTACTACGCAACGGTACTAAAGGTGGGAGACTCCGTCCTGCTTCAACCCATGAGATGTGTGAATCCTTCGCACCAGCGGAGTCCATCTTGTAACTCTGTTCGCGAAAGGTAAGACCAAAGAAACTTGTTTCTACGAGATTTCAAAGAAAGACTTACCGCTGCTGGAAATACCCGACAAGTTTGGTTCTAGTCCCCAGTTGGAAATGGATTGAACGGTTTCGAAGTCGGAGGTCTGGGTCGATATCAGCGGGATGATGGGATACAAGTAAATTTCCTTCTTTATTGTTCGGTTTGTGAAGTGTCAGGTCTGTACCAGTCTATCGAAGCTTCTCCGGGACTCCTGGTACTCGTTAACCACTGCGTATAGGTCTTGAATATCCATCTCAAGCGAACATCCGGTCTGTGATGTGATATAAAGCCTTGTCACGGAAGATATCAAGCGAGAAGCTAGGTACATTTGGTCTGGTACGTCGGTCACCTGGGATCTTCGCTCCGCTGAATACAGCCTGAGTACAGCTATCTAGGTCGTCTTCTTGACCAGAAGGAACCGTTCTTCACAGGATATATCTCGGGTCCGACCCTGTCCGACGTCTTTGTAAATGGCTGACAGGGAGGTACAGCGAAGATTTTTAGGGAAGCAAACATGTTCCAAAAACGGAAAGAGGCGCTGGAAGGCAGGCGGGCAGAAGAGGGCGGGGGAGCTCGATCGTTCTGCTGTCGTTCTGTATCCATTGCCGCCGGCAACGCCCGTTTTGGTTCGTATCGTATTTCCAGATCGTCTTCGCCTGACTAATGCTGACGAAGATTTGGGGCAACCAGGACACCCGATGTCTATCTGACTAATAACGCTTATCCTGTTCTGCCGTTGTCCCATCTGACTAATGACGCTTATTCCTATTCTCCCGACCCATGGAAACTCCAGGTCAATGTCCGCTATATACTTAGCTACCAGCCTTTGCCAGCCTGCAATTTGTGATGAAATCGGGTATAAGAGGTTGGAAGTGTATCTGTCTGAAACGGTTGAGGGAAGGTATAAAGGAAGATTGTATCGAGCTCATTGTGTATCACTGTCCACGAATTTCAAAACATGTCTAAAGACGCTCGCATTCTCATAGTAAGCCGTGATTAGCTTTTGTACAACGTTTGCTGATTGCTTCGACAGGTCGGTGGTGGACCTTCTGGTATAACATTCATTGTATCCGGATGAGTCGCGAGTTCTCAAGCTTTGTTTTTTGAAGGTCTTGCTCTTGCGTTAACCCTCCTGCGCAATGGAGTCTCGGTACGAATTATCGAGAAGCACCCCAAGTTCCAGGTTGGTGCACGCGGGTGCGGCCTACAGGTACAACTGGTTTTGTCGGTCGAGAAATTCTCGGATTGACCTGCTGGTTAGCCTCGTACTCTGGAACTATACAAGTTCCTTGGAATCCTCCCCGACGTAATGAAAGCTTCCGGTTTCGTGCCGGCATTAGTGAAATACTCTTCGCCAGAAGGCGACACTCCTCCAAAGGTGATTACGCCTCCTAATCTGATCGTGGAAGACACGCCGTCGCGTCCCTGTGTATGTTGTGATCTTGTTCATTCATCTTCGGTCTACATCAATCACTTACCCTCTTGTCTAAGCATAATGCACGCATTCTAGGACAAGATTTTCATGAGGAGATTTTTCGTCGTCATGTTTGGAATGATTACAATTGTCAAGTCGAGCTGGCTACAGAACTTCGGTCTTTCGAGCAGAATTCTGATCATGTCGTCGCCCATCTAGCCAAAACTAATGCAGGTGAAGATGGGGTAGAAGAAGTTACCGAGACGGCCACTTTCGATTGGCTCATTGGGGCGGACGGTGCCCGTAGTCTAGTGCGCAAGCACCTTGGCCTGACATTTCTTGGGGAGGAGCCCTCAGCCCCAGCCGCCGCAATGGTCGTAGGAGATATACACGTCAAGAAAGGTCTGAACCCAGAGGTGATGCGAATTCGCTACAGTCCTGTACATAGTCTAACTCTTGAGTAGGTTCGAACTTTCTGGGGAAGCATGACTGAGAAAGCGTGCATCATGCGTATGTATGAAATTCCTGGAGACGACCGTTGCAGTTTCTTCCTTGGAGGAAGTGAAGTTGACGTAGAGAAAGTGGTTTCGTCCAGAGACGAGCTCATTAAGTCGATCTACGAGATCAGCGGAAGAAACGAGCTAGAGTTTGGCGAACTGATACGCATGAGCATATGGAGGTAAGCCTCTTAAAATCTTCCCTAATTGTCGAGGACTTTCTAAGCACACACAGGCCCAATGTACGTATGGTGAATAAACTCGACGAAGGCCGTGTGTTCGTTACAGGAGGCAAGTGAATTCTCTTTTCCCCTACATTTCATTAGGCTACATCTGTAACTCAGATGCTGCACATGTCCACCCACCTACCGGCGGCCAAGTAAGTCTTCTTCACGTAGATTCATGCCCTCGCTCACTCAGACGCACTCGTCAAGGGGCTCAACTCTGGTGTTCAGGACTCAGTACGTCTTGTTGCTGAAATACACGTACACACAGCTGATATGGATACTGTATAGATCAATCTTGGGTGGAAACTTGCCCTTGTCCAAAAGGGCCTGGCTTCGAAGGATGTCCTCGACACGTATACACAGGAGCGCCTCCCAGTAATCGCCTCAATGCTCAACAAGACTACCGCGTTCTTCAAGCGCAGTTGGGTGACCGGCAATGATACCGAAAAAGGCTGGGCCAGAGACGATGAGTTCCGACAGCTTGGTGTAAATTATCGCGGGAGTCCACTCGTCATCGATGAGAAACATCCCTTGAAGGACGGTGAAGTGTTTGACCCGTACCGCGCTGGAGAAGACGGGACTCTGAGAGCAGGAGATAGAGCACCTGACGCTCCCGGCTTGGTGCAACTCACAGTAGACGGCGAGCCAACCGTAACAAGTCTCTTCGATACATTCAAATCACACTGCCACACAGTCCTCGTCTTCGGCCACCCGAGAAAGAACGACATGAACAACGAGATGGCTCAAGTCCTTGCATCCTATCCAAAAGGTACGGTGCAAAGTGCCTTCATCTTTCCTCAGTCTACAGCTGCCGGTACGGTTCCGGTTGAGGAGTTGGGCAACTTGACCGTCCTGGACCGGGAAGGGTATGCGTACCAGCATTACGGGATCACAGAAGAAGGGGCGATTGTCATTGTGAGGCCCGACGGATATATTGGAGCGCTTGTTGGCGGCTTGGAGGGAGTGAAAGCTTATTTCGGTCGAATCTTCCTCTGAGCGTGGCGGCGAGACACATTTCAGCATACTTGACTATATTCCCAGCTCATCAGATATGTATATGTATACCCAGTTGTAGACATGTAATACAATATACCTGACTCCTTCATGAAAATATCGAGAACAAGAGAATGACCTGCCATCTGACTCGTTGCGTAAGTGCAGTCATAGTAAAGCTATTCCGAAGTTACGTTCTTTAAATTTGCTTGTATAGACACGCCATTGAAACTTCAGGGATACAGCGCGTGGACGTAGGATTGCTGCGTATTCGTCGTCTCGGCTTGTTTGGTAAATATAGACACAAAGGTGGTTGTTGTGTAAGTCTAGATGGGCCCTCTATGCATGCACCACAGTCCCCGCTCCGTACTGACAGGGTTAAGTAAAGTTGTATTGCATCCGGCTCTCGCTGAACAGTCTGGCCGCCGGCATCCGAGATGGTTGTATACAGTATTTAAGCGGTTCGCAGTATTCATCTGGCATTATCAGTACCCGCCTCTACTGAAGTATCCGAGGAAAATGCGAGATTTTATGACACAGGGGTTGAAACGTTGAACAGTATAAAGAGAGACCTTTAGTGCTGGCAAGATGCAGCAACAATGACCATGAAGACGTTTGCATTCTTGACTATCATTGGAGGTCTTAACGCCGTAAAAGGTTACGTCCAACAGCCATCCGGCACAGCGTCCTTCACAATGTATAGTGGTTGCAACGCTCCGGGTACGTGCTACACTTGCGTTGCGACTGGGTAATGGAGAATTGACTCTATGCAAAAGCTTGCGGAGTATCTGCGTCAGGCTATACAGCAGCTATCAACCAACTCGCCTTTGGCTCCGCCCCCGGACTGGGTCCCGGTGATGCTTGCGGTCGTTGCTTCCGACTCACAGGCGCTGCTGATCCGTACTCGCCTGCCTACACTGGGCCATTCAACTCCATCATTGTCAAGGTTACGGACTTGTGCCCAGCCGCAGGAAACCAGGTGAGCATGTGATCTGCTGTCCGAAAGAACCAAAGAGCTAAGGCCGATGATAGGAATGGTGCTCACAAACAACCTCCAACCCCACCAACCAACACGGACAAGAATTCCAGTAAGTCCCTCACAGCCTTACTAGATCCCAAACGCTGAGATTCGATACAGCTTTGATATTTGCGAAGACACAGGAGGATCCAGCGCTTTCTTCCCCTCTGGCCATGGTGCATTGACTGGAACTTTTACAGAAGTAAGTTGCAGTGAATGGTCTGGCTCGGACGGAGGGTCTCTCTGGAATGGGTCATGCATTAAAGGAGAATCCGCGGCGTTATGGCCTGGAGGCGTGGGATGCGGAAACCAAGGTACGCGCTCAACACGATGTTGTTTGCAAGGAGACTCTGATTTATCGATAATTTCAGGAACTTCCCTGTGAACCAAGTTTGAATAGGGCGTGGTCTGGTGTAGTGGGTAGAATCACGGTCACACCCGGCTCGCCTGTATAAGCTTGTATGGGCCTTATAGCCGATAGGCCTGCCGCCTGTATCGCCACCGAATGTCACTATTTGTTTATTCCTTAAAGCCTCCATGTCAGCCCATCAGCCTCTCAGCCAGATTGAGCTGTTGTTCGCCACCATCAAATGCCAGCTTTCCCCGCCTCAAGATGGCAGACCGCACTTCAGGCGACTAAACTTTCCACTGCTAGTTATGCGGGCTTGAAACTCGGAAAGGCTAGCCTCATCGTTCCTCGTGTGTACCTTTCCGACTATTTCACCGCCAAAGATAACGCAGAGCTGGTTAAACTCGGCATAACACATATCGTGTCGATACTTGACGATGAACCGGACCTTCCTGAATCCATTCTACCCTCGAACAGACTGCATATCACTTTATCAGACCGGGGAGAATGTGATATCCTTACTCACTTGGATGGTACAACAGAGTTCATTAAGGCCGCTCTCGCAGAGAACGCTGAGAACAAAGTATTGGTACGCTCCTCGCTGTGTAGAGCAAGTCTTTGATCCTAAACATCGTTACAGGTTCATTGCTACCAGGGAGTGAGTCGCAGTGCCACCGTCGTGTGCGCTTATCTCATCGCGACAGCTGGTATGCACGCTGAAGACTCGGTAGCATTCGTGAAATCCAAACGAGGTATTGTGAGCCCCAATTTGGGGTTCAGGAAGCAACTAGAGGCATACGGGACGCGGCTTTGGGGGGAAGGTGGCTATCGGGCTGAGGAACGCAATGCTATCTCCAGACAAGTCAATAAGATTAGCGAAGGGATAGCAGGGCGATTAAGACAATTCAAGCACAGAAAAGGTGTTGGGAGTGATACGAAGCATTTGGCTTCCCGGTAATTTGGGATTCTTGTTGATTTAGGAGGTCCGGTCTAGCCATTGTTGTTTAACCTTTACCAATTGTCCTCGAAGGAAGTAATGCATTAAGGAATGATACAGTGATAGTGATACAGTAGGTGATTTCATAGATCAGGATTCAAATCCAAATCCAGGTCAAAGATTTGTGGTTGAGGAGCCCGCAAATCATGTCGATAAGGATTGGCACCGCCAATGTTCTGGCTTGCATCCGCTCCTTTTGGTGAAACGGTCGGAGCTGTTTTCAAGACGAGCGTTAGCTATGAAGATTCCTCTACGCGAGACCAGATCACCATACCTCTTCCCACGGAGTGAGTTTCTCCAAGTAGACCAAGAGGTGCCTCAGCGTTAAGGTGGCCGCGACGCATTTTCTCTTCGTTAGGGAACGGAGGGAAGAAAAGAGGAGGTGGTGGTTGACCAGGAAGGCTGAGATCTGGCATGTTCGGCGGGGCAGATGTAAATGCGCTCAGACTCTGAGCGTAGGCAAGAAGCTCAGGATAAGGTATTGCCGCTATAATTTACGATAATGAAATATACCACTGTCCAAGAAGAGACAGACGCACCTTTTTTCGCCTGCTCTATTGCGTCTATTCTCTCATCAGCCTCTTCAATCATGCTTTCCAGCTCCTTCCTCTCATTCTCCAATTCCATACATATATATCGCCACCTGGCGTCGATCTCCAAGATCTCCGCCTTCAGAGCCTCGATTTTCCGCTGTTTCAATTGATGCTTATATGCCAAATTAACGGCTTCAGAGAGCGCATGATCGCAGGCCAAGAAGGTAGACAGGGGTGGGGGCGGTGGAGGTTTGGTTTGAGCGGGTGAAAGAGATAAAAACAGAATTTGTGCTAATGTTTGTAGTTCGTTGAGAGGTGCAAGCAAGATTGAAGACATGGAAGCATCATCCTGGCCACCGTTCGAAGGAGCCCCGACGACGACGCTGCTGGGCGCAGAAGACATTGAACTCGCGTTGTTTGGCTTCTCCATTCAAACCAAACTTCTATCCTTTCCCGCTCACTTCCATGTCAGATGTCCGGACACCGTCCTCAATCCTCTTGGGGTTCGTGGGGCACCACTGATGCTCACGACGGTGAAGAATACGAACTGGGTGAAAATGGGGATCTCAGAAGCCCGACCAAGGTGAAATTCGCGACGCAGTACAAAGACGGGACCTCGATTGATTGGCTGCATGAAGAAGCCTTGGAAAGGGAGAGAATTAATGCTCAGAGAGCGGAAAAGAGTATTCGAGGTTTGCTTCTACTATGGACGGACTCTGCGCGGATGTGGCTTGTGGTCGTCGCGACGGGTATTGGTATTGGATTGGCAGGCGCCTGGCTAGATATGTTGGTCAAATGGTATGGATTTTTGGCAGGTTCATTCGACTTCCTCTTGAGCAAGGGCTTAGGCTAGGAGACTTGCGCGAAGGGCGATGTCAAGCTGGGTTCTTTTACAACCAGGTCAGCTGCTGTAGTGGTCTAGATCGTACGCACAAGTCCTTCATGTATCATTATACTATAAATAACGTTCTTCCTTTTCAGCTGGAGAACTTTGTACAGATTGGCAAACTTGGAGTGAATATCTCGGTGTTCGATTCGTATTCGTGCAGTCGATTTTGCAAACCAGTATCTACGTAACCTTGGCTGTATGTATAAACGCGCAACTTGCCAGCCTAGGTTGACTGTGATTCCCTAGGTCGTATTCTCAGGTAGTGCGGCAATACTCGTCAAAACATACGCGCCATAGTAAGTTCTGCTCTTTTCTTTGCGAAACCTGAGTTGATTAATTCCCGAATAGCGCGTTTCATACTGGAAGTACGTACCCATTTCAGAAGTCTGCTATCATATCTGATTGATTCGATTTACAGTACCAGAAATTAAAGCTGTGCGAACATAACTTTTTCGACAGTCTTCAACGCATCTCACTCTATTCATGACAGATTCTCGGTGGATATGTGTTCGATGCATTCCTCACTCCCTGGACACTCCTGATCAAGGCACTGGGCCTGGCACTGGCGGTAGCTTCCGGGTTATCTCTGGGGAAGGAGGTTCGTGATGTATCCGATGTAATTCCAGCAATGTGGCTGAACTCGTCCCAGGGACCTTTGGTGCATGTAGCGTGCTGCATGGCTTTCTTATTGTCCCGGTTCTTCAAGCAATTCAGACATAGCGAAGGTAAGTTCTTGTTTGGAGGGTTGTTTAACTACAGCTCAAGCGTGCATCATAGGCCAGAAACGTAAATTATTGGCCGCGTCCGCGGCTGCTGGTGTATCTGTCGCGTTTGGTAGTCCTCTCGGAGGTGTTATCTTCTGCCTCGAAGGTGAAGCACTGCGCTTCTTAAGCACCCATCCACTAACACTGCGAAACCAGAACTTGATACTTTTGCTCTCGAGTCCGATGTCATGTGGCGTGGATTCGTCGCATCTGCCATCGCAGCTGTATCGTTGCAGTATGTTGATCCATTTGGGACCTCGAAGCTTGTGCTTTTCCAGGTAACAAATGGCAGTGATACATGGCGAGCGTTCGAAATGGTATGACTATGGTCTTTGTATTGAGAGTTGTTATCTGAACTCTCTTGACAGATTCCGTGGTTAGGTCTTGGGGTTGTCGGGGTAAACCGCTTTCTTTGCTGTAATGTTCATCTCATTGAGCAATGGATTCCAGGGTGTTTTGGGATCGTTGTTAATCAAGCTCAACGTCGAAATTGCACTTTATAGAAGGAATAGCGCTCTCAATGACTGGCCGGTGTTAGAAGTTGTTGTTGTCAGCGCAGTTACAGCAGCTATAAGTTATCTCGTGGTCTTTGCACGGTATGTGACATGACTTTGTTCTTTCAGTCTCATCTCATAAATGGGTAATAGAGCACAATCATCCGAACTAGTAGCTAACCTGTTCCAGGAATGTGACCTTGCTAAAGGCGATTTTCATGGTTTATGCAAGTAAGGCAATCTCTAATGCTTCTCGGAAGGCATTCATTGACCTCGATATTTAAAAGTCCTACTGCCATGGCAGAGAACGTCTTCCTTCTCCTCATCACTGCTGCAATCAAATTCGTGCTCACTGCATGGACCTTTGGAATGATGGTAAGTCGCAAAGTCCTACGAGGTTTCCGTCACTCATAGGCAAATCTGTCATATAGATACCGGCTGGGATCTTCTTACCTACCATCGCCATTGGTGCATGTCTCGGGCGTGCGGTAGGAATGATGACGTGAGCAAGTTGTCTCTTGGTTTTGGAATTTACTTGAGAACGGCATGGAATAGGCAAACATTGCAGACCTCGAACCCGACGACATGGTTGTTCCTTTCTTGTCCCCCAGACCCGTCAATACGATGCGTGTCTCCGGGTTTCTATTCCGTGATTGGAGCTTCTGCAATGCTCGGTGGGGTGACGCGAATGACGAGTAAATCAGCTTATCAGTTTTCTGGTGTTGGTGATATTCTGACGTATATCTCCTAGTCTCCCTCGTAGTCATCCTCTTTGAGGTGAACCTCTTGTGTGTCAGTTAGCTTCTCAACTAATTTTCTGATTTCCTAGTTAACTGGAGCACTGTCTCATGTTCTGCCTATAATGGTCAGTGTAATGACTGCAAAGTGGGTCGGAGATGCTCTCGGTCAAGATGGAATATATACTGTTTGGATCTCCATGAGAAAATATCCGTGGCTTCCTCCAATCGATTACCATGACAAAGGCGAAGTTGCTGCTGGTATCATGAGACCTATAGACAAGCTGGTAGTGATAGAGGACGGAGAATACACGGTGCGGGATATGGGCAAGTACATCTTCAAAATGGACAAGTCCATGTCCTTACGGGGTCGCTTGACAGATCATCTTATCGAGGGCCACGAGTATCACGGATTTCCCGTTGTTTGGCAGCAAGAATTTCTGGGTTATATTACGCGAGACAAACTTCGAGCATCGATAGGTCCGTGCCTGATTTTCAGATCTTCATACGAAGTAAAAGCCTCACCTTGTCAATAGTGCCCCATCTCGCTTCGCTGGAAACCAGCTCCAAAAAGTGTACATTCTCTCCTAAATCCGGATTGCCTACAGATAGCTGCCTCGATCTATCTTTCTGCCTGGAGGAATCAACAATTCAGCTGCGAAAGGAGGTTCCGCAAGAGCTGGTTGTACGCATGTTCCAGAAAATGGCAAGTGCATTTTTTAATTTGCCAGATTCCTATGACTCATACCCAACAGAATCTGCGCCAGATACTATTTACTCGTAATGGAGTACTAGAAGGGCTCGTAACAAAAACTGATGTAGCTGCGTTGCTGTCGATGCATTTCCCTCATACTGGCGCGCTTTCTTCAGACAATGCTCGATATGATAGGCATCCAAACTAGAATATTTATTGTACTTATGCTACTAATTATAATTTATGATGGACTTTTTGACCACTGTCGGTTCTTGCCGAGAGCTTACCACTTTAACCGGTTGTAAACAACTCAACGCGTAAACAGGAGCCGCGTTCACTTTGTAACTCTGACCACCTTCAACGTTGGCACCCGTGTATATCTAAATTAAAATGACCTACGACAATCCCGATGTTTTCAGCTCTGATTCTCAATTTCTTTCTGCCGCCGGTTCTGCGCCACGACGGTCACCTTCGCGACAAAGCATCAATACACGTCGATCCACTGCTTCTCTACGAGGTTCTTCTAGTTTAGCTCACACCATGGACCAAGATGCAGGCAATGCCCGCTTCTCGCTAGCTCATGAGCTCGCCGCAGCTCTCATGCCCGAGCCTAGTGCTGGCTCTAGGTTACTCGCAGAGGAATTTGGTATAGAGTATGATGAGGGCGCAGAAGGAATCGACGCCGAGTTTCCAAGCGATGGTGGCCCGCAGGTTGTGGTCGGCCATGAGACTCCGTCCTCTTTCGCAGCGGAATTAGAAACGAATGCACATGCACTAGATGACTCGTTCCAAGATACCCCAACGCGCCATTCAGTACAACAAGATCAGACTGAATATGACCCTGTCTTTGGTAGTCCCTCTGCCCGGCAGAAGAAACCTAAAAGGCAGGAACAGGATGCAATGGAGGCTCTCTCTCAGGACTTGGAGTTCACAGAACAGTTCCTTTCTCATCTTCGCCACATTGACAGCGAGTCGGGGTCGCAGGCGGCCCAACAACCCGCATTGGAGAAGATAGCTTCCGATGTCATTCGACGAATAGACGACACTATTAGAGATAGAGAAGGACAGGTCCGGGAGTTACTGGAGTATGAAAGGGAATTTCGGAAGATTGCTGGAGAGGTTGGGGGAAACGACGTGCTAGGACAATTAGAAGGACTTACGTCGATGAGCGATCTGCTAGAGGACGGGAAACAATCTGCTTCTACCCAATCTGCCCCTGTTCATCACCGTCTACCCTCCACAGAAGAAGAGCTTTCGCTATCCGCACAATCGCAGGAATGGGAAGTTGACCCTCATCGCCTACATCTTGGTGACGAGGAGGAAGAGGAGGATAACTTCAGTGCTGAACCGTCACCTATTAAAGACACATTTCCTCCTCCGCCACCTTTGCTGGGTCCCCCGACACCAGCTACTACCATCCCTCAGCTTGCTCACTTCCGCTCTTTCACAACTTCCCTAGTCGCTTCGCTCACCACAATTTCTGAGCACGCGCAGGTGAATGGTGCTGCAACGACTGAGGCTGGGCGGAAAATACGTGCATTAAAGAACAGGTTGGGAACATGGAGGACAGATTGGGACAGTGCAGAGCGAAGCAGAATCAAAATAGAAAGGTGGGAGGCAGGCTTGTTGGATGGAACTGATACCCCAGAGGGAGACGCCCCGTCGAGCGGCTCCAAAAGAGTTGACGGAAGACAATTCGTTTACAGGAGCACTTACAGGCGTTTGAACGCGCATTAGCGGATGCTGGAACAAAGACAAAGGCTATCATGGCATCGGGATGAGATTGCGATGTCGTTTTACTTTCAGGATTATATATCTACTTAGGAGGAGGTTTAATTACATGTTTATCTAAGTATTCACGCTTTCGCACTGTATCGCCCTCAAGATTTACGAACGCAAACAAAATAAAATGTGACATAGTGGCTACATAGAACACTTTAGCCGTTACATTTGAACCTGTTGAGAGCCTCAATGGCGAAACTTTAGTAATCGGTAGGGGATATCTTACCAGCTTGTCCTGAAAAACATCAGAGACTCAGTTATGAACTGGATAATCCAAGATCAAGTAGGGAACATACCTTGCATCTACAGCCTCTTTTCTGACGGACCGTTTAGGGTCATCCAAAGCCTTCGCCAGCTCTCTTATTACAGTCGCCTTATAAGGATGCAGAATGTCGTATCTGACGATGCCTGGTAGAACAGCAAGATATTGCAGAGCAGCGG
Source organism: Omphalotus guepiniiformis (assembly GCA_028554645.1). Classification (NCBI taxonomy): domain Eukaryota; kingdom Fungi; phylum Basidiomycota; class Agaricomycetes; order Agaricales; family Omphalotaceae; genus Omphalotus; species Omphalotus guepiniiformis. The sequence goes on from JAQOOI010000017.1 coordinate 1,337,767, forward strand.
TTCGTACTTTCTGCAGTAGTAAAAGCCATCAGAACCATCTCTCGCAGTTGTCGGCAGAAGAAACGCACAACGGACGGCATCTCTTGCACGAGACTATTCCTGAGCATTGTCGTTACCAAAAGAGGGTGCGTGATCAGATACCAAACTCTTATCGGGCGAGTCGCCCTCGGCCACAGCCAGGAAAGTATTGATGACTTTGGAACGAATATTAACTTCTGGTAGATCGAGACCTCTTATGAGAAGAGGAATCAGCTAGATTCCGAAAGACGTTAATGCTGGGGTTGGGGACGTAAATGATATTCAGTCCAGCGAAGGCATTTCGTGCACGTATAAGGCTTTGGGAATTGCACTGATCAGTGATGTCAGTGCTACTAAATATGCCATTTGTTCCGTAGGTTTCTAGCAGACGAGAGATGAGAGTCGCTCAAGACGTGAAAAGATACAACTCACTGGTTGAATCCGCGGCACCTGCAGTGATGCGCGGAAGGATCCCGTTCACAAATCTTTGTGCATATAGTAGCTAAACGGGATGCTATCAGTAACAAATTCCATAGGAGATATATCTTGAAACTGCGACCTTTATCACAGCATGATTCCTTTTGGTCAGTATATTGCCTACACTAACGATATCACCAAACGCTTTGGCAGCCTCTACGTTGATCGCCTCGTCGCTGAAGGCCTCAAACAGACAACCAGTGAACTGTGAGGTCCGTGCATGATTGCTAACAAGGAGAGCCTTCGTGATCTAAACTCCGAGTTTGAACAAACGTATGAGGCCGGAACAATTTTCCGCTAGTCTTACCCACACCCATGCTCTGATCGCCTTTTGACGTGTTGCTAGAGGTGACGAGGTATTTGCTGATTAACGTAGGCCAGAACTCCTTGAGTCGACTCTCGAGGAATGCAGGTGCATCTGCCAAAGAATTAAAGCTAGGAAAGGTAGTGCGGCTGTTGGCACGTACCAGCTGAACGCTTATTTAGAATGGCAGCAATCATTTGCCAACCAGCCTCTCTTTGAAGACCATCATCTGCAATGTCAATGCTCCAGGTTGACAAAGTCGCGAGAAAAGAGTTCAGGTCAGAAACCGGTAGACGAAGCTTTTCAATGCGTCATACGTTAGTCACCCAGCGAAAATCCCACAGAACATTACCGTGGTTCTCACCTCCTTGTGAAGTGCTACAACTGCAGCGGCAAGAAGGATGACTAGGTTTCGTTGCGCGGCTGGAGCCGACACCTTCAACATATAACTGTCAGGAGCCGCGTGTAGATAATGAGGGAATGATTTGGACTTTACATCGAATGGATTGAATTTGACTGTAGTTGGAATACTTTGCTGCCCCTCTGCAATACGTCTCACGTTACCTTCCAGAAAGGCAGAGAACAGGGCCTCCGTGTAGGCTTCTTGTCTCCTATTACAATTTCCTATCAGATTAGTTTTCAATTGAGGGAGTAGAAGGGCGTACTGTAGTGATAGTGCTTGGACTATGGTGGTAATGATTCTTTCCCGCGACGACTACGAGACGCGGGTCGGTAGCGATGGAGTAAGCAACATTGGAGTTCAAAGCTGCATAAAGAAAGATGTTGAACAAGCGGGGCACGAGACTTTTCAATGTATTTGGCGACATCGACGTGCGCTTTCCTCGACCTTGGCTAACAAAGTCTGGTGAATGATGAGCAGGATAGAGTGTGCGTAGGCCGATTTCGGCTCAGTGTCTGCTGTGGCGGTAGACTCCAAAGGAAGGCAAAGAAATTCCACTTTTCGTCGTGAGACGTATGACAAAGGTTTCGAATAATTCCGGCTGACGACATAGTGTGTTGAGTGCAGAGAGAATCCGCCATGACTTGGTTTCGTTCGGTCACAGCGTCTCTAGCTGGGGCTTGGTCGTGAAGTGAGGCGAAAAGTAGCGGTAACGTCTGCTCCTTGATGTGATGTGGTGCTGATAAGGAGATGGTCGACAACAGCTGAAGTGCTGGTGCGCTGTGGAAGAGCTCGTGAATTCAGAAAACGCGAACAAATGCAAATGCTCACCTTGCGTCTTCCCCTTCATCAGAATCATCCTGTAGAATTTCGTCTACACTATGTACGATGAACCCCAACTCTTCATCGGATAGTAAATTCTTCGTCGACACTAAGCCCAATAAACAAGCCAGGGCAGGATGTCGTGTTGCTGGAGTTTTTCAAAGCAGAGGTCACAATACCCAAGACTTCATCTTTGAATGGGAGCAAAGGTAGTTCAGACGATTCTGCACCAGCACGTCCTACAGTAGACATTGAATCCCTTGCCGCTGCAATAAGGTCGGATAGGAGAAGTAAAACCGAAGGCCGAGCTGCTATGTCATCTGGGCTAGTATAGAGTTTTCAACAGGTGAGGCACAGCTTGCGCCAAAGTAAAGCGAGAAACAGAGGCTGGGCAGAGGCAATATTAATTAACACGGCGAGGGGAAAAGATGAACCACGGACGAGTAGTCGACATGAAAGCACTGAGTACTTTTGATGGCAGGTTTTGCCTGGCTTTTCTCAGGTTCTCGCAGAATCATGATACATTCTTCACAGGCGTCTCTTGCGAGACCCTGCATGGCATCTTCGTTGGAGTCATGTAAGTCTTCAGGGTGAATAACCTTGATAAGATCCTGAGTGGTTTTAAGTGCTTTTCTCTTCGGTTAGTGAGTCTGTCGGTTGAAAAATCTGTCCAGAATAAGTATTTAATGTTTGGTATATGTACCATCTGTCACTGAAGGGACGCTACCTCGAGCTTTAGCGGCGTTCCAGAGATTTCGGGCATTGCTACGGGCGACTGCAGGACCGTAGATAGGGAGGCAGTGGGACATTGTTTCAAGTGTATCTCGCTGATATACGTCAAGACTGTTTATTTCGTTCTACGATGGTGAGATGCGCTGATGACAACGTACCTTTGTCACCGGAGATCCTGCAGCGAGTTTTTCGAGGAAAACAGGGATGGCCAAGAGACCAAAAGACGGTGTGGCACTCAAGCAAACTACGGAGAGCGATCCTTGAGGTCGTCCGTAGAGATTCCATAGGGATCATTTGGGGGAGGACGGAATGTGATTGGAAAATAACAAAAAGTTATGTCGAACAGTGGACTAGAAGAGCGTCAGTGACAAGTAAACCTCAAGTGGACTCTGTCACCTCTACAGATTCTGAAATGTCGAATTCTATTAGAATGACCCGGGCTATGGCGAAGGCCACGAGAAGGTTACGAGGATCTTTTTC